>OY740821.1:0-1317500 GCA_963514005.1 Raja brachyura | reverse complement strand
GGGTCTATCCGAGTGGGTTTGGGTCTAGCCGAGTCCGGTTAGGTCTAGCCGAGTGGGTTTGGGACTAGCCGAGTGGGTTTGGGTCTAGCAGAGTGGGTTTGGTTCTAGCGGAGTGCGTTTGGGTCTAGCCGATTGGGTTTGGGTCCAGCCGAGTGGGTTTGGGTCTAGCAGAGTGGGTTTGGGTCTAGTGGAGTGGGTTTGGGTCTAGCCAAGTGGGTTTGGGTCTAGCCTTGTTGGTTTGGGTCTTGCCGAGTGGGTTTGCGTCTAGCCGAGTGGGTTTGGGTCTAGCCGAGTGGGTTTGGGTCTAGCCGATTGGGTTTGGCTCCAGCCGAGTGGGCTATGGTCTAGCCGAGTGGGTTTGGGTCTAGCCGAGTGGGTTTGGGTCTAGCCGAGTGGGTTTGGGTCTAGCCGATTGGGTTTGGCTCCAGCCGAGTGGGCTAGGGTCTAGCCGAGTGGGTTTGGGTCTAGCCGAGTGGGTTTGGGTCTAGCCGAGTGGGTTTGGGTCTAGCCGAGTGGGTTTGTGTCTAGCCGAGTGGGTTTGGGTCTAGCGGAGTGGGTTTGGTTCTAGGCGAGTGGGTTTGGGTCTAGCCGAGTGGGTTTGGGTCTAGCCAAGTGGTTTTGGGTCGAGCCGAGTGGGTTTGGGTCTATCCGAATGGGATTGGGTTTAGCCGAGTGGGTTTGGGTCTAGCCGAGTGGGTTTGGGTGTAGCCGAGTGGGTTTGGGTCTAGACGAGTGGTTTTGGGTCTAGCCGAGTGGGTTTGGGTCTAGCGGAGTGGGTTTGGGTCTAGCGGAGTGGGTTTGTGTCTAGCGGAGTGGGTTTGGGTCTAGCCGAGTGGGTTTTGGTCTAGCCGAGTGGGTTTGGGTCTAACCGAGTGGGTTTGGGTCTAGCCGAGTGGGTTTGGGTCTAGCCGAGTGGGTTTGGGTCTAGCCGAGTGGGTTTGGGTCTAGCCGAGTGGGTTTGGGACTAGCCGATTGGGTTTGGGTCTAGCCGAGTGGGTTTGGGTCTAGCCGAATGGGTTTGGGTCTAGCCGAGTGGGTTGGGGTCTAGCCGAGTGGGTTTGGTTCTAGCCGAGTGGGTTTGGGTCTAGCCGAGTGGGTTTGGGTTTAGCCGAGTGGTTTTGTGTCTAGCCGAGTGGGATGTGTCTACCCGAGTGGGTTTGGGTCTATCCGAGTGGGTTTGGGTCTAGCCGAGTGGGTTTGGGTCTAGCCGAGTGGGTTTGGGCCTAGCCGAGTGGGCTTGGGTCTAGCCGATTGGGTTTGGGTCTAGCCGAGTGGGTTTGGGTCTGGCCGAGTGGGTTTGGGTCTAGCCGAGTGGGTTTGGGTCTAGCCGTGTGGGTTTCGGTTTAGACGAGTGGGTTTTGGTGTAGCCGAGTGGGTTTGGGTCTAGCCGAATCGGTTTGGGTCTAGCCGAGTGTGTTTGGGTCTAGCCGAGTGGGTTTGGGTCTAGCGGAGTGCGTTTGGGTCTAGCGGAGTGGGTTTGGGTCTAGCCGAGTGGGTTTAGGTCTAGCTGAGTGGGTTTGGGTCTAGCCGAGTGGGTTTGTGTTTAGCCTAGTGGGTTTGGGTCTATCCGAGTGGGTTTGGGTCTAGCCGAGTCCGGTTCGGTCTAGCTGAGTTGGTTTGGGACTAGCCGAGTGGGTTTGGGTCTAGCGGAGTGGGTTTGGTTCTCGCGGAGTGCGTTTGGGTCTAGCCGATTGGGTTTGGGTCTAGCCGAGTGGGTTTGGGTCTAGCAGAGTGGGTTTGGGTCTAGTGGAGTGGGTTTGGGTCTAGCCAAGTGGGTTTGGGACTAGCCTTGTTGGTTTGGGTCTTGCCGAGTGGGTTTGCGTCTAGCCGAGTGGGTTTGGGTCCAGCCGAGTGGGTTTGGGTCTAGCCGATTTGGTTTGACTCCAGCCGAGTGGGCTAGGGTCTAGCCGAGTGGGTTTGGGTCTAGCCGAGTGGGTTTGGGTCTAGCCGAGTGGGTTTGGGTCTAGCCGATTGGGTTTGGCTCCAGCCGAGTGTGCTAGGTTCTAGCCGAGTGGGTTTGGGTCTAGCCGAGTGGGTTTGGGTCTAGCCGAGTGGGTTTGGGTCTAGCCGCGTGGGTTTGTGTCTAGCCGAGTGGGTTTGGGTCTAGCGGAGTGGGTTTGGTTCTAGCCGAGTGGGTTTGGGTCTAGCCGAGTGGGTTTGGGTCTAGCCGAGTGGTTTTGGGTCTAGCCGAGTGGGTTTGGGTCTAGCCGAATGGGATTGGGTTTAGCCGAGTGGGTTTTGGTGTAGCCGAGTGGGTTTGGGTCCAGCCGAATCGGTTTGGGTCTAGCCGTGTGGGTTTGGGTCTAGCGGAGTGGGTTTGGGTCTAGCCGAGTGGGTTTGGGTCTAGCCCAGTCCGTTTGTGTCTAGCCGAGTGGGTTTGGGTCTAGCGGAGTGGGTTTGGGTCTAGCCAAGTGGGTTTGGGTCGAGCCGAGTGGGTTTGGGTCTAGCCGAGTGGGTTTGGGTCTAGTCGAGTGGGTTTGGGACTTGCATAGTGGGTTTGGGTCTAGCAAAGTGGGTTTGGGTCTAGCCGAGTGTGTTTGGGTCTAGCCGAGTGGGTTTGGGTCTAGCCGAGTGGGTTTGGGTCTAGCCGAGTGGGTTTGGGTCTAGCCGAGTGGGTTTGGGTCTAGCCGAGTGAGTTTGAGTCTAGCGGAGTGGGTTTGGGTCTAGCCGAGTGGGTTTGGGTCTAGCCGAGTGGGTTTGGGTCTAGCCGAGTGGGTTTGGGTCTAGCGGAGTGGGTTTGGGTCTAGCGGAGTGGGTTTGGGTCTAGCCGAGTGGGTTTGGGTCTAGCCGAGTGGGTTTAGGTCTAGCCGAGTGGGTTTGGGTCTAGCCGAGTGGGTTTCGGTCTAGCCGAGTGGGTTTGGGTCTCGCCGCGTGGGTTTGTGTCTAGCCGAGTGGTTTTGGGTCTAGCGGAGTGGGTTTGGTTCTAGCCGAGTGGGTTTGGGTCTAGCCGAGTGGGTTTGGGTCTAGCCGAGTGGTTTTGGGTCTAGCCGAGTGGGTTTGGGTCTAGCCGAATGGGATTGGGTTTAGCCGAGTGGGTTTTGGTGTAGCCGAGTGGGTTTGGGTCTAGCCGAATCGGTTTGGGTCTAGCCGTGTGTGTTTGGGTCTAGCCGAGTGGGTTTGGGTCTAGCGGATTGCTTTTGGGTCTAGCGGGGTGGGTTTGGGTCTAGCCGAGTGGGTTTGGGTCTAGCCGAGTGGGTATGGGTCTAGCCGAGTGGGTTTGGGTCTGGCCTAGTGGGTTTGGGTATATCCGTGTGGGTTTGGGTCTAGCCGAGTCCGTTTGGGTCTAGCCGAGTGGGTTTGGGTCTAGCGGAGTGGGTTTGGGTCTAGCCGAGTGGGTTTGGGTCGAGCCCAGTCCGTTTGGGTCTAGCCGAGTGGGTTTGGGTCTAGCGGAGTGGGTTTGGGTCTAGCCAAGTGGGTTTGGGTCTAGCCGAGTGGGTTTGGGTCTAGCCGAGTGGGTTTGGGTCTAGTCGAGTGGGTTTGGGACTTGCATAGTGGGTTTGGGTCTAGCAAAGTGGGTTTGGGTCTAGCCGAGTGGGTTTGGGTCTAGCCGAGTGGGTTTGGGTCTAGCGGAGTGGGTTTGGGTCTAGCGGAGTGGGTTTGGGTCTAGCCGAGTGGGTTTGGGTCTAGCCGAGTGAGTTTGGGTCTAGCCGAGTGGGTTTGGGTCTAGCCTAGTGGGTTTGGGTCTAGCCGAGTGGGTTTGGGTCTAGCCGAGTGGGTTTGGGTCTAGCGGAGTGGGTTTGGGTCTAGCCGAGTGGGTTTGGGGCTAGCCGAGTGGGTTTGGGTCTAGCCAAGTGGGTTTGGGACTAGCCGAGTGGGCTTGGGTCTAGCCGAGTGGGTTTGAGTCTAGCCGAATGGGTTTGGGTCTAGCCGAGTGGGTTTGGGTGTAGCCGAGTGGGTTTGGGTCTAACGGAGTGGCTTTGGGTCTAGCAGAGTGGGTTTGGGTCTAGCCGAGTGGGTTTGGGTCTAGCCGAGTGGGTTTGGGTCTAGCCGAGTGGGTTTGGGTCTAGCAAAGTGGGTTTGGGTCTAGCCGAGTGGGTTTGGGTCTAGCCAAGTGGGTTTGGGTCTAGCCGAGTGGGTTTGGGTCTAGCCGAGTGAGTTTGGGTCTAGCGGAGTGGGTTTCGGTCTAGCCGAGTGGGTTTGGGTCTGGCCGAGTGGGTTTGGGTCTAGCCGAGTGGGTTTGGGTCTAGCCGTGTGGGTTTCGGTTTAGACGAGTGGGTTTTGTTGTAGCCGAGTGGGTTTGGGTCTAGCCGAATCGGTTTGGGTCTAGCCGAGTGTGTTTGGGTCTAGCCGAGTGGGTTTGGGTCTAGCGGAGTGCGTTTGGGTCTAGCGGAGTGGGTTTGGGTCTAGCCGAGTGGGTTTAGGTCTAGCTGAGTGGGTTTGGGTCTAGCCGAGTGGGTTTGTGTTTAGCCTAGTGGGTTTGGGTCTATCCGAGTGGGTTTGGGTCTAGCCGAGTCCGGTTCGGTCTAGCCGAGTGGGTTTGGGACTAGCCGAGTGGGTTTGGGTCTAGCGGAGTGGGTTTGGTTCTAGCGGAGTGCGTTTGGGTCTCGCCGATTGGGTTTGGGTCTAGCCGAGTGGGTTTGGGTCTAGCAGAGTGGGTTCGGGTCTAGTGGAGTGGGTTTGGGTCTAGCCAAGTGGGTTTGGGACTAGCCTTGTTGGTTTGGGTCTTGCCGAGTGGGTTTGCGTCTAGCCGAGTGGGTTTGGGTCCAGCCGAGTGGGTTTGGGTCTAGCCGATTTGGTTTGACTCCAGCCGAGTGGGCTAGGGTCTAGCCGAGTGGGTTTGGGTCTAGCCGAGTGGGTTTGGGTCTAGCCGAGTGGGTTTGGGTCTAGCCGATTGGGTTTGGCTCCAGCCGAGTGGGCTAGGGTCTAGCCGAATGGGTTTGGGTCTAGCCGAGTGGGTTTGGGTCTAGCCGAGTGGGTTTGGGTCTAGCCGCGTGGGTTTTTGTCTAGCCGAGTGGTTTTGGGTCTTGCCGAGTGGGTTTGGGTCTAGCCGAATGGGATTGGGTTTAGCCGAGTGGGTTTTGGTGTAGCCGAGTGGGTTTGGGTCTAGCCGAATCGGTTTGGGTCTAGCCGAGTGGGTTTGGGTCTAGCCGAGTGGGTTTGGGTCTAGCCGAGTGGGTTTGGGTCTAGCCGAATGGGATTGGGTTTAGCCGAGTGGGTTTTGGTGTAGCCGAGTGGGTTTGGGTCTAGCCGAATCGGTTTGGGTCTAGCCGTGTGTGTTTGGGTCTAGCCGAGTGGGTTTGGGTCTAGCGGAGTGCTTTTGGGTCTAGCGGGGTGGGTTTGGGTCTAGCCGAGTAGGTTTGGGTCTAGCCGAGTGGGTTTGGGTCTGGCCTAGTGGTTTGGGTCTATCCGTGTGGGTTTGGGTCTAGCCGAGTCCGTTTGGGTCTAGCCGAGTGGGTTTGGGTCTAGCGGAGTGGGTTTGGGTCTAGCCGAGTGGGTTTGGGTCTAGCCCAGTCCGTTTGGGTCTAGCCGAGTGGGTTTGGGTCTAGCGGAGTGGGTTTGGGTCTAGCCAAGTGGGTTTGGGTCGAGCCGAGTGGGTTTGGGTCTAGCCGAGTGGGTTTGGGTCTAGTCGAGTGGGTTTGGGACTTGCATAGTGGGTTTGGGTCTAGCAAAGTGGGTTTGGGTCTAGCCGAGTGGGTTTGGGTCTGGCCGAGTGGGTTTGGGTCTAGCCGAGTGGGTTTGGGTCCAGCCGAGTGGGTTTGGGTCTAGCAGAGTGGGTTTGGGTCTAGCCGTTTGGGTTTGGGTCTAGCCGAGTGGGTTTGGGTCTAGCCGAGTGGGTTTGGGTCTAGCCGAGTGGGTTTCGGTCTAGCCGAGTGGGTTTGGGTCTAGCCGCGTGGGTTTGTGTCTAGCCGAGTGGGTTTGGGTCTAGCGGAGTGCTTTTGGGTCTAGCGGGGTGGGTTTGGGTCTAGACGAGTGGGTTTGGGACTAGCCGAGTGGGTTTGGGTCGAGCCGAGTGGGTTTGGGTCTGGCCTAGTGGGTTTGGGTCTATCCGTGTGGGTTTGGGTCTAGCCGATTCCGTTTGGGTCTAGCCGAGTGGGTTTGGGTCTAGCGGAGTGGGTTTGGGTCTAGCCGAGTGGGTTTGGGTCTAGCCCAGTCCGTTTGGGTCTAGCCGAGTGGGTTTGGGTCTAGCGGAGTGGGTTTGGGTCTAGCCAAGTGGGTTTGGGTCTAGCCGAGTGGGTTTGGGTCTAGCCGAGTGGGTTTGGGTCTAGTCGAGTGGGTTTGGGACTTGCATAGTGGGTTTGGGTCTAGCAAAGTGGGTTTGGGTCTAGCCGAGTGGGTTTGGGTCTAGCCGAGTGGGTTTGGGTCTAGCGGAGTGGGTTTGGGTCTAGCGGAGTGGGTTTGGGTCTAGCCGAGTGGGTTTGGGTCTAGCCGAGTGAGTTTGGGTCTAGCGGAGTGGGTTTGGGTCTAGCCGAGTGGGTTTGGGTCTAGACGAGTGGGTTTGGGTGTAGCCGAGTGGGTTTGGGTCAAGCGGAGTGGGTTTGGGTCTAGCCGAGTGGGTTTGGGGCTAGCCGAGTGGGTTTGGGTCTAGCCGAGTGGGTTTGGGACTAGCCGAGTGGGCTTGGGTCTGGCCGAGTGGGTTTGAGTCTAGCCGAATGGGTTTGGGTCTAGCCGAGTGGGTTTGGGTGTAGCCGAGTGGGTTTGGGTCTAACGGAGTGGCTTTGGGTCTAGCAGAGTGGGTTTGGGTCTAGCCGAGTCGGTTTGGGTCTAGCCGAGTGGGTTTGGGTCTAGCCTAGTGGGTTTGGGTCTATCCGAGTGGGTTTGGGTCTAGCAAAGTGGGTTTGGGTCTATCCGAGTGGGTTTGGGTCTAGCCTAGTGGGTTTGGGTCTAGCCGAGTGGGTTTGGGTGTGGCCGAGTGGGTTTGGGTCTAGCCGAGTGGGTTTGGGTCTAGCCAAGTGGGTTTGGGTCCAGCCGAGTGGGTTTGGGTCAAGCCGAGTGGGTTTGGGTCTAGCCGAGTGAGTTTGGGTCTAGCGGAGTGGGTTTCGGTCTAGCCGAGTGGGTTTGGGTCTGGCCGAGTGGGTTTGGGTCTAGCCGAGTGGGTTTGGGTCTAGCCGTGTGGGTTTCGGTTTAGACGAGTGGGTTTTGGTGTAGCCGAGTGGGTTTGGGTCTAGCCGAATCGGTTTGGGTCTAGCCGAGTGTGTTTGGGTCTAGCCGAGTGGGTTTGGGTCTAGCGGAGTGCGTTTGGGTCTAGCGGAGTGGGTTTGGGTCTAGCCGAGTGGGTTTAGGTCTAGCTGAGTGGGTTTGGGTCTAGCCGAGTGGGTTTGTGTTTAGCCTAGTGGGTTTGGGTCTATCCGAGTGGGTTTGGGTCTAGCCGAGTCCGGTTCGGTCTAGCCGAGTGGGTTTGGGACTAGCCGAGTGGGTTTGGGTCTAGCGGAGTGGGTTTGGTTCTAGCGGAGTGCGTTTGGGTCTAGCCGATTGGGTTTGGGTCTAGCCGAGTGGGTTTGGGTCTAGCAGAGTGGGTTTGGGTCTAGTGGAGTGGGTTTGGGTCTAGCCAAGTGGGTTTGGGACTAGCCTTGTTGGTTTGGGTCTTGCCGAGTGGGTTTGCGTCTAGCCGAGTGGGTTTGGGTCCAGCCGAGTGGGTTTGGGTCTAGCCGATTTGGTTTGACTCCAGCCGAGTGGGCTAGGGTCTAGCCGAGTGGGTTTGGGTCTAGCGGAGTGCGTTTGGGTCTAGCGGAGTGGGTTTGGGTCTAGCCGAGTGGGTTTAGGTCTAGCTGAGTGGGTTTGGGTCTAGCCGAGTGGGTTTGTGTTTAGCCTAGTGGGTTTGGGTCTATCCGAATGGGTTTGGGTCTAGCCGAGTCCGGTTCGGTCTAGCCGAGTGGGTTTGGGACTAGCCGAGTGGGTTTGGGTCTAGCGGAGTGGGTTTGGTTCTAGCGGAGTGCGTTTGGGTCTAGCCGATTGGGTTTGGGTCTAGCGGAGTGGGTTTGGGTCTAGCGGAGTGGGTTTGGGTCTAGCCAAGTGGGTTTGGGTCTAGCCGAGTGGGTTTGGGTCTGGCCGAGTGGGTTTGGGTCTAGTCGAGTGGGTTTGGGACTTGCATAGTGGGTTTGGGTCTAGCAAAGTGGGTTTGGGTCTAGCCGAGTGGGTTTGGGTCTAGCCGAGTGGGTTTGGGTCTAGCGGAGTGGGTTTGGGTCTAGCGGAGTGGGTTTGGGTCTAGCCGAGTGGGTTTGGGTCTAGCCGAGTGAGTTTGGGTCTAGCGGAGTGGGTTTGGGTCTAGCCGAGTGGGTTTGGGTCTAGCCGAGTGGGTTTGGGTGTAGCCGAGTGGGTTTGGGTCAAGCGGAGTGGGTTTGGGTCTAGCCGAGTGGGTTTGGGGCTAGCCGAGTGGGTTTGGGTCTAGCCGAGTGGGTTTGGGACTAGCCGAGTGGGCTTGGGTCTAGCCGAGTGGGTTTGAGTCTAGCCGAATGGGTTTGGGTCTAGCCGAGTGGGTTTGGGTGTAGCCGAGTGGGTTTGGGTCTAACGGAGTGGCTTTGTGTCCAGCAGAGTGGGTTTGGGTCTAGTCGAGTGGGTTTGGGTCTAGCCGAGTGGGTTTGGGTCTTGCCTAGTGGGTTTGGGTCTAGCCGAGTGGGTTTGGGTCTAGCAAAGTGGGTTTGGGTCTAGCCGAGTGGGTTTGGGTCTAGCCTAGTGGGTTTGGGTCTAGCCGAGTGGGTTTGGGTGTGGCCGAGTGGGTTTGGGTCTAGCCGAGTGGGTTTGGGTCTAGCCAAGTGGGTTTGGGTCCAGCCGAGTGGGTTTGGGTCAAGCCGAGTGGGTTTGGGTCTAGCCGAGTGAGTTTGGGTCTAGCGGAGTGGGTTTCGGTCTAGCCGAGTGGGTTTGGGTCTGGCCGAGTGGGTTTGGGTCTAGCCGAGTTGGTTTGGGTCTAGCCGTGTGGGTTTCGGTTTAGACGAGTGGGTTTTGGTGTAGCCGAGTGGGTTTGGGTCTAGCCGAATCGGTTTGGGTCTAGCCGAGTGTGTTTGGGTCTAGCCGAGTGGGTTTGGGTCTAGCGGAGTGCGTTTGGGTCTAGCGGAGTGGGTTTGGGTCTAGCCGAGTGGGTTTAGGTCTAGCTGAGTGGGTTTGGGTCTAGCCGAGTGGGTTTGTGTTTAGCCTAGTGGGTTTGGGTCTATCCGAGTGGGTTTGGGTCTAGCCGAGTCCGGTTCGGTCTAGCCGAGTGGGTTTGGGACTAGCCAAGTGGGTTTGGGTCTAGCGGAGTGGGTTTGGTTCTAGCGGAGTGCGTTTGGGTCTAGCCGATTGGGTTTGGGTCTAGCCGAGTGGGTTTGGGTCTAGCAGAGTCGGTTTGGGTCTAGTGGAGTGGGTTTGGGTCTAGCCAAGTGGGTTTGGGACTAGCCTTGTTGGTTTGGGTCTTGCCGAGTGGGTTTGCGTCTAGCCGAGTGGGTTTGGGTCCAGCCGAGTGGGTTTGGGTCTAGCCGATTTGGTTTGACTCCAGCCGAGTGGGCTAGGGTCTAGCCGAGTGGGTTTGGGTCTAGCGGAGTGCGTTTGGGTCTAGCGGAGTGGGTTTGGGTCTAGCCGAGTGGGTTTAGGTCTAGCTGAGTGGGTTTGGGTCTAGCCGAGTGGGTTTGTGTTTAGCCTAGTGGGTTTGGGTCTATCCGAGTGGGTTTGGGTCTAGCCGAGTCCGGTTCGGTCTAGCCGAGTGGGTTTGGGACTAGCCGAGTGGGTTTGGGTCTAGCGGAGTGGGTTTGGTTCTAGCGGAGTGCGTTTGGGTCTAGCCGATTGGGTTTGGGTCTAGCCGAGTGGGTTTGGGTCTAGCAGAGTGGGTTTGGGTCCAGTGGAGTGGGTTTGGGTCTAGCCAAGTGGGTTTGGGACTAGCCTTGTTGGTTTGGGTCTTGCCGAGTGGGTTTGCGTCTAGCCGAGTGGGTTTGGGTCCAGCCGAGTGGGTTTGGGTCTAGCCGATTTGGTTTGACTCCAGCCGAGTGGGCTAGGTTCTAGCCGAGTGGGTTTGGGTCTAGCCGAGTGGGTTTGGGTCTAGCCGAGTGGGTTTGGGTCTAGCCGATTGGGTTTAGCTCCAGCCGAGTGGGCTAGGGTCTAGCCGAGTGGGTTTGGGTCTAGCCGAGTGGGTTTCGGTCTAGCCGAGTGGGTTTGGGTCTAGCCGCGTGGGTTTGTGTCTAGCCGAGTGGGTTTGGGTCTAGCGGAGTGGGTTTGGTTCTAGCCGAGTGGGTTTGGGTCTAGCCGAGTGGGTTTGGGTCTAGCCGAGTGGTTTTGAGTCTAGCCGAGTGGGTTTGGGTCTAGCCGAATGGGATTGGGTTTAGCCGAGTGGGTTTTGGTGTAGCCAAGTGGGTTTGGGTCTAGCCGAATCGGTTTGGGTCTAGCCGTGTGTGTTTGGGTCTAGCCGAGTGGGTTTGGGTCTAGCGGAGTGCTTTTGGGTCTAGCGGGGTGGGTTTGGGTCTAGCCGAGTGGGTTTGGGTCTAGCCGAGTGGGTTTCGGTCTAGCCGAGTGGGTTTGGGTCTAGCCGCGTGGGTTTGTGTCTAGCCGAGTGGGTTTGGGTCTAGCCGAGTGGGTTTGGGTCTAGCCGAGTGGGTTTGCGTCTAGCCGAGTGGGTTTGGGTCTAGCGGAGTGGGTTTGGTTCTAGCCGAGTGGGTTTGGGTCTAGCCGAGTGGGTTTGGGTCTAGCCGAGTGGTTTTGGGTCTAGCCGAGTGGGTTTGGGTCTAGCCGAATGGGATTGGGTTTAGCCGAGTGGGTTTTGGTGTAGCCGAGTGGGTTTGGGTCTAGCCGAATCGGTTTGGGTCTAGCCGTGTGTGTTTGGGTCTAGCCGAGTGGGTTTGGGTCTAGCGGAGTGCTTTTGGGTCTAGCGGGGTGGGTTTGGGTCTAGCCGAGTGGGTTTGGGTCTAGCCGAGTGGGTTTGGGTCTAGCCGAGTGGGTTTGGGTCTGGCCTAGTGGGTTTGGGTCTATCCGTGTGGGTTTGGGTCTAGCCGAGTCCGTTTGGGTCTAGCCGAGTGGGTTTGGGTCTAGCGGAGTGGGTTTGGGTCTAGCCGAGTGGGTTTGGGTCTAGCCCAGTCCGTTTGGGTCTAGCCGAGCGGGTTTGGGTCTAGCGGAGTGGGTTTGGGTCTAGCCAAGTGGGTTTGGGTCTAGCCGAGTGGGTTTGGGTCTAGCCGAGTGGGTTTGGGTCTAGTCGAGTGGGTTTGGGACTTGCATAGTGGGTTTGGGTCTAGCAAAGTGGGTTTGGGTCTAGCCGAGTGGGTTTGGGTCTAGCCGAGTGGTTTTGGGTCTAGCCGAGTGGGTTTGGGTCTAGCCGAATGGGATTGGGTTTAGCCGAGTGGGTTTTGGTGTAGCCGAGTGGGTTTGGGTCTAGCCGAATCGGTTTGGGTCTAGCCGTGTGTGTTTGGGTCTAGCCGAGTGGGTTTGGGTCTAGCGGAGTGCTTTTGGGTCTAGCGGGGTGGGTTTGGGTCTAGCCGAGTGGGTTTGGGTCTAGCCGAGTGGGTTTGGGTCTAGCCGAGTGGGTTTGGGTCTGGCCTAGTGGGCTTGGGTCTATCCGTGTGGGTTTGGGTCTAGCTGAGTCCGTTTGGGTCTAGCCGAGTGGGTTTGGGTCTAGCGGAGTGGGTTTGGGTCTAGCCGAGTGGGTTTGGGTCTAGCCCAGTCCGTTTGGGTCTAGCCGAGCGGGTTTGGGTCTAGCGGAGTGGGTTTGGGTCTAGCCAAGTGGGTTTGGGTCTAGCCGAGTGGGTTTGGGTCTAGCCGAGTGGGTTTGGGTCTAGTCGAGTGGGTTTGGGACTTGCATAGTGGGTTTGGGTCTAGCAAAGTGGGTTTGGGTCTAGCCGAGTGGGTTTGGGTCTAGCCGAGTGGGTTTGGGTCTAGCCGAGTGGGTTTGGGTCTAGCCGAGGGGGTTTGGGTCTAGCCGAGTGGGTTTGGGTCTAGCCGAGTGAGTTTGGGTCTAGCGGAGTGGGTTTGGGTCTAGCCGAGTGGGTTTGGGTCTAGCCGAGTGGGTTTGGGTCTAGCCGAGTGGGTTTGGTTCTAGCGGAGTGGGTTTGGGTCTAGCGGAGTGGGTTTGGGTATAGCCGAGTGGGTTTGGGTCTAGCCGAGTGGGTTTGGGTCTAGCCGAGTGGGTTTGGGTCTAGCCGAGTGGGTTTCGGTCTAGCCGAGTGGGTTTGGGTCTAGCCGCGTGGGTTTGTGTCAAGCCGAGTGGGTTTGGGTCTAGCCGAGTGGGTTTGGTTCTAGCCGAGTGGGTTTTGGTGTAGCCGAGTGGGTTTGGGTCTAGCCAAATCGGTTTGGGTCTAGCCGTGTGTGTTTGGGTCTAGCGGAGTGGGTTTGGGTCTAGCGGAGTGCTTTTGGGTCTAGCGGGGTGGGTTTGGGTCTAGCCGAGTGGGTTTAGGTCTAGCCGAGTGGGTTTGGGTCTAGCCGAGTGGGTTTGGGTCTGGCCTAGTGGGTTTGGGTCTATCCGTGTGGGTTTGGGTCTAGCCGAGTCCGTTTGGGTCTAGCCGAGTGGGTTTGGGTCTAGCCGAGTGGGTTTGGGTCTAGCCCAGTCCGTTTGGGTCTAGCCGAGTGGGTTTGGGTCTAGCGGAGTGGGTTTGGGTCTAGCCAAGTGGGTTTGGGTCTAGCCGAGTGGGTTTGGGTCTAGCCGAGTGGGTTTGGGTCTAGTCGAGTGGGTTTGGGACTTGCATAGTGGGTTTGGGTCTAGCAAAGTGGGTTTGGGTCTAGCCGAGTGGGTTTGGGTCTAGCCGAGTGGGTTTGGGTCTAGCGGAGTGGGTTTGGGTCTAGCGGAGTGGGTTTGGGTCTAGCCGAATCGGTTTGGGTCTAGCCGTGTGTGTTTGGGTCTAGCCGAGTGGGTTTGGGTCTAGCGGAGTGCTTTTGGGTCTAGCGGGGTGGGTTTGGGTCTAGCCGAGTGGGTTTGGGTCTAGCCGAGTGGGTTTGGGTCTGGCCTAGTGGGTTTGGGTCTATCCGTGTGGGTTTGGGTCTAGCCGAGTCCGTTTGGGTCTAGCCGAGTGGGTTTGGGTCTAGCCCAGTCCGTTTGGGTCTAGCCGAGCGGGTTTGGGTCTAGCGGAGTGGGTTTGGGTCCAGCCAAGTGGGTTTGGGTCTGGCCGAGTGGGTTTGGGTCTAGCCCAGTCCGTTTGGGTCTAGCCGAGCGGGTTTGGGTCTAGCGGAGTGGGTTTGGGTCCAGCCAAGTGGGTTTGGGTCTAGCCGAGTGGGTTTGGGTCTAGCCGAGTGGGTTTGGGTGTAGTCGAGTGGGTTTGGGACTTGCATAGTGGGTTTGGGTCTAGCAAAGTGGCTTTGGGTCTAGCCGAGTGGGTTTGGGTCTAGCCGAGTGGGTTTGGGTCTAGCCGAGTGGGTTTGGGTCTAGCCGAGTGGGTTTGGGTCTAGCCGAGTGGGTTTGGGTCTAGCCGAGTGAGTTTGGGTCTAGCGGAGTGGGTTTGGGTCTAGCCGAGTGGGTTTGGGTCTAGCTGAGTGGGTTTGGGTCTAGCAGAGTGGGTTTGGGTCTAGCGGAGTGGGTTTGGGTCTAGCGGAGTGGGTTTGGGTCTAGCCGAGTGGGTTTGGGTCTAGCCGAGTGGGTTTGGGTCTGGCCGAGTGGGTTTGGGTCTAGCCCAGTCCGTTTGGGTCTAGCCGAGCGGGTTTGGGTCTAGCGGAGTGGGTTTGGGTCCAGCCAAGTGGGTTTGGGTCTAGCCGAGTGGGTTTGGGTCTAGCCGAGTGGGTTTGGGTGTAGTCGAGTGGGTTTGGGACTTGCATAGTGGGTTTGGGTCTAGCAAAGTGGGTTTGGGTCTAGCCGAGTGGGTTTGGGTCTAGCCGAGTGGGTTTGGGTCTAGCCGAGTGGGTTTGGGTCTAGCCGAGTGGGTTTGGGTCTAGCCGAGTGGGTTTGGGTCTAGCCGAGTGAGTTTGGGTCTAGCGGAGTGGGTTTGGGTCTAGCCGAGTGGGTTTGGGTCTAGCTGAGTGGGTTTGGGTCTAGCAGAGTGGGTTTGGGTCTAGCGGAGTGGGTTTGGGTCTAGCGGAGTGGGTTTGGGTCTAGCCGAGTGGGTTTGGGTCTAGCCGAGTGGGTTTGGGTCTAGCCGAGTGGGTTTGGGTCTAGCCGAGTGGGTTTGGGTCTAGCCGCGTGGGTTTGTGTCTGGCCGAGTGGGTTTGGGTCTAGCCGAGTGGGTTTGGTTCTAGCCGAGTGGGTTTGGGTCTAGCCGAGTGGGTTTGGGTCTAGCCGAGTGGTTTTGGGTCTAGCCGAGTGGGTTTGGGTCTAGCCGAATGGGATTGGGTTTATCCGAGTGGGTTTTGGTGTAGCCGAGTGGGTTTGGGTCTAGCCGAATCGGTTTGTGTCTAGCCGTTTGTGTTTGGGTCTAGCCGAGTGGGTTTGGGTCTAGCGGAGTGCTTTTGTGTCTAGCGGGGTGGGTTTGGGTCTAGCCGAGTGGGTTTGGGTCTAGCCGAGTGGGTTTCGGTCTGGCCTAGTGGGTTTGGGTCTATCCGTGTGGGTTTGGGTCTAGCCGAGTCCGTTTGGGTCTAGCCGAGTGGGTTTGGGTCTAGCGGAGTGGGTTTGGGTCTAGCCGAGTGGGTTTGGGTCTAGCCCAGTCCGTTTGGGTCTAGCCGAGTGGGTTTGGGTCTAGCGGAGTGGGTTTGGGTCTAGCCAAGTGGGTTTGGGTCTAGCCGAGTGGGTTTGGGTCTAGCCGAGTGGGTTTGGGTCTAGTCGAGTGGGTTTGGGACTTGCATAGTGGGTTTGGGTCTAGCAAAGTGGGTTTGGGTCTAGCCGAGTGGGTTTGGGTCTAGCCGAGTGGGTTTGGGTCTAGCGGAGTGGGTTTGGGTCTAGCGGAGTGGGTTTGGGTCTAGCCGAGTGGGTTTGGGTCTAGCCGAGTGAGTTTGGGTCTAGCGGAGTGGGTTTGGGTCTAGCCGAGTGGGTTTGGGTCTAGCCGAGTGGGTTTGGGTCTAGCCGAGTGGGTTTGGGTCTAGCCTAGTGGGTTTGGGTCTAGCCGAGTGGGTTTGGGTCTAGCAAAGTGGGTTTGGGTCTAGCCGAGTGGGTTTGGGTCTAGCCTAGTGGGTTTGGGTCTAGCCGAGTGGGTTTGGGTGTGGCCGAGTGGGTTTGGGTCTAGCCGAGTGGGTTTGGGTCTAGCCGAGTGGGTTTGGGTCGAGCCGAGTGGGTTTGGGTCTAGCGGATTGGGTTTGGGTCTAGCCGAGTGGGTTTGGGTCTAGCCGAGTGGGTTTGGGTCTAGCCGAGTGGGTTTGGGTCTAGACGAGTGGGTTTGGGTCTAGCTGAGTGGGTTTGGGTCTAGCCGAGTGGGTTTGGGTCTAGCGGAGTGGGTTTGGGTCTAGCCGAATGGGTTTGGGTCTAGCCGAATGGGTTTGGGTCTAGCCGAGTGGGTTTGGGTGTAGCCGAGTGGGTTGGGTCTAGCGGAGTGGGTTTGGGTCCAGCAGAGTGGGTTTGGGTCTAGCCGAGTGGGTTTGGGTCTAGCCGAGTGGGTTTGGGTCTAGCCGAGTGGGTTTGGGACTTGCTGAGTGGGTTTGGGTCTAGAAAAGTGGGTTTGGGTCTAGTCGAGTGGGTTTGGGACTTGCATAGTGGGTTTGGGTCTAGCAAAATGGGTTTGGGTCTCGCCGAGTGGGTTTGGGTCCAGCCGAGTGGGTTTGGGTCTAGCCGAGTGGGCTTGGGTCTCGCCGAGTGGGTTTGGGTGTAGCCGAGTGGGTTTGGGTTTAGCCGAGTGGGTTTGGGTCTAGCCGAGTGGGTTTGGGTCTAGCCGAGTGGATTTGGGTCTAGCCTAGTGGGGTTGGGTCTATCCGAGCGGGTTTTTGTCTAGCCGAGTGGGTTTGGGTCTAGCCGAGTGGGTTAGGGTCTAGCCGAGTGGGTTTGGGACTTGCCGAGTGGGTTTGGGTCTAGAAAAGTGGGTTTGGGTCTAGTCGAGTGGGTTTTGGACTTGCCGAGTGGGTTTGGGTCTAGCGGAGTGGGTTTGGGTCTAGCCGAGTGGGTTTGGTTCTAGCCGAGTGGATTTGGGTCTAGCCGAGTGGGTTTGGGTCTAGCCGAGTGGTTTTGGGTCTAGCCGAGTGGTTTTGGGTCTAGCCGAGTGGGTTTGGGTCTAGCCGAATGGGATTGGGTTTAGCCGAGTGGGTTTTGGTGTAGCCAAGTGGGTTTGGGTCTAGCCGAATCGGTTTGGGTCTAGCCGTGTGTGTTTGGGTCTAGCCGAGTGGGTTTGGGTCTAGCGGAGTGCTTTTGGGTCTAGCGGGGTGGGTTTGGGTCTAGCCGAGTGGGTTTGGGTCCAGCCGAGTGGGTTTCGGTCTAGCCGAGTGGGTTTGGGTCTAGCCGCGTGGGTTTGTGTCTAGCCGAGTGGGTTTGGGTCTAGCCGAGTGGGTTTGGGTCTAGCCGAGTGGGTTTGCGTCTAGCCGAGTGGGTTTCGGTCTAGCGGAGTGGGTTTGGTTCTAGCCGAGTGGGTTTGGGTCTAGCCGAGTGGGTTTGGGTCTAGCCGAGTGGTTTTGGGTCTAGACGAGTGGGTTTGGGTCTAGCCGAATGGGATTGGGTTTAGCCGAGTGGGTTTTGGTGTAGCCGAGTGGGTTTGGGTCTAGCCGAATCGGTTTGGGTCTAGCCGTGTGTGTTTGGGTCTAGCCGAGTGGGTTTGGGTCTAGCGGAGTGCTTTTGGGTCTAGCGGGGTGGGTTTGGGTCTAGCCGAGTGGGTTTGGGTCTAGCCGAGTGGGTTTGGGTCTAGCCGAGTGGGTTTGGGTCTGGCCTAGTGGGTTTGGGTCTATCCGTGTGGGTTTGGGTCTAGCCGAGTCCGTTTGGGTCTAGCCGAGTGGGTTTGGGTCTAGCGGAGTGGGTTTGGGTCTAGCCGAGTGGGTTTGGGTCTAGCCCAGTCCGTTTGGGTCTAGCCGAGCGGGTTTGGGTCTAGCGGAGTGGGTTTGGGTCTAGCCAAGTGGGTTTGGGTCTAGCCGAGTGGGTTTGGGTCTAGCCGAGTGGGTTTGGGTCTAGTCGAGTGGGTTTGGGACTTGCATAGTGGGTTTGGGTCTAGCAAAGTGGGTTTGGGTCTAGCCGAGTGGGTTTGGGTCTAGCCGAGTGGGTTTGGGTCTAGCCGAGTGGGTTTGGGTCTGGCCTAGTGGGTTTGGGTCTATCCGTGTGGGTTTGGGTCTAGCTGAGTCCGTTTGGGTCTAGCCGAGTGGGTTTGGGTCTAGCGGAGTGGGTTTGGGTCTAGCCGAGTGGGTTTGGGTCTAGCCCAGTCCGTTTGGGTCTAGCCGAGCGGGTTTGGGTCTAGCGGAGTGGGTTTGGGTCTAGCCAAGTGGGTTTGGGTCTAGCCGAGTGGGTTTGGGTCTAGCCGAGTGGGTTTGGGTCTAGTCGAGTGGGTTTGGGACTTGCATAGTGGGTTTGGGTCTAGCAAAGTGGGTTTGGGTCTAGCCGAGTGGGTTTGGGTCTAGCCGAGTGGGTTTGGGTCTAGCCGAGTGGGTTTGGGTCTAGCCGAGGGGGTTTGGGTCTAGCCGAGTGGGTTTGGGTCTAGCCGAGTGAGTTTGGGTCTAGCGGAGTGGGTTTGGGTCTAGCCGAGTGGGTTTGGGTCTAGCCGAGTGGGTTTGGGTCTAGCCGAGTGGGTTTGGCTCTAGCGGAGTGGGTTTGGGTCTAGCGGAGTGGGTTTGGGTATAGCCGAGTGGGTTTGGGTCTAGCCGAGTGGGTTTGGGTCTAGCCGAGTGGGTTTGGGTCTAGCCGAGTGGGTTTCGGTCTAGCCGAGTGGGTTTGGGTCTAGCCGCGTGGGTTTGTGTCAAGCCGAGTGGGTTTGGGTCTAGCCGAGTGGGTTTGGTTCTAGCCGAGTGGGTTTTGGTGTAGCCGAGTGGGTTTGGGTCTAGCCAAATCGGTTTGGGTCTAGCCGTGTGTGTTTGGGTCTAGCGGAGTGGGTTTGGGTCTAGCGGAGTGCTTTTGGGTCTAGCGGGGTGGGTTTGGGTCTAGCCGAGTGGGTTTGGGTCTAGCCGAGTGGGTTTGGGTCTAGCCGAGTGGGTTTGGGTCTGGCCTAGTGGGTTTGGGTCTATCCGTGTGGGTTTGGGTCTAGCCGAGTCCGTTTGGGTCTAGCCGAGTGGGTTTGGGTCTAGCCGAGTGGGTTTGGGTCTAGCCCAGTCCGTTTGGGTCTAGCCGAGTGGGTTTGGGTCTAGCGGAGTGGGTTTGGGTCTAGCCAAGTGGGTTTGGGTCTAGCCGAGTGGGTTTGGGTCTAGCCGAGTGGGTTTGGGTCTAGTCGAGTGGGTTTGGGACTTGCATAGTGGGTTTGGGTCTAGCAAAGTGGGTTTGGGTCTAGCCGAGTGGGTTTGGGTCTAGCCGAGTGGGTTTGGGTCTAGCGGAGTGGGTTTGGGTCTAGCGGAGTGGGTTTGGGTCTAGCCGAATCGGTTTGGGTCTAGCCGTGTGTGTTTGGGTCTAGCCGAGTGGGTTTGGGTCTAGCGGAGTGCTTTTGGGTCTAGCGGGGTGGGTTTGGGTCTAGCCGAGTGGGTTTGGGTCTAGCCGAGTGGGTTTGGGTCTGGCCTAGTGGGTTTGGGTCTATCCGTGTGGGTTTGGGTCTAGCCGAGTCCGTTTGGGTCTAGCCGAGTGGGTTTGGGTCTAGCCCAGTCCGTTTGGGTCTAGCCGAGCGGGTTTGGGTCTAGCGGAGTGGGTTTGGGTCCAGCCAAGTGGGTTTGGGTCTGGCCGAGTGGGTTTGGGTCTAGCCCAGTCCGTTTGGGTCTAGCCGAGCGGGTTTGGGTCTAGCGGAGTGGGTTTGGGTCCAGCCAAGTGGGTTTGGGTCTAGCCGAGTGGGTTTGGGTCTAGCCGAGTGGGTTTGGGTGTAGTCGAGTGGGTTTGGGACTTGCATAGTGGGTTTGGGTCTAGCAAAGTGGCTTTGGGTCTAGCCGAGTGGGTTTGGGTCTAGCCGAGTGGGTTTGGGTCTAGCCGAGTGGGTTTGGGTCTAGCCGAGTGGGTTTGGGTCTAGCCGAGTGGGTTTGGGTCTAGCCGAGTGAGTTTGGGTCTAGCGGAGTGGGTTTGGGTCTAGCCGAGTGGGTTTGGGTCTAGCTGAGTGGGTTTGGGTCTAGCAGAGTGGGTTTGGGTCTAGCGGAGTGGGTTTGGGTCTAGCGGAGTGGGTTTGGGTCTAGCCGAGTGGGTTTGGGTCTAGCCGAGTGGGTTTGGGTCTGGCCGAGTGGGTTTGGGTCTAGCCCAGTCCGTTTGGGTCTAGCCGAGCGGGTTTGGGTCTAGCGGAGTGGGTTTGGGTCCAGCCAAGTGGGTTTGGGTCTAGCCGAGTGGGTTTGGGTCTAGCCGAGTGGGTTTGGGTGTAGTCGAGTGGGTTTGGGACTTGCATAGTGGGTTTGGGTCTAGCAAAGTGGGTTTGGGTCTAGCCGAGTGGGTTTGGGTCTAGCCGAGTGGGTTTGGGTCTAGCCGAGTGGGTTTGGGTCTAGCCGAGTGGGTTTGGGTCTAGCCGAGTGGGTTTGGGTCTAGCCGAGTGAGTTTGGGTCTAGCGGAGTGGGTTTGGGTCTAGCCGAGTGGGTTTGGGTCTAGCTGAGTGGGTTTGGGTCTAGCAGAGTGGGTTTGGGTCTAGCGGAGTGGGTTTGGGTCTAGCGGAGTGGGTTTGGGTCTAGCCGAGTGGGTTTGGGTCTAGCCGAGTGGGTTTGGGTCTAGCCGAGTGGGTTTGGGTCTAGCCGAGTGGGTTTGGGTCTAGCCGCGTGGGTTTGTGTCTGGCCGAGTGGGTTTGGGTCTAGCCGAGTGGGTTTGGTTCTAGCCGAGTGGGTTTGGGTCTAGCCGAGTGGGTTTGGGTCTAGCCGAGTGGTTTTGGGTCTAGCCGAGTGGGTTTGGGTCTAGCCGAATGGGATTGGGTTTATCCGAGTGGGTTTTGGTGTAGCCGAGTGGGTTTGGGTCTAGCCGAATCGGTTTGTGTCTAGCCGTTTGTGTTTGGGTCTAGCCGAGTGGGTTTGGGTCTAGCGGAGTGCTTTTGTGTCTAGCGGGGTGGGTTTGGGTCTAGCCGAGTGGGTTTGGGTCTAGCCGAGTGGGTTTGGGTCTAGCCGAGTGGGTTTCGGTCTGGCCTAGTGGGTTTGGGTCTATCCGTGTGGGTTTGGGTCTAGCCGAGTCCGTTTGGGTCTAGCCGAGTGGGTTTGGGTCTAGCGGAGTGGGTTTGGGTCTAGCCGAGTGGGTTTGGGTCTAGCCCAGTCCGTTTGGGTCTAGCCGAGTGGGTTTGGGTCTAGCGGAGTGGGTTTGGGTCTAGCCAAGTGGGTTTGGGTCTAGCCGAGTGGGTTTGGGTCTAGCCGAGTGGGTTTGGGTCTAGTCGAGTGGGTTTGGGACTTGCATAGTGGGTTTGGGTCTAGCAAAGTGGGTTTGGGTCTAGCCGAGTGGGTTTGGGTCTAGCCGAGTGGGTTTGGGTCTAGCGGAGTGGGTTTGGGTCTAGCGGAGTGGGTTTGGGTCTAGCCGAGTGGGTTTGGGTCTAGCCGAGTGAGTTTGGGTCTAGCGGAGTGGGTTTGGGTCTAGCCGAGTGGGTTTGGGTCTAGCCGAGTGGGTTTGGGTCTAGCCGAGTGGGTTTGGGTCTAGCCTAGTGGGTTTGGGTCTAGCCGAGTGGGTTTGGGTCTAGCAAAGTGGGTTTGGGTCTAGCCGAGTGGGTTTGGGTCTAGCCTAGTGGGTTTGGGTCTAGCCGAGTGGGTTTGGGTGTGGCCGAGTGGGTTTGGGTCTAGCCGAGTGGGTTTGGGTCTAGCCGAGTGGGTTTGGGTCGAGCCGAGTGGGTTTGGGTCTAGCGGAGTGGGTTTGGGTCTAGCCGAGTGGGTTTGGGTCTAGCCGAGTGGGTTTGGGTCTAGCCGAGTGGGTTTGGGTCTAGACGAGTGGGTTTGGGTCTAGCTGAGTGGGTTTGGGTCTAGCCGAGTGGGTTTGGGTCTAGCGGAGTGGGTTTGGGTCTAGCCGAATGGGTTTGGGTCTAGCCGAATGGGTTTGGGTCTAGCCGAGTGGGTTTGGGTGTAGCCGAGTGGGTTGGGTCTAGCGGAGTGGGTTTGGGTCCAGCAGAGTGGGTTTGGGTCTAGCCGAGTGGGTTTGGGTCTAGCCGAGTGGGTTTGGGTCTAGCCGAGTGGGTTTGGGACTTGCTGAGTGGGTTTGGGTCTAGAAAAGTGGGTTTGGGTCTAGTCGAGTGGGTTTGGGACTTGCATAGTGGGTTTGGGTCTAGCAAAATGGGTTTGGGTCTCGCCGAGTGGGTTTGGGTCCAGCCGAGTGGGTTTGGGTCTAGCCGAGTGGGCTTGGGTCTCGCCGAGTGGGTTTGGGTGTAGCCGAGTGGGTTTGGGTTTAGCCGAGTGGGTTTGGGTCTAGCCGAGTGGGTTTGGGTCTAGCCGAGTGGATTTGGGTCTAGCCTAGTGGGGTTGGGTCTATCCGAGCGGGTTTTTGTCTAGCCGAGTGGGTTTGGGTCTAGCCGAGTGGGTTAGGGTCTAGCCGAGTGGGTTTGGGACTTGCCGAGTGGGTTTGGGTCTAGAAAAGTGGGTTTGGGTCTAGTCGAGTGGGTTTTGGACTTGCCGAGTGGGTTTGGGTCTAGCGGAGTGGGTTTGGGTCTAGCCGAGTGGGTTTGGTTCTAGCCGAGTGGATTTGGGTCTAGCCGAGTGGGTTTGGGTCTAGCCGAGTGGTTTTGGGTCTAGCCGAGTGGTTTTGGGTCTAGCCGAGTGGGTTTGTGTCTAGCCGAATGGGATTGGGTTTAGCCGAGTGGGTTTTGGTGTAGCCAAGTGGGTTTGGGTCTAGCCGAATCGGTTTGGGTCTAGCCGTGTGTGTTTGGGTCTAGCCGAGTGGGTTTGGGTCTAGCGGAGTGCTTTTGGGTCTAGCGGGGTGGGTTTGGGTCTAGCCGAGTGGGTTTGGGTCCAGCCGAGTGGGTTTCGGTCTAGCCGAGTGGGTTTGGGTCTAGCCGCGTGGGTTTGTGTCTAGCCGAGTGGGTTTGGGTCTAGCCGAGTGGGTTTGGGTCTAGCCGAGTGGGTTTGCGTCTAGCCGAGTGGGTTTCGGTCTAGCGGAGTGGGTTTGGTTCTAGCCGAGTGGGTTTGGGTCTAGCCGAGTGGGTTTGGGTCTAGCCGAGTGGTTTTGGGTCTAGACGAGCGGGTTTGGGTCTAGCCGAATGGGATTGGGTTTAGCCGAGTGGGTTTTGGTGTAGCCGAGTGGGTTTGGGTCTAGCCGAATCGGTTTGGGTCTAGCCGTGTGTGTTTGGGTCTAGCCGAGTGGGTTTGGGTCTAGCGGAGTGCTTTTGGGTCTAGCGGGGTGGGTTTGGGTCTAGCCGAGTGGGTTTGGGTCTAGCCGAGTGGGTTTGGGTCTAGCCGAGTGGGTTTGGGTCTGGCCTAGTGGGTTTGGGTCTATCCGTGTGGGTTTGGGTCTAGCCGAGTCCGTTTGGGTCTAGCCGAGTGGGTTTGGGTCTAGCGGAGTGGGTTTGGGTCTAGCCGAGTGGGTTTGGGTCTAGCCCAGTCCGTTTGGGTCTAGCCGAGCGGGTTTGGGTCTAGCGGAGTGGGTTTGGGTCTAGCCAAGTGGGTTTGGGTCTAGCCGAGTGGGTTTGGGTCTAGCCGAGTGGGTTTGGGTCTAGTCGAGTGGGTTTGGGACTTGCATAGTGGGTTTGGGTCTAGCAAAGTGGGTTTGGGTCTAGCCGAGTGGGTTTGGGTCTAGCCGAGTGGGTTTGGGTCTAGCCGAGTGGGTTTGGGTCTAGCCGAGTGGGTTTGGGTCTAGCCGAGTGGGTTTGGGTCTAGCCGAGTGAGTTTGGGTCTAGCGGTGTGGGTTTGGGTCTAGCCGAGTGGGTTTGGGTCTAGCCGAGTGGGTTTGGGTCTAGCCGAGTGGGTTTGGGTCTAGCGGAGTGGGTTTGGGTCTAGCGGAGTGAGTTTGGGTCTAGCCGAATCGGTTTGGGTCTAGCCGTGTGTGTTTGGGTCTAGCCGAGTGGGTTTGGGTCCAGCGGAGTGCTTTTGGGTCTAGCGGGGTGGGTTTGGGTCTAGCCGAGTGGGTTTGGGTCTAGCCGAGTGGGTTTGGGTCTGGCCTAGTGGGTTTGGGTCTATCCGTGTGGGTTTGGGTCTAGCCGAGTCCGTTTGGGTCTAGCCGAGCGGGTTTGGGCCTAGCGGAGTGGGTTTGGGTCTGGCCGAGTGGGTTTGGGTCTAGCCCAGTCCGTTTGGGTCTAGCCGAGCGGGTTTGGGTCTAGCGGAGTGGGTTTGGGTCTAGCCAAGTGGGTTTGGGTCTAGCCGAGTGGGTTTGGGTCTAGCCGAGTGGGTTTGGGTGTAGTCGAGTGGGTTTGGGACCTGCATAGTGGGTTTGGGTCTAGCAAAGTGGGTTTGGGTCTAGCCGAGTGGGTTTGGGTCTAGCCGAGTGGGTTTGGGTCTAGCCGAGTGGGTTTGGGTCTAGCCGAGTGGGTTTGGGTCTAGCCGAGTGGGTTTGGGTCTAGCCGAGTGAGTTTGGGTCTAGCGGAGTGGGTTTGGGTCTAGCCGAGTGGGTTTGGGTCTAGCTGAGTGGGTTTGGGTCTAGCGGAGTGGGTTTGGGTCTAGCGGAGTGGGTTTGGGTCTAGCGGAGTGGGTTTGGGTCTAGCCGAGTGGGTTTGGGTCTAGCCGAGTGGGTTTGGGTCTAGCCGAGTGGGTTTGGGTCTAGCCGAGTGGGTTTGGGTCTAGCCGCGTGGGTTTGTGTCTAGCCGAGTGGGTTTGGGTCTAGCCGAGTGGGTTTGGTTCTAGCCGAGTGGGTTTGGGTCTAGCCGAGTGGGTTTGGGTCTAGCCGAGTGGTTTTGGGTCTAGCCGAGTGGGTTTGGGTCTAGCCGAATGGGATTGGGTTTAGCCGAGTGGGTTTTGGTGTAGCCGAGTGGGTTTGGGTCTAGCCGAATCGGTTTGTGTCTAGCCGTTTGTGTTTGGGTCTAGCCGAGTGGGTTTGGGTCTAGCGGAGTGCTTTTGGGTCTAGCGGGGTGGGTTTGGGTCTAGCCGAGTGGGTTTGGGTCTAGCCGAGTGGGTTTGGGTCTAGCCGAGTGGGTTTCGGTCTGGCCTAGTGGGTTTGGGTCTATCCGTGTGGGTTTGGGTCTAGCCGAGTCCGTTTGGGTCTAGCCGAGTGGGTTTGGGTCTAGCGGAGTGGGTTTGGGTCTAGCCGAGTGGGTTTGGGTCTAGCCCAGTCCGTTTGGGTCTAGCCGAGTGGGTTTGGGTCTAGCGGAGTGGGTTTGGGTCTAGCCAAGTGGGTTTGGGTCTAGCCGAGTGGGTTTGGGTCTAGCCGAGTGGGTTTGGGTCTAGTCGAGTGGGTTTGGGACTTGCATAGTGGGTTTGGGTCTAGCAAAGTGGGTTTGGGTCTAGCCGAGTGGGTTTGGGTCTAGCCGAGTGGGTTTGGGTCTAGCGGAGTGGGTTTGGGTCTGGCGGAGTGGGTTTGGGTCTAGCCGAGTGGGTTTGGGTCTAGCCGAGTGAGTTTGGGTCTAGCGGAGTGGGTTTGGGTCTAGCCGAGTGGGTTTGGGTCTAGCCGAGTGGGTTTGGGTCTAGCCGAGTGGGTTTGGGTCTAGCCTAGTGGGTTTGGGTCTAGCCGAGTGGGTTTGGGTCTAGCAAAGTGGGTTTGGGTCTAGCCGAGTGGGTTTGGGTCTAGCCTAGTGGGTTTGGGTCTAGCCGAGTGGGTTTGGGTGTGGCCGAGTGGGTTTGGGTCTAGCCGAGTGGGTTTGGGTCTAGCCGAGTGGGTTTGGGTCGAGCCGAGTGGGTTTGGGTCTAGCGGAGTGGGTTTGGGTCTAGCCGAGTGGGTTTGGGTCTAGCCGAGTGGGTTTGGGTCTAGCCGAGTGGGTTTGGGTCTAGACGAGTGGGTTTGGGTCAAGCTGAGTGGGTTTGGGTCTAGCCGAGTGGGTTTGGGTCTAGCGGAGTGGGTTTGGGTCTAGCCGAATGGCTTTGGGTCTAGCCGAATGGGTTTGGGTCTAGCCGAGTGGGTTTGGGTGTAGCCGAGTGGGTTTGCGTCTAGCGGAGTGGGTTTGGGTCCAGCAGAGTGGGTTTGGGTCTAGCCGAGTGGGTTTGGGTCTAGCCGAGTGGGTTTGGGTCTAGCCGAGTGGGTTTGGGACTTGCTGAGTGGGTTTGGGTCGAGAAAAGTGGGTTTGGGTCTAGTCGAGTGGGTTTGGGACTTGCATAGTGGGTTTGGGTCTAGCAAAATGGGTTTGGGTCTAGCCGAGTGGGTTTGGGTCCAGCCGAGTGGGTTTGGGTCTAGCCGAGTGGGCTTGGGTCTCGCCGAGTGGGTTTGGGTGTAGCCGAGTGGGTTTGGGTTTAGCCGAGTGGGTTTGGGTCTAGCCGAGTGGGTTTGGGTCTAGCCGAGTGGATTTGGGTCTAGCCTAGTGGGGTTGGGTCTATCCGAGCGGGTTTGGGTCTAGCCGAGTGGGTTTGGGTCTAGCCGAGTGGGTTAGGGTCTAGCCGAGTGGGTTTGGGACTTGCCGAGTGGGTTTGGGTCTAGAAAAGTGGGTTTGGGTCTAGTCGAGTGGGTTTTGGACTTGCCGAGTGGGTTTGGGTCTAGCAAAGTGGGTTTAGGTCTAGCCGAGTGGGTTTGGGTCTAGCCGAGTGGGTTTGGGTTTAGCCGAGTGGGTTTGGGTCTAGCCGAGTGGGTTTGGGTCTAGCCGAGTGGGTTTGGGTCTAGCCGAGTGGGTTTGGGTCTAGCGGAGTGGGTTTGGGTCTAGCCGAGTGGGTTTGGTTCTAGCCGAGTGGATTTGGGTCTAGCCGAGTGGGTTTGGGTCTAGCCGAGTGGTTTTGGGTCTAGCCGAGTGGTTTTGGGTCTAGCAGAGTGGGTTTGGGTCTAGCCGAATGGGATTGGGTTTGGCCGAGTGGGTTTTCGTGTAGCCAAGTGGGTTTGGGTCTAGCCGTGTGTGTTTGGGTCTAGCCGAGTGGGTTTGGGTCTAGCGGAGTGCTTTTGGGTCTAGCGGGGTGGGTTTGGGTCTAGCCGAGTGGGTTTGGGTCTAGCCGAGTGGGTTTCGGTCTAGCCGAGTGGGTTTGGGTCTAGCCGCGTGGGTTTGTGTCTAGCCGAGTGGGTTTGGGTCTAGCCGAGTGGGTTTGGGTCTAGCCGAGTGGGTTTGCGTCTAGCCGAGTGGGTTTGGGTCTAGCGGAGTGGGTTTGGTTCTAGCCGAGTGGGTTTGGGTCTAGCCGAGTGGGTTTGGGTCTAGCCGAGTGGTTTTGGGTCTAGCCGAGTGGGTTTGGGTCTAGCCGAATGGGATTGGGTTTAGCCGAGTGGGTTTTGGTGTAGCCGAGTGGGTTTGGGTCTAGCCGAATCGGTTTGGGTCTAGCCGTGTGTGTTTGGGTCTAGCCGAGTGGGTTTGGGTCTAGCGGAGTGCTTTTGGGTCTAGCGGGGTGGGTTTGGGTCTAGCCGAGTGGGTTTGGGTCTAGCCGAGTGGGTTTGGGTCGAGCCGAGTGGGTTTGGGTCTGGCCTAGTGGGTTTGGGTCTATCCGTGTGGGTTTGGGTCTAGCCGAGTCCGTTTGGGTCTAGCCGAGTGGGTTTGGGTCTAGCGGAGTGGGTTTGGGTCTAGCCGAGTGGGTTTGGGTCTAGCCCAGTCCGTTTGGGTCTAGCCGAACGGGTTTGGGTCTAGCGGAGTGGGTTTGGGTCTAGCCAAGTGGGTTTGGGTCTAGCCGAGTGGGTTTGGGTCTAGCCGAGTGGGTTTGGGTCTAGTCGAGTGGGTTTGGGACTTGCATAGTGGGTTTGGGTCTAGCAAAGTGGGTTTGGGTCTAGCCGAGTGGGTTTGGGTCTAGCCGAGTGGGTTTGGGTCTAGCCGAGTGGGTTTGGGTCTAGCCGAGTGGGTTTGGGTCTAGCCGAGTGGGTTTGGGTCTAGCCGAGTGAGTTTGGGTCTAGCGGAGTGGGTTTGGGTCTAGCCGAGTGGGTTTGGGTCTAGCAGAGTGGGTTTGGGTCTAGCCGAGTGGGTTTGGGTCTAGCGGAGTGGGTTTGGGTCTAGCGGAGTGGGTTTGGGTATAGCCGAGTGGGTTTGGGTCTAGCCGAGTGGGTTTGGGTCTAGCCGAGTGGGTTTGGGTCTAGCCGAGTGGGTTTGGGTCTAGCCAAGTGGGTTTGGGTCTAGCCGCGTGGGTTTGTGTCTAGCCGAGTGGGTTTCGGTCTAGCCGAGTGGGTTTGGTTCTAGCCGAGTGGGTTTGGGTCTAGCCGAGTGGGTTTGGGTCTAGCCGAGTGGTTTTTTGTCTAGCCGAGTGGGTTTGGGTCTAGCCGAATGGGATTGGGTTTAGCCGAGTGGGTTTTGGTGTAGCCGAGTGGGTTTGGGTCTAGCCGAGTGGGTTTGGGTCTAGCCGTGTGTGTTTGGGTCTAGCGGAGTGGGTTTGGGTCTAGCGGAGTGCTTTTGGGTCTAGCGGGGTGGGTTTGGGTCTAGCCGAGTGGGTTTGGGTCTAGCCGAGTGGGTTTGGGTCTAGCCGAGTGGGTTTGGGTCTGGCCTAGTGGGTTTGGGTCTATCCGTGTGGGTTTGGGTCTAGCCGAGTCCGTTTGGGTCTAGCCGAGTGGGTTTGGGTCTAGCGGAGTGGGTTTGGGTCTAGCCGAGTGGGTTTGGGTCTAGCCCAGTCCGTTTGGGTCTAGCCGAGTGGGTTTGGGTCTAGCGGAGTGGGTTTGGGTCTAGCCAAGTGGGTTTGGGTCTAGCCGAGTGGGTTTGGGTCTAGCCGAGTGGGTTTGGGTCTAGTCGAGTGGGTTTGGGACTTGCATAGTGGGTTTGGGTCTAGCAAAGTGGGTTTGGGTCTAGCCGAGTGGGTTTGGGTCTAGCCGAGTGGGTTTGGGTCTAGCGGAGTGGGTTTGGGTCTAGCGGAGTGGGTTTGGGTCTAGCCGAATCGGTTTGGGTCCAGCCGTGTGTGTTTGGGTCTAGCCGAGTGGGTTTGGGTCTAGCTGAGTGCTTTTGGGTCTAGCGGGGTGGGTTTGGGTCTAGCCGAGTGGGTTTGGGTCTAGCCGAGTGGGTTTGGGTCTGGCCTAGTGGGTTTGGGTCTATCCGTGTGGGTTTGGGTCTAGCCAAGTCCGTTTGGGTCTAGCCGAGTGGGTTTGGGCCTAGCGGAGTGGGTTTGGGTCTGGCCGAGTGGGTTTGGGTCTAGCCCAGTCCGTTTGGGTCTAGCCGAGCGGGTTTGGGTCTAGCGGAGTGGGTTTGGGTCTAGCCAAGTGGGTTTGGGTCTAGCCGAGTGGGTTTGGGTCTAGCCGAGTGGGTTTGGGTGTAGTCGAGTGGGTTTGGGACTTGCATAGTGGGTTTGGGTCTAGCAAAGTGGGTTTGGGTCTAGCCGAGTGTGTTTGGGTCTAGCCGAGTGGGTTTGGGTCTAGCCGAGTGGGTTTGGGTCTAGCCGAGTGGGTTTGGGTCTAGCCGAGTGGGTTTGGGTCTAGCCGAGTGAGTTTGGGTCTAGCGGAGTGGGTTTGGGTCTAGCCGAGTGGGTTTGGGTCTAGCTGAGTGGGTTTGGGTCTAGCGGAGTGGGTTTGGGTCTAGCGGAGTGGGTTTGGGTCTAGCGGAGTGGGTTTGGGTCTAGCCGAGTGGGTTTGGGTCTAGCCGAGTGGGTTTGGGTCTAGCCGAGTGGGTTTGGGTCTAGCCGCGTGGGTTTGTGTCTAGCCGAGTGGGTTTGGGTCTAGCCGAGTGGGTTTGGTTCTAGCCGAGTGGGTTTGGGTCTAGCCGAGTGGGTTTGGGTCTAGCCGAGTGGTTTTGGGTCTAGCCGAGTGGGTTTGGGTCTAGCCGAATGGGATTGGGTTTAGCCCAGTGGGTTTTGGTGTAGCCGAGTGGGTTTGGGTCTAGCCGAATCGGTTTGTGTCTAGCCGTTTGTGTTTGGGTCTAGCCGAGTGGGTTTGGGTCTATCGGAGTGCTTTTGGGTCTAGCGGGGTGGGTTTGGGTCTAGCCGAGTGGGTTTGGGTCTAGCCGAGTGGGTTTGGGTCTAGCCGAGTGGGTTTCGGTCTGGCCTAGTGGGTTTGGGTCTATCCGTGTGGGTTTGGGTCTAGCCGAGTCCGTTTGGGTCTAGCCGAGTGGGTTTGGGTCTAGCGGAGTGGGTTTGGGTCTAGCCGAGTGGGTTTGGGTCTAGCCGAGTGGGTTTGGGTCTAGCCGAGTGGGTTTGGGTCTAGCGGAGTGGGTTTGTGTCTAGCCGAGTGGGTTTGGGTCTAGCGGAGTGGGTTTGGGTCTAGCCGAGTGGGTTTGGGAATATCCGAGTGGGTTTGGGTCTGGCCGAGTGGGTTTGGGTCCAGCCGAATGGGTTTGGGTCTAGCCGAGTGGGTTTGGGTGTAGCCGAGTGGGTTTGGGTCTAGCGGAGTGGGTGTGGGTCTAGCAGAGTGGGTTTGGGTCTAGCCGAGTGGGTTTGGGACTAGCTGAGTGGGTTTGGGTCTAGCCGAGTGGGTTTGGGTCTAGCCGAGTGGGTTTGGGGCTAGCCGAGTGGGTTTGGGTCTGGCCGAGTGGGTTTGGGAATAGCCGAGTGGGTTTGGGTCTGGCGGAGTGGGTGTGGGTCTAGCAGAGTGGGTTTGGGTCTAGCCGAGTGGGTTTGGGACTAGCTGAGTGGGTTTGGGTCTAGCCGAGTGGGTTTGGGTCTAGCCGAGTGGGTTTGGGGCTAGCCGAGTGGGTTTGGGTCTGGCCGAGTGGGTTTGGGAATAGCCGAGTGGGTTTGGGTCTGGCCGAGTGGGTTTGGGTCCAGCCGAATGGGTTTGGGTCTAGCCGAGTGGGTTTGGGTGTAGCCGAGTGGGTTTGGGTCTAGCGGAGTGGGTTTGGGTCTAGCCGAGTGGGTTTGGGAATAGCCGAGTGGGTTTGGGTCTGGCCGAGTGGGTTTGGGTCCAGCCGAATGGGTTTGGGTCTAGCCGAGTGGGTTTGGGTGTAGCCGAGTGGGTTTGGGTCCAGGGGAGTGGGTTTGGGTCTAGCCGAATGGGTTTGGGTCTAGCCGAGTGGGTTTGGGTCTAGCCGCGTGGGTTTGGGTCTAGCCGAGTGGGTTTGGGTCTAGCCGAGTGGGTTTGGTTCTAGCCGAGTGGATTTGGGTCTAGCCGAGTGGGTTTGGGTCTAGCCGAGTGGTTTTCGGTCTAGCCGAGTGGGTTTGAGTCTACCGGAGTGTGTTTGGGTCTAGACGAGTGTGTTTGGGTCTAGCCGAATGGGTTTGGTTCTAGCCGAGTGGATTTGGGTCTAGCCGAGTGGGTTTGGGTCTAGCCGAGTGGTTTTGGGTCTAGCCGAGTGGGTTTGGGTCTAGCCGAGTGGGTTTGGGTCTAGCCAAGTAGGTTTGGGTCTAGCGGAATGGGTTTGGGTCTAGCCGAGTGGGTTTGGTTCTAGCCGAGTGGATTTGGGTCTAGCCGAGTGGGTTTGGGTCTAGCCGAGTGGTTTTGGGTCTAGCCGAGTGGGTTTGGGTCTAGCCGAGTGGGTTTGGGTCTAGCGGAGTGGGTTTGGGTCTAGCCGAGTGGGTTTGGGTCTAGCGGAGTGGGTTTGGGTCTAGCCGAGTGGGTTTGGGAATAGCCGAGTGGGTTTGGGTCTGGCCGAGTGGGTTTGGGTCCAGCCGAATGGGTTTGGGTCTAGCCGAGTGGGTTTGGGTGTAGCCGAGTGGGTTTGGGTCTTGCCGACTGGGTTTGGGTATTGCCGAGTGGGTTTGGGTCTAGCGGAGTGGGCTTGGGTCTAGCGGAGTGGGATTGGGTCTAGCCGAGTTGGTTTGGGTCTAGCCGAGTGGGTTTGGATCTAGCGAGGGGGTTTGGGTCAAGCCGATTGGGTTTGGGTCTAGCCAAGTGGGTTTGGGTCTAGCCGAGTGGGTTTGGGTCTAGCCGAGTGGGTTTGGGTCTAGTCGAGTGGGTTTGGGACTAGCCGAGTGGGTTTGGGTCTAGCCGATTGGGTTTGGGTCTAGCCGAGTGGGGTTGGGTTTAGCCGAGTGGGTTTGGGTGTAGCCGAGTGGGTTTGGGTCTAGCCGAGTGGGTTTGGGTCTAGCCGAGTGGGTTTGGGTCTAGCCGAGTGGGTTTGGGTCTAGCCGAGTGGGTTTGGGTCTAGCCGAGTGGGTTTGGGTCTAGCCAAGTAGGTTTGGGTCTAGCGGAGTGGGTTTGGGTCTAGCCGAGTGGGTTTGGTTCTAGCCGAGTGGATTTGGGTCTAGCCGAGTGGGTTTGGGTCTAGCCGAGTGGTTTTGGGTCTAGCCGAGTGGGTTTGGGTCCAGCCGAGTGGGTTTGGGTCTAGCCGAGTGGGTTTGGGTCTAGCGGAGTGGGTTTGGGTCTAGCCGAGTGGGTTTGGGTCTAGCGGAGTGGGTTTGGGTCTAGCCGAGTGGGTTTGGGAATAGCCGAGTGGGTTTGGGTCTGGCCGAGTGGGTTTGGGTCCAGCCGAATGGGTTTGGGTCTAGCCGAGTGGGTTTGGGTGTAGCCGAGTGAGTTTGGGTCTAGGGGAGTGGGTTTGGGTCTAGCCGAGTGGGTTTGGGTCTAGCCGAGTGGGTTTGGGTCTAGCCGAGTGGGTTTGGGTCTAGCCGCGTGGGTTTGGGTCTAGCCGAGTGGGTTTGGGTCTAGCCGAGTGGGTTTGGTTCTAGCCGAGTGGATTTGGGTCTAGCCGAGTGGGTTTGGGTCTAGCCGAGTGGTTTTCGGTCTAGCCGAGTGGGTTTGAGTCTACCCGAGTGTGTTTGGGTCCAGACGAGTGTGTTTGGGTCTAGCCGAATGGGTTTGGTTCTAGCCGAGTGGATTTGGGTCTAGCCGAGTGGGTTTGGGTCTAGCCGAGTGGTTTTGGGTCTAGCCGAGTGGGTTTGGGTCTTGCCGAGTGGGTTTGGGTCTAGCCGAGTGGGTTTGGGTCTAGCGGAGTGGGTTTGTTTCTAGGCGAGTGGGTTTGGGTCTAGCGGAGTGGGTTTGGGTCTAGCCGAGTGGGTTTGGGAATAGCCGAGTGGGTTTGGGTCTGGCCGAGTGGGTTTGGGTCCAGCCGAATGGGTTTGGGTCTAGCCGAGTGGGTTTGGGTGTAGCCGAGTGGGTTTGGGTCTAGCGGAGTGGGTTTGGGTCTAGCAGAGTGGGTTTGGGTCTAGCCGAGTGGGTTTGGGTCTAGCTGAGTGGGTTTGGGTCTAGCCGAGTGGGTTTGGGTCTAGCCGAGTGGGTTTGGGTCTAGCCGAGTGGGTTTGGGTCTAGCCGAGTGGGTTTGGTACTACTCGAGTGGATTTGGGTCTAGCCGAGTAGGTTTGTGTCTAGCCGAGTGGTTTTGGGTCTAGCCGAGTGGGTTTGGGTCTAGCGGAGTGGGTTTGGGTGTAGCCGAGTGGGTTTGGGTCCAGCCGAGTGGTTTTGGTTCTTGCCGTGTATGTTTGGGTCTATCCGAGTGGGTTTCGGTCTATGAGTGGGTTTGGGTCTAGCCGAGTGGGTTTGGGTCTAGCCGAGTGGGTTTGGGTCTAGCCAAGTGGGTTTGGGTCCAGCCGAGTGGGTTTGGGTCTAGCCGAGTGGGTTTGGGTCTGGCCGAGTGGATTTGGGTCTAGCCGAGTGGGTTTGGGTCTAGCCGAGTGGTTTTGGGTCTAGCCGAGTGGGTTTGGGTCTAGCCGAGTGGGTTTGGGTCGAGCCGAGTGGGTTTGGGCTAGCGGAGTGGGTTTGGGTCTAGCCGAGTGGGTTTGGGTCTAGCGGAGTGGTTTTGGGTCTAGCCGAGTGGGTTTGGGTCTAGCCGAGTGGGTTTGGGTCTAGCCGAGTGGGTTTGGGTCTAGCGGAGTGGGTTTTTGTCTAGCCGAGTGGGTTTGGGTCTAGCGGAGTGGGTTTGGGTCTAGCCGAGTGGGTTTGGGAATATCCGAGTGGGTTTGGGTCTGGCCGAGTGGGTTTGGGTCCAGCCGAATGGGTTTGGGTCTAGCCGAGTGGGTTTGGGTGTAGCCGAGTGGGTTTGGGTCTAGCGGAGTGGGTGTGGGTCTAGCAGAGTGGGTTTGGGTCTAGCCGAGTGGGTTTGGGACTAGCTGAGTGGGTTTGGGTCTAGCCGAGTGGGTTTGGGTCTAGCCGAGTGGGTTTGGGGCTAGCCGAGTGGGTTTGGGTCTGGCCGAGTGGGTTTGGGAATAGCCGAGTGGGTTTGGGTCTGGCCGAGTGGGTTTGGGTCCAGCCGAATGGGTTTGGGTCTAGCCGAGTGGGTTTGGGTGTAGCCGAGTGGGTTTGGGTCTTGCCGAGTGGGTTTGGGTCTAGCTGAGTGGGTTTGGGTCTAGCCGAGTGGGTTTGGGTCTAGCCGAGTGGGTTTGGGTCTAGCCGAGTGGGTTTGGGTCTAGCCGAGTGGGTTTGGGTCTAGCCGAGTGGGTTTGGTTCTAGCCGAGTGGATTTGGGTCTAGCCGAGTAGGTTTGGGTCTAGCCGAGTGGTTTTGTGTCTAGCCGAGTGGGTTTGGGTGTAGCGGAGTGGGTTTGGGTGTAGCGGAGTGGGTTTGGGTGTAGCCGAGTGGGTTTGGTTCTTGCCGAGTATGTTTGGGTCTATCCGAGTGGGTTTCGGTCTAGCTGAGTGGGTTTGGGTCTAGCCGAGTGGGTTTGGGTCTAGCCGAGTGGGTTGGGTGCACCCGAGTGGGTTTGGGTCCAGCCGAGTGGGTTTGGGTCTAGCCGAGTGGGTTTGGGTCTAGCCGAGTGGGTTTGAGTCTACCCGAGTGTGTTTGGGTCTAGCCGAGTGTGTTTGGGTCTAGCCGAATGGGTTTGGGTCTAGCTGAGTGGGTTTGGGTCTAGCCGTGTGGGTTTGGGTCTAGCCGAGTGGGTTTGGGTCCAGCCGATTGGGTTGGGTGCACCCGAGTGGGTTTGGGTCCAGCCGAGTGGGTTTGGGTCTAGCCGAGTGGGTTTGGGTCTAGCCGAGTGGGTTTGAGTCTACCCGAGTGTGTTTGGGTCTAGCCGAGTGGGTTTGGGTCTAGTCGAGGGGGTTTGGGACTAGCCGAGTGGGTTTGGGTCTAGCCGAGTGGGTTTGGGTCTAGCCGAGTGGGATTGGGTGTAGCCGAGTGGGTTTGGGTGTAGCCGAGTGGGTTTGGGTGTCGCCGAATCGGTTTGGGTCTTGCCGAGTGGGTTTGGGTATAGCCGAGTGGGTTTGGGTCTAGCCGAGTGGGTTTCGGTCTAGTCGAGTGGGTTTGGGACTAGCCGTGTGGGTTTGGGTCTAGCCGAGTGGGTTTGGGTCTAGCCGAGTGGGATTGGGTTTAGCCGAGTGGGTTTGGGTGTAGCCGAGTGGGTTTGGATGTCGCCGAATCGGTTTGGGTCTTGCCGAGTGGGTTTGGGTATAGCCGAGTGGGTTTGGGTCTAGCGGAGTGGGTTTGGGTCTAGCGGAGTGGGTTTGGGTCTAGCCGAGTGGGTTTGGGTGTAGCCGAGTGGGTTTGGGTCTAGCCGAGTCGATTTGGGTCTAGCCAAGTGGGTTTGGGTTTATCCGAGCGGGTTTGGGTCTAGCCGAGTGGGTTTGGGTCTTGCCGAGTGGGTTAGGGTCTAGCCGAGTGGGTTTGGGTCTTGGAAAGTGGGTTTGGGTCTAGTCGAGTGGGTTTGGGACTTGCCGAGTGGGTTTGGGTCTAGGAAAGTGGGTTTGGGTCTAGTCGAGTGGGTTTGGGACTTGCCGAGTGGGTTTGGGTCTAGCAAAGTGGGTTGGGTCTAGCCGAGTGGGTTTGGGTCTAGCCGAGTGGGTTTGGGTCTAGCCGAGTGGGTTTGGGTCTAGCCGAGTGGGTTTGGGTCTAGCCGAGTGGGTTTGGGTCTAGCCGAGTGAGTTTGGGTCTAGCCGGGTGGGTTTGGGTCTAGCCGAGTGGGTTTGGGTCTAGCGGAGTGGGTTTGGGTCTAGCCGAGTGGGTTTGGGAATAGCCGAGTGGGTTTGGGTCTGGCCGAGTGGGTTTGGGTCCAGCCGAATGGGTTTGGGTCTAGCCGAGTGGGTTTGGGTGTAGCCGAGTGGGTTTGGGTCTAGCCGAGTGAGTTTGGGTCTAGCTGGGTGGGTTGGGTCTAGCCGAGTGGGTTTGGGTCTAGCGGAGTGGGTTTGGGTCTAGCCGAGTGGGTTTGGGAATAGCCGAGTGGGTTTGGGTCTGGCCGAGTGGGTTTGGGTCCAGCCGAATGGGTTTGGGTCTAGCCGAGTGGGTTTGGGTGTAGCCGAGTGGGTTTGGGTCTAGGGGAGTGGGTTTGGGTCTAGCCGAGTGGGTTTGGGTCTAGCGGAGTGGGTTTGGGTCTAGCCGAGTGGGTTTGGGAATAGCCGAGTGGGTTTGGGTCTGGCCGAGTGGGTTTGGGTCCAGCCGAATGGGTTTGGGTCTAGCCGAGTGGGTTTGGGTGTAGCCGAGTGGGTTTGGGTCTAGGGGAGTGGGTTTGGGTCTAGCCGAGTGGGTTTGGGTCTAGCCGAGTGGGTTTGGGTCTAGCCGAGTGGGTTTGGGTCTAGCCGCGTGGGTTTGGGTCTAGCCGAGTGGGTTTGTGTCTAGCCGAGTGGGTTTGGTTCTAGCCGAGTGGATTTGGGTCTAGCCGAGTGGGTTTGGGTCTAGCCGAGTGGTTTTCGGTCTAGCCGAGTGGGTTTGAGTCTACCCGAGTGTGTTTGGGTCTAGCCGAGTGTGTTTGGGTCTAGCCGAATGGGTTTGGTTCTAGCCGATTGGATTTGGGTCTAGCCGAGTGGGTTTGGGTCTAGCCGAGTGGTTTTGGGTCTAGCCGAGTGGGTTTGGGTCTAGCCGAGTGGGTTTGGGTCTAGCCGAGTGGGTTTGGGTCTAGCGGAGTGGGTTTGTGTCTAGCCGAGTGGGTTTGGGTCTAGCGGAGTGGGTTTGGGTCTAGCCGAGTGGGTTTGGGAATAGCCGAGTGGGTTTGGGTCTGGCCGAGTGGGTTTGGGTCCAGCCGAATGGGTTTGGGTCTAGCCGAGTGGGTTTGGGTGTAGCCGAGTGGGTTTGGGTCTAGCGGAGTGGGTTTGGGTCTAGCAGAGTGGGTTTGGGTCTAGCCGAGTGGGTTTGGGTCTAGCTGAGTGGGTTTGGGTCTAGCCGAGTGGGTTTGGGTCTAGCCGAGTGGGTTTGGGTCTAGCCGAGTGGGTTTGGGTCTAGCCGAGTGGGTTTGGGTCCAGCCGAGTGGGTTTGGTTCTAGCCGAGTGGATTTGGGTCCAGCCGAGTAGGTTTGGGTCTAGCCGAGTGGTTTTGGGTCTAGCCGAGTGGGTTTGGGTGTAGCGGAGTGGGTTTGGGTGTAGCCGAGTGGGTTTGGGTCCAGCCGAGTGGGTTTGGTTCTTGCCGAGTATGTTTGGGTCTATCTGTGTGGGTTTCGGTCTAGCTGAGTGTGTTTGGGTCTAGCCGAGTGGGTTTGGGTCTAGCCGAGTGGGTTGGGTGCACCCGAGTGGGTTTGGGTCCAACCGAGTGGGTTTGGGTCTAGCCGAGTGGGTTTGGGTCTAGCCGAGTGGGTTTGAGTCTACCCGAGTGTGTTTGGGTCTAGCCGAGTGTGTTTGGGTCTAGCCGAATGGGTTTGGGTCTAGCTGAGTGGGTTTGGGTCTAGCCGTGTGGGTTTGGGTCTAGCCGAGTGGGTTTGGGTCCAGCCGAGTGGGTTGGGTGCACCCGAGTGGGTTTGGGTCCAGCCGAGTGGGTTTGGGTCTAGCCGAGTGGGTTTGGGTCTAGCCGAGTGGGTTTGAGTCTACCCGAGTGTGTTTGGGTCTAGCCGAGTGGGTTTGGGTCTAGTCGAGTGGGTTTGGGACTATCCGAGTGGGTTTGGGTCTAGCCGAGTGGGTTTGGGTCTAGCCGAGTGGGATTGGGTGTAGCCGAGTGGGTTTGGGTGTAGCCGAGTGGGTTTGGGTGTCGCCGAATTGGTTTGGGTCTTGCCGAGTGGGTTTGGGTCTAGCCGAGTGGGTTTGGGTCTAGCCGAGTGGGTTTGGGTCTAGCCGAGTGGGTTTGGGTCTAGCCGAGTGGGTTTGGGTCCAGCCGAGTGGGTTTGGTTCTAGCCGAGTGGATTTGGGTCTAGCCGAGTAGGTTTGGGTCTAGCCGAGTGGTTTTGGGTCTAGCCGAGTGGGTTTGGGTCTAGCGGAGTGGGTTTGGGTGTAGCCGAGTGGGTTTGGGTCCAGCCGAGTGGGTTTGGTTCTTGCCGAGTATGTTTGGGTCTATCTGTGTGGGTTTCGGTCTAGCCGAGAGGGTTTGGGTCTAGCCGAGTGGGTTTGGGTCTAGCCGAGTGGGATTGGGTGTAGCCGAGTGGGTTTGGGTGTAGCCGAGTGGGTTTGGGTGTCGCCGAATCGGTTTGGGTCTTGCCGAGTGGGTTTGGGTATAGCCGAGTGGGTTTGGGTCTAGCCAAGTGGGTTTGGGTCTAGTCGAGTGGGTTTGGGACTAGCCGTGTGGGTTTGGGTCTAGCCGAGTGTGTTTGGGTCTAGCCGAGTGGGATTGGGTTTAGCCGAGTGGGTTTGGGTGTAGCCGAGTGGGTTTGGGTGTCGCCGAATCGGTTTGGGTCTTGCCGAGTGGGTTTGGGTATAGCCGAGTGGGTTTGGGTCTAGCGGAGTGGGTTTGGGTCTAGCGGAGTGGGTTTGGGTCTAGCCGAGTGGGTTTGGGTCTAGCCGAGTGGGTTTGGGTCTGGCCGAGTCGATTTGGGTCTAGCCTAGTGGGTTTGGGTCTATGCGAGCGGGTTTGGGTCTAGCCGAGTGGGTTTGGGTCTAGCCGATTGGGTTAGGGTCTAGCCGATTGGGTTTGGGACTTGCCGAGTGGGTTTGGGTCTAGAAAAGTGGGTTTGGTTCTAGTCGAGTGGGTTTGGGACTTGCCGAGTGGGTTTGGGTCTAGCAAAGTGGGTTGGCTCTAGCCGAGTGGGTTTGGGTCTAGCCGAGTGGGTTTGTGTCTAGCCGAGTGGGTTTGGGTCTAGCCGAGTGGGTTTGGGTCTAGCCGAGTGGGTTTGGGTCCAGCCGAGTGAGTTTGGGTCTAGCCAAGTGGGTTTGGGTCTAGCCGAGTGGGTTTGGGTCTAGCGGAGTGGGTTTGGGTCTGGCCGAGTGGGTTTGGTTCTAGCCGAGTGGATTTGGGTCTAGCCGAGTGGGTTTGGGTGTAGCTGAGTGGGTTTGGGAGTAGCCGAGTGGTTTTGGATCTAGCGGAGTGGGTTTGGGTCTAGCCGAGTGGGTTTGGGTCTAGCCGAGTGGGTTTGGATCTAGCCGAGTGGGTTTGGGTCTAGCCGCGTGGGTTTGGGTCTAGCCGAGTGGGTTTGGATCTCGCCGAGTGGGTTTGGTTCTAGCCGTGTGGATTTGGGTCTAGCCGAGTGGGTTTGGGTCTAGCCGAGTGGTTTTCGGTCTAGCCGAGTGGGTTTGAGTCTACCCGAGTGTGTTTGGGTCTAGCCGAGTGTGTTTGGGTCTAGCCGAATGGGTTTGGTTCTAGCCGAGTGGATTTGGGTCTAGCCGAGTGGGTTTGGGTCTAGCCGAGTGGTTTTGGGTCTAGCCGAGTGGGTTTGGGTCTAGCCGAGTGGGTTTGGGTCTAGCCGAGTGGGTTTGGGTCTAGCGGAGTGGGTTTGGGTCTAGCCGAGTGGGTTTGGGTCTAGCGGAGTGTGTTTGGGTCTAGCCGAGTGGGTTTGGGAATAGCCGAGTGGGTTTGGGTCTGGCCGAGTGGGTTTGGGTCCAGCCGAATGCGTTTGGGAATAGCCGAGTGGGTTTGGGTGTAGCCGAGTGGGTTTGGGTCTAGCGGAGTGGGTTTGGGTCTAGCAGAGTGGGTTTGGGTCTAGCCGAGTGGGTTTGGGTCTAGCCGAGTGGGTTTGGGTCTAGCCGAGTGGGTTTGGGTCTAGCCGAGTGGGTTTGGGTCTAGCCGAGTGGGTTTGGGTCTAGCCGAGTGGGTTTGGGTCTAGCCGAGTGGGTTTGGTTCTAGCAGAGTGGATTTGGGTCTAGCCGAGTGGGTTTGGGTCTAGCCGAGTGGTTTTGGGTCTAGCCGAGTGGGTTTGGGTCTAGCGGAGTGGGTTTGGGTGTAGCCGAGTGGGTTTGGGTCCAGCCGCGTGGGTTTGGTTCTTGCCGAGTATGTTTGGGTCTATCCGAGTGGGTTTCGGTCTAGCTGAGTGGGATTGGGTCTAGCCGAGTGGGTTTGGGTGTCGCCGAATCGGTTTGGGTCTTGCCTAGTGGGTTTGGGTATAGCCGAGTGGGTTTGGGTCTAGCGGAGTGGGTTTGGGTCTAGCGGAGTGGGTTTGGGTCTAGCCGAGTGGGTTTGGGTGTAGCCGAGTGGGTTTGGGTCTAGCCAAGTCGCTTTGGGTCTAGCCTAGTGGGTTTGGGTCTATCCGAGCGGGTTTGGGTCTAGCCGAGTGGGTTTGGGTCTAGCCGAGTGGGTTAGGGTCTAACCGATTGGGTTTGGGACTTGCCGAGTGGGTTTGGGTCTAGAAAAGTGGGTTTGGGTCTAGTCGAGTGGGTTTGGGACTTGCCGAGTGGGTTTGGGTCTAGCCGAGTGGGTTTGGGTCTAGCCGAGTGGGTTTGGGTCTAGCCGAGTGGGTTTGGGTCTAGCCGAGTGGGTTTGGGTCTAGCCGAGTGGGGTTGGGTCTAGCCGAGTGGGTTTGGGTCTAGCGGAGTGGGTTTGGGTCTAGCCGAGTGGGTTTGGTTCTAGCCGAGTGGATTTGCGTCTAGCCGAGTGGGTTTGGGTCTAGCCGAGTGGTTTTGGGTCTAGCCGAGTGGGTTTGGGTCTAGCCGAGTGGGTTTGGGTCTAGCCGAGTGGGTTTGGGTCTAGCGGAGAGGGTTTGGGTCTAGCCGAGTGGGTTTGGGTGTAGCGGAGTGGGTTTGGGTCTAGGCGAGTGGGTTTGGGAATAGCTGAGTGGGTTTGGGTCTGGCCGAGTGGGTTTGGGTCCAGCCGAATGGGTTTGGGTCTAGCCGAGTGGGTTTGAGTGTAGCCGAGTGGGTTTGGGTCTAGCGGAGTGGGTTTGGGTCTAGCCGAGTGGGTTTGGGTCTAGCGGAGTGGGTTTGGGTCTAGCCGAGTGGGTTTGGGTCTAGAAGCGTGGGTTTGGGTCTAGCCGAGTGGGTTTGGGTCTAGCCGAATGGGTTTGGTTCTAGCCGAGTGGATTTGGGTCTAGCCGAGTGGGTTTGGGTCTAGCCGAGTGGTTTTGGGTCTAGCCGAGTGGGTTTGGGTCTAGCCGAGTGGGTTTGGGTCTAGCCGAGTGGGTTTGGGTCTAGCTGAGTGGGTTTGGGTCTAGCCGAGTGGGTTTGGGTCTAGCGGAGTGGGTTTGGGTCTAGCCGAGTGGGTTTGGGAATAGCCGAGTGGGTTTGGGTCTGGCCGAGTGGGTTTGGGTCCAGCCGAATGGGTTTGGGTCTAGCCGAGTGGGTTTGGGTGTAGCCGAGTGGGTTTGGGTCTAGCGGAGTGGGTTTGGGTCTAGCAGAGTGGGTTTGGGTCTAGCCGAGTGGGTTTGGGTCTAGCCGAGTGGGTTTGGGTCTAGCCGAGTGGGTTTGGGTCTAGCCGAGTGGATTTGGGTCTAGCCGAGTGGGTTTGGGTCTAGCCGAGTGGGTTTGGGTCTAGCCGAGTGGGTTTGGTTCTAGCCGAGTGGATTTGGGTCTAGCCGAGTGGGTTTGGGTCTAGCCGAGTGGTTTTGGGTCTAGCCGAGTGGGTTTGGGTCTAGCGGAGTGGGTTTGGGTGTAGCCGAGTGGGTTTGGGTCCAGCCGAGTGGGTTTGGTTCTTGCCGAGTATGTTTGGGTCTATCCAAGTGGGTTTCGGTCTAGCTGAGTGGGTTTGGGTCTAGCCGAGTGGGTTTGGGTCCAGCCGAGTGGGTTTGGTGCACCCGAGTGGGTTTGGGTCCAGCCGAGTGGGTTTGGGTCTAGCCGAGTGGGTTTGGGTCTAGCTGAGTGGGTTTGAGTCTACCCGAGTGTGTTTGGGTCTAGCCGAGTGTGTTTGGGTCTGGCCGAATGGGTTTGGGTCTAGCTGAGTGGGTTTGGGTCTAGCCGTGTGGGGTTGGGTCTAGCCGAGTGGGTTTGGGTCCAGCCGAGTGGGTTGGGTGCACCGGAGTGGGTTTGGGTCCAGCCGAGTGGGTTTGGGTCTCGCCGAGTGGGTTTGTGTCTAGCCGAGTGGGTTTGAGTCTACCCGAGTGTGTTTGGGTCTAGCCGAGTGTGTTTGGGTCTAGCCGAGTGGGTTTGGGTCTAGCCGAGTGGATTTGGGTCTAGCCGAGTGGGTTTGGGTCTAGCCGAGTGGATTTGGGTCTAGCCGAGTGGGTTTGGGTCTAGCCGAGTGGGTTTGGGTCTAGCCGAGTGGGTTTGGTTCTAGCCGAGTGGATTTGGGTCTAGCCGAGTGGGTTTGGGTCTAGCCGAGTGGTTTTGGGTCTAGCCGAGTGGGTTTGGGTCTAGCGGAGTGGGTTTGGGTGTAGCCGAGTGGGTTTGGGTCCAGCCGAGTGGGTTTGGTTCTTGCCGAGTATGTTTGGGTCTATCCAAGTGGGTTTCGGTCTAGCTGAGTGGGTTTGGGTCTAGCCGAGTGGGTTTGGGTCCAGCCGAGTGGGTTTGGTGCACCCGAGTGGGTTTGGGTCCAGCCGAGTGGGTTTGGGTCTAGCCGAGTGGGTTTGGGTCTAGCTGAGTGGGTTTGAGTCTACCCGAGTGTGTTTGGGTCTAGCCGAGTGTGTTTGGGTCTGGCCGAATGGGTTTGGGTCTAGCTGAGTGGGTTTGGGTCTAGCCGTGTGGGGTTGGGTCTAGCCGAGTGGGTTTGGGTCCAGCCGAGTGGGTTGGGTGCACCGGAGTGGGTTTGGGTCCAGCCGAGTGGGTTTGGGTCTCGCCGAGTGGGTTTGTGTCTAGCCGAGTGGGTTTGAGTCTACCCGAGTGTGTTTGGGTCTAGCCGAGTGTGTTTGGGTCTAGCCGAATGGGTTTGGGTCTAGCTGAGTGGGTTTGGGTCTAGCCGTGTGGGTTTGGGTCTAGCCGAGTGGGTTTGGGTCTAGCCGAGTGGGTTAGAGTCTAGCCGATTGGGTTTGGGTCCAGCCAAGTGGGTTTGGGTCTAGCCGAATGGGTTTGGGTCTAGCCCAGTGGGTTTTGGTCTGGCAGAGTGGGTTTGGGTCTAGCGGAGTGGGTTTGGGTCTAGCAGAGTAGGTTTGGGTCTAGCCGACTGGGTTTGGGTCGAGCCGATTGGGTTTGGGTCTAGCCGAGTGGGTTTGGGACTTGCCGAGTGGGTTTGGGTCTAGCCAAGTGGGTTTGGGTCTAGCCGAGTGGGTTTGGGTCTAGCCGAGTGGGTTTGGGTTTGGCCGAGTGGGTTTGGGTCTAGCCGAGTGGGTTTGGGTCCAGCCGAGTGGGTTTGGGTCTAGCCGAGTGGGTTTGGGTCTAGCCGAGTGGGTTTTGGTCTAGCCGAGTGGGTTTTGGTCTAGCCGAGTGGGTTTGGGTCTAGCCGAGTGGGTTTGGGTGTAGCCGAGTGGGTTTGGGTCTAGCGGAGTGGGTTTGGGTCTAGCAGAGTGGGTTTGGGTCTAGCCGAGTGGGTTTGGGTCTAGCCGAGTGGGTTTGGGTCTAGCCGAGTGGGTTTGGGTCTAGCCGAGTGGGTTTGGGTCTAGCCGAGTGGGTTTGGGTCTAGCCGAGTGGGTTTGGTTCTAGCCGAGTGGATTTGGGTCTAGCCGAGTGGGTTTGGGTCTAGCCGAGTGGTTTTGGGTCTAGCGGAGTGGGTTTGGGTCTAGCGGAGTGGGTTTGGGTGTAGCCGAGTGGGTTTGGGTCCAGCCGCGTGGGTTTGGTTCTTGCCGAGTATGTTTGGGTCTATCCGAGTGGGTTTCGGTCTAGCTGAGTGGGATTGGGTCTAGCCGAGTGGGTTTGGGTGTCGCCGAATCGGTTTGGGTCTTGCCGAGTGGGTTTGGGTATAGCCGAGTGGGTTTGGGTCTAGCGGAGTGGGTTTGGGTCTAGCGGAGTGGGTTTGGGTCTAGCCGAGTGGGTTTGGGTGTAGCCGAGTGGGTTTGGGTCTAGCCAAGTCGCTTTGGGTCTAGCCTAGTGGGTCTGGGTCTATCCGAGCGGGTTTGGGTCTAGCCGAGTGGGTTTGGGTCTAGCCGAGTGGGTTAGGGTCTAACCGATTGGGTTTGGGACTTGCCGAGTGGGTTTGGGTCTAGAAAAGTGGGTTTGGGTCTAGTCGAGTGGGTTTGGGACTTGCCGAGTGGGTTTGGGTCTAGCCGAGTGGGTTTGGGTCTAGCCGAGTGGGTTTGGGTCTAGCCGAGTGGGTTTGGGTCTAGCCGAATGGGTTTGGGTCTAGCCGAGTGGGGTTGGGTCTAGCCGAGTGGGTTTGGGTCTAGCGGAGTGGGTTTGGGTCTTGCCGAGTGGGTTTGGTTCTAGCCGAGTGGATTTGCGTCTAGCCGAGTGGGTTTGGGTCTAGCCGAGTGGTTTTGGGTCTAGCCGAGTGGGTTTGGGTCTAGCCGAGTGGGTTTGGGTCTAGCCGAGTGGGTTTGGGTCTAGCGGAGAGGGTTTGGGTCTAGCCGAGTGGGTTTGGGTGTAGCGGAGTGGGTTTGGGTCCAGCCGAGTGGGTTTGGGAATAGCCGAGTGGGTTTGGGTCTGGCCGAGTGGGTTTGGGTCCAGCCGAATGGGTTTGGGTCTAGCCGAGTGGGTTTGAGTGTAGCCGAGTGGGTTTGGGTCTAGCGGAGTGGGTTTGGGTCTAGCCGAGTGGGTTTGGGTCTAGCGGAGTGGGTTTGGGTCTAGCCGAGTGGGTTTGGGTCTAGAAGCGTGGCTTTGGGTCTAGCCGAGTGGGTTTGGGTCTAGCCGAGTGGGTTTGGTTCTAGCCGAGTGGATTTGGGTCCAGCCGAGTGGGTTTGGGTCTAGCCGTGTGGTTTTCGGTCTAGCCGAGTGGGTTTGAGTCTACCCGAGTGTGTTTGGGTCTAGCCGAGTGTGTTTGGGTCTAGCCGAATGGGTTTGGTTCTAGCCGAGTGGATTTGGGTCTAGCCGAGTGGGTTTGGGTCTAGCCGAGTGGTTTTGGGTCTAGCCGACTGGGTTTGGGTCTAGCCGAGTGGGTTTGGGTCTAGCCGAGTGGGTTTGGGTCTAGCCGAGTGGGTTTGGGTCTAGCCGAGTGGGTTTGGGTCTAGCGGAGTGGGTTTGGGTCTAGCCGAGTGGGTTTGGGTCTGGCCGAGTGGGTTTGGGTCCAGCCGAATGGGTTTGGGACTTGCCGAGTGGGTTTGGGTCTAGAAAAGTGGGTTTGGGTCTAGTCGAGTGGGTTTGGGACTTGCCGAGTGGGTTTGGGTCTAGCCGAGTGGGTTTGGGTCTAGCCGAGTGGGTTTGGGTCTAGCCGAGTGGGTTTGGGTCTAGCCGAATGGGTTTGGGTCTAGCCGAGTGGGTTTGAGTGTAGCCGAGTGGGTTTGGGTCTAGCGGAGTGGGTTTGGGTCTAGCCGAGTGGGTTTGGGTCTAGCGGAGTGGGTTTGGGTCTAGCCGAGTGGGTTTGGGTCTAGAAGCGTGGGTTTGGGTCTAGCCGAGTGGGTTTGGGTCTAGCCGAGTGGGTTTGGTTCTAGCCGAGTGGATTTGGGTCCAGCCGAGTGGGTTTGGGTCTAGCCGTGTGGTTTTCGGTCTAGCCGAGTGGGTTTGAGTCTACCCGAGTGTGTTTGGGTCTAGCCGAGTGTGTTTGGGTCTAGCCGAATGGGTTTGGTTCTAGCCGAGTGGATTTGGGTCTAGCCGAGTGGGTTTGGGTCTAGCCGAGTGGTTTTGGGTCTAGCCGACTGGGTTTGGGTCTAGCCGAGTGGGTTTGGGTCTAGCCGAGTGGGTTTGGGTCTAGCCGAGTGGGTTTGGGTCTAGCGGAGTGGGTTTGGGTCTAGCCGAGTGGGTTTGGGTCTGGTCGAGTGGGTTTGGGTCCAGCCGAATGGGTTTGGGTCTAGCCGAGTGGGTTTGGGTGTAGCCGAGTGGGTTTGGGTCTAGCGGAGTGGGTTTGGGTCTAGCAGAGTGGGTTTGGGTCTAGCCGAGTGGGTTTGGGTCTAGCCGAGTGGGTTTGGGTCTAGCCGAGTGGGTTTGGGTCTAGCCGAGTGGATTTGGGTCTAGCCGAGTGGGTTTGGGTCTATCCAAGTGGGTTTCGGTCTAGCTGAGTGGGTTTGGGTCTGGCCGAGTGGGTTTGGGTCCAGCCGAGTGGGTTTGGTGCACCCGAGTGGGTTTGGGTCCAGCCGAGTGGGTTTGGGTCTAGCCGAGTGGGTTTGGGTCCAGCTGAGTGGGTTTGAGTCTACCCGAGTGTGTTTGGGTCTAGCCGAGTGTGTTTGGGTCTAGCCGAATGGGTTTGGGTCTAGCTGAGTGGGTTTGGGTCTAGCCGTGTGGGGTTGGGTCTAGCCGAGTGGGTTTGGGTCCAGCCGAGTGGGTTGGGTGCACCCGAGTGGGTTTGGGTCCAGCCGAGTGGGTTTGGGTCTCGCCGAGTGGGTTTGGGTCTAGCCGAGTGGGTTTGAGTCTACCCGAGTGTGTTTGGGTCTAGCCGAGTGTGTTTGGGTCTAGCCGAATGGGTTTGGGTCTAGCTGAGTGGGTTTGGGTCTAGCCGTGTGGGTTTGGGTCTAGCCGAGTGGGTTTGGGTCTAGCCGAGTGGGTTAGAGTCTAGCCGATTGGGTTTGGGTCCAGCCAAGTGGGTTTGGGTCTAGCCGAATGGGTTTGGGTCTAGCCCAGTGGGTTTTGGTCTGGCAGAGTGGGTTTGGGTCTAGCGGAGTGGGTTTGGGTCTAGCAGAGTAGGTTTGGGTCTAGCCGACTGGGTTTGGGTCGAGCCGATTGGGTTTGGGTCTAGCCGAGTGGGTTTGGGACTTGCCGAGTGGGTTTGGGTCTAGCCAAGTGGGTTTGGGTCTAGCCGAGTGGGTTTGGGTCTAGCCGAGTGGGTTTGGGCTTGGCCGAGTGGGTTTGGGTCCAGCCGAGTGGGTTTGGGTCCAGCCGAGTGGGTTTGGGTCTAGCCGAGTGGGTTTGGGTCTAGCCGAGTGGGTTTTGGTCTAGCCGAGTGGGTTTTGGTTTAGCCGAGTGGGTTTGGGTCTAGCCGAGTGGGTTTGGGTGTAGCCGAGTGGGTTTGGGTCTAGCGGAGTGGGTTTGGGTCTCGCAGAGTGGGTTTGGGTCTAGCCGAGTGGGTTTGGGTCTAGCCGAGTGGGTTTGGGTCTAGCCGAGTGGGTTTGGGTCTAGCCGAGTGGGTTTGGGTCTAGCCGAGTGGGTTTGGGTCTAGCCGAGTGGGTTTGGGTCTAGCCGAGTGGGTTTGGTTCTAGCCGAGTGGATTTGGGTCTAGCCGAGTGGGTTTGGGTCTAGCCGAGTGGTTTTGGGTCTAGCCGAGTGGGTTTGGGTCTAGCGGAGTGGGTTTGGGTCTAGCCGAGTGGGTTTGGGTCTAGCCGAGTGGGTTTGAGTCTACCCGAGTGTGTTTGGGTCTAGCCGAGTTTGTTTGGGTCTAGCCGAATGGGGTTGGGTCTAGCTGAGTGGGTTTGGGTCTAGCCGTGTGGGTTTGGGTCTAGCCGAGTGGGTTTGGGTCCAGCCGAGTGGGTTGGGTGCACCCGAGTGGGTTTGGGTCTAGCCGAGTGGGTTTGGGTCTAGCCGAGTGGGTTTGGGTCTAGCCGAGTGGGTTTTGGTCTAGCCGAGTGGGTTTTGGTCTAGCCGAGTGGGTTTGGGTCTAGCCGAGTGGGTTTGGTTCTAGCCGAGTGGGTTTGGGTCTAGCCGAGTGGGTTTGGGTCTAGCCGAGTGGGTTTGGTTCTAGCCGAGTGGATTTGGGTCTAGCCGAGTGGGTTTGGGTCTAGCCGAGTGGTTTTGGGTCTAGCCGAGTGGGTTTGGGTCTAGCGGAGTGGGTTTGGGTGTAGCCGAGTGGGTTTGGGTCCAGCCGAGTGGGTTTGGTTCTTGCCGAGTATGTTTGGGTCAATCCGAGTGGGTTTCGGTCTAGCTGAGTGGGTTTGGGTCTAGCCGAGTGGGTTTGGGTCTAGCCGAGTGGGTTTGGGTCTAGCCGAGTGGGTTTGAGTCTACCCGAGTGTGTTTGGGTCTAGCCGAATGGGTTTGGGTCTAGCCGAATGGGTTTGGGTCTAGCCGTGTGGGTTTGGGTCTAGCCGAGTGGGTTTGGGTCCAGCCGAGTGGGTTGGGTGCACCCGAGTGGGTTTGGGTCCAGCCGAGTGGGTTTGGGTCTAGCCGAGTGGGTTTGGGTCTAGCCGAGTGGGTTTGAGTATACCCGAGTGTGTTTGGGTCTAGCCGAGTGTGTTTGGGTCTAGCCGAATGGGTTTGGGTCTAGCCGAGTGGGTTTTGGTCTAGCCGAGTGGGTTTCGGTCTAGCCGAGTGGATTTGGGTCTAGCCGAGTGGGTTTGGGTCTAGCGGAGTGGGTTTGGGTCTAGCCGAGTGGGTTTTGGTCTGGCAGAGTGGGTTTGGGTCTAGCGGAGTGGGTTTGGGACTTGCCGAGTGGGTTTGGGTCTAGCCGAGTGGGTTTGGGTCTAGCCGAGTTGGTTTGGGTCTAGCTGAGTGGTTTTGGGTCTAGCCGAGTGGGTTTGGGTCTAGCGGAGTGGGTTTTGGTGTAGCCGAGTGGGTTTGGGTCTATCCGAATCGGTTTGGGTCTTGCCGAGTGGGTTTGGGTCTAGCCGAGTGGGTTTGGGTCTAGTGGAGTGGGTTTGGGTCTAGCGGATTGGTTTGGGTCTGGCCGAGTGGGTTTGAGTCTGGCCGAGTGGGTTTGGGTCTAGCCGAGTGGATTTGGGTCTAGCCTAGTGGGTTCGGGTCTATCCGACTGGGTTTGGGTCTAGCCGAGTCCGTTTGGGTCTAGCCGAGTGGGTTTGGGTCTAGCGGAGTGGGTTTGGGTCTAGCCGAGTGGGTTTGGGTCTAGCCGAGTCCGTTTGGGTCTAGCCGAGTGAGTTTGGGACTAGCCGAGTGGTTTTGGGTCTAGCGGAGTGGGTTTGGTTCTAGCGGAGTGGGTTTGGGTCTAGCCGATTGGGTTTGGGTCTCGCCGAGTGGGTTTGGGTCTGGCGGAGTGGGTTTGGGTCTAGTGGAGTGGGTTTGGGTCTAGCCGAGTGGGTTTGGGTCTAGCCGAGTGGGTTTGGGTGTAGCCGAGTGGGTTTGGGTCTAGCGGAGTGGGTTTGGGTGTAGCCGAGTGGGTTTGGGTCTATCCGAATCGGTTTGGGTCTTGCCGAGTGGGTTTGGGTCTAGCGGAGTGGGTTTGGGTCTAGCGGAGTGGGTTTGGGTTTGGCGGAGTGGTTTGGGTCTGGCCGAGTGGGTTTGGGTCTAGCCGAGTGGGTTTGGGTCTAGCCGAGTGGATTTGGGTCTAGCCTAGTGGGTTCGGGTCTATCCGACTGGGTTTGGGTCTAGCCGAGTCCGTTTGGGTCTAGCCGAGTGGGTTTGGGTCTAGCGGAGTGGGTTTGGGTCTAGCCGAGTGGGTTTGGGTCTAGCCGAGTCCGTTTGGGTCTAGCCGAGTGAGTTTGGGACTAGCCGAGTGGTTTTGGGTCTAGCGGAGTGGGTTTGGTTCTAGCGGAGTGGGTTTGGGTCTAGCCGATTGGGTTTGGGTCTCGCCGAGTGGGTTTGGGTCTGGCGGAGTGGGTTTGGGTGTAGCCGAGTGGGTTTGGGTCTAGCCGAGTGGGTTTGTGTCTAGCCGAGTGGGTTTGGGTCTAGCCGAGTGGGTTTGGGTCTAGCCAAGTGGGTTTGGGTCTAGCGGAGTGTGTTTGGGTGCAGCCGATTGGGTTTGGGTCTGGCCGAGTGGGTTTGGGTCTAGCCGAGTGGGTTTGGGTCTAGCCGAGTGGGTTTGGGTCTAGCCGAGTGTGTTTGGGTCTAGCCGAGTGGGTTTGGGTCTAGCCGAGTGGGTTTGGGTCTAGCCGAGTAGGTTTGGGTCTAGCGGAGTGGGTTTGGGTCTGGCCGAGTGGGTTTGGGTCTAGCGGAGTGGGTTTGGGTCTAGCCGAGTCCGTTTGGGTCTAGCCGAGTGGGTTTGGGACTAGCGGAGTGGGTTTGGGTCTAGCGGAGTGGGTTTGGTTCTAGCGGAGTGGGTTTGGGTCTAGCCGATTGGGTTTGGGTCTAGCCGAGTGGGTTTGGGTCTAGCCGAGTGGGTTTGGGACTAGCCGAGTAGATTTGGGTCTAGCCTAGTGGGTTCGGGTGTATCCGACTGGGTTTGGGTCTAGCCGAGTCCGTTTGGGTCTAGCCGAGTGGGTTTGGGTCTAGCAGAGTGGGTTTGGGTCTAGCCGAGTGAGTTTGGGTCTAGCCGAGTCCGTTTGGGTCTAGCCGAGTGAGTTTGGGACTAGCCGAGTGGTTTTGGGTCTAGCGGAGTGGGTTTGGTTCTAGCGGAGTGGGTTTGGGTCTAGCCGATTGGGTTTGGGTCTCGCCGAGTGGGTTTGGGTCTGGCGGAGTGGGTTTGGGTCTAGTGGAGTGGGTTTAGGTCTAGCCGAGTGGGTTTGGGTCTAGCCGAGTGGGTTTGGGTGTAGCCGAGTGGGTTTGGGTCTAGCCGAGTGGGTTTGTGTCTAGCCGAGTGGGTTTGGGTCTAGCCGAGTGGGTTTGGGTCTAGCCAAGTGGGTTTGGGTCTAACGGAGTGTGTTTGGGTGTAGCCGATTGGGTTTGGGTCTAGCCGAGTGGGTTTGGGTCTAGCCGAATGGGTTTGGGTCTAGCTGAGTGGGTTTGGGTCTAGCCGAGTGTGTTTGGGTCTAGCCGAGTGGGTTTGGGTCTAGCCGAGTGGGTTTGGGTCTAGCCGAGTAGGTTTGGGTCTAGCGGAGTGGGTTTGGGTCTGGCCGAGTGGGTTTGGGTCTAGCGGAGTGGGTTTGGGTTAGCCGAGTCCGTTTGGGTCTAGCCGAGTGGGTTTGGGACTAGCGGAGTGGGTTTGGGTCTAGCGGAGTGGGTTTGGTTCTAGCGGAGTGGGTTTGGGTCTAGCCGATTGGGTTTGGGTCTCGCCGAGTGGGTTTGGGTCTGGCGGAGTGGGTTTGGGTCTAGTGGAGTGGGTTTGGGTCTAGCCGAGTGGGTTTGGGTCTAGCCAAGTGGGTTTGGGTGTAGCCGAGTGGGTTTGGGTCTAGCGGAGTGGGTTTGGGTGTAGCCGAGTGGGTTTGGGTCTATCTGAATCGGTTTGGGTCTTGCCGAGTGGGTTTGGGTATAGCCGAGTGGGTTTGGGTCTAGCGGAGTGGGTTTGGGTCTACCGGAGTGGTTTGGGTCTGGCCGAGTGGGTTTGGGTCTATCCGAGTGGGTTTGGGTCTAGCCGAGTGGATTTGGGTCTAGCCTAGTGGGTTCGGGTCTATCCGACTGGGTTTGGGTCTAGCCGAGTCCGTTTGGGTCTAGCCGAGTGGGTTTGGGTCTAGCGGAGTGGGTTTGGGTCTAGCCGAGTGGGTTTGGGTCTAGCCGAGTCCGTTTGGGTCTAGCCGAGTGAGTTTGGGACTAGCCGAGTGGTGTTGGGTCTAGCGGAGTGGGTTTGGTTCTAGCGGAGTGGGTTTGGGTCTAGCCGATTGGGTTTGGGTCTCGCCGAGTGGGTTTGGGTCTGGCGGAGTGGGTTTGGGTCTAGTGGAGTGGGTTTGGGTCTAGCCGAGTGGGTTTGGGTCTAGCCGAGTGGGTTTGGGTGTAGACGAGTGGGTTTGGGTCTAGCCGAGTGGGTTTGTGTCTAGCCGAGTGGGTTTGGGTCTAGCCGAGTGGGTTTGGGTCTAGCCAAGTGGGTTTGGGTCTAGCGGAGTGTGTTTGGGTGTAGCCGATTGGGTTTGGGTCTAGCCGAGTGGGTTTGGGTCTAGCCGAGTGGGTTTGGGTCTAGCTGAGTGGGTTTGGGTTTAGACGAGTAGGTTTGGGTCTAGCGGAGTGGGTTTGGGTCTGGCCGAGTGGGTTTGGGTCTAGCGGAGTGGGTTTGGGTCTAGCCGAGTCCGTTTGGGTCTAGCCGAGTGGGTTTGGGACTAGCGGAGTGGGTTTGGGTGTAGCGGAGTGGGTTTGGTTCTAGCGGAGTGGGTTTGGGTCTAGCCGATTGGGTTTGGGTCTAGCCGAGTGGGTTTGGGTCTGGCGGAGTGGGTTTGGGTCTAGCCGAGTGGATTTGGGTCTAGCCTAGTGGGTTCGGGTCTATCCGACCGGGTTTGGGTCTAGCCGAGTCCGTTTGGGTCTAGCCGAGTGGGTTTGGGTCTAGCGGAGTGGGTTTGGGTCTAGACGAGTGGGTTTGGGTCTAGCCGAGTCCGTTTGGGTCTAGCCGAGTGAGTTTGGGACTAGCCGAGTGGTTTTGTGTCTAGCGGAGTGGGTTTGGTTCTAGCGGAGTGGGTTTGGGTCTAGCCGATTGGGTTTGGGTCTCGCCGAGTGGGTTTGGGTCTGGCGGAGTGGGTTTGGGTCTAGTGGAGTGGGTTTGGGTCTAGCCGAATCGGTTTGGCTCTTGCCGAGTGGGTTTGGGTCTAGCCGAGTGGGTTTGGGTCTAGCGGAGTGGGTTTGGGTCTAGCGGAGTGGTTTGGGTCTGGCCGAGTGGGTTTGGGTCTAGCCGAGTGGGTTTGGGTCTAGCCGAGTGGATTTGGGTCTAGCCTAGTGGGTTCGGGTCTATCCGACTGGGTTTGGGTCTAGCTGAGTCCGTTTGGGTCTAGCCGAGTGGGTTTGGGTCTAGCGGAGTGGGTTTGGGTCTAGCCGAGTGGGTGTGGGTCTAGCCGAGTCCGTTTGGGTCTAGCCGAGTGAGTTTGGGACTAGCCGAGTGGTTTTGGGTCTAGCGGAGTGGGTTTGGTTCTAGCGGAGTGGGTTTGGGTCTAGCCGATTGGGTTTGGGTCTCGCCGAGTGGGTTTGGGTCTGGCGGAGTGGGTTTGGGTCTAGTGGAGTGGGTTTGGGTCTAGCCGAGTGGGTTTGGGTCTAGCCGAGTGGGTTTGTGTCTAGCCGAGTGGGTTTGGGTCTAGCCGAGTGGGTTTGGGTCTAGCCAAGTGGGTTTGGGTCTAGCGGAGTGTGTTTGGGTGTAGCCAATTGGGTTTGGGTGTAGCCGAGTGGGTTTGGGTCTAGCCGAGTGGGTTTGGGTCTAGCTGAGTGGGTTTGGGTCTAGCCGAGTGTGTTTGGGTCTAGCCGAGTGGGTTTGGGTCTAGCCGAGTGGGTTTGGGTGTAGCCGAGTAGGTTTGGGTCTAGCGGAGTGGGTTTGGGTCTGGCCGAGTGGGTTTGGGTCTAGCGGAGTGGGTTTGGGTCTAGCCGAGTCCGTTTGGGTCTAGCCGAGTGGGTTTGGGACTAGCGGAGTGGGTTTGGGTCTAGCGGCGTGGGTTTGGTTCTAGCGGAGTGGGTTTAGGTCTAGCCGATTGGGTTTGGGTCTAGCTGAGTGGGTTTGGGTCTAGCCGAGTGTGTTTGGGTCTAGCCGAGTGGGTTTGGGTCTAGCCGAGTGGGTTTGGGTCTAGACGAGTAGGTTTGGGTCTAGCGGAGTGGGTTTGGGTCTGGCCGAGTGGGTTTGGGTCTAGCGGAGTGGGTTTGGGTCTAGCCGAGTGGGTTTGGGTCTAGCCGAGTGGTTTTGTGTCTAGCGGAGTGGGTTTGGTTCTAGCGGAGTGGGTTTGGGTCTAGCCGATTGGGTTTGGGTCTCGCCGAGTGGGTTTGGGTCTGGCGGAGTGGGTTTGGGTCTAGTGGAGTGGGTTTGGGTCTAGCCGAATCGGTTTGGCTCTTGCCGAGTGGGTTTGGGTCTAGCCGAGTGGGTTTGGGTCTAGCGGAGTGGGTTTGGGTCTAGCGGAGTGGTTTGGGTCTGGCCGAGTGGGTTTGGGTCTAGCCGAGTGGGTTTGGGTCTAGCCGAGTGGATTTGGGTCTAGCCTAGTGGGTTCGGGTCTATCCGACTGGGTTTGGGTCTAGCTGAGTCCGTTTGGGTCTAGCCGAGTGGGTTTGGGTCTAGCGGAGTGGGTTTGGGTCTAGCCGAGTGGGTGTGGGTCTAGCCGAGTCCGTTTGGGTCTAGCCGAGTGAGTTTGGGACTAGCCGAGTGGTTTTGGGTCTAGCGGAGTGGGTTTGGTTCTAGCGGAGTGGGTTTGGGTCTAGCCGATTGGGTTTGGGTCTCGCCGAGTGGGTTTGGGTCTGGCGGAGTGGGTTTGGGTCTAGTGGAGTGGGTTTGGGTCTAGCCGAGTGGGTTTGGGTCTAGCCGAGTGGGTTTGTGTCTAGCCGAGTGGGTTTGGGTCTAGCCGAGTGGGTTTGGGTCTAGCCAAGTGGGTTTGGGTCTAGCGGAGTGTGTTTGGGTGTAGCCAATTGGGTTTGGGTGTAGCCGAGTGGGTTTGGGTCTAGCCGAGTGGGTTTGGGTCTAGCTGAGTGGGTTTGGGTCTAGCCGAGTGTGTTTGGGTCTAGCCGAGTGGGTTTGGGTCTAGCCGAGTGGGTTTGGGTGTAGCCGAGTAGGTTTGGGTCTAGCGGAGTGGGTTTGGGTCTGGCCGAGTGGGTTTGGGTCTAGCGGAGTGGGTTTGGGTCTAGCCGAGTCCGTTTGGGTCTAGCCGAGTGGGTTTGGGACTAGCGGAGTGGGTTTGGGTCTAGCGGAGTGGGTTTGGTTCTAGCGGAGTGGGTTTGGGTCTAGCCGATTGGGTTTGGGTCTAGCTGAGTGGGTTTGGGTCTAGCCGAGTGTGTTTGGGTCTAGCCGAGTGGGTTTGGGTCTAGCCGAGTGGGTTTGGGTCTAGACGAGTAGGTTTGGGTCTAGCGGAGTGGGTTTGGGTCTGGCCGAGTGGGTTTGGGTCTAGCGGAGTGGGTTTGGGTCTAGCCGAGTCCGTTTGGGTCTAGCCGAGTGGGTTTGGGACTAGCGGAGTGGGTTTGGGTCTAGCGGAGTGGGTTTGGTTCTAGCGGAGTGGGTTTGGGTCTAGCCGATTGGGTTTGGGTCTAGCCGAGTGGGTTTGGGTCTGGCGGAGTGGGTTTGGGTCTAGCCGAGTGGATTTGGGTCTAGCCTAGTGGGTTCGGGTCTATCCCACTGGGTTTGGGTCTAGCCGAGTCCGTTTGGGTCTAGCCGAGTTGGTTTGGGTCTAGCGGAGTGGGTTTGGGTCTAGACGAGTGGGTTTGGGTCTAGCCGAGTCCGTTTGGGTCTAGCCGAGTGAGTTTGGGACTAGCCGATTGGTTTTGGGTCTAGAGGAGTGGGTTTGGTTCTAGCGGAGTGGGTTTGGGTCTAGCCGATTGGGTTTGGGTCTCGCCGAGTGGGTTTGGGTCTGGCGGAGTGGGTTTGGGTCTAGTGGAGTGGGTTTGGGTCTAGCCGAGTGGGTTTGGGTCTAGCCGAGTGGGTTTGTGTGTAGCCGAGTGGGTTTGGGTCTAGCGGAATGGGTTTGGGTGTAGCCGAGTGGGTTTGGGTCTATCCGAATCGGTTTGGGTCTTGCCGAGTGGGTTTGGGTCTAGCCGAGTGGGTTTGGGTCTAGCGGAGTGGGTTTGGGTCTAGCGGAGTGGTTTGGGGCTGGCCGAGTGGGTTTGGGTCTAGCCGAGTGGGTTTGGCTCTAGCCGAGTGGATTTGGGTCTAGCCTAGTGGGTTCGGGTCTATCCGACTGGGTTTGGGTCTAGCCGAGTCCGTTTGGGTCTAGCCGAGTGGGTTTGGGTCTAGCGGAGTGGGTTTGCGTCTAGCCGAGTGGGTTTGGGTCTAGCCGAGTCCGTTTGGGTCTAGCCGAGTGAGTTTGGGACTAGCCGAGTGGTTTTGGGTCTAGCGGAGTGGGTTTGGTTCTAGCGGAGTGGGTTTGGGTCTAGCCGATTGGGTTTGGGTCTCGCCGAGTGGGTTTGGGTCTGGCGGAGTGGGTTTGGGTCTAGTGGAGTGGGTTTGCGTCTAGCCGAGTGGGTTTGGGTCTAGCCGAGTGTGTTTGGGTGTAGCCGAGTGGGTTTGGGTCTAGCCGAGTGGGTTTGTGTCTAGCCGAGTGGGTTTGGGTCTAGCCGAGTGGGTTTGGGTCTAGCCAAGTGGGTTTGGGTCTAGCGGAGTGTGTTTGGGTGTAGCCGATTGGGTTTGGGTCTAGCCGAGTGGGTTTGGGTCTAGCCGAGTGGGTTTGGGTCTAGCTGAGTGGGTTTGGGTCTAGCCGAGTGTGTTTGGGTCTAGCCGAGTGGGTTTGGGTCTGGCCGAGTGGGTTTAGGTCTAGCCGAGTAGTTTTGGGTCTAGCGGAGTGGGTTTGGGTCTGGCCGAGTGGGTTTGGGTCTAGCGGAGTGGGTTTGGGTCTAGCCGAGTCCGTTTGGGTCTAGCCGAGTGGGTTTGGGACTAGCGGAGTGGGTTTGGGTCTAGCGGAGTGGGTTTGGTTCTAGCGGAGTGGGTTTGGGTCTAGCCGATTGGGTTTGGGTCTAGCCGAGTGGGTTTGGGTCTGGCGGAGTGGGTTTGGGTCTAGTGGAGTGGGTTTGGGTCTAGCCGAGTGGGTTTGAGTCTATCCGAGTGGGTTTGGGTGTAGCTGAGTGGGTTTGGGTCTGGCCGAGTGGGTTTGGGTCTAGCCGAGTGGGTTTGGGTGTAGCCGAGTGGGTTTGGATCCTGCCGTGTGGGTTTGGTTCTAGCCGAGTGGGGTGGGTCTAGCCGAGTAGGTTTGGGACGAGCCGAGTGGGTTAGGGTCTAGCCGAGTGGGTTTGGGTCTAGACGAGTGGTTTGGTTCAAGCCGAGTGTATTTGGGTCTGGCCGAGTGGGTTTGGGTCTAGCCAAGTGGTTTTGGGTCTAGCCGAGTGGGTTTGGGTCTAGCGGAGTGGGTTTGGGTGTACCCGAGTGGGTTTGGGTCCAGCCGAGTGGGTTTGGGTCTAGCCGAGTATGTTTGGGTCTGGCGGAGTGGGTTTGGGTCTAGTGGAGTGGGTTTGGGTCTAGCCGAGTGGGTTTGGGTCTAGCCGAGTGGGTTTGGGTGTAGCCGAGTGGGTTTGGGTCTAGCGGAGTGGGTTTGGGTGTAGCCGAGTGGGTTTGGGTCTATCCAAATCGGTTTGGGTCTTGCCGAGTGGGTTTGGGTCTAGCCGAGTGGGTTTGGGTCTAGCGGAGTGGGTTTGGGTCTAGCGGAGTGGTTTGGGTCTGGCCGAGTGGGTTTGGGTCTAGCCGAGTGGGTTTGGGTCTAGCCGAGTGGATTTGGGTCTAGCCTAGTGGGTTCGGGTCTGTCCGACTGGGTTTGGGTCTAGCCGAGTCCGTTTGGGTCTAGCCGAGTGGGTTTGGGTCTAGCGGAGTGGGTTTGGGTCTAGCCGAGTGGGTTTGGGTCTAGCCGAGTCCGTTTGGGTCTAGCCGAGTGAGTTTTGGACTAGCCGAGTGGTTTTGGGTCTAGCGGAGTGGGTTTGGTTCTAGCGGAGTGGGTTTGGGTCTAGCCGATTGGGTTTGGGTCTCGCCGAGTGGGTTTGGGTCTGGCGGAGTGGGTTTGGGTCTAGTGGAGTGGGTTTGGGTCTAGCCGAGTGGGTTTGGGTCTAGCCGAGTGGGTTTGGGTGTAGCCGAGTGGGTTTGGGTCTAGCCGAGTGGGTTTGTGTCTAGCCGAGTGGTTTTGGGTCTAGCCGAGTGGGTTTGGGTCTAGCCAAGTGGGTTTGGGTCTAGCGGAGTGTGTTTGGGTGTGGCCGATTGGGTTTGGGTCTAGCCGAGTGGGTTTGGGTCTAGCCGAGTGGGTTTGGGTCTAGATGAGTGGGTTTGGGTCTAGCCGAGTGTGTTTGGGTCTAGCCGAGTGGGTTTGGGTCTAGCCGAGTGGGTTTGGGTCTAGCCGAGTAGGTTTGGGTCTAGCCGATTGGGTTTGGGTCTAGCCGAGTGGGTTTGGGTCTGGCGGAGTGGGTTTGGGTCTAGTGGAGTGGGTTTGGGTCTAGCCGAGTGGGTTTGAGTTTAGCCGAGTGGGTTTGGGTGTAGCTGAGTGGGTTTGGGTCTAGCCGAGTGGGTTTGGGTCTAGCCGAGTGGGTTTGGGTGTAGCCGAGTGGGTTTGGATCCTTCCGTGTGGGTTTGGTTCTAGCCGAGTGGGGTGGGTCTAGCCGAGTAGGTTTGGGACGAGCCGAGTGGGTTTGGGTCTAGCCGAGTGGGTTTGGGTCTAGCCGAGTGGTTTGGTTCAAGCCGAGTGTATTTGGGTCTAGCCGAGTGGGTTTGGGTCTACCCAAGTGGTTTTGGGTCTAGCCGAGTGGGTTTGGGTCTAGCGGAGTGGGTTTGGGTGTACCCGAGTGGGTTTGGGTCCAGCCGAGTGGGTTTGGGTCTAGCCGAGTATGTTTGGGTCTAGCGGAGTGGGTTTGGGTCTAGCCGAGTGGGTTTGGGTCTAGCTGAGTGGGTTTGGGTCTAGCCGAGTGGGTTTGGGTCTAGCCTAGTGGGTTTGGGTCTATCCGAGTGGGTTTGGGTCTAGCAGAGTCCGTTTGGGTCTAGCCGAGTGGGTTTGGGTCTAGCCGAGTGGTTTTGGTTCAAGCCGAGTGTATTTGGGTCTAGCCGAGTGGGTTTGGGTCTAGCCAAGTGGTTTTGGGTCTAGCCGAGTGGGTTTGGGTCTAGCGGAGTGGGTTTGGGTGTAGCCGAGTGGGTTTGGGTCCAGCCGACTGGGTTTGTGTCTAGCCGAGTATGTTTGGGTGTAGCCGAGTGGGTTTGGGACTAGCCTTGTGGGTTTGGGTCTAGCCGAGTGGGTTTGGGTCTAGCATAGTGGGTTTGGGTCTAGCGGAGTGGGGTTGGGTGTACCCGCGTGGGTTTGGGTCTAGCCGAGTGGGTTTGGGTCTGGCCGAGTGCGTTTGGGTCTAGCCGAGTGGGTTTGGGTCTAGCCAAGTGGGTTTGGGTCTAGCGGAGTGGGTTTGGGTGTAGCCGAGTGGGTTTGGGCCTAGCCGAGTGGGTCTGGGTCTAGCCGAGTGGGATTGGGTCTAGCCGAGTGGGTTTGGGTCTAGCCGAGTGTGTTTGGGTCTAGTCGAGTGGGTTTGGGACTAGCTGAGTGGGTTTGGGTCTAGCCGAGTGGGTTTGGGTCTAGCCGAGTGGGTTTGGGTATAGCCGAGTGGTTTTGGTTCAAGCCGAGTGTATTTGGGTCTGGCCGAGTGGGTTTGGGTCTAGCCGAGTGGGTTTGGGTCTAGCCAAGTGGGTTTGGGTCTAGCGGAGTGGGTTTGGGTGTAGCCGAGTGGGTTTGGGTCTAGCCGAGTGGGTTTGGGTCTAGCCGAGTGGGTTTGGGTCTAGCATAGTGGGTTTGGGTCTAGCGGAGTGGGGTTGGGTGTACCCGCGTGGGTTTGGGTCTAGCCGAGTGGGTTTGGGTCTGGCCGAGTGGGTTTGGGTCTAGCCGAGTGGGTTTGGGTGTAGCCAAGTGGGTTTGGGTCTAGCGGAGTGGGTTTAGGTGTAGCCGAGTGGGCTTGGGTCTAGCCGAGTGGGTTTGGGTCTAGCCGAGTGGGATTGGGTCTAGCCGAGTGGGTTTGGGTCTAGCCGAGTGTGTTTGGGTCTAGTCGAGTGGGTTTGGGACTAGGTGAGTGGGTTTGGGTCTAGCCGAGTGGGCTTGGGTCTAGCCGAGTGGGTTTGGGTTTGGCCGAGTGGGTTTGGGTGTAGCCGAGTGGGTTTGGGTCTAGCCGAATCGGTTTGGGTCTAGCCGAGTGGGTTTTGGTCTGGCAGAGTGGGTTTGGGTCTAGCGGAGTGGGTTTGGGTCTAGCAGAGTAGGTTTGGGTTTAGCCGACTGGGTTTGGGTCGAGCCGATTGGGTTTTGGTCTAGCCGAGTGGGTTTGGGACTTGCCGAGTGGGTTTGGGTCTAGCCAAGTGGGTTTGGGTCTAGCCGAGTGGGTTTGGGTCTAGCCGAGTGGGTTTGGGTCTAGCCGAGTGGGTTTGGGTTTGGCCGAGTGGGTTTGTGTCTAGCCGGGTGGGTTTGGGTCTAGCCGAGTGGGCTTGGGTCTAGCCGAGTGGGTTTGGGTCTGGCCGAGTGGGTTTGGGTCTAGCCAAGTGGGTTTGGGTCTAGCCGAGTGGGTTTCGGTGTAGCCGAGTGGGTTTGGGTTTAGCCGAGTGGGTGTGGGTCTAGCCGAGTGGGTTTGGGTCTAGCCGAGTTGGTTTGGGTCTAGCCGAGTGGGTTTGGTTCTAGCCGAGGGGGTTTGGGTCAAGCCGATTGTGTTTGGGTCTAGCCGAGTGGGTTTTGGTCTAGCCGAGTGGGTTTGGGTCTAGCCGAGTGGGTTTGGTTCTAGCCGAGTGGATTTGGGTCTATCCGAGTGGGTTTGGGTCTAGCCGAGTGGTTTTGGGTCTAGCCGAGTGGGTTTGGGTCTAGCGGAGTGGGTTTGGGTGTAGCCGAGCGGGTTTGGGTCTAGCCGAATCGGTTTGGGTCTAGCCGATTGGGTTTGGGTCTCGCTGAGTGGGTTTGGGTCTGGCGGAGAGGGTTTGGGTCTAGTGGAGTGGGTTTGGGTCTAGCCGAGTGGGTTTGGGTCTAGCCGAGTGGGTTTGGGTGTAGCCGAGTGGGTTTGGGTCTAGCCGAGTGGAATGTGTCTAGCCGAGTGGGTTCAGGTCTAGCCGAGTGGGTTTGGGTCTAGCGGAGTGTGTTTGGGAGTAGCCGAGTGGGTTTGGGTCTAGCCGAGTGGGTTTGGGTCTAGCCGAGTGGGTTTGGGTCTAGCTGAGTGGGTTTGGGTCTAGCCGAGTGTGTTTGGGTCTAGCCGAGTGGGTTTGGGTCTAGCCGAGTGGGTTTGGGTCTAGCCGAGTGGGTTTGGGTCTAGCCGATTGGGTTTGGGTCTAGCCGAGTGGGTTTGGGTCCAGCCGAGTGGGTTTGGGTCTAGCCGAGTGGGTTTGGGTCTAGCCGAGTGGGATTGGGTCTAGCCGAGTGGGTTTGGGTCTAGCCGAGTGTGTTTGGGTCTAGTCGAGTGGGTTTGGGACTAGCTGAGTGGGTTTGGGTCTAGCCGAGTGGGCTTGGGTCTAGCCGAGTGGGTTTGGGTTTGGCCGAGTGGGTTTGGGTGTAGCCGAGTGGGTTTGGGTCTAGCCGAATCGGTTTGGGTCTAGCCGAGTGGGTTTTGGTCTGGCAGAGTGGGTTTGGGTCTAGCGGAGTGGGTTTGGGTCTAGCGGAGTGGGTTTGGGTGTACCCGAGTGGGTTTGGGTCCAGCCGAGTGGGTTTGGGTCTAGCCGAGTATGTTTGGGTCTAGCGGAGTGGGTTTGGGTCTAGCCGAGTGGGTTTGGGTCTAGCTGAGTGGGTTTGGGTCTAGCCGAGTGGGTTTGGGTCTAGCCTAGTGGGTTTGGGTCTATCCGAGTGGGTTTGGGTCTAGCAGAGTCCGTTTGGGTCTAGCCGAGTGGGTTTGGGTCTAGCCGAGTGGTTTTGGTTCAAGCCGAGTGTATTTGGGTCTAGCCGAGTGGGTTTGGGTCTAGCCAAGTGGTTTTGGGTCTAGCCGAGTGGGTTTGGGTCTAGCGGAGTGGGTTTGGGTGTAGCCGAGTGGGTTTGGGTCCAGCCGACTGGGTTTGTGTCTAGCCGAGTATGTTTGGGTGTAGCCGAGTGGGTTTGGGACTAGCCTTGTGGGTTTGGGTCTAGCCGAGTGGGTTTGGGTCTAGCATAGTGGGTTTGGGTCTAGCGGAGTGGGGTTGGGTGTACCCGCGTGGGTTTGGGTCTAGCCGAGTGGGTTTGGGTCTGGCCGAGTGCGTTTGGGTCTAGCCGAGTGGGTTTGGGTCTAGCCAAGTGGGTTTGGGTCTAGCGGAGTGGGTTTGGGTGTAGCCGAGTGGGTTTGGGCCTAGCCGAGTGGGTCTGGGTCTAGCCGAGTGGGATTGGGTCTAGCCGAGTGGGTTTGGGTCTAGCCGAGTGTGTTTGGGTCTAGTCGAGTGGGTTTGGGACTAGCTGAGTGGGTTTGGGTCTAGCCGAGTGGGTTTGGGTCTAGCCGAGTGGGTTTGGGTATAGCCGAGTGGTTTTGGTTCAAGCCGAGTGTATTTGGGTCTGGCCGAGTGGGTTTGGGTCTAGCCGAGTGGGTTTGGGTCTAGCCAAGTGGGTTTGGGTCTAGCGGAGTGGGTTTGGGTGTAGCCGAGTGGGTTTGGGTCTAGCCGAGTGGGTTTGGGTCTAGCCGAGTGGGTTTGGGTCTAGCATAGTGGGTTTGGGTCTAGCGGAGTGGGGTTGGGTGTACCCGCGTGGGTTTGGGTCTAGCCGAGTGGGTTTGGGTCTGGCCGAGTGGGTTTGGGTCTAGCCGAGTGGGTTTGGGTGTAGCCAAGTGGGTTTGGGTCTAGCGGAGTGGGTTTAGGTGTAGCCGAGTGGGCTTGGGTCTAGCCGAGTGGGTTTGGGTCTAGCCGAGTGGGATTGGGTCTAGCCGAGTGGGTTTGGGTCTAGCCGAGTGTGTTTGGGTCTAGTCGAGTGGGTTTGGGACTAGGTGAGTGGGTTTGGGTCTAGCCGAGTGGGCTTGGGTCTAGCCGAGTGGGTTTGGGTTTGGCCGAGTGGGTTTGGGTGTAGCCGAGTGGGTTTGGGTCTAGCCGAATCGGTTTGGGTCTAGCCGAGTGGGTTTTGGTCTGGCAGAGTGGGTTTGGGTCTAGCGGAGTGGGTTTGGGTCTAGCAGAGTAGGTTTGGGTTTAGCCGACTGGGTTTGGGTCGAGCCGATTGGGTTTTGGTCTAGCCGAGTGGGTTTGGGACTTGCCGAGTGGGTTTGGGTCTAGCCAAGTGGGTTTGGGTCTAGCCGAGTGGGTTTGGGTCTAGCCGAGTGGGTTTGGGTCTAGCCGAGTGGGTTTGGGTTTGGCCGAGTGGGTTTGTGTCTAGCCGGGTGGGTTTGGGTCTAGCCGAGTGGGCTTGGGTCTAGCCGAGTGGGTTTGGGTCTGGCCGAGTGGGTTTGGGTCTAGCCAAGTGGGTTTGGGTCTAGCCGAGTGGGTTTCGGTGTAGCCGAGTGGGTTTGGGTTTAGCCGAGTGGGTGTGGGTCTAGCCGAGTGGGTTTGGGTCTAGCCGAGTTGGTTTGGGTCTAGCCGAGTGGGTTTGGTTCTAGCCGAGGGGGTTTGGGTCAAGCCGATTGTGTTTGGGTCTAGCCGAGTGGGTTTTGGTCTAGCCGAGTGGGTTTGGGTCTAGCCGAGTGGGTTTGGTTCTAGCCGAGTGGATTTGGGTCTATCCGAGTGGGTTTGGGTCTAGCCGAGTGGTTTTGGGTCTAGCCGAGTGGGTTTGGGTCTAGCGGAGTGGGTTTGGGTGTAGCCGAGCGGGTTTGGGTCTAGCCGAATCGGTTTGGGTCTAGCCGATTGGGTTTGGGTCTCGCTGAGTGGGTTTGGGTCTGGCGGAGAGGGTTTGGGTCTAGTGGAGTGGGTTTGGGTCTAGCCGAGTGGGTTTGGGTCTAGCCGAGTGGGTTTGGGTGTAGCCGAGTGGGTTTGGGTCTAGCCGAGTGGAATGTGTCTAGCCGAGTGGGTTCAGGTCTAGCCGAGTGGGTTTGGGTCTAGCGGAGTGTGTTTGGGAGTAGCCGAGTGGGTTTGGGTCTAGCCGAGTGGGTTTGGGTCTAGCCGAGTGGGTTTGGGTCTAGCTGAGTGGGTTTGGGTCTAGCCGAGTGTGTTTGGGTCTAGCCGAGTGGGTTTGGGTCTAGCCGAGTGGGTTTGGGTCTAGCCGAGTGGGTTTGGGTCTAGCCGATTGGGTTTGGGTCTAGCCGAGTGGGTTTGGGTCCAGCCGAGTGGGTTTGGGTCTAGCCGAGTGGGTTTGGGTCTAGCCGAGTGGGATTGGGTCTAGCCGAGTGGGTTTGGGTCTAGCCGAGTGTGTTTGGGTCTAGTCGAGTGGGTTTGGGACTAGCTGAGTGGGTTTGGGTCTAGCCGAGTGGGCTTGGGTCTAGCCGAGTGGGTTTGGGTTTGGCCGAGTGGGTTTGGGTGTAGCCGAGTGGGTTTGGGTCTAGCCGAATCGGTTTGGGTCTAGCCGAGTGGGTTTTGGTCTGGCAGAGTGGGTTTGGGTCTAGCGGAGTGGGTTTGGGTCTAGCAGAGTAGGTTTGGGTTTAGCCGACTGGGTTTGGGTCGAGCCGATTGGGTTTTGGTCTAGCCGAGTGGGTTTGGGACTTGCCGAGTGGGTTTGGGTCTAGCCAAGTGGGTTTGGGTCTAGCCGAGTGGGTTTGGGTCTAGCCGAGTGGGTTTGGGTCTAGCCGAGTGGGTTTGGGTTTGGCCGAGTGGGTTTGTGTCTAGCCGGGTGGGTTTGGGTCTAGCCGAGTGGGCTTGGGTCTAGCCGAGTGGATTTGGGTCTGGCCGAGTGGGTTTGGGTCTAGCCAAGTGGGTTTGGGTCTAGCCGAGTGGGTTTCGGTGTAGCCGAGTGGGTTTGGGTTTAGCCGAGTGGGTGTGGGTCTAGCCGAGTGGGTTTGGGTCTAGCCGAGTTGGTTTGGGTCTAGCCGAGTGGGTTTGGTTCTAGCCGAGGGGGTTTGGGTCAAGCCGATTGTGTTTGGGTCTAGCCGAGTGGGTTTTGGTCTAGCCGAGTGGGTTTGGGTCTAGCCGAGTGGGTTTGGTTCTAGCCGAGTGGATTTGGGTCTATCCGAGTGGGTTTGGGTCTAGCCGAGTGGTTTTGGGTCTAGCCGAGTGGGTTTGGGTCTAGCGGAGTGGGTTTGGGTGTAGCCGAGTGGGTTTGGGTCTAGCCGAATCGGTTTGGGTCTAGCCGATTGGGTTTGGGTCTCGCTGAGTGGGTTTGGGTCTGGCGGAGAGGGTTTGGGTCTAGTGGAGTGGGTTTGGGTCTAGCCGAGTGGGTTTGGGTCTAACCGAGTGGGTTTGGGTGTAGCCGAGTGGGTTTGGGTCTAGCCGAGTGGGATGTGTCTTGCCGAGTGGGTTCAGGTCTAGCCGAGTGGGTTTGGGTCTAGCGGAGTGTGTTTGGGGGTAGCCGAGTGGGTTTGGGTCTAGCCGAGTGGGTTTGGGTCTAGCCGAGTGGGTTTGGGTCTAGCTGAGTGGGTTTGGGTCTAGCCGAGTGTGTTTGGGTCTAGCCGAGTGGGTTTGGGTCTAGCCGAGTGGGTTTGGGTCTAGCCGAGTAGGTTTGGGTCTAGCCGATTGGGTTTGGGTCTAGCCGAGTGGGTTTGGGTCTGGCGGAGTGGGTTTGGGTCTAGTGGAGTGGGTTTGGGTCTAGCCGAGTGGGTTTGAGTCTAGCCGAGTGGGTTTGGGTGTAGCTGAGTGGGTTTGGGTCTAGCCGAGTGGGTTTGGGTCTAGCCGAGTGGGTTTGGGTGTAGCCGAGTGGGTTTGGATCCTGCCGTGTGGGTTTGGTTCTAGCCGAGTGGGGTGGGTCTAGCCAAGTAGGTTTGGGACGAGCCGAGTGGGTTTGGGTCTAGCCGAGTGGGTTTGGGTCTAGCCGAGTGGTTTGGTTCAAGCCGAGTGTATTTGGGTCTAGCCGAGTGGGTTTGGGTCTAGCCAAGTGGTTTTGGGTCTAGCCGAGTGGGTTTGGGTCTAGCGGAGTGGGTTTGGGTGTACCCGAGTGGGTTTGGGTCCAGCCGAGTGGGTTTGGGTCTAGCCGAGTATGTTTGGGTCTAGCGAAGTGGGTTTGGGTCTAGCCGAGTGGGTTTGGGTCTAGCTGAGTGGGTTTGGGTCTAGCCGAGTGGGTTTGGGTCTAGCCTAGTGGGTTTGGGTCTATCCGAGTGGGTTTGGGTCTAGCAGAGTCCGTTTGGGTCTAGCCGAGTGGGTTTGGGTCTAGCCGAGTGGTTTTGGTTCAAGCCGAGTGTATTTGGGTCTAGCCGAGTGGGTTTGGGTCTAGCCAAGTGGTTTTGGGTCTAGCCGAGTGGGTTTGGGTCTAGCGGAGTGGGTTTGGGTGTAGCCGAGTGGGTTTGGGTCCAGCCGACTGGGTTTGTGTCTAGCCGAGTATGTTTGGGTGTAGCCGAGTGGGTTTGGGTCTAGCCTTGTGGGTTTGGGTCTAGCCGAGTGGGTTTGGGTCTAGCATAGTGGGTTTGGGTCTAGCGGAGTGGGGTTGGGTGTACCCGCGTGGGTTTGGGTCTAGCCGAGTGGGTTTGGGTCTGGCCGAGTGGGTTTGGGTCTAGCCGAGTGGGTTTGGGTCTAGCCAAGTGGGCTTGGGTCTAGCCGAGTGGGTTTGGGTTTGGCCGAGTGGGTTTGGGTGTAGCCGAGTGGGTTTGGGTCTAGCCGAATCGGTTTGGGTCTAGCCGAGTGGGTTTTGGTCTGGCAGAGTGGGTTTGGGTCTAGCGGAGTGGGTTTGGGTCTAGCAGAGTAGGTTTGGGTTTAGCCGACTGGGTTTGGGTCGAGCCGATTGGGTTTTGGTCTAGCCGAGTGGGTTTGGGACTTGCCGAGTGGGTTTGGGTCTGGCCGAGTGGGTTTGGGTCTAGCCGAGTGGGTTTGGGTCTAGCCGAGTGGGTTTGGGTTTGGCCGAGTGGGTTTGTGTCTAGCCGGGTGGGTTTGGGTCTAGCCGAGTGGGCTTGGGTCTAGCCGAGTGGATTTGGGTCTGGCCGAGTGGGTTTGGGTCTAGCCAAGTGGGTTTGGGTCTAGCCGAGTGGGTTTCGGTGTAGCCGAGTGGGTTTGGGTTTAGCCGAGTGGGTGTGGGTCTAGCCGAGTGGGTTTGGGTCTAGCCGAGTGGGTTTGGGTGTAGCCGAGTGGGTTTGGGTCTAGCCGAATCGGTTTGGGTCTAGCCGATTGGGTTTGGGTCTCGCTGAGTGGGTTTGGGTCTGGCGGAGAGGGTTTGGGTCTAGTGGAGTGTGTTTGGGTCTAGCCGAGTGGGTTTGGGTCTAGCCGAGTGGGTTTGGGTGTAGCCGAGTGGGTTTGGGTCTAGCCGAGTGGGATGTGTCTTGCCGAGTGGGTTCAGGTCTAGCCGAGTGGGTTTGGGTCTAGCGGAGTGTGTTTGGGAGTAGCCGAGTGGGTTTGGGTCTAGCCGAGTGGGTTTGGGTCTAGCCGAGTGGGTTTGGGTCTAGCTGAGTGGGTTTGGGTCTAGCCGAGTGTGTTTGGGTCTAGCCGAGTGGGTTTGGGTCTAGCCGAGTGGGTTTGGGTCTAGCCGAGTAGGTTTGGGTCTAGCCGATTGGGTTTGGGTCTAGCCGAGTGGGTTTGGGTCTGGCGGAGTGGGTTTGGGTCTAGTGGAGTGGGTTTGGGTCTAGCCGAGTGGGTTTGGGTCTAGCCGAGTGGTTTTGGTTCAAGCCGAGTGTATTTGGGTCTAGCCGAGTGGGTTTGGGTCTAGCCAAGTGGTTTTGGGTCTAGCCGAGTGGGTTTGGGTCTAGCGGAGTGGGTTTGGGTGTAGCCGAGTGGGTTTGGGTCCAGCCGACTGGGTTTGTGTCTAGCCGAGTATGTTTGGGTGTAGCCGAGTGGGTTTGGGTCTAGCCTTGTGGGTTTGGGTCTAGCCGAGTGGGTTTGGGTCTAGCATAGTGGGTTTGGGTCTAGCGGAGTGGGGTTGGGTGTACCCGCGTGGGTTTGGGTCTAGCCGAGTGGGTTTGGGTCTGGCCGAGTGGGTTTGGGTCTAGCCGAGTGGGTTTGGGTCTAGCCAAGTGGGTTTGGGTCTAGCGGAGTGGGTTTGGGTGTCGCCGAGTGGGTTTGGGTCTAGCCGAGTGGGTTTGGGTCTAGCCGAGTGGGATTGGGTCTAGCCGAGTGGGTTTGGGTCTAGCCGAGTGTGTTTGGGTCTAGTCGAGTGGGTTTGGGACTAGCTGAGTGGGTTTGGGTCTAGCCGAGTGGGTTTGGGTCTAGCCGAGTGGGTTTGGGTCTAGCCGAGTGGTTTTGGTTCAAGCCGAGTGTATTTGGGTCTAGCCGAGTGGGTTTGGGTCTAGCCAAGTGGTTTTGGGTCTAGCCGAGTGGGTTTGGGTCTAGCGGAGTGGGTTTGGGTGTAGCCGAGTGGGTTTGGGTCCAGCCGAGTGGGTTTGTGTCTAGCCGAGTGTGTTTGGGTGGAGCCGAGTGGGTTTGGGTCTAGCCGAGTGGGTTTGGATCTAGCCGAGTGGGTTTGGGTCTAGCATAGTGGGTTTGGGTCTAGCGGAGTGGGGTTGGGTGTACCCGCGTGGGTTTGGGTCTAGCCGAGTGGGTTTGGGTCTGGCCGAGTGGGTTTGGGTCTAGCCGAGTGGGTTTGGGTCTAGCCAAGTGGGTTTGGGTCTAGCGGAGTGGGTTTGGGTGTAGCCGAGTGGGTTTGGGTCTAGCCGAGTGGGTTTGGGTCTAGCCGAGTGGGATTGGGTCTAGCCGAGTGGGTTTGGGTCTAGCCGAGTGTGTTTGGGTCTAGTCGAGTGGGTTTGGGACTAGCTGAGTGGGTTTGGGTCTAGCCGAGTGGGCTTGGGTCTAGCCGAGTGGGTTTGGGTTTGGCCGAGTGGGTTTGGGTGTAGCCGAGTGGGTTTGGGTCTAGCCGAATCGGTTTGGGTCTAGCCGAGTGGGTTTTGGTCTGGCAGAGTGGGTTTGGGTCTACCGGAGTGGGTTTGGGTCTAGCAGAGTAGGTTTGGGTTTCGCCGACTGGGTTTGGGTCGAGCCGATTGGGTTTTGGTCTAGCCGAGTGGGTTTGGGACTTGCTGAGTGGGTTTGGGTCTAGCCAAGTGGGTTTGGGTCTAGCCGAGTGGGTTTGGGTCTAGCCGAGTGGGTTTGGGTCTAGCCGAGTGGGTTTGGGTTTGGCCGAGTGGGTTTGTGTCTAGCCGGGTGGGTTTGGGTCCAGCCGAGTGGGCTTGGGTCTAGCCGAGTGGGTTTGGGTCTGGCCGAGTGGGTTTCGGTGTAGCCGAGTGGGTTTGGGTTTAGCCGAGTGGGTGTGGGTCTAGCCGAGTGGGTTTGGGTCTAGCCGAGTTGGTTTGGGTCTAGCCGAGTGGGTTTGGTTCTAGCCGAGGGGGTTTGGGTCAAGCCGATTGTGTTTGGGTCTAGCCGAGTGGGTTTTGGTCTAGCCGAGTGGGTTTGGGTCTAGCCGAGTGGGTTTGGTTCTAGCCGAGTGGATTTGGGTCTATCCGAGTGGGTTTGGGTGTAGCCGAGTGGTTTTGGGTCTAGCCGAGTGGGTTTGGGTCTAGCGGAGTGGGTTTGGGTGTAGCCGAGTGGGTTTGGGTCTAGCCGAATCGGTTTGGGTCTAGCCGATTGGGTTTGGGTCTCGCTGAGTGGGTTTGGGTCTGGCGTAGAGGGTTTGGGTCTAGTGGAGTGGGTTTGGGTCTAGCTGAGTGGGTTTGGGTCTAGCCGAGTGGGTTTGGGTGTAGCCGAGTGGGTTTGGGTCTAGCCGAGTGGGATGTGTCTAGCCGAGTGGGTTCAGGTCTAGCCGAGTGGGTTTGGGTCTAGCGGAGTGTGTTTGGGAGTAGCCGAGTGGGTTTGGGTCTAGCCGAGTGGGTTTGGGTCTAGCCGAGTGGGTTTGGGTCTAGCTGAGTGGGTTTGGGTCTAGCCGAGTGTGTTTGGGTCTAGCCGATTGGGTTTACGTCTAGCCGAGTGGGTTTGGGTCTAGCGGAGTGGGGTTGGGTGTAGCCGAGTGGGTTTGGGTCTAGCCGAGTGGGTTTGGGTCTAGACGAGTAGGTTTGGGTCTAGCCGAGTGGGTTTCGGTCTGGCCGAGTGGGTTTGGGTCTAGCGGAGTGGATTTGGGTCTAGCGGAGTGTGTTTGGGTGTAGCCGAGTGGGTTTGGAACTAGCGGAGTGGGTTTGGGTCTAGCGGAGTGGGTTTGGTTCTAGCGGAGTGGGTTTGGGTCTAGCCGATTGGGTTTGGGTCCAGCCAAGTGGGTTTGGGTCTGGCGGAGTGGCTTTGGGTCTAGTGGAGTGGGTTTGGGTCTAGCCGAGTGGGTTTGAGTCTATCCGAGTGGGTTTGGGTGTAGCTGAGTGGGTTTGGGTCGAGCCGAGTGGGTTTGGGTCTAGCCGAGAGGGTTTGGGTGCAGCCGAGTGGGTTTGGATCTAGCCGTGTGGGTTTGGTTCTAGCCGAGTGGGGTTGGGTCTAGCCGAGTGGATTTGGGACGAGCCTAGTGGGTTTGGGTCTAGCCGAGTGGGTTTGGGTCTAGCCGAGTGGTTTTGGTTCAAGCCGAGTGTATTTGGGCCTAGCCGAGTGGGTTTGGGACTAGCCGAGTGGGTTTGGGTCTAGCCGAGTGGGTTTGGGTCTAGCCGAGTGGTTTTGGTTGAAGCCGAGTGTATTTGGGTGTAGCCGAGTGGGTTTGGGTCTAGCCAAGTGGTTTTGGGTCTAGCCGAGTGGGTTTGGGTCTAGCGGAGTGGGTTTGGGTGTAGCCGAGTGGGTTTGGGTCCAGCCGAGTGGGTTTCTGTCTAGCCGAGTATGTTTGGGTCTAGCCGAGTGGGTTTGGGTCTAGCCGAGTGGGTTTGGGTCTAGTATAGTGGGTTTGGGTGTAGCCGAGTGGGTTTTGTTCCAGCATAGTGGGTTTGGCTCTAGCGGAGTGGTGTTGGGTGTACCCGTGTGGGTTTGGGTCCAGCCGAGTGGGTTTGGGTCTGGCCGAGTGGGTTTGGGTCTAGCCGAGTGGGTTTGGGTCTAGCTAAGTGGGTTTGGGTCTAGCGGAGTGGGTTTGGGTGTAGCCGAGTAGGTTTGGGTCTAGCCGATTGGGTTTGGGTCTAGCCGAGTGGGATTGGGTCTAGCCGAGTGGGTTTGGGTCTAGCCGAGTGTGTTTGGGTCTAGTCGAGTGGGTTTGGGACTAGCCGAGTGGGTTTGGGTCTAGCCGAGTATGTTTGGGTCTAGCCGAGTTGGTTTGGGTTTGGCCGAGTGGGTTTGGGTGTAGCCGAGTGGGTTTGGGTCCAGTCGAATCGGTTTGGGTCTAGCCGAGTGGGTTTGGGTCTAGCCGAATCGGTTTGGGTCTAGCCGAGTGGGTTTGGGTCTAGCCGAGTGGGTTTGGGTCTAGCGGAGTGGGTTTGGGTCTAGCGGAGTGGGTTTGGGTCTAGCCGAGTGGGTTAGGGTCTAGCCGAGTGGTTTTGGTTGAAGCCGAGTGTATTTGGGTGTAGCCGAGTGGGTTTGGGTCCAGCCAAGTGGTTTTGGGTCTAGCCGAGTGGGTTTGGGTCTAGCGTAGTGGGTTTGGGTGTAGCCGAGTGGGTTTGGGTCCAGCCGAGTGGGTTTCTGTCTAGCCGAGTATGTTTGGGTCTAGCCTAGTGGGTTTGGGTCTAGCCGAGTGGGTTTGGGTCTAGTATAGTGGGTTTGGGTCTAGCCGAGTGGGTTTGGTTCCAGCATAGTGGGATTGGGTCTAGCGGAGTGGGGTTGGGTGTACCCGTGTGGGTTTGGGTCCAGCCGAGTGGGTTTGGGTCTGGCCGAGTGGGTTTGGGTCTAGCCGAGTGGGTTTGGGTCTAGCTAAGTGGGTTTGGGTCTAGCGGAGTGGGTTTGGGTGTAGCCGAGTAGGTTTGGGTCTAGCCGATTGGGTTTGGGTCTAGCCGAGTGGGATTGGGTCTAGCCGAGTGGGTTTGGGTCTAGCCGAGTGTGTTTGGGTCTAGTCGAGTGGGTTTGGGACTAGCCGAGTGGGTTTGGGTCTAGCCGAGTGTGTTTGGGTCTAGCCGAGTTGGTTTGGGTTTGGCCGAGTGGGTTTGGGTGTAGCCGAGTGGGTTTGGGTCTAGTCGAATCGGTTTGGGTTTGGCCGAGTGGGTTTGGGTCTAGCCAAGTGGGTTTGGGTCTAGCGGAGTGGGTTTGGGTCTAGCGGAGTGGGTTTGGGTCTAGCCGAGTGGGTTTGGGTCTAGCCGAGTGGGTTTGGGTCTAGCCGAGTGGGTTTGGGTCTAGCCTAGTGGGTTTGGGTCTATCCGAGTGGGTTTGGGTCTAGCCGAGTCCGTTTGGGTCTAGCCAAGTGGGTTTGGGTTTAGCGGAGTGGGTTTGGGTCTAGCCGAGTGGGTTTGGGTCTAGCCGAGTCCGTTTGGGTCTAGCCGAGTGGGTTTGGGACTAGCCGAGTGGGTTTGGGTCTAGCGGAGTGGGTTTGGTTCTAGCGGAGTGGGTTTGGCTCTAGCCGATTGGGTTTGGGTCTCGCCGAGTGGGTTTGGGTCTGGCGCGGTGGGTTTGGGTCTAGTGGAGTGGGTTTGGGTCTAGCCGAGTGGGTTTACGTCTAGCCGAGTGGGTTTGGGTCTAGCGGAGTGGGTTTGGGTGTAGCCGAGTGGGTTTGGGTCTAGCCGAGTGGGTTTGGGTCTAGACGAGTGGGTTAGGGTCTACCCGAGTGGGTTTCGGTCTGGCCGAGTGGGTTTGGGTCTAGCGGAGTGGGTTTGGGTCTAGCCGAGTCCGTTTGGGTCTAGCCGAGTGGGTTTGGGACTAGCGGAGTGGGTTTGGGTCTAGCGGAGTGGGTTTGGGTCTAGCCGAGTGTGTTTGGGTCTAGTCGAGTGGGTTTGGGACTAGCCAAGTGAGTTTGGGTCTAGCCGAGTGTGTTTGGGTCTAGCCGAGTGGGTTTGGGTTTGGCCGAGTGGGTTTGGGTGTAGCCGAGTGGGTTTGGGTCTAGCCGAATCGGTTTGGGTCTAGCCGAGTGGGTTTGGGTCTAGCCGAGTGGGTTTGGGTCTAGCGGAGTGGGTTTGGGTCTAGCGGAGTGGGTTTGGGTCTAGCCGAGTGGGTTTGGGTCTAGCCGAGTGGGTTTGGGTCTAGCCGAGTGGGTTTGGGTCTAGCCTAGTGGGTTTGGGTCTATCCGAGTGGGCTTGGGTCTAGCCGAGTCCGTTTGGGTCTAGCCGAGTGGGTTTGGGTCTAGCGGAGTGGGTTTGGGTTTAGCCGAGTGGGTTTGGGTCTAGCCGAGTCCGTTTGGGTCTAGCCGAGTGGGTTTGGGACTAGCCGAGTGGGTTTGGGTCTAGCGGAGTGGGTTTGGTTCTAGCGGAGTGGGTTTGGGTCTAGCCGATTGGGTTTGGGTCTCGCCGAGTGGGTTTGGGTCTGGCGGAGTGGGTTTGGGTCTAGTGGAGTGGGTTTGGGTCTAGCCGAGTGGGTTTGGGTCCTGCCGAGTGGGTTTGGGTGTAGCCGAGTGGGTTTGGGTGTAGCCGAGTGGGTTTGTGTCTAGCCGAGTGGGTTTGTGTCTAGCCGAGTGGGTTTGGGTCTAGCCAAGTGAGTTTGGGTCTAGCGGAGTGTGTTTGGATGTAGCCGAGTGGGTTTGGGTCTAGCCGAGTGGGTTTGGGTCTAGCCGAGTGGGTTTGGGTCTAGCCGAGTGGGTTTGTGTCTAGCCGAGTGGGTTTGGGTCTAGCCGAGTGGGTTTGGGTCTAGCCAAGTGAGTTTGGGTCTAGCGGAGTGTGTTTGGGTGTAGCCGAGTGGGTTTGGGTCTACCCGAGTGGGTTTGGGTCTAGCCGAGTGGGTTTGGGTCTAGCTGAGTGGGTTTGGGTCTAGCCGAGTGTGTTTGGGTCTAGCCGAGTGGGTTTACGTCTAGCCGAGTGGGATTGGGTCTAGCGGAGTGGGTTTGTGTGTAACCGAGTGGGTTTGGGTCTAGCCGAGTGGGTTTGGGTCTAGACGAGTGGGTTAGGGTATAGCCGAGTGGGTTTCGGTCTGGCCGAGTGGGTTTGGGTCTAGCGGAGTGGGTTTTGGGCTAGCCGAGTCCGTTTGGGTCTAGCCGAGTGGGTTTGGGAATAGCCCAGTGGGTTTGGGTCTGGCCGAGTGGGTTTGGGTCCAGCCGAATGGGTTTGGGTCTAGCCGAGTGGGTTTGGGTGTAGCCGAGTGGGTTTGGGTCTAGCGGAGTGGGTTTGGGTCTAGCAGAGTGGGTTTGGGTCTAGCCGAGTGGGTTTGGGTCTAGCTGAGTGGGTTTGGGTCTAGCCGAGTGGGTTTGGGTCTAGCCGAGTGGGTTTGGGTCTAGCCGAGTGGGTTTGGGTCTAGCCGAGTGGGTTTGGGAATAGCCGAGTGGGTTTGGGTCTGGCCGAGTGGGTTTGGGTCCCGCCGAATGGGTTTGGGTCTAGCCGAGTGGGTTTGGGTGTAGCCGAGTGGGTTTGGGTCTAGCCGAGTGGGTTTGGGTCTAGCTGAGTGGGTTTGGGTCTAGCCGAGTGGGTTTGGGTCTAGCCGAGTGGGTTTGGGTCTAGCCGAGTGGGTTTGCGTCTAGCCGAGTGGGTTTGGGTCTAGCCGAGTGGGTTTGGTTCTAGCCGAGTGGATTTGGGTCTAGCCGAGTAGGTTTGGGCCTAGCCGAGTGGTTTTGGGTCTAGCCGAGTGGGTTTGCGTCTAGCGGAGTGGGTTTGGGTGTAGCCGAGTGGGTTTGGGTCTGGCCGAGTGGGTTTGGGTCCAGCCGAATGGGTTTGGGTCTAGCCGAGTGGGTTTGGGTGTAGCCGAGTGGGTTTGGGTCTAGCGGAGTGGGTTTGGGTCTAGCAGAGTGGGTTTGGGTCTAGCCGAGTGGGTTTGGGTCTAGCTGAGTGGGTTTGGGTCTAGCCGAGTGGGTTTGGGTCTAGCCGAGTGGGCTTGTGTCTAGCCGAGTGGGTTTGGGTCTAGCCGAGTGGGTTTGTGTCTAGCCAAGTGAGTTTGGGTCTAGCGGAGTGTGTTTGGGTGTAGCCGAGTGGGTTTGGGTCTACCCGAGTGGGTTTGGGTCTAGCCGAGTGGGTTTGGGTCGAGCTGAGTGGGTTTGGGTCTAGCCGAGTGTGTTTGGGTCTAGCCGAGTGGGTTTACGTCTAGCCGAGTGGGATTGGGTCTAGCGGAGTGGGTTTGTGTGTAACCGAGTGGGTTTGGGTCTAGCCGAGTGGGTTTGGGTCTAGACGAGTGGGTTAGGGTCTAGCCGAGTGGGTTTCGGTCTGGCCGAGTGGGTTTGGGTCTAGCGGAGTGGGTTTTGGGCTAGCCGAGTCGGTTTGGGTCTAGCCGAGTGGGTTTGGGAATAGCCGAGTGGGTTTGGGTCTGGCCGAGTGGGTTTGGGTCCAGCCGAATGGGTTTGGGTCTAGCCGAGTGGGTTTGGGTGTAGCCGAGTGGGTTTGGGTCTAGCGGAGTGGGTTTGGGTCTAGCAGAGTGGGTTTGGGTCTAGCCGAGTGGGTTTGGGTCTAGCTGAGTGGGTTTGGGTCTAGCCGAGTGGGTTTGGGTCTAGCCGAGTGGGTTTGGGTCTAGCCGAGTGGGTTTGGGTCTAGCCGAGTGGGTTTGGGAATAGCCGAGTGGGTTTGGGTCTGGCCGAGTGGGTTTGGGTCCCGCCGAATGGGTTTGGGTCTAGCCGAGTGGGTTTGGGTGTAGCCGAGTGGGTTTGGGTCTAGCCGAGTGGGTTTGGGTCTAGCTGACTGGGTTTGGGTCTAGCCGAGTGGGTTTGGGTCTAGCCGAGTGGGTTTGGGTCTAGCCGAGTGGGTTTGCGTCTAGCCGAGTGGGTTTGGGTCTAGCCGAGTGGGTTTGGTTCTAGCCGAGTGGATTTGGGTCTAGCCGAGTAGGTTTGGGTCTAGCCGAGTGGTTTTGGGTCTAGCCGAGTGCTTTTGGGTCTAGCGGAGTGGGTTTGGGTGTAGCCGAGTGGGTTTGGGTCTGGCCGAGTGGGTTTGGGTCCAGCCGAATGGGTTTGGGTCTAGCCGAGTGGGTTTGGGTGTAGCCGAGTGGGTTTGGGTCTAGCGGAGTGGGTTTGGGTCTAGCAGAGTGGGTTTGGGTCTAGCCGAGTGGGTTTGGGTCTAGCTGAGTGGGTTTGGGTCTAGCCGAGTGGGTTTGGGTCTAGCCGAGTGGGTTTGGGTCTAGCCGAGTGGGTTTGGGTCTAGCCGAGTGGGTTTGGGAATAGCCGAGTGGGTTTGGGTCTGGCCGAGTGGGTTTGGGTCCAGCCGAATGGGTTTGGGTCTAGCCGAGTGGGTTTGGGTGTAGCCGAGTGTGTTTGGGTCTAGCCGAGTGGGTTTGGGTCTAGCTGAGTGGGTTTGGGTCTAGCCGAGTGGGTTTGCGTCTAGCCGAGTGGGTTTGGGTCTAGCCGAGTGGGTTTGCGTCTAGCCGAGTGGGTTTGGGTCTAGCCGAGTGGGTTTGGTTCTAGCCGAGTGGATTTGGGTCTAGCCGAGTAGGTTTGGGTCTAGCCGAGTGGTTTTGGGTCTAGCCAAGTGGGTTTGGGTCTAGCGGAGTGGGTTTGGGTGTAGCCGAGTGGGTTTGGGTCGAGCCGAGTGGGTTTGGTTCTTGCCGAGTATGTTTGGGTCTATCCGAGTGGGTTTCGGTCTAGCTGAGTGGGTTTGGGTCTAGCCGAGTGGGTTGGGTGCACCCGAGTGGGTTTGGGTCCAGCCGAGTGGGTTTGGGTCTAGCCGAGTGCGTTTGGGTCTAGCCGAGTGGGTTTGAGTCTACCCGAGTGTGTTTGGGTCTAGCCGAGTGTGTTTGGGTCTAGCCGAATGGGTTTGGGTCTAGTCGAGTGGGTTTGGGACTAGCCGAGTGGGTTTGGGTCTAGCCGAGTGGGTTTGGGTCTAGCCGAGTGGGATTGGGTGTAAACGAGTGGGTTTGGGTGTAGCCGAGTGGGTTTGGGTGTCGCCGAATCGGTTTGGGTCTTGCCGAGTGGGTTTGGGTCTAGCCGAGTGCGTTTGGGTCTAGCCGAGTGGGTTTGAGTCTAGCCGAATGGGTTTGGGTCTAGTCGAGTGGGTTTGGGACTAGCCGAGTGGGTTTGGGTCTAGCCGAGTGGGTTTGAGTCTACCCGAGTGTGTTTGGGTCTAGCCGAGTGTGTTTGGGTCTAGCCGAATGGGTTTGGGTCTAGTCGAGTGGGTTTGGGACTAGCCGAGTGGGTTTGGGTCTAGCCGAGTGGGTTTGGGTCTAGCCGAGTGGGATTGGGTGTAAACGAGTGGGTTTGGGTGTAGCCGAGTGGGTTTGGGTGTCGCCGAATCGGTTTGGGTCTTGCCGAGTGGGTTTGGGTATAGCCGAGTGGGTTTGGGTCTAGCCGAGTGGGTTTGGGTCTAGTCGAGTGGGTTTGGGACTAGCCGTGTGGGTTTGGGTCTAGCCGAGTGGGTTTGGGTCTAGCCGAGTGGGATTGGGTTTAGCCGAGTGGGTTTGGGTGTAGCCGAGTGGGTTTGGGTGTCACCGAATCGGTTTGGGTCTTGCCGAGTGGGTTTGGGTATAACCGAGTGGGTTTGGGTCTAGCGGAGTGGGTTTGGGTCTAGCGGAGTGGGTTTGGGTCTAGCCGAGTGGGTTTGGGTGTAGCCGAGTGGGTTTGGGTCTAGCCGAGTCGATTTGGGTCTAGCCTAGTGGGTTTGGGTCTATCCGAGCGGGTTTGGGTCTAGCCGAGTGGGTTTGGGTCTAGCCGAGTGGGTTAGGGTCTAGCCGATTGGGTTTGGGACTTGCCGAGTGGGTTTGGGTCTAGGAAAGTGGGTTTGGGTCTAGTCGAGTGGGTTTGGGACTTGCCGAGTGGGTTTGGGTCTAGCAAAGTGGGTTGGGTCTAGCCGAGTGGGTTTGGGTCTAGCCGAGTGGGTTTGGGTCTAGCCGAGTGGGTTTGGGTCTAGCCGAGTGGGTTTAGAAACATAGAAACATAGAAAATAGGTGCAGGAGTAGGCCATTCGGCCCTTCGAGCCTGCACCGCCATTCAATGTGATCATGGCTGATCATCCAACTCAGTATCCCGTACCTGCCTTCTCTCCATACCCCCTGATCCCTTTAGCCACAAGTGCCACATCTAACGCCCTCTTAAATATAGCCAATGAACTGGCCTCAACTACCTTCTGTGGCAGAGAATTCCAGAGACTCACCACTCTCTGTGTAAAGAATGTTTTCCTCATTTCGGTCCTAAAGGAATTCCCCCTTATCCTTAGAAAAGAGCCTTATCCTTAGTTTGGGTCTGGCCGAGTGGGTTTGGGTCTAGCCGAGTGAGTTTGGGTCTAGCCGGGTGGGTTTGGGTCTAGCCGAGCGGGTTTGGGTCTAGCGGAGTGGGTTTGGGTCTAGCCGAGTGGGTTTGGGAATAGCCGAGTGGGTTTGGGTCTGGCCGAGTGTGTTTGGGTCCAGCCGAATGGGTTTGGGTCTAGCCGAGTGGGTTTGGGTGTAGCCGAGTGGGTTTGGGTGTAGGGGAGTGGGTTTGGGTCTAGCCGAGTGGGTTTGGGTCTAGCCGAGTGGGTTTGGGTCTAGCCGCGTGGGTTTGGGTCTAGCCGAGTGGGTTTGTGTCTAGCCGAGTGGGTTTGGTTCTAGCCGAGTGGATTTGGGTCTAGCCGAGTGGGTTTGGGTCTAGCCGAGTGGTTTTCGGTCTAGCCGAGTGGGTTTGAGTCTACCCGAGTGTGTTTGGGTCTAGCCGAGTGTGTTTGGGTCTAGCCGAATGGGTTTGGTTCTAGCCGATTGGATTTGGGTCTAGCCGAGTGGGTTTGGGTCTAGCCGAGTGGTTTTGGGTCTAGCCGAGTGGGTTTGGGTCTAGCCGAGTGGGTTTGGGTCTAGCCGAGTGGGTTTGGGTCTAGCGGAGTGGGTTTGGGTCTAGCAGAGTGGGTTTGGGTCTAGCCGAGTGGGTTTGGGTCTAGCCGAGTGGGTTTGGGTCTAGCCGAGTGGGTTTGGGTCTAGCCGAGTGGGTTTGGGTCCAGCCGAGTGGGTTTGGTTCTAGCCGAGTGGATTTGGGTCTAGCCGAGTAGGTTTGGGTCTAGCCGAGTGGTTTTGGGTCTAGCCGAGTGGGTTTGGGTCTAGCGGAGTGGGTTTGGGTGTAGCCGAGTGGGTTTGGGTCCAGCCGAGTGGGTTTGGTTCTTGCCGAGTATGTTTGGGTCTATCTGAGTGGGTTTCGGTCTAGCTGAGTGGGTTTGGGTCTAGCCGAGTGGGTTTGGGTCTAGCCGAGTGGGTTGGGTGCACCCGAGTGGGTTTGGGTCCAGCCGAGTGGGTTTGGGTCTGGCCGAGTGGGTTTGGGTCTAGCCGAGTGGGTTTGAGTCTACCCGAGTGTGTTTGGGTCTAGCCGAGTGTGTTTGGGTGTAGCCGAATGGGTTTGGGTCTAGCTGAGTGGGTTTGGGTCTAGCCGTGTGGGTTTGGGTCTAGCCGAGTGGGTTTGGGTCCAGCCGAGTGGGTTGGGTGCACCCGAGTGGGTTTGGGTCCAGCCGAGTGGGTTTGGGTCTAGCCGAGTGGGTTTGGGTCTAGCCGAGTGGGTTTGAGTCTACCCGAGTGTGTTTGGGTCTAGCCGAGTGGGTTTGGGTCTAGTCGAGTGGGTTTGGGACTAGCCGAGTGGGTTTGGGTCTAGCCGAGTGGGTTTGAGTCTAGCCGAGTGGGATTGGGTGTAGCCGAGTGGGTTTGGGTGTAGCCGAGTGGGTTTGGGTGTCGCCGAATCGGTTTGGGTCTTGCCAAGTGGGTTTGGGTATAGCCTAGTGGGTTTGGGTCTAGCCGAGTGGGTTTGGGTCTAGTCGAGTGGGTTTGGGACTAGCCGTGTGGGTTTGGGTCTAGCCGAGTGGGTTTGGGTCTAGCCGAGTGGGATTGGGTTTAGCCGAGTGGGTTTGGGTGTAGCCGAGTGGGTTTGGGTGTCGCCGAATCGGTTTGGGTCTTGCCGAGTGGGTTTGGGTATAGCCGAGTGGGTTTGGGTCTAGCGGAGTGGGTTTGGGTCTAGCGGAGTGGGTTTGGGTCTAGCCGAGTGGGTTTGGGTGTAGCCGAGTGGGTTTGGGTCTAGCCGAGTCGATTTGGGTCGAGCCTAGTGGGTTTGACTCTATCCGAGCGGGTTTGGGTCTAGCCGAGTGGGTTTGGGTCTAGCCGAGTGGGTTAGGGTCTAGCCGATTGGGTTTGGGACTTGCCGAGTGGGTTTGGGTCTAGAAAAGTGGGTTTGGTTCTAGTCGAGTGGGTTTGGGACTTGCCGAGTGGGTTTGGGTCTAGCAAAGTGGGTTGGCTCTAGCCGAGTGGGTTTGGGTCTAGCCGAGTGGGTTTGGGTCTAGCCGAGTGGGTTTGGGTCTAGCGGAGTGGGTTTGGGTCTAGCCGAGTGGGTTTGGGTCTAGCCGAGTGAGTTTGGGTCTAGCCAAGTGGGTTTGGGTCTAGCCGAGTGGGTTTGGGTCTAGCGGAGTGGGTTTGGGTCTGGCCGAGTGGGTTTGGTTCTAGCCGAGTGGATTTGGGTCTAGCCGAGTGGGTTTGGGTCTAGCCGAGTGGTTTTGGGTCTAGCCGAGTGGGTTTGGGTCTAGCCGAGTGGGTTTGGGTCTAGCCGAGTGGGTTTGGGTCTAGCGGAGTGGGTTTGGGTCTAGCCGAGTGGGTTTGGGTCTAGCGGAGTGGGTTTGGGTCTAGCCGAGTGGGTTTGGGAATAGCCGAGTGGGTTTGGGTCTGGCCGAGTGGGTTTGGGTCCAGCCGAATGGGTTTGGGTGTAGCCGAGTGGGTTTGGGTGTAGCCGAGTGGTTTTGGATCTAGCGGAGTGGGTTTGGGTCTAGCCGAGTGGGTTTGGGTCTAGCCGAGTGGGTTTGGGTCTAGCCGAGTGGGTTTGGGTCTAGCCGCGTGGGTTTGGGTCTAGCCGAGTGGGTTTGGGTCTAGCCGAGTGGGTTTGGTTCTAGCCGAGTGGATTTGGGTCTAGCCGAGTGGGTTTGGGTCCAGCCGAGTGGTTTTCGGTCTAGCCGAGTGGGTTTGAGTCTACCCGAGTGTGTTTGGGTCTAGCCGAGTGTGTTTGGGTCTAGCCGAATGGGTTTGGTTCTCGCCGAGTGGATTTGGGTCTTGCCGAGTGGGTTTGGGTCTAGCCGAGTGGTTTTGGGTCTAGCCGAGTGGGTTTGGGTCTAGCCGAGTGGGTTTGGGTCTAGCCGAGTGGGTTTGGGTCTAGCGGAGTGGGTTTGGGTCTAGCCGAGTGGGTTTGGGTTTAGCCGAGTGGGTTTGGATCTAGCCGAGTGGGTTTGGGAATAGCCGAGTGGGTTTGGGTCTGGCCGAGTGGGTTTGGGTCTAGCGGAGTGGGTTTGTGTCTAGCCGAGTGGGTTTGGGTCTAGCGGAGTGGGTTTGGGTCTAGCCGAGTGGGTTTGGGAATAGCCGAGTGGGTTTGGGTCTGGCCGAGTGGGTTTGGGTCCAGCCGAATGGGTTTGGGTCTAGCCGAGTGGGTTTGGGTGTAGCCGAGTGGGTTTGGGTCTAGCGGAGTGGGTTTGGGTCTAGCAGAGTGGGTTTGGGTCTAGCAGAGTGGGTTTGGTTCTAGCCGAGTGGATTTGGGTCTTGCCGAGTGGGTTTGGGTCTGGCCGAGTGGTTTTCGGTCTAGCCGAGTGGGTTTGAGTCTACCTGAGTGTGTTTGGGTCTAGCCGAGTGTGTTTGGGTCTAGCCGAATGGGTTTGGTTCTAGCCGAGTGGATTTGGGTCTTGCCGAGTGGGTTTGGGTCTAGCCGAGTGGTTTTGGGTCTAGCCGAGTGGGTTTGGGTCTAGCCGAGTGGGTTTGGGTCTAGCCGAGTGGGTTTGGGTCTAGCGGAGTGGGTTTGGGTCTAGCCGAGTGGGTTTGGGTCTAGCGGAGTGGGTTTGGATCTAGCCGAGTGGGTTTGGGAATAGCCGAGTGGGTTTGGGTCTGGCCGAGTGGGTTTGGGTCTAGCGGAGTGGGTTTGTGTCTAGCCGAGTGGGTTTGGGTCTAGCGGAGTGGGTTTGGGTCTAGCCGAGTGGGTTTGGGAATAGCCGAGTGGGTTTGGGTCTGGCCGAGTGGGTTTGGGTCCAGCCGAATGGGTTTGGGTCTAGCCGAGTGGGTTTGGGTGTAGCCGAGTGGGTTTGGGTCTAGCGGAGTGGGTTTGGGTCTAGCAGAGTGGGTTTGGGTCTAGCCGAGTGGGTTTGGGTCTAGCTGAGTGGGTTTGGGTCTAGCCGAGTGGGTTTGGGTCTAGCCGAGTGGGTTTGGGTCTAGCCGAGTGGGTTTGGGTCTAGCCGAGTGGGTTTGGGTCCAGCCGAGTGGGTTTGGTTCTAGCCGAGTGGATTTGGTTCTAGTCGAGTGGGTTTGGGACTTGCCGAGTGGGTTTGGGTCTAGCAAAGTGGGTTGGCTCTAGCCGAGTGGGTTTGGGTCTAGCCGAGTGGGTTTGGGTCTAGCCGAGTGGGTTTGGGTCTAGCCGAGTGGGTTTGGGTCTAGCCGAGTGGGTTTGGGTCTAGCCGAGTGGGTTTGGGTCCAGCCGAGTGGGTTTGGTTCTAGCCGAGTGGATTTGGTTCTAGTCGAGTGGGTTTGGGACTTGCCGAGTGGGTTTGGGTCTAGCCGAGTGGGTTTGGGTCTAGCCGAGTGGGTTTGGGTCTAGCCGAGTGGGTTTGGGTCTAGCCGAGTGGGTTTGGGTCCAGCCGAGTGGGTTTGGTTCTAGCCGAGTGGATTTGGTTCTAGTCGAGTGGGTTTGGGATTTGCCGAGTGGGTTTGGGTCTAGCAAAGTGGGTTGGCTCTAGCCGAGTGGGTTTGGGTCTAGCCGAGTGGGTTTGGGTCTAGCCGAGTGGGTTTGGGTCTAGCCGAGTGAGTTTGGGTCTAGCCAAGTGGGTTTGGGTCTAGCCGAGTGGGTTTGGGTCTAGCGGAGTGGGTTTGGGTCTGGCCGAGTGGGTTTTGTTCTAGCCGAGTGGATTTGGGTCTAGCCGAGTGGGTTTGGGTCTAGCCGAGTGGTTTTGGGTCTAGCCGAGTGGGTTTGGGTCTAGCGGAGTGGGTTTGGGTCTAGCCGAGTGGGTTTGGGTCTAGCGGAGTGGGTTTGGGTCTAGCCGAGTGGGTTTGGGTCTAGCGGAGTGGGTTTGGGTCTAGCCGAGTGGGTTTGGGAATAGCCGAGTGGGTTTGGGTCTGGCCGAGTGGGTTTGGGTCCAGCCGAATGGGTTTGGGTCTAGCCGAGTGGGTTTGGGTGTAGCCGAGTGGTTTTGGATCTAGTGGAGTGGGTTTGGGTCTAGCCGAGTGGGTTTGGGTCTAGCCGAGTGGGTTTGGGTCTAGCCGAGTGGGTTTGGGTCTAGCCGCGTGGGTTTGGGTCTAGCCGAGTGGGTTTGGGTCTAGCCGAGTGGGTTTGGTTCTAGCCAAGTGGATTTGGGTCTAGCCGAGTGGGTTTGGGTCTAGCCGAGTGGTTTTCGGTCTTGCCGAGTGGGTTTGGGTCTAGCCGAGTGGGTTTGGGTCTAGCGGAGTGGGTTTGGGTCTAGCTGAGTGGGTTTGGGTCTAGCGGAGTGGGTTTGGATCTAGCCGAGTGGGTTTGGGAATAGCCGAGTGGGTTTGGGTCTGGCCGAGTGGGTTTGGGTCCAGCCGAATGGGTTTGGGAGTAGCCGAGTGGGTTTGGGTGTAGCGGAGTGGGTTTGGGTCTAGCGGAGTGGGTTTGGGTCTAGCAGAGTGTGTTTGGGTCTAGCCGAATGGGTTTGGTTCTAGCCGATTGGATTTGGGTCTAGCCGAGTGGGTTTGGGTCTAGCCGAGTGGTTTTGGGTCTAGCCGAGTGGGTTTGGGTCTAGCCGAGTGGGTTTGTGTCTAGCCGAGTGGGTTTGGGTCTAGCGGAGTGGGTTTGTGTCTAGCCGAGTGGGTTTGGGTCTAGCGGAGTGGGTTTGGGTCTAGCCGAGTGGGTTTGGGAATAGCCGAGTGGGTTTGGGTCTGGCCGAGTGGGTTTGGGTCCAGCCGAATGGGTTTGGGTCTAGCCGAGTGGGTTTGGGTGTAGCCGAGTGGGTTTGGGTTTAGCGGAGTGGGTTTGGGTCTAGCAGAGTGGGTTTGGGTCTAGCCGAGTGGGTTTGGGTCTAGCTGAGTGGGTTTGGGTCTAGCCGAGTGGGTTTGGGTCTAGCCGAGTGGGTTTGGGTCTAGCCGAGTGGGTTTGGGTCTAGCCGAGTGGGTTTGGGTCCAGCCGAGTGGCTTTGGTTCTAGCCGAGTGGATTTGGGTCTAGCCGAGTAGGTTTGGGTCTAGCCGAGTGGTTTTGGGTCTAGCCGAGTGGGTTTGGGTCTAGCGGAGTGGGTTTGGGTGTAGCCGAGTGGGTTTGGGTCCAGCCGAGTGGGTTTGGTTCTTGCCGAGTATGTTTGGGTCTATCTGAGTGGGTTTCGGTCTAGCTGAGTGGGTTTGGGTCTAGCCGAGTGGGTTTGGGTCTAGCCGAGTGGGTTGGGTGCACCCGAGTGGGTTTGGGTCCAGCCGAGTGGGTTTGGGTCTAGCCGAGTGGGTTTGGGTCTAGCCGAGTGGGTTTGAGTCTACCCGAGTGTGTTTGGGTCTAGCCGAGTGTGTTTGGGTCTAGCCGAATGGGTTTGGGTCTAGCTGAGTGGGTTTGGGTCTAGCCGTGTGGGTTTGGGTCTAGCCGAGTGGGTTTGGATCCAGCCGAGTTGGTTGGGTGCACCCGAGTGGGTTTGGGTCCAGCCGAGTGGGTTTGGGTCTAGCCGAGTGGGTTTGGGTCTAGCCGAGTGGGTTTGAGTCTACCCGAGTGTGTTTGGGTCTAGCCGAGTGGGTTTGGGTCTAGTCGAGTGGGTTTGGGACTAGCCGAGTGGGTTTGGGTCTAGCCGAGTGGGTTTGGGTCTAGCCGAGTGGGATTGGGTGTAGCCGAGTGGGTTTGGGTGTAGCCGAGTGGGTTTGGGTGTCGCCGAATCGGTTTGGGTCTTGCCGAGTGGGTTTGGGTATAGCCTAGTGGGTTTGGGTCTAGCCGAGTGGGTTTGGGTCCAGCCGAGTGGGTTTGGTTCTAGCCGAGTGGATTTGGTTCTAGTCGAGTGGGTTTGGGACTTGCCGAGTGGGTTTGGGTCTAGCAAAGTGGGTTGGCTCTAGCCGAGTGGGTTTGGGTCTAGCCGAGTGGGTTTGGGTCTAGCCGAGTGGGTTTGGGTCTAGCCGAGTGGGTTTGGGTCTAGCCGAGTGGGTTTGGGTCTAGCCGAGTGAGTTTGGGTCTAGCCAAGTGGGTTTGGGTCTAGCCGAGTGGGTTTGGGTCTAGCGGAGTGGGTTTGGGTCTGGCCGAGTGGGTTTTGTTCTAGCCGAGTGGATTTGGGTCTAGCCGAGTGGGTTTGGGTCTAGCCGAGTGGTTTTGGGTCTAGCCGAGTGGGTTTGGGTCTAGCGGAGTGGGTTTGGGTCTAGCCGAGTGGGTTTGGGTCTAGCGGAGTGGGTTTGGGTCTAGCCGAGTGGGTTTGGGTCTAGCGGAGTGGGTTTGGGTCTAGCCGAGTGGGTTTGGGAATAGCCGAGTGGGTTTGGGTCTGGCCGAGTGGGTTTGGGTCCAGCCGAATGGGTTTGGGTCTAGCCGAGTGGGTTTGGGTGTAGCCGAGTGGTTTTGGATCTAGCGGAGTGGGTTTGGGTCTAGCCGAGTGGGTTTGGGTCTAGCCGAGTGGGTTTGGGTCTAGCCGAGTGGGTTTGGGTCTAGCCGCGTGGGTTTGGGTCTAGCCGAGTGGGTTTGGGTCTAGCCGAGTGGGTTTGGTTCTAGCCAAGTGGATTTGGGTCTAGCCGAGTGGGTTTGGGTCTAGCCGAGTGGTTTTCGGTCTTGCCGAGTGGGTTTGGGTCTAGCCGAGTGGTTTTGGGTCTAGCCGAGTGGGTTTGGGTCTAGCCGAGTGGGTTTGGGTCTAGCCGAGTGGGTTTGGGTCTAGCGGAGTGGGTTTGGGTCTAGCTGAGTGGGTTTGGGTCTAGCGGAGTGGGTTTGGATCTAGCCGAGTGGGTTTGGGAATAGCCGAGTGGGTTTGGGTCTGGCCGAGTGGGTTTGGGTCCAGCCGAATGGGTTTGGGAGTAGCCGAGTGGGTTTGGGTGTAGCGGAGTGGGTTTGGGTCTAGCGGAGTGGGTTTGGGTCTAGCAGAGTGTGTTTGGGTCTAGCCGAATGGGTTTGGTTCTAGCCGATTGGATTTGGGTCTAGCCGAGTGGGTTTGGGTCTAGCCGAGTGGTTTTGGGTCTAGCCGAGTGGGTTTGGGTCTAGCCGAGTGGGTTTGTGTCTAGCTGAGTGGGTTTGGGTCTAGCGGAGTGGGTTTGTGTCTAGCCGAGTGGGTTTGGGTCTAGCGGAGTGGGTTTGGGTCTAGCCGAGTGGGTTTGGGAATAGCCGAGTGGGTTTGGGTCTGGCCGAGTGGGTTTGGGTCCAGCCGAATGGGTTTGGGTCTAGCCGAGTGGGTTTGGGTGTAGCCGAGTGGGTTTGGGTCTAGCGGAGTGGGTTTGGGTCTAGCAGAGTGGGTTTGGGTCTAGCCGAGTGGGTTTGGGTCTAGCTGAGTGGGTTTGGGTCTAGCCGAGTGGGTTTGGGTCTAGCCGAGTGGGTTTGGGTCTAGCCGAGTGGGTTTGGGTCTAGCCGAGTGGGTTTGGGTCCAGCCGAGTGGCTTTGGTTCTAGCCGAGTGGATTTGGGTCTAGCCGAGTAGGTTTGGGTCTAGCCGAGTGGTTTTGGGTCTAGCCGAGTGGGTTTGGGTCTAGCGGAGTGGGTTTGGGTGTAGCCGAGTGGGTTTGGGTATAGCCGAGTGGGTTTGGTTCTTGCCGAGTATGTTTGGGTCTATCTGAGTGGGTTTCGGTCTAGCTGAGTGGGTTTGGGTCTAGCCGAGTGGGTTTGGGTCTAGCCGAGTGGGTTGGGTGCACCCGAGTGGGTTTGGGTCCAGCCGAGTGGGTTTGGGTCTAGCCGAGTGGGTTTGGGTCTAGCCGAGTGGGTTTGAGTCTACCCGAGTGTGTTTGGGTCTAGCCGAGTGTGTTTGGGTCTAGCCGAATGGGTTTGGGTCTAGCTGAGTGGGTTTGGGTCTAGCCGTGTGGGTTTGGGTCTAGCCGAGTGGGTTTGGGTCCAGCCGAGTGGGTTGGGTGCACCCGAGTGGGTTTGGGTCCAGCCGAGTGGGTTTGGGTCTGGCCGAGTGGGTTTGGGTCTAGCCGAGTGGGTTTGAGTCTACCCGAGTGTGTTTGGGTCTAGCCGAGTGGGTTTGGGTCTAGTCGAGTGGGTTTGGGACTAGCCGAGTGGGTTTGGGTCTAGCCGAGTGGGTTTGGGTCTAGCCGAGTGGGATTGGGTGTAGCCGAGTGGGTTTGGGTGTAGCCGAGTGGGTTTGGGTGTCGCCGAATCGGTTTGGGTCTTGCCGAGTGGGTTTGGGTATAGCCTAGTGGGTTTGGGTCTAGCCGAGTGGGTTTGGGTCTAGCCGAGTCGATTTGGGTCTAGCCTAGTGGGTTAGGGTCTAGCCGATTGGGTTTGGGACTTGCCGAGTGTGTTTGGGTCTAGAAAAGTGGGTTTGGTTCTAGTCGAGTGGGTTTGGGACTTGCCGAGTGGGTTTGGGTCTAGCAAAGTGGGTTGGCTCTAGCCGAGTGGGTTTGGGTCTAGCCGAGTGGGTTTGGGTCTAGCCGAGTGGGTTTGGGTCTAGCCGAGTGGGTTTGGGTCTAGCCGAGTGGGTTTGGGTCTAGCCGATTGGGTTTGGGACTTGCCGAGTGTGTTTGGGTCTAGAAAAGTGGGGTTGGTTCTAGTCGAGTGGGTTTGGGACTTGCCGAGTGGGTTTGGGTCTAGCAAAGTGGGTTGGCTCCAGCCGAGTGGGTTTGGGTCTAGCCGAGTGGGTTTGGGTCTAGCCGAGTGGGTTTGGGTCTAGCCGAGTGGGTTTGGGTCTAGCCGAGTGGGTTTGGGTCTAGCCGAGTGAGTTTGGGTCTAGCCAAGTGGGTTTGGGTCTAGCCGAGTGGGTTTGGGTCTAGCGGAGTGGGTTTGGGTCTGGCCGAGTGGGTTTGGTTCTAGCCGAGTGGATTTGGGTCTAGCCGAGTGGGTTTGGGTCTAGCCGAGTGGTTTTGGGTCTAGCCGAGTGGGTTTGGGTCTAGCCGAGTGGGTTTGGGTCTAGCCGAGTGGGTTTGGGTCTAGCGGAGTGGGTTTGGGTCTAGCCGAGTGGGTTTGGGTCTAGCGGAGTGGGTTTGGGTCTAGCCGAGTGGGTTTGGGAATAGCCGAGTGGGTTTGCGTCTGGCCGAGTGGGTTTGGGTCCAGCCGAATGGGTTTGGGTCTAGCCGAGTGGGTTTGGGTGTAGCCGAGTGGTTTTGGATCTAGCGGAGTGGGTTTGGGTCTAGCCGAGTGGGTTTGGGTCTAGCCGAGTGGGTTTGGGTCTAGCCGAGTGGGTTTGGGTCTAGCCGCGTGGGTTTGGGTCTAGCCGAGTGGGTTTGGGTCTAGCCGAGTGGGTTTGGTTCTAGCCGAGTGGATTTGGGTCTAGCCGAGTGGGTTTGGGTCTAGCCGAGTGGTTTTCGGTCTAGCCGAGTGGGTTTGAGTCTACCCGAGTGTGTTTGGGTCTAGCCGAGTGTGTTTGGGTCTAGCCGAATGGGTTTGGTTCTAGCCGAGTGGATTTGGGTCTTGCCGAGTGGGTTTGGGTCTAGCCGAGTGGTTTTGGGTCTAGCCGAGTGGGTTTGGGTCTAGCCGAGTGGGTTTGGGTCTAGCCGAGTGGGATTGGGTGTAGCCGAGTGGGTTTGGGTGTAGCCGAGTGGGTTTGGGTGTCGCCGAATCGGTTTGGGTCTTGCCGAGTGGGTTTGGGTATAGCCTAGTGGGTTTGGGTCTAGCCGAGTGGGTTTGGGTCTAGCCGAGTCGATTTGGGTCTAGCCTAGTGGGTTAGGGTCTAGCCGATTGGGTTTGGGACTTGCCGAGTGTGTTTGGGTCTAGAAAAGTGGGTTTGGTTCTAGTCGAGTGGGTTTGGGAGTTGCCGAGTGGGTTTGGGTCTAGCAAAGTGGGTTGGCTCTAGCCGAGTGGGTTTGGGTCTAGCCGAGTGGGTTTGGGTCTAGCCGAGTGGGTTTGGGTCTAGCCGAGTGGGTTTGGGTCTAGCCGAGTGGGTTTGGGTCTAGCCGATTGGGTTTGGGACTTGCCGAGTGTGTTTGGGTCTAGAAAAGTGGGTTTGGTTCTAGTCGAGTGGGTTTGGGACTTGCCGAGTGGGTTTGGGTCTAGCAAAGTGGGTTGGCTCTAGCCGAGTGGGTTTGGGTCTAGCCGAGTGGGTTTGGGTCTAGCCGAGTGGGTTTGGGTCTAGCCGAGTGGGTTTGGGTCTAGACGAGTGGGTTTGGGTCTAGCCGAGTGAGTTTGGGTCTAGCCAAGTGGGTTTGGGTCTAGCCGAGTGGGTTTGGGTCTAGCGGAGTGGGTTTGGGTCTGGCCGAGTGGGTTTGGTTCTAGCCGAGTGGATTTGGGTCTAGCCGAGTGGGTTTGGGTCTAGCCGAGTGGTTTTGGGTCTAGCCGAGTGGGTTTGGGTCTAGCCGAGTGGGTTTGGGTCTAGCCGAGTGGGTTTGGGTCTAGCGGAGTGGGTTTGGGTCTAGCCGAGTGGGTTTGGGTCTAGCGGAGTGGGTTTGGGTCTAGCCGAGTGGGTTTGGGAATAGCCGAGTGGGTTTGCGTCTGGCCGAGTGGGTTTGGGTCCAGCCGAATGGGTTTGGGTCTAGCCGAGTGGGTTTGGGTGTAGCCGAGTGGTTTTAGATCTAGCGGAGTGGGTTTGGGTCTAGCCGAGTGGGTTTGGGTCTAGCCGAGTGGGTTTGGGTCTAGCCGAGTGGGTTTGGGTCTAGCCGCGTGGGTTTGGGTCTAGCCGAGTGGGTTTGGGTCTAGCCGAGTGGGTTTGGTTCTAGCCGAGTGGATTTGGGTCTAGCCGAGTGGGTTTGGGTCTAGCCGAGTGGTTTTCGGTCTAGCCGAGTGGGTTTGAGTCTACCCGAGTGTGTTTGGGTCTAGCCGAGTGTGTTTGGGTCTAGCCGAATGGGTTTGGTTCTAGCCGAGTGGATTTGGGTCTTGCCGAGTGGGTTTGGGTCTAGCCGAGTGGGTTTGGGTCTAGCCGAGTGGGTTTGGTTCTAGCCGAGTGGGTTTGGGTCTAGCCGAGTGGGTTTGGGTCTAGCCGAGTGGTTTTCGGTCTAGCCGAGTGGGTTTGAGTCTACCCGAGTGTGTTTGGGTCTAGCCGAGTGTGTTTGGGTCTAGCCGAATGGGTTTGGTTCTAGCCGAGTGGATTTGGGTCTTGCCGAGTGGGTTTGGGTCTAGCCGAGTGGTTTTGGGTCTAGCCGAGTGGGTTTGGGTCTAGCCGAGTGGGTTTGGGTCTAGCCGAGTGGGATTGGGTGTAGCCGAGTGGGTTTGGGTGTAGCCGAGTGGGTTTGGGTGTCGCCGAATCGGTTTGGGTCTTGCCGAGTGGGTTTGGGTATAGCCTAGTGGGTTTGGGTCTAGCCGAGTGGGTTTGGGTCTAGCCGAGTCGATTTGGGTCTAGCCTAGTGGGTTAGGGTCTAGCCGATTGGGTTTGGGACTTGCCGAGTGTGTTTGGGTCTAGAAAAGTGGGTTTGGTTCTAGTCGAGTGGGTTTGGGAGTTGCCGAGTGGGTTTGGGTCTAGCAAAGTGGGTTGGCTCTAGCCGAGTGGGTTTGGGTCTAGCCGAGTGGGTTTGGGTCTAGCCGAGTGGGTTTGGGTCTAGCCGAGTGGGTTTGGGTCTAGCCGAGTGGGTTTGGGTCTAGCCGATTGGGTTTGGGACTTGCCGAGTGTGTTTGGGTCTAGAAAAGTGGGTTTGGTTCTAGTCGAGTGGGTTTGGGACTTGCCGAGTGGGTTTGGGTCTAGCAAAGTGGGTTGGCTCTAGCCGAGTGGGTTTGGGTCTAGCCGAGTGGGTTTGGGTCTAGCCGAGTGGGTTTGGGTCTAGCTGAGTGGGTTTGGGTCTAGACGAGTGGGTTTGGGTCTAGCCGAGTGAGTTTGGGTCTAGCCAAGTGGGTTTGGGTCTAGCCGAGTGGGTTTGGGTCTAGCGGAGTGGGTTTGGGTCTGGCCGAGTGGGTTTGGTTCTAGCCGAGTGGATTTGGGTCTAGCCGAGTGGGTTTGGGTCTAGCCGAGTGGTTTTGGGTCTAGCCGAGTGGGTTTGGGTCTAGCCGAGTGGGTTTGGGTCTAGCCGAGTGGGTTTGGGTCTAGCGGAGTGGGTTTGGGTCTAGCCGAGTGGGTTTGGGTCTAGCGGAGTGGGTTTGGGTCTAGCCGAGTGGGTTTGGGAATAGCCGAGTGGGTTTGCGTCTGGCCGAGTGGGTTTGGGTCCAGCCGAATGGGTTTGGGTCTAGCCGAGTGGGTTTGGGTGTAGCCGAGTGGTTTTGGATCTAGCGGAGTGGGTTTGGGTCTAGCCGAGTGGGTTTGGGTCTAGCCGAGTGGGTTTGGGTCTAGCCGAGTGGGTTTGGGTCTAGCCGCGTGGGTTTGGGTCTAGCCGAGTGGGTTTGGGTCTAGCCGAGTGGGTTTGGTTCTAGCCGAGTGGATTTGGGTCTAGCCGAGTGGGTTTGGGTCTAGCCGAGTGGTTTTCGGTCTAGCCGAGTGGGTTTGAGTCTACCCGAGTGTGTTTGGGTCTAGCCGAGTGTGTTTGGGTCTAGCCGAATGGGTTTGGTTCTAGCCGAGTGGATTTGGGTCTTGCCGAGTGGGTTTGGGTCTAGCCGAGTGGTTTTGGGTCTAGCCGAGTGGGTTTGGGTCTAGCCGAGTGGGTTTGGGTCTAGCGGAGTGGGTTTGGGTCTAGCCGAGTGGGTTTGGGTCTAGCGGAGTGGGTTTGGATCTAGCCGAGTGGGTTTGGGAATAGCCGAGTGGGTTTGGGTCTGGCCGAGTGGGTTTGGGTCCAGCCGAATGGGTTTGGGAGTAGCCGAGTGGGTTTGGGTGTAGCGGAGTGGGTTTGGGTCTAGCGGAGTGGGTTTGGGTCTAGCAGAGTGGGTTTGGGTCTAGCCGAGTGGGTTTGGGTCTAGCCGAGTGGGTTTGGGTCTAGCCGAGTGGGTTTGGGTCTAGCCGAGTGGGTTTGGGTCTAGCCGAGTGGGTTTGGGTCTAGCCGAGTGGGTTTGGGTCTAGCCGAGTGGGTTTGGTTCTAGCTGAGTGGGTTTGGGTCTAGCCGTGTGGGTTTGGGTCTAGCCGAGTGGGTTTGGGTCTAGCCGAGTGGGTTAGAGTCTAGCCGATTGGGTTTGGGTCCAGCCAAGTGGGTTTTGGGTCTAGCCGAATGGGTTTGGGTCTAGCCCAGTGGGTTTTGGTCTGGCAGAGTGGGTTTGGGTCTAGCGGAGTGGGTTTGGGTCTAGCACAGTAGGTTTGGGTCTAGCCAACTGGGTTTGGGTCGAGCCGATTGGGTTTGGGTCTAGCCGAGTGGGTTTGGGACTTGCCGAGTGGGTTTGGGTCTAGCCAAGTGGGTTTGGGTCTAGCCGAGTGGGTTTGGGTCTAGCCGAGTGGGTTTGGGTTTGGCCGAGTGGGTTTGGGTCTCGCCGAGTGGGTTTGGGTCTAGCCGAGTGGGTTTGGGTCTAGCCGAGTGGGTTTGGGCCTAGCCGAGTGGGTTTTGGTCTAGCCGAGTGGGTTTTGGTCTAGCCGAGTGGGTTTGGGTCTAGCCGAGTGGGTTTGGGTCTAGCCGAGTGGGTTTGGGTCTAGCCGAGTGGGTTTGGTTCTAGCCGAGTGGATTTGGGTCTAGCCGAGTGGGTTTGGGTCCAGCCGAGTGGTTTTCGGTCTAGCCGAGTGGGTTTCAGTCTACCCGAGTGTGTTTGGGTCTAGCCGAGTGTGTTTGGGTCTAGCCGAATGGGTTTGGTTCTAGCCGAGTGGATTTGGGTCTTGCCGAGTGGGTTTGGGTCTAGCCGAGTGGGTTTGGGTCTAGCCGAGTGGGTTTGGTTCTAGCCGAGTGGGTTTGGGTCTAGCCGAGTGGGTTTGGGTCTAGCCGAGTGGTTTTCGGTCTAGCCGAGTGGGTTTGAGTCTACCCGAGTGTGTTTGGGTCTAGCCGAGTGTGTTTGGGTCTAGCCGAATGGGTTTGGTTCTAGCCGAGTGGATTTGGGTCTTGCCGAGTGGGTTTGGGTCTAGCCGAGTGGTTTTGGGTCTAGCCGAGTGGGTTTGGGTCTAGCCGAGTGGGTTTGGGTCTAGCCGAGTGGGATTGGGTGTAGCCGAGTGGGTTTGGGTGTAGCCGAGTGGGTTTGGGTGTCGCCGAATCGGTTTGGGTCTTGCCGAGTGGGTTTGGGTATAGCCTAGTGGGTTTGGGTCTAGCCGAGTGGGTTTGGGTCTAGCCGAGTCGATTTGGGTCTAGCCTAGTGGGTTAGGGTCTAGCCGATTGGGTTTGGGACTTGCCGAGTGTGTTTGGGTCTAGAAAAGTGGGTTTGGTTCTAGTCGAGTGGGTTTGGGAGTTGCCGAGTGGGTTTGGGTCTAGCAAAGTGGGTTGGCTCTAGCCGAGTGGGTTTGGGTCTAGCCGAGTGGGTTTGGGTCTAGCCGAGTGGGTTTGGGTCTAGCCGAGTGGGTTTGGGTCTAGCCGAGTGGGTTTGGGTCTAGCCGAGTGGGTTTGGTTCTAGCTGAGTGGGTTTGGGTCTAGCCGTGTGGGTTTGGGTCTAGCCGAGTGGGTTTGGGTCTAGCCGAGTGGGTTAGAGTCTAGCCGATTGGGTTTGGGTCCAGCCAAGTGGGTTTTGGGTCTAGCCGAATGGGTTTGGGTCTAGCCCAGTGGGTTTTGGTCTGGCAGAGTGGGTTTGGGTCTAGCGGAGTGGGTTTGGGTCTAGCACAGTAGGTTTGGGTCTAGCCAACTGGGTTTGGGTCGAGCCGATTGGGTTTGGGTCTAGCCGAGTGGGTTTGGGACTTGCCGAGTGGGTTTGGGTCTAGCCAAGTGGGTTTGGGTCTAGCCGAGTGGGTTTGGGTCTAGCCGAGTGGGTTTGGGTTTGGCCGAGTGGGTTTGGGTCTCGCCGAGTGGGTTTGGGTCTAGCCGAGTGGGTTTGGGTCTAGCCGAGTGGGTTTGGGCCTAGCCGAGTGGGTTTTGGTCTAGCCGAGTGGGTTTTGGTCTAGCCGAGTGGGTTTGGGTCTAGCCGAGTGGGTTTGGGTCTAGCCGAGTGGGTTTGGGTCTAGCCGAGTGGGTTTGGTTCTAGCCGAGTGGATTTGGGTCTAGCCGAGTGGGTTTGGGTCCAGCCGAGTGGTTTTCGGTCTAGCCGAGTGGGTTTCAGTCTACCCGAGTGTGTTTGGGTCTAGCCGAGTGTGTTTGGGTCTAGCCGAATGGGTTTGGTTCTAGCCGAGTGGATTTGGGTCTTGCCGAGTGGGTTTGGGTCTAGCCGAGTGGGTTTGGGTCTAGCCGAGTGGGTTTGGTTCTAGCCGAGTGGGTTTGGGTCTAGCCGAGTGGGTTTGGGTCTAGCCGAGTGGTTTTCGGTCTAGCCGAGTGGGTTTGAGTCTACCCGAGTGTGTTTGGGTCTAGCCGAGTGTGTTTGGGTCTAGCCGAATGGGTTTGGTTCTAGCCGAGTGGATTTGGGTCTTGCCGAGTGGGTTTGGGTCTAGCCGAGTGGTTTTGGGTCTAGCCGAGTGGGTTTGGGTCTAGCCGAGTGGGTTTGGGTCTAGCCGAGTGGGATTGGGTGTAGCCGAGTGGGTTTGGGTGTAGCCGAGTGGGTTTGGGTGTCGCCGAATCGGTTTGGGTCTTGCCGAGTGGGTTTGGGTATAGCCTAGTGGGTTTGGGTCTAGCCGAGTGGGTTTGGGTCTAGCCGAGTCGATTTGGGTCTAGCCTAGTGGGTTAGGGTCTAGCCGATTGGGTTTGGGACTTGCCGAGTGTGTTTGGGTCTAGAAAAGTGGGTTTGGTTCTAGTCGAGTGGGTTTGGGAGTTGCCGAGTGGGTTTGGGTCTAGCAAAGTGGGTTGGCTCTAGCCGAGTGGGTTTGGGTCTAGCCGAGTGGGTTTGGGTCTAGCCGAGTGGGTTTGGGTCTAGCCGAGTGGGTTTGGGTCTAGCCGAGTGGGTTTGGGTCTAGCCGATTGGGTTTGGGACTTGCCGAGTGTGTTTGGGTCTAGAAAAGTGGGTTTGGTTCTAGTCGAGTGGGTTTGGGACTTGCCGAGTGGGTTTGGGTCTAGCAAAGTGGGTTGGCTCTAGCCGAGTGGGTTTGGGTCTAGCCGAGTGGGTTTGGGTCTAGCCGAGTGGGTTTGGGTCTAGCTGAGTGGGTTTGGGTCTAGACGAGTGGGTTTGGGTCTAGCCGAGTGAGTTTGGGTCTAGCCAAGTGGGTTTGGGTCTAGCCGAGTGGGTTTGGGTCTAGCGGAGTGGGTTTGGGTCTGGCCGAGTGGGTTTGGTTCTAGCCGAGTGGATTTGGGTCTAGCCGAGTGGGTTTGGGTCTAGCCGAGTGGTTTTGGGTCTAGCCGAGTGGGTTTGGGTCTAGCCGAGTGGGTTTGGGTCTAGCCGAGTGGGTTTGGGTCTAGCGGAGTGGGTTTGGGTCGAGCCGAGTGGGTTTGGGTCTAGCGGAGTGGGTTTGGGTCTAGCCGAGTGGGTTTGGGAATAGCCGAGTGGGTTTGCGTCTGGCCGAGTGGGTTTGGGTCCAGCCGAATGGGTTTGGGTCTAGCCGAGTGGGTTTGGGTGTAGCCGAGTGGTTTTGGATCTAGCGGAGTGGGTTTGGGTCTAGCCGAGTGGGTTTGGGTCTAGCCGAGTGGGTTTGGGTCTAGCCGAGTGGGTTTGGGTCTAGCCGCGTGGGTTTGGGTCTAGCCGAGTGGGTTTGGGTCTAGCCGAGTGGGTTTGGTTCTAGCCGAGTGGATTTGGGTCTAGCCGAGTGGGTTTGGGTCTAGCCGAGTGGTTTTCGGTCTAGCCGAGTGGGTTTGAGTCTACCCGAGTGTGTTTGGGTCTAGCCGAGTGTGTTTGGGTCTAGCCGAATGGGTTTGGTTCTAGCCGAGTGGATTTGGGTCTTGCCGAGTGGGTTTGGGTCTAGCCGAGTGGTTTTGGGTCTAGCCGAGTGGGTTTGGGTCTAGCCGAGTGGGTTTGGGTCTAGCGGAGTGGGTTTGGGTCTAGCCGAGTGGGTTTGGGTCTAGCGGAGTGGGTTTGGATCTAGCCGAGTGGGTTTGGGAATAGCCGAGTGGGTTTGGGTCTGGCCGAGTGGGTTTGGGTCCAGCCGAATGGGTTTGGGAGTAGCCGAGTGGGTTTGGGTGTAGCGGAGTGGGTTTGGGTCTAGCGGAGTGGGTTTGGGTCTAGCAGAGTGGGTTTGGGTCTAGCCGAGTGGGTTTGGGTCTAGCCGAGTGGGTTTGGGTCTAGCCGAGTGGGTTTGGGTCTAGCCGAGTGGGTTTGGGTCTAGCCGAGTGGGTTTGGGTCTAGCCGAGTGGGTTTGGGTCTAGCCGAGTGGGTTTGGTTCTAGCTGAGTGGGTTTGGGTCTAGCCGTGTGGGTTTGGGTCTAGCCGAGTGGGTTTGGGTCTAGCCGAGTGGGTTAGAGTCTAGCCGATTGGGTTTGGGTCCAGCCAAGTGGGTTTTGGGTCTAGCCGAATGGGTTTGGGTCTAGCCCAGTGGGTTTTGGTCTGGCAGAGTGGGTTTGGGTCTAGCGGAGTGGGTTTGGGTCTAGCACAGTAGGTTTGGGTCTAGCCAACTGGGTTTGGGTCGAGCCGATTGGGTTTGGGTCTAGCCGAGTGGGTTTGGGACTTGCCGAGTGGGTTTGGGTCTAGCCAAGTGGGTTTGGGTCTAGCCGAGTGGGTTTGGGTCTAGCCGAGTGGGTTTGGGTTTGGCCGAGTGGGTTTGGGTCTCGCCGAGTGGGTTTGGGTCTAGCCGAGTGGGTTTGGGTCTAGCCGAGTGGGTTTGGGCCTAGCCGAGTGGGTTTTGGTCTAGCCGAGTGGGTTTTGGTCTAGCCGAGTGGGTTTGGGTCTAGCCGAGTGGGTTTGGGTCTAGCCGAGTGGGTTTGGGTCTAGCCGAGTTGGTTTGGGTCTAGCCGAGTGGGTTTGGGTCTAGCCGAGTGGGTTTGGTTCTAGCCGAGTGGATTTGGGTCTAGCCGAGTGGGTTTGGGTCTAGCCGAGTGGTTTTGGGTCTAGCCGAGTGGGTTTGGGTCTAGCGGAGTGGGTTTGGGTGTAGCCGAGTGGGTTTGGGTCCAGCCGAGTGGGTTTGGTTCTTGCCGAGTATGTTTGGGTCAATCCGAGTGGGTTTCGGTCTAGCTGAGTGGGTTTGGGTCTAGCCGAGTGGGTTTGGGTCTAGCCGAGTGGGTTTGGGTCGAGCCGAGTGGGTTTGAGTCTACCCGAGTGTGTTTGGGTCTAGCCGAGTGTGTTTGGGTCTAGCCGAATGGGTTTGGGTCTAGCTGAGTGGGTTTGGGTCTAGCCGTGTGGGTTTGGGTCTAGCCGAGTGGGTTTGGGTCCAGCCGAGTGGGTTGGGTGCACCCGAGTGGGTTTGGGTCTAGCCGAGTGGGTTTGGGTCTAGCCGAGTGGGTTTGGGTCTAGCCGAGTGGGTTTTGGTCTAGCCGAGTGGGTTTTGGTCTAGCCGAGTGGGTTTGTGTCTAGCCGAGTGGGTTTGGTTCTAGCCGAGTGGGTTTGGGTCTAGCCGAGTGGGTTTGGGTCTAGCCGAGTGGGTTTGGTTCTAGCCGAGTGGATTTGGGTCTAGCCGAGTGGGTTTGGGTCTAGCCGAGTGGTTTTGGGTCTAGCCGAGTGGGTTTGGGTCTAGCGGAGTGGGTTTGGGTGTAGCCGAGTGGGTTTGGGTCCAGCCGAGTGGGCTTGGTTCTTGCCGAGTATGTTTGGGTCAATCCGAGTGGGTTTCGGTCTAGCTGAGTGGGTTTGGGTCTAGCCGAGTGGGTTTGGGTCTAGCCGAGTGGGTTTGGGTCTAGCCGAGTGGGTTTGAGTCTACCCTAGTGTGTTTGGGTCTAGCCGAATGTGTTTGGGTCTAGCCGAATGGGTTTGGGTCTAGCTGAGTGGGTTTGGGTCTAGCCGTGTGGGTTTGCGTCTAGCCGAGTGGGTTTGGGTCCAGCCGAGTGGGTTGGGTGCACCCGAGTGGGTTCGGGTCTAGCCGAGTGGGTTTGGGTCTAGCCGAGTGGGTTTGAGTCTCCCGAGTGTGTTTGGGTCTAGCCGAGTGTGTTTGGGTCTAGCCGAGTGGGTTTGGGAGTAGCCGAGTGGGTTTGGGTCTAGCGGAGTGGGTTTGGTTCTAGCGGAGTGGGTTTGGGTCTAGCCGATTGGGTTTGGGTCCAGCCGAGTGGGTTTGGGTCTGGCGGAGTGGGTTTGGGTCTAGCGGAGTGGGTTTGGGTCTAGCCGAGTGGGTTTGAGTCTATCCGAGTGGGTTTGGGTGTAGCTGAGTGGGTTTGGGTCTAGCCGAGTGGGTTTGGGTCTAGCCGAGAGGGTTTGGGTGTAGCCGAGGGGGTTTGGATCTAGCCGTGTGGGTTTGGTTCTGGCCGAGTGGGGTTGGGTCTAGCCGAGTGGGTTTGGGACGAGCCGAGTGGGTTTGGGTCTAGCCGAGTGGGTTTGGGTCTAGCCGAGTGGTTTTGGATCAAGCCGAGTGTATTTGGGCCTAGCCGAGTGGGTTTGGGACTAGCCGAGTGGGTTTGGGTCTAGCCGAGTGGGTTTGGGTCTAGCCGAGTGGTTTTGGTTCAAGCCGAGTGTATTTGGGTGTAGCCGAGTGGGTTTGGGTCTAGCCAAGTGGTTTTGGGTCTAGCCGAGTGGGTTTGGGTCTAGCGGAGTGGGTTTGGGTGTAGCCGAGTGGGTTTGGGTCCAGCCGAGTGGGTTTCTGTCTAGCCGAGTATGTTTGGGTCTAGCCGAGTGGGTTTGGGTCTAGCCGAGTGGGTTTGGGTCTAGCCGAGTGGGTTTGGGTCTAGCCGAGTGGGTTTGGTTCCAGCATAGTGGGTTTGGGTCTAGCGGAGTGGGGTTGGGTGTACCCGCGTGGGTTTGGGTCTAGCCAAGTGAGTTTGGGTCTAGCGGAGTGTGTTTGGGTGTAGCCGAGTGGGTTTGGGTCTAGCCGAGTGGGTTTGGGTCTAGCCGAGTGGGTTTGGGTCTAGCCGAGTGGGTTTGTGTCTAGCCGAGTGGGTTTGGGTCTAGCCGAGTGGGTTTGGGTCTAGCCAAGTGAGTTTGGGTCTAGCGGAGTGTGTTTGGGTGTAGCCGAGTGGGTTTGGGTCTACCCGAGTGGGTTTGGGTCTAGCCGAGTGGGTTTGGGTCTAGCTGAGTGGGTTTGGGTCTAGCCGAGTGGGTTTACGTCTAGCCGAGTGGGATTGGGTCTAGCGGAGTGGGTTTGTGTGTAACCGAGTGGGTTTGGGTCTAGCCGAGTGGGTTTGGGTCTAGACGAGTGGGTTAGGGTCTAGCCGAGTGGGTTTCGGTCTGGCCGAGTGGGTTTGGGTCTAGCGGAGTGGGTTTGGGTCTAGCCGAGTGGGTTTGGGTGTAGCCGAGTGGGTTTGGGTCTAGCCGAATCGGTTTGGGTCTAGCCGATTGGGTTTGGGTCTCGCTGAGTGGGTTTGGGTCTGGCGGAGTGGGTTTGGGTCTAGTGGAGTGGGTTTGGGTCTAGCCGAGTGGGTTTGGGTCTAGCCGAGTGGGTTTGGGTGTAGCCGAGTGGGTTTGGGTCTAGCCGAGTGGGATGTGTCTAGCCGAGTGGGTTTGGGTCTCGCCGAGTGGGTTTGGGTCTAGCGGAGTGTGTTTGGGAGTAGCCGAGTGGGTTTGGGTCTAGCCGAGTGGGTTTGGGTCTAGCCGAGTGGGTTTGGGTCTAGCCGAGTGGGTTTGGGTCTAGCGGAGTGTGTTTGGGAGTAGCCGAGTGGGTTTGGGTCTAGCCGAGTGGGTTTGGGAGTAGCCGAGTGGGTTTGGGTCTAGCGGAGTGGGTTTGGTTCTAGCGGAGTGGGTTTGGGTCTAGCCGATTGGGTTTGGGTCCAGCCGAGTGGGTTTGGGTCTGGCGGAGTGGGTTTGGGTCTAGCGGAGTGGGTTTGGGTCTAGCCGAGTGGGTTTGAGTCTATCCGAGTGGGTTTGGGTGTAGCTGAGTGGGTTTGGGTCTAGCCGAGTGGGTTTGGGTCTAGCCGAGAGGGTTTGGGTGTAGCCGAGGGGGTTTGGATCTAGCCGTGTGGGTTTGGTTCTGGCCGAGTGGGGTTGGGTCTAGCCGAGTGGGTTTGGGACGAGCCGAGTGGGTTTGGGTCTAGCCGAGTGGGTTTGGGTCTAGCCGAGTGGTTTTGGATCAAGCCGAGTGTATTTGGGCCTAGCCGAGTGGGTTTGGGACTAGCCGAGTGGGTTTGGGTCTAGCCGAGTGGGTTTGGGTCTAGCCGAGTGGTTTTGGTTCAAGCCGAGTGTATTTGGGTGTAGCCGAGTGGGTTTGGGTCTAGCCAAGTGGTTTTGGGTCTAGCCGAGTGGGTTTGGGTCTAGCGGAGTGGGTTTGGGTGTAGCCGAGTGGGTTTGGGTCCAGCCGAGTGGGTTTCTGTCTAGCCGAGTATGTTTGGGTCTAGCCGAGTGGGTTTGGGTCTAGCCGAGTGGGTTTGGGTCTAGCCGAGTGGGTTTGGGTCTAGCGGAGTGGGGTTGGGTGTACCCGCGTGGGTTTGGGTCTAGCCAAGTGAGTTTGGGTCTAGCGGAGTGTGTTTGGGTGTAGCCGAGTGGGTTTGGGTCTAGCCGAGTGGGTTTGGGTCTAGCCGAGTGGGTTTGGGTCTAGCCGAGTGGGTTTGTGTCTAGCCGAGTGGGTTTGGGTCTAGCCGAGTGGGTTTGGGTCTAGCCAAGTGAGTTTGGGTCTAGCGGAGTGTGTTTGGGTGTAGCCGAGTGGGTTTGGGTCTACCCGAGTGGGTTTGGGTCTAGCCGAGTGGGTTTGGGTCTAGCTGAGTGGGTTTGGGTCTAGCCGAGTGGGTTTACGTCTAGCCGAGTGGGATTGGGTCTAGCGGAGTGGGTTTGTGTGTAACCGAGTGGGTTTGGGTCTAGCCGAGTGGGTTTGGGTCTAGACGAGTGGGTTAGGGTCTAGCCGAGTGGGTTTCCGTCTGGCCGAGTGGGTTTGGGTCTAGCGGAGTGGGTTTGGGTCTAGCCGAGTGGGTTTGGGTGTAGCCGAGTGGGTTTGGGTCTAGCCGAATCGGTTTGGGTCTAGCCGATTGGGTTTGGGTCTCGCTGAGTGGGTTTGGGTCTGGCGGAGTGGGTTTGGGTCTAGTGGAGTGGGTTTGGGTCTAGCCGAGTGGGTTTGGGTCTAGCCGAGTGGGTTTGGGTGTAGCCGAGTGGGTTTGGGTCTAGCCGAGTGGGATGTGTCTAGCCGAGTGGGTTTGGGTCTCGCCGAGTGGGTTTGGGTCTAGCGGAGTGTGTTTGGGAGTAGCCGAGTGGGTTTGGGTCTAGCCGAGTGGGTTTGGATCTAGCCGAGTGGGTTTGGGTCTAGCCGAGTGGGTTTGGGTCTAGCGGAGTGTGTTTGGGAGTAGCCGAGTGGGTTTGGGTCTAGCTGAGTGGGTTTGGGTCTAGCCGAGTGGGTTTGGGTCTAGCTGAGTGGGTTTGGGTCTGGCCGAGTGTGTTTGGGTCTAGCCGAGTGGGTTTACGTCTAGCCGAGTGGGATTGGGTCTAGCGGAGTGGGTTTGTGTGTAACCGAGTGGGTTTGGGTCTAGCCGAGTGGGTTTGGGTCTAGACGAGTGGGTTAGGGTCTAGCCGAGTGGGTTTCGGTCTGGCCGAGTGGGTTTGGGTCTAGCGGAGTGGGTTTGGGTCTAGCCGAGTGGGTTTGGGTGTAGCCGAGTGGGTTTGGGTCTAGCCGAATCGGTTTGGGTCTAGCCGATTGGGTTTGGGTCTCGCTGAGTGGGTTTGGGTCTGGCGGAGTGGGTTTGGGTCTAGTGGAGTGGGTTTGGGTCTAGCCGAGTGGGTTTGGGTCTAGCCGAGTGGGTTTGGGTGTAGCCGAGTGGGTTTGGGTCTAGCCGAGTGGGATGTGTCTAGCCGAGTGGGTTTGGGTCTAGCCGAGTGGGTTTGGGTCTAGCGGAGTGTGTTTGGGAGTAGCCGAGTGGGTTTGGGTCTAGCCGAGTGGGTTTGGGTCTAGCCGAGTGGGTTTGGGTCTAGCTGAGTGGGTTTGGGTCTAGCCGAGTGTGTTTGGGTCTAGCCGATTGGGTTTACGTCTAGCCGAGTGGGTTTGGGTCTAGCGGAGTGGGTTTGGGTGTAGCCGAGTGGGTTTGGGTCTAGCCGAGTGGGTTTGGGTCTAGACGAGTAGGTTTGGGTCTAGCCGAGTGTGTTTCGGTCTGGCCGAGTGGGTTTGGGTCTAGACGAGTGGGTTAGGGTCTAGCCGAGTGGGTTTCGGTCTGGCCGAGTGGGTTTGGGTCTAGCGGAGTGGGTTTGGGTCTAGCCGAGTGGGTTTGGGTGTAGCCGAGTGGGTTTGGGTCTAGCTGAATCGGTTTGGGTCTAGCCGATTGGGTTTGGGTCTCGCTGAGTGGGTTTGGGTCTAGCAGAGTGTGTTTGGGAGTAGCCGAGTGGGTTTGGGTCTAGCCGAGTGGGTTTGGGTCTAGCCGAGTGGGTTTGGGTCTAGCTGAGTGGGTTTGGGTCTGGCCGAGTGTGTTTGGGTCTAGCCGAGTGGGTTTACGTCTAGCCGAGTGGGATTGGGTCTAGCGGAGTGGGTTTGTGTGTAACCGAGTGGGTTTGGGTCTAGCCGAGTGGGTTTGGGTCTAGACGAGTGGGTTAGGGTCTAGCCGAGTGGGTTTCGGTCTGGCCGAGTGGGTTTGGGTCTAGCGGAGTGGGTTTGGGTCTAGCCGAGTGGGTTTGGGTGTAGCCGAGTGGGTTTGGGTCTAGCCGAATCGGTTTGGGTCTAGCCGATTGGGTTTGGGTCTCGCTGAGTGGGTTTGGGTCTGGCGGAGTGGGTTTGGGTCTAGTGGAGTGGGTTTGGGTCTAGCCGAGTGGGTTTGGGTCTAGCCGAGTGGGTTTGGGTGTAGCCGAGTGGGTTTGGGTCTAGCCGAGTGGGATTTGTCTAGCCGAGTGGGTTTGGGTCTAGCCGAGTGGGTTTGGGTCTAGCGGAGTGTGTTTGGGAGTAGCCGAGTGGGTTTGGGTCTAGCCGAGTGGGTTTGGGTCTAGCCGAGTGGGTTTGGGTCTAGCTGAGTGGGTTTGGGTCTAGCCGAGTGTGTTTGGGTCTAGCCGATTGGGTTTACGTCTAGCCGAGTGGGTTTGGGTCTAGCGGAGTGGGTTTGGGTGTAGCCGAGTGGGTTTGGGTCTAGCCGAGTGGGTTTGGGTCTAGACGAGTAGGTTTGGGTCTAGCCGAGTGTGTTTCGGTCTGGCCGAGTGGGTTTGGGTCTAGCGGAGTGGATTTGGGTCTAGCGGAGTGTGTTTGGGTGTAGCCGAGTGGGTTTGGGACTAGCGGAGTGGGTTTGGGTCTAGCGGAGTGGGTTTGGTTCTAGCGGAGTGGGTTTGGGTCTAGCCGATTGGGTTTGGGTCCAGCCGAGTGGGTTTGGGTCTGGCGGAGTGGGTTTGGGTCTAGCGGAGTGGGTTTGGATCTAGCCGAGTGGGTTTGAGTCTATCCGAGTGGGTTTGGGTGTAACTGAGTGGGTTTGGGTCTAGCCGAGTGGGTTTGGGTCTAGCCGAGAGGGTTTGGGTGTAGCCGAGTGGGTTTGGATCTAGCCGTGTGGGTTTGGTTCTAGCCGAGTGGGGTTGGGTCTAGCCGAGTGGGTTTGGGACGAGCCGAGTGGGTTTGGGTCTAGCCGAGTGGGTTTGGGTCTAGCCGAGTGGTTTTGGTTCAAGCCGAGTGTATTTGGGCCTGGCCGAGTGGGTTTGGGACTAGCCGAGTGGGTTTGGGTCCAGCCGAGTGGGTTTGGGTCCAGCCGAGTGGTTTTGGTTCAAGCCGAGTGTATTTGGGTGTAGCCGAGTGGGTTTGGGTCTAGCCAAGTGGGTTTGGGTGTAGCCGAGTGGGTTTGGGTCCAGCCGAGTGGGTTTCTGTCTAGCCGAGTATGTTTGGGTCTAGCCGAGTGGGTTTGGGTCTAGCCGAGTGGGTTTGGGTCTAGCCGAGTGGGTTTGGGTCTAGCCGAGTGGGTTTGGTTCCAGCATAGTGGGTTTGGGTCTAGCGGAGTGGGGTTGGGTGTACCCGCGTGGGTTTGAGTCCAGCCGAGTGGGTTTGGGTCTGGCCGAGTGGGTTTGGGTCTAGCCGAGTGGGTTTGGGTCTAGCTAGGTGGGTTTGGGTCTAGCGGAGTGGGTTTGGGTGTAGCCGAGTAGGTTTGGGTCTAGCCGATTGGGTTTGGGTCTAGCCGAGTGGGATTGGGTCTAGCCGAGTGGGTTTGGGTCTAGCCGAGTGTGTTTGGGTCTAGTCGAGTGGGTTTGGGACTAGCCGAGTGGGTTTGGGTCTAGCCGAGTGTGTTTGGGTCTAGCCGAGTTGGTTTGGGTTTGGCCGAGTGGGTTTGGGTGTAGCCGAGTGGGTTTGGGTCTAGTCGAATCGGTTTGGGTCTTGCCGAGTGGGTTTGGGTCTAGCCAAGTGGGTTTGGGTCTAGCGGAGTGGGTTTGGGTCTAGCAGAGTGGGTTTGGGTCTAGCCGAGTGGGTTTGGGTCTAGCCGAGTGGGTTTGGGTCTAGCCGAGTGGGTTTGGGTCTAGCCTAGTGGGTTTGGGTCTATCCGAGTGGGTTTGGGTCTAGCCGAGTCCGTTTGGGTCTAGCCAAGTGGGTTTGGGTTCAGCGGAGTGGGTTTGGGTCTAGCGGAGTGGGTTTGGTTCTAGCGGAGTGGGTTTGGCTCTAGCCGATTGGGTTTGGGTCTTGCCGAGTGGGTTTGGGTCTGGCGCAGTGGGTTTGGGTCTAGTGGAGTGGGTTTGGGTCTAGCCGAGTGGGTTTGGGTCTAGCCGAGTGGGTTTGGGTCTAGCCGAGTGGGTTTGGGTCCAGCCAAGTGAGTTTGGGTCTAGCGGAGTGTGTTTGGGTGTAGCCGAGTGGGTTTGGGTCTAGCCGAGTGGGTTTGGGTCTAGCCGAGTGGGTTTGGGTCTAGCTGAGTGGGTTTGGGTCTAGCCGAGTGTGTTTGGCTCTAGCCGAGTGGGTTTACGTCTAGCCGAGTGGGTTTGGGTGTAGCGGAGTGGGTTTGGGTGTAGCCGAGTGGGTTTGGGTCTAGCCGAGTGGGTTTCGGTCTAGACGAGTGGGTTAGGGTCTACCCGAGTGGGTTTCGGTCTGGCCGAGTGGGTTTGGGTCTAGCGGAGTGGGTTTGGGTCTAGCCGAGTCCGTTTGGGTCTAGCCGAGTGGGTTTGGGACTAGCGGAGTGGGTTTGGGTCTAGCGGAGTGGGTTTGGGTCTAGCCGAGTGTGTTTGGGTCTAGTCGAGTGGGTTTGGGACTAGCCGAGTGGGTTTGGGTCTAGCCGAGTGTGTTTGGGTCTAGCCGAGTGGGTTTGGGTTTGGCCGAGTGGGTTTGGGTGTAGCCGAGTGGGTTTGGGTCTAGCCGAATCGGTTTGGGTCTAGCCGAGTGGGTTTGGGTCTAGCCGAGTGGGTTTGGGTCTAGCGGAGTGGGTTTGGGTCTAGCGGAGTGGGTTTGGGTCTAGCCGAGTGGGTTTGGGTCTAGCCGAGTGGGTTTGGGTCTAGCCAAGTGGGTTTGGGTCTAGCCTAGTGGGTTTGGGTCTATGCGAGTGGGCTTGGGTCTAGCCGAGTCCGTTTGGGTCTAGCCGAGTGGGTTTGGGTCTAGCGGAGTGGGTTTGGGTCTAGCCGAGTGGGTTTGGGTCTAGCCGAGTCCGTTTGGGTCTAGCCGAGTGGGTTTGGGACTAGCCGAGTGGGTTTGGGTCTAGCGGAGTGGGTTTGGTTCTAGCGGAGTGGGTTTGGGTCTAGCCGATTGGGTTTGGGTCTCGCCGAGTGGGTTTGGGTCTGGCGGAGTGGGTTTGGGTCTAGTGGAGTGGGTTTGGGTCTAGCCGAGTGGGTTTGGGTCCTGCCGAGTGGGTTTGGGTGTAGCCGAGTGGGTTTGGGTCTAGCGGAGTGGGTTTGTGTCTAGCCGAGTGGGTTTGGGTCTAGCCGAGTGGGTTTTGGTCTAGCCAAGTGAGTTTGGGTCTGGCGGAGTGTGTTTGGGTGTAGCCGAGTGGGTTTGGGTCTAGCCGAGTGGGTTTGGGTCTAGCCGAGTGGGTTTGGGTCTAGCCGAGTGGGTTTGTATCCAGCCGAGTGGGTTTGGGTCTAGCCGAGTGGGTTTGGGTCTAGCCAAGTGAGTTTGGGTCTAGCGGAGTGTGTTTGGGTGTAGCCGAGTGGGTTTGGGTCTACCCGAGTGGGTTTGGGTCCAGCCGAGTGGGTTTGGGTCTAGCTGAGTGGGTTTGCGTCTAGCCGAGTGTGGTTGGGTCTAGCCGAGTGGGTTTACGTCTAGCCGAGTGGGATTGGGGCTAGCGGAGTGGGTTTGTGTGTAACCGATTGGGTTTGGGTCTAGCCGAGTGGGTTTGGGTCTAGCCAAGTAGGTTTGGGATTGGCCGAGTGGGTTTGGGTGTAGCCGAGTGGGTTTGGGTCTAGCCAAATCGGTTTGGGTCTAGCCGAGTGGGTTTGGTTCTAGCCGAGTGGGTTTGGGTCTAGCCGAGTGGGTTTGGTTCTAGCCTAGTGGGTTTGGGTCTATCCGAGTGGGTTTGGGTCTAGCCGAGTGGGTTTGGGTCTAGCCGAGTCCGTTTGGGACTAGCCGAGTTGGTTTGGGACTAGCCGAGTGGGTTTGGGTCTAGCGGAGTGGGTTTGGTTCTAGCGGAGTGGGTTTGGCTCTAGCCGATTGGGTTTGGGTCTCGCCGAGTGGGTTTGGGTCTGGCGGAGTGGGTTTGGGTCTAGTGGAGTGGGTTTGGGTCTAGCCGAGTGGGTTTGCGCCTAGCCGAGTGGGTTTGGGTATAGCCGAGTGGGTTTGGGTGTAGCCGAGTGGGTTTGTGTCTAGCCGCGTGGGTTTGGGTCTGGCCGAGTGGGTTTGGGTGTAGCCAAGTGAGTTTGGGTCTGGCGGAGTGTGTTTGGGTGTAGCCGAGTGGGTTTGGGTCTAGCCGAGTGGGTTTAGGTCTAGCCGAGTGGGTTTGGGTGTAGCCGAGTGGATTTGTGTCTAGCCGAGTGGGTTTGGGTCTGGCCGAGTGGGTTTGGGTCTAGCCAAGTGAGTTTGGGTCTAGCGGAGTGTGTTTGGGTGTAGCTGAGTGGGTTTGGGTCTAGCCGAGTGGATTTGTGTCTAGCCGAGTGTGTTTGGGTCTAGCTGAGTGGGTTTGGGTCTAGCCGAGTGTGTTTGGCTCTGGCCGAAAGGGTTTACGTCTAGCCGAGTGGGTTTGTGTCTAGCGGAGTGGGTTTGGGTGTAGCCGAGTGGGTTTGGGTCTAGCCGAGTGGGTTTGGGTCTAGCGGAGTGGGTTTGGGTCTAGCGGAGTGGGTTTGGGTCTAGCGGAGTGGGTTTGGGTCTAGCCGAGTGGGTTTGGGTGTAGCCGAGTGGGTTTGGGTCTAGCCTAGTGGGTTTGGGTCTATCCGAGTGGGTTTGGGTCTAGCCGAGTCCGTTTGGGTCTAGCCGAGTGGGTTTGGGTCTAGCCAAGTGGGTTTGGGTCTAGCCTAGTGGGTTTGGGTCTATCCGAGTGGGCTTGGGTCTAGCCGAGTCCGTTTGGGTCTAGCCGAGTGGGTTTGGGTCTAGCGGAGTGGGTTTGGGTCTAGCCGAGTGGGTTTGGGTCTAGCCGAGTCCGTTTGGGTCTAGCCGAGTGGGTTTGGGACTAGCCGAGTGGGTTTGGGTCTAGCGGAGTGGGTTTGGTTCTAGAGGAGTGGGTTTGGGTCTAGCCGATTGGGTTTGGGTCTCGCCGAGTGGGTTTGGGTCTGGCGGAGTGGGTTTGGGTCTAGTGGAGTGGGTTTGGGTCTAGCCGAGTGGGTTTGGGTCCTGCCGAGTGGGTTTGGGTGTAGCCGAGTGGGTTTGGGTCTAGCCGAGTGGGTTTGTGTCTAGCCGAGTGGGTTTGGGTCTAGCCGAGTGGGTTTTGGTCTAGCCAAGTGAGTTTGGGTCTAGCGGAGTGTGTTTGGGTGTAGCCGAGTGGGTTTGGGTCTAGCCGAGTGGGTTTGGGTCTAGCCGAGTGGGTTTGGGTCTAGCCGAGTGGGTTTGTATCTAGCCGAGTGGGTTTGGGTCTAGCCGAGTGGGTTTGGGTCTAGCCAAGTGAGTTTGGGTCTAGCGGAGTGTGTTTGGGTGTAGCCGAGTGGGTTTGGGTCTACCCGAGTGGGTTTGGGTCCAGCCGAGTGGGTTTGGGTCTAGCTGAGTGGGTTTGGGTCTAGCCGAGTGTGGTTGGGTCTAGCCGAGTGGGTTTACGTCTAGCCGAGTGGGATTGGGTCTAGTGGAGTGGGTTTGTGTGTAACCGATTGGGTTTGGGTCTAGCCGAGTGGGTTTGGGTCTAGCCAAGTGGGTTTGGGTTTGGCCGAGTGGGTTTGGGTGTAGCCGAGTGGGTTTGGGTCTAGCCAAATCGGTTTGGGTCTAGCCGAGTGGGTTTGGTTCTAGCCGAGTGGGTTTGGGTCTAGCCGAGTGGGTTTGGTTCTAGCCTAGTGGGTTTGGGTCTATCCGAGTGGGTTTGGGTCTAGCCGAGTCCGTTTGGGTCTAGCCGAGTGGGTTTGGGTTTAGCGGAGTGGGTTTGGGTCTAGCCGAGTGGGTTTGGGTCTAGCCGAGTCCGTTTGGGACTAGCCGAGTTGGTTTGGGACTAGCCGAGTGGGTTTGGGTCTAGCGGAGTGGGTTTGGTGCTAGCGGAGTGGGTTTGGCTCTAGCCGATTGGGTTTGGGTCTCGCCGAGTGGGTTTGGGTCTGGCGGAGTGGGTTTGGGTCTGGTGGAGTGGGTTTGGGTCTAGCCGAGTGGGTTTGCGCCCAGCCGAGTGGGTTTGGGTATAGCCGAGTGGGTTTGGGTGTAGCCGAGTGGGTTTGTGTCTAGCCGCGTGGGTTTGGGTCTGGCCGAGTGGGTTTGGGTGTAGCCAAGTGAGTTTGGGTCTGGCGGAGTGTGTTTGGGTGTAGCCGAGTGGGTTTGGGTCTAGCCGAGTGGGTTTAGGTCTAGCCGAGTGGGTTTGGGTGTAGCCGAGTGGATTTGTGTCTAGCCGAGTGGGTTTGGGTCTGGCCGAGTGGGTTTGGGTCTAGCCAAGTGAGTTTGGGTCTAGCGGAGTGTGTTTGGGTGTAGCTGAGTGGGTTTGGGTCTAGCCGAGTGGATTTGTGTCTAGCCGAGTGTGTTTGGGTCTAGCTGAGTGGGTTTGGGTCTAGCCGAGTGTGTTTGGCTCTGGCCGAAAGGGTTTACGTCTAGCCGAGTGGGTTTGTGTCTAGCGGAGTGGGTTTGGGTGTAGCCGAGTGGGTTTGGGTCTAGCCGAGTGGGTTTGGGTCTAGCGGAGTGGGTTTGGGTCTAGCGGAGTGGGTTTGGGTCTAGCGGAGTGAGTTTGGGTCTAGCCGAGTGGGTTTGGGTGTAGCCGAGTGGGTTTGGGTCTAGCCTAGTGGGTTTGGGTCTATCCGAGTGGGTTTGGGTCTAGCCGAGTCCGTTTGGGTCTAGCCAAGTGGGTTTGGGTCTAGCGGAGTGGGTTTGTGTCTAGCCGAGTGGGTTTGGGTCTAGCCGAGTCCGTTTGGGTCTAGCCGAGTGGGTTTGGGACTAGCCGAGTGGGTTTGGGTCTAGCGGAGTGGGTTTGGTTCTAGCGGAGTGGGTTTGGGTCTAGCCGATTGGGTTTGGGTCTCGCCGAGTGGGTTTGGGTCTGGCGGAGTGGGTTTGGGTCTAGTGGAGTGGGTTTGGGTGTAGCCGAGTGGGTTTGGGTCTAGCCGAGTGGGTTTGTGTCTAGCCGAGTGGGTTTGGGCCTAGCCGAGTGGGTTTGGGTCTAGCCAAGCGAGTTTGGGTCTGGCGGAGTGTGTTTGGGTGTAGCCAAGTGGGTTTGGGTCTAGCCGAGTGGGTTTGGGTCTAGCCGAGTGGGTTTGGGTCTAGCCGAGTGGGTTTGTGTCTAGCCGAGTGGGTTTGGGTCTAGCCGAGTGGGTTTGGGTCTAGCCAAGTGAGTTTGGGTCTAGCGGAGTGTGTTTGGGTGTAGCCGAGTGGGTTTGGGTCTAGCCGAGTGGGTTTGGGTCTAGCCGAGTGTGTTTGGGTCTAGCCGAGTGGGTTTGGGTCTCGCCGAGTGTGTTTGGGTCTAGCCGAGTGTGTTTGGGTCTAGCCGAGTGGGTTTGGGTTTCGCCGAGTGGGTTTGGGTGTAGCCGAGTGGGTTTGGGTCTAGCGAAGTGGGTTTGGGTGTAGCCGAGTGGGTTTGGGTCTAGCCGAGTTGGTTTGGGTTTGGCCGAGTGGGTTTGGGTGTAGCCGAGTGGGTTTGGGTCTAGCCAAATCGGTTTGGGTCTAGCCGAGTGGGTTTGGGTCTAGCCGAGTGGGTTTGGGTCTAGCCGAGTGGGTTTGGTTCTAGCCTAGTGGGTTTGGGTCTATCCGAGTGGGTTTGGGTCTAGCCGAGTCCGTTTGGGTCTAGCCGAGTGGGTTTGGGTTTAGCGGAGTGGGTTTGGGTCTAGCCGAGTGGGTTTGGGTCCAGCCGAGTCCGTTTGGGACTAGCCGAGTTGGTTTGGGACTAGCCGAGTGGGTTTGGGTCTAGCGGAGTGGGTTTGGTTCTAGCGGAGTGGGTTTGGCTCTAGCCGATTGGGTTTGGGTCTCGCCGAGTGGGTTTGGGTCTGGCAGAGTGGGTTTGGGTCTAGTGGAGTGGGTTTGGGTCTAGCCGAGTGGGTTTGGGTCTAGCCGAGTGGGTTTGGGTATAGCCGAGTGGGTTTGGGTGTAGCCGAGTGGGTTTGTGTCTAGCCGAGTGGGTTTGGGTCTAGCCGAGTGGGTTTGGGTGTAGCCAAGTGAGTTTGGGTCTGGCGGAGTGTGTTTGGGTGTAGCCGAGTGGGTTTGGGTCTAGCCGAGTGGGTTTAGGTCTAGCCGAGTGGGTTTGGGTCTAGCCGAGTGGATTTGTGTCTAGCCGAGTGGGTTTGGGTCTAGCCGAGTGGGTTTGGGTCTAGCCAAGTGAGTTTGGGTCTAGCGGAGTGTGTTTGGGTGTAGCTGAGTGGGTTTGGGTCTAGCCGAGTGGATTTGTGTCTAGCCGAGTGTGTTTGGGTCTAGCTGAGTGGGTTTGGGTCTAGCCGAGTGTGTTTGGCTCTGGCCGAGAGGGTTTACGTCTAGCCGAGTGGGTTTGTGTCTAGCGGAGTGGGTTTGGGTGTAGCCGAGTGGGTTTGGGTCTAGCCGAGTGGGTTTGGGTCTAGCGGAGTGGGTTTGGGTCTAGCGGAGTGGGTTTGGGTCTAGCGGAGTGGGTTTGGGTCTAGCCGAGTGGGTTTGGGTCTAGCCGAGTGGGTTTGGGTCTAGCCTAGTGGGTTTGGGTCTATCCGAGTGGGTTTGGGTCTAGCCGAGTCCGTTTGGGTCTAGCCAAGTGGGTTTGGGTCTAGCGGAGTGGGTTTGGGTCTAGCCGAGTGGGTTTGGGTCTAGCCGAGTCCGTTTGGGTCTAGCCGAGTGCGTTTGGGACTAGCCGAGTGGGTTTGGGTCTAGCGGAGTGGGTTTGGTTCTAGCGGAGTGGGTTTGGGTCTAGCCGATTGGGTTTGGGTCTCGCCGAGTGGGTTTGGGTCTGGCGGAGTGGGTTTGGGTCTAGTGGAGTGGGTTTGGGTGTAGCCGAGTGGGTTTGGGTGTAGCCTAGTGGGTTTGTGTCTAGCCGAGTGGGTTTGGGCCTAGCCGAGTGGGTTTGGGTCCAGCCAAGTGAGTTTGGGTCTAGCGGAGTGTGTTTGGGTGTAGCCAAGTGGGTTTGGGTCTAGCCGAGTGGGTTTGGGTCTAGCCGAGTGGGTTTGGGTCTAGCCGAGTGGGTTTGTGTCTAGCCGAGTGGGTTTGGGTCTAGCCGAGTGGGTTTGGGTGTAGCCGAGTGGGTTTGGGTCTAGCGGAGTAGGTTTGGGTCTAGCCGAGTGGGGTTGGGTCTGGCCATGTGGGTTTGGGTCTAGCATAGTAGGTTTGGGTCTAGCGGAGAGGGTTTGGGTGTAGCCGCGTGGCTTTGGGTCTAGTCGAGTGGGTTTGTGTCTAGCCGAGTGGGTTTGGGTCTAGCCGAGTGGGTTTGGGTCTAGCCAAGTGGGTTTGGGTCTAGCGGAGTGGGTTTGGGTCTAGCCGAATGGGTTTGGGCCTAGCCGTGTGGGTTTGGGTCTAGCCGAGTGGGTTTGGGTCTAGCTGAGTGGGTTTGGGTCTAGCCGAGTGTGTTTGGGTCTAGCCGAGTGGGTTTGCGTCTAGCCGAGTGGGTTTGGGTCTAGCGGAGTGGGTTTGGGTGTAGCCGAGTGGGTTTGGGTCTAGCCGAGTGGGTTTGGGTCTAGACGAGTGGGTTTGGGTCTAGCCGAGTGGGTTTGGGTTTAGCCGAGTGGGTTTGGGTCTAGCGGAGTGGGTTTGGGTCTAGCCGAGTCCGTTTGGGTCTAGCCGAGTGGATTTGGGACTAGCGGAGTGGGTTTGGGTCCAGCGGAGTGGGTTTGGGTCTGGCGGAGTGGGTTTGGGTCAAGTGGAGTGGGTTTGAGTCTAGCCGAGTGGGTTTGAGTCTAGCCGAGTGGGTTTGGGTCTAGCCGAGTGGGTTTGGGTCTAGCTGAGTGGGTTTGGGTCTAGCCGAGTGTGTTTGGGTCTAGCTGAGTGGGTTTGCGTATAGCCGAGTGGGTTTGGGTCTAGCGGAGAGGGTTTGGGTGTAGCCGAGTGGGTTTGGGTCTAGCCGAGTGGGTTTGGGTCTAGCCAAGTGGGTTTGGGTCTAGCGGAGTGGGTTTGGGTCTAGCCGAATGGGTTTGGGTCTAGCCGAGTGGGTTTGCATCTAGCCGAGTGGGTTTGGGTCTAGCTGAGTGGGTTTGGGTCTAGCCGAGTGTGTTTGGGTCTAGCCGAGTGGGTTTGGGTCTAGCCGAGTGGGTTTGGGTCTAGCGGAGTGGGTTTGGGTGTAGCCGAGTGGGTTTGGGTCTAGCCGAGTGGGTTTGGGTCTAGACGAGTGGGTTTGGGTCTAGCCGAGTGGGTTTGGGTCTAGCCGAGTGGGTTTGGGTCTAGCCGAGTCCGTTTGGGTCTAGCCAAGTCCGTTTGGGTCTAGCCGAGTGGGTTTGGGACTAGCGGAGTGGGTTTGGGTCCAGCGGAGTGGGTTTTGGGTCTGGCGGAGTGGGTTTGGGTCAAGTGGAGTGGGTTTGTGTCTAGCCGAGTGGGTTTGAGTCTAGCCGAGTGGGTTTGGGTCTAGCCGACTGGGTTTGGGTCTAGCTGAGTGGGTTTGGGTCTAGCCGAGTGTGTTTGGGTCTAGCTGAGTGGGTTTGCGTATAGCCGAGTGGGTTTGGGTCTAGCGGAGAGGGTTTGGGTGTAGCCGAGCAGGTTTGGGTCTAGCCGAGTGGGTTTGGGTGTAGACAAGTGGGTTTGGGTCTCGCCGAGTGGGTTTGGGTCTGGCGGAGTGGGTTTGGGTTTAGTGGATTGGGTTTGGGTCTAGCCGAGTGGGTTTGGGTCTAGCCGAGTGGGTTTGGGTGTAGCCGAGTGGGTTTGGGTCCAGCCGAGGGGGTTTGGGTCTAGCCGAGTGGGTTTGGGTCTAGCCGAGTGGGTTTGGGTCTTGCCGTGTGGGTTTGGTTCTAGCCGAGTGGGGTTGGGTCTAGCCGTGTGTATTTCGGTCTAGCATAGTAGGTTTGGGTCTAGCGGAGTGGGTTTGGGTTTAGCCGCGTGGGTTTGGGTCTAGTCGAGTGGGTTTGTGTCTAGCCGAGTGGGTTTGGGTGTAGCCGAGTGGGTTTGGTTCTAGCCAAGTGGGTTTGGGTCAAGTGGAGTGGGTTTGGGTGCACCCGAGTGGGTTGGGGTCTAGCCGAGTGGGTTTGTGTCTAGCCGAGTGGGTTTGGGTCTAGCTGTGTGGGTTTGGGTCTAGCCGAGTGTGTTTGGGTCTAGCCGAGTGGGTTTGCGTCTAGCCGAGTGGGTTTGGGTCTAGCGGAGTGGGTTTGCGTGTAGCCGAATGGGTTTGGGTCTAGCCGAGTGGGTTTGGGTCTGGCAGAGTGGGTTTGGGTCTCGCCGAGTGGGTTTGGGTCTGGCGGAGTGGGTTCGGGTCTAGTGGAGTGGGTTTGGGTATAGCCGAGTGGGTTTGGGTCTAGCCGAGTGGGTTTGGGTCTAGACGAGTGGGTTTGTGTCAAGGGGAGTGGGTTTGGGTCTAGCCGAGTGGGTTTGAGTCTAGCCGAGTGGGTTTGGGTCTAGCCGAGTGGGTTTGGGTCTACCTGAGTGGGTTTGGGTCTAGCCGAGTGTGTTTGGGTCTAGCCGAGCGGGTTTGCGTATAGCCGAGTGGGTTTGGGTCTAGCGGAGAGGGTTTGGGTGTAGCCGAGTGGGTTTGGGTCTAGCCGAGTGGGTTTGGGTCTGGACAAGTGGGTTTGGGTCTCGCCGAGTGGGTTTGGGTCTGGCGGAGTGGGTTTGGGTTTAGCGGAGTGGGTTTGGGTCTAGCCGAGTGGGTTTGGGTCTAGCCGAGTGGGTTTGGGTGTAGCCGAGTGGGTTTGGGTCTAGCCGAGGGGGTTTGGGTCTTGCCGAGTGGGTTTGGGTCTAGCCGTGTGGGTTTTGGTCTAGCATAGTAGGTTTGGGTCTAGCGGAGTGGGTTTGGGTTTAGCCGCGTGGGTTTGGGTCTAGTCGAGTGGGTTTGTGTCTAGCCGAGTGGGTTTGGGTGTAGCCGAGTGGGTTTGGTTCTAGCCAAGTGGGTTTGGGTCAAGTGGAGTGGGTTTGGGTGCAGCCGAGTGGGTTGGGGTCTAGCCGAGTGGGTTTGTGTCTAGCCGAGTGGGTTTGGGTCTAGCTGTGTGGGTTTGGGTCTAGCCGAGTGTGTTTGGGTCTAGCCGAGTGGGTTTGCGTCTAGCCGAGTGGGTTTGGGTCTGGCGGAGTGGGTTTACGTGTAGCCGAGTGGGTTTGGGTCTAGCCGAGTGGGTTTGGGTCTGGCGGAGTGGGTTCGTGTCTAGTGGAGTGGGTTTGGGTCTAGCCGAGTGGGTTTGGGTCTAGCCGAGTGGGTTTGGGTCTAGACGAGTGGGTTTGGGTCAAGTGGAGTGGGTTTGGGTCTAGCCGAGTGGGTTTGAGTCTAGCCGAGTGGGTTTGGGTCTAGCCGTGTGGGTTTTGGTCTAGCATAGTAGGTTTGGGTCTAGCGGAGTGGGTTTGGGTTTAGCCGCGTGGGTTTGGGTCTAGTCGAGTGGGTTTGTGTCTAGCCGAGTGGGTTTGGGTGTAGCCGAGTGGGTTTGGTTCTAGCCAAGTGGGTTTGGGTCAAGTGGAGTGGGTTTGGGTGCAGCCGAGTGGGTTGGGGTCTAGCCGAGTGGGTTTGTGTCTAGCCGAGTGGGTTTGGGTCTAGCTGTGTGGGTTTGGGTCTAGCCGAGTGTGTTTGGGTCTAGCCGAGTGGGTTTGCGTCTAGCCGAGTGGGTTTGGGTCTGGCGGAGTGGGTTTACGTGTAGCCGAGTGGGTTTGGGTCTAGCCGAGTGGGTTTGGGTCTGGCGGAGTGGGTTCGTGTCTAGTGGAGTGGGTTTGGGTCTAGCCGAGTGGGTTTGGGTCTAGCCGAGTGGGTTTGGGTCTAGACGAGTGGGTTTGGGTCAAGTGGAGTGGGTTTGGGTCTAGCCGAGTGGGTTTGAGTCTAGCCGAGTGGGTTTGGGTCTAGCCGAGTGGGTTTGGGTCTAGCTGAGTGGGTTTGGGTCTAGCCGAGTGTGTTTGGGTCTAGCCGAGCGGGTTTGCGTATAGCCGAGTGGGTTTGGGTCTAGACAAGTGGGTTTGGGTCTCGCCGAGTGGGTTTGGGTCTGGCGGAGTGGGTTTGGGTTTAGTGGAGTTGGTTTGGGTCTAGCCGAGTGGGTTTGGGTCTAGCCGAGTGGGTTTGCGTGTAGCCGAGTGGGTTTGGGTCTAGCCTAGGGGGTTTGGGTCTAGCCGAGTGGGTTTGTGTCTAGCCGAGTGGGTTTGGGTCTTGCCGTGTGGGTTTGGTTCTAGTCGAGTGGGGTTGGGTCTAGCCGTGTGGGTTTGGGTCTAGCATAGTAGGTTTGGGTCTAGCGGAGCGGGTTTGGGTTTAGCCGCGTGGGTTTGGGTCTAGTCGAGTGGGTTTGTGTCCAGCCGAGTGGGTTTGGGTCTAGCCGAGTGGGTTTGGGTCTAGCCAAGTGGGTTTGGGTCAAGTGGAGTGGGTTTGGGTGCAGCCGAGTGGGTTGGGGTCTCGCCGAGTGGGTTTGGGTCCAGCCGATTGGGTTTGGGTCTAGCTGTGTGGGTTTGGGTCTAGCCGAGTGTGTTTGGGTCTAGCCGAGTGGGTTTGCGTCTAGCTGAGTGGGTTTGGGTCTAGCGGAGTGGGTTTGGGTGTAGCCGAGTGGGTTTGGGTCTAGCCGAGTGGGTTTGGGTGTAGCCGAGTGGGTTTGGGTCTAGCCGAGTGGGTTTGGGTCTAGCCGAGTGGGTTTGGGTCTAGCCGAGTGGGTTTGGGTCTAGCCGTGTGGGTTTGGTTCTAGCCGAGTTGGGTTGGGTCCAGCCGTGTGGGTTTGGGTCTAGCATAGTGGGTTTGGGTCTAGCCGAGTGGGTTTGGGTCTAGCCGAGTGGGTTTGGGTCTAGCGGAGTGGGTTTGGGTCTAGCCGAGTCCGTTTGGGTCTAGCCGAGTGGGTTTGGGACCAGCGGAGTGGGTTTGGGTCTAGCCGAGTGTGTTTGGGTCTAGCTGAGTGGGTTTGCGTATAGCCGAGTGGGTTTGGGTCTAGCGGAGAGGGTTTGGGTGTAGCCGAGTAGGTTTGGGTCTAGCCGAGTGGGTTTGGGTGTAGACAAGTGGGTTTGGGTCTCGCCAAGTGGGTTTGGGTCTGGCGGAGTGGGTTTGGGTTTAGTGGAGTGGGTTTGGGTCTAGCCGAGTGGGTTTGGGTCTAGCCGAGTGGGTTTGGGTGTAGCCGAGTGGGTTTGGGTCTAGCCGAGGGGGTTTGGGTCTAGCCGAGTGGGTTTGGGTCCAGCCGAGTGGGTTTGGGTCTTGCCGTGTGGGTTTGGTTCTAGCCGAGTGGGGTTGGGTCTAGCCGTGTGGGTTTCGGTCTAGCATAGTAGGTTTGGGTCTAGCGGAGTGGGTTTGGGTTTAGCCGCGTGGGTTTGGGTCTAGTCGAGTGGGTTTGTGTCTAGCCGAGTGGGTTTAGGTGTAGCCGAGTGGGTTTGGTTCTAGCCAAGTGGGTTTGGGTCAAGTGGACTGGGTTTGGGTGCAGCCGAGTTGGTTGGGGTCTAGCCGAGTGGGTTTGTGTCTAGCCGAGTGGGTTTGGGTCTAGCTGTGTGGGTTTGGGTCTAGCCGAGTGTGTTTGGGTCTAGCCGAGTGGGTTTGCATCTAGCCAAGTCCGTTTGGGTCTAGCCGAGTGGGTTTGGGACTAGCGGAGTGGGTTTGGGTCCAGCGGAGTGGGTTTTGGGTCTGGCGGAGTGGGTTTGGGTCAAGTGGAGTGGGTTTGTGTCTAGCCGAGTGGGTTTGAGTCTAGCCGAGTTGGTTTGGGTCTAGCCGACTGGGTTTGGGTCTAGCTGAGTGGGTTTGGGTCTAGCCGAGTGTGTTTGGGTCTAGCTGAGTGGGTTTGCGTATAGCCGAGTGGGTTTGGGTCTAGCGGAGAGGGTTTGGGTGTAGCCGAGCAGGTTTGGGTCTAGCCGAGTGGGTTTCGGTGTAGACAAGTGGGTTTGGGTCTCGCCGAGTGGGTTTGGGTCTGGCGGAGTGGGTTTGGGTTTAGTGGATTGGGTTCGGGTCTAGCCGAGTGGGTTTGGGTCTAGCCGAGTGGGTTTGGGTGTAGCCGAGTGGGTTTGGGTCCAGCCGAGGGGGTTTGGGTCTAGCCGAGTGGGTTTGGGTCTAGCCGAGTGGGTTTGGGTCTTGCCGTGTGGGTTTGGTTCTAGCCGAGTGGGGTTGGGTCTAGCCGTGTGGGTTTCGGTCTAGCATAGTAGGTTTGGGTCTAGCGGAGTGGGTTTGGGTTTAGCCGCGTGGGTTTGGGTCTAGTCGAGTGGGTTTGTGTCTAGCCGAGTGGGTTTGGGTGTAGCCGAGTGGGTTTGGTTCTAGCCAAGTGGGTTTGGGTCAAGTGGAGTGGGTTTGGGTGCACCCGAGTGGGTTGGGGTCTAGCCGAGTGGGTTTGTGTCTAGCCGAGTGGGTTTGGGTCTAGCTGTGTGGGTTTGGGTCTAGCCGAGTGTGTTTGGGTCTAGCCGAGTGGGTTTGCGTCTAGCCGAGTGGGTTTGGGTCTAGCGGAGTGGGTTTGCGTGTAGCCGAGTGGGTTTGGGTCTAGCCGAGTGGGTTTGGGTCTGGCCGAGTGGGTTTGGGTCTCGCCGAGTGGGTTTGGGTCTGGCGGAGTGGGTTCGGGTCTAGTGGAGTGGGTTTGGGTCTAGCCGAGTGGGTTTGGGTCTAGCCGAGTGGGTTTGGGTCTAGACGAGTGGGTTTGTGTCAAGGGGAGTGGGTTTGGGTCTAGCCGAGTGGGTTTGAGTCTAGCCGAGTGGGTTTGGGTCTAGCCGAGTGGGTTTGGGTCTACCTGAGTGGGCTTGGGTCTAGCCGAGTGTGTTTGGGTCTAGCCGAGCGGGTTTGCGTATAGCCGAGTGGGTTTGGGTCTAGCGGAGAGGGTTTGGGTGTAGCCGAGTGGGTTTGGGTCTAGCCGAGTGGGTTTGGGTCTAGACAAGTGGGTTTGGGTCTCGCCGAGTGGGTTTGGGTCTGGCGGAGTGGGTTTGGGTTTAGTGGAGTGGGTTTGGGTCTAGCCGAGTGGGTTTGGGTCTAGCCGAGTGGGTTTGGGTGTAGCCGAGTGGGTTTGGGTCTAGCCGAGGGGGTTTGGGTCTTGCCGAGTGGGTTTGGGTCTAGCCGTGTGGGTTTTGGTCTAGCATAGTAGGTTTGGGTCTAGCGGAGTGGGTTTGGGTTTAGCCGCGTGGGTTTGGGTCTAGTCGAGTGGGTTTGTGTCTAGCCGAGTGGGTTTGGGTGTAGCCGAGTGGGTTTGGTTCTAGCCAAGTGGGTTTGGGTCAAGTGGAGTGGGTTTCGGTGCAGCCGAGTGGGTTGGGGTCTAGCCGAGTGGGTTTGTGTCTAGCCGAGTGGGTTTGGGTCTAGCTGTGTGGGTTTGGGTCTAGCCGAGTGTGTTTGGGTCTAGCCGAGTGGGTTTGCGTCTAGCCGAGTGGGTTTGGGTCTGGCGGAGTGGGTTTACGTGTAGCCGAGTGGGTTTGGGTCTAGCCGAGTGGGTTTGGGTCTGGCCGAGTGGGTTTGGGTCTCGGCGAGTGGGTTTGGGTCTGGCGGAGTGGGTTCGTGTCTAGTGGAGTGGGTTTGGGTCTAGCCGAGTGGGTTTGGGTCTAGCCGAGTGGGTTTGGGTCTAGACGAGTGGGTTTGGGTCAAGTGGAGTGGGTTTGGGTCTAGCCGAGTGGGTTTGAGTCTAGCCGAGTGGGTTTGGGTCTAGCCGAGTGGGTTTGGGTCTAGCTGAGTGGGTTTGGGTCTAGCCGAGTGTGTTTGGGTCTAGCCGAGCGGGTTTGCGTATAGCCGAGTGGGTTTGGGTCTAGACAAGTGGGTTTGGGTCTCGCCGAGTGGGTTTGGGTCTGGCGGAGTGGGTTTGGGTTTAGTGGAGTTGGTTTGGGTCTAGCCGAGTGGGTTTGGGTCTAGCCGAGTGGGTTTGCGTGTAGCCGAGTGGGTTTGGGTCTAGCCTAGGGGGTTTGGGTCCAGCCGAGTGGGTTTGTGTCTAGCCGAGTGGGTTTGGGTCTTGCCGTGTGGGTTTGGTTCTAGTCGAGTGGGGTTGGGTCTAGCCGTGTGGGTTTGGGTCTAGCATAGTAGGTTTGGGTCTAGCGGAGTGGGTTTGGGTTTAGCCGCGTGGGTTTGGGTCTAGTCGAGTGGGTTTGTGTCCAGCCGAGTGGGTTTGGGTCTAGCCGAGTGGGTTTGGGTCTAGCCAAGTGGGTTTGGGTCAAGTGGAGTGGGTTTGGGTGCAGCCGAGTGGGTTGGGGTCTAGCCGAGTGGGTTTGGGTCCAGCCGAGTGGGTTTGGGTCCAGCTGTGTGGGTTTGGGTCTAGCCGAGTGTGTTTGGGTCTAGCCGAGTGGGTTTGCGTCTAGCCGAGTGGGTTTGGGTCTAGCGGAGTGGGTTTGGGTGTAGCCGAGTGGGTTTGGGTCTAGCCGAGTGGGTTTGGGTGTAGCCGAGTGGGTTTGGGTCTAGCCGAGTGGGTTTGGGTCTACCCGAGTGGGTTTGGGTCTAGCCGAGTGGGTTTGGGTCTAGCCGTGTGGGTTTGGTTCTAGCCGAGTTGGGTTGGGTCCAGCCGTGTGGGTTTGGGTCTAGCATAGTGGGTTTGGGTCTAGCCGAGTGGGTTTGGGTCTAGCCGAGTGGGTTTGGGTCTAGCGGAGTGGGTTTGGGTCTAGCCGAGTCCGTTTGGGTCTAGCCGAGTGGGTTTGGGACCAGCGGAGTGGGTTTGGGTCCAGCGGAGTGGGTTTGGGTCTGGCGGAGTGGGTTTGGGTCAAGTGGAGTGGGTTTGAGTCTAGCCGAGTGGGTTTGAGTCTAGCCGAGTGGGTTTGGGTCTAGCCGAGTGGGTTTGTGTCTAGCCGAGTGGGTTTGGGTCTAGCTGTGTGGGTTTGGGTCTAGCCGAGTGTGTTTGGGTCTAGCCGAGTGGGTTTGCATCTAGCCGAGTGGGTTTGGGTCTAGCGGAGTGGGTTTGCGTGTAGCCGAGTGGGTTTGGGTCTAGCCGAGTGGGTTTGGGTCTGGCCGAGTGGGTTTGGGTCTCGCCGAGTGGGTTTGGGTCTGGCGGAGTGGGTTCGGGTCTAGTGGAGTGGGTTTGGGTCTAGCCGAGTGGGTTTGGGTCTAGCCGAGTGGGTTTGGGTCTAGACGAGTGGGTTTGTGTCAAGGGGAGTGGGTTTGGGTCTAGCCGAGTGGGTTTGAGTCTAGCCGAGTGGGTTTGGGTCTAGCCGAGTGGGTTTGGGTCTACCTGAGTGGGTTTGGGTCTAGCCGAGTGTGTTTGGGTCTAGCCGAGCGGGTTTGCGTATAGCCGAGTGGGTTTGGGTCTAGCGGAGAGGGTTTGGGTGTAGCCGAGTGGGTTTGGGTCTAGCCGAGTGGGTTTGGGTCTAGACAAGTGGGTTTGGGTCTCGCCGAGTGGGTTTGGGTCTGGCGGAGTGGGTTTGGGTTTAGTGGAGTGGGTTTGGGTCTAGCCGAGTGGGTTTGGGTCTAGCCGAGTGGGTTTGGGTGTAGCCGAGTGGGTTTGGGTCTAGCCGAGGGGGTTTGGGTCTTGCCGAGTGGGTTTGGGTCTAGCCGTGTGGGTTTTGGTCTAGCATAGTAGGTTTGGGTCTAGCGGAGTGGGTTTGGGTTTAGCCGCGTGGGTTTGGGTCTAGTCGAGTGGGTTTGTGTCTAGCCGAGTGGGTTTGGGTGTAGCCGAGTGGGTTTGGTTCTAGCCAAGTGGGTTTGGGTCAAGTGGAGTGGGTTTGGGTGCAGCCGAGTGGGTTGGGGTCTAGCCGAGTGGGTTTGTGTCTAGCCGAGTGGGTTTGGGTGTAGCCGAGTGGGTTTGGTTCTAGCCAAGTGGGTTTGGGTCAAGTCGAGTGGGTTTGGGTCTAGCTGTGTGGGTTTGGGTCTAGCCGAGTGTGTTTGGGTCTAGCCGAGTGGGTTTGCGTCTAGCCGAGTGGGTTTGGGTCTGGCGGAGTGGGTTTACGTGTAGCCGAGTGGGTTTGGGTCTAGCCGAGTGGGTTTGGGTCTGGCCGAGTGGGTTTGGGTCTCGCCGAGTGGGTTTGGGTCTGGCGGAGTGGGTTCGTGTCTAGTGGAGTGGGTTTGGGTCTAGCCGAGTGGGTTTGGGTCTAGCCGAGTGGGTTTGGGTCTAGACGAGTGGGTTTGGGTCAAGTGGAGTGGGTTTGGGTCTAGCCGAGTGGGTTTGAGTCTAGCCGAGTGGGTTTGGGTCTAGCCGAGTGGGTTTGGGTCTAGCTGAGTGGGTTTGGGTCTAGCCGAGTGTGTTTGGGTCTAGCCGAGCGGGTTTGCGTATAGCCGAGTGGGTTTGGGTCTAGCCGAGTGGGTTTGGGTCTAGACAAGTGGGTTTGGGTCTCGCCGAGTGGGTTTGGGTCTGGCGGAGTGGGTTTGGGTTTAGTGGAGTTGGTTTGGGTCTAGCCGAGTGGGTTTGGGTCTAGCCGAGTGGGTTTGCGTGTAGCCGAGTGGGTTTGGGTCTAACCTAGGGGGTTTGGGTCTAGCCGAGTGGGTTTGTGTCTAGCCGAGTGGGTTTGGGTCTTGCCGTGTGGGTTTGGTTCTAGTCGAGTGGGGTTGGGTCTAGCCGTGTGGGTTTGGGTCTAGCATAGTAGGTTTGGGTCTAGCGGAGTGGGTTTGGGTTTAGCCGCGTGGGTTTGGGTCTAGTCGAGTGGGTTTGTGTCCAGCCGAGTGGGTTTGGGTCTAGCCGAGTGGGTTTGGGTCTAGCCAAGTGGGTTTGGGTCAAGTGGAGTGGGTTTGGGTGCAGCCGAGTGGGTTGGGGTCTAGCCGAGTGGGTTTGGGCCCAGCCGAGTGGGTTTGGGTCCAGCTGTGTGGGTTTGGGTCTAGCCGAGTGTGTTTGGGTCTAGCCGAGTGGGTTTGCGTCTAGCCGAGTGGGTTTGGGTCTAGCGGAGTGGGTTTGGGTGTAGCCGAGTGGGTTTGGGTCTAGCCGAGTGGGTTTGGGTGTAGCCGAGTGGGTTTGGGTCTAGCCGAGTGGGTTTGTGTCTAGCCGAGTGGGTTTGGGTCTAGCCGAGTGGGTTTGGGTCTAGCCGTGTGGGTTTGGGTCAAGTCGAGTGGGTTTGGGTCTAGCTGTGTGGGTTTGGGTCTAGCCGAGTGTGTTTGGGTCTAGCCGAGTGGGTTTGCGTCTAGCCGAGTGGGTTTGGGTCTGGCGGAGTGGGTTTACGTGTAGCCGAGTGGGTTTGGGTCTAGCCGAGTGGGTTTGGGTCTGGCCGAGTGGGTTTGGGTCTCGCCGAGTGGGTTTGGGTCTGGCGGAGTGGGTTCGTGTCTAGTGGAGTGGGTTTGGGTCTAGCCGAGTGGGTTTGGGTCTAGCCGAGTGGGTTTGGGTCTAGACGAGTGGGTTTGGGTCAAGTGGAGTGGGTTTGGGTCTAGCCGAGTGGGTTTGAGTCTAGCCGAGTGGGTTTGGGTCTAGCCGAGTGGGTTTGGGTCTAGCTGAGTGGGTTTGGGTCTAGCCGAGTGTGTTTGGGTCTAGCCGAGCGGGTTTGCGTATAGCCGAGTGGGTTTGGGTCTAGCCGAGTGGGTTTGGGTCTAGACAAGTGGGTTTGGGTCTCGCCGAGTGGGTTTGGGTCTGGCGGAGTGGGTTTGGGTTTAGTGGAGTTGGTTTGGGTCTAGCCGAGTGGGTTTGGGTCTAGCCGAGTGGGTTTGCGTGTAGCCGAGTGGGTTTGGGTCTAACCTAGGGGGTTTGGGTCTAGCCGAGTGGGTTTGTGTCTAGCCGAGTGGGTTTGGGTCTTGCCGTGTGGGTTTGGTTCTAGTCGAGTGGGGTTGGGTCTAGCCGTGTGGGTTTGGGTCTAGCATAGTAGGTTTGGGTCTAGCGGAGTGGGTTTGGGTTTAGCCGCGTGGGTTTGGGTCTAGTCGAGTGGGTTTGTGTCCAGCCGAGTGGGTTTGGGTCTAGCCGAGTGGGTTTGGGTCTAGCCAAGTGGGTTTGGGTCAAGTGGAGTGGGTTTGGGTGCAGCCGAGTGGGTTGGGGTCTAGCCGAGTGGGTTTGGGCCCAGCCGAGTGGGTTTGGGTCCAGCTGTGTGGGTTTGGGTCTAGCCGAGTGTGTTTGGGTCTAGCCGAGTGGGTTTGCGTCTAGCCGAGTGGGTTTGGGTCTAGCGGAGTGGGTTTGGGTGTAGCCGAGTGGGTTTGGGTCTAGCCGAGTGGGTTTGGGTGTAGCCGAGTGGGTTTGGGTCTAGCCGAGTGGGTTTGGGTCTAGCCGAGTGGGTTTGGGTCTAGCCGAGTGGGTTTGGGTCTAGCCGTGTGGGTTTGGTTCTAGCCGAGTTGGGTTGGGTCCAGCCGTGTGGGTTTGGGTCTAGCATAGTGGGTTTGGGTCTAGCCGAGTGGGTTTGGGTCTAGCCGAGTGGGTTTGGGTCTAGCGGAGTGGGTTTGGGTCTAGCCGAGTCCGTTTGGGTCTAGCCGAGTGGGTTTGGGACCAGCGGAGTGGGTTTGGGTCCAGCGGAGTGGGTTTGGGTCTGGCGGAGTGGGTTTGGGTCAAGTGGAGTGGGTTTGAGTCTAGCCGAGTGGGTTTGAGTCTAGCCGAGTGGGTTTGGGTCTAGCCGAGTGGGTTTGGGTCTAGCTGAGTGGGTTTGGGTCTAGCCGAGTGTGTTTGGGTCTAGCTGAGTGGGTTTGCGTATAGCCGAGTGGGTTTGGGTCTAGCGGAGAGGGTTTGGGTGTAGCCTAGTAGGTTTGGGTCTAGCCGAGTGGGTTTGGGTGTAGACAAGTGGGTTTGGGTCTCGCCAAGTGGGTTTGGGTCTGGCGGAGTGGGTTTGGGTTTAGTGGAGTGGGTTTGGGTCTAGCCGAGTGGGTTTGGGTCTAGCCGAGTGGGTTTGGGTGTAGCCGAGTGGGTTTGGGTCTAGCCGAGGGGGTTTGGGTCTAGCCGAGTGGGTTTGGGTCCAGCCGAGTGGGTTTGGGTCTTGCCGTGTGGGTTTGGTTCTAGCCGAGTGGGGTTGGGTCTAGCCGTGTGGGTTTCGGTCTAGCATAGTAGGTTTGGGTCTAGCGGAGTGGGTTTGGGTTTAGCCGCGTGGGTTTGGGTCTAGTCGAGTGGGTTTGTGTCTAGCCGAGTGGGTTTAGGTGTAGCCGAGTGGGTTTGGTTCTAGCCAAGTGGGTTTGGGTCAAGTGGACTGGGTTTGGGTGCAGCCGAGTTGGTTGGGGTCTAGCCGAGTGGGTTTGTGTCTAGCCGAGTGGGTTTGGGTCTAGCTGTGTGGGTTTGGGTCTAGCCGAGTGTGTTTGGGTCTAGCCGAGTGGGTTTGCATCTAGCCGAGTGGGTTTGGGTCTAGCGGAGTGGGTTTGCGTGTAGCCGAGTGGGTTTGGGTCTAGCCGAGTGGGTTTGGGTCTGGCCGAGTGGGTTTGAGTCTAGCCGAGTGGGTTTGGGTCTAGCCGAGTGGGTTTGGGTCTACCTGAGTGGGTTTGGGTCTAGCCGAGTGTGTTTGGGTCTAGCCGAGCGGGTTTGCGTATAGCCGAGTGGGTTTGGGTCTAGCGGAGAGGGTTTGGGTGTAGCCGAGTGGGTTTGGGTCTAGCCGAGTGGGTTTGGGTCTAGACAAGTGGGTTTGGGTCTCGCCGAGTGGGTTTGGGTCTGGCGGAGTGGGTTTGGGTTTAGTGGAGTGGGTTTGGGTCTAGCCGAGTGGGTTTGGGTCTAGCCGAGTGGGTTTGGGTGTAGCCGAGTGGGTTTGGGTCTAGCCGAGGGGGTTTGGGTCTTGCCGAGTGGGTTTGGGTCTAGCCGTGTGGGTTTTGGTCTAGCATAGTAGGTTTGGGTCTAGCGGAGTAGGTTTGGGTTTAGCCGCGTGGGTTTGGGTCTAGTCGAGTGGGTTTGTGTCTAGCCGAGTGGGTTTGGGTGTAGCCGAGTGGGTTTGGTTCTAGCCAAGTGGGTTTGGGTCAAGTGGAGTGGGTTTGGGTGCAGCCGAGTGGGTTGGGGTCTAGCCGAGTGGGTTTGTGTCTAGCCGAGTGGGTTTGGGTGTAGCCGAGTGGGTTTGGTTCTAGCCAAGTGGGTTTGGGTCAAGTCGAGTGGGTTTGGGTCTAGCTGTGTGGGTTTGGGTCTAGCCGAGTGTGTTTGGGTCTAGCCGAGTGGGTTTGCGTCTAGCCGAGTGGGTTTGGGTCTGGCGGAGTGGGTTTACGTGTAGCCGAGTGGGTTTGGGTCTAGCCGAGTGGGTTTGGGTCTGGCCGAGTGGGTTTGGGTCTCGCCGAGTGGGTTTGGGTCTGGCGAAGTGGGTTCGTGTCTAGTGGAGTGGGTTTGGGTCTAGCCGAGTGGGTTTGGGTCTAGCCGAGTGGGTTTGGGTCTAGACGAGTGGGTTTGGGTCAAGTGGAGTGGGTTTGGGTCTAGCCGAGTGGGTTTGAGTCTAGCCGAGTGGGTTTGGGTCTAGCCGAGTGGGTTTGGGTCTAGCTGAGTGGGTTTGGGTCTAGCCGAGTGTGTTTGGGTCTAGCCGAGCGGGTTTGCGTATAGCCGAGTGGGTTTGGGTCTAGCCGAGTGGGTTTGGGTCTAGACAAGTGGGTTTGGGTCTCGCCGAGTGGGTTTGGGTCTGGCGGAGTGGGTTTGGATTTAGTGGAGTTGGTTTGGGTCTAGCCGAGTGGGTTTGGGTCTAGCCGAGTGGGTTTGCGTGTAGCCGAGTGGGTTTGGGTCTAACCCAGGGGGTTTGGGTCTAGCCGAGTGGGTTTGTGTCTAGCCGAGTGGGTTTGGGTCTTGCCGTGTGGGTTTGGTTCTAGTCGAGTGGGGTTGGGTCTAGCCGTGTGGGTTTGGGTCTAGCATAGTAGGTTTGGGTCTAGCGGAGTGGGTTTGGGTTTAGCCGCGTGGGTTTGGGTCTAGTCGAGTGGGTTTGTGTCCAGCCGAGTGGGTTTGGGTCTAGCCGAGTGGGTTTGGGTCTAGCCAAGTGGGTTTGGGTCAAGTGGAGTGGGTTTGGGTGCAGCCGAGTGGGTTGGGGTCTAGCCGAGTGGGTTTGGGCCCAGCCGAGTGGGTTTGGGTCCAGCTGTGTGGGTTTGGGTCTAGCCGAGTGTGTTTGGGTCTAGCCGAGTGGGTTTGCGTCTAGCCGAGTGGGTTTGGGTCTAGCGGAGTGGGTTTGGGTGTAGCCGAGTGGGTTTGGGTCTAGCCGAGTGGGTTTGGGTGTAGCCGAGTGGGTTTGGGTCTAGCCGAGTGGGTTTGGGTCTAGCCGAGTGGGTTTGGGTCTAGCCGAGTGGGTTTGGGTCTAGCCGTGTGGGTTTGGTTCTAGCCGAGTTGGGTTGGGTCCAGCCGTGTGGGTTTGGGTCTAGCATAGTGGGTTTGGGTCTAGCCGAGTGGGTTTGGGTCTAGCCGAGTGGGTTTGGGTCTAGCGGAGTGGGTTTGGGTCTAGCCGAGTCCGTTTGGGTCTAGCCGAGTGGGTTTGGGACCAGCGGAGTGGGTTTGGGTCCAGCGGAGTGGGTTTGGGTCTGGCGGAGTGGGTTTGGGTCAAGTGGAGTGGGTTTGAGTCTAGCCGAGTGGGTTTGAGTCTAGCCGAGTGGGTTTGGGTCTAGCCGAGTGGGTTTGGGTCTAGCTGAGTGGGTTTGGGTCTAGCCGAGTGTGTTTGGGTCTAGCTGAGTGGGTTTGCGTATAGCCGAGTGGGTTTGGGTCTAGCGGAGAGGGTTTGGGTGTAGCCGAGTAGGTTTGGGTCTAGCCGAGTGGGTTTGGGTGTAGACAAGTGGGTTTGGGTCTCGCCAAGTGGGTTTGGGTCTGGCGGAGTGGGTTTGGGTTTAGTGGAGTGGGTTTGGGTCTAGCCGAGTGGGTTTGGGTCTAGCCGAGTGGGTTTGGGTGTAGCCGAGTGGGTTTGGGTCTAGCCGAGGGGGTTTGGGTCTAGCCGAGTGGGTTTGGGTCCAGCCGAGTGGGTTTGGGTCTTGCCGTGTGGGTTTGGTTCTAGCCGAGTGGGGTTGGGTCTAGCCGTGTGGGTTTCGGTCTAGCATAGTAGGTTTGGGTCTAGCGGAGTGGGTTTGGGTTTAGCCGCGTGGGTTTGGGTCTAGTCGAGTGGGTTTGTGTCTAGCCGAGTGGGTTTAGGTGTAGCCGAGTGGGTTTGGTTCTAGCCAAGTGGGTTTGGGTCAAGTGGACTGAGTTTGGGTGCAGCCGAGTTGGTTGGGGTCTAGCCGAGTGGGTTTGTGTCTAGCCGAGTGGGTTTGGGTCTAGCTGTGTGGGTTTGGGTCTAGCCGAGTGTGTTTGGGTCTAGCCGAGTGGGTTTGCATCTAGCCGAGTGGGTTTGGGTCTAGCGGAGTGGGTTTGCGTGTAGCCGAGTGGGTTTGGGTCTAGCCGAGTGGGTTTGGGTCTGGCCGAGTGGGTTTGGGTCTCGCCGAGTGGGTTTGGGTCTGGTGGAGTGGGTTCGGGTCTAGTGGAGTGGGTTTGGGTGTAGCCGCGTGGGTTTGGGTCTAGCTGAGTGGGTTTGGGTCTAGCCGAGTGTGTTTGGGTCTAGCCGAGTGGGTTTGCGTCAAGCCGAGTGGGTTTGTGTCTAGCCGAGTGGGTTTGGGTCTTGCCGTGTGGGTTTGGTTCTAGTCGAGTGGGGTTGGGTCTAGCCGTGTGGGTTTGGGTCTAGCATAGTAGGTTTGGGTCTAGCGGAGTGGGTTTGGGTTTAGCCGCGTGGGTTTGGGTCTAGTCGAGTGGGTTTGTGTCCAGCCGAGTGGGTTTGGGTCTAGCCGAGTGGGTTTGGGTCTAGCCAAGTGGGTTTGGGTCAAGTGGAGTGGGTTTGGGTGCAGCCGAGTGGGTTGGGGTCTAGCCGAGTGGGTTTGGGTCCAGCCGAGTGGGTTTGGGTCCAGCTGTGTGGGTTTGGGTCTAGCCGAGTGTGTTTGGGTCTAGCCGAGTGGGTTTGCGTCTAGCCGAGTGGGTTTGGGTCTAGCGGAGTGGGTTTGGGTGTAGCCGAGTGGGTTTGGGTCTAGCCGAGTGGGTTTGGGTGTAGCCGAGTGGGTTTGGGTCTAGCCGAGTGGGTTTGGGTCTAGCCGAGTGGGTTTGGGTCTAGCCGAGTGGGTTTGGGTCTAGCCGTGTGGGTTTGGTTCTAGCCGAGTTGGGTTGGGTCCAGCCGTGTGGGTTTGGGTCTAGCATAGTGGGTTTGGGTCTAGCCGAGTGGGTTTGGGTCTAGCCGAGTGGGTTTGGGTCTAGCGGAGTGGGTTTGGGTCTAGCCGAGTCCGTTTGGGTCTAGCCGAGTGGGTTTGGGACCAGCGGAGTGGGTTTGGGTCCAGCGGAGTGGGTTTGGGTCTGGCGGAGTGGGTTTGGGTCTAGCCGAGTGTGTTTGGGTCTAGCTGAGTGGGTTTGCGTATAGCCGAGTGGGTTTGGGTCTAGCGGAGAGGGTTTGGGTGTAGCCGAGTAGGTTTGGGTCTAGCCGAGTGGGTTTGGGTGTAGACAAGTGGGTTTGGGTCTCGCCAAGTGGGTTTGGGTCTGGCGGAGTGGGTTTGGGTTTAGTGGAGTGGGTTTGGGTCTAGCCGAGTGGGTTTGGGTCTAGCCGAGTGGGTTTGGGTGTAGCCGAGTGGGTTTGGGTCTAGCCGAGGGGGTTTGGGTCTAGCCGAGTGGGTTTGGGTCCAGCCGAGTGGGTTTGGGTCTTGCCGTGTGGGTTTGGTTCTAGCCGAGTGGGGTTGGGTCTAGCCGTGTGGGTTTCGGTCTAGCATAGTAGGTTTGGGTCTAGCGGAATGGGTTTGGGTTTAGCCGCGTGGGTTTGGGTCTAGTCGAGTGGGTTTGTGTCTAGCCCAGTGGGTTTAGGTGTAGCCGAGTGGGTTTGGTTCTAGCCAAGTGGGTTTGGGTCAAGTGGACTGGGTTTGGGTGCAGCCGAGTTGGTTGGGGTCTAGCCGAGTGGGTTTGGGTCTAGCCGAGTGGGTTTGGGTCTAGCCGAGTGGGTTTGCATCTAGCCGAGTGGGTTTGGGTCTAGCGGAGTGGGTTTGCGTGTAGCCGAGTGGGTTTGGGTCTAGCCGAGTGGGTTTGGGTCTGGCCGAGTGGGTTTGGGTCTCGCCGAGTGGGTTTGGGTCTGGTGGAGTGGGTTCGGGTCTAGTGGAGTGGGTTTGGGTGTTGCCGCGTGGGTTTGGGTCTAGCTGAGTGGGTTTGGGTCTAGCCGAGTGTGTTTGGGTCTAGCCGAGTGGGTTTGCGTCTAGCCTAGGGGGTTTGGGTCTAGCCGAGTGGGTTTGGGTCTAGCCGAGTGGGTTTGGGTCTGGACAAGTGGGTTTGGGTCTCGCCGAGTGGGTTTGGGTCTGGCGGAGTGGGTTTGGGTTTAGTGGAGTGGGTTTGGGTCTAGCCGAGTGGGTTTGGGTCTAGCCGAGTGGGTTTGCGTGTAGCCGAGTGGGTTTGGGTCTAGCCTAGGGGGTTTGGGTCTAGCCGAGTGGGTTTGGGTCTAGCCGAGTGGGTTTGGGTCTTGCCGTGTGGGTTTGGTTCTAGCCGAGTGGGGTTGGGTCTAGCCGTGTGGGTTTGGGTCTAGCATAGTAGGTTTGGGTCCAGCGGAGTGGGTTTGGGTTTAGCCGCGTTGGTTTGGGTCTAGTCGAGTGGGTTTGTGTCCAGCCGAGTGGGTTTGGGTCTCGCTGAGTGGGTTTGTGTCTAGCCAAGTGGGTTTGGGTCAAGTGGAGTGGGTTTGGGTGCAGCCGAGTGGGTTGGGGTCGAGCCGAGTGGGTTTGGGTCCAGCCGAGTGTGTTTGGGTCTAGCTGTGTGGGTTTGGGTCTAGCCGAGTGTGTTTGGGTCTAGCCGAGTGGGTTTGCGTCTAGCCGAGTGGGTTTGGGTCTAGCGGAGTGGGTTTGGGTGTAGCCGAGTGGGTTTGGGTCTAGCCGAGTGGGTTTGGGTGTAGCCGAGTGGGTTTGGGTCTAGCGGAGTGGGTTTGGGTGTAGCCGAGTGGGTTTGGGTCTAGCCGAGTGGGTTTGGGTGTAGCCGAGTGGGTTTGGGTCTAGCCGAGTGGGTTTGGGTCTAGCCGAGTGGGTTTGGGTCTAGCCGAGTGGGTTTGGGTCTAGCCGTGTGGGTTTGGTTCTAGCCGAGTTGGGTTGGGTCCAGCCGTGTGGGTTTGGGTCTAGCATAGTGGGTTTGGGTCTAGCGGAGTGTGTTTGGGTGTAGCCGCGTGGGTTTGGGTCTCGCCGAGTGTGTTTGGGTCTGGCGGAGTGGGTTTGGGTTTAGTGGAATGGGTTTGGGTCTAGCCGAGTGGGTTTGGGTCTAGCCGAGTGGGTTTGGGTGTAGCCAGGTGGGTTTGGGTCTAGCCGAGTGGGTTTGGGTCTAGCCGAGTGGGTTTGGCTCTAGCCGAGTGGGTTTGGGTCTCGCCGTGTGGGTTTGGTTCTAGCCGAGTGGGGTTGGGTCTAGCCATGTGGGTTTGGGTCTAGCATAGTAGGTTTGGGTGTAGCGGAGTGGGTTTGGGTGTAGCCGCGTGGCTTTGGGTCTAGTCGAGTGGGTTTGTGTCTAGCCGAGTGGGTTTGGGTCTAGCCGAGTGGGTTTGGGTGTAGACAAGTGGGTTTGGGTCTCGCCGAGTGGTTTTGGGTCTGGCGGAGTGGGTTTGGGTTTAGTGGAGTGGGTTTGGGTCTAGCCGAGTGGGTTTGGGTCTAGCCGAGTGGGTTTGGGTGTAGCCGAGTGGGTTTGGGTCTAGCCGAGGGGGTTTGGGTCTAGCCGAGTGGGTTTGGGTCTAGCCGAGTGGGTTTGGGTCTTGCCGTGTGGGTTTGGTTCTAGCCGAGTGGCGTTGGGTCTAGCCGTGTGGGTTTGGGTCTAGCATAGTAGGTTTGGGTCTAGCGGAGTGGGTTTGGGTTTAGCCGCGTGGGTTTGGGTCCAGTCGATTGGGTTTGTGTCTAGCCGAGTGGGATTGGGTCTAGCCGAGTGGGTTTGGGTCTAGCCAAGTGGGTTTGGGTCAAGCGGAGTGGGTTTGGGTGCAGCCGAGTGGGTTTGGGTCTAGCCGTGTGGGTTTGGGTCTTGCCGTGTGGGTTTGGTTCTAGCCGAGTGGGGTTGGGTCTAGCCGTGTGGGTTTGGGTCTAGCATCGTAGGTTTGGGTCTAGCGGAGTGGGTTTGGGTTTAGCCGCGTGGGTTTGGGTCTAGTCGAGTGGGTTTGTGTCCAGCCGAGTGGGTTTGGGTCTAGCCGAGTGGGTTTGGGTCTAGCCAAGTGGGTTTGGGTCAAGTGGAGTGGGTTTGGGTGCAGCCGAGTGGGTTGGGGTCGAGCCGAGTGGGTTTGGGTCCAGCCGAGTGTGTTTGGGTCTAGCTGTGTGGGTTTGGGTCTAGCCGAGTGTGTTTGGGTCTAGCCGAGTGGGTTTGCGTCTAGCCGAGTGGGTTTGGGTCTAGCGGAGTGGGTTTGGGTGTAGCCGAGTGGGTTTGGGTCTAGCCGAGTGGGTTTGGGTGTAGTCGAGTGGGTTTGGGTCTAGCGGAGTGGGTTTGGGTGAGCCGAGTGGGTTTGGGTCTAGCCGAGTGGGTTTGGGTGTAGCCGAGTGGGTTTGGGTCTAGCCGAGTGGGTTTGGGTCTAGCCGAGTGGGTTTGGGTCTAGCCGTGTGGGTTTGGTTCTAGCCGAGTTGGGTTGGGTCCAGCCGTGTGGGTTTGGGTCTAGCATAGTGGGTTTGGGTCTAGCGGAGTGTGTTTGGGTGTAGCCGCGTGGGTTTGGGTCTCGCCGAGTGTGTTTGGGTCTGGCGGAGTGGGTTTGGGTTTAGTGGAATGGGTTTGGGTCTAGCCGAGTGGGTTTGGGTCTAGCCGAGTGGGTTTGGGTGTAGCCGAGTGGGTTTGGGTCTAGCCGAGTGGGTTTGGGTCTAGCCGAGTGGGTTTGGCTCTAGCCGAGTGGGTTTGGGTCTAGCCGTGTGGGTTTGGTTCTAGCCGAGTGGGGTTGGGTCTAGCCATGTGGGTTTGGGTCTAGCATAGTAGGTATGGGTGTAGCGGATTGGGTTTGGGTGTAGCCGCGTGGCTTTGGGTCTAGTCGAGTGGGTTTGTGTCTAGCCGAGTGGGTTTGGGTCTAGCCGAGTGGGTTTGGGTGTAGACAAGTGGGTTTGGGTCTCGCCGAGTGGTTTTGGGTCTGGCGGAGTGGGTTTGGGTTTAGTGGAGTGGGTTTGGGTCTAGCCGAGTGGGTTTGGGTCTAGCCGAGTGGGTTTGGGTGTAGCCGAGTGGGTTTGGGTCTAGCCGAGGGGGTTTGGGTCTAGCCGAGTGGGTTTGGGTCTACCGAGTGGGTTTGGGTCTTGCCGTGTGGGTTTGGTTCTGGCCGAGTGGCGTTGGGTCCAGCCGTGTGGGTTTGGGTCTAGCATAGTAGGTTTGGGTCTAGCGGAGTGGGTTTGGGTTTAGCCGCGTGGGTTTGGGTCCAGTCGATTGGGTTTGTGTCTAGCCGAGTGGGATTGGGTCTAGCCGAGTGGGTTTGGGTCTAGCCAAGTGGGTTTGGGTCAAGCGGAGTGGGTTTGGGTGCAGCCGATTGGGTTGGGGTCTAGCCGAGTGGGTTTGGGTCTAGCCGAGTGGGTTTGGGTCTAGCTGTGTGGGTTTGGGTCTAGCCGAGTGTGTTTGGGTCTAGCCGAGTGGGTTTGCGTCTAGCCGAGTGGGTTTGTGTCTAGCGGAGTGGGTTTGGGTGTAGCCGAGTGGGTTTGGGTCTAGCCGAGTGGGTTTGGGTCTAGACGAGTGGGTTTGGGTCTAGCCGAGTGGGTTTCGGTCTAGCCGAGTGGGTTTGGGTCTAGCGGAGTGGGTTTAGGTATAGCCGAGTCCGTTTGGGTCTCGCGGAGTGGGTTTGGGTCTAGTGGAGTGGGTTTGGGTCTAGCCGAGTGGGTTTGAGTCTAGCCAAGTGGGTTTGGGTCTAGCCAAGTGGTTTTGGGTCTCGCCGAGTGTGTTTGGGTCTGGCGGAGTGGGTTTGGGTTTAGTGGAATGGGTTTGGGTCTAGCCGAGTGGGTTTGGGTCTAGCCGAGTGGGTTTGGGTGTAGCCGAGTGGGTTTGGGTCTAGCCGAGTGGGTTTGGGTCTAGCCGAGTGGGTTTGGCTCTAGCCGAGTGGGTTTGGGTCTAGCCGTGTGGGTTTGGTTCTAGCCGAGTGGGGTTGGGTCTAGCCATGTGGGTTTGGGTCTAGCATAGTAGGTTTGGGTGTAGCGGAGTGGGTTTGGGTGTAGCCGCGTGGCTTTGGGTCTAGTCGAGTGGGTTTGTGTCTAGCCGAGTGGGTTTGGGTCTAGCCGAGTGGGTTTGGGTGTAGACAAGTGGGTTTGGGTCTCGCCGAGTGGTTTTGGGTCTGGCGGAGTGGGTTTGGGTTTAGTGGAGTGGGTTTGGGTCTAGCCGAGTGGGTTTGGGTATAGCCGAGTGGGTTTGGGTGTAGCCGAGTGGGTTTGGGTCTAGCCGAGGGGGTTTGGGTCTAGCCGAGTGGGTTTGGGTCTAGCCGAGTGGGTTTGGGTCTTGCCGTGTGGGTTTGGTTCTAGCCGAGTGGCGTTGGGTCTAGCCGTGTGGGTTTGGGTCTAGCATAGTAGGTTTGGGTCTAGCGGAGTGGGTTTGGGTTTAGCCGCGTGGGTTTGGGTGCAGTCGGTTGGGTTTGTGTCTAGCCGAGTGGGATTGGGTCTAGCCGAGTGGGTTTGGGTCTAGCCAAGTGGGTTTGGGTCAAGCGGAGTGGGTTTGGGTGCAGCCGATTGGGTTGGGGTCTAGCCGAGTGGGTTTGGGTCTAGCCGAGTGGGTTTGGGTCTAGCTGTGTGGGTTTGGGTCTAGCCGAGTGTGTTTGGGTCTAGCCGTGTGGGTTTGCGTCTAGCCGAGTGGGTTTGGGTCTAGCGGAGTGGGTTTGGGTGTAGCCGTGTGGGTTTGGGTCTAGCCGAGTGGGTTTGGGTCTAGACGAGTGGGTTTGGGTCTAGCCGAGTGGGTTTCGGTCTAGCCGAGTGGGTTTGGGTCTAGCGGAGTGGGTTTAGGTATAGCCGAGTCCGTTTGGGTCTCGCGGAGTGGGTTTGGGTCTAGTGGAGTGGGTTTGGGTCTAGCCGAGTGGGTTTGAGTCTAGCCGAGTGGGTTTGGGTCTAGCCAAGTGGTTTTGGGTCTAGTCGAGTGGGTTTGGGTCTAGCGGAGTGGGTTTGGGTGTAGCCGAGTGGGTTTGCGTCCAGCCGAGTGGGTTGCGGTCTAGCCGAGTATGATTGGGTCTAGCGGAGTGGGTTTGGGTGTAGCCGCGTGGGTTTGGGTCTCGCCGAGTGTGTTTGGGTCTGGCGGAGTGGGTTTGGGTTTAGTGGAATGGGTTTGGGTCTAGCCGAGTGGGTTTGGGTCTAGCCGAGTGGGTTTGGGTGTAGCCGAGTGGGTTTGGGTCTAGCCGAGTGGGTTTGGGTGTAGCCGAGTGGGTTTGGGTGTAGCCGAGTGGGTTTGGGTCTAGCCGAGTGGGTTTGGGTCTAGCCGAGTGGGTTTGGCTCTAGCTGAGTGGGTTTAGGTCTAGCCGTGTGGGTTTGGTTCTAGCCGAGTGGGGTTGGGTCTAGCCATGTGGGTTTGGGTCTAGCATAGTAGGTTTGGGTGTAGCGGAGTGGGTTTGGGTGTAGCCGCGTGGCTTTGGGTCTAGTCGAGTGGGTTTGTGTCTAGCCGAGTGGGTTTGGGTCTAGCCGAGTGGGTTTGGGTGTAGACAAGTGGGTTTGGGTCTCGCCGAGTGGTTTTGGGTCTGGCGGAGTGGGTTTGGGTTTAGTGGAGTGGGTTTGGGTCTAGCCGAGTGGGTTTGGGTGTAGCCGAGTGGGTTTGGGTCTAGCCGAGGGGGTTTGGGTATAGCCGAGTGGGTTTGGGTCTAGCCGAGTGGGTTTGGGTCTTGCCGTGTGGGTTTGGTTCTAGCCGAGTGGCGTTGGGTCTAGCCGTGTGGGTGTGGGTCTAGCATAGTAGGTTTGGGTCTGGCGGAGTGGGTTTGGGTTTAGCCGCGTGGGTTTGGGTCCAGTCGATTGGGTTTGTGTCTAGCCGAGTGGGATTGGGTCTAGCCAAGTGGGTTTGGGTCAAGCGGAGTGGGTTTGGGTGCAGCCGATTGGGTTGGGGTCTAGCCGAGTGGGTTTGGGTCTAGCCGAGTGGGTTTGGGTCTAGCTGTGTGGGTTTGGGTCTAGCCGAGTGTGTTTGGGTCTCGCCGAGTGGGTTTGCGTCTAGCCGAGTGGGTTTGAGTCTAGCGGAGTGGGTTTGGGTGTAGCCGAGTGGGTTTGGGTCTAGCCGAGTGGGTTTGGGTCTAGACGAGTGGGTTTGGGTCTAGCCGAGTAGGTTTCGGTCTAGCCGAGTGGGTTTGGGTCTAGCGGAGTGGGTTTAGGTATAGCCGAGTCCGTTTGGGTCTCGCGGAGTGGGTTTGGGTCTAGTGGAGTGGGTTTGGGTCTAGCCGAGTGGGTTTGAGTCTAGCCGAGTCGGTTTGGGTCTAGCCAAGTGGTTTTGGGTCTAGCCGAGTGGGTTTGGGTCTAGCGGAGTGGGTTTGGGTGCAGCCGAGTGGGTTTGTGTCCAGCCGAGTGGGTTGCGGTCTAGCCGAGTATGATTGGGTCTAGCCGAGTGGGTTTCGGTCTAGCCGAGTGGGTTTGGGTCTAGCCGAGGGGGTTGGGGTCTAGCATAGTGGGTTTGGGTCTAGCGGAGTGGGTTTGGGTGTAGCCGCGTGGGTTTGGGTCTAGCCGAGTGGGTTTGGGTCTAGCCGAGTGGGTTTGGGTCTAGCCGAGTGGGTTTGGGTCTAACCAAGTGGGTTTGGGTCTAGCGGAGTGGGTTTGGGTGTAGCCGAGTGGGTTTGGGTATAGCTGAGTGGGTTTGGGTCCAGCTGAGTGGGATTGGGTCTAGCCGAGTGGGTTTGGGTCTAGCCGAGTGTGTTTGGGTCTAGCCGAGTGGGTTTGCGTCTAGCCGAGTGGGTTTGGGTCTAGCGCAGTGGGTTTGGGTGTAGCCGAGTGGGTTTGGGTCTAGCCGAGTGGGTTTGGGTCTAGACGAGTGGGTTTGGGTCTAGCCGAGTGGGTTTCGGTGTAGCCGAGTGGGTTTGGGTCTAGCGGAGTGGGTTTGGGTCTAGCGGAGTGGGTTTGGGTCTAGCGGAGTGGGTTTGGGTCTAGCGGAGTGGGTTTGGGTGTAGCCGAGTGGGTTTGGGACTAGCCGAGTCGGTTTGGGTCTAGCGGAGTGGGTTTGGGTCTAGCGGAGTGGGTTTGGGTCTAGCGGAGTGGGTTTGGGTGTAGCCGAGTGGGTTTGGGACTAGCCGAGTGGGTTTGGATCCAGCCGAGTGGGTTTGGGTCTAGCCGAATGGGTTTGGGTCTAGCCGAGTGGGTTTGGGTCTAGCCAAGTGGTTTTGGGACTAGCCGAGTGGGTTTGGGTCTAGCCGAGTGGGTTTGGGTCTAGCCGAGTGGTTTTGGTTCAAGCCGAGTGTATTTGGGTCTAGCCGCGTGGGTTTGGGTCTAGCCAAGTGGTTTTGGGACTAGCCGAGTGGGTTTGGGTCTAGCCGAGTGGGTTTGGGTCTAGCCGAGTGGTTTTGGTTCAAGCCGAGTGTTTTTGGGTCTAGCCGAGTGGGTTTGGGTCTAGCCAAGTGGTTTTGGGTCTAGCCGAGTGGGTTTGGGTCTAGCGGAGTGGGTTTGGGTGTAGCCGAGTGGGTTTGTGTCCAGCCGAGTGGGTTTGGGTCTAGCCGAGTATGTTTGGGTCTAGCCGAGTGGGTTTCGAACTAGCCGAGTGGGTTTGGGTCTAGCCGAGGGGGTTGGGGTCTAGCATAGTGGGTTTGGGTCTAGCGGAGTGGGTTTGGGTGTAGCCGCGTGGGTTTGGGTCTAGCGCAGTGGGTTTGGGTGTAGCCGAGTGGGTTTGGGTCTAGCCGAGTGGGTTTGGGTCTAGACGAGTGGGTTTGGGTCTAGCCGAGTGGGTTTCGGTGTAGCCGAGTGGGTTTGGGTCTAGCGGAGTGGGTTTGGGCCTAGCGGAGTGGGTTTGGGTCTAGCGGAGTGGGTTTGGGTCTAGCGGAGTGGGTTTGGGTCTAGCGGAGTGGGTTTGTGTGTAGCCGAGTGGGTTTGGGACCAGCCGAGTCGGTTTGGGTTTAGCGGAGTGGGTTTGGGTCTAGCGGAGTGGGTTTGGGTCTAGCGGAGTGGGTTTGGGTGTAGCCGAGTGGGTTTGGGACTAGCTGAGTGGGTTTGGATCTAGCCGAGTGGGTTTGGGTCTAGCCGAATGGGTTTGGGTCTAGCCGAGTGGGTTTGGGTCTAGCAGAATGGGTTTGGGTTTAGCTGAGTGGGTTTGGGTGTAGCCGAGTGGGTTTGGGTCCAGCCGAGTGGGTTTGGGTCCAGCGGAGTGGGTTTGGGTGTTGCGGAGTGGGTTTGGGTCTAGCCGAGTGGGGTTGGGTCTAGCCGAGTGGGTTTGGGTCTAGCGGAGTGGGATTGGGTTTAGCCTAGTGGGTTTGGGTCTATCCGAGTGGGTTTGGGTCTAGCCGAGTGGGTTTGGGTCTAGCTGAGTGGGTTTGGGTCTAGCGGAGTGGGTTTGGGTCTGCCGAGTGGGTTTGGGTCTAGCCGAGTGGGTTTGGGACTAGCCGAGTGGGTTTGGATCTAGCCGAGTGGGTTTGGGTCTAGCCGAATGGGTTTGGGTCTAGCCTAATCGGTTTGGGTCTAGCCGAGTGGGTGTGGGTCTAGCCGAGTGGGTTTGGGTCTAGCGGAGTGGGTTTGGGTGTTGCGGAGTGGGTTTGGGTCTAGCCGAGTGGGGTTGGGTCTAGCCGAGTGGGTTTGGGTCTAGCGGAGTGGGTTTGGGTCTAGTGGAGTGGGTTTGGGTCTAGCCGAGTGGGTTTGAGTCTAGCCGAGTGGGTTTGGGTCTAGCCAAGTGGTTTTGGGTCTAGCCGAGTGGGTTTGGGTCTAGCGGAGTGGGTTTGGGTGTAGCCGAGTGGGTTTGGGTATAGCTGAGTGGGTTCGGGTCCAGCTGAGTGGGATTGGGTCTAGCCGAGTGGGTTTGGGTCTAGCCGAGTGTGTTTGGGTCTAGCCGAGTGGGTTTGCGTCTAGCCGAGTGGGTTTGGGTCTAGCGCAGTGGGTTTGGGTGTAGCCGAGTGGGGTTGGGTCTAGCCGAGTGGGTTTGGGTCTAGCGGAGTGGGATTGGGTTTAGCCTAGTGGGTTTGGGTCTATCCGAGTGGGTTTGGGTCTAGCCGAGTGGGTTTGGGTCTAGCTGAGTGGGTTTGGGTCTAGCGGAGTGGGTTTGGGTCTGCCGAGTGGGTTTGGGTCTAGCCGAGTGGGTTTGGGACTAGCCGAGTGGGTTTGGATCTAGCCGAGTGGGTTTGGGTCTAGCCGAATGGGTTTGGGTCTAGCCGAATCGGTTTGGGTCTAGCCGAGTGGGTGTGGGTCTAGCCGAGTGGGTTTGGGTCTAGCGGAGTGGGTTTGGGTGTTGCGGAGTGGGTTTGGGTCTAGCCGAGTGGGGTTGGGTCTAGCCGAGTGGGTTTGGGTCTAGCGGAGTGGGTTTGGGTCTAGTGGAGTGGGTTTGGGTCTAGCCGAGTGGGTTTGAGTCTAGCCGAGTGGGTTTGGGTCTAGCCAAGTGGTTTTGGGTCTAGCCGAGTGGGTTTGGGTCTAGCGGAGTGGGTTTGGGTGTAGCCGAGTGGGTTTGGGTATAGCTGAGTGGGTTCGGGTCCAGCTGAGTGGGATTGGGTCTAGCCGAGTGGGTTTGGGTCTAGCCGAGTGTGTTTGGGTCTAGCCGAGTGGGTTTGCGTCTAGCCGAGTGGGTTTGGGTCTAGCGCAGTGGGTTTGGGTGTAGCCGAGTGGGTTTGGGTCTAGCCGAGTGGGTTTGGGTCTAGACGAGTGGGTTTGGGTCTAGCCGAGTGGGTTTCGGTGTAGCCGAGTGGGTTTGGGTCTAGCGGAGTGGGTTTGGGTCTAGCGGAGTGGGTTTGGGTCTAGCGGAGTGGGTTTGGGTCTAGCGGAGTGGGTTTGGGTCTAGCGGAGTGGGTTTGGGTGTAGCCGAGTGGGTTTGGGACTAGCCGAGTCGGTTTGGGTCTAGCGGAGTGGGTTTGGGTCTAGCGGAGTGGGTTTGGGTCTAGCGGAGTGGGTTTGGGTGTAGCCGAGTGGGTTTGGGACTAGCCGAGTGGGTTTGGATCCAGCCGAGTGGGTTTGGGTCTAGCCGAATGGGTTTGGGTCTAGCCGAGTGGGTTTGGGTCTAGCCAAGTGGTTTTGGGACTAGCCGAGTGGGTTTGGGTCTAGCCGAGTTGGTTTGGGTCTAGCCGAGTGGTTTTGGTTCAAGCCGAGTGTATTTGGGTCTAGCCGCGTGGGTTTGGGTCTAGCCAAGTGGTTTTGGGACTAGCCGAGTGGGTTTGGGTCTAGCCGAGTGGGTTTGGGTCTAGCCGAGTGGTTTTGGTTCAAGCCGAGTGTTTTTGGGTCTAGCCGAGTGGGTTTGGGTCTAGCCAAGTGGTTTTGGGTCTAGCCGAGTGGGTTTGGGTCTAGCCGAGTGTGTTTGGGTCTAGCCGAGTGGGTTTGCGTCTAGCCGAGTGGGTTTGGGTCTAGCGCAGTGGGTTTGGGTGTCGCCGAGTGGGTTTGGGTCTAGCCGAGTGGGTTTGGGTCTAGACGAGTGGGTTTGGGTCTAGCCGAGTGGGTTTCGGTGTAGCCGAGAGGGTTTGGGTCTAGCGGAGTGGGTTTGGGTCTAGCGGAGTGGGTTTGGGTCTAGCGGAGTGGGTTTGGGTCTAGCGGAGTGGGTTTGGGTCTAGCGGAGTGGGTTTGGGTGTAGCCGAGTGGGTTTGGGACTAGCCGAGTCGGTTTGGGTCTAGCGGAGTGGGTTTGGGTCTAGCGGAGTGGGTTTGGGTCTAGCGGAGTGGGTTTGGGTGTAGCCGAGTGGGTTTGGGACTAGCCGAGTGGGTTTGGATCCAGCCGAGTGGGTTTGGGTCTAGCCGAATGGGTTTGGGTCTAGCCGAGTGGGTTTGGGACTAGCCAAGTGGTTTTGGGACTAGCCGAGTGGGTTTGGGTCTAGCCGAGTGGGTTTGGGTCTAGCCGAGTGGTTTTGGTTCAAGCCGAGTGTATTTGGGTCTAGCCGCGTGGGTTTGGGTCTAGCCAAGTGGTTTTGGGACTAGCCGAGTGGGTTTGGGTCTAGCCGAGTGGGTTTGGGTCTAGCCGAGTGGTTTTGGTTCAAGCCGAGTGTTTTTGGGTCTAGCCGAGTGGGTTTGGGTCTAGCCAAGTGGTTTTGGGTCTAGCCGAGTGGGTTTGGGTCTAGCGGAGTGGGTTTGGGTGTAGCTGAGTGGGTTTGTGTCCAGCCGAGTGGGTTTGGGTCTAGCCGAGTATGTTTGGGTCTAGCCGAGTGGGTTTCGGTCTAGCCGAGTGGGTTTGGGTGTAGCCGCGTGGGTTTGGGTCTAGCGCAGTGGGTTTGGGTGTAGCCGAGTGGGTTTGGGTCTAGCCGAGTGGGTTTGGGTCTAGACGAGTGGGTTTGGGTCTAGCCGAGTGGGTTTCGGTGTAGCCGAGTGGGTTTGGGTCTAGCGGAGTGGGTTTGGGCCTAGCGGAGTGGGTTTGGGTCTAGCGGAGTGGGTTTGGGTCTAGCGGAGTGGGTTTGGGTCTAGCGGAGTGGGTTTGTGTGTAGCCGAGTGGGTTTGGGACCAGCCGAGTCGGTTTGGGTTTAGCGGAGTGGGTTTGGGTCTGGCGGAGTGGGTTTGGGTCTAGCGGAGTGGGTTTGGGTGTAGCCGAGTGGGTTTGGGACTAGCTGAGTGGGTTTGGATCTAGCCGAGTGGGTTTGGGTCTAGCCGAATGGGTTTGGGTCTAGCCGAGTGGGTTTGGGTCTAGCAGAATGGGTTTGGGTTTAGCTGAGTGGGTTTGGGTGTAGCCGAGTGGGTTTGGGTCTAGCCGAATCGGTTTGGGTCTAGCCGAGTGGGTGTGGGTCTAGCCGAGTGGGTTTGGGTCTAGCGGAGTGGGTTTGGGTGTTGCGGAGTGGGTTTGGGTCTAGCCGAGTGGGGTTGGGTCTAGCCGAGTGGGTTTGGGTCCAGCGGAGTGGGATTGGGTTTAGCCTAGTGGGTTTGGGTCTATCCGAGTGGGTTTGGGTCTAGCCGAGTGGGTTTGGGTCTAGCTGAGTGGGTTTGGGTCTAGCGGAGTGGGTTTGGGTCTGCCGAGTGGGTTTGGGTCTAGCCGAGTGGGTTTGGGTCTAGCCGATTGGGTTTGGGACTAGCCGAGTGGGTTTGGATCTAGCCGAGTGGGTTTGGGTCTAGCCGAATGGGTTTGGGTCTAGCCGAATCGGTTTGGGTCTAGCCGAGTGGGTGTGGGTCTAGCCGAGTGGGTTTGGGTCTAGCGGAGTGGGTTTGGGTGTTGCGGAGTGGGTTTGGGTCTAGCCGAGTGGGGTTGGGTCTAGCCGAGTGGGTTTGGGTCTAGCGGAGTGGGTTTGGGTCTAGTGGAGTGGGTTTGGGTCTAGCCGAGTGGGTTTGAGTCTAGCCGAGTGGGTTTGGGTCTAGCCAAGTGGTTTTGGGTCTAGCCGAGTGGGTTTGGGTCTAGCGGAGTGGGATTGGGTTTAGCCTAGTGGGTTTGGGTCTATCCGAGTGGGTTTGGGTCTAGCCGAGTGGGTTTGGGTCTAGCTGAGTGGGTTTGGGTCTAGCGGAGTGGGTTTGGGTCTGCCGAGTGGGTTTGGGTCTAGCCGAGTGGGTTTGGGACTAGCCGAGTGGGTTTGGATCTAGCCGAGTGGGTTTGGGTCTAGCCGAATGGGTTTGGGTCTAGCCGAATCGGTTTGGGTCTAGCCGAGTGGGTGTGGGTCTAGCCGAGTGGGTTTGGGTCTAGCGGAGTGGGTTTGGGTGTTGCGGAGTGGGTTTGGGTCTAGCCGAGTGGGGTTGGGTCTAGCCGAGTGGGTTTGGGTCTAGCGGAGTGGGTTTGGGTCTAGTGGAGTGGGTTTGGGTCTAGCCGAGTGGGTTTGAGTCTAGCCGAGTGGGTTTGGGTCTAGCCAAGTGGTTTTGGGTCTAGCCGAGTGGGTTTGGGTCTAGCGGAGTGGGTTTGGGTGTAGCCGAGTGGGTTTGGGTATAGCTGAGTGGGTTCGGGTCCAGCTGAGTGGGATTGGGTCTAGCCGAGTGGGTTTGGGTCTAGCCGAGTGTGTTTGGGTCTAGCCGAGTGGGTTTGCGTCTAGCCGAGTGGGTTTGGGTCTAGCGCAGTGGGTTTGGGTGTAGCCGAGTGGGTTTGGGTCTAGCCGAGTGGGTTTGGGTCTAGACGAGTGGGTTTGGGTCTAGCCGAGTGGGTTTCGGTGTAGCCGAGTGGGTTTGGGTCTAGCGGAGTGGGTTTGGGTCTAGCGGAGTGGGTTTGGGTCTAGCGGAGTGGGTTTGGGTCTAGCGGAGTGGGTTTGGGTCTAGCGGAGTGGGTTTGGGTGTAGCCGAGTGGGTTTGGGACTAGCCGAGTCGGTTTGGGTCTAGCGGAGTGGGTTTGGGTCTAGCGGAGTGGGTTTGGGTCTAGCGGAGTGGGTTTGGGTGTAGCCGAGTGGGTTTGGGACTAGCCGAGTGGGTTTGGATCCAGCCGAGTGGGTTTGGGTCTAGCCGAATGGGTTTGGGTCTAGCCGAGTGGGTTTGGGTCTAGCCAAGTGGTTTTGGGACTAGCCGAGTGGGTTTGGGTCTAGCCGAGTTGGTTTGGGTCTAGCCGAGTGGTTTTGGTTCAAGCCGAGTGTATTTGGGTCTAGCCGCGTGGGTTTGGGTCTAGCCAAGTGGTTTTGGGACTAGCCGAGTGGGTTTGGGTCTAGCCGAGTGGGTTTGGGTCTAGCCGAGTGGTTTTGGTTCAAGCCGAGTGTTTTTGGGTCTAGCCGAGTGGGTTTGGGTCTAGCCAAGTGGTTTTGGGTCTAGCCGAGTGGGTTTGGGTCTAGCCGAGTGTGTTTGGGTCTAGCCGAGTGGGTTTGCGTCTAGCCGAGTGGGTTTGGGTCTAGCGCAGTGGGTTTGGGTGTCGCCGAGTGGGTTTGGGTCTAGCCGAGTGGGTTTGGGTCTAGACGAGTGGGTTTGGGTCTAGCCGAGTGGGTTTCGGTGTAGCCGAGAGGGTTTGGGTCTAGCGGAGTGGGTTTGGGTCTAGCGGAGTGGGTTTGGGTCTAGCGGAGTGGGTTTGGGTCTAGCGGAGTGGGTTTGGGTCTAGCGGAGTGGGTTTGGGTGTAGCCGAGTGGGTTTGGGACTAGCCGAGTCGGTTTGGGTCTAGCGGAGTGGGTTTGGGTCTAGCGGAGTGGGTTTGGGTCTAGCGGAGTGGGTTTGGGTGTAGCCGAGTGGGTTTGGGACTAGCCGAGTGGGTTTGGATCCAGCCGAGTGGGTTTGGGTCTAGCCGAATGGGTTTGGGTCTAGCCGAGTGGGTTTGGGACTAGCCAAGTGGTTTTGGGACTAGCCGAGTGGGTTTGGGTCTAGCCGAGTGGGTTTGGGTCTAGCCGAGTGGTTTTGGTTCAAGCCGAGTGTATTTGGGTCTAGCCGCGTGGGTTTGGGTCTAGCCAAGTGGTTTTGGGACTAGCCGAGTGGGTTTGGGTCTAGCCGAGTGGGTTTGGGTCTAGCCGAGTGGTTTTGGTTCAAGCCGAGTGTTTTTGGGTCTAGCCGAGTGGGTTTGGGTCTAGCCAAGTGGTTTTGGGTCTAGCCGAGTGGGTTTGGGTCTAGCGGAGTGGGTTTGGGTGTAGCTGAGTGGGTTTGTGTCCAGCCGAGTGGGTTTGGGTCTAGCCGAGTATGTTTGGGTCTAGCCGAGTGGGTTTCGGTCTAGCCGAGTGGGTTTGGGTGTAGCCGCGTGGGTTTGGGTCTAGCGCAGTGGGTTTGGGTGTAGCCGAGTGGGTTTGGGTCTAGCCGAGTGGGTTTGGGTCTAGACGAGTGGGTTTGGGTCTAGCCGAGTGGGTTTCGGTGTAGCCGAGTGGGTTTGGGTCTAGCGGAGTGGGTTTGGGCCTAGCGGAGTGGGTTTGGGTCTAGCGGAGTGGGTTTGGGTCTAGCGGAGTGGGTTTGGGTCTAGCGGAGTGGGTTTGTGTGTAGCCGAGTGGGTTTGGGACCAGCCGAGTCGGTTTGGGTTTAGCGGAGTGGGTTTGGGTCTGGCGGAGTGGGTTTGGGTCTAGCGGAGTGGGTTTGGGTGTAGCCGAGTGGGTTTGGGACTAGCTGAGTGGGTTTGGATCTAGCCGAGTGGGTTTGGGTCTAGCCGAATGGGTTTGGGTCTAGCCGAGTGGGTTTGGGTCTAGCAGAATGGGTTTGGGTTTAGCTGAGTGGGTTTGGGTGTAGCCGAGTGGGTTTGGGTCTAGCCGAATCGGTTTGGGTCTAGCCGAGTGGGTGTGGGTCTAGCCGAGTGGGTTTGGGTCTAGCGGAGTGGGTTTGGGTGTTGCGGAGTGGGTTTGGGTCTAGCCGAGTGGGGTTGGGTCTAGCCGAGTGGGTTTGGGTCCAGCGGAGTGGGATTGGGTTTAGCCTAGTGGGTTTGGGTCTATCCGAGTGGGTTTGGGTCTAGCCGAGTGGGTTTGGGTCTAGCTGAGTGGGTTTGGGTCTAGCGGAGTGGGTTTGGGTCTGCCGAGTGGGTTTGGGTCTAGCCGAGTGGGTTTGGGTCTAGCCGATTGGGTTTGGGACTAGCCGAGTGGGTTTGGATCTAGCCGAGTGGGTTTGGGTCTAGCCGAATGGGTTTGGGTCTAGCCGAATCGGTTTGGGTCTAGCCGAGTGGGTGTGGGTCTAGCCGAGTGGGTTTGGGTCTAGCGGAGTGGGTTTGGGTGTTGCGGAGTGGGTTTGGGTCTAGCCGAGTGGGGTTGGGTCTAGCCGAGTGGGTTTGGGTCTAGCGGAGTGGGTTTGGGTCTAGTGGAGTGGGTTTGGGTCTAGCCGAGTGGGTTTGAGTCTAGCCGAGTGGGTTTGGGTCTAGCCAAGTGGTTTTGGGTCTAGCCGAGTGGGTTTGGGTCTAGAGGAGTGGGTTTGGGTGTAGCCGAGTGGGTTTGTGTCCAGCCGAGTGGGTTGCGGTCTAGCCGAGTATGATTGGGTCTAGCCGAGTGGGTTTCGGTCCAGCCGAGTGGGTTTGGGTCTAGCCGAGGGGGTTGGGGTCTAGCATAGTGGGTTTGGGTCTAGCGGAGTGGGTTTGGGTGTAGCCGCGTGGGTTTGGGTCTAGCCGAGTGGGTTTGGGTCTAGCCGAGTGGGTTTGGGTCTGGCCGAGTGGGTTTGGGTCTAACCAAGTGGGTTTGGGTCTAGCGGAGTGGGTTTGGGTGTAGCCGAGTGGGTTTGGGTATAGCTGAGTGGGTTTGGGTCCAGCTGAGTGGGATTGGGTCTAGCCGAGTGGGTTTGGGTCTAGCCGAGTGTGTTTGGGTCTAGCCGAGTGGGTTTGCGTCTAGCCGAGTGGGTTTGGGTCTAGCGCAGTGGGTTTGGGTGTAGCCGAGTGGGTTTGGGTCTAGCCGAGTGGGTTTGGGTCTAGACGAGTGGGTTTGGGTCTAGCCGAGTGGGTTTCGGTGTAGCCGAGTGGGTTTGGGTCTAGCGGAGTGGGTTTGGGTCTAGCGGAGTGGGTTTGGGTCTAGCGGAGTGGGTTTGGGTCTAGCGGAGTGGGTTTGGGTCTAGCGGAGTGGGTTTGGATGTAGCCGAGTGGGTTTGGGACTAGCCGAGTCGGTTTGGGTCTAGCGGAGTGGGTTTGGGTCTAGCGGAGTGGGTTTGGGTCTAGCGGAGTGGGTTTGGGTGTAGCCGAGTGGGTTTGGGACTAGCCGAGTGGGTTTGGATCCAGCCGAGTGGGTTTGGGTCTAGCCGAATGGGTTTGGGTCTAGCCGAGTGGGTTTGGGTCTAGCCAAGTGGTTTTGGGACTAGCCGAGTGGGTTTGGGTCTAGCCGAGTGGGTTTGGGTCTAGCCGAGTGGTTTTGGTTCAAGCCGAGTGTATTTGGTTCCAGCCGCGTGGGTTTGGGTCTAGCCAAGTGGTTTTGGGACTAGCCGAGTGGGTTTGGGTCTAGCCGAGTGGGTTTGGGTCTAGCCGAGTGGTTTTGGTTCAAGCCGAGTGTTTTTGGGTCTAGCCGAGTGGGTTTGGGTCTAGCCAAGTGGTTTTGGGTCTAGCCGAGTGGGTTTGGGTCTAGCGGAGTGGGTTTGGGTGTAGCCGAGTGGGTTTGTGTCCAGCCGAGTGGGTTTGGGTCTAGCCGAGTATGTTTGGGTCTAGCCGAGTGGGTTCGGTCTAGCCGAGTGGGTTTGGGTCTAGCCGAGGGGGTTGGGGTCTAGCATAGTAGGTTTGGGTCTAGCGGAGTGGGTTTGGGTGTAGCCGCGTGGGTTTGGGTCTAGCGCAGTGGGTTTGGGTGTAGCCGAGTGGGTTTGGGTCTAGCCGAGTGGGTTTGGGTCTAGACGAGTGGGTTTGGGTCTAGCCGAGTGGGTTTCGGTGTAGCCGAGTGGGTTTGGGTCTAGCGGAGTGGGTTTGGGCCTAGCGGAGTGGGTTTGGGTCTAGCGGAGTGGGTTTGGGTCTAGCGGAGTGGGTTTGGGTCTAGCGGAGTGGGTTTGTGTGTAGCCGAGTGGGTTTGGGACCAGCCGAGTCGGTTTGGGTTTAGCGGAGTGGGTTTGGGTCTAGCGGAGTGGGTTTGGGTCTAGCGGAGTGGGTTTGGGTGTAGCCGAGTGGGTTTGGGACTAGCTGAGTGGGTTTGGATCTAGCCGAGTGGGTTTGGGTCTAGCCGAATGGGTTTGGGTCTAGCCGAGTGGGTTTGGGTCTAGCAGAATGGGTTTGGGTTTAGCTGAGTGGGTTTGGGTGTAGCCGAGTGGGTTTGGGTCTAGCCGAATCGGTTTGGGTCTAGCCGAGTGGGTGTGGGTCTAGCCGAGTGGGTTTGGGTCTAGCGGAGTGGGTTTGGGTGTTGCGGAGTGGGTTTGGGTCTAGCCGAGTGGGGTTGGGTCTAGCCGAGTGGGTTTGGGTCTAGCGGAGTGGGATTGGGTTTAGCCTAGTGGGTTTGGGTCTATCCGAGTGGGTTTGGGTCTAGCCGAGTGGGTTTGGGTCTAGCTGAGTGGGTTTGGGTCTAGCGGAGTGGGTTTGGGTCTGCCGAGTGGGTTTGGGTCTAGCCGAGTGGGTTTGGGACTAGCCGAGTGGGTTTGGATCTAGCCGAGTGGGTTTGGGTCTAGCCGAATGGGTTTGGGTCTAGCCGAATCGGTTTGGGTCTAGCCGAGTGGGTGTGGGTCTAGCCGAGTGGGTTTGGGTCTAGCGGAGTGGGTTTGGGTGTTGCGGAGTGGGTTTGGGTCTAGCCGAGTGGGGTTGGGTCTAGCCGAATGGGTTTGGGTCTAGCGGAGTGGGTTTGGGTTTAGCCTAGTGGGTTTGGGTCTATCCGAGTGGGTTGGGGTCTAGCCGAGTGGGTTTGGGTCTAGCTGAGTGGGTTTGGGTCTAGCGGAGTGGGTTTGGGTCTAGCCGAGTGGGTTTGGGTCTAGCCGAGTCCGTTTGGGTCTAGCCGAGTGGGTTTGGGACTAGCCGAGTGGGTTTGGGTCTCGCCGAGTGGGTTTCGGTCTAGCGGAGTGGGTTTGGGTCTAGCCGAGTCCGTTTGGGTCTAGCCGAGTGGGTTTGGGACTAGCAGAGTGGGTTTGGGTCTCGCGGAGTGGGTTTGGTTCTAGCAGAGTGGGTTTGGGTCTAGCCGATTGGGTTTGGGTCTAGCCGAGTGGGTTTGGGTGTAGCTGAGTGGGTTTGGGTCAAGCCGAGTGGGTTTGGGTCTAACCGAGTGGGTTTGGGTGTGGCCAAGTGGGTTTGGGTCTAGCCGTGTGGGTTTGGTTCTAGCCGAGTGGGTTTGGGTCTAGCCAAGTGGTTTTGGGTCTAGCTGAGTGGGTTTGGGTCTAGCGGAGTGGGTTTGGGTGTAGCCGAGTGGGTTTGGGTCCAGCCGAGTGGGTTTGGGTCTAACCGAGTATGTTTGGGTCTAGTCGAGTGGGTTTGGGTCTAGCCGAGTGGGTTTGGGTCTAGCCGAGTGCGTTTGGGTCTAGCATGGTGGGTTTGGGTCTAGCGGAGTGGGTTTGGGTGTAGCCGCGTGGGTTTGGGTCTAGCATAGTGGGTTTGGGTCTAGCGGAGTGGGTTTGGGTGTACCCGCGTGGGTTTGGGTCTAGCCGAGTGGGTTTGGGTCAAGCCGAGTGGGTTTGGGTCTAGCCGAGTGGGTTTGGGTCTAACCCAGTGGGTTTGGGTCTAGCGGAGTGGGTTTGGGTGTAGCCAAGTGGGTTTGGGTATAGCCGAGTGGGTTTGGGTCCAGCTGAGTGGGATTGGGTCTAGCCGAGTGGGTTTGGGTCTAGCCGAGTGTGTTTGGGTCTAGCCGAGTGGGTTTGGGTCTAGCCGAGTGGGTTTCGGTGTAGCCGAGTGGGTTTGGGTCTAGCGGAGTGGGTTTGGGTCTAGCGGAGTGGGTTTGGGTCTAGCGGAGTGGGTTTGGGTCTAGCGGAGTGGGTTTGGGTCTGGCGGAGTGGGTTTGGGTCAAGTGGAGTGGGTTTGGGTCTAGCTGAGTGGGTTTGGGTCTAGCCGAGTGTGTTTGGGTCTAGCCGAGCGGGTTTGCGTATAGCCGAGTGGGTTTGGGTCTAGCGGAGAGGGTTTGGGTGTAGCCGAGTGGGTTTGGGTCTAGCCGAGTGGGTTTGGGTCTAGCCGAGTGGGTTTGGGTCTAGACAAGTGGGTTTGGGTCTCGCCGAGTGGGTTTGGGTCTGGCGGAGTGGGTTTGGGTTTAGTGGAGTGGGTTTGGGTCTAGCCGAGTGGGTTTGGGTCTAGCCGAGTGGGTTTGCGTGTAGCCGAGTGGGTTTGGGTCTAGCCTAGGGGGTTTGGGTCTAGCCGAGTAGGTTTGGGTCTAGCCGAGTGGGTTTGGGTCTTGCCGTGTGGGTTTGGTTCTAGCCGAGTGGGGTTGGGTCTAGCCGTGTGGGTTTGGGTCTAGCATAGTAGGTTTGGGTCTAGCGGAGTGGGTTTGGGTTTAGCCGCGTGGGTTTGGGTCAAGTGGAGTGGGTTTGTGTCCAGCCGAGTGGGTTTGGGTCTAGCCGAGTGGGTTTGGGTCTAGCCAAGTGGGTTTGGGTCAAGTGGAGTGGGTTTGGGTGCAGCCGAGTGGGTTGGGGTCGAGCCGAGTGGGTTTGGGTCCAGCCGAGTGGGTTTGGGTCCAGCTGTGTGGGTTTGGGTCTAGCCGAGTGTGTTTGGGTCTAGCCGAGTGGGTTTGCGTCTAGCCGAGTGGGTTTGGGTCTAGCCGAGTGGGTTTGGGTCTAGCCGAGTGGGTTTGGGTCTAGCCGAGTGGGTTTGGGTGTAGCCGAGTGGGTTTGGGTCTAGCCGAGTGGGTTTGGGTCTAGCCGAGTGGGTTTGGGTCTAGCCGAGTGGGTTTGGGTCTAGCCGTGTGGGTTTGGTTCTAGCCGAGTTGGGTTGGGTCCAGCCGTGTGGGTTTGGGTCTAGCATAGTGGGTTTGGGTCTAGCGGAGTGGGTTTGGGTGTAGCCGCGTGGGTTTGGGTCTCGCCGAGTGTGTTTGGGTCTGGCGGAGTGGGTTTGGGTTTAGTGGAATGGGTTTGGGTCTAGCCGAGTGGGTTTGGGTGTAGCCGAGTGGGTTTGGGTCTAGCCGAGTGGGTTTGGGTCTAGCCGAGTGGGTTTGGCTCTAGCCGAGTGGGTTTGGGTCTAGCCGTGTGGGTTTGATTCTAGCCGAGTGGGGTTGGGTCTAGCCATGTGGGTTTGGGTCTAGCATAGTAGGTTTGGGTGTAGCGGAGTGGGTTTGGGTCTAGCCGAGTGTGTTTGGGTCTAGCCGAGCGGGTTTGCGTATAGCCGAGTGGGTTTGGGTCTAGCGGAGAGGGTTTGGGTGTAGCCGAGTGGGTTTGGGTCTAGCCGAGTGGGTTTGGGTCTAGCCGAGTGGGTTTGGGTCTAGACAAGTGGGTTTGGGTCTCGCCGAGTGGGTTTGGGTCTGGCGGAGTGGGTTTGGGTTTAGTGGAGTGGGTTTGGGTCTAGCCGAGTGGGTTTGGGTCTAGCCGAGTGGGTTTGGGTCTTGCCGTGTGGGTTTGGTTCTAGCCGAGTGGGGTTGGGTCTAGCCGTGTGGGTTTGGGTCTAGCATAGTAGGTTTGGGTCTAGCGGAGTGGGTTTGGGTTTAGCCGCGTGGGTTTAGGTCAAGTCGAGTGGGTTTGTGTCCAGCCGAGTGGGTTTGGGTCTAGCCGAGTGGGTTTGGGTCTAGCCAAGTAGGTTTGGGTCAAGTGGAGTGGGTTTGGGTGCAGCCGAGTGGGTTGGGGTCGAGCCGAGTGGGTTTGGGTCCAGCCGAGTGGGTTTGGGTCCAGCTGTGTGGGTTTGGGTCTAGCCGAGTGTGTTTGGGTCTAGCCGAGTGGGTTTGCGTCTAGCCGAGTGGGTTTGGGTCTAGCCGAGTGGGTTTGGGTCTAGCCGAGTGGGTTTGGGTCCAGCCGAGTGGGTTTGGGTGTAGCCGAGTGGGTTTGGGTCTAGCCGAGTGGGTTTGGGTCTAGCCGAGTGGGTTTGGGTCTAGCCGAGTGGGTTTGGGTCTAGCCGTGTGGGTTTGGTTCTAGCCGAGTTGGGTTGGGTCCAGCCGTGTGGGTTTGGGTCTAGCATAGTGGGTTTGGGTCTAGCGGAGTGGGTTTGGGTGTAGCCGCGTGGGTTTGGGTCTCGCCGAGTGTGTTTGGGTCTGGCGGAGTGGGTTTGGGTTTAGTGGAATGGGTTTGTGTCTCGCCGAGTGGGTTTGGGTGTAGCCGAGTGGGTTTGGGTGTAGCCGAGTGGGTTTGGGTCTAGCCGAGTGGGTTTGGCTTTAGCCGAGTGGGTTTGGGTCTAGCCGTGTGGGTTTGATTCTAGCCGAGTGGGGTTGGGTCTAGCCATGTGGGTTTGGGTCTAGCATAGTAGGTTTGGGTGTAGCGGAGTGGGTTTGGGTCTAGCCGAGTGGGTTTCGGTGTAGCCGAGTGGGTTTGGGTCTAGCGGAGTGGGTTTGGGTCTAGCGGAGTGGGTTTGGGTCTAGCGGAGTGGGTTTGGGTCTAGCGGAGTGGGTTTGGGTCTGGCGGAGTGGGTTTGGGTCAAGTGGAGTGGGTTTGGGTCTAGCTGAGTGGGTTTGGGTCTAGCCGAGTGTGTTTGGGTCTAGCCGAGCGGGTTTGCGTATAGCCGAGTAGGTTTGGGTCTAGCGGAGAGGGTTTGGGTGTAGCCGAGTGGGTTTGGGTCTAGCCGAGTGGGTTTGCGTGTAGCCGAGTGGGTTTGGGTCTAGCCTAGGGGGTTTGGGTCTAGCCGAGTGGGTTTGGGTCTAGCCGAGTGGGTTTGCGTGTAGCCGAGTGGGTTTGGGTCTAGCCTAGGGGGTTTGGGTCTAGCCGAGTGGGTTTGGGTCTAGCCGAGTGGGTTTGGGTCTTGCCGTGTGGGTTTGGTTCTAGCCGAGTGGGGTTGGGTCGAGCCGTGTGGGTTTGGGTCTAGCATAGTAGGTTTGGGTCTAGCGGAGTGGGTTTGGGTTTAGCCGCGTGGGTTTGGGTCTAGTCGAGTGGGTTTGTGTCCAGCCAAGTGGGTTTGGGTCTAGCCGAGTGGGTTTGGGTCTAGCCAAGTGGGTTTGGGTCAAGTGGAGTGGGTTTGGGTGCAGCCGAGTGGGTTGGGGTCGAGCCGAGTGGGTTTGGGTCCAGCCGAGTGGGTTTGCGTCTAGCTGTGTTGGTTTGGGTCTAGCCGAGTGTGTTTGGGTCCAGCCGAGTGGGTTTGCGTCTAGCCGAGTGGGTTTGGGTCTAGCGGAGTGGGTTTGGGTGTAGCCGAGTGGGTTTGGGTCTAGCCGAGTGGGTTTGGGTGTAGCCGAGTGGGTTTGGGTCTAGCCGAGTGGGTTTGGGTCTAGCCGAGTGGGTTTGGGTCTAGCCGAGTGGGTTTGGGTCTAGCCGTGTGGGTTTGGTTCTAGCCGAGTTGGGTTGGGTCCAGCCGCGTGGGTTTGGGTCTCGCCGAGTGTGTTTGGGTCTGGCGGAGTGGGTTTGGGTTTAGTGGAATGGGTTTGGGTCTAGCCGAGTGGGTTTGGGTCTAGCCGAGTGGGTTTGGGTGTAGCCGAGTGGGTTTGGGTCTAGCCGAGTGGGTTTGGGTCTAGCCGAGTGGGTTTGGCTCTAGCCGAGTGGGTTTGGGTCTAGCCGTGTGGGTTTGGTTCTAGCCGAGTGGGGTTGGGTCTAGCCATGTGGGTTTGGGTCTAGCATAGTAGGTTTGGGTGTAGCGGAGTGGGTTTGGGTGTAGCCGCGTGGCTTTGGGTCTAGTCGAGTGGGTTTGTGTCTAGCCGAGTGGGTTTGGGTCTAGCCGAGTGGGTTTGGGTGTAGACAAGTGGGTTTGGGTCTCGCCGAGTGGTTTTGGGTCTGGCGGAGTGGGTTTCGGTTTAGTGGAGTGGGTTTGGGTCTAGCCGAGTGGGTTTGGGTCTAGCCGAGTGGGTTTGGGTGTAGCCGAGTGGGTTTGGGTCTAGCCGAGGGGGTTTGGGTCTAGCCGAGTGGGTTTGGGTCTAGCCGAGTGGGTTTGGGTCTTGCCGTGTGGGTTTGGTTCTAGCCGAGTGGCGTTGGGTCCAGCCGTGTGGGTTTGGGTCTAGCATAGTAGGTTTGGGTGTAGCGGAGTGGGTTTGGGTTTAGCCGCGTGGGTTTGGGTCCAGTCGATTGGGTTTGTGTCTAGCCGAGTGGATTGGGTCTAGCCGAGTGGGTTTGGATCTAGCCAAGTGGGTTTGGGTCAAGCGGAGTGGGTTTGGTTGCAGCCGATTGGGTTGGGGTCTAGCCGAGTGGGTTTGGGTCTAGCCGAGTGGGTTTGGGTCTAGCTGTGTGGGTTTGGGTCTAGCCGAGTGTGTTTGGGTCTAGCCGAGTGGGTTTGCGTCTAGCCGAGTGGGTTTGGGTCTAGCGGAGTGGGTTTGGGTGTAGCCGAGTGGGTTTGGGTCTAGCCGAGTGGGTTTGGGTCTAGACGAGTGGGTTTGGGTCTAGCCGAGTGGGTTTCGGTCTAGCCGAGTGGGTTTGGGTCTAGCGGAGTGGGTTTAGGTATAGCCGAGTCCGTTTGGGTCTCGCGGAGTGGGTTTGGGTCTAGTGGAGTGGGTTTGGGTCTAGCCGAGTGGGTTTGAGTCTAGCCGAGTGGGTTTGGGTCTAGCCAAGTGGTTTTGGGTCTAGCCGAGTGGGTTTGGGTCTAGCGGAGTGGGCTTGGGTGTAGCCGAGTGGGTTTGGGTCTAGCCGAGTGGGTTTGGGTCTAGCCGAGTGGGTTTGGGTCTAGCCGAGTGGGTTTGGGTCTAGCCGTGTGGGTTTGGTTCTAGCCGAGTTGGGTTGGGTCCAGCCGTGTGGGTTTGGGTCTAGCATAGTGGGTTTGGGTCTAGCGGAGTGGGTTTGGGTGTAGCCGCGTGGGTTTGGGTCTCGCCGAGTGTGTTTGGGTCTGGCGGAGTGGGTTTGGGTTTAGTGGAATGGGTTTGGGTCTAGCCGAGTGGGTTTGGGTGTAGCCGAGTGGGTTTGGGTCTAGCCGAGTGGGTTTGGGTCTAGCCGAGTGGGTTTGGCTCTAGCCGAGTGGGTTTGGGTCTAGCCGTGTGGGTTTGGTTCTAGCCGAGTGGGGTTGGGTCTAGCCATGTGGGTTTGGGTCTAGCATAGTAGGTTTGGGTGTAGCGGAGTGGGTTTGGGTCTAGCCGAGTGGGTTTCGGTGTAGCCGAGTGGGTTTGGGTCTAGCGGAGTGGGTTTGGGTCTAGCGGAGTGGGTTTGGGTCTAGCGGAGTGGGTTTGGGTCTAGCGGAGTGGGTTTGGGTCTGGCGGAGTGGGTTTGGGTCAAGTGGAGTGGGTTTGGGTCTAGCTGAGTGGGTTTGGGTCTAGCCGAGTGTGTTTGGGTCTAGCCGAGCGGGTTTGCGTATAGCCGAGTGGGTTTGGGTCTAGCGGAGAGGGTTTGGGTGTAGCCGAGTGGGTTTGGGTCTAGCCGAGTGGGTTTGGGTCTAGCCGAGTGGGTTTGGGTCTAGACAAGTGGGTTTGGGTCTCGCCGAGTGGGTTTGGGTCTGGCGGAGTGGGTTTGGGTTTAGTGGAGTGGGTTTGGGTCTAGCCGAGTGGGTTTGGGTCTAGCCGAGTGGGTTTGCGTGTAGCCGAGTGGGTTTGGGTCTAGCCTAGGGGGTTTGGGTCTAGCCGAGTGGGTTTGGGTCTAGCCGAGTGGGTTTGGGTCTTGCCGTGTGGGTTTGGTTCTAGCCGAGTGGGGTTGGGTCTAGCCGTGTGGGTTTGGGTCTAGCATTGTAGGTTTGGGTCTAGCGGAGTGGGTTTGGGTTTAGCCGCGTGGGTTTGGGTCTAGTCGAGTGGGTTTGTGTCCAGCCGAGTGGGTTTGGGTCTAGCCGAGTGGGTTTGGGTCTAGCCAAGTGGGTTTGGGTCAAGTGGAGTGGGTTTGGGTGCAGCCGAGTGGGTTGGGGTCGAGCCGAGTGGGTTTGGGTCCAGCCGAGTGGGTTTGGGTCTAGCTGTGTTGGTTTGGGTCTAGCCGAGTGTGTTTGGGTCTAGCCGAGTGGGTTTGCGTCTAGCCGAGTGGGTTTGGGTCTAGCGGAGTGGGTTTGGGTGTAGCCGAGTGGGTTTGGGTCTAGCCGAGTGGGTTTGGGTGTAGCCGAGTGGGTTTGGGTCTAGCCGAGTGGGTTTGGGTCTAGCCGAGTGGGTTTGGGTCTAGCCGAGTGCGTTTGGTTCTAGCGGTGTGGGTTTGGGTCTAGCCAGTGGGTTTGGGTCTAGCCGAGTGGGTGTGGGTCTAGCCGAGTGGGTTTGGGTCTAGCCAAGTGGGTTTGGGTGCAGCCGAGTGGGTTTGGGTCTAGCCGAGTGTGTTTGGGTCTAGTCGAGTGGGTTTGGGTCTAGCCGAGTGGGTTTGGGTCTAGCCGAGTGGGTTTGGGCCTAGCCGCATGGGTTTGGGTCTAGCGGAGTGGGTTTGGGTCTAGCGGAGTGGGCTTGGGTCTAGCCGAGTGGGTTTGGGCCTAGCCGAGTGGGTTTGGGTCTAGCCGAGTGGGTTTGGGTCTCGCCGAGTGGGTTTCCATCTAGCTGAGTGGGTTTGGGTCTAGCGGAGTGGGTTTGGGTGTAGCCGAGTGGATTTGGGTCTAGCCGAGTGGGTTTGGGTCTAGACGAGTGGGTTTGGGTCTAGCCGAGTGGGTTTCGGTCTAGCCGAGTGGGTTTGGGTCTAGCAGAGTGGGTTTGGGTCTAGCCGAGTCCGTTTGGTTCTAGCCGAGTGGGTTTGGGACTAGCAGAGTGGGTTTGGGTCTAGCCGATTGGGTTTGGGTCTCGCCGAGTGGGTTTGCGTCTAGCTGAGTGGGTTTGGGTCTAGCGGAGTGGGTTTGGGTGTAGCGGAGTGGGCTTGGGTCTAGCCGAGTGGGTTTGGGCCTAGCCGAGTGGGTTTGGGTCTAGCCGAGTGGGTTTGGGTCTCGCCGAGTGGGTTTGCGTCTAGCTGAGTGGGTTTGGGTCTAGCGGAGTGGGTTTGGGTCCAGCCGATTGGGTTTGGGTCTAGCCGAGTGTGTTTGGGTCTAGCCGAGTGGGTTTGGGTGCAGCCGAGTGGGTTTGGGTCTAGCCGAGTGTGTTTGGGTCTAGTCGAGTGGGTTTGGGTCTAGCCGAGTGGGTTTGGGTCTAGCCGAGTGGGTTTGGGCCTAGCCACGTGGGTTTGGGTCTAGCGGAGTGGGTTTGGGTCTAGCGGAGTGGGCTTGGGTCTAGCCGAGTGGGTTTGGGACTAGCCGAGTGGGTTTGGGTCTAGCCGAGTGGGTTTGGGTCTAGCCGAGTGGGTTTGCGTCTAGCTGAGTGGGTTTGGGTCTAGCGGAGTGGGTTTGGGTGTAGCCGAGTGGATTTGGGTCTAGCCGAGAGGGTTTGGGTCTAGACGAGTGGGTTTGGGTCTAGCCGAGTGGGTTTCGGTCTAGCCGAGTGGGTTTGGGTCTAGCAGAGTGTGTTTGGGTCTAGCCGAGTCCGTTTGGTTCTAGCCGAGTGGGTTTGGGAGTAGCAGAGTGGGTTTGGGTCTAGCGGGGTGGGTTTGGTTCTAGCGGAGTGGGTTTAGGTCTACCCGATTGGGTTTGGGTCTAGCCGAGTGGGTTTGGGTCTGGCGGAGTGGGTTTGGGTCTAGTGGAGTGGGTTTGGATCTAGCCGAGTGGGTTTGGGTCTAGCCAAGTGGGTTTGGGTGTAGCTGAGTGGGTTTGGGTCTAGCCGAGTGGGTTTGGGTCTAGCCGTGTGGGTTTGGTTCTAGCCAAGTGGGTTTGGGTCTAGCCGAGTGGGTTTGGGCCTAGACGAGTGGGTTTAGGTTTAGCCGAGTGGCTTTCGGTGTAGCCGAGTGGGTTTGGGTCTAGCGGAGTGGGTTTGTGTCTGGCGGAGTGGGTTTGGGTCTAGCGGAGTGGGTTTGGGTCTTGCGGAGTGGGTTTGGGTCTAGCGGAGTGGGTTTGGGTCTAGCCGAGTGCGTTTGGGTCTAGCCGAGTTGGTTTGGGTCTAGCGGAGTGGGTTTGTGTCCAGCCGAGTGGGTTTGGGTCTAGCGGAGTGGGTTTGGGTCTAGTCGAGTGGGTTTGGGTCTAGCGGTGTGGGTTTGGGTCTAGCCGAGTGGGTTCGGGTGTAGCCGAGTGGGTTTGGGTCTAGCGGAGTGGGTTTGTGTCTAGCGGAGTGGGTTTGGGTCTAGCGGAGTGGGTTTGGGTCTTGCGGAGTGGGTTTGGGTCCAGCGGAGTGGGTTTGGGTCTAGCCGAGTGCGTTTGGGTCTAGCCGAGTTGGTTTGGGTCTAGCGGGGTGGGTTTGGGTCCAGCCGAGTGGGTTTGGGTCTAGCGGAGTGGGTTTGGGTCTAGTCGAGTGGGTTTGGGTCTAGCGGTGTGGGTTTGGGTCTAGCCGAGTGGGTTTGGGTGTAGCCGAGTGGGTTTGGGTCTAGCCCAGTGGGTTTGGGTTTGCCGAGTGGGTTTGGGTAAAGCGGAGTGGGTTTGGGCCTAGCGGAGTGGGTTTGGGTGTAGCGGAGTGGGTTTGGGTCCAGCCGAGTGGGTTTGGGTCTAGCCGAGTGGGTTTGGGTCTAGCCGAGTGGGTTTTCGTCTAGCCGAGTGGGTTTGGGTCTAGCGGAGTGGGTTTGGGTGTAGCCGAGTGGGTTTGGGTGTAGCTGAGTGGGTTTGGGTCTGGACGAGTGGGTTTGGGTCTAGCCGAGTGGGTTTGGGTCTAGCCAAGTGGGTTTGGGCCTAGCCTAGTGGGTTTGGGTCCAGACAAGTGGGTTTGGGTCTAGCGGAGTGGGTTTGGGTCTAGCGGAGTAGGGTTGGGTCTAGCCGAGTGGGTTTGGGTCTAACCGAGTGGGTTTGTGTCTAGCGGAGTGGGTTTGTGTCTAGCGGAGTGGGTTTGGGTCTAGCGGAGTGGGATTGGGTCTAGCCGAGTGGGTTTGGGTCTAGCCGAGTGGGTTTGGGACTAGCCGAGTGGGTTTGGGTCTAGCCGAGTGGGTTTGGGTCTAGCTGAATGGGTTTGGGTGTAGCCGAGTGGGTTTGGGTCTAGCGGAGTGGGTTTGGGTGTAGCCGAGTGGGTTTGGGTGTGGCCGAGTGCGTTTGGGTCTAGCCGAGTGGGTTTGGGTGTAGCCGAGTGGGTTTGGGTCTAGCCGAGTGGGTTTGGGTCTAGCGGAGTGGGTTTGGGTCTAGCGGAGTGGGTTTGCGTCTAGCCGAGTGGGTTTGGGTCTAGCCGAGTCCGTTTGGGTCTAGCCGAGTCCGTTTGGGTCTAGCCGAGTGGGTTTGGGACTAGCCGAGTGGGTTTGGGTCTAGCCGAGTGGGTTTGGGTCTAGCCAAGTGGGTTTGGGTCTAGCGGAGTGGGTTTGGGTGTAGCCGAGTGGGTTTGGGTCTAGCGGAGTTGGTTTGGGTGTAGCCGAGTGGGTTTGGGTCTAGCCGAGTGGGTTTGGGTCTAGCCGACTGGGTTTGGGTCTAGCCGAGTGGGTTTGGGTCTAGCCGAGTGGGTTTGGGTCTAACCGAGTGGGTTTTCGTCTAGCCGAGTGGGTTTGGGTCTAGCGGAGTGGGTTTGGGTGTAGCCGAGTGGGTTTGGGTGTAGCCGAGTGGGTTTGGGTCTGGACGAGTGGGTTTGGGTCTAGCCGAGTGGGTTTGGGTCTAGCCAAGTGGGTTTGGGTCTAGCCTAGTGGGTTTGGGTCTAGACAAGTGGGTTTGGGTCTAGCGGAGTGGGTTTGGGTCTAGCGGAGTGGGGTTGGGTCTAGCCGAGTGGGTTTGGGTCTAACCGAGTGGGTTTGTGTCCAGCGGAGTGGGTTTGTGTCTAGCGTAGTGGGTTTGGGTCTAGCGGAGTGGGATTGGGTCTAGCCGAGTGGGTTTGGGTCTAGCCGAGTGGGTTTGGGACTAGCCGAGTGGGTTTGGGTCTAGCCGAGTGGGTTTGGGTCTAGCTGAATGGGTTTGGGTCTAGCCGAGTGGGTTTGGGTCTAGCCGACAGGGTTTGGGTCTAGCCGAGTGGGTTTGGGTCTAGCCGAGTGGGTTTGGGTCTAGCCGAGTGGGTTTGGGTCTAGCCGAGTGGGTGTGGGTCCAGCCGAGTGGGTTTGGGTCTAGCCGAGTGGGTTTGGGTCTAGCCGAGTGGGTTTGGGTGTAGCCGAGTGGGTTTGGGTCTAGCCGAGTGGGTTTGTGCCTAGCCGAGTGGGTTTGGGTCTAGCGGTGTGGGTTTGGGTGTAGCTGAGTGGGTTTGGGACTAGCCGAGTGGGTTTGGGTCTAGCCGAGTGGGTTTGGGTCTAGCCGAATGGGTTTGGGTCTACCCGAGTGGGTTTGGGTCTACCCGAGTGGGTTTGGGTCTAGCCGAGTGGGTTTGGGGCTAGCCGAGTGGGTTTGGGTGTAGCCGAGTGGGTTTGGGTCTAGCGGAGTGGGTTTGGGTCTAGCGGAGTGGGTTTGGGTGTAGCCGAGTGGGTTTGGGTCTAGCCGAATGGGTTTGGGTCTAGACGAGTGGGTTTGGGTCTAGCCGAGTGGGTATCGTTCTAGCCGAGTGGGTTTGGGTCTAGCGGAGTGGGTTTGGGTCTAGCCGAGTCCGTTTGGGTCTAGCCGAGTGGGTTTGGGTCAAGCCGATTGGGTTTGGGTCTAGCCATGTGGGTTTGGGTCTAGCCGAGTGGGTTAGGGTGTAGCCGAGTGGGTTTGGGTCTAGCCAAGTGGGTTTGGGTCTAGCGGAGTGGGTTTGGGTGTAGCCGAGTGGGTTTGAGTCTAGCCGAGTGGGTTTGGGTCTAGCCGAGTGGGATTGGTCTAGCCGAGTGGGTTTGGGTCTAGCCGAGTTTGTATGGGTCTAGCCGAGTGGGTTTGCGTCTAGCCAAGTGGGTTTGGGTCAAGCGGAGTGGGTTTGGGTGTAGCCGAGTGGGTTTGGGTCTAGCCGAGTGGGTTTGGGTCTAGACGAGTGGGTTTGGGTCTAGCCGAGTGGGTTTCGGTGTAGCCGAGTGGGTTTGGGTCTAGCGGAGTGGGTTTGTGTCTAGCAGAGTGGGTTTGGGTCTAGCGGAGTGGGTTTGGGTCTAGCGGAGTGGGTTTGGGTCTAGCCGAGTGGGTTTGGGTCTAGCCGAGTTGGTTTGGGTCTAGCGGAGTGGGTTTGGGTCTAGCGCAGTGGGTTTGGGTCTAGCGGAGTGGGTTTGGGTGTAGCCGAGTGGGGCTGGGACTAGCCGAGTGGGTTTGGGACTAGCCGAGTGGGTTTGGGTCTAGCCGAGTGTGTTTGGGTCTAGCCAAGTGGGTTTGGGTCTAGAGGAGTGGGTTTGGGTGTAGCCGAGTGGGTTTGAGTCTGGCCGTGTGGGTTTGGGTTTAGCCGAGTGGGATTGGGTCTAGCCGAGTGGGTTTGGGTCTAGCCGAGTGCGTTTGGGTCTAGCCGAGTGGGTTTGGGTCTAGATGAGTGGGTTTGGGTCTAGCCGAGTGGGTTTCAGTGTAGCCGAGTGGGTTTGGGTCTAGCGGAGTGGGTTTGTGTCCAGCAGAGTGGGTTTGGGTCTAGCGGAGTGGGTTTGGGTCTAGCGGAGTGTGTTTGGGTCTAGCCGAGTGGGTTTGGGTCTAGCGGAGTGGGTTGGGTCTAACGGAATGGGTTTGGGTGTAGCCGAGTGGGTTTGGGACTAGCCGAGTGGGTTTGGGTCTAGCCGAGTGGGTTTGGGTCTAGCCGAATGGGATTTCGTCTAGCCGAGTGGGTTTGGGTCTAGCCGAGTGGGTTTGCATCTAGCCGAATGGGTTTGGGTCTAGCTGAGTGGGTTTGGGACTAGCCGAGTGGGTTTGGGTCTAGCGGAGTGGGTTAGGGTCTAGCGGAGTGGGTTTGGGTCCAGCCGAGTGGGTTTGGGTCCAGCCGAGTGGGTTTGGGTCCAGCCGAGTGGGTTTGGTTTAGCGGAGTGGGTTTTGGTCTAGCCGAGTGGGTTTGGGTCTAGCCGAGTGGGTTTGGGTCTAGCGGAGTGGGTTTGGGTCTAGCGGAGTGGGTTTGGGTCTAGCCGAGTGGGTTTGGGCCTAGCCGATTGGGTTTGGTTCTAGCCGAGTGGGTGTGGGTCTAGCCGAGTGGGTTTGGGTCTAGCCGAGTGGGTTTGGGTCTAGCCGAGTGGGTTTGGGTCCAGCCGAGTGGGTTTGGGTCTAGCCGTGTGGGTTTGTGTCAAGCCGATTGGGTTTGGGTCTAGCCATGTGGGTTTGGGTCTAGCCGAGTTGGTTAGGGTCTAGCGGAGTGGGTTTGGGTGTAGCCGCGTGGGTTTGGATGTAGCCGAGTGGGTTTGGGTCTAGCCGAGTGGGTTTGGGTCTAGCGGAGTGGGTTTGGGTCTAGCATAGTGGGTTTGGGTCTAGCGGAGTGGGTTTGGATGTAGCCGCGTGGGTTTGGGTCTAGCCAAGTGGGTTTGGGTCTAGCCGAGTGGGTTTGGGTCAACCCGAGTGGGTTTGGGTCTAGCCAAGTGGGTTTGGGTCTAGCGGAGTGGGTTTGGGTGTAGCCGAGTGGGTTTGGGTCTAGCCGAGTCCGTTTGGGTCCAGCCGAGTCCGTTTGGGTCTAGCCGAGTGGGTTTGGGACTAGCCGAGTGGGTTTGGGTCTAGCCGAGTGGGTTTGGGTCTAGCCAAGTGGGTTTGGGTCTAGCGGAGTGGGTTTGGGTGTAGCCGAGTGGGTTTGGGTCTAGCCGAATGGGTTTGGGTCTAGACGAGTGGGTTTGGGTCTAGCCGAGTGGGTATCGTTCTAGCCGAGTGGGTTTGGGTCTAGCGGAGTGGGTTTGGGTCTAGCCGAGTCCGTTTGGGTCTAGCCGAGTGGGTTTGGGTCAAGCCGATTGGGTTTGGGTCTAGCCATGTGGGTTTGGGTCTAGCCGAGTGGGTTAGGGTCTAGCCGAGTGGGTTTGGGTCTAGCCAAGTGGGTTTGGGTCTAGCGGAGTGGGTTTGGGTGTAGCCGAGTGGGTTTGAGTCTAGCCGAGTGGGTTTGGGTCTAGCCGAGTGGGATTGGTCTAGCCGAGTGGGTTTGGGTCTAGCCGAGTTTGTATGGGTCTAGCCGAGTGGGTTTGCGTCTAGCCAAGTGGGTTTGGGTCAAGCGGAGTGGGTTTGGGTGTAGCCGAGTGGGTTTGGGTCTAGCCGAGTGGGTTTGGGTCTAGACGAGTGGGTTTGGGTCTAGCCGAGTGGGTTTCGGTGTAGCCGAGTGGGTTTGGGTCTAGCGGAGTGGGTTTGTGTCTAGCAGAGTGGGTTTGGGTCTAGCGGAGTGGGTTTGGGTCTAGCCGAGTGGGTTTGGGTCTAGCCGAGTTGGTTTGGGTCTAGCGGAGTGGGTTTGGGTCTAGCGCAGTGGGTTTGGGTCTAGCGGAGTGGGTTTGGGTGTAGCCGAGTGGGGCTGGGACTAGCCGAGTGGGTTTGGGACTAGCCGAGTGGGTTTGGGTCTAGCCGAGCGTGTTTGGGTCTAGCCAAGTGGGTTTGGGTCTAGAGGAGTGGGTTTGGGTGTAGCCGAGTGGGTTTGAGTCTGGCCGAGTGGGTTTGGGTTTAGCCGAGTGGGATTGGGTCTAGCCGAGTGGGTTTGGGTCTAGCCGAGTGCGTTTGGGTCTAGCCGAGTGGGTTTGGGTCTAGATGAGTGGGTTTGGGTCTAGCCGAGTGGGTTTCAGTGCAGCCGAGTGGGTTTGGGTCTAGCGGAGTGGGTTTGTGTCCAGCAGAGTGGGTTTGGGTCTAGCGGAGTGGGTTTGGGTCTAGCGGAGTGTGTTTGGGTCTAGCCGAGTGGGTTTGGGTCTAGCCGAGTTGGTTTGGGTCTTGCGGAGTGGGTTTGGGTCTAGCGGAGTGGGTTGGGTCTAACGGAATGGGTTTGGGTGTAGCCGAGTGGGTTTGGGACTAGCCGAGTGGGTTTGGGTCTAGCCGAGTGGGTTTGGGTCTAGCCGAATGGGATTTCGTCTGGCCGAGTGGGTTTGGGTCTAGCCGAGTGGGTTTGCATCTAGCCGAATGGGTTTGGGTCTAGCTGAGTGGGTTTGGGACTAGCCGAGTGGGTTTGGGTCTAGCGGAGTGGGTTAGGGTCTAGCGGAGTGGGTTTGGGTCCAGCCGAGTGGGCTTGGGTCCAGCCGAGTGGGTTTGGGTCCAGCCGAGTGGGTTTGGTTTAGCGGAGTGGGTTTTGGTCTAGCCGAGTGGGTTTGGGTCTAGCCGAGTGGGTTTGGGTCTAGCGGAGTGGGTTTGGGTCTAGCGGAGTGGGTTTGGGTCTAGCCGAGTGGGTTTGGGCCTAGCCGATTGGGTTTGGTTCTAGCCGAGTGGGTGTGGGTCTAGCCGAGTGGGTTTGGGTCTAGCCGAGTGGGTTTGGGTCTAGCCGAGTGGGTTTGGGTCCAGCCGAGTGGGTTTGGGTCTAGCCGTGTGGGTTTGTGTCAAGCCGATTGGGTTTGGGTCTAGCCATGTGGGTTTGGGTCTAGCCGAGTGGGTTAGGGTCTAGCGGAGTGGGTTTGGGTGTAGCCGCGTGGGTATGGATGTAGCCGAGTGGGTTTGGGTCTAGCCGAGTGGGTTTGGGTCTATCGGAGTGGGTTTGGGTCTAGCATAGTGGGTTTGGGTCTAGCGGAGTGGGTTTGGATGTAGCCGCGTGGGTTTGGGTCTAGCCGAGTGGGTTTGGGTCTAGCCGAGTGGGTTTGGGTCAACCCGAGTGGGTTTGGGTCTAGCCAAGTGGGTTTGGGTCTAGCGGAGTGGGTTTGGGTGTAGCCGAGTGGGTTTGGGTCTAGCCGAGTGGGTTTGGGTCTAGCCGAGTGGGTTTGGGTCTGGCAGAGTGGGTTTGGGTTTAGTGGAGTGGGTTTGGGTGTAGCCGAGTGGGTTTGGGTCTAGCTGAGTGGGTTTGGGTCTAGCCGAGTGTGTTTGGGTCTAGCCGAGTGGGTTTGCGTCTAGCTGAGTGGGTTTGGGTCTAGCGGAGTGGGTTTGGGTGTAGCCGAGTGGGTTTGGGTCTAGCCGAATGGGTTTGGGTCTAGACGAGTGGGTTTGGGTCTAGCCGAGTGGGTATCGTTCTAGCCGAGTGGGTTTGGGTCTAGTGGAGTGGGTTTGGGTCTAGTCGAGTCCGTTTGGGTGTAGCCGCGTGGGTTTGGATGTAGCCGAGTGGGTTTGGGTCTAGCCGAGTGGGTTTGGGTCTAGCGGAGTGGGTTTGGGTCTAGCATAGTGGGTTTGGGTCTAGCGGAATGGGTTTGGGTGTAGCCGCGTGGGTTTGGGTCTAGCCGAGTGGGTTTGGGTGTAGCCGAGTGGGTTTGGGTCTAGCCAAGTGGGTTTGGGTCTAGCGGAGTGGGTTTGGGTGTAGCCGAGTGGGTTTGAGTCTAGCCGAGTGGGTTTGGGTCTAGCCGAGTGAGTTTGGGTCTCGCAGAGTTGGTTTGGGTCTAGCCGAGTTGGTTTGGGTCTAGTGGAGTGGGTTTGGGCCTAGCGGAGTGGGTTTGGGTCTAGCGGAGTGGGTTTGGGTGTAGCCGAGTGTGGTTGGGACTAGCCGAGTGGGTTTGGGACTAGCCGTGTGGGGTTGGGTCCAGCCGAGTGTGTTTGGGTCTAGCCAAGTGGGTTTGGGTCTAGAGGAGTGGGTTTGGGTGTAGCCGAGTGGGTTTGAGTCTGGCCGAGTGTGTTTGGGTTTAGCCGAGTGGGATTGGGTCTAGCCGAGTGGGTTTGGGTCTAGCCGAGTGTGTTTGGGTCTAGCCGAGTGGGTTTGGGTCTAGACGAGTGGGTTTGGGTCTAGCCGAGTGGGTTTCAGTGTAGCCGAGTGGGTTTGGGTCTAGCGGAGTGGGTTTGTGTCTAGCAGAGTGGGTTTGGGTCTAGCGGAGTGGGTTTGGGTCTAGCGGAGTGTGTTTGGGTCTAGCCGAGTGGGTTTGGGTCTAGCCGAGTTGGTTTGGGTCTAGCGGAGTGGGTTTGGGTCTAGCGGAGTGGGTTGGGTCTAACGGAATGGGTTTGGGTGTAGCCGAGTGGGTTTGGGACTAGCCGAGTGGGTTTGGGTCTAGCCGAGTGGGTTTGGGTCTAGCCGAATGGGTTTTGGTCTAGCCGAGTGGGTTTGGGTCTAGCCGAGTGGGTTTGCATCTAGCCGAATGGGTTTGGGTCTAGCTGAGTGGGTTTGGGACTAGCCGAGTGGGTTTGGGTCTAGCGGAGTGGGGTAGGGTCTAGCGGAGTGGGTTTGGGTCCAGCCGAGTGGGTTTGGGTCCAGCCGAGTGGGTTTGGGTCTAGCCGAGTGGGTTTGGGTCTAGCCAAGTGGGTTTGGGTCTAGCGGAGTGGGTTTGGGTGTAACCGAGTGGGTTTGAGTCTAGCCGAGTGGGTTTGGGTCTAGCCGAGTGGGTTTGGGTCTAGTAGAGTTGGTTTGGGTCTAGCCGAGTTGGTTTTGGTCTAGCGGAGTGGGTTTGGGTCTAGCGGAGTGGGTTTGGGTCTAGCGGAGTGGGTTTGGGTGTAGCCGAGTGGGGTTGGGACTAGCCGAGTGGGTTTGGGACTAGCCGAGTGGGTTTGGGTCTAGCCGAGTGTGTTTGGGTCTAGCCAAGTGGGTTTGGGTCCAGAGGAATGGGTTTGGGTGTAGCCGAGTGGGTTTGAGTCTGGCCGAGTGGGTTTGGGTCGAGCCGAGTGGGATTGGGTCTAGCCGAGTGGGTTTGGGTCTAGACGAGTGGGTTTGGGTCTAGCCGAGTGGGTTTCAGTGTAGCCGAGTGGGTTTGGGTCTAGCCGAGTGGGTTTGCATCTAGCCGAATGGGTTTGGGTCTAGCTGAGTGGGTTTGGGACTAGCCGAGTGGGTTTGGGTCTAGCGGAGTGGGTTAGGGTCTAGCGGAGTGGGTTTGGGTCCAGCCGAGTGGGTTTGGGTCCAGCCGAGTGGGTTTGGGTCCAGCCGAGTGGGTTTGGGTTTAGCGGAGTGGGTTTTGGTCTAGCCGAGTGGGTTTGGGTCTAGCGGTGTGGGTTTGGGTCAAGCTGAGTGGGTTTGGGTCTAGCCGAGTGGATTTGGGTCGAACCGAGTGGGTTTGGGTCTAGCGGAGTGGGTTTGGGTCTAGCGGAGTGGGTTTGGGTGTAGCCGAGTGGGTTTGAGTCTAGCCGAGTGGGTTTGGGTCTAGCCGAGTGGGATTGGGTCTAGCCGAGTGGGTTTGGGTCTAGCCGAGTGTGTTTGGGTCTAGCCGAGTGGGTTTGCGTCTAGCCAAGTGGGTTTGGGTCAAGCAGAGTGGGTTTGGGTGTAGCCGAGTGGGTTTGGGTCTAGCCGAGTGGGTTTGGGTCTAGACGAGTGGGTTTGGGTCTAGCCGAGTGGGTTTCGGTGTAGCCGAGTGGGTTTGGGTCTAGCGGAGTGGGTTTGGGTCTAGCAGAGTGGGTTTGGGTCTAGCCGACTGGGTTTGCGTCTAGCCGAATGGGTTTGGGTCTAGCCGAGTGGGTTTGGGTGTAGCCGAGTGGGTTTGGGTCTAGCCGAGTGCGTTTGGGTCTAGCGGAGTGGGTTTGGGTCTAGCGGAGTGGGTTTGGGTCTAGCGGAATGGGTTTGGGTGTAGCCGAGTGGGTTTGGGCCTAGCCGATTGGGTTTGGTTCTAGCCGAGTGGGTGTGGGTCTAGCCGAGTGGGTTTGGGTCTAGCCGAGTGGGTTTGGGTCCAGCTGAGTGGGTTTGGGTCTAGCCGTGTGGGTTTGGGTCAAGCCGATTGGGTTTGGGTCTAGCCATGTGGGTTTGGGTCTAGCCGAGTGGGTTAGGGTCTAGCGGAGTGGGTTTGGGTGTAGCCGCGTGGGTTTGGATGTAGCCGAGTGGGTTTGGGTCTAGCCGAGTGGGTTTGTGTCAAGCCGAGTGGGTTTGGGTCTAGCCGAGTGGGTTTGGGTCTAGCGGAGTGGGTTTGGGTGTAGCCGAGTGGGTTTGGGTCTAGCCGAGTTGGTTTGGGTCTAGCCGACTGGGTTTGGGTCTAGCCGAGTGGGTTTGGGTCTAGCCGAGTGGGGTTGGGTCTAGCCGAGTGGGTTTGGGTGTAGCCGAGTGGGTTTGGGTGTAGCCGAGTGGGTTTGGGTGTGGACGAGTGGGTTTGGGTGTAGCCGAGTGGGTTTGGGTCCAGCCGAGTGGGTTTGGGTCCAGCCGAGTGGGTTTGGGTCCAGCCGAGTGGGTTTGGTTTAGCGGAGTGGGTTTTGGTCTAGCCGAGTGGGTTTGGGTCTAGCCGAGTGGGTTTGGGTCTTGCGGAGTGGGTTTGGGTCTAGCGGAGTGGGTTTGGGTCTAGCCGAGTGGGTTTGGGCCTAGCCGATTGGGTTTGGTTCTAGCCGAGTGGGTGTGGGTCTAGCCGAGTGGGTTTGGGTCTAGCCGAGTGGGTTTGGGTCTAGCCGAGTGGGTTTGGGTCCAGCCGAGTGGGTTTGGGTCTAGCCGTGTGGGTTTGTGTCAAGCCGATTGGGTTTGGGTCTAGCCATGTGGGTTTGGGTCTAGCCGAGTGGGTTAGGGTCTAGCGGAGTGGGTTTGGGTGTAGCCGCGTGGGTTTAGATGTAGCCGAGTGGGTTTGGGTCTAGCCGAGTGGGTTTGGGTCTAGCGGAGTGGGTTTGGGTCTAGCATAGTGGGTTTGGGTCTAGCGGAGTGGGTTTGGATGTAGCCGCGTGGGTTTGGGTCTAGCCGAGTGGGTTTGGGTCTAGCCGAGTGGGTTTGGGTCAACCCGAGTGGGTTTGGGTCTAGCCAAGTGGGTTTGGGTCTAGCGGAGTGGGTTTGGGTGTAGCCGAGTGGGTTTGGGTCTAGCCGAGTGGGTTTGGGTCTAGCCGAGTGGGTTTGGGTCCGGCAGAGTGGGTTTGGGTTTAGTGGAGTGGGTTTGGGTGTAGCCGAGTGGGTTTGGGTCTAGCTGAGTGGGTTTGGGTCTAGCCGAGTGTGTTTGGGTCTAGCCGAGTGGGTTTGCGTCTAGCTGAGTGGGTTTGGGTCTAGCGGAGTGGGTTTGGGTGTAGCCGAGTGGGTTTGGGTCTAGCCGAATGGGTTTGGGTCTAGACGAGTGGGTTTGGGTCTAGCCGAGTGGGTATCGTTCTCGCCGAGTGGGTTTGGGTCTAGTGGAGTGGGTTTGGGTCTAGCCGAGTCCGTTTGGGTGTAGCCGCGTGGGTTTGGATGTAGCCGAGTGGGTTTGGGTCTAGCCGAGTGGGTTTGGGTCTAGTGGAGTGGGTTTGGGTCTAGCATAGTGGGTTTGGGTCTAGCGGAATGGGTTTGGGTGTAGCCGCGTGGGTTTGGGTCTAGCCGAGTGGGTTTGGGTCTAGCCGAGTGGGTTTGGGTCTAGCCAAGTGGGTTTGGGTCTAGCGGAGTGGGTTTGGGTGTAGCCGAGTGGGTTTGAGTCTAGCCGAGTGGGTTTGGGTCTAGCCGAGTGAGTTTGGGTCTAGCAGAGTTGGTTTGGGTCTAGCCGAGTTGGTTTGGGTCTAGCGGAGTGGGTTTGGGCCTAGCGGAGTGGGTTTGGGTCTAGCGGAGTGGGTTTGGGTGTAGCCGAGTGTGGTTGGGACTAGCCGAGTGGGTTTGGGACTAGCCGTGTGGGGTTGGGTCCAGCCGAGTGTGTTTGGGTCTAGCCAAGTGGGTTTGGGTCTAGAGGAGTGGGTTTGGGTGTAGCCGAGTGGGTTTGAGTCTGGCCGAGTGTGTTTGGGTTTAGCCGAGTGGGATTGGGTCTAGCCGAGTGGGTTTGGGTCTAGCCGAGTGTGTTTGGGTCTAGCCGAGTGGGTTTGGGTCTAGACGAGTGGGTTTGGGTCTAGCCGAGTGGGTTTCAGTGTAGCCGAGTGGGTTTGGGTCTAGCGGAGTGGGTTTGTGTCTAGCAGAGTGGGTTTGGGTCTAGCTGAGTGGGTTTGGGTCTAGCGGAGTGTGTTTGGGTCTAGCCGAGTGGGTTTGGGTCTAGCCGAGTTGGTTTGGGTCTAGCGGAGTGGGTTTGGGTCTAGCGGAGTGGGTTGGGTCTAACGGAATGGGTTTGGGTGTAGCCGAGTGGGTTTGGGACTAGCCGAGTGGGTTTGGGTCTAGCCGAGTGGGTTTGGGTCTAGCCGAATGGGTTTTGGTCTAGCCGAGTGGGTTTGGGTCTAGCCGAGTGGGTTTGCATCTAGCCGAATGGGTTTGGGTCTAGCGGAGTGGGTTTGGGTGTAACCGAGTGGGTTTGAGTCTAGCCGAGTGGGTTTGGGTCTAGCCGAGTGGGTTTGGGTCTAGCAGAGTTGGTTTGGGTCTAGCCGAGTTGGTTTGGGTCTAGCGGAGTGGGTTTGGGTCTAGCGGAGTGGGTTTGGGTCTAGCGGAGTGGGTTTGGGTGCAGCCGAGTGGGGTTGGGACTAGCCGAGTGGGTTTGGGACTAGCCGAGTGGGTTTGGGTCTAGCCGAGTGTGTTTGGGTCTAGCCAAGTGGGTTTGGGTCTAGAGGAATGGGTTTGGGTGTAGCCGAGTGGGTTTGAGTCTGGCCGAGTGGGTTTGGGTCGAGCCGAGTGGGATTGGGTCTAGCCGAGTGGGTTTGGGTCTAGACGAGTGGGTTTGGGTCTAGCCGAGTGGGTTTCAGTGTAGCCGAGTGGGTTTGGGTCTAGCGGAGTGGGTTTGTGTCTAGCAGAGTGGGTTTGGGTCTAGCGGAGTGGGTTTGGGTCTAGCGGAGTGTGTTTGGGTCTAGCCGAGTGGGTTTGGGTCTAGCCGAGTTGGTTTGGGTCTAGCGGAGTGGGTTTGGGTCTAGCGGAGTGGGTTGGGTCTAACGGAATGGGTTTGGGTGTAGCCGAGTGGGTTTGGGACTAGCCGAGTGGGTTTGGGTCTAGCCGAGTGGGTTTGGGTCTAGCCGAATGGGTTTTGGTCTAGCCGAGGGGGTTTGGGTCTAGCCGAGTGGGTTTGCATCTAGCCGAATGGGTTTGGGTCTAGCTGAGTGGGTTTGGGACTAGCCGAGTGGGTTTGGGTCTAGCGGAGTGGGTTAGGGTCTAGCGGAGTGGGTTTGGGTCCAGCCGAGTGGGTTTGGGTCCAGCCGAGTGGGTTTGGGTCCAGCCGAGTGGGTTTGGGTTTAGCGGAGTGGGTTTTGGTCTAGCCGAGTGGGTTTGGGTCTAGCGGTGTGGGTTTGGGTCAAGCTGAGTGGGTTTGGGTCTAGCCGAGTGGGTTTGGGTCGAACCGAGTGGGTTTGGGTCTAGCGGAGTGGGTTTGGGTCTAGCGGAGTGGGTTTGGGTGTAGCCGAGTGGGTTTGAGTCTAGCCGAGTGGGTTTGGGTCTAGCCGAGTGGGATTGGGTCTAGCCGAGTGGGTTTGGGTCTAGCCGAGTGTGTTTGGGTCTAGCCGAGTGGGTTTGCGTCTAGCCAAGTGGGTTTGGGTCAAGCGGAGTGGGTTTGGGTGTAGCCGAGTGGGTTTGGGTCTAGCCGAGTGGGTTTGGGTCTAGACGAGTGGGTTTGGGTCTAGCCGAGTGGGTTTCGGTGTAGCCGAGTGGGTTTGGGTCTAGCGGAGTGGGTTTGGGTCTAGCGGAGTGGGTTTGGGTCTAGCCGACTGGGTTTGCGTCTAGCCGAAAGGGTTTGGGTCTAGCCGAGTGGGTTTGGGTGTAGCCGAGTGGGTTTGGGTCTAGCCGAGTGCGTTTGGGTCTAGCGGAGTGGGTTTGGGTCTAGCGGAGTGGGTTTGGGTCTAGCGGAATGGGTTTGGGTGTAGCCGAGTGGGTTTGGGCCTAGCCGATTGGGTTTGGTTCTAGCCGAGTGGGTGTGGGTCTAGCCGAGTGGGTTTGGGTCTAGCCGAGTGGGTTTGGGTCCAGCTGAGTGGGTTTGGGTCTAGCCGTGTGGGTTTGGGTCAAGCCGATTGGGTTTGGGTCTAGCCATGTGGGTTTGGGTCTAGCCGAGTGGGTTAGGGTCTAGCGGAGTGGGTTTGGGTGTAGCCGCGTGGGTTTGGATGTAGCCGAGTGGGTTTGGGTCTAGCCGAGTGGGTTTGGGTCAAGCCGAGTGGGTTTGGGTCTAGCCGAGTGGGTTTGGGTCTAGCGGAGTGGGTTTGGGTGTAGCCGAGTGGGTTTGGGTCTAGCCGAGTTGGTTTGGGTCTAGCCGACTGGGTTTGGGTCTAGCCGAGTGGGTTTGGGTCCAGCCGAGTGGGGTTGGGTCTAGCCGAGTGGGTTTGGGTGTAGCCGAGTGGGTTTGGGTGTAGCCGAGTGGGTTTGGGTGTGGACGAGTGGGTTTGGGTGTAGCCGAGTGGGTTTGGGTCTAGCCGAGTGGGTTTGGGTCTAGCCGAGTGGGTTTGGGTCTAGCCGAGTGGGTTTGGGCCTAGCCGCGTGGGTTTGGGTCTAGCGGAGTGGGTTTGGGTCTAGCGGAGTGGGTTTGGGTCTAGCCGAGTGGGTTTGGGCCTAGCCGATTGGGTTTGTGTCTAGCCGAGTGGGTTTGGGTCTAGCCGAGTGGGTTTGGGTCTAGCCGAGTGGGTTTGGGTCCAGCCGAGTGGGTTTGGGTCTAGCCGTGTGGGTTTGGGTCTAGCCGATTGGGTTTGGGTCTGGCCATGTGGGTTTGGGTCTAGCCGAGTGGGTTTACGTCTAGCCGAGTGGGTTTGGGTCTAGCGGAGTAGGTTTCGGTGTAGCCGACTGGGTTTGGGTGTAGCCGAGTGGGTTTGGGTCTGGACGAGTGGGTTTGGGTCTAGCCGAGTGGGTTTGGGTCTAGCCGAGTGGTTTACGTCTAACCGAGTGGGTTTGGGTCTAGCGGAGTGGGTTTGGGTGTAGCCGAGTGGGTTTGGGTGTAGCCGAGTGGGTTTGGGTCTGGACGAGTGGGTTTGGGTCTAGCCGAGTGGGTTTGGGCCTAGCCGATTGGGTTTGGGTCTAGCCGAGTGGGTTTGGGTCTAGCGGAGTGGCATTGGGTCTAGCTGAGTGGGTTTGGGTCTAGCTGAGTGGGTTTGGGACTAGCCGAGTGGGTTTGGGTCTAGCCGAGTGGGTTTGGGTCTAGCTGAATGGGTTTGGGTCTAGCCGAGTGGGTTTGGGTCTAGCCGAGTGGGTTTGGGTCTAGCCGAGTGGATGTGGGTCTAGCCCAGTGGGTTTGTGTCTAGCCGAGTGGGTTTGGGTCTAGCCGAGTGGGTTTGGGTCTAGCCGAGTGGGTTTGGGTCTAGCCGAGTGGGTTTGGGCCTAGCCGAGTGGGTTTGTGTCTAGCGGAGTGGGTTAGGGTCTAGCATAGTGGGTTTGGGTCTAGCGGAGTGGGTTTGGATGTAGCCGCGTGGGTTTGGGTCTAGCCGAGTGGGTTTGGGTCTAGCCGAGTGGGTTTGGGTCAACCCGAGTGGGTTTGGGTCTAGCCAAGTGGGTTTGGGTCTAGCGGAGTGGGTTTGGGTGTAGCCGAGTGGGTTTGGGTCTAGCCGAGTGGGTTTGGGTCTAGCCGAGTGGGTTTGGGTCCGGCAGAGTGGGTTTGGGTTTAGTGGAGTGGGTTTGGGTGTAGCCGAGTGGGTTTGGGTCTAGCTGAGTGGGTTTGGGTCTAGCCGAGTGTGTTTGGGTCTAGCCGAGTGGGTTTGCGTCTAGCTGAGTGGGTTTGGGTCTAGCGGAGTGGGTTTGGGTGTAGCCGAGTGGGTTTGGGTCTAGCCGAATGGGTTTGGGTCTAGACGAGTGGGTTTGGGTCTAGCCGAGTGGGTATCGTTCTAGCCGAGTGGGTTTGGGTCTAGTGGAGTGGGTTTGGGTCTAGCCGAGTCCGTTTGGGTGTAGCCGCGTGGGTTTGGATGTAGCCGAGTGGGTTTGGGTCTAGCCGAGTGGGTTTGGGTCTAGTGGAGTGGGTTTGGGTCTAGCATAGTGGGTTTGGGTCTAGCGGAATGGGTTTGGGTGTAGCCGCGTGGGTTTGGGTCTAGCCGAGTGGGTTTGGGTCTAGCCGAGTGGGTTTGGGTCTAGCCAAGTGGGTTTGGGTCTAGCGGAGTGGGTTTGGGTGTAGCCGAGTGGGTTTGAGTCTAGCCGAGTGGGTTTGGGTCTAGCCGAGTGAGTTTGGGTCTAGCAGAGTTGGTTTGGGTCTAGCCGAGTTGGTTTGGGTCTAGCAGAGTGGGTTTGGGCCTAGCGGAGTGGGTTTGGGTCTAGCGGAGTGGGTTTGGGTGTAGCCGAGTGTGGTTGGGACTAGCCGAGTGGGTTTGGGACTAGCCGTGTGGGGTTGGGTCCAGCCGAGTGTGTTTGGGTCTAGCCAAGTGGGTTTGGGTCTAGAGGAGTGGGTTTGGGTGTAGCCGAGTGGGATTGAGTCTGGCCGAGTGTGTTTGGGTTTAGCCGAGTGGGATTGGGTCTAGCCGAGTGGGTTTGGGTCTAGCCGAGTGTGTTTGGGTCTAGCCGAGTGGGTTTGGGTCTAGACGAGTGGGTTTGGGTCTAGCCGAGTGGGTTTCAGTGTAGCCGAGTGGGTTTGGGTCTAGCGGAGTGGGTTTGTGTCTAGCAGAGTGGGTTTGGGTCTAGCTGAGTGGGTTTGGGTCTAGCGGAGTGTGTTTGGGTCTAGCCGAGTGGGTTTGGGTCTAGCCGAGTTGGTTTGGGTCTAGCGGAGTGGGTTTGGGTCTAGCGGAGTGGGTTGGGTCTAACGGAATGGGTTTGGGTGTAGCCGAGTGGGTTTGGGACTAGCCGAGTGGGTTTGGGTCTAGCCGAGTGGGTTTGGGTCTAGCCGAATGGGTTTTGGTCTAGCCGAGTGGGTTTGGGTCTAGCCGAGTGGGTTTGCATCTAGCCGAATGGGTTTGGGTCTAGCTGAGTGGGTTTGGGACTAGCCGAGTGGGTTTGGGTCTAGCGGAGTGGGGTAGGGTCTAGCGGAGTGGGTTTGGGTCCAGCCGAGTGGGTTTGGGTCCAGCCGAGTGGGTTTGGGTCTAGCCGAGTGGGTTTGCGTCTAGCCAAGTGGGTTTGGGTCTAGCGGAGTGGGTTTGGGTGTAACCGAGTGGGTTTGAGTCTAGCCGAGTGGGTTTGGGTCTAGCCGAGTGGGTTTGGGTCTAGCAGAGTTGGTTTGGGTCTAGCCGAGTTGGTTTGGGTCTAGCGGAGTGGGTTTGGGTCTAGCGGAGTGGGTTTGGGTCTAGCGGAGTGGGTTTGGGTGCAGCCGAGTGGGGTTGGGACTAGCCGAGTGGGTTTGGGACTAGCCGAGTGGGTTTGGGTCTAGCCGAGTGTGTTTGGGTCTAGCCAAGTGGGTTTGGGTCTAGAGGAATGGGTTTGGGTGTAGCCGAGTGGGTTTGAGTCTGGCCGAGTGGGTTTGGGTCGAGCCGAGTGGGATTGGGTCTAGCCGAGTGGGTTTGGGTCTAGACGAGTGGGTTTGGGTCTAGCCGAGTGGGTTTCAGTGTAGCCGAGTGGGTTTGGGTCTAGCGGAGTGGGTTTGTGTCTAGCAGAGTGGGTTTGGGTCTAGCGGAGTGGGTTTGGGTCTAGCGGAGTGTGTTTGGGTCTAGCCGAGTGGGTTTGGGTCTAGCCGAGTTGGTTTGGGTCTAGCGGAGTGGGTTTGGGTCTAGCGGAGTGGGTTGGGTCTAACGGAATGGGTTTGGGTGTAGCCGAGTGGGTTTGGGACTAGCCGAGTGGGTTTGGGTCTAGCCGAGTGGGTTTGGGTCTAGCCGAATGGGTTTTGGTCTAGCCGAGGGGGTTTGGGTCTAGCCGAGTGGGTTTGCATCTAGCCGAATGGGTTTGGGTCTAGCTGAGTGGGTTTGGGACTAGCCGAGTGGGTTTGGGTCTAGCGGAGTGGGTTAGGGTCTAGCGGAGTGGGTTTGGGTCCAGCCGAGTGGGTTTGGGTCCAGCCGAGTGGGTTTGGGTCCAGCCGAGTGGGTTTGGGTTTAGCGGAGTGGGTTTTGGTCTAGCCGAGTGGGTTTGGGTCTAGCGGTGTGGGTTTGGGTCAAGCTGAGTGGGTTTGGGTCTAGCCGAGTGGGTTTGGGTCGAACCGAGTGGGTTTGGGTCTAGCGGAGTGGGTTTGGGTCTAGCGGAGTGGGTTTGGGTGTAGCCGAGTGGGTTTGAGTCTAGCCGAGTGGGTTTGGGTCTAGCCGAGTGGGATTGGGTCTAGCCGAGTGGGTTTGGGTCTAGCCGAGTGTGTTTGGGTCTAGCCGAGTGGGTTTGCGTCTAGCCAAGTGGGTTTGGGTCAAGCGGAGTGGGTTTGGGTGTAGCCGAGTGGGTTTGGGTCTAGCCGAGTGGGTTTGGGTCTAGACGAGTGGGTTTGGGTCTAGCCGAGTGGGTTTCGGTGTAGCCGAGTGGGTTTGGGTCTAGCGGAGTGGGTTTGGGTCTAGCGGAGTGGGTTTGGGTCTAGCCGACTGGGTTTGCGTCTAGCCGAAAGGGTTTGGGTCTAGCCGAGTGGGTTTGGGTGTAGCCGAGTGGGTTTGGGTCTAGCCGAGTGCGTTTGGGTCTAGCGGAGTGGGTTTGGGTCTAGCGGAGTGGGTTTGGGTCTAGCGGAATGGGTTTGGGTGTAGCCGAGTGGGTTTGGGCCTAGCCGATTGGGTTTGGTTCTAGCCGAGTGGGTGTGGGTCTAGCCGAGTGGGTTTGGGTCTAGCCGAGTGGGTTTGGGTCCAGCTGAGTGGGTTTGGGTCTAGCCGTGTGGGTTTGGGTCAAGCCGATTGGGTTTGGGTCTAGCCATGTGGGTTTGGGTCTAGCCGAGTGGGTTAGGGTCTAGCGGAGTGGGTTTGGGTGTAGCCGCGTGGGTTTGGATGTAGCCGAGTGGGTTTAGGTCTAGCCGAGTGGGTTTGGGTCAAGCCGAGTGGGTTTGGGTCTAGCCGAGTGGGTTTGGGTCTAGCGGAGTGGGTTTGGGTGTAGCCGAGTGGGTTTGGGTCTAGCCGAGTTGGTTTGGGTCTAGCCGACTGGGTTTGGGTCTAGCCGAGTGGGTTTGGGTCTAGCCGAGTGGGGTTGGGTCTAGCCGAGTGGGTTTGGGTGTAGCCGAGTGGGTTTGGGTGTAGCCGAGTGGGTTTGGGTGTGGACGAGTGGGTTTGGGTGTAGCCGAGTGGGTTTGGGTCTAGCCGAGTGGGTTTGGGTCTAGCCGAGTGGGTTTGGGTCTAGCCGAGTGGGTTTGGGCCTAGCCGCGTGGGTTTGGGTCTAGCGGAGTGGGTTTGGGTCTAGCGGAGTGGGTTTGGGTCTAGCCGAGTGGGTTTGGGCCTAGCCGATTGGGTTTGTGTCTAGCCGAGTGGGTTTGGGTCTAGCCGAGTGGGTTTGGGTCTAGCCGAGTGGGTTTGGGTCCAGCCGAGTGGGTTTGGGTCTAGCCGTGTGGGTTTGGGTCTAGCCGATTGGGTTTGGGTCTGGCCATGTGGGTTTGGGTCTAGCCGAGTGGGTTTACGTCTAGCCGAGTGGGTTTGGGTCTAGCGGAGTAGGTTTCGGTGTAGCCGACTGGGTTTGGGTGTAGCCGAGTGGGTTTGGGTCTGGACGAGTGGGTTTGGGTCTAGCCGAGTGGGTTTGGGTCTAGCCGAGTGGTTTACGTCTAACCGAGTGGGTTTGGGTCTAGCGGAGTGGGTTTGGGTGTAGCCGAGTGGGTTTGGGTGTAGCCGAGTGGGTTTGGGTCTGGACGAGTGGGTTTGGGTCTAGCCGAGTGGGTTTGGGCCTAGCCGATTGGGTTTGGGTCTAGCCGAGTGGGTTTGGGTCTAGCGGAGTGGCATTGGGTCTAGCTGAGTGGGTTTGGGTCTAGCTGAGTGGGTTTGGGACTAGCCGAGTGGGTTTGGGTCTAGCCGAGTGGGTTTGGGTCTAGCTGAATGGGTTTGGGTCTAGCCGAGTGGGTTTGGGTCTAGCCGAGTGGGTTTGGGTCTAGCCGAGTGGGTTTGGGTCTAACCGAGTGGATGTGGGTCTAGCCCAGTGGGTTTGTGTCTAGCCGAGTGGGTTTGGGTCTAGCCGAGTGGGTTTGGGTCTAGCCGAGTGGGTTTGGGTCTAGCCGAGTGGGTTTGGGCCTAGCCGAGTGGGTTTGTGTCTAGCGGAGTGGGTTAGGGTCTAGTGGAGTGGGTTTGGGTCTAGCCGAGTGGGTTTGGGTCTAGCCGAATGGGTTTGAGTCTACCCGAGTGCGTTTGGGTCTAGCCGAGTGGGTTTGGGTCTAGCCTAATGGGTTTGGGTCAAGCCAAGTGGGTTCGGGTGTAGCCGAGTGGGTTTGGGTCTACCGGAGTGGGTTTGGGTGTAGCCGAGTGGGTTTGGGTCTAGCCGCGTGGGTTTGGGTGTAGCCGAGTGGGTTTGGGTCTAGCCGAGTGGGTTTGGGTCTAGCCGATTGGGTTTGGGTCTAGCCGACTGGGTTTGGGACTAACCGAGTGGGTTTTGGTCTAGCCGAGTGGGTTTGGGTCTAGCCGAGTGGGTTTACATCTAGCCGAGTGGGTTTGGGTCTAGCGGAGTAGGTTTCGGTGTAGCCGAGTGGGTTTGGGTGTAGGCGAGTGGTTTTGGGTCTGGACGAGTGGGTTTGGGTCTAGCCGAGTGGGATTGGGTCTAGCCAAGTGGGTTTGGGCCTAGCCGAGTGGGTTTGGGTCTAGCCGAGTGGGTTTGGGTCTATCCGACTGGGTTTGGGACTAGCCGAGTGGGTTTGGGTCTAGCCGAGTGGGTTTGGGTCTAGCCGAGTGCGTTTGGGTCTAGTGGAGTGGGTATCGGTGTGGCCGAGTGGGTTTGGGTGTAGCCGAGTGGGTTTTGGTCTGGACGAGTGGGTTTGGGTCTAGCCGAGTGGGTTTGGGTCTAGCCGAGTGGGTTTGGGTCTAGCCAAGTGGGTTTGGGTCTAGCGGAGTGGGTTTGGGTCTACCGGAGTGGGTTTGGGTCTAGCGGAGTGGGTTTGGGTCTTGCCGAGTGGGTTTGGTACTAACCGAGTGGGTTTGTGTCTAGCGGAGTGGGTTTGGGTCTAGCGGAGTGGCATTGGGTCTAGCCGAGTGGGTTTGGGTCTTGCCGAGTGGGTTTGGGACTAGCCGAGTGGGTTTGGGTCTAGCCGAGTGGGCTTGGGTCTAGCTGAATGGGTTTGGGTCTAGCCGAGTGGGTTTGGGTCTAGCCGAGTGGGTTTGGGTCTAGCCGAAAGGGTTTGGGTCTAGCCGAGTGGGTTTGGGTCTAGCCGAGTGGGTTTGGGTCTAGCCGAGTGGGTGTGGGTCTAGCCGAGTGGGTTTGGGTCTAGCCGAGTGGGTTTGGGTCTAGCCGAGTGGGTTAGGGTCTAGTGGAGTGGGTTTGGGTGTAGCCGCGTGGGTTTGGATGTAGCAAAGTGGGTTTGGGTCTAGCCGAGTGGGTTTGGGTCTAGCGGAGTGGGTTTGGGTGTAGCCGAGTGGGTTTGCGTCTAGCCGAGTTGGTTTGGGTCTAGCCGACTGGGTTTGGGTCTAGCCGAGTGGGTTTGGGTCTAGCCGAGTGGGTTTGGGTCTAGCCGAGTGGGTTTACGTCTAGCCGAGTGGGTTTGAGTCTAGCCGAGTTGGTTTGGGTGCAGCCGAGTGGGTTTGGGTGCAGCCGAGTGGGTTTGGGTCTGGACGAGTGGGTTTGGGTCTAGCCGAGTGGGTTTGGGTCTAGCCGAGTGGGTGTGGGTCTAGCCGACTGGGTTTGGGTCTAGCCGAGTGGGTTTGGGTCTAGCCGAGTGGGGTTGGGTCTAGCCGAGTGGGTTTGGGTGTAGCCGAGTGGGTTTGGGTGTAGCCGAGTGGGTTTGGGTGTGGACGAGTGGGTTTGGGTGTAGCCGAGTGGGTTTGGGTCTAGCCGAGTGGGTTTGGGTCTAGCCGAGTGGGTTTGGGTCTAGCCGAGTGGGTTTGGGCCTAGCCGCGTGGGTTTGGGTCTAGCGGAGTGGGTTTGGGTCTAGCGGAGTGGGTTTGGGTCTAGCCGAGTGGGTTTGGGCCTAGCCGATTGGGTTTGTGTCTAGCCGAGTGGGTTTGGGTCTAGCCGAGTGGGTTTGGGTCTAGCCGAGTGGGTTTGGGTCCAGCCGAGTGGGTTTGGGTCTAGCCGTGTGGGTTTGGGTCTAGCCGATTGGGTTTGGGTCTGGCCATGTGGGTTTGGGTCTAGCCGAGTGGGTTTACGTCTAGCCGAGTGGGTTTGGGTCTAGCGGAGTAGGTTTCGGTGTAGCCGACTGGGTTTGGGTGTAGCCGAGTGGGTTTGGGTCTGGACGAGTGGGTATGGGTCTAGCCGAGTGGGTTTGGGTCTAGCCGAGTGGTTTACGTCTAACCGAGTGGGTTTGGGTCTAGCGGAGTGGGTTTGGGTGTAGCCGAGTGGGTTTGGGTGTAGCCGAGTGGGTTTGGGTCTGGACGAGTGGGTTTGGGTCTAGCCGAGTGGGTTTGGGCCTAGCCGATTGGGTTTGGGTCTAGCCGAGTGGGTTTGGGTCTAGCGGAGTGGCATTGGGTCTAGCTGAGTGGGTTTGGGTCTAGCTGAGTGGGTTTGGGACTAGCCGAGTGGGTTTGGGTCTAGCCGAGTGGGTTTGGGTCTAGCTGAATGGGTTTGGGTCTAGCCGAGTGGGTTTGGGTCTAGCCGAGTGGGTTTGGGTCTAGCCGAGTGGGTTTGGGTCTAACCGAGTGGATGTGGGTCTAGCCCAGTGGGTTTGTGTCTAGCCGAGTGGGTTTGGGTCTAGCCGAGTGGGTTTGGGTCTAGCCGAGTGGGTTTGGGTCTAGCCGAGTGGGTTTGGGCCTAGCCGAGTGGGTTTGTGTCTAGCGGAGTGGGTTAGGGTCTAGTGGAGTGGGTTTGGGTCTAGCCGAGTGGGTTTGGGTCTAGCCGAATGGGTTTGAGTCTACCCGAGTGCGTTTGGGTCTAGCCGAGTGGGTTTGGGTCTAGCCTAATGGGTTTGGGTCAAGCCAAGTGGGTTCGGGTGTAGCCGAGTGGGTTTGGGTCTACCGGAGTGGGTTTGGGTGTAGCCGAGTGGGTTTGGGTCTAGCCGCGTGGGTTTGGGTGTAGCCGAGTGGGTTTGGGTCTAGCCGAGTGGGTTTGGGTCTAGCCGATTGGGTTTGGGTCTAGCCGACTGGGTTTGGGACTAACCGAGTGGGTTTTGGTCTAGCCGAGTGGGTTTGGGTCTAGCCGAGTGGGTTTACATCTAGCCGAGTGGGTTTGGGTCTAGCGGAGTAGGTTTCGGTGTAGCCGAGTGGGTTTGGGTGTAGGCGAGTGGGTTTGGGTCTGGACGAGTGGGTTTGGGTCTAGCCGAGTGGGATTGGGTCTAGCCAAGTGGGTTTGGGCCTAGCCGAGTGGGTTTGGGTCTAGCCGAGTGGGTTTGGGTCTATCCGACTGGGTTTGGGACTAGCCGAGTGGGTTTGGGTCTAGCCGAGTGGGTTTGGGTCTAGCCGAGTGCGTTTGGGTCTAGTGGAGTGGGTATCGGTGTGGCCGAGTGGGTTTGGGTGTAGCCGAGTGGGTTTTGGTCTGGATGAGTGTGTTTGGGTCTAGCCGAGTGGGTTTGGGTCTAGCGGAGTGGGTTTGGGTCTACCGGAGTGGGTTTGGGTCTAGCGGAGTGGGTTTGGGTCTTGCCGAGTGGGTTTGGTACTAACCGAGTGGGTTTGTGTCTAGCGGAGTGGGTTTGGGTCTAGCGGAGTGGCATTGGGTCTAGCCGAGTGGGTTTGGGTCTTGCCGAGTGGGTTTGGGACTAGCCGAGTGGGTTTGGGTCTAGCCGAGTGGGCTTGGGTCTAGCTGAATGGGTTTGGGTCTAGCCGAGTGGGTTTGGGTCTAGCCGAGTGGGTTTGGGTCTAGCCGAAAGGGTTTGGGTCTAGCCGAGTGGGTTTGTGTCTAGCCGAGTGGGTTTGGGTCTAGCCGAGTGGGTGTGGGTCTAGCCGAGTGGGTTTGGGTCTAGCCGAGTGGGTTTGGGTCTAGCCGAGTGGGTTAGGGTCTAGTGGAGTGGGTTTGGGTGTAGCCGCGTGGGTTTGGATGTAGCAAAGTGGGTTTGGGTCTAGCCGAGTGGGTTTGGGTCTAGCCGAGTGGGTTTGGGTCTAGCCGAGTGGGTTTGGGTCTAGCGGAGTGGGTTTGGGTGTAGCCGAGTGGGTTTGCGTCTAGCCGAGTTGGTTTGGGTCTAGCCGACTGGGTTTGGGTCTAGCCGAGTGGGTTTGGGTCTAGCCGAGTGGGTTTGGGTCTAGCCGAGTGGGTTTACGTCTAGCCGAGTGGGTTTGAGTCTAGCCGAGTTGGTTTGGGTGCAGCCGAGTGGGTTTGGGTGCAGCCGAGTGGGTTTGGGTCTGGACGAGTGGGTTTGGGTCTAGCCGAGTGGGTTTGGGTCTAGCCGAGTGGGTTTGGGTCTAGCCGAGTGGGTTTGGGTCTAGCCGAGTGGGTTTGGGCCTAGCCGCGTGGGTTTGGGTCTAGCGGAGTGGGTTTGGGTCTAGCGGAGTGGGTTTGGGTCTAGCCGAGTGGGTTTGGGCCTAGCCGATTGGGTTTGGGTGTAGCCGAGTGGGTTTGGGTCTAGCCGAGTGGGTTTGGGTCTAGCCGAGTGGCTTTGGGTCCAGCCGAGTGGTTTTGGGTCCAGCCGTGTGGGTTTGGGTCTAGCCGATTGGGTTTGGGTCTGGCCATGTGGGTTTGGGTCTAGCCGAGTGGGTTAGGGTCTAGCAGAGTGGGTTTGGGTGTAGCCCCGTGGGTTTGGGTGTAGCCGAGTGGGTTTGGGTCTAGCCGAGTGGGTTTGGGTCTACCCGAGTGGGTTTGGGTCTAGCCGAGTGGGTTTGGGTCTAGCGGAGTGGGTTTGGGTGTAGCCGAGTGGGTTTGGGTCTAGCCGAGTGGGTTTGGGTCTAGCCGACTGGGTTTGGGCCTAGCCGAGTGGGTTTGGGTCTAGCCGAGTGGGTTTGGGTCTAGCCGAGTGGCTTTGGGTCCAGCCGAGTGGTTTTGGGTCCAGCCGTGTGGGTTTGGGTCTAGCCGATTGGGTTTGGGTCTGGCCATGTGGGTTTGGGTCTAGCCGAGTGGGTTAGGGTCTAGCAGAGTGGGTTTGGGTGTAGCCCCGTGGGTTTGGGTGTAGCCGAGTGGGTTTGGGTCTAGCCGAGTGGGTTTGGGTCTACCCGAGTGGGTTTGGGTCTAGCCGAGTGGGTTTGGGTCTAGCGGAGTGGGTTTGGGTGTAGCCGAGTGGGTTTGGGTCTCGCCGAGTGGGTTTGGGTCTAGCCGACTGGGTTTGGGACTAGCCGAGTGGGTTTTGGTCTAGCCGAGTGGGTTTGGGTCTAGCCGAGGGGGTTTACGTCTAGCCGAGTGGGTTTGGGTCTAGCGGAGTAGGTTTCGGTGTAGCCGAGTGGGTTTGGGTGTAGCCGAGTGGGTTTGGGTCTGGACGAGTGGGTTTGGGTCTAGCCGAGTGGGTTTGGGTCGAGCCGATTGGGTTTGGGTCTATCCATGTGGGTTTGGGTCTAGCCAAGTGGGTTAGGGTCTAGCGGAGTGGGTTTGGGTGTAGCCGCGTGGGTTTGGGTGTGGCCGAGTGGGTTTGGGTCTAGCCGAGTGGGTTTGGGTCTAGCCGAGTGGGTTTGGGTCTAGCCGAGTGGGTTTGGGTGTAGCGGACTGGGTTTGGGTGTAGCGGAGTGGGTTTGCGTCTAGCCAAGTGGGTTTTGGTCTAGCCGAGTGGGTTTGGGTCTATCCGAGTGGGTTTGCGTCTAGCCGTGTGGGTTTGGGTCTAGCCGAGTGGGTTTGGGTCTAGCCGAGTGGGTTTGGGTCTAGCCGATTGGGTTTGGGTCTATCCATGTGGGTTTGGGTCTAGCCGAGTGGGTTTGGGTCCAGCGGAGTGGGTTTGGTTGCAGCCGAGTGGGTTTGGGTCTAGCGGAGTGGGTTTGCGTGTAGCCGAGTGGGTTTGGGTGTAGCCGAGAGGGTTTGGGTCTAGCCGAGTGGGTTTGGGTCTAGCCGAGTGGGTTTGGGTCTAGCCGAGTGGGTTTGGGTCTAGCCGAGTGGGTTTACGTCTAGCCGAGTGGGTTTGGGTCTAGCGGAGTGGGTTTGGGTGTAGCCGAGTGGGTTTGGGTGTAGCCGAGTGGGTTTGGGTCTGGACGAGTGGGTTTGGGTCTAGCCGAGTGGGTTTGGGTCTAGCCGAGTGGGTTTGGGTCTAGCCGAGTGGGTTTGGGTCTAGCCTAGTGGGTTTGGGTCTAGCCAAGTGGGTTTGGGTCCAGCGGAGTGGGTTTGGGTCTAGCGCAGTGGGTTTGGGTCTAGCGGAGTGGGTTTGGTTCTAGCCGAGTGGGTTTGGGTCTAACCGAGTGGGTTTGTGTCTAGCGGAGTGGGTTTGGGTCTAGCGGAGTGGGATTGGGTCTAGCCGAGTGGGTTTGGGTCTAGCCGAGTGGGTTTGGGACTATCCGAGTGGGTTTGTGTCTAGCCGAGTGGGTTTGGGTCTAGCTGAATGTGTTTGGGTCTAGCCGGGTGGGTTGGGTCTAGCCGAGTGGGTTTGGGTCTAGCCGAAAGGGTTTGGGTCTAGCCGAGTGGGTTTGGGTCTAGCCGAGTGGGCTTGGGTCTAGCCGAGTGGGTGTGGGTTAAGCCGAGTGGGTTTGGGTCTAGCCGAGTGGGTTTGGGTCTAGCCGAGTGGGTTTGGGTCTAGCCGAGTGGGTTTGGGTCTAGCCGAGTGGGTTTGGGTCGAGCGGAGTGGGTTTGGGTGTAGCCGAGTGGGTTTGGGTCTAGCCGAGTGGGTGTGGGTCTAGCCGACTGGGTTTGGGTCTAGCTGAGTGGGTTTGGGTCTAGCCGAGTGGGTTTGGGTGTAGCCGAGTGGGTTTGGGTCTAGCCGAGTGGGTTTGGGTCTAGCGGAGTGGGTTTGGTTGTAGCCGAGTGGGTTTGGGTCTAGCGGAGTGGGTTTGGGTGTAGCCGAGTGGGTTTGGGTCTGGCCGAGTGGGTTTGGGTCTAGCCGACTGGGTTTGGGTCTAGCCGAGTGGGTTTGGGTCTAGCCGAGTGGGTTTGGGTCTAGCCGAGTGGGTTTGGGTCTAGCCGAGTGGGTTAGGGTCTAGCCGAGTGGGTTTGGGTGTAGCCGAGTTGGTTTGGGTCTAGCCGAGTGGGTTTGGGTCTAGCTGAGTGGGTTTGGGTCTAGCCGAGTGGGTTTGGGTCTAGCCGAGTGGGTTTGGTTCTAGCCGAGTGGGTTTGGGTTTATCCGAGTGGGTTTGGGTCTAGCCGAGTGGGTTTGGTTCTAGCCCAGTGGATTTGGGTCTAGCCGAGTGGGTTTGGGTGTAGCCGAGTGGGTTTGCGTCTAGCCGAGTGGGTTTGGGTCTAGCCAAGTGGGTTTGGGTCTAGCCGAGTGGGTTTGGGTCTAGCCGAGTGGGTTTGGGTCTAGCCGAGTGGGTTTCGGTCTGGCCGAGTGGGTTTGGGTCTAGCCAAGTATGTTTCGGTGTAGCCCAGTGGGTTTGGGTCTAGCCGAGAGGGTTTGGGTCTAGCCGAGTTAGTTTGGGTGTAGCCGAGTGGGTTTGGGTCTAGCCGAGCGGGTTTACGTCTAGCCGAGTGGGTTTGGGTCTAGCGGAGTGGGTTTGGGTGTAGCCGAGTGGGTTTGGGTGTAGCCGAGTGGGTTTGGGTCTGGACGAGTGGGTTTGGGTCTAGCCGAGTGGGTTTGGGTCTAGCCGAGTGGGTTTGGGTCTAGCCTAGTGGGTTTGGGTCTAGCCAAGTGGGTTTGGGTCCAGCGGAGTGGGTTTGGGTCTAGCGGAGTTGGTTTGGGTCTAGCCGAGTGGGTTTGGGTCTAGCCGAGTGGGTTTGGGTCTAGCCGAGTGGGTTAGCGTCTAGCCGAGTGGGTTTGGGTGTAGCCGAGTGGGTTTGCTTCTAGCCGAATGGGTTTGGGTCTAGCCGAGTGGGTTTGGGTCTAGCCGAGTGGGTTTGCGCCTAGCCGAGTGGGTTTGGGTCTACCGGAGTGGGTTTGGGTGTAGCGGAGTGGGTTTGGGTCTAGCCGAGTGGGTTTGGGCCTAGCCGAGTGGGTTTGGGTCTACCGGAGTGGGTTTGTGTGTAGCGGAGTGGGTTTGGGTGTAGCTGAGTGGGTTTGGGACCAGCCGAGTGGGTTTGGGTCTAGCCGAGTGGGTTTGGGTGTAGCTGAATTGGTTTGGGTCTACCCGAGTGGGTTTGTGTGTAGCCGAGTGGGTTTGCTTCTAGCCGAATGGGTTTGGGTCTAGCCGAGTGGGTTTGGGTCTAGCCGAGTGGGTTTGGGTCTAGCCGAGTGGGTTTGGGTCTAGCCGAGTGGGTTTGGGTCAAGCGGAGTTGGTATGGGTCTAGCGGAGTGGGTTTGGGTCTAGCGGAGTGGGTTTGGGTGTAGCCGAGTGGGTTTGGGTCTAGCCGAGTGGGTTTGGGTCTACCCGAGTGGGTTTGGGTCTAGCCGAGTGGGTTTGGGTCTAGCCGAGTGGGTGTGGGTCTAGCCGAGTGGGTTTGGGTCTAGCCAAGTGGGTTTGGGTCTAGCCGAGTGGGTTTGGGTCTATCCGAGTGGGTTTGGGTCTAGCCGAATGGGTTTGGGTCTAGCCGAGTGGGTTTTTGTCTAGCCGAGTGGGTTTAGGTCTAGCCGAGTGGGTTTGGGATTAGCCGAGTGGGTTTGGGTCTAGCCGAGTGGGTTTGGGTCTAGCCGAGTGGGTTTGGGTCGAGCCGAGTGGGTTTGGGTCTAGCCGAGTGGGTTTGTGTCTAGCCGAGTGGGTTTGGGTCTAGCCGAGGGGGTTTGGGTCTAGCCAAGTGGGTTTGGGTCTAGCCGAGTGGGTTTGGGTCTAGCCAAGTGGGTTTGGGTCTAGGCGAGTGGGTTTGGGTCTAGCCGAGTGGGTTTGGGTCTAGCCGAGTGGGTTTGGGTCTAGCCGAGAGGGTTTGGGTCTAGCCGAGTGGGTTTGTGTCTAGCCGAGTGGGTTTGGGTCTAGCCGAGTGGGTTTGGGTCTAGCCGAGTGGGTTTGGGTCTAGCCGAGTGGGTTTGGGTCTATCCGAGTGGGTTTGGGTCTAGCCGAGTGGGTTTGGGTCTAGCCCAGTGGATTTGGGTCTAGCCGAGTGGGTTTGGGTGTAGCCGAGTGGGTTTGGGTGTAGCCGAGTGGGTTTGTGTCTAGCCGAGTGGGTTTGGGTCTAGCCGAGGGGGTTTGGGTCTAGCCGAGTGGGTTTGGGTCTAGCCGAGTGGGTTTGGGTCTAGGCGAGTGGGTTTGGGTCTAGCCGAGTGGGTTTGGGTCTAGCCGAGTGGGTTTGGGTCTAGCCGAGTGGGTTTGGGTCTAGCCGAGTGGGTTAGGGTCCAGCCGAGTGGGTTTGGGTGTAGCCGAGTCGGTTTGGGTCCAGCCGAGTGGGTTTGGGTCTAGCTGAGTGGGTTTGGGTCTAGCCGAGCGGGTTTGGGTCTAGCCGAGTGGGTTTGGTTCTAGCCGAGTGGGTTTGGGTTTATCCGAGTGGGTTTGGGTCTAGCCGAGTGGGTTTGGGTCTAGCCCAGTGGATTTGGGTCTAGCCGAGTGGGTTTGGGTGTAGCCGAGTGGGTTTGCGTCTAGGCGAGTGGATTTGGGTCTAGCCAAGTGGGTTTGGGTCTAGCCGAGTGGGTATGGGTCTAGCCGAGTGGGTTTGGGTCTAGCCGAGTGGGTTTCGGTCTAGCCGAGTGGGTTTGGGTCTAGCCGAGTATGTTTCGGTGTAGCCCAGTGGGTTTGGGTCTAGCCGAGAGGGTTTGTGTCTAGCCGAGTTAGTTTGGGTGTAGCCGAGTGGGTTTGGGTCTAGCCGAGCGGGTTTGTGTCTAGCCGAGTGGGTTTGGGTCTAGCCGAGTGGGTTTCGGTCTAGCCGAGTGGGTTTGGGTCTAGCCAAGTATGTTTCTGTGTAGCCCAGTGGGTTTGGGTCTAGCCGAGAGGGTTTGGGTCTAGCCGAGTTAGTTTGGGTGTAGCCGAGTGGGTTTGGGTCTAGCCGAGCGGGTTTACGTCTAGCCGAGTGGGTTTGGGTTTATCCGAGTGGGTTTGGGTCTAGCCGAGTGGGTTTGGGTCTAGCCCAGTGGATTTGGGTCTAGCCGAGTGGGTTTGGGTGTAGCCGAGTGGGTTTGCGTCTAGGCGAGTGGATTTGGGTCTAGCCAAGTGGGTTTGGGTCTAGCCGAGTGGGTATGGGTCTAGCCGAGCGGGTTTACGTCTAGCCGAGTTGGTTTGGGTCGAGCGGAGTGGGTTTGGGTGTAGCCGAGTGGGTTTGGGTGTAGCCGAGTGGGTTTGGGTCTGGACGAGTGGGTTTGGGTCTAACCGAGTGGGTTTGGGTCTAGCCAAGTGGGTTTGGGTCCAGCGGAGTGGGTTTGGGTCTAGCGGAGTGGGTTTGGGTCTAGCCGAGTGGGTTTGGATCTAGCCGAGTGGGTTTGGGTCTAACCGAGTGGGTTTGTGTCTAGCGGAGTGGGTTTGGGTCTAGCGGAGTGGGATTGGGTCTAGCCGAGTGGGTTTGTGTCTAGCCGAGTGGGTTTGGGACTAGCCGAGTGGGTTTGGGTCTAGCCGAGTGGGTTTGGGTCTAGCTGAATGGGTTTGGGTCTAGCCGAGTGGGTTTGGGTCTACCGGAGTGGGTTTGGGTGTAGCGGAGTGGGTTTGGGTGTAGCTGAGTGGGTTTGGGACCAGCCGAGTGGGTTTGGGTCTAGCCGAGTGGGTTTGGGTCTCGCCGAGTGGGTTTGGGTCTAGCCGAGTGGGTTTTTGTCTAGCCGAGTGGGTTTGGGTCCAGCCCAGTGGGTTTGGGTCTAGCCGAGTGGGTTTGGGCCTAGCCGAGTGGGTTTGGGTCTACCGGAGTGGGTTTGGGTGTAGCGGAGTGGGTTTGGGTGTAGCTGAGTGGGTTTGGGACCAGCCGAGTGGGTTTGGGTCTAGCCGAGTGGGTTTGGGTGTAGCCGAATTGGTTTGGGTCTGTCCGAGTGGGTTTGTGTGTAGCCGAGTTGGTTTGCTTCCAGCCGAATGGGTTTGGGACTAGCCGAGTGGGTTTGGGTCTAGCCGAGTGGGTTTGGGTATAGCCGAGTGGGTTTGGGTCTAGCCGAGTGGGTTTGGGTCAAGCGGAGTTGGTATGGGTCTAGCGGAGTGGGTTTGGGTCTAGCCAAGTGGGTTTGGGTCTAGGCGAGTGGGTTTGGGTCTAGCCGAGTGGGTTTGGGTCTAGCCGAGTGGGTTTGGGTCTAGCCGAGAGGGTTTGGGTCTAGCCGAGTGGGTTTGTGTCTAGCCGAGTGGGTTTGGGTCTAGCCGAGTGGGTTTGGGTCTAGCTGAGTGGGTTTGGGTCTAGCCGAGTGGGTTTGGGTCTAGCCGAGTGGGTTTGGTTCTAGCCGAGTGGGTTTGGGTTTATCCGAGTGGGTTTGGGTCTAGCCGAGTGGGTTTGGGTCTAGCTGAATGGGTTTGGGTCTAGCCGAGTGGGTTTGGGTCTACCGGAGTGGGTTTGGGTGTAGCGGAGTGGGTTTGGGTGTAGCTGAGTGGGTTTGGGACCAGCCGAGTGGGTTTGGGTCTAGCCGAGTGGGTTTGGGTCTCGCCGAGTGGGTTTGGGTCCAGCCGAGTGGGTTTGGGTCTAGCCGAGTGGGTTTGGGTGTAGCCGAGTCGGTTTGGGTCTAGCCGAGTGGGTTTGGGTCTAGCCGAGTGGGTTTGGGTCTAGCCGAGTGGGTTTGGGTCTAGCCGAGTGGGTTTGGGTCCAGCCCAGTGGGTTTGGGTCTAGCCGAGTGGGTTTGGGCCTAGCCGAGTGGGTTTGGGTCTACCGGAGTGGGTTTGGGTGTAGCGGAGTGGGTTTGGGTGTAGCTGAGTGGGTTTGGGACCAGCCGAGTGGGTTTGGGTCTAGCCGAGTGGGTTTGGGTGTAGCCGAATTGGTTTGGGTCTACCCGAGTGGGTTTGTGTGTAGCCGAGTGGGTTTGCTTCTAGCCGAATGGGTTTGGGTCTAGCCGAGTGGGTTTGGGTCTAGCCGAGTGGGTTTGGGTATAGCCGAGTGGGTTTGGGTCTAGCCGAGTGGGTTTGGGTCAAGCGGAGTTGGTATGGGTCTAGCGGAGTGGGTTTGGGTCTAGCCAAGTGGGTTTGGGTCTAGGCGAGTGGGTTTGGGTCTAGCCGAGTGGGTTTGGGTCTAGCCGAGTGGGTTTGGGTCTAGCCGAGAGGGTTTGGGTCTAGCCGAGTGGGTTTGTGTCTAGCCGAGTGGGTTTGGGTCTAGCCGAGTGGGTTTGGGTCTAGCTGAGTGGGTTTGGGTCTAGCCGAGTGGGTTTGGGTCTAGCCGAGTGGGTGTGGTTATAGCCGAGTGGGTTTGGGTTTATCCGAGTGGGTTTGGGTCTAGCCGAGTGGGTTTGGGTCAAGCCCAGTGGATTTGGGTCTAGCCGAGTGGGTTTGGGTCTAGCCGAGTGGGTTTGGGTCTAGCCGAGTGGGTTTGGGTCTAGCCGAGTGGGTTTGGGTCTAGCCGAGTGGGTTAGGGTCCAGCCGAGTGGGTTTGGGTGTAGCCGAGTCGGTTTGGGTCCAGCCGAGTGGGTTTGGGTCTAGCTGAGTGGGTTTGGGTCTAGCCGAGCGGGTTTGGGTCTAGCCGAGTGGGTTTGGTTCTAGCCGAGTGGGTTTGGGTTTATCCGAGTGGGTTTGGGTCTAGCCGAGTGGGTTTGGGTCTAGCCCAGTGGATTTGGGTCTAGCCGAGTGGGTTTGGGTGTAGCCGAGTGGGTTTGCGTCTAGGCGAGTGGATTTGGGTCTAGCCAAGTGGGTTTGGGTCTAGCCGAGTGGGTATGGGTCTAGCCGAGTGGGTTTGGGTCTAGCCGAGTGGGTTTCGGTCTAGCCGAGTGGGTTTGGGTCTAGCCGAGTATGTTTCGGTGTAGCCCAGTGGGTTTGGGTCTAGCCGAGAGGGTTTGGGTCTAGCCGAGTTAGTTTGGGTGTAGCCGAGTGGGTTTGGGTCTAGCCGAGCGGGTTTGTGTCTAGCCGAGTGGGTTTGGGTCTAGCCGAGTGGGTTTCGGTCTAGCCGAGTGGGTTTGGGTCTAGCCAAGTATGTTTCGGTGTAGCCCAGTGGGTTTGGGTCTAGCCGAGAGGGTTTGGGTCTAGCCGAGTTAGTTTGGGTGTAGCCGAGTGGGTTTGGGTCTAGCCGAGCGGGTTTACGTCTAGCCGAGTGGGTTTGGGTCTAGCGGAGTGGGTTTGGGTGTAGCCGAGTGGGTTTGGGTGTAGCCGAGTGGGTTTGGGTCTGGACGAGTGGGTTTGGGTCCAACCGAGTGGGTTTGGGTCTAGCCAAGTGGGTTTGGGTCCAGCGGAGTGGGTTTGGGTCTAGCGGAGTGGGTTTGGGTCTAGCCGAGTGGGTTTGGATCTAGCCGAGTGGGTTTGGGTCTAACCGAGTGGGTTTGTGTCTAGCGGAGTGGGTTTGGGTCTAGCGGAGTGGGATTGGGTCTAGCCGAGTGGGTTTGTGTCTAGCCGAGAGGGTTTGGGACTAGCCGAGTGGGTTTGGGTCTAGCCGAGTGGGTTTGGGTCTAGCTGAATGGGTTTGGGTCTAGCCGAGTGGGTTTGGGTCTACCGGAGTGGGTTTGGGTGTAGCGGAGTGGGTTTGGGTGTAGCTGAGTGGGTTTGGGACCAGCCGAGTGGGTTTGGGTCTAGCCGAGTGGGTTTGGGTCTCGCCGAGTGGGTTTGGGTCCAGCCGAGTGGGTTTGGGTCTAGCCGAGTGGGTTAGGGTCTAGCCGAGTGGGTTTGGGTGTAGCCGAGTCGGTTTGGGTCTAGCCGAGTGGGTTTGGGTCTAGCCGAGTGGGTTTGGGTCTAGCCGAGTGGGTTTGGGTCTATCCGAGTGGGTTTGGGTCTAGCCGAGTGGGTTTGGGTCTAGCCGAGTGGGCTTTTGTCTAGCCGAGTGGGTTTGGGTCTAGCCGAGTGGGTTTGGGTATAGCCGAGTGGGTTTGGGTCTAGCCGAGTGGGTTTGGGTCTAGCCGAGTGGGTTTGGGTCTAGCCGAGTGGGTTTGGGTCTAGCTGAGTGGGTTTGGGTCTAGCCGAGTGGGTTTGGGTCTAGCCGAGTGGGTGTGGTTATAGCCGAGTGGGTTTGGGTTTATCCGAGTGGGTTTGGGTCTAGCCGAGTGGGTTTGGGTCAAGCCCAGTGGATTTGGGTCTAGCCGAGTGGGTTTGGGTCTAGCCGAGTGGGTTTGGGTCTAGCCGAGTGGGTTTGGGTCTAGCCGAGTGGGTTTGGGTCTAGCCGAGTGGGTTAGGGTCCAGCCGAGTGGGTTTGGGTGTAGCCGAGTCGGTTTGGGTCCAGCCGAGTGGGTTTGGGTCTAGCTGAGTGGGTTTGGGTCTAGCCGAGCGGGTTTGGGTCTAGCCGAGTGGGTTTGGTTCTAGCCGAGTGGGTTTGGGTTTATCCGAGTGGGTTTGGGTCTAGCCGAGTGGGTTTGGGTCTAGCCCAGTGGATTTGGGTCTAGCCGAGTGGGTTTGGGTGTAGCCGTGTGGGTTTGCGTCTAGGCGAGTGGATTTGGGTCTAGCCAAGTGGGTTTGGGTCTAGCCGAGTGGGTATGGGTCTAGCCGAGTGGGTTTGGGTCTAGCCGAGTGGGTTTCGGTCTAGCCGAGTGGGTTTGGGTCTAGCCGAGTATGTTTCGGTGTAGCCCAGTGGGTTTGGGTCTAGCCGAGAGGGTTTGGGTCTAGCCGAGTTAGTTTGGGTGTAGCCGAGTGGGTTTGGGTCTAGCCGAGCGGGTTTGTGTCTAGCCGAGTGGGTTTGGGTCTAGCCGAGTGGGTTTCGGTCTAGCCGAGTGGGTTTGGGTCTAGCCAAGTATGTTTCGGTGTAGCCCAGTGGGTTTGGGTCTAGCCGAGAGGGTTTGGGTCTAGCCGAGTTAGTTTGGGTGTAGCCGAGTGGGTTTGGGTCTAGCCGAGCGGGTTTACGTCTAGCCGAGTGGGTTTGGGTCTAGCGGAGTGGGTTTGGGTGTAGCCGAGTGGGTTTGGGTGTAGCCGAGTGGGTTTGGGTCTGGACGAGTGGGTTTGGGTCCAACCGAGTGGGTTTGGGTCTAGCCAAGTGGGTTTGGGTCCAGCGGAGTGGGTTTGGGTCTAGCGGAGTGGGTTTGGGTCTAGCCGAGTGGGTTTGGATCTAGCCGAGTGGGTTTGGGTCTAACCGAGTGGGTTTGTGTCTAGCGGAGTGGGTTTGGGTCTAGCGGAGTGGGATTGGGTCTAGCCGAGTGGGTTTGTGTCTAGCCGAGAGGGTTTGGGACTAGCCGAGTGGGTTTGGGTCTAGCCGAGTGGGTTTGGGTCTAGCTGAATGGGTTTGGGTCTAGCCGAGTGGGTTTGGGTCTACCGGAGTGGGTTTGGGTGTAGCGGAGTGGGTTTGGGTGTAGCTGAGTGGGTTTGGGACCAGCCGAGTGGGTTTGGGTCTAGCCGAGTGGGTTTGGGTCTCGCCGAGTGGGTTTGGGTCCAGCCGAGTGGGTTTGGGTCTAGCCGAGTGGGTTAGGGTCTAGCCGAGTGGGTTTGGGTGTAGCCGAGTCGGTTTGGGTCTAGCCGAGTGGGTTTGGGTCTAGCCGAGTGGGTTTGGGTCTAGCCGAGTGGGTTTGGGTCTATCCGAGTGGGTTTGGGTCTAGCCGAGTGGGTTTGGGTCTAGCCGAGTGGGCTTTTGTCTAGCCGAGTGGGTTTGGGTCTAGCCGAGTGGGTTTGGGTATAGCCGAGTGGGTTTGGGTCTAGCCGAGTGGGTTTGGGTCTAGCTGAGTGGGTTTGGGTCTAGCCGAGTGGGTTTGGGTCTAGCCGAGTGGGTTTGGTTATAGCCGAGTGGGTTTGGGTTTATCCGAGTGGGTTTGGGTCTAGCCGAGTGGGTTTGGGTCTAGCCCAGTGGATTTGGGTCTAGCCGAGTGGGTTTGGGTGTAGCCGAGTGGGTTTGGGTGTAGCCGAGTGGGTTTGTGTCTAGCCGAGTGGGTTTGGGTCTAGCCGAGGGGGTTTGGGTCTAGCCCAGTGGGTTTGGGTCTAGCCGAGTGGGTTTGGGTCTAGCCGAGTGGGTTTGGGTCTAGGCGAGTGGGTTTGGGTCTAGCCGAGTGGGTTTGGGTCTAGCCGAGTGGGTTTGTGTCTAGCCGAGTGGGTTTGGGACTAGCCGAGTGGGTTTCGGTCTAGCCGAGTGGGTTTGGGTCCAGCTGAATGGGTTTGGGTGTAGCCGAGTGGGTTTGGGTCTACCGGAGTGGGTTTGGGTGTAGCGGAGTGGGTTTGGGTGCAGCTGAGTGGGTTTGGGACCAGCCGAGTGGGTTTGGGTCTACCCGAGTGGGTTTGGGTGTAGCCGAGTGGGTTTGGGTCTAGCCGAGTGGGTTTGGGTCTACCCGAGTGGGTTTGGGTCTAGCCGAGTGGGTTTGGGTCTAGCCGAGTGGGTGTGGGTCTAGCCGAGTGGGTTTGGGACTAGCCAAGTGGGTTTGGGTCTACCGGAGTGGGTTTGGGTGTAGCGGAGTGGGTTTGGGTGTAGCTGAGTGGGTTTGGGACCAGCCGAGTGGGTTTGGGTCTAGCCGAGTGGGTTTGGGTGTAGGCGAATTGGTTTGGGTCTACCCGAGTGGGTTTGTGTGTAGCCGAGTGGGTTTGCTTCTAGCCGAATGGGTTTGGGTCTAGCCGAGTGGGTTTGGGTCTAGCCGAGTGGGTTTGGGTATAGCCGAGTGGGTTTGGGTCTAGCCGAGTGGGTTTGGGTCAAGCGGAGTTGGTATGGGTCTAGCGGAGTGGGTTTGGGTCTAGCGGAGTGGGTTTGGGTCTAGCGGAGTGGGTTTGGGTGTAGCCGAGTGGGTTTGGGTCTAGCCGAGTGGGTTTGGGTGTAGCCGAGTCGGTTTGGGTCTAGCCGAGTCGGTTTGGGTCTAGCCGAGTGGGTTTGGGTCTAGCCGAGTGGGTTTGGGTCTAGCCGAGTGGGTTTGGGTCCAGCCCAGTGGGTTTGGGTCTAGCCGAGTGGGTTTGGGCCTAGCCGAGTGGGTTTGGGTCTACCGGAGTGGGTTTGGGTGTAGCGGAGTGGGTTTGGGTGTAGCTCAGTGGGTTTGGGACCAGCCGAGTGGGTTTGGGTCTAGCCGAGTGGGTTTGGGTGTAGCCGAATTGGTTTGGGTCGACCCGAGTGGGTTTGTGTGTAGCCGAGTGGGTTTGCTTCTAGCCGAATGGGTTTGGGTCTAGCCGAGTGGGTTTGGGTCTAGCCGAGTGGGTTTGGGTATAGCCGAGTGGGTTTGGGTCTAGCCGAGTGGGTTTGGGTCTAGCCGAGTGGGTTTGGGTCTAGCCGAGTGGGTTTGGGTCTAGCCGAGTGGGTTTGGGTCTAGCCGAGTGGGTTTGGGTCTATCCGAGTGGGTTTGGGTCTAGCCGAGTGGGTTTGGGTCTAGCCGAGTGGGCTTTTGTCTAGCCGAGTGGGTTTGGGTCTAGCCGAGTGGGTTTGGGTATAGCCGAGTGGGTTTGGGTCTAGCCGAGTGGGTTTGGGTCTAGCTGAGTGGGTTTGGGTCTAGCCGAGTGGGTTTGGGTCTAGCCGAGTGGGTTTGGTTATAGCCGAGTGGGTTTGGGTTTATCCGAGTGGGTTTGGGTCTAGCCGAGTGGGTTTGGGTCTAGCCCAGTGGATTTGGGTCTAGCCGAGTGGGTTTGGGTGTAGCCGAGTGGGTTTGGGTGTAGCCGAGTGGGTTTGTGTCTAGCCGAGTGGGTTTGGGTCTAGCCGAGGGGGTTTGGGTCTAGCCCAGTGGGTTTGGGTCTAGCCGAGTGGGTTTGGGTCTAGCCGAGTGGGTTTGGGTCTAGGCGAGTGGGTTTGGGTCTAGCGGAGTGGTTTTGGGTCTAGCCGAGTGGGTTTGGGTCTAGCCGAGTGGGTTTGGGTCTAGCCGAGTGGGTTAGGGTCCAGCCGAGTGGGTTTGGGTGTAGCCGAGTCGGTTTGGGTCCAGCCGAGTGGGTTTGGGTCTAGCCGAGCGGGTTTGGGTCTAGCCGAGTGGGTTTGGTTCTAGCCGAGTGGGTTTGGGTTTATCCGAGTGGGTTTGGGTCTAGCCGAGTGGGTTTGGGTCTAGCCCAGTGGATTTGGGTCTAGCCGAGTGGGTTTGGGTGTAGCCGAGTGGGTTTGCGTCTAGGCGAGTGGATTTGGGTCTAGCCAAGTGGGTTTGGGTCTAGCCGAGTGGGTATGGGTCTAGCCGAGTGGGTTTGGGTCTAGCCGAGTGGGTTTCGGTCTAGCCGAGTGGGTTTGGGTCTAGCCGAGTATGTTTCGGTGTAGCCCAGTGGGTTTGGGTCTAGCCGAGAGGGTTTGGGTCTAGCCGAGTTAGTTTGGGTGTAGCCGAGTGGGTTTGGGTCTAGCCGAGCGGGTTTGTGTCTAGCCGAGTGGGTTTGGGTCTGGCCGAGTGGGTTTCGGTCTAGCCGAGTGGGTTTGGGTCTAGCCAAGTATGTTTCGGTGTAGCCCAGTGGGTTTGGGTCTAGCCGAGAGGGTTTGGGTCTAGCCGAGTTAGTTTGGGTGTAGCCGAGTGGGTTTGGGTCTAGCCGAGCGGGTTTACGTCTAGCCGAGTGGGTTTGGGTCTAGCGGAGTGGGTTTGGGTGTAGCCGAGTGGGTTTGGGTGTAGCCGAGTGGGTTTGGGTCTGGACGAGTGGGTTTGGGTCTAACCGAGTGGGTTTGGGTCTAGCCAAGTGGGTTTGGGTCCAGCGGAGTGGGTTTGGGTCTAGCGGAGTGGGTTTGGGTCTAGCCGAGTGGGTTTGGATCTAGCCGAGTGGGTTTGGGTCTAACCGAGTGGGTCTGTGTCTAGCGGAGTGGGTTTGGGTCTAGCGGAGTGGGATTGGGTCTAGCCGAGTGGGTTTGTGTCTAGCCGAGTGGGTTTGGGACTAGCCGAGTGGGTTTGGGTCTAGCCGAGTGGGTTTGGGTCTAGCTGAATGGGTTTGGGTCTAGCCGAGTGGGTTTGGGTCTACCGGAGTGGGTTTGGGTGTAGCGGAGTGGGTTTGGGTGTAGCTGAGTGGGTTTGGGACCAGCCGAGTGGGTTTGGGTCTAGCCGAGTGGGTTTGGGTCTCGCCGAGTGGGTTTGGGTCCAGCCGAGTGGGTTTGGGTCTAGCCGAGTGGGTTAGGGTCTAGCCGAGTGGGTTTGGGTGTAGCCGAGTCGGTTTGGGTCTAGCCAAGTGGGTTTGGGTCTAGCCGAGTGGGTTTGGGTCTAGCCGAGTGGGTTTGGGTCTAGCCGAGTGGGTTTGGGTCCAGCCCAGTGGGTTTGGGTCTAGCCGAGTGGGTTTGGGCCTAGCCGAGTGGGTTTGGGTCTACCGGAGTGGGTTTGGGTGTAGCGGAGTGGGTTTGGGTGTAGCTGAGTGGGTTTGGGACCAGCCGAGTGGGTTTGGGTCTAGCCGAGTGGGTTTGGGTGTAGCCGAATTGGTTTGGGTCTACCCGAGTGGGTTTGTGTGTAGCCGAGTGGGTTTGCTTCTAGCCGAATGGGTTTGGGTCTAGCCGAGTGGGTTTGGGTCTAGCCGAGTGGGTTTGGGTATAGCCGAGTGGGTTTGGGTCTAGCCGAGTGGGTTTGGGTCAAGCGGAGTTGGTATGGGTCTAGCGGAGTGGGTTTGGGTCCAGCGGAGTGGGTTTGGGTGTAGCCGAGTGGGTTTGGGTCTAGCCGAGTGGGTTTGGGTGTAGCCGAGTCGGTTTGGGTCTAGCCGAGTGGGTTTGGGTCTAGCCGAGTGGGTTTGGGTCTAGCCGAGTGGGTTTGGGTCTAGCCGAGTGGGTTTGGGTATAGCCGAGTGGGTTTGGGTCTAGCCGAGTGGGTTTGGGCCTAGCCGAGTGGGTTTGGGTCTAGCGGAGTGGGTTTGGGTCTAGCGGAGTGGGTTTGGGTGTAGCCGAGTGGGTTTGGGTCTAGCCGAGTGGGTTTGGGTCTACCCGAGTGGGTTTGGGTCTAGCCGAGTGGGTTTGGGTCTAGCCGAGTGGGTGTGGGTCTAGCCGAGTGGGTTTGGGTCTAGCCAAGTGGGTTTGGGTCTAGCCGAGTGGGTTTGGGTCTATCCGAGTGGGTTTGGGTCTAGCCGAGTGGGTTGGGTCTAGCCGAGTGGGCTTTTGTCTAGCCGAGTGGGTTTGGGTCTAGCCGAGTGGGTTTGGGTATAGCCGAGTGGGTTTGGGTCTAGCCGAGTGGGTTTGGGTCTAGCCGAGTGGGTTTGGGTCGAGCCGAGTGGGTTTGGGTCTAGCCGAGTGGGTTTGTGTCTAGCCGAGTGGGTTTGGGTCTAGCCGAGGGGGTTTAGGTCTAGCCAAGTGGGTTTGGGTCTAGCCGAGTGGGTTTGGGTCTAGCCGAGGGGGTTTATGTCTAGCCAAGTGGGTTTGGGTCTAGCCGAGTGGGTTTGGGTCTAGCCGAGTGGGTTTGGGTCTAGGCGAGTGGGTTTGGGTCTAGCCGAGTGGGTTTGGGTCTAGCCGAGTGGGTTTGGGTCTAGCCGAGTGGATTTGGGTCTAGCCGAGTGGGTTTGGGTCTAGCCGAGTGGGTTTGTGTCTAGCCGAGTGGGTTTGGGTCTAGCCGAGTGGGTTTGGGTCTAGCCGAGTGGGTTTGGGACTAGCCGAGTGGGTTTGGGTCTAGCCGAGTGGGTTTGGTTCTAGCCGAGTGGGTTTGGGTTTATCCGAGTGGGTTTGGGTCTAGCCGAGTGGGTTTGGGTCTAGCCCAGTGGATTTGGGTCTAGCCGAGTGGGTTTGGGTGTAGCCGAGTGGGTTTGGGTATAGCCGAGTGGGTTTGTGTCTAGCCGAGTGGGTTTGGGTCTAGCCGAGGGGGTTTGGGTCTAGCCCAGTGGGTTTGGGTCTAGCCGAGTGGGTTTGGGTCGAGCCGAGTGGGTTTGGGTCTAGCCGAGTGGGTTTGTGTCTAGCCGAGTGGGTTTGGGTCTAGCCGAGGGGGTTTAGGTCTAGCCAAGTGGGTTTGGGTCTAGCCGAGTGGGTTTTGGTCTAGCCGAGGGGGTTTATGTCTAGCCAAGTGGGTTTGGGTCTAGCCGAGTGGGTTTGGGTCTAGCCGAGTGGGTTTGGGTCTAGGCGAGTGGGTTTGGGTCTAGCCGAGTGGGTTTGGGTCTAGCCGAGTGGGTTTGGGTCTAGCCGAGTGGATTTGGGTCTAGCCGAGTGGGTTTGGGTCTAGCCGAGTGGGTTTGTGTCTAGCCGAGTGGGTTTGGGTCTAGCCGAGTGGGTTTGGGTCTAGCCGAGTGGGTTTGGGACTAGCCGAGTGGGTTTGGGTCTAGCCGAGTGGGTTTGGTTCTAGCCGAGTGGGTTTGGGTTTATCCGAGTGGGTTTGGGTCTAGCCGAGTGGGTTTGGGTCTAGCCCAGTGGATTTGGGTCTAGCCGAGTGGGTTTGGGTGTAGCCGAGTGGGTTTGGGTATAGCCGAGTGGGTTTGTGTCTAGCCGAGTGGGTTTGGGTCTAGCCGAGGGGGTTTGGGTCTAGCCCAGTGGGTTTGGGTCTAGCCTAGTAGGTTTGGGTCTAGCCGAGTGGGTTTGGGTCTAGGCGAGTGGGTTTGGGTCTAGCCGAGTGGGTTACGGTCTAGCCGAGTGGGTTTGGGTCTAGCCGAGTGGGTTTGGGTCTAGCCGAGTGGGTTAGGGTCTAGCCGAGTGGGTTTGGGTGTAGCCGAGTGGGTTTGGGTCTAGCCGAGTGGGTTTGGGTCTAGCCAAGTGGGTTTGGGTCCAGCGGAGTGGGTTTGGGTCTAGCGGAGTGGGTTTGGGTCTAGCCGAGTGGGTTTGGATCTAGCCGAGTGGGTTTGGGTCTAACCGAGTGGGTTTGTGTCTAGAGGAGTGGGTTTGGGTCTAGCGGAGTGGGATTGGGCCTAGCCGAGTGGGTTTGTGTCTAGCCGAGTGGGTTTGGGACTAGCCGAGTGGGTTTCGGTCTAGCCGAGTGGGTTTGGGTCCAGCTGAATGGGTTTGGGTGTAGCCGAGTGGGTTTGGGTCTACCGGAGTGGGTTTGGGTCTAGCCGAGTGGGTTTGGGTGCAGCTGAGCGGGTTTGGGACCAGCCGAGTGGGTTTGGGTCTACCCGAGTGGGTTTGGGTGTAGCCGAGTGGGTTTGGGTCTAGCCGAGTGGGTTTGGGTCTACCCGAGTGGGTTTGGGTCTAGCCGAGTGGGTTTGGGTCTAGCCGAGTGGGTGTGGGTCTAGCCGAGTGGGTTTGGGACTAGCCAAGTGGGTTTGGGTCTAGCCGAGTGGGTTTGGGTCTATCCGAGTGGATTTGGGTCTAGCCGAGTGGGTTTGGGTCTAGCCGAGTGGGTTTTTGTCTAGCCGAGTGGGTTTGGGTCTAGCCGAGTGGGTTTGGGTATAGCCGAGTGGGTTTGGGTCTAGCCGAGTGGGTTTGGGTCTAGCCGAGTGGGTTTGGGTCGAGCCGAGTGGGTTTGGGTCTAGCCGAGTGGGTTTGTGTCTAGCCGAGTGGGTTTGGGTCTAGCCGAGGGGGTTTTGGTCTAGCCAAGTGGGTTTGGGTCTAGCCGAGTGGGTTTGGGTCTCGCCGAGTGGGTTTGGGTCTAGCCGAGTGGGTTTGGGTCTAGCCGATTGGGTTTGGGTCTAGCCGAGTGGGTTTGGGTCTAGCCGAGTGGTTTTGGGTCTAGCCGAGTGGGTTAGGGTCTAGCCGAGTGGGTTTGGGTGTAGCCGAGTCGGTTTGGGTCTAGCCGAGTGGGTTTGGGTCTAGCCGAGTGGGTTTGGGTCTAGCCGAGTGGGTTTGGGTCTAGCCGAGTGGGTTTGGTTCTAGCCGAGTGGGTTTGGGTTTATCCGAGTGGGTTTGGGTCTAGCCGAGTGGGTTTGGGTCTAGCCCAGTGGATTTGGGTCTAGCCGAGTGGGTTTGGGTGTAGCCGAGTGGGTTTGCGTCTAGCCGAGTGGGTTTGGGTCTAGCCAAGTGGGTTTGGGTCTAGCCGAGTGGGTTTGGGTCTAGCCGAGTGGGTTTGGGTCTAGCCGAGTGGGTTTGGGTCTAGCCCAGTGGGTTTTGGACTAGCCGAGTGGGTTTGGGTCTAGCCGAGTGGGTTTGGGTATAGCCGAGTGGGTGTGGGTCTAGCCGAGTGGGTTTGGGTCTAGCCGAGTGGGTTTGGGTCGAGCCGAGTGGGTTTGGGTCTAGCCGAGTGGGTTTGGGTCTTGCCGAGTGGGTTTGGGTCTAGCCGAGGGGGTTTGGATCTAGCCCAGTGGGTTTGGGTCTAGCCGAGTGGGTTTGGGTCTAGCCGAGTGGGTTTGGGTCTAGCCGAGTGGGTTTGGGTCTAGCCGAGGGGGTTTTGGTCTAGCCAAGTGGGTTTGGGTCTAGCCGAGTGGGTTTGGGTCTCGCCGAGTGGGTTTGGGTCTAGCCGAGTGGGTTTGGGTGTAGCCGAGTCGGTTTGGGTCTGGCCGAGTGGGTTTGGGTCTAGCCGAGTGGGTTTGGGTCTAGCCGAGTGGGTTTGGGTCTAGCCGAGTGGGTTTGGTTCTAGCCGAGTGGGTTTGGGTTTATCCTAGTGGGTTTGGGTCTAGCCGAGTGGGTTTGGGTCTAGCCCAGTGGATTTGGGTCTAGCCGAGTGGGTTTGGGTGTAGCCGAGTGGGTTTGCGTCTAGCCGAGTATGTTTCGGTGTAGCCCAGTGGGTTTGGGTCTAGCCGAGAGGGTTTGGGTCTAGCCGAGTTAGTTTGGGTGTAGCCGAGTGGGTTTGGGTCTAGCCGAGCGGGTTTACGTCTAGCCGAGTGGGTTTGGGTCTAGCGGAGTGGGTTTGGGTGTAGCCGAGTGGGTTTGGGTGTAGCCGAGTGGGTTTGGGTCTGGACGAGTGGGTTTGGGTCTAACCGAGTGGGTTTGGGTCTAGCCAAGTGGGTTTGGGTCCAGCGGAGTGGGTTTGGGTCTAGCGGAGTGGGTTTGGGTCTAGCCGAATGGGTTTGGATCTAGCCGAGTGGGTTTGGGTCTAACCGAGTGGGTTTGTGTCTAGCGGAGTGGGTTTGGGTCTAGCGGAGTGGGATTGGGTCTAGCCGAGTGGGTTTGTGTCTAGCCGAGTGGGTTTGGGACTAGCCGAGTGGGTTTGGGTCTAGCCGAGTGGGTTTGGGTCTAGCTGAATGGGTTTGGGTCTAGCCGAGTGGGTTTGGGTGTAGCGGAGTGGGTTTGGGTGTAGCGGAGTGGGTTTGGGTGTAGCTGAGTGGGTTTGGGACCAGCCGAGTGGGTTTGGGTCTAGCCGAGTGGGTTTGGGTCTCGCCGAGTGGGTTTGGGTCCAGCCGAGTGGGTTTGGGTCTAGCCGAGTGGGTTAGGGTCTAGCCGAGTGGGTTTGGGTGTAGCCGAGTGGGTTTGGGTCTAGCCGAGTGGGTTTGGGTCTAGCCGAGTGGGTTTGGGTCTAGCCGAGTGGGTTTGGGTCCAGCCCAGTGGGTTTGGGTCTAACCGAGTGGGTTTGGGCCTAGCCGAGTGGGTTTGGGTCTACCGGAGTGGGTTTGGGTGTAGCGGAGTGGGTTTGGGTGTAGCTGAGTGGGTTTGGGACCAGCCGAGTGGGTTTGGGTCTAGCCGAGTGGGTTTGGGTGTAGCCGAATTGGTTTGGGTCTACCCGAGTGGGTTTGTGTGTAGCCGAGTGGGTTTGCTTCTGGCCGAATGGGTTTGGGTCCAGCCGAGTGGGTTTGGGTCTAGCCGAGTGGGTTTGGGTATAGCCGAGTGGGTTTGGGTCTAGCCGAGTGGGTTTGGGTCAAGCGGAGTTGGTATGGGTCTAGCGGAGTGGGTTTGGGTCTAGCGGAGTGGGTTTGGGTGTAGCCGAGTGGGTTTGGGTCTAGCCGAGTGGGTTTGGGTGTAGCCGAGTCGGTTTGGGTCTAGCCGAGTGGGTTTGGGTCTAGCCGAGTGGGTTTGGGTCTAGCCGAGTGGGTTTGGGTCTAGCCGAGTGGGTTTGGGTCCAGCCCAGTGGGTTTGGGTCTAGCCGAGTGGGTTTGGGCCTAGCCGAGTGGGTTTGGGTCTACCGGAGTGGGTTTGGGTGTAGCGGAGTGGGTTTGGGTGTAGCTGAGTGGGTTTGGGACCAGCCGAGTGGGTTTGGGTCTAGCCGAGTGGGTTTGGGTGTAGCCGAATTGGTTTGGGTCTACCCGAGTGGGTTTGTGTGTAGCCGAGTGGGTTTGCTTCTAGCCGAATGGGTTTGGGTCTAGCCGAGTGGGTTTGGGTCTAGCCGAGTGGGTTTGGGTATAGCCGAGTGGGTTTGGGTCTAGCCGAGTGGGTTTGGGTCAAGCGGAGTTGGTATGGGTCTAGCGGAGTGGGTTTGGGTCTAGCGGAGTGGGTTTGGGTGTAGCCGAGTGGGTTTGGGTCTAGCCGAGTGGGTTTGGGTCTACCCGAGTGGGTTTGGGTCTAGCCGAGTGGGTTTGGGTCTAGCCGAGTGGGTGTGGGTCTAGCCGAGTGGGTTTGGGTCTAGCCAAGTGGGTTTGGGTCTAGCCGAGTGGGTTTGGGTCTATCCGAGTGGGTTTGGGTCTAGCCGAGTGGGTTTGGGTCTAGCCGAGTGGGCTTTTGTCTAGCCGAGTGGGTTTGGGTCTAGCCGAGTGGGTTTGGGTATAGCCGAGTGGGTTTGGGTCTAGCCGAGTGGGTTTGGGTCTAGCCGAGTGGGTTTGGGTCGAGCCGAGTGGGTTTGGGTCTAGCCGAGTGGGTTTGTGTCTAGCCGAGTGGGTTTGGGTCTAGCCGAGGGGGTTTAGGTCTAGCCAAGTGGGTTTGGGTCTAGCCGAGTGGGTTTGGGTCTAGCCGAGTGGGTTTGGGTCTAGGCGAGTGGGTTTGGGTCTAGCCGAGTGGGTTTGGGTCTAGCCGAGTGGGTTTGGGTCTAGCCGAGTGGGTTTGGGTCTAGCCGAGTGGGTTTGTGTCTAGCCGAGTGGGTTTGTGTCTAGCCGAGTGGGTTTGGGTCTAGCCGAGTGGGTTTGGGTCTAGCCGAGTGGGTTTGGGTCTAGCCGAGTGGGTTTGGGTCTAGCCGAGTGGGTTTGGTTCTAGCCGAGTGGGTTTGGGTTTATCCGAGTGGGTTTGGGTCTAGCCGAGTGGGTTTGGGTCTAGCCCAGTGGATTTGGGTCTAGCCGAGTGGGTTTGGGTGTAGCCGAGTGGGTTTGGGTCTAGCCGAGTGGGTTTGTGTCTAGCCGAGTGGGTTTGGGTCTAGCCGAGGGGGTTTGGGTCTAGCCCAGTGGGTTTGGGTCTGGCCGAGTAGGTTTGGGTCTAGCCGAGTGGGTTTGGGTCTAGGCGAGTGGGTTTGGGTCTAGCCGAGTGGGTTACGGTCTAGCCGGGTGGGTTTGGGTCTAGCCGAGTGGGTTTGGGTCTAGCCGAGTGGGTTAGGGTCTAGCCGAGTGGGTTTGGGTGTAGCCGAGTCGGTTTGGGTCTAGCCGAGTGGGTTTGGGTCTAGCTGAGTGGGTTTGGGTCTAGCCGAGTGGGTTTGGGTCTAGCCGAGCGGGTTTACGTCTAGCCGAGTGGGTTTGGGTCTAGCGGAGTGGGTTTGGGTGTAGCCGAGTGAGTTTGGGTGTAGCCGAGTGGGTTTGGGTCTGGACGAGTGGGTTTGGGTCTAGCCAAGTGGGTTTGGGTCTAGCCGAGTGGGTTTGGGTCTAGCCTAGTGGGTTTGGGTCTAGCCAAGTGGATTTGGGTCCAGCGGAGTGGGTTTGGGTCTAGCGGAGTGGGTTTGGGTCTAGCCGAGTGGGTTTGGATCTAGCCGAGTGGGTTTGGGTCTAACCGAGTGGGTTTGTGTCTAGAGGAGTGGGTTTGGGTCTAGCGGAGTGGGATTGGGCCTAGCCGAGTGGGTTTGTGTCTAGCCGAGTGGGTTTGGGACTAGCCGAGTGGGTTTCGGTCTAGCCGAGTGGGTTTGGGTCTAGCTGAATGGGTTTGGGTCTAGCCGAGTGGGTTTGGGTCTACCGGAGTGGGTTTGGGTGTAGCGGAGTGGGTTTGGGTGTAGCTGAGTGGGTTTGGGACCAGCCGAGTGGGTTTGGGTCTAGCCGAGTGGGTTTGGGTGTAGCCGAATTGGTTTGGGTGTAGCCGAGTGGGTTTGGGTCTAGCCGAGTGGGTTTTGGTCTACCCGAGTGGGTTTGGGTCTAGCCGGGTGGGTTTGGGTCTAGCCGAGTGGGTGTGGGTCCAGCCGAGTGGGTTTGGGTCTAGCCAAGTGGGTTTGGGTCTAGCCGAGTGGGTTTGGGTCTATCCGAGTGGATTTGGGTCTAGCCGAGTGGGTTTGGGTCTAGCCGAGTGGGTTTTTGTCTAGCCGAGTGGGTTTGGGTCTAGCCGAGTGGGTTTGGGTATAGCCGAGTGGGTTTGGGTCTAGCCGAGTGGGTTTGGGTCTAGCCGAGTGGGTTTGGGTCGAGCCGAGTGGGTTTGGGTCTAGCCGAGTGGGTTTGTGTCTAGCCGAGTGGGTTTGGGTCTAGCCGAGGGGGTTTTGGTCTAGCCAAGTGGGTTTGGGTCTAGCCGAGTGGGTTTGGGTCTCGCCGAGTGGGTTTGGGTCTAGCCGAGTGGGTTTGGGTCTAGCCGAGTGGTTTTGGGTCTAGCCGAGTGGGTTAGGGTCTAGCCGAGTGGGTTTGGGTGTAGCCGAGTCGGTTTGGGTCTAGCCGAGTGGGTTTGGGTCTAGCCGAGTGGGTTTGGGTCTAGCCGAGTGGGTTTGGGTCTAGCCGAGTGGGTTTGGTTCTAGCCGAGTGGGTTTGGGTTTATCCGAGTGGGTTTGGGTCTAGCCGAGTGGGTTTGGGTCTAGCCCAGTGGATTTGGGTCTAGCCGAGTGGGTTTGGGTGTAGCCGAGTGGGTTTGCGTCTAGCCGAGTGGGTTTGGGTCTAGCCAAGTGGGTTTGGGTCTAGCCGAGTGGGTTTGGGTCTAGCCGAGTGGGTTTGGGTCTAGCCGAGTGGGTTTGGGTCTAGCCCAGTGGGTGTTGGTCTAGCCGAGTGGGTTTGGGTCTAGCCGAGTGGGTTTGGGTATAGCCGAGTGGGTGTGGGTCTAGCCGAGTGGGTTTGGGTCTAGCCGAGTGGGTTTGGGTCGAGCCGAGTGGGTTTGGGTCTAGCCGAGTGGGTTTGGGTCTAGCCGAGTGGGTTTGGGTCTAGCCGAGGGGGTTTGGATCTAGCCCAGTGGGTTTGGGTCTAGCCGAGTGGGTTTGGGTCTAGCCGAGTGGGTTTGGGTCTAGCCGAGTGGGTTTGGGTCTAGCCGAGGGGATTTTGGTCTAGCCGAGTGGGTTTGGGTCTAGCCGAGTGGGTTTGGGTCTAGCCGAGTGGGTTTGGGTCTAGCCGAGTGGGTTTGGTTCTAGCCGAGTGGGTTTGGGTTTATCCGAGTGGGTTTGGGTCTAGCCGAGTGGGTTTGGGTCTAGCCCAGTGGGTTTGGGTCTAGCCGAGTGGGTTTGGGTGTAGCCGAGTGGGTTTGGGTCTAGCCGAGTGGGTTTGTGTCTAGCCGAGTGGGTTTGGGTCTAGCCGAGGGGGTTTGGGTCTAGCCCAGTGGGTTTGGGTCTAGCCGAGTAGGTTTGGGTCTAGCCGAGTGGGTTTGGGTCTAGGCGAGTGGGTTTGGGTCTAGCCGAGTGGGTTACGGTCTAGCCGAGTGGGTTTGGGTCTAGCCGAGTGGGTTTGGGTCTAGCCGAGTGGGTTTTGGTCTACCCGAGTGGGTTTGGGTCTAGCCGGGTGGGTTTGGGTCTAGCCGAGTGGGTGTGGGTCCAGCCGAGTGGGTTTGGGTCTAGCCAAGTGGGTTTGGGTCTAGCCGAGTGGGTTTGGGTCTATCCGAGTGGATTTGGGTCTAGCCGAGTGGGTTTGGGTCTAGCCGAGTGGGTTTTTGTCTAGCCGAGTGGGTTTGGGTCTAGCCGAGTGGGTTTGGGTATAGCCGAGTGGGTTTGGGTCTAGCCGAGTGGGTTTGGGTCTAGCCGAGTGGGTTTGGGTCGAGCCGAGTGGGTTTGGGTCTAGCCGAGTGGGTTTGTGTCTAGCCGAGTGGGTTTGGGTCTAGCCGAGGGGGTTTTGGTCTAGCCAAGTGGGTTTGGGTCTAGCCGAGTGGGTTTGGGTCTCGCCGAGTGGGTTTGGGTCTAGCCGAGTGGGTTTGGGTCTAGCCGAGTGGTTTTGGGTCTAGCCGAGTGGGTTAGGGTCTAGCCGAGTGGGTTTGGGTGTAGCCGAGTCGGTTTGGGTCTAGCCGAGTGGGTTTGGGTCTAGCCGAGTGGGTTTGGGTCTAGCCGAGTGGGTTTGGGTCTAGCCGAGTGGGTTTGGTTCTAGCCGAGTGGGTTTGGGTTTATCCGAGTGGGTTTGGGTCTAGCCGAGTGGGTTTGGGTCTAGCCCAGTGGATTTGGGTCTAGCCGAGTGGGTTTGGGTGTAGCCGAGTGGGTTTGCGTCTAGCCGAGTGGGTTTGGGTCTAGCCAAGTGGGTTTGGGTCTAGCCGAGTGGGTTTGGGTCTAGCCGAGTGGGTTTGGGTCTAGCCGAGTGGGTTTGGGTCTAGCCCAGTGGGTGTTGGTCTAGCCGAGTGGGTTTGGGTCTAGCCGAGTGGGTTTGGGTATAGCCGAGTGGGTGTGGGTCTAGCCGAGTGGGTTTGGGTCTAGCCGAGTGGGTTTGGGTCGAGCCGAGTGGGTTTGGGTCTAGCCGAGTGGGTTTGGGTCTAGCCGAGTGGGTTTGGGTCTAGCCGAGGGGGTTTGGATCTAGCCCAGTGGGTTTGGGTCTAGCCGAGTGGGTTTGGGTCTAGCCGAGTGGGTTTGGGTCTAGCCGAGTGGGTTTGGGTCTAGCCGAGGGGATTTTGGTCTAGCCGAGTGGGTTTGGGTCTAGCCGAGTGGGTTTGGGTCTAGCCGAGTGGGTTTGGGTCTAGCCGAGTGGGTTTGGTTCTAGCCGAGTGGGTTTGGGTTTATCCGAGTGGGTTTGGGTCTAGCCGAGTGGGTTTGGGTCTAGCCCAGTGGGTTTGGGTCTAGCCGAGTGGGTTTGGGTGTAGCCGAGTGGGTTTGGGTCTAGCCGAGTGGGTTTGTGTCTAGCCGAGTGGGTTTGGGTCTAGCCGAGGGGGTTTGGGTCTAGCCCAGTGGGTTTGGGTCTAGCCGAGTAGGTTTGGGTCTAGCCGAGTGGGTTTGGGTCTAGGCGAGTGGGTTTGGGTCTAGCCGAGTGGGTTACGGTCTAGCCGAGTGGGTTTGGGTCTAGCCGAGTGGGTTTGGGTCTAGCCGAGTGGGTTAGGGTCTAGCCGAGTGGGTTTGGGTGTAGCCGAGTCGGTTTGGGTCTAGCCGAGTGGGTTTGGGTCTAGCTGAGTGGGTTTGGGTCTAGCCGAGTGGGTTTGGGTCTAGCCGAGCGGGTTTACGTCTAGCCGAGTGGGTTTGGGTCTAGCGGAGTGGGTTTGGGTGTAGCCGAGTGGGTTTGGGTGTAGCCGAGTGGGTTTGGGTCTGGACGAGTGGGTTTGGGTCTAGCCAAGTGGGTTTGGGTCTAGCCGAGTGGGTTTGGGTCTAGCCTAGTGGGTTTGGGTCTAGCCAAGTGGGTTTGGGTCTAGCCAAGTGGGTTTGGGTCCAGCGGAGTGGGTTTGGGTCTAGCGGAGTGGGTTTGGGTCTAGCCGAGTGGGTTTGGATCTAGGCGAGTGGGTTTGGGTCTAACCGAGTGGGTTTGTGTCTAGAGGAGTGGGTTTGGGTCTAGCGGAGTGGGATTGGGCCTAGCCGAGTGGGTTTGTGTCTAGCCGAGTGGGTTTGGGACTAGCCGAGTGGGTTTCGGTCTAGCCGAGTGGGTTTGGGTCTAGCTGAATGGGTTTGGGTCTAGCCGAGTGGGTTTGGGTCTACCGGAGTGGGTTTGGGTGTAGCGGAGTGGGTTTGGGTGTAGCTGAGTGGGTTTGGGACCAGCCGAGTGGGTTTGGGTCTAGCCGAGTGGGTTTGGGTGTAGCCGAATTGGTTTGGGTGTAGCCGAGTGGGTTTGGGTCTAGCCGAGTGGGTTTGGGTCTACCCGAGTGGGTTTGGGTCTAGCCGGGTGGGTTTGGGTCTAGCCGAGTGGGTGTGGGTCCAGCCGAGTGGGTTTGGGTCTAGCCAAGTGGGTTTGGGTCTAGCCGAGTGGGTTTGGGTCTATCCGAGTGGATTTGGGTCTAGCCGAGTGGGTTTGGGTCTAGCCGAGTGGGTTTTTGTCTAGCCGAGTGGGTTTGGGTCTAGCCGAGTGGGTTTGGGTATAGCCGAGTGGGTTTGGGTCTAGCCGAGTGGGTTTGGGTCTAGCCGAGTGGGTTTGGGTCGAGCCGAGTGGGTTTGGGTCTAGCCGAGTGGGTTTGTGTCTAGCCGAGTGGGTTTGGGTCTAGCCGAGGGGGTTTTGGTCTAGCCAAGTGGGTTTGGGTCTAGCCGAGTGGGTTTGGGTCTCGCCGAGTGGGTTTGGGTCTAGCCGAGTGGGTTTGGGTCTAGCCGATTGGGTTTGGGTCTAGCCGAGTGGGTTTGGGTCTAGCCGAGTGGTTTTGGGTCTAGCCGAGTGGGTTAGGGTCTAGCCGAGTGGGTTTGGGTGTAGCCGAGTCGGTTTGGGTCTAGCCGAGTGGGTTTGGGTCTAGCCGAGTGGGTTTGGGTCTAGCCGAGTGGGTTTGGGTCTAGCCGAGTGGGTTTGGTTCTAGCCGAGTGGGTTTGGGTTTATCCGAGTGGGTTTGGGTCTAGCCGAGTGGGTTTGGGTCTAGCCCAGTGGATTTGGGTCTAGCCGAGTGGGTTTGGGTGTAGCCGAGTGGGTTTGCGTCTAGCCGAGTGGGTTTGGGTCTAGCCAAGTGGGTTTGGGTCTAGCCGAGTGGGTTTGGGTCTAGCCGAGTGGGTTTGGGTCTAGCCGAGTGGGTTTGGGTCTAGCCCAGTGGGTTTTGGTCTAGCCGAGTGGGTTTGGGTCTAGCCGAGTGGGTTTGGGTATAGCCGAGTGGGTGTGGGTCTAGCCGAGTGGGTTTGGGTCTAGCCGAGTGGGTTTGGGTCGAGCCGAGTGGGTTTGGGTCTAGCCGAGTGGGTTTGGGTCTAGCCGAGTGGGTTTGGGTCTAGCCGAGGGGGTTTGGATCTAGCCCAGTGGGTTTGGGTCTAGCCGAGTGGGTTTGGGTCTAGCCGAGTGGGTTTGGGTCTAGCCGAGTGGGTTTGGGTCTAGCCGAGGGGGTTTTGGTCTAGCCAAGTGGGTTTGGGTCTAGCCGAGTGGGTTTGGGTCTATCCGAGTGGGTTTTGGTCTACCCGAGTGGGTTTGGGTCTAGCCGAGTGGGTTTGGGTCTAGCCGAGTGGGTTTGGGTATAGCCGAGTGGGTGTGGGTCTAGCCGAGTGGGTTTGGGTCTAGCCGAGTGGGTTTGGGTCTAGCCGAGTGGGTTTGGGTCTAGCCGAGTGGATTTGGGTCTAGCCGAGTGGGTTTCGGTCTAGCTGAGGAGGTTTGGGTCTAGCCGAGTGGGTTTGGGTCTAGCCGAGTGGGTTTGGGTCTAGCCGAGTGGGTTTCGGTGTAGCCGAGTGGGTTTGGGTCTAGCCGAGTGGGTTTGGGTCTAGCCGAGTGGGTTTGGGTCTGGGCGAGTGGGTTTGGGTCTAGCCGAGTTAGTTTGGGTGTAGCCGAGTGGGTTTGGGTCTAGCCGAGCGGGTTTACGTCTAGCCGAGTGGGTTTGGGTCTAGCGGATTGGGTTTGGGTGTAGCCGAGTGGGTTTGGGTGTAGCCGAGTGGGTTTGGGTCTGGACGAGTGGGTTTGGGTCTAGCCGAGTAGGTTTGGGTCTAGCCGAGTGGGTTTGGGTCTAGCCTAGTGGGTTTGGGTCTAGCCAAGTGGGTTTGGGTCCAGCGGAGTGGGTTTGGGTCTAGCCGAGTGGGTTTGGGTCTAACCGAGTGGGTTTGTGTCTAGCGGAGTTGGTTTGGGTCTAGCGGTGTGGGATTGGGTCTAGCCGAGTGGGTTTGTGTCTAGCCGACTGGGTTTGGGACTAGCCGAGTGGGTTTGGGTCTAGCCGAGTGGGTTTGGGTCTAGCGGAATGGGTTTGGGTCTAGCCGAGTGGGTTTGGGTCTAGCCGAGTGGGTTTGGGTCTAGCCGAAAGGGTTTGGGTCTAGCCGAGTGGGTTTGGGTCTAGCCGAGTGGGTTTGGGTCTACCCGAGTGGGTGTGGGTCAAGCCGAGTGGGTTTGGGTCTAGCCGAGTGGGTTTGGGTCTAGCCGAGTGGGTTTGGGTCTAGCCGAGTGGGTTTGGGTCTAGCCGAGTGGGTTTGGGCCTAGCCGAGTGGGTTTGGGTCTACCGGAGTGGGTTTGGGTGCAGCGGAGTGGGTTTGGGTGTAGCTGAGTGGGTTTGGGACCAGCCGAGTGGGTTTGGGTCTAGCCGAGTGGGTTTGGGTGTAGCCGAATTGGTTTGGGTCTACCCGAGTGGGTTTGGGTCTAGTAGAGTGGGTTTGCTTCTAGCCGAATGGATTTGGGTCTAGCCGAGTGGGTTTGGGTGCAGCCGAGTGGGTTTGGGTCTAGCGGAGTGGGTTTGGGTGTAGCCGAGTGGGTTTGGGTCTAGCCGAGTGGGTTTGGGTCTAGCCGAGTGGGTTTGGGTCTAGCCGAGTGGGTTTGGGTCTAGCCGAGTGGGTTTGGGTCTAGCCGAGTTGGTTTGGTTCTAGCCGAGTGGGTTTGCGTCTAGCCGAGTGGGTTTGGGTCTAGCCGAGTGGGTTTGGGTCTAGCCGAGTGGGTTTGGGTCTAGCTGAGTGGGTTTGGGTCTAGCCGAGTGGGTTTGGGTGTAGCCGAGTCGGTTTGGGTCTAGCCGAGTGGGTTTGCGTCTAGCCGAGTGGGTTTGGGTCTAGCCGAGTGGGTTTGGGTCTAGCCGAGTGGGTTTGGTTCTAGCCGAGTGGGTTTGGGTTTATCCGAGTGGGTTTGGGTCTAGCCGAGTGGGTTTGGGTCTAGCCCAGTGGATTTGGGTCTAGCCGAGTGGGTTTGGGTGTAGCCGAGTGGGTTTGCGTCTAGCCGAGTGGGTTTGGGTCTAGCCAAGTGGGTTTGGGTCTAGCCGAGTGGGTTTGGGTCTAGCCGAGTGGGTTTGGGTCTAGCCGAGTGGGTTTCGGTCTAGCCCAGTGGGTTTTGGTCTAGCCGAGTGGGTTTGGGTCCAGCCGAGTGGGTTTGGGTATAGCCGAGTGGGTGTGGGTCTAGCCGAGTGGGTTTGGGTCTAGCCGAGTGGGTTTGGGTCGAGCCGAGTGGGTTTGGGTCTAGCCGAGTGGGTTTGGGTCTAGCCGAGGGGTTTTGGGTCTAGCCCAGTGGGTTTGGGTCTAGCCGAGTGGGTTTGGGTCTAGCCGAGGGGGTTTGGGTCTAGCCAAGTGGGTTTGGGTCTAGCCGAGTGGGTTTGGGTCTAGCCGAGTGGGTTTGTGTCTAGCCGAGTGGGTTTTGGTCTAGCCGAGTGGGTTTGGGTCTAGCACGGTGGGTTTGGGTCTAGCCGAGTGGGTTTGCGTCTAGCCGAGTGGGTTTGGGTCTAGCCAAGTGGGTTTGGGTCCAGCCGAGTGGGTTTGGGTCTAGCCGAGTGGGTTTGGGTCTAGCCGAGTGGGTTTGGGTCTAGCCGAGTGGATTTGGGTCCAGCCGAGTGGGTTTTGGTCTAGCTGAGGAGGTTTGGGTCTAGCCGAGTGGGTTTGGGTCTAGCCGAGTGGGTTTGGGTCTAGCCGAGTGGGTTTCGGTGTAGCCGAGTGGGTTTGGGTCTAGCTGAGTGGGTTTGGGTCTAGCCGAGTGGGTTTGGGTCTAGGCGAGTGGGTTTGGGTCTAGCCGAGTTAGTTTGGGTGTAGCCGAGTGGGTTTGGGTCTAGCCGAGCGGGTTTACGTCTAGCCGAGTGGGTTTGGGTCTAGCGGATTGGGATTGGGTCTAGCCGAGTTGGTTTGGTTCTAGCCGAGTGGGTTTGCGTCTAGCCGAGTGGGTTTGGGTCTAGCCGAGTGGGTTTGGGTCTAGCCGAGTGGGTTTGGGTCTAGCTGAGTGGGTTTGGGTCTAGCCGAGTGGGTTTGGGTGTAGCCGAGTCGGTTTGGGTCTAGCCGAGTGGGTTTGGGTCTAGCCGAGTGGGTTTGGGTCTAGCCGAGTGGGTTTGGGTCTAGCCGAGTGGGTTTGGTTCTAGCCGAGTGGGTTTGGGTTTATCCGAGTGGGTTTGGGTCTAGCCGAGTGGGTTTGGGTCTAGCCCAGTGGATTTGGGTCTAGCCGAGTGGGTTTGGGTGTAGCCGAGTGGGTTTGCGTCTAGCCGAGTGGGTTTAGGTCTAGCCAAGTGGGTTTGGGTCTAGCCGAGTGGGTTTGGGTCTAGCCGAGTGGGTTTGGGTCTAGCCGAGTGGGTTTCGGTCTAGCCCAGTGGGTTTTGGTCTAGCCGAGTGGGTTTGGGTCTAGCCGACTGGGTTTGGGTATAGCCGAGTGGGTGTGGGTCTAGCCGAGTGGGTTTGGGTCTAGCCGAGTGGGTTTGGGTCGAGCCGAGTGGGTTTGGGTGTAGCCGAGTGGGTTTGGGTCTAGCCGAGTGGGTTTGGGTCTAGCCGAGGGGGTTTGGGTCTAGCCCAGTGGGTTTGGGTCTAGCCGAGTGGGTTTGGGTCTAGCCGAGTGGGTTTGGGTCTAGCCGAGTGGGTTTGGGTCTAGCCGAGGGGGTTTTGGTCTAGCCAAGTGGGTTTGAGTCTAGCCGAGTGGGTTTGGGTCTCGCCGAGTGGGTTTAGGTCTAGCCGATTGGGTTTGGGTGTAGCCGAGTCGGTTTGGGTCTAGCCGAGTGGGTTTGGGTCTAGCCGAGTGGGTTTGGGTCTAGCCGAGTGGGTTTGGGTCTAGCCGAGTGGGTTTGGTTCTAGCCGAGTGGGTTTGGGTTTATCCGAGTGGGTTTGGGTCTAGCCGAGTGGGTTTGGGTCTAGCCCAGTGGATTTGGGTCTAGCCGAGTGGGTTTGGGTGTAGCCGAGTGGGTTTGCGTCTAGCCGAGTGGGTTTGGGTCTAGCCAAGTGGGTTTGGGTCTAGCCGAGTGGGTTTGGGTATAGCCGAGTGGGTTTGGGTCTAGCCGAGTGGGTTTCGGTCTAGCCCAGTGGGTTTTGGTCTAGCCGAGTGGGTTTGGGTCTATCCGAGTGGGTTTGGGTCTAGCCGAGTGGGTTTGGGTCTAGCCGAGTGGGTTTGGGTCTATCCGAGTGGGTTTGGGTCTAGCCGAGTGGGTTTGGGTATAGCCGAGTGGGTGTGGGTCTAGCCGAGTGGGTTTGGGTCTAGCCGAGTGGGTTTGGGTCGAGCCGAGTGGGTTTGGGTCTAGCCGAGTGGGTTTGGGTCTAGCCGAGTGGGTTTGGGTCTAGCCGAGGGGGTTTGGGTCTAGCCCAGTGGGTTTGGGTCTAGCCGAGTGGGTTTGGGTCTAGCCGAGTGGGTTTGGGTCTAGCCCAGTGGGTTTGGGTCTAGCCGAGTGGGTTTGGGTCTAGCCGAGTGGGTTTGCGTCTAGCCGAGTGGGTTTGGGTCTAGCCAAGTGGGTTTGGGTCTAGCCGAGTGGGTTTGGGTCTAGCCGAGTGGGTTTGGGTCTAGCCGAGTGGGTTTGGGTCCAGCCGAGTGGGTTTGGGTCAAGCGGAGTTGGTATGGGTCTAGCGGAGTGGGTTTGGGTCTAGCGGAGTGGGTTTTGGTGTAGCCGAGTGGGTTTGGGTCTAGCCGAGTGGGTTTGGGTCTACCCGAGTTGGTGTGGGTCTAGCCGAGTAGGTTTGGGTCTAGCCAAGTGGGATTTGGTCTAGCCGAGAGGGTTTGGGTCTATCCGAGTGGGTTTGGGTCTAGCCGAGTGGGTTTGGGTCTAGCCGAGTGGGTTTGGGTCTAGCCGAGTGGGTTTGGGTATAGCCGAGTGGGTGTGGGTCTAGCCGAGTGGGTTTGGGTCTAGCCGAGTGGGTTTCGGTGTAGCCGAGTGGGTTTGGGTCTAGTCGAGTGGGTTTGGGTCTAGCCGAGTGGGTTTGGGTCTAGGCGAGTGGGTTTGGGTCTAGCCGAGTTAGTTTGGGTGTAGCCGAGTGGGTTTGGGTCTAGCCGAGCGGGTTTACGTCTAGCCGAGTGGGTTTGGGTCTAGCGGATTGGGTTTGGGTGTAGCCGAGTGGGTTTGGGTGTAGCCGAGTGGGTTTGGGTCTGGACGAGTGGGTTTGGGTCTAGCCGAGTGGGATTGGGTCTAGCCGAGTGGGTTTGTGTCTAGCCGACTGGGTTTGGGACTAGCCGAGTGGGTTTGGGTCTAGCCGAGTGGGTTTGGGTCTAGCGGAATGGGTTTGGGTCTAGCCGAGTGGGTTTGGGTCTAGCCGAGTGTGTTTGGGACCAGCCGAGTGGGTTTGGGTCTAGCCGAGTGGGTTTGGGTGTAGCCGAATTGGTTTGGGTCTACCCGAGTGGGTTTGGGTCTAGCCGAGTGGGTTTGCTTCTAGCCGAGAGGGTTTGGGTCTATCCGAGTGGGTTTGGGTCTAGCCGAGTGGGTTTGGGTCTAGCCGAGTGGGTTTGGGTCTAGCCGAGTGGGTTTGGGTATAGCCGAGTGGGTGTGGGTCTAGCCGAGTGGGTTTGGGTCTAGCCGAGTGGGTTTGGGTCTAGCCGAGGGGGTTTGGGTCTAGCCAAGTGGGTTTGGGTCTAGCCGAGTGGGTTTGGGTCTAGCCGAGTGGGTTTGTGTCCAGCCGAGTGGGTTTTGGTCTAGCCGAGTGGGTTTGGGTCTAGCACGGTGGGTTTGGGTCTAGCCGAGTGGGTTTGCGTCTAGCCGAGTGGGTTTGGGTCTAGCCAAGTGGGTTTGGGTCCAGCCGAGTGGGTTTGGGTCTAGCCGAGTGGGTTTGGGTCTAGCCGAGTGGGTTTGGGTCTAGCCGAGTGGATTTGGGTCCAGCCGAGTGGGTTTTGGTCTAGCTGAGGAGGTTTGGGTCTAGCCGAGTGGGTTTGGGTCTAGCCGAGTGGGTTTGGGTCTAGCCGAGTGGGTTTCGGTGTAGCCGAGTGGGTTTGGGTCTAGCTGAGTGGGTTTGGGTCTAGCCGAGTGGGTTTGGGTCTAGGCGAGTGGTTTTGGGTCTAGCCGAGTTAGTTTGGGTGTAGCCGAGTGGGTTTGGGTCTAGCCGAGCGGGTTTACGTCTAGCCGAGTGGGTTTGGGTCTAGCGGATTGGGATTGGGTCTAGCCGAGTTGGTTTGGTTCTAGCCGAGTGGGTTTGCGTCTAGCCGAGTGGGTTTGGGTCTAGCCGAGTGGGTTTGGGTCTAGCCGAGTGGGTTTGGGTCTAGCTGAGTGGGTTTGGGTCTAGCCGAGTGGGTTTGGGTGTAGCCGAGTCGGTTTGGGTCTAGCCGAGTGGGTTTGGGTCTAGCCGAGTGGGTTTGGGTCTAGCCGAGTGGGTTTGGGTCTAGCCGAGTGGGTTTGGTTCTAGCCGAGTGGGTTTGGGTTTATCCGAGTGGGTTTGGGTCTAGCCGAGTGGGTTTGGGTCTAGCCCAGTGGATTTGGGTCTAGCCGAGTGGGTTTGGGTGTAGCCGAGTGGGTTTGCGTCTAGCCGAGTGGGTTTAGGTCTAGCCAAGTGGGTTTGGGTCTAGCCGAGTGGGTTTGGGTCTAGCCGAGTGGGTTTGGGTCTAGCCGAGTGGGTTTCGGTCTAGCCCAGTGGGTTTTGGTCTAGCCGAGTGGGTTTGGGTCTAGCCGACTGGGTTTGGGTATAGCCGAGTGGGTGTGGGTCTAGCCGAGTGGGTTTGGGTCTAGCCGAGTGGGTTTGGGTCGAGCCGAGTGGGTTTGGGTCTAGCCGAGTGGGTTTGGGTCTAGCCGAGTGGGTTTGGGTCTAGCCGAGGGGGTTTGGGTCTAGCCCAGTGGGTTTGGGTCTAGCCGAGTGGGTTTGGGTCTAGCCGAGTGGGTTTGGGTCTAGCCGAGTGGGTTTGGGTCTAGCCGAGGGGGTTTTGGTCTAGCCAAGTGGGTTTGAGTCTAGCCGAGTGGGTTTGGGTCTCGCCGAGTGGGTTTAGGTCTAGCCGATTGGGTTTGGGTGTAGCTGAGTCGGTTTGGGTCTAGCCGAGTGGGTTTGGGTCTAGCCGAGTGGGTTTGGGTCTAGCCGAGTGGGTTTGGGTCTAGCCGAGTGGGTTTGGTTCTAGCCGAGTGGGTTTGGGTTTATCCGAGTGGGTTTGGGTCTAGCCGAGTGGGTTTGGGTCTAGCCCAGTGGATTTGGGTCTAGCCGAGTGGGTTTGGGTGTAGCCGAGTGGGTTTGCGTCTAGCCGAGTGGGTTTGGGTCTAGCCAAGTGGGTTTGGGTCTAGCCGAGTGGGTTTGGGTATAGCCGAGTGGGTTTGGGTCTAGCCGAGTGGGTTTCGGTCTAGCCCAGTGGGTTTTGGTCTAGCCGAGTGGGTTTGGGTCTACCCGAGTTGGTGTGGGTCTAGCCGAGTAGGTTTGGGTCTAGCCAAGTGGGATTTGGTCTAGCCGAGAGGGTTTGGGTCTATCCGAGTGGGTTTGGGTCTAGCCGAGTGGGTTTGGGTCTAGCCGAGTGGGTTTGGGTCTAGCCGAGTGGGTTTGGGTATAGCCGAGTGGGTGTGGGTCTAGCCGAGTGGGTTTGGGTCTAGCCGAGTGGGTTTCGGTGTAGCCGAGTGGGTTTGGGTCTAGTCGAGTGGGTTTGGGTCTAGCCGAGTGGGTTTGGGTCTAGGCGAGTGGGTTTGGGTCTAGCCGAGTTAGTTTGGGTGTAGCCGAGTGGGTTTGGGTCTAGCCGAGCGGGTTTACGTCTAGCCGAGTGGGTTTGGGTCTAGCGGATTGGGTTTGGGTGTAGCCGAGTGGGTTTGGGTGTAGCCGAGTGGGTTTGGGTCTGGACGAGTGGGTTTGGGTCTAGCCGAGTGGGATTGGGTCTAGCCGAGTGGGTTTGTGTCTAGCCGACTGGGTTTGGGACTAGCCGAGTGGGTTTGGGTCTGGCCGAGTGGGTTTGGGTCTAGCGGAATGGGTTTGGGTCTAGCCGAGTGGGTTTGGGTCTAGCCGAGTGTGTTTGGGACCAGCCGAGTGGGTTTGGGTCTAGCGGAGTGGGTTTGGGTGTAGCCGAGTGGGTTTGGGTCCAGCGGAGTGGGTTTGGGTCTAGCGGAGTGGGTTTGGGTCTAGCCGAGTGGGTTTGGATCTAGCCGAGTGGGTTTGGGTCTAACCGAGTGGGTTTGTGTCTAGAGGAGTGGGTTTGGGTCTAGCGGAGTGGGATTGGGCCTAGCCGAGTGGGTTTGTGTCTAGCCGAGTGGGTTTGGGACTAGCCGAGTGGGTTTCGGTCTAGCCGAGTGGGTTTGGGTCTAGCTGAATGGGTTTGGGTCTAGCCGAGTGGGTTTGGGACTACCGGAGTGGGTTTGGGTGTAGCGGAGTGGGTTTGGGTGTAGCTGAGTGGGTTTGGGACCAGCCGAGTGGGTTTGGGTCTAGCCGAGTGGGTTTGGGTGTAGCGGAATTGGTTTGGGTGTAGCTGAGTGGGTTTGGGTCTAGCCGAGTGGGTTTGGGTCTACCCGAGTGGGTTTGGGTCTAGCCGAGTGGGTTTGGGTCTAGCCGAGTGGGTGTGGGTCTAGCCGAGTGGGTTTGGGTCTAGCCAAGTGGGTTTGGGTCTAGCCGAGTGGGTTTGGGTCTATCCGAGTGGATTTGGGTCTAGCCGAGTGGGTTTGCGTCTAGCCGAGTGGCTTTTTGTCTAGCCGAGTGGGTTTGGGTCTAGCCGAGTGGGTTTGGGTATAGCCGAGTGGGTTTGGGTCTAGCCGAGTGGGTTTGGGTCTAGCCGAGTGGGTTTGGGTCGAGCCGAGTGGGTTTGGGTCTAGCCGAGTGGGTTTGTGTCTAGCCGAGTGGGTTTGGGTCCAGCCGAGGGGGTTTTGGTCTAGCCAAGTGGGTTTGGGTGTAGCCGAGTGGGTTTGGGTCTCGCCGAGTGGGTTTGGGTCTAGCCGAGTGGGTTTGGGTCTAGCCGAGTGGGTTTGGGTCTAGCCGAGTGGGTTTGGGTCTAGCCGAGTGGGTTAGGGTCTAGCCGAGTGGGTTTGGGTGTAGCCGAGTCGGTTTGGGTCTAGCCGAGTGGGTTTGGGTCTGGCCGAGTGGGTTTGGGTCTAGCCGAGTGGGTTTGGGTCTAGCCGAGTGGGTTTGGTTCCAGCCGAGTGGGTTTGGGTTTATCCGAGTGGGTTTGGGTCTAGCCGAGTGGGTTTGGGTCTAGCCCAGTGGATTTGGGTCTAGCCGAGTGGGTTTGGGTCTAGCCAAGTGGGTTTGGGTCTAGCCGAGTGGGTTTGGGTCTAGCCGAGTGGGTTTGGGTCTAGCCGAGTGGGTTTCGGTCTAGCCCAGTGGGTTTTGGTCTAGCCGAGTGGGTTTGGGTCTAGCCGAGTGGGTTTGGGTATAGCCGAGTGGGTGTGGGTCTAGCCGAGTGGGTTTGGGTCTAGCCGAGTGGGTTTGGGTCGAGCCGAGTGGGTTTGGGTCTAGCCGAGTGGGTTTGGGTCTAGCCGAGTGGGTTTGGGTCTAGCCGAGGGGGTTTGGATCTAGCCCAGTGGGTTTGGGTCTAGCCGAGTGGGTTTGGGTCTAGCCGAGTGGGTTTGGGTCTAGCCGAGGGGGTTTTGGTCTAGTCAAGTGGGTTTGGGTCTAGCCGAGTGGGTTTGGGTCTCGGCGAGTGGGTTTGGGTCTAGCCGAGTGGGTTTGGGTGTAGCCGAGTCGGTTTGTGTCTAGCCGAGTGGGTTTTTTGTCTAGCCGAGTGGGTTTGGGTCTAGCCGAGTGGGTTTGGGTATAGCCGAGTGGGTGTGGGTCTAGCCGAGTGGGTTTGGGTCTAGCCGAGTGGGTTTGGGTCGAGCCGAGTGGGTTTGGGTCTAGCCGAGTGGGTTTGGGTCCAGCCGAGGGGGTTTTGGTCTAGCCAAGTGGGTTTGGGTCTAGCCGAGTGGGTTTGGGTCTCGCCGAGTGGGTTTTGGTCTAGCCGAGTGGGTTTGGGTCTAGCCGAGTGGGTTTGGGTCTAGCCGAGTGGGTTTGGGTCTAGCCGAGTGGGTTAGGGTCTAGCCGAGTAGGTTTGGGTGTAGCCGAGTCGGTTTGGGTCTAGCCGAGTGGGTTTGGGTCTAGCCGAGTGGGTTTGGGTCTAGCCGAGTGGGTTTGGGTCTAGCCGAGTGGGTTTGGTTCTAGCCGAGTGGGTTTGGGTTTATCCGAGTGGGTTTGGGTCTAGCCGAGTGGGTTTGGGTCTAGCCCAGTGGATTTGGGTCTAGCCGAGTGGGTTTGGGTGTAGCCGAGTGGGTTTGCGTCTAGCCGAGTGGGTTTGGGTCTAGCCCAGTGGGTTTGGGTCTAGCCGAGTGGGTTTGGGTCTAGCCGAGTGGGTTTGGGTCTAGCCGAGTGGGTTTCGGTCTAGCCGAGTGGGTTTTGGTCTAGCCGAGTGGGTTTGGGTCTAGCCGAGTGGGTTTGGGTATAGCCGAGTGGGTGTGGGTCTAGCCGAGTGGGTTTGGGTCTAGCCGAGTGGGTTTGGGTCGAGCCGAGTGGGTTTGGGTCTAGCCGAGTGGGTTTGGGTCTAGCCGAGTGGGTTTGGGTCTAGCCGAGGGGGTTTGGATCTAGCCCAGTGGGTTTGGGTCTAGCCGAGTGGGTTTGGGTCTAGCCGAGTGGGTTTGGGTCTAGCCGAGTGGGTTTGGGTCTAGCCGAGGGGGTTTTGGTCTAGCCAAGTGGGTTTGGGTCTAGCCGAGTGGGTTTGGGTCTCGCCGAGTGGGTTTGGGTCTAGCCGAGTGGGTTTGGGTGTAGCCGAGTCGGTTTGGGTCTAGCCGTGTGGGTTTGGGTCTAGCCGAGTGGGTTTGGGTCTAGCCGAGTGGGTTTGGGTCTAGCCGAGTGGGTTTGGTTCTAGCCGAGTGGGTTTGGGTTTACCCGAGTGGGTTTGGGTCTAGCCGAGTGGGTTTGGGTCTAGCCCAGTGGATTTGGGTCTAGCCGAGTGGGTTTGGGTGTAGCCGAGTGGGTTTGCGTCTAGCCGAGTGGGTTTGGGTCTAGCCAAGTGGGTTTGGGTCTAGCCGAGTGGGTTTGGGTCTAGCCGAGTGGGTTTGGGTCTAGCCGAGTGGGTTTCGGTCTAGCCCAGTGGGTTTTGGTCTAGCCGAGTGGGTTTGGGTCTATCTGAGTGGGTTTGGGTCTAGCCGAGTGGGTTTGGGTCTAGCCGAGTGGGTTTGGGTCTAGCCGAGTGGGTTTGGGTCTAGCCGAATGGGTTTGGGTATAGCCGAGTGGGTGTGGGTCTAGCCGAGTGGGTTTGGGTCTAGCCGAGTGGGTTTGGGTCGAGCCGAGTGGGTTTGGGTCTAGCCGAGTGGGTTTGGGTCTAGCCGAGTGGGTTTGGGTCTAGCCGAGTGGGTTTGGGTCTAGCCGAGTGGGTTTGGGTCTAGCCGAGTGGGTTAGGGTCTAGCCGAGTGGGTTTGGGTGTAGCCGAGTCGGTTTGGGTCTAGCCGAGTGGCTTTGGGTCTAGCCGAGTGGGTTTGGGTCTAGCCGAGTGGGTTTGGGTCTAGCCGAGTGGGTTTGGTTCTAGCCGAGTGGGTTTGGGTTTATCCGAGTGGGTTTGGGTCTAGCCGAGTGGGTTTGGGTCTAGCCCAGTGGATTTGGGTCTAGCCGAGTGGGTTTGGGTGTAGCCGAGTGGGTTTGCGTCTAGCCGAGTGGGTTTGGGTCTAGCCAAGTGGGTTTGGGTCTAGCCGAGTGGGTTTGGGTCTAGCCGAGTGGGTTTGGGTCTAGCCGAGTGGGTTTCGGTCTAGCCCAGTGGGTTTTGGTCTAGCCGAGTGGGTTTGGGTATAGCCGAGTGAGTTTGGGTCTAGCCGAGTGGGTTTGGGTCTAGCCGAGTGGGTTTGGGTCGAGCCGAGTGGGTTTGGGTCTAGCCGAGTGGGTTTGGGTCTAGCCGAGTGGGTTTGGGTCTAGCCGAGGGGGTTTGGATCTAGCCGAGTGGGTTTGGGTCTAGCCGAGGGGGTTTTGGTCTAGCCAAGTGGGTTTGGGTCTAGCCGAGTGGGTTTGGGTCTAGCCGAGTGGGTTTGGGTCTAGCCGAGTGGGTTTGGGTGTAGCCGAGTCGGTTTGGGTCTAGCCGAGTGGGTTTGGGTCTAGCCGAGTGGGTTTGGGTCTAGCCGAGTGGGTTTGGGTCTAGCCGAGTGGGTTTGGTTCTAGCCGAGTGGGTTTGGGTTTATCCGAGTGGGTTTGGGTCTAGCCGAGTGGGTTTGGGTCTAGCCCAGTGGATTTGGGTCTAGCCGAGTGGGTTTGGGTGTAGCCGAGTGGGTTTGCGTCTAGCCGAGTGGGTTTGGGTCTAGCCAAGTGGGTTTGGGTCTAGCCGAGTGGGTTTGGGTCTAGCCGAGTGGGTTTGGGTCTAGCCGAGTGGGTTTGGGTCTAGCCGAGTGGGTTTGGGTCTAGCCGAGTGGGTTTGGGTCTAGCCGAGGGGGTTTGGATCTAGCCGAGTGGGTGTGGGTCTAGCCGAGGGGGTTTTGGTCTAGCCAAGTGGGTTTGGGTCTAGCCGAGTGGGTTTGGGTCTCGCCGAGTGGGTTTGGGTGTAGCCGAGTGGGTTTGGGTGTAGCCGAGTCGGTTTGGGTCTAGCCGAGTGGGTTTGGGTCTAGCCGAGTGGGTTTGGGTCTAGCCGAGTGGGTTTGGGTCCAGCTGAGTGGGTTTGGTTCTAGCCGAGTGGGTTTGGGTTTATCCGAGTGGGTTTGGGTCTAGCCGAGTGGGTTTGGGTCTAGCCCAGTGGATTTGGGTCTAGCCGAGTGGGTTTGGGTGTAGCCGAGTGGGTTTGCGTCTAGCCGAGTGGGTTTGGGTCTAGCCAAGTGGGTTTGGGTCTAGCCGAGTGGGTTTGGGTCTAGCCGAGTGGGTTTGGGTCTAGCCGAGTGGGTTTCGGTCTAGCCCAGTGGGTTTTGGTCTAGCCGAGTGGGTTTGGGTCTATCCGAGTGGGTTTGGGTCTAGCCGAGTGGGTTTGGGTCTAGCCGAGTGGGTTTGGGTCTAGCCGAGTGGGTTTGGGTCTAGCCGAGTGGGTTTGGGTATAGCCGAGTGGGTGTGGGTCTAGCCGAGTGGGTTTGGGTCTAGCCGAGTGGGTTTGGGTCGAGCCGAGTGGGTTTGGGTCTAGCCGAGTGGGTTTGGGTCTAGCCAAGTGGGTTTGGGTCTAGCCGAGTGGGTTTGGGTCTATCCGAGTGGATTTGGGTCTAGCCGAGTGGGTTTGGGTCTAGCCGAGTGGCTTTTTGTCTAGCCGAGTGGGTTTGGGTCTAGCCGAGTGGGTTTGGGTATAGCCGAGTGGGTTTGGGTCTAGCCGAGTGGGTTTGGGTCTAGCCGAGTGGGTTTGGGTCGAGCCGAGTGGGTTTGGGTCTAGCCGAGTGGGTTTGTGTCTAGCCGAGTGGGTTTGGGTCCAGCCGAGGGGGTTTTGGTCTAGCCAAGTGGGTTTGGGTCTAGCCGAGTGGGTTTGGGTCTCGCCGAGTGGGTTTGGGTCTAGCTGAGTGGGTTTGGGTCTAGCCGAGTGGGTTTGGGTGTAGCCGAGTGGGTTTCCGTCTAGCCGAGTGGGTTTGGGTCTAGCCAAGTGGGTTTGGGTCTAGCCGAGTGGGTTTGGGTCTAGCCGAGTGGGTTTGGGTCTAGCCGAGTGGGTTTCGGTCTAGCCCAGTGGGTTTTGGTCTAGCCGAGTGGGTTTGGGTCTAGCCGAGTGGGTTTGGGTATAGCCGAGTGGGTGTGGGTCTAGCCGAGTGGGTTTGGGTCTAGCCGAGTGGGTTTGGGTCGAGCCGAGTGGGTTTGGGTCTAGCCGAGTGGGTTTGGGTCTAGCCGAGTGGGTTTGGGTCTAGCCGAGTGGGTTTGGGTCTAGCCGAGTGGGTTTGGGTCTAGCCGAGGGGGTTTTGGTCTAGCCAAGTGGGTTTGGGTCTAGCCGAGTGGGTTTGGGTCTCGCCGAGTGGGTTTGGGTCTAGCCGAGTGGGTTTGGGTGTAGCCGAGTCGGTTTGGGTCTAGCCGAGTGGGTTTGGGTCTAGCCGAGTGGGTTTGGGTCTAGCCGAGTGGGTTTGGGTCTAGCCGAGTGGGTTTGGTTCTAGCCGAGTGGGTTTGGGTTTATCCGAGTGGGTTTGGGTCTAGCCGAGTGGGTTTGGGTCTAGCCCAGTGGATTTGGGTCTAGCCGAGTGGGTTTGGGTGTAGCCGAGTGGGTTTGCGTCTAGCCGAGTGGGTTTGGGTCTAGCCAAGTGGGTTTGGGTCTAGCCGAGTGGGTTTGGGACTAGCCGAGTGGGTTTGGGTCTAGCCGAGTGGGTTTCGGTCTAGCCCAGTGGGTTTTGGTCTAGCCGAGTGGGTTTGGGTCTATCCGAGTGGGTTTGGGTCTAGCCGAGTGGGTTTGGGTCTAGCCGAGTGGGTTTGGGTCTAGCCGAGTGGGTTTGGGTCTAGCCGAGTGGGTTTGGGTATAGCCGAGTGGGTGTGGGTCTATCCGAGTGGGTTTGGGTCTAGCCGAGTGGGTTTGGGTCGAGCCGAGTGGGTTTGGGTCTAGCCGAGTGGGTTTGGGTCTAGCCGAGTGGGTTTGGGTCTAGCCGAGGGGGTTTGGGTCTAGCCCAGTGGGTTTGGGTCTAGCCGAGTGGGTTTGTGTCTAGCCGAGTGGGTTTGGGTCCAGCCGAGGGGGTTTTGGTCTAGCCAAGTGGGTTTGGGTCTAGCCGAGTGGGTTTGGGTCTCGCCGAGTGGGTTTGGGTCTAGCCGAGTGGGTTTGGGTCTAGCCGAGTGGGTTTGGGTCTAGCCGAGTGGGTTTGGGTCTAGCCGAGTGGGTTTGGGTCTAGCCGAGTGGGTTAGGGTCTAGCCGAGTGGGTTTGGGTGTAGCCGAGTCGGTTTGGGTCTAGCCGAGTGGGTTTGGGTCTAGCCGAGTGGGTTTGGGTCTAGCCGAGTGGGTTTGGGTTTAGCCGAGTGGGTTTGGTTCTAGCCGAGTGGGTTTGGGTTTATCCGAGTGGGTTTGGGTCTAGCCCAGTGGATATGGGTCTAGCCGAGTGGGTTTGGGTGTAGCCGAGTGGGTTTGCGTCTAGCTGAGTGGGTTTGGGTCTAGCCAAGTGGGTTTGGGTCTAGCCGAGTGGGTTTGGGTCTAGCCGAGTGGGTTTGGGTCGAGCCGAGTGGGTTTCGGTCTAGCCCAGTAGGTTTTGGTCTAGCCGAGTGGGTTTGGGTCTAGCCGAGTGGGTTTGGGTATAGCCGAGTGGGTGTGGGTCTAGCCGAGTGGGTTTGGGTCTAGCCGAGTGGGTTTGGGTCGAGCCGATGGGGTTTGGGTCTAGCCGAGTGGGTTTGGGTCTAGCCGAGTGGGTTTGGGTCTAGCCGAGGGGGTTTGGATCTAGCCCAGTGGGTTTGGGTCTAGCCGAGTGGGTTTGGGTCTAGCCGAGTGGGTTTGGGTCTAGCCGAGTGGGTTTGGGTCTAGCCGAGGGGGTTTTGGTCTAGCCAAGTGGGTTTGGGTCTAGCCGAGTGGGTTTGGGTCTCGCCGAGTGGGTTTGGGTCTAGCCGAGTGGGTTTGGGTGTAGCCGAGTCGGTTTGAGTCTAGCCGAGTGGGTTTGGGTCTAGCCGAGTGGGTTTGGGTCTAGCCGAGTGGGTTTGGGTCTAGCCGAGTGGGTTTGGTTCTAGCCGAGTGGGTTTGGGTTTATCCGAGTGGGTTTGGGTCTAGCCGAGTGGGTTTGGGTCTAGCCCAGTGGATTTGGGTCTAGCCGAGTGGGTTTGGGTGTAGCCGAGTGGGTTTGCGTCTAGCCGAGTGGGTTTGGGTCTAGCCAAGTGGGTTTGGGTCTAGCCGAGTGGGTTTGGGTCTAGCCGAGTGGGTTTGGGTCTAGCCGAGTGGGTTTCGGTCTAGCCCAGTGGGTTTTGGTCTAGCCGAGTGGGTTTGGGTCTATCCGAGTGGGTTTGGGTCTAGCCGAGTGGGTTTGGGTCTAGCCGAGTGGGTTTGGGTCTAGCCGAGTGGGTTTGGGTCTAGACGAGTGGGTTTGGGTATAGCCGAGTGGGTTTGGGTCTAGCCGAGTGGGTTTGGGTTGAGCCGAGTGGGTTTGGGTCTAGCCGAGTGGGTTAGGGTCTAGCCGAGTGGGTTTGGGTCTAGCCGAGGGGGTTTGGGTCTAGCCCAGTGGGTTTGGGTCTAGCCGAGTGGGTTTGGGTCTAGCCGAGTGGGTTTGGGTCTAGCCCAGTGGGTTTGGGTCTGGCCGAGTGGGTTTGGGTCTACCCGAGTGGGTTTGCGTCTAGCCGAGTGGGTTTGGGTCTAGCCAAGTGGGTTTGGGTCTAGCCGAGTGGGTTTGGGTCTAGCCGAGTGGGTTTGCGTCTAGCCGAGTGGGTTTGGGTCTAGCCAAGTGGGTTTGGGTCTAGCCGAGTGGGTTTGGGTCTAGCCGAGTGGGTTTGGGTCTAGCCGAGTGGGTTTGGGTCTAGCCGAGTGGGTTTGGGTCAAGCGGAGTTGGTATGGGTCTAGCGGAGTGGGTTTGGGTCTAGCGGAGTGGGTTTTGGTGTAGCCGAGTGGGTTTGGGTCTAGCCGAGTGGGTTTGGGTCTACCCGAGTTGGTGTGGGTCTAGCCGAGTAGGTTTGGGTCTAGCCAAGTGGGATTTGGTCTAGCCGAGTGGGTTTGGGTCTATCCGAGTGGGTTTGGGTCTAGCCGAGTGGGTTTGGGTCTAGCCGAGTGGGTTTGGGTCTAGCCGAGTGGGTTTGGGTCGAGCCGAGTGGGTTTGGGTCTAGCCCAGTGGGTTTGCGTCTAGCCGAGTGGGTTTGGGTCTAGCCAAGTGGGTTTGGGTCTAGCCGAGTGGGTTTGGGTCTAGCCGAGTGGGTTTGGGTCTAGCCGAGTGGGTTTGGGTCTAGCCGAGTGGATTTGGGTCTAGCCGAGTGGGTTTCGGTCTAGCTGAGGAGGTTTGGGTCTAGCCGAGTGGGTTTGGGTCTAGCCGAGTGGGTTTGGGTCTAGCCGAGTGGGTTTCGGTCTAGCCCAGTGGGTTTTGGTCTAGCCGAGTGGGTTTGGGTCTATCCGAGTGGGTTTGGGTCTAGCCGAGTGGGTTTGGGTCTAGCCGAGTGGGTGTGGGTCTAGCCGAGTGGGTTTGGGTCTATCCGAGTGGGTTTGGGTCTAGCCGAGTGGGTTTGGGTCTAGCCGAGTGGGTTTGGGTCTAGCCGAGTGGGTTTGGGTATACCGAGTGGGTGTGGGTCTAGCCGAGTGGGTTTGGGTCTAGCCGAGTGGGTTTGGGTCGAGCCGAGTGGGTTTGGGTCTAGTCGAGTGGGTTTGGGTCTAGCCGAGTGGGTTTGGGTCTAGCCGAGGGGGTTTGGGTCTAGCCAAGTGGGTTTGGTTCTAGCCGAGTGGGTTTGGGTCTAGCCGAGTGGGTTTGGGTCTAGCCGAGTGGGTTTGGGTCTAGCCCAGTGGGTTTGGGTCTAGCCGAGTGGGTTTGAGTCTAGCCCAGTGGGTTTGCGTCTAGCCGAGTGGGTTTGGGTCTAGCCAAGTGGGTTTGGGTCTAGCCGAGTGGGTTTGGGTCTAGCCGAGTGGGTTTGGGTCTAGCCGAGTGGGTTTGGGTCTAGCCGAGTGGATTTGGGTCTAGCCGAGTGGGTTTCGGTCTAGCTGAGGAGGTTTGGGTCTAGCCGAGTGGGTTTGGGTCTAGCCGAGTGGGTTTGGGTCTAGCCGAGTGGGTTTCGGTCTAGCCCAGTGGGTTTTGGTCTAGCCGAGTGGGTTTGGGTCTATCCGAGTGGGTTTGGGTCTAGCCGAGTGGGTTTGGGTATAGCCGAGTGGGTGTGGGTCTAGCCGAGTGGGTTTGGGTCTAGCCGAGTGGGTTTGGGTCGAGCCGAGTGGGTTTGGGTCTAGCCGAGTGGGTTTGGGTCTAGCCGAGTGGGTTTGGGTCTAGCCGAGGGGGTTTGGGTCTGGCCCAGTGGATTTGGGCCTCGCCGAGTGGGTTTGGGTCTAGCCGAGTGGGTTTGGGTCTAGCCCAGTGGGTTTGGGTCTAGCCGAGTGGGTTTGGGTCTAGCCGAGTGGGTTTGCGTCTAGCCGAGTGGGTTTGGGTCTAGCCAAGTGGGTTTGGGTCTAGCCGAGTGGGTTTGCATCTAGCCGAGTGGGTTTGGGTCTAGCCAAGTGGGTTTGGGTCTAGCCGAGTGGGTTTGGGTCTAGCCGAGTGGGTTTGCGTCTAGCCGAGTGGGTTTGGGTCTAGCCAAGTGGGTTTGGGTCTAGCCGAGTGGGTTTGGGTCTAGCCGAGTGGGTTTGGGTCTAGCCGAGTGGGTTTGGGTCTAGCCGAGTGGGTTTGGGTCAAGCGGAGTTGGTATGGGTCTAGCGGAGTGGGTTTGGGTCTAGCGGAGTGGGTTTTGGTGTAGCCGAGTGGGTTTGGGTCTAGCCGAGTGGGTTTGGGTCTACCCGAGTTGGTGTGGGTCTAGCCGAGTAGGTTTGGGTCTAGCCAAGTGGGATTTGGTCTAGCCGAGTGGGTTTGGGTCTATCCGAGTGGGTTTGGGTCTAGCCGAGTGGGTTTGGGTCTAGCCGAGTGGGTTTGGGTCTAGCCGAGTGGGTTTGGGTATACCGAGTGGGTGTGGGTCTAGCCGAGTGGGTTTGGGTCTAGCCGAGTGGGTTTGGGTCGAGCCGAATGGGTTTGGGTCTAGTCGAGTGGGTTTGGGTCTAGCCGAGTGGGTTTGGGTCTAGCCGAGGGGGGTTGGGTCTAGCCAAGTGGGTTTGGGTCTAGCCGAGTGGGTTTGGGTCTAGCCGAGTGGGTTTGGGTCGAGCCGAGTGGGTTTGGGTCTAGCCGAGTGGGTTTGGGTCTAGCCGAGTGGGTTTGGGTCTAGCCCAGTGGGTTTGCGTCTAGCCGAGTGGGTTTGGGTCTAGCCGAGTGGATTTGGGTGTAGCCGAGTGGGTTTGGGTGTAGCCGAGTGGGTTTGGGTCTAGCCGAGTGGGTTTGGGTCTAGCCGAGTGGATTTGGGTGTAGCCGAGTGGGTTTGGGTGTAGCCGAGTGGGTTTGGGTCTGGACGAGTGGGTTTGGGTCTAGCCGAGTGGGTTTGGGTCTAGCCGAGTGGGTTTGGGTCTAGCCTAGTGGGTTTGGGTCTAGCCAAGTGGGTTTGGGTCCAGCGGAGTGGGTTTGGGTCTAGCGGTGTGGGTTTGGGTCTAGCGGTGTGGGTTTGGGTCTAGCCGAGTGGGTTTGGGTCTAACCGAGTGGGTTTGTGTCTAGCGGAGTTGGTTTGGGTCTAGCGGAGTGGGATTGGGTCTAGCCGAGTGGGTTTGTGTCTAGCCGACTGGGTTTGGGACTAGCCGAGTGGGTTTGGGTCTAGCCGAGTGGGTTTGGGTCTAGCGGAATGGGTTTGGGTCTAGCCGAGTGGGTTTGGGTCTAGCCGAGTGGGTTTGGGTCTAGCCGAAAGGGTTTGGGTCTAGCCGAGTGGGTTTGGGTCTAGCCGAGTGGGTTTGGGTCTAGCCGCGTGGGTGTGGGTCAAGCCGAGTGGGTTTGGGTCTAGCCGAGTGGGTTTGGGTCTAGCCCAGTGGGTTTGGGTCTAGCCGAGTGGGTTTGGGTCTAGCCGAGTGGGTTTGGGCCTAGCCGAGTGGGTTTGGGTCTACCGGAGTGGGTTTGGGTGTAGCGGAGTGGGTTTGGGACCAGCCGAATGGGTTTGGGTCTAGCCGAGTGGGTTTGGGTGTAGCCGAATTGGTTTGGGTCTACCCGAGTGGGTTTGGGTCCAGCCGAGTGGGTTTGCTTCTAGCCGAATGGAATTGGGTCTAGCCGAGTGGGTTTGTGTGCAGCCGAGTGGGTTTGGGTCTAGCGGAGTGGGTTTGGGTGTAGCCGAGTGGGTTTGGGTCTAGCCGAGTGGGTTTGGGTCTAGCCGATTGGGTTTGGGTCCAGCCGAGTGGGTTTGGGTCTAGCCGAGTGGGTTTGGGTCTAGCCGAGTTGGTTTGGTTCTAGCCGAGTGGGTTTGCGTCTAGCCGAGTGGGTTTGGGTCTAGCCGAGTGGGTTTGGGTCTAGCCGAGTGGGTTTGGGTCTAGCTGAGTGGGTTTGGGTCTAGCCGAGTGGGTTTGGGTGTAGCCGAGTCGGTTTGGGTCTAGCCGAGTGGGTTTGGGTCTAGCCGAGTGGGTTTGGGTCTAGCCGAGTGGGTTTGGGTCTAGCCGAGTGGGTTTGGTTCTAGCCGAGTGGGTTTGGGTTTATCCGAGTGGGTTTGGGTCTAGCCGAGTGGGTTTGGTTCTAGCCCAGTGGATTTGGGTCTAGCCGAGTGGGTTTGGGTGTAGCCGAGTGGGTTTGCGTCTAGCCGAGTGGGTTTGGGTCTAGCCAAGTGGGTTTGGGTCTAGCCGAGTGGGTTTGGGTCTAGCCGAGTGGGTTTGGGTCTAGCCGAGTGGGTTTCGGTCTAGCCCAGTGGGTTTTGGTCTAGCCGAGTGGGTTTGGGTCTAGCCGAGTGGGTTTGGGTATAGCCGAGTGGGTGTGGGTCTAGCCGAGTGGGTTTGGGTCTAGCCGAGTGGGTTTGGGTCGAGCCGAGTGGGTTTGGGTCTAGCCGAGTGGGTTTGGGGCTAGCCGAGGGGGTTTGGGTCTAGCCCAGTGGGTTTGGGTCTAGCCGAGTGGGTTTGGGTCTAGCCGAGTTGGTTTGGGTCTAGCCGAGTGGGTTTGGGTCTAGCCGAGTGGGTTTGGTTCTAGCCGAGTGGGTTTGGGTTTATCCGAGTGGGTTTGGGTCTAGCCGAGTGGGTTTGGGTCTAGCCCAGTGGATTTGGGTCTAGCCGAGTGGGTTTGGGTGTAGCCGAGTGGGTTTGCGTCTAGCCGAGTGGGTGTGGGTCAAGCCAAGTGGGTTTGGGTCTAGCCGAGTGGGTTTGGGTCTAGCCGAGTGGGTTTGGGTCTAGCCGAGTGGGTTTCGGTCTAGCCCAGTGGGTTTTGGTCTAGCCGAGTGGGTTTGGGTCTAGCCGAGTGGGTTTGTGTATAGCCGAGTGGGTGTGGGTCTAGCCGAGTGGGTTTGGGTCTAGCCGAGTGGGTTTGGGTCGAGCCGAGTGGGTTTGGGTTTAGCCGAGTGGGTTTGGGTCTAGCCGAGTGGGTTTGGGTCTAGCCGAGGGGGTTTAGGTCTAGCCCAGTGGGTTTGGGTCTAGCCGAGTGGGTTTGGGTCTAGCCGAGTGGGTTTGGGTCTAGCCGAGTGGGTTTGGGTCTAGCCGAGGGGGTTTTGGTCTAGCCAAGTGGGTTTGGGTCTAGCCGAGTGGGTTTGGGTCTCGCCGAGTGGGTTTGGGTCTGGCCGAGTGGGTTTGTGTGTAGCCGAGTGGGTTTGGGTCTAGCCGAGTGGGTTTGGGTCTAGCCGAGTGGGTTTGGGTCTAGCCGAGTGGGTTTGGGTCTAGCCGAGTGGGTTTGGTTCTAGCCGAGTGGGTTTGGGTTTATCCGAGTGGGTTTGGGTCTAGCCGAGTGGGTTTGGGTCTAGCCAAGTGGGTTTGGGTATAGCCGAGTGGGTGTGGGTCTAGCCGAGTGGGTTTGGGTCTAGCCGAGTGGGTTTGGGTCGAGCCGAGTGGGTTTGGGTCTAGCCGAGTGGGTTTGGGGCTAGCCGAGGGGGTTTGGGTCTAGCCGAGTGGGTTTGGGTCTAGCCGAGTGGGTTTGGGTCTAGCCGAGTGGGTTTGGGTCTGGCCGAGTGGGTTTGGGTCTAGCCGAGTGGGTTTGGTTCTAGCCGAGTGGGTTTGGGTTTATCCGAGTGGGTTTGGGTCTAGCCGAGTGGGTTTGGGTCTAGCCCAGTGGATTTGGGTCTAGCCGAGTGGGTTTGGGTGTAGCCGAGTGGGTTTGCGTCTAGCCGAGTGGGTTTGGGTCAAGCCAAGTGGGTTTGGGTCTAGCCGAGTGGGTTTGGGTCTAGCCGAGTGGGTTTGGGTCTAGCCGAGTGGGTTTCGGTCTAGCCCAGTGGGTTTTGGTCTAGCCGAGTGGGTTTGGGTCTAGCCGAGTGGGTTTGTGTATAGCCGAGTGGGTGTGGGTCTAGCCGAGTGGGTTTGGGTCTAGCCGAGTGGGTTTGGGTCGAGCCGAGTGGGTTTGGGTTTAGCCGAGTGGGTTTGGGTCTAGCCGAGTGGGTTTGGGTCTAGCCGAGGGGGTTTAGGTCTAGCCCAGTGGGTTTGGGTCTAGCCGAGTGGGTTTGGGTCTAGCCGAGTGGGTTTGGGTCTAGCCGAGTGGGTTTGGGTCTAGCCGAGGGGGTTTTGGTCTAGCCAAGTGGGTTTGGGTCTAGCCGAGTGGGTTTGGGTCTCGCCGAGTGGGTTTGGGTCTAGCCGAGTGGGTTTGTGTGTAGCCGAGTCGGTTTGGGTCTAGCCGAGTGGGTTTGGGTCTAGCCGAGTGGGTTTGGGTCTAGCCGAGTGGGTTTGGGTCTAGCCGAGTGGGTTTGGTTCTAGCCGAGTGGGTTTGGGTTTATCCGAGTGGGTTTGGGTCTAGCCGAGTGGGTTTGGGTCTAGCCCAGTGGATTTGGGTCTAGCCGAGTGGGTTTGGGTGTAGCCGAGTGGGTTTGCGTCTAGCCGAGTGGGTTTGGGTCTAGCCAAGTGGGTTTGGGTCTAGCCGAGTGGGTTTGGGTCTAGCCGAGTGGGTTTGGGCCTAGCCGAGTGGGTTTGGGTCTAGCCGAGTGGGATTGGGTCTAGCCGAGTGGGTTTGGGTCTAGCCCAGTGGGTTTGGGTCTAGCCGAGTGGGTTTGGGTCTAGCCAAGTGGGTTTGGGTCTAGCCGAGTGGGTTTGGGCCTAGCCCAGTGGGTTTGCGTCTAGCCGAGTGGGTTTGGGTCTAGCCAAGTGGGTTTGGGTCTAGCCAAGTGGGTTTGGGTCTAGCCGAGTTAGTTTGGGTGTAGCCGAGTGGGTTTGGGTCTAGCCGAGCGGGTTTACGTCTAGCTGAGTGGGTTTGGGTCTAGCGGATTGGGTTTGTGTGTAGCCGAGTGGGTTTGGGTGTAGCCGAGTGGGTTTGGGTCTGGACGAGTGGGTTTGGGTCTAGCCGAGTGGGTTTGGGTCTAGCCGAGTGGGTTTGGGTCTAGCCTAGTGGGTTTGGGTCTAGCCAAGTGGGTTTGTGTCCAGCGGAGTGGGTTTGGGTCTAGCGGTGTGGGTTTGGGTCTAGCGGTGTGGGTTTGGGTCTAGCCGAGTGGGTTTGGGTCTAACCGAGTGGGTTTGTGTCTAGCGGAGTTGGTTTGGGTCCAGCGGAGTGGGATTGGGTCTAGCCGAGTGGGTTTGTGTCTAGCCGACTGGGTTTGGGACTAGCCGAGTGGCTTTGGGTCTAGCCGAGTGGGTTTGGGTCTAGCGGAATGGGTTTGGTTCTAGCCGAGTGGGTTTGGGTCTAGCCGAGTGGGTTTGGGTCTAGCCGAAAGGGTTTGGGTCTAGCCAAGTGGGTTTGGGTCTAGCCGAGTGGGTTTGGGTCTAGCCGAGTGGGTGTGGGTCAAGCCGATTGGGTTTGGGTCTAGCCGAGTGGGTTTGGGTCTAGCCGAGTGGGTTTGGGTCTACCCGAGTGGGTTTGGGTCTAGCCGAGTGGGTTTGGGCCTAGCCGAGTGGGTTTGGGTCTACCGGAGTGGGTTTGGGTGTAGCGGAGTGGGTTTGGGACCAGCCGAGTGGGTTTGGGTCTAGCCGAGTGGGTTTGGGTGTAGCCGAATTGGTTTGGGTCTACCCGAGTGGGTTTGGGTACAGCCGAGTGGGTTTGCTTCTAGCCGAATGGTTTTGGGTCTAGCCGAGTGGGTTTGGGTGCAGCCGAGTGGGTTTGGGTCTAGCGGAGTGGGTTTGGGTGTAGCCGAGTGGGTTTGGGTCTAGCCGAGTGGGTTTGGGTCTAGCCGAGTGGGTTTGGGTCTAGCCGAGTGGGTTTGGGTCTAGCCGAGTGGGTTTGGGTCTAGCCGAGTTGGTTTGGTTCTAGCCGAGTGGGTTTGCGTCTAGCCGAGTGGGTTTGGGTCTAGCCGAGTGGGTTTGGGTCTAGCCGAGTGGGTTTGGGTCTAGCCGAGTGGGTCTGGGTCTAGCCGAGTGGGTTTGGGTGTAGCCGAGTCGGTTTGGGTCTAGCCGAGTGGGTTTGGGTCTAGCCGAGTGGGTTTGGGTCTAGCCGAGTGGGTTTGGGTCTAGCCGAGTGGGTTTGGTTCTAGCCGAGTGGGTTTGGGTTTATCCGAGTGGGTTTGGGTCTAGCCGAGTGGGTTTGGGTCTAGCCCAGTGGATTTGGGTCTAGCCGAGTGGGTTTGGGTGTAGCCGAGTGGGTTTGCGTCTAGCCGAGTGGGTTTGGGTCTAGCCAAGTGGGTTTGGGTCTAGCCAAGTGGGTTTGGGTCTAGCCGAGTGGGTTTGGGTCTAGCCGAGTGGGTTTCGGTCTAGCCCAGTGGGTTTTGGTCTAGCCGAGTGGGTTTGGGTCTAGCCGAGTGGGTTTGGGTATAGCCGAGTGGGTGTGGGTCTAGGCGAGTGGGTTTGGGTCTAGCCGAGTGGGTTTGGGTCGAGCCGAGTGGGTTTGGGTGTAGCCGAGTGGGTTTGGGTCTAGCCGAGTGGGTTTGGGTCTAGCCGAGGGGGTTTGGGTCTAGCCGAGTGGGTTTGGGTCTAGCCGAGTGGGTTTGGGTCTAGCCGAGTGGGTTTGGGTCTAGCCGAGTGGGTTTGGGTCTAGCCGAGTGGGTTTGGGTCTAGCCGAGTGGGTTTGGGTCTAGCCGAGTGGGTTTGGGTATAGCCGAGTGGGTGTGGGTCTAGCCGAGTGGGTTTGGGTCTAGCCGAGTGGGTTTGGGTCGAGCCGAGTGGGTTTGGGTCTAGCCGAGTGGGTTTGCGTCTAGCCGAGTGGGTTTGGGTCTAGCCGAGGGGTTTTGGGTCTAGCCCAGTGGGTTTGGGTCTAGCCGAGTGGGTTTGGGTCTAGCCCAGTGGGTTTGGGTCTAGCCGAGTGGGTTTGGGTCTAGCCGAGTGGGTTTGGGTCTAGCCCAGTGGGTTTGGGTCTAGCCGAGTGGGTTTGGGTTTAGCCGAGTGGGTTTGCGTCTAGCCGAGTGGGTTTGGGTCTAGCCAAGTGGGTTTGGGTCTAGCCGAGTGGGTTTGGGTCTAGCCGAGTGGGTTTGGGTCAAGCGAAGTTGGTATGGGTCTAGCGGAGTGGGTTTGGGTCTAGCGGAGTGGGTTTTGGTGTAGCCGAGTGGGTTTGGGTCTAGCCGAGTGGGTTTGGGTCTACCCGAGTTGGTTTGGGTCTACCCGAGTTGGTGTGGGTCTAGCCGAGTAGGTTTGGGTCTAGCCAAGTGGGATTTGGTCTAGCCGAGTGGGTTTGGGTCTATCCGAGTGGGTTTGGGTCAAGCCGAGTGGGTTTGGGTCTAGCCGAGTGGGTTTGGGTCTAGCCGAGTGGGTTTGGGTCTAGCCGAGTGGGTTTGGGTCTAGCCGAGTGGGTTTGGGTCTAGCCGAGTGGGTTTGGGTCGAGCCGAGTGGGTTTGGGTCTAGTCGAGTGGGTTTGGGTCTAGCCGAGTGGGTTTGGGTCTAGCCGAGTGGGTTTGGGTCTAGCCAAGTGGGTTTGGGTCTAGGCGAGTGGGTTTGGGTCTAGCCGAGTTAGTTTGGGTGTAGCCGAGTGGGTTTGGGTCTAGCCGAGCGGGTTTACGTCTAGCCGAGTGGGTTTGGGTCTAGCGGATTGGGTTTGGGTGTAGCCGAGTGGGTTTGGGTGTAGCCGAGTGGGTTTGGGTCTGGACGAGTGGGTTTGGGTCTAGCCGAGTGGGTTTGGGTCAAGCCAAGTGGGTTTGGGTCTAGCCGAGTGGGTTTGGGTATAGCCGAGTGGGTTTGGGTCTAGCCGAGTGGGTTTCGGTCTAGCCCAGTGGGTTTTGGTCTAGCCGAGTGGGTTTGGGTCTAGCCGAGTGGGTTTGTGTATAGCCGAGTGGGTGTGGGTCTAGCCGAGTGGGTTTGGGTCTAGCCGAGTGGGTTTGGGTCGAGCCGAGTGGGTTTGGGTTTAGCCGAGTGGGTTTGGGTCTAGCCGAGTGGGTTTGGGTCTAGCCGAGGGGGTTTAGGTCTAGCCCAGTGGGTTTGGGTCTAGCCGAGTGGGTTTGGGTCTAGCCGAGTGGGTTTGGGTCTAGCCGAGTGGGTTTGGGTCTAGCCGAGGGGGTTTTGGTCTAGCCAAGTGGGTTTGGGTCTAGCCGAGTGGGTTTGGGTCTCGCCGAGTGGGTTTGGGTCTAGCCGAGTGGGTTTGTGTGTAGCCGAGTCGGTTTGGGTCTAGCCGAGTGGGTTTGGGTCTAGCCGAGTGGGTTTGGGTCTAGCCGAGTGGGTTTGGGTCTAGCCGAGTGGGTTTGGTTCTAGCCGAGTGGGTTTGGGTTTATCCGAGTGGGTTTGGGTCTAGCCGAGTGGGTTTGGGTCTAGCCAAGTGGGTTTGGGTATAGCCGAGTGGGTGTGGGTCTAGCCGAGTGGGTTTGGGTCTAGCCGAGTGGGTTTGGGTCGAGCCGAGTGGGTTTGGGTCTAGCCGAGTGGGTTTGGGGCTAGCCGAGGGGGTTTGGGTCTAGCCCAGTGGGTTTGGGTCTAGCCGAGTGGGTTTGGGTCTAGCCGAGTGGGTTTGGGTCTAGCCGAGTGGGTTTGGGTCTAGCCGAGTGGGTTTGGTTCTAGCCGAGTGGGTTTGGGTTTATCCGAGTGGGTTTGGGTCTAGCCGAGTGGGTTTGGGTCTAGCCCAGTGGATTTGGGTCTAGCCGAGTGGGTTTGGGTGTAGCCGAGTGGGTTTGCGTCTAGCCGAGTGGGTTTGGGTCAAGCCAAGTGGGTTTGGGTCTAGCCGAGTGGGTTTGGGTCTAGCCGAGTGGGTTTGGGTCTAGCCGAGTGGGTTTCGGTCTAGCCCAGTGGGTTTTGGTCTAGCCGAGTGGGTTTGGGTCTAGCCGAGTGGGTTTGTGTATAGCCGAGTGGGTGTGGGTCTAGCCGAGTGGGTTTGGGTCTAGCCGAGTGGGTTTGGGTCGAGCCGAGTGGGTTTGGGTTTAGCCGAGTGGGTTTGGGTCTAGCCGAGTGGGTTTGGGTCTAGCCGAGGGGGTTTAGGTCTAGCCCAGTGGGTTTGGGTCTAGCCGAGTGGGTTTGGGTCTAGCCGAGTGGGTTTGGGTCTAGCCGAGTGGGTTTGGGTCTAGCCGAGGGGGTTTTGGTCTAGCCAAGTGGGTTTGGGTCTAGCCGAGTGGGTTTGGGTCTCGCCGAGTGGGTTTGGGTCTAGCCGAGTGGGTTTGTGTGTAGCCGAGTCGGTTTGGGTCTAGCCGAGTGGGTTTGGGTCTAGCCGAGTGGGTTTGGGTCTAGCCGAGTGGGTTTGGGTCTAGCCGAGTGGGTTTGGTTCTAGCCGAGTGGGTTTGGGTTTATCCGAGTGGGTTTGGGTCTAGCTGAGTGGGTTTGGGTCTAGCCCAGTGGATTTGGGTCTAGCCGAGTGGGTTTGGGTGTAGCCGAGTGGGTTTGCGTCTAGCCGAGTGGGTTTGGGTCTAGCCAAGTGGGTTTGGGTCTAGCCGAGTGGGTTTGGGTCTAGCCGAGTGGGTTTGGGTCTAGCCGAGTGGGTTTCGGTCTAGCCCAGTGGGTTTTGGTCTAGCCGAGTGGGTTTGGGTCTAGCCGAGGGGGTTTGGGTCTAGCCAAGTGGGTTTGGGTCTAGCCGAGTGGGTTTGGGTCTAGCCGAGTGGGTTTGGGTCTAGCCGAGTGGGTTTGGGTCTAGCCGAGTGGGATTGGGTCTAGCCGAGTGGGTTTGGGTCTAGCCCAGTGGGTTTGGGTCTAGCCGAGTGGGTTTGGGTCTAGCCAAGTGGGTTTGGGTCTAGCCGAGTGGGTTTGGGCCTAGCCCAGTGGGTTTGCGTCTAGCCGAGTGGGTTTGGGTCTAGCCAAGTGGGTTTGGGTCTAGCCAAGTGGGTTTGGGTCTAGCCGAGTTAGTTTGGGTGTAGCCGAGTGGGTTTGGGTCTAGCCGAGCGGGTTTACGTCTAGCCGAGTGGGTTTGGGTCTAGCGGATTGGGTTTGTGTGTAGCCGAGTGGGTTTGGGTGTAGCCGAGTGGGTTTGGGTCTGGACGAGTGGGTTTGGGTCTAGCCGAGTGGGTTTGGGTCTAGCCGAGTGGGTTTGGGTCTAGCCTAGTGGGTTTGGGTCTAGCCAAGTGGGTTTGTGTCCAGCGGAGTGGGTTTGGGTCTAGCGGTGTGGGTTTGGGTCTAGCGGTGTGGGTTTGGGTCTAGCCGAGTGGGTTTGAGTCTAACCGAGTGGGTTTGTGTCTAGCGGAGTTGGTTTGGGTCCAGCGGAGTGGGATTGGGTCTAGCCGAGTGGGTTTGTGTCTAGCCGACTGGGTTTGGGACTAGCCGAGTGGGTTTGGGTCTAGCCGAGTGGGTTTGGGTCTAGCGGAATGGGTTTGGTTCTAGCCGAGTGGGTTTGGGTCTAGCCGAGTGGGTTTGGGTCTAGCCGAAAGGGTTTGGGTCTAGCCCAGTGGGTTTGGGTCTAGCCGAGTGGGTTTGGGTCTAGCCGAGTGGGTGTGGGTCAAGCCGAGTGGGTTCGGGTCTAGCCGAGTGGGTTTGGGTCTAGCCGAGTGGGTTTGGGTCTACCCGAGTGGGTTTGGGTCTAGCCGAGTGGGTTTGGGCCTAGCCGAGTGGGTTTGGGTCTACCGGAGTGGGTTTGGGTGTAGCGGAGTGGGTTTGGGACCAGCCGAGTGGGTTTGGGTCTAGCCGAGTGGGTTTGGGTGTAGCCGAATTGGTTTGGGTCTACCCGAGTGGGTTTGGGTCCAGCCGAGTGGGTTTGCTTCTAGCCGAATGGTTTTGGGTCTAGCCGAGTGGGTTTGGGTGCAGCCGAGTGGGTTTGGGTCTAGCGGAGTGGGTTTGGGTGTAGCCGAGTGGGTTTGGGTCTAGCCGAGTGGGTTTGGGTCTAGCCGAGTGGGTTTGGGTCTAGCCGAGTGGGTTTGGGTCTAGCCGAGTGGGTTTGGGTCTAGCCGAGTTGGTTTGGTTCTAGCCGAGTGGGTTTGCGTCTAGCCGAGTGGGTTTGGGTCTAGCCGAGTGGGTTTGGGTCTAGCCGAGTGGGTTTGGGTCTAGCCGAGTGGGTTTGGGTCTAGCCGAGTGGGTTTGGGTGTAGCCGAGTCGGTTTGGGTCTAGCCGAGTGGGTTTGGGTCTAGCCGAGTGGGTTTGGGTCTAGCCGAGTGGGTTTGGGTCTAGCCGAGTGGGTTTGGTTCTAGCCGAGTGGGTTTGGGTTTATCCGAGTGGGTTTGGGTCTAGCCGAGTGGGTTTGGGTCTAGCCCAGTGGATTTGGGTCTAGCCGAGTGGGTTTGGGTGTAGCCGAGTGGGTTTGCGTCTAGCCGAGTGGGTTTGGGTCTAGCCAAGTGGGTTTGGGTCTAGCCAAGTGGGTTTGGGTCTAGCCGAGTGGGTTTGGGTCTAGCCGAGTGGGTTTCGGTCTAGCCCAGTGGGCTTTGGTCTAGCCGAGTGGGTTTGGGTCTAGCCGAGTGGGTTTGGGTATAGCCGAGTGGGTGTGGGTCTAGCCGAGTGGGTTTGGGTCTAGCCGAGTGGGTTTGGGTCGAGCCGAGTGGGTTTGGGTGTAGCCGAGTGGGTTTGGGTCTAGCCGAGTGGGTTTGGGTCTAGCCGAGGGGGTTTGGGTCTAGCCCAGTGGGTTTGGGTCTAGCCGAGTGGGTTTGGGTCTAGCCGAGTGGGTTTGGGTCTAGCCGAGTGGGTTTGGGTCTAGCCGAGGGGGTTTTGGTCTAGCCGAGTGGGTTTGGGTCTAGCCGAGTGGGTTTGGGTCTCGCCGAGTGGGTTTGGGTCTAGCCGAGTGGGTTTGGGTGTAGCCGAGTCGGTTTGGGTCTAGCCGAGTGGGTTTGGGTCTAGCCGAGTGGGTTTGGGTCTAGCCGAGTGGGTTTGGGTCTAGCCGAGTGGGTTTGGTTCTAGCCGAGTGGGTTTGGGTTTATCCAAGTGGGATTGGGTCTAGCCGAGTGGGTTTGTGTCTAGCCGACTGGGTTTGGGACTAGCCGAGTGGGTTTGGGTCTAGCCGAGTGGGTTTGGGTCTAGCGGAATGGGTTTGGTTCTAGCCGAGTGGGTTTGGGTCTAGCCGAGTGGGTTTGGGTCTAGCCGAAAGGGTTTGGGTCTAGCCAAGTGGGTTTGGGTCTAGCCGAGTGGGTTTGGGTCTAGCCGAGTGGGTGTGGGTCAAGCCGAGTGGGTTTGGGTCTAGCCGAGTGGGTTTGGGTCTAGCCGAGTGGGTTTGGGTCTACCCGAGTGGGTTTGGGTCTAGCCGAGTGGGTTTGGGCCTAGCCGAGTGGGTTTGGGTCTACCGGAGTGGGTTTGGGTGTAGCGGAGTGGGTTTGGGACCAGCCGAGTGGGTTTGGGTCTAGCCGAGTGGGTTTGGGTGTAGCCGAATTGGTTTGGGTCTACCCGAGTGGGTTTGGGTCCAGCCGAGTGGGTTTGCTTCTAGCCGAATGGTTTTGGGTCTAGCCGAGTGGGTTTGGGTGCAGCCGAGTGGGTTTGGGTCTAGCGGAGTGGGTTTGGGTGTAGCCGAGTGGGTTTGGGTCTAGCCGAGTGGGTTTGGGTCTAGCCGAGTGGGTTTGGGTCTAGCCGAGTGGGTTTGGGTCTAGCCGAGTGGGTTTGGGTCTAGCCGAGTTGGTTTGGTTCTAGCCGAGTGGGTTTGCGTCTAGCCGAGTGGGTTTGGGTCTAGCCGAGTGGGTTTGGGTCTAGCCGAGTGGGTTTGGGTCTAGCCGAGTGGGTTTGGGTGTAGCCGAGTCGGTTTGGGTCTAGCCGAGTGGGTTTGGGTCTAGCCGAGTGGGTTTGGGTCTAGCCGAGTGGGTTTGGGTCTAGCCGAGTGGGTTTGGTTCTAGCCGAGTGGGTTTGGGTTTATCCGAGTGGGTTTGGGTCTAGCCGAGTGGGTTTGGGTCTAGCCCAGTGGATTTGGGTCTAGCCGAGTGGGTTTGGGTGTAGCCGAGTGGGTTTGCGTCTAGCCGAGTGGGTTTGGGTCTAGCCAAGTGGGTTTGGGTCTAGCCAAGTGGGTTTGGGTCTAGCCGAGTGGGTTTGGGTCTAGCCGAGTGGGTTTCGGTCTAGCCCAGTGGGTTTTGGTCTAGCCGAGTGGGTTTGGGTCTAGCCGAGTGGGTTTGGGTATAGCCGAGTGGGTGTGCGTCTAGCCGAGTGGGTTTGGGTCTAGCCGAGTGGGTTTGGGTCGAGCCGAGTGGGTTTGGGTGTAGCCGAGTGGGTTTGGGTCTAGCCGAGTGGGTTTGGGTCTAGCCGAGGGGGTTTGGGTCTAGCCCCGTGGGTTTGGGTCTAGCCGAGTGGGTTTGGGTCTAGCCGAGTGGGTTTGGGTCTAGCCGAGTGGGTTTGGGTCTAGCCGAGGGGGTTTTGGTCTAGCCGAGTGGGTTTGGGTCTAGCCGAGTGGGTTTGGGTCTCGCCGAGTGGGTTTGGGTCTAGCCGAGTGGGTTTGGGTGTAGCCGAGTCGGTTTGGGTCTAGCCGAGTGGGTTTGGGTCTAGCCGAGTGGGTTTGGGTCTAGCCGAGTGGGTTTGGGTCTAGCCGAGTGGGTTTGGTTCTAGCCGAGTGGGTTTGGGTTTATCCAAGTGGGTTTGGGTCTAGCCGAGTGGGTTTGGGTCTAGCCCAGTGGATTTGGGTCTAGCCGAGTGGGTTTGGGTGTAGCCGAGTGGGTTTGCGTCTAGCCAAGTGGGTTTGGGTCTAGCCGAGTGGGTTTGGGTCTAGCCGAGTGGGTTTGGGTCTAGCCGAGTGGGTTTCGGTCTAGCCCAGTGGGTTTTGGTCTAGCCGAGTGGGTTTGGGTCTATCCGAGTGGGTTTGGGTCTAGCCGAGTGGGTTTGGGTCTAGCCGAGTGGGTTTGGGTCTAGCCGAGTGGGTTTGGGTCTAGCCGAGTGGGTTTGGCTATAGCCGAGTGGGTGTGGGTCTAGCCGAGTGGGTTTGGGTCTAGCCGAGTGGGTTTGGGTCGAGCCGAGTGGGTTTGGGTCTAGCCGAGTGGGTTTGCGTCTAGCCGAGTGGGTTTGGGTCTAGCCGAGGGGTTTTGGGTCTAGCCCAGTGGGTTTGGGTCTAGCCGAGTGGGTTTGGGTCTAGCCCAGTGGGTTTGGGTCTAGCCGAGTGGGTTTGGGTCTAGCCGAGTGGGTTTGGGTCTAGCCCAGTGGGTTTGGGTCTAGCCGAGTGGGTTTGGGTTTAGCCGAGTGGGTTTGCGTCTAGCCGAGTGGGTTTGGGTCTAGCCAAGTGGGTTTGGGTCTAGCCGAGTGGGTTTGGGTCTAGCCGAGTGGGTTTGGGTCTAGCCGAGTGGGTTTGGGTCTAGCCGAGTGGGTTTGGGTCAAGCGAAGTTGGTATGGGTCTAGCGGAGTGGGTTTGGGTCTAGCGGAGTGGGTTTTGGTGTAGCCGAGTGGGTTTGGGTCTAGCCGAGTGGGTTTGGGTCTACCCGAGTTGGTTTGGGTCTACCCGAGTTGGTGTGGGTCTAGCCGAGTAGGTTTGGGTCTAGCCAAGTGGGATTTGGTCTAGCCGAGTGGGTTTGGGTCTATCCGAGTGGGTTTGGGTCTAGCCGAGTGGGTTTGGGTCTAGCCGAGTGGGTTTGGGTCTAGCCGAGTGGGTTTGGGTCTAGCCGAGTGGGTTTGGGTCTAGCCGAGTGGGTTTGGGTCTAGCCGAGTGGGTTTGGGTCGAGCCGAGTGGGTTTGGGTCTAGTCGAGTGGGTTTGGGTCTAGCCGAGTGGGTTTGGGTCTAGCCGAGTGGGTTTGGGTCTAGCCAAGTGGGTTTGGGTCTAGGCGAGTGGGTTTGGGTCTAGCCGAGTTAGTTTGGGTGTAGCCGAGTGGGTTTGGGTCTAGCCGAGCGGGTTTACGTCTAGCCGAGTGGGTTTGGGTCTAGCGGATTGGGTTTGGGTGTAGCCGAGTGGGTTTGGGTGTAGCCGAGTGGGTTTGGGTCTGGACGAGTGGGTTTGGGTCTAGCCGAGTGGGTTTGGGTCTAGCCGAGTGGGTTTGGGTCTAGCCTAGTGGGTTTGGGTCTAGCCAAGTGGGTTTGGGTCCAGCGGAGTGGGTTTGGGTCTAGCGGTGTGGGTTTGGGTCTAGCGGTGTGGGTTTGGGTCTAGCCGAGTGGGTTTGGGTCTAACCGAGTGGGTTTGTGTCTAGCGGATTTGGTTTGGGTCTAGCGGAGTGGGATTGGGTCTAGCCGAGTGGGTTTGTGTCTAGCCGACTGGGTTTGGGACTAGCCGAGTGGGTTTGGGTCTAGCCGAGTGGGTTTGGGTCTAGCGGAATGGGTTTGGGTCTAGCCGAGTGGGTTTGGGTCTAGCCGAGTGGGTTTGGGTCTAGCCGAAAGGGTTTGGGTCTAGCCGAGTGGGTTTGGGTCTAGCCGAGTGGGTTTGGGTCTAGCCGAGTGGGTTTGGGTCTAGCCGAGTGGGTTTGGGCCTAGCCGAGTGGGTTTGGGTCTACCGGAGTGGGTTTGGGTGTAGCGGAGTGGGTTTGGGTGTAGCTGAGTGGGTTTGGGACCAGCCGAGTGGGTTTGGGTCTAGCCGAGTGGGTTTGGGTGTAGCCGAATTGGTTTGGGTCTACCCGAGTGGGTTTGGGTCTAGCCGAGTGGGTTTGCTTCTAGCCGAATGGATTTGGGTCTAGCCGAGTGGGTTTGGGTGCAGCCGAGTGGGTTTGGGTCTAGCGGAGTGCGTTTGGGTGTAGCCGAGTGGGTTTGGGTCTAGCCGAGTGGGTTTGGGTCTAGCCGAGTGGGTTTGGGTCTAGCCGAGTGGGTTTGGGTCTAGCCGAGTGGGTTTGGGTCTAGCCGAGTTGGTTTGGTTCTAGCCGAGTGGGTTTGCGTCTAGCCGAGTGGGTTTGGGTCTAGCCGAGTGGGTTTGGGTCTAGCCGAGTGGGTTTGGGTCTAGCTGAGTGGGTTTGGGTCTAGCCGAGTGGGTTTCGGTGTAGCCGAGTGGGTTTGGGCCTAGCTGAGTGGGTTTGTGTCTAGCCAAGTGGGTTTGGGTCTAGCCGAGTGGGTTTGGGTCTAGCCGAGTTAGTTTGTGTTTAGCCGAGTGGGTTTGGGTCTAGCCGAGCGGGTTTGGGTCTAGCTGAGTGGGTTTGGGTCTAGCCGAGTGGGTTTGGGTGTAGCCGAGTGGGTTTGGGTCTAGCCGAGTGGGTTTGGGTCAAGCGGAGTTGGTATGGGTCTAGCGGAGTGGGTTTGGGTCTAGCGGAGTGGGTTTGGGTGTAGCCGAGTGGGCTTGGGTCTAGCCGAGTGGGTTTGGGTCTACCCGAGTGGGTTTGTGTCTAGCCGAGTGGGTTTGGGTCTAGCCGAGTGGGTGTGGGTCTAGCCGAGTGGGTGTGGGTCTAGCCGAGTGGGTTTGGGTCGAGCCGAGTGGGTTTGGGTCTAGCCGAGTGGGTTTGGGTCTAGCCGAGTGGGTTTGGGTCTAGCCGAGTTAGTTTGTGTGTAGCCGAGTGGGTTTGGGTCTAGCCGAGCGGGTTTGGGTCTAGCTGAGTGGGTTTGGGTCTAGCCGAGTGGGTTTGGGTGTAGCCGAGTGGGTTTGGGTCTAGCCGAGTGGGTTTGGGTCAAGCGGAGTTGGTATGGGTCTAGCGGAGTGGGTTTGGGTCTAGCGGAGTGGGTTTGGGTGTAGCCGAGTGGGTTTGGGTCTAGCCGAGTGGGTTTGGGTCTACCCGAGTGGGTTTGGGTCTAGCCGAGTGGGTTTGGGTCTAGCCGAGTGGGTGTGGGTCTAGCCGAGTGGGTTTGGGTCTAGCCAAGTGGGTTTGGGTCTAGCCGAGTGGGTTTGCGTCTAGCCGAGTGGGTTTGGGTCTAGCCGAGTGGGTTTGGGTCTACCCGAGTAGGTTTGGGTCTAGCCGAGTGGGTTTGGGTGTAGCCGAGTGGGTTTGGGTCTAGCCAAGGGGGTTTGGGTCTAGCCGAGTGGGTTTGGGTCTAGCGGAGTGGGTTTGGGTCTAGCCGAGTGGGATTGGGTCTAGCCGAGTGGGTTTGGGTCTAGCCGAGTGGGTTTGGGTCTAGCCGAGTGGGTTTGGGTCAAGCGTCGTTGGTATGGGTTTAGCGGAGTGGGTTTGGGTCTAGCAGAGTGGGTTTGGGTGTAGCCGAGTGGGTTTGGGTCTAGCCGAGTGGGTTTGGGTCTACCCGAGTGGGTTTGGGTCTAGCCGAGTGGGTTTGGGTCTAGCCGAGTTGGCGTGGGTCTAGCCGAGTGGGTTTGGGTCTAGCAAAGTGGGTTTTGGTCTAGCCGAGTGGGTTTGGGTCTATCCGAGTGGGTTTGGGTCTAGCCGAGTGGGTTTGGGTCTAGCCGAGTGGGTTTGGGTCTAGCCGAGTGGGTTTGGGTCTAGCCGAGTGGGTTTGGGTATAGCCGAGTGGGTGTGGGTCTAGCCGAGTGGGTTTGGGTCTAGCCGAGTGGGTTTGGGTCGAGCCGAGTGGGTTTGGGTCTAGCCGAGTGGGTTTGGGTCCAGCCGAGTGGGTTTGGGTCTAGCCGAGGGGGTTTGGGTCTAGCCAAGTGGGTTTGGGTCTAGCCGAGTGGGTTTGGGTCTAGCCGAGTGGGTTTGGGTCTAACCGAGTGGGTTTGGGTCTAGCCCAGTGGGTTTGGGTCTAGCTGAGTGGGTTTGGGTCTAGCCGAGTGGGTTTGCGTCTAGCCGAGTGGGTTTGGGTCTAGCCCAGTGGGTTTGGGTCTAGCCGAGTGGGTTTGGGTCTAGCCGAGTGGGTTTGGGTCTAGCCGAGTGGGTTTGGGTCTAGCCGAGTGGATTTGGGTCTAGCCGAGTGGGTTTGGGCCTAGCCGAGTGGGTTTGGGTCCAGCCGAGAGGGTTTGGGTCTGGCCGAGTTAGTTTGGTTGTGGCCGAGTTAGTTTGGGTCTAGCCGAGCGGGTTTGGGTCTAGCCGAGTGGGTTTGGGTCTAGCCGAGTGGGTTTGGGTGTAGCCGAGTGGGTTTGGGTCTAGCCGAGTGGGTTTGGGTCCAGCGGAGTAGGTATGGGTCTAGCGGAGTGGGTTTGGGTCTAGCGGAGTGGGTTTTGGTGTAGCCGAGTGGGTTTGGGTCAAGCCGAGTGGGTTTGGGTCTACCCGAGTAGGTTTGGGTCTCGCCGAGTGGGTTTGGGTCTAGCGTAGTGGGTTTGGGACGAGCCGAGGGGGTTTGGGTCTAGCCGAGTGGGTTTGGGTGTAGCCGAGTGGGTTTGGGTCTAGCCGAGTGGGATTGGGTCTAGCCGAGTGGGTTTGGGTCTAGCCAAGTGGGTGTGGGTCTAGCCGAGTGGGTTTGGGTCTAGCCGAGTGGGTTTGGGTCCATCCGAGTGGGTTAGGGTCTAGCCGAGTGGGTTTGGGTCTAGCCGAGTGGGTTTGGGTCTAGCCGGGTGGGTTTGGGTCTAGCCGAGTGGGTTTGGGTCTAGCCGAGTGGGTTTGGGTCTAGCCGAGTGGGTTTGGGTCTAGCTGAGTGTGTTTGCGTGTAGCCGAATGGGCTTGGGTCTATCCGAGTGGGTTTGGGTCTAGCCGAGTGGGTTTGTGTCTAGCTGAGTGCGTTTGGGTCGAGCCAAGTGGGTTTCGGTCTAGCCGAGTGGGTTTGGGTCTAGCCGAGTGGGCTTGGGTCCAGCCGAGTGGGATTGGGTCTACCCGAGTGGGTTTGGGTCTAGCCGAGTGGGTTTGGGTCTAGCCGAGTTGGTGTGGGTCTAGCCGAGTGGGTTTGGGTCTAGCCAAGTGGGTTTTGGTCTAGCCGAGTGGGTTTGGGTCTATCCGAGTGGGTTTGGGTCTAGCCGAGTGGGTTTGGGTCTAGCCGAGTGGGTTTGGGTATAGCCGAGTGGGTGTGGGTCTAGCCGAGTGGGTTTGGGTCTAGCCGAGTGGGTTTGGGTCGAGCCGAGTGGGTTTGGGTCTAGTCGAGTGGGTTTGGGTCTAGCCGAGTGGGTTTGGGTCTAGCCGAGGGGGTTTGGGTCTAGCCAAGTGGGTTTGGGTCTAGCCGAGTGGGTTTGGGTCTAGCCGAGTGGGTTTGGGTCTAGCCGAGTGGGTTTGGGTCTAGCCGAGTGGGTTTTGGTCTAGCCGAGTGGGTTTGGGTCTAGCCGAGTGGGTTTGCGTCTAGCCGAGTGGGTTTGGGTCTAGCCAAATGGGTTTGGGTCTAGCCGAGTGGGTTTGGGTCTAGCCGAGTGGGTTTGGGTCTAGCCGAGTGGATTTGGGTCTAGCCGAGTGGGTTTCAGTCTAGCTGAGGAGGTTTGGGTCTAGCCGAGTGGGTTTGGGTCTAGCCGAGTGGGTTTGGGTCTAGCCGAGTGGGTTTCGGTGTAGCCGAGTGGGTTTGGGTCTAGCCGAGTGGGTTTGGGTCTAGCCTAGTGGGTTTGGGTCTAGCCAAGTGGGTTTGGGTCCAGCGGAGTGGGTTTGGGTCTAGCGGTGTGGGTTTGGGTCTAGCCGAGTGGGTTTGGGTCTAACCGAGTGGGTTTGTGTCTAGCGGAGTTGGTTTGGGTCTAGCGGAGTGGGATTGGGTCTAGCCGAGTGGGTTTGTGTCTAGCCGACTGGGTTTGGGACTAGCCGAGTGGGTTTGGGTCTAGCCGAGTGGGTTTGGGTCTAGCGGAATGGGTTTGGGTCTAGCCGAGTGGGTTTGGGTCTAGCCGAGTGGTTTGGGTCTTGCCGAAAGGGTTTGGGTCTAGCCGAGTGGGTTTGGGTCTAGCCGAGTGGGCTTGGGTCCAGCCGAGTGGGATTGGGTCTACCCGAGTGGGTTTGGGTCTAACCGAGTGGGTTTGTGTCTAGCGGAGTTGGTTTGGGTCTAGCGGAGTGGGATTGGGTCTAGCCGAGTGGGTTTGTGTCTAGCCGACTGGGTTTGGGACTAGCCGAGTGGGTTTGGGTCTAGCCGAGTGGGTTTGGGTCTAGCGGAATGGGTTTGGGTCTAGCCGAGTGGGTTTGGGTCTAGCCGAGTGGTTTGGGTCTTGCCGAAAGGGTTTGGGTCTAGCCGAGTGGGTTTGGGTCTAGCCGAGTGGGCTTGGGTCCAGCCGAGTGGGATTGGGTCTACCCGAGTGGGTTTGGGTCTAACCGAGTGGGTTTGTGTCTAGCGGAGTTGGTTTGGGTCTAGCGGAGTGGGATTGGGTCTAGCCGAGTGGGTTTGTGTCTAGCCGACTGGGTTTGGGACTAGCCGAGTGGGTTTGGGTCTAGCCGAGTGGGTTTGGGTCTAGCGGAATGGGTTTGGGTCTAGCCGAGTGGGTTTGGGTCTAGCCGAGTGGTTTGGGTCTTGCCGAAAGGGTTTGGGTCTAGCCGAGTGGGTTTGGGTCTAGCCGAGTGGGCTTGGGTCCAGCCGAGTGGGATTGGGTCTACCCGAGTGGGTTTGGGTCTAGCCGAGTGGGTTTGGGTCTAGCCGAGTTGGTGTGGGTCTAGCCGAGTGGGTTTGGGTCTAGCCAAGTGGGTTTTGGTCTAGCCGAGTGGGTTTGGGTCTATCCGAGTGGGTTTGGGTCTAGCCGAGTGGGTTTGGGTCTAGCCGAGTGGGTTTGGGTATAGCCGAGTGGGTGTGGGTCTAGCCGAGTGGGTTTGGGTCTAGCCGAGTGGGTTTGGGTCGAGCCGAGTGGGTTTGGGTCTAGTCGAGTGGGTTTGGGTCTAGCCGAGTGGGTTTGGGTCTAGCCGAGGGGGTTTGGGTCTAGCCAAGTGGGTTTGGGTCTAGCCGAGTGGGTTTGGGTCTAGCCGAGTGGGTTTGGGTCTAGCCGAGTGGGTTTGGGTCTAGCCGAGTGGGTTTTGGTCTAGCCGAGTGGGTTTGGGTCTAGCCGAGTGGGTTTGCGTCTAGCCGAGTGGGTTTGGGTCTAGCCAAATGGGTTTGGGTCTAGCCGAGTGGGTTTGGGTCTAGCCGAGTGGGTTTGGGTCTAGCCGAGTGGATTTGGGTCTAGCCGAGTGGGTTTCAGTCTAGCTGAGGAGGTTTGGGTCTAGCCGAGTGGGTTTGGGTCTAGCCGAGTGGGTTTGGGTCTAGCCGAGTGGGTTTCGGTGTAGCCGAGTGGGTTTGGGTCTAGCCGAGTGGGTTTCGGTCTAGCCGAGTGGGTTTGGGTCTAGGCGAGTGGGTTTGGGTCTGGCCGAGTTAGTTTAGGTGTAGCCGAGTGGGTTTGGGTCTAGCCGAGCAGGTTTACGTCTAGCCGAGTGGGTTTGGGTCTAGCGGATTGGGTTTGGGTGTAGCCGAGTGGGTTTGGGTGTAGCCGAGTGGGTTTGGGTCTGGACGAGTGGGTTTGGGTCTAGCCGAGTGGGTTTGGGTCTAGCCGAGTGGGTTTGGGTCTAGCCTAGTGGGTTTGGGTCTAGCCAAGTGGGTTTGGGTCCAGCGGAGTGGGTTTGGGTCTAGCGGTGTGGGTTTGGGTCTAGCGGTGTGGGTTTGGGTCTAGCCGAGTGGGTTTGGGTCTAACCGAGTGGGTTTGTGTCTAGCGGAGTTGGTTTGGGTCTAGCGGAGTGGGATTGGGTCTAGCCGAGTGGGTTTGTGTCTAGCCGACTGGGTTTGGGACTGGCCGAGTGGGTTTGGGTCTAGCCGAGTGGGTTTGGGTCTAGCGGAATGGGTTTGGGTCTAGCCGAGTGGGTTTGGGTCTAGCCGAGTGGTTTGGGTCTTGCCGAAAGGGTTTGGGTCTAGCCGAGTGGGTTTGGGTCTAGCCGAGTGGGTTTGGGTCTACCCGAGTGGGTGTGGGTCAAGCCGAGTGGGTTTGGGTCTAGCCGAGTGGGTTTGGGTCTAGCCGAGTGGGTTTGTGTCTAGCCGACTGGGTTTGGGACTAGCCGAGTGGGTTTGGGTCTAGCCGAGTGGGTTTGGGTCTAGCGGAATGGGTTTGGGTCTAGCCGAGTGGGTTTGGGTCTAGCCGAGTGGGTTTGGGTCTAGCCGAAAGGGTTTGGGTCTAGCCGAGTGGGTTTGGGTCTAGCCGAGTGGGTTTGGGTCTAGCCGAGCGGGTTTGGGTCTAGCTGAGTGGGTTTGGGTCTAGCCGAGTGGGTTTGGGTGTAGCCGAGTGGGTTTGGGTCTAGCCAAGTGGGTTTGGGTCAAGCGGAGTTGGTATGGGTCTAGCGGAGTGGGATTGGGTCTAGCGGAGTGGGTTTGGGTGTAGCTGAGTGGGCTTGGGTCTAGCCGAGTGGGTTTGGGTCTACCCGAGTGGGTTTGTGTCTAGCCGAGTGGGTTTGGGTCTAGCCGAGTGGGTGTGGGTCTAGCCGAGTGGGTTTGGGTCGAGCCGAGTGGGTTTGGGTCTAGCCGAGTGGGTTTGGGTCTAGCCGAGTGGGTTTGGGTCTAGCCGAGTTAGTTTGTGTGTAGCCGAGTGGGTTTGGGTCTAGCCGAGCGGGTTTGGGTCTAGCTGAGTGGGTTTGGGTCTAGCCGAGTGGGTTTGGGTGTAGCCGAGTGGGTTTGGGTCTAGCCGAGTGGGTTTGGGTCAAGCGGAGTTGGTATGGGTCTAGCGGAGTGGGTTTGGGTCTAGCGGAGTGGGTTTGGGTGTAGCCGAGTGGGTTTGGGTCTAGCCGAGTGGGTTTGGGTCTACCCGAGTGGGTTTGGGTCTAGCCGAGTGGGTTTGGGTCTAGCCGAGTGGGTGTGGGTCTAGCCGAGTGGGTTTGGGTCTAGCCAAGTGGGTTTGGGTCTAGCCGAGTGGGTTTGCGTCTAGCCGAGTGGGTTTGGGTCTAGCCGAGTGGGTTTGGGTCTACCCGAGTAGGTTTGGGTCTAGCCGAGTGGGTTTGGGTGTAGCCGAGTGGGTTTGGGTCTAGCCAAGGGGGTTTGGGTCTAGCCGAGTGGGTTTGGGTCTAGCGGAGTGGGTTTGGGTCTAGCCGAGTGGGATTGGGTCTAGCCGAGTGGGTTTGGGTCTAGCCGAGTGGGTTTGGGTCTAGCCGAGTGGGTTTGGGTCAAGCGTCGTTGGTATGGGTCTAGCGGAGTGGGTTTGGGTCTAGCAGAGTGGGTTTGGGTGTAGCCGAGTGGGTTTCGGTCTAGCCGAGTGGGTTTGGGTCTACCCGAGTGGGTTTGGGTCTAGCCGAGTGGGTTTGGGTCTAGCCGAGTTGGCGTGGGTCTAGCCGAGTGGGTTTGGGTCTAGCCAAGTGGGTTTTGGTCTAGCCGAGTGGGTTTGGGTCTATCCGAGTGGGTTTGGGTCTAGCCGAGTGGGTTTGGGTCTAGCCGAGTGGGTTTGGGTCTAGCCGAGTGGGTTTGGGTCTAGCCGAGTGGGTTTGGGTATAGCCGAGTGGGTGTGGGTCTAGCCGAGTGGGTTTGGGTCTAGCCGAGTGGGTTTGGGTCGAGCCGAGTGGGTTTGGGTCTAGCCGAGTGGGTTTGGGTCCAGCCGAGTGGGTTTGGGTCTAGCCGAGGGGGTTTGGGTCTAGCCAAGTGGGTTTGGGTCTAGCCGAGTGGGTTTGGGTCTAGCCGAGTGGGTTTGGGTCTAACCGAGTGGGTTTGGGTCTAGCCCAGTGGGTTTGGGTCTAACTGAGTGGGTTTGGGTCTAGCCGAGTGGGTTTGCGTCTAGCCGAGTGGGTTTGGGTCTAGCCCAGTGGGTTTGGGTCTAGCCGAGTGGGTTTGGGTCTAGCCGAGTGGGTTTGGGTCTAGCCGAGTGGGTTTGGGTCTAGCCGAGTGGATTTGGGTCTAGCCGAGTGGGTTTGGGCCTAGCCGAGTGGGTTTGGGTCCAGCCGAGAGGGTTTGGGTCTGGCCGAGTTAGTTTGGTTGTGGCCGAGTTAGTTTGGGTCTAGCCGAGCGGGTTTGGGTCTAGCCGAGTGGGTTTGGGTCTAGCCGAGTGGGTTTGGGTGTAGCCGAGTGGGTTTGGGTCTAGCCGAGTGGGTTTGGGTCCAGCGGAGTAGGTATGGGTCTAGCCGAGTGGGTTTGCGTCTAGCCGAGTGGGTTTGGGTCTAGCCGAGTGGGTTTGGGTCTACCCGAGTAGGTTTGGGTCTAGCCGAGTGGGTTTGGGTGTAGCCGAGTGGGTTTGGGTCTAGCCAAGGGGGTTTGGGTCTAGCCGAGTGGGTTTGGGTCTAGCGGAGTGGGTTTGGGTCTAGCCGAGTGGGATTGGGTCTAGCCGAGTGGGTTTGGGTCTAGCCGAGTGGGTTTGGGTCTAGCCGAGTGGGTTTGGGTCAAGCGTCGTTGGTATGGGTCTAGCGGAGTGGGTTTGGGTCTAGCAGAGTGGGTTTGGGTGTAGCCGAGTGGGTTTCGGTCTAGCCGAGTGGGTTTGGGTCTACCCGAGTGGGTTTGGGTCTAGCCGAGTGGGTTTGGGTCTAGCCGAGTTGGCGTGGGTCTAGCCGAGTGGGTTTGGGTCTAGCCAAGTGGGTTTTGGTCTAGCCGAGTGGGTTTGGGTCTATCCGAGTGGGTTTGGGTCTAGCCGAGTGGGTTTGGGTCTAGCCGAGTGGGTTTGGGTCTAGCCGAGTGGGTTTGGGTCTAGCCGAGTGGATTTGGGTATAGCCGAGTGGGTGTGGGTCTAGCCGAGTGGGTTTGGGTCTAGCCGAGTGGGTTTGGGTCGAGCCGAGTGGGTTTGGGTCTAGCCGAGTGGGTTTGGGTCCAGCCGAGTGGGTTTGGGTCTAGCCGAGGGGGTTTGGGTCTAGCCAAGTGGGTTTGGGTCTAGCCGTGTGGGTTTGGGTCTAGCCGAGTGGGTTTGGGTCTAACCGAGTGGGTTTGGGTCTAGCCCAGTGGGTTTGGGTCTAACTGAGTGGGTTTGGGTCTAGCCGAGTGGGTTTGCGTCTAGCCGAGTGGGTTTGGGTCTAGCCCAGTGGGTTTGGGTCTAGCCGAGTGGGTTTGGGTCTAGCCGAGTGGGTTTGGGTCTAGCCGAGTGGGTTTGGGTCTAGCCGAGTGGATTTGGGTCTAGCCGAGTGGGTTTGGGCCTAGCCGAGTGGGTTTGGGTCCAGCCGAGAGGGTTTGGGTCTGGCCGAGTTAGTTTGGTTGTGGCCGAGTTAGTTTGGGTCTAGCCGAGCGGGTTTGGGTCTAGCCGAGTGGGTTTGGGTCTAGCCGAGTGGGTTTGGGTGTAGCCGAGTGGGTTTGGGTCTAGCCGAGTGGGTTTGGGTCCAGCGGAGTAGGTATGGGTCTAGCGGAGTGGGTTTGGGTCTAGCGGAGTGGGTTTTGGTGTAGCCGAGTGGATTTGGGTCAAGCCGAGTGGGTTTGGGTCTACCCGAGTAGGTTTGGGTCTAGCCGAGTGGGTTTGGGTCTAGCGTAGTGGGTTTGGGACGAGCCGAGGGGGTTTGGGTCTAGCCGAGTGGGTTTGGGTGTAGCCGAGTGGGTTTGGGTCTAGCCGAGTGGGATTGGGTCTAGCCGAGTGGGTTTGGGTCTAGCCGAGTGGGTGTGGGTCTAGCCGAGTGGGTTTGGGTCTAGCCGAGTGGGTTTGGGTCTAGCCGAGTAGGTTAGGGTCTAGCCGAGTGGGTTTGGGTCTAGCCGAGTGGGTTTGGGTCTAGCCGGGTGGGTTTGGGTCTAGCCGAGTGGGTTTGGGTCTAGCCGAGTGGGTTTGGGTCTAGCCGAGTGGGTTTGGGTCTAGCTGAGTGTGTTTGCGTCTAGCCGAATGGGCTTGGGTCTATCCGAGTGGGTTTGGGTCTAGCCGAGTGGGTTTGTGTCTAGCTGAGTGCGTTTGGGTTGAGCCGAGTGGGTTTCGGTCTAGCCGAGTGGGTTTGGGTCTAGCGGAGTGGGTTTGGGTCTAGCCGAGTGGGATTGGGTCTAGCCGAGTGGGTTTGGGTCTAGCCGAGTGGGTTTGGGTCTAGCCGAGTGGGTTTGGGTCAAGCGTCGTTGGTATGGGTCTAGCGGAGTGGGTTTGGGTCTAGCAGAGTGGGTTTGGGTGTAGCCGAGTGGGTTTCGGTCTAGCCGAGTGGGTTTGGGTCTACCCGAGTGGGTTTGGGTCTAGCCGAGTGGGTTTGGGTCTAGCCGAGTTGGCGTGGGTCTAGCCGAGTGGGTTTGGGTCTAGCCAAGTGGGTTTTGGTCTAGCCGAGTGGGTTTGGGTCTATCCGAGTGGGTTTGGGTCTAGCCGAGTGGGTTTGGGTCTAGCCGAGTGGGTTTGGGTCTAGCCGAGTGGGTTTGGGTCTAGCCGAGTGGGTTTGGGTATAGCCGAGTGGGTGTGGGTCTAGCCGAGTGGGTTTGGGTCTAGCCGAGTGGGTTTGGGTCGAGCCGAGTGGGTTTGGGTCTAGCCGAGTGGGTTTGGGTCCAGCCGAGTGGGTTTGGGTCTAGCCGAGGGGGTTTGGGTCTAGCCAAGTGGGTTTGGGTCTAACCGAGTGGGTTTGGGTCTAGCCCAGTGGGTTTGGGTCTAACTGAGTGGGTTTGGGTCTAGCCGAGTGGGTTTGCGTCTAGCCGAGTGGGTTTGGGTCTAGCCCAGTGGGTTTGGGTCTAGCCGAGTGGGTTTGGGTCTAGCCGAGTGGGTTTGGGTCTAGCGGAATGGGTTTGGGTCTAGCCGAGTGGGTTTGGGTCTAGCCGAGTGGGTTTGGGTCTAGCCGAAAGGGTTTGGGTCTAGCCGAGTGGGTTTGGGTCTAGCCGAGTGGGTTTGGGTCTACCCGAGTGGGTGTGGGTCAAGCAGAGTGGGTTTGGGTCTAGCCGAGTGGGTTTGGGTCTAGCCGAGTGGGATGGGTCTAGCCGAGTGGGTTTGGGTCTAGCCGAGTGGGTTTGGGCCTAGCCGAGTGGGTTTGGGTCTACCGGAGTGGGTTTGGGTGTAGCGGAGTGGGTTTGGGTGTAGCTGAGTGGGTTTGGGACCAGCTGAGTGGGTTTGGGTCTAGCCGAGTGGGTTTGGGTGTAGCCGAATTGGTTTGGGTCTACCCGAGTGGGTTTGGGTCTAGCCGAGTGGGTTTGCTTCTAGCCGAATGGACTTGGGTCTAGCCGAGTGGGTTTGGGTGCAGCCGAGTGGGTTTGGGTCTAGCCGAGTGGGTTTGGGTATAGCCGAGTGGGTGTGGGTCTAGCCGAGTGGGTTTGGGTCTAGCCGAGTGGGTTTGGGTCGAGCCGAGTGGGTTTGGGTCTAGCCGAGTGGGTTTGGGTCCAGCCGAGTGGGTTTGGGTCTAGCCGAGGGGGTTTGGGTCTAGCCAAGTGGGTTTGGGTCTAGCCGAGTGGGTTTGGGTCTAGCCGAGTGGGTTTGGGTCTAACCGAGTGGGTTTGGGTCTAGCCCAGTGGGTTTGGGTCTAACTGAGTGGGTTTGGGTCTAGCCGAGTGGGTTTGCGTCTAGCCGAGTGGGTTTGGGTCTAGCCCAGTGGGTTTGGGTCTAGCCGAGTGGGTTTGGGTCTAGCCGAGTGGGTTTGGGTCTAGCCGAGTGGGTTTGGGTCTAGCCGAGTGGATTTGGGTCTAGCCGAGTGGGTTTGGGCCTAGCCGAGTGGGTTTGGGTCCAGCCGAGAGGGTTTGGGTCTGGCCGAGTTAGTTTGGTTGTGGCCGAGTTAGTTTGGGTCTAGCCGAGCGGGTTTGGGTCTAGCCGAGTGGGTTTGGGTCTAGCCGAGTGGGTTTGGGTGTAGCCGAGTGGGTTTGGGTCTAGCCGAGTGGGTTTGGGTCCAGCGGAGTAGGTATGGGTCTAGCGGAGTGGGTTTGGGTCTAGCGGAGTGGGTTTTGGTGTAGCCGAGTGGGTTTGGGTCAAGCCGAGTGGGTTTGGGTCTACCCGAGTAGGTTTGGGTCTAGCCGAGTGGGTTTGGGTCTAGCGTAGTGGGTTTGGGACGAGCCGAGGGGGTTTGGGTCTAGCCGAGTGGGTTTGGGTGTAGCCGAGTGGGTTTGGGTCTAGCCGAGTGGGATTGGGTCTAGCCGAGTGGGTTTGGGTCTAGCCGAGTGGGTGTGGGTCTAGCCGAGTGGGTTTGGGTCTAGCCGAGTGGGTTTGGGTCTAGCCGAGTAGGTTAGGGTCTAGCCGAGTGGGTTTGGGTCTAGCCGAGTGGGTTTGGGTCTAGCCGGGTGGGTTTGGGTCTAGCCGAGTGGGTTTGGGTCTAGCCGAGTGGGTTTGGGTCTAGCCGAGTGGGTTTGGGTCTAGCTGAGTGTGTTTGCGTCTAGCCGAATGGGCTTGGGTCTATCCGAGTGGGTTTGGGTCTAGCCGAGTGGGTTTGTGTCTAGCTGAGTGCGTTTGGGTTGAGCCGAGTGGGTTTCGGTCTAGCCGAGTGGGTTTGGGTCTAGCCGAGTGGGCTTGGGTCCAGCCGAGTGGGATTGGGTCTACCCGAGTGGGTTTGGGTCTAGCCGAGTGGGTTTGGGTCTAGCCGAGTTGGTGTGGGTCTAGCCGAGTGGGTTTGGGTCTAGCCAAGTGGGTTTTGGTCTAGCCGAGTGGGTTTGGGTCTATCCGAGTGGGTTTGGGTGTAGCCGAGTGGGTTTGGGTCTAGCCGAGTGGGTTTGGGTATAGCCGAGTGGGTGTGGGTCTAGCCGAGTGGGTTTGGGTCTAGCCGAGTGGGTTTGGGTCGAGCCGAGTGGGTTTGGGTCCAGTCGAGTGGGTTTGGGTCTAGCCGAGTGGGTTTGGGTCTAGCCGAGGGGGTTTGGGTCTAGCCAAGTGGGTTTGGGTCTAGCCGAGTGGGTTTGGGTCTAGCCGAGTGGGTTTGGGTCTAGCCGAGTGGGTTTGGGTCTAGCCGAGTGGGTTTTGGTCTAGCCGAGTGGGTTTGGGTCTAGCCGAGTGGGTTTGCGTCTAGCCGAGTGGGTTTGGGTCTAGCCAAATGGGTTTGGGTCTAGCCGAGTGGGTTTGGGTCTAGCCGAGTGGGTTTGGGTCTAGCTGAGTGGATTTGGGTCTAGCCGAGTGGGTTTCAGTCTAGCTGAGGAGGTTTGGGTCTAGCCGAGTGGGTTTGGGTCTAGCCGAGTGGGTTTGGGTCTAGCCGAGTGGGTTTCGGTGTAGCCGAGTGGGTTTGGGTCTAGCCGAGTGGGTTTCGGTCTAGCCGAGTGGGTTTGGGTCTAGGCGAGTGGGTTTGGGTCTAGCCGAGTTAGTTTAGGTGTAGCCGAGTGGGTTTGGGTCTAGCCGAGCAGGTTTACGTCTAGCCGAGTGGGTTTGGGTCTAGCGGATTGGGTTTGGGTGTAGCCGAGTGGGTTTGGGTGTAGCCGAGTGGGTTTGGGTCTGGACGAGTGGGTTTGGGTCTAGCCGAGTGGGTTTGGGTCTAGCCGAGTGGGTTTGGGTCTAGCCTAGTGGGTTTGGGTCTAGCCAAGTGGGTTTGGGTCCAGCGGAGTGGGTTTGGGTCTAGCGGTGTGGGTTTGGGTCTAGCGGTGTGGGTTTGGGTCTAGCCGAGTGGGTTTGGGTGTAACCGAGTGGGTTTGTGTCTAGCGGAGTTGGTTTGGGTCTAGCGGAGTGGGATTGGGTCTAGCCGAGTGGGTTTGTGTCTAGCCGACTGGGTTTGGGACTAGCCGAGTGGGTTTGGGTCTAGCCGAGTGGGTTTGGGTCTAGCGGAATGGGTTTGGGTCTAGCCGAGTGGGTTTGGGTCTAGCCGAGTGGGTTTGGGTCTAGCCGAAAGGGTTTGGGTCTAGCCGAGTGGGTTTGGGTCTAGCCGAGTGGGTTTGGGTCTACCCGAGTGGTTGTGGGTCAAGCCGAGTGGGTTTGGGTCTAGCCGAGTGGGTTTGGGTCTAGCCGAGTGGGTTTGTGTCTAGCCGACTGGGTTTGGGACTAGCCGAGTGGGTTTGGGTCTAGCCGAGTGGGTTTGGGTCTAGCGGAATGGGTTTGGGTCTAGCCGAGTGGGTTTGGGTCTAGCCGAGTGGGTTTGGGTCTAGCCGAAAGGGTTTGGGTCTAGCCGAGTGGGTTTGGGTCTAGCCGAGTGGGTTTGGGTCTACCCGAGTGGGTGTGGGTCAAGCCGAGTGGGTTTGGGTCTAGCCGAGTGGGTTTGGGTCTAGCCGAGTGGGTTTGGGTCTAGCCGAGTGGGTTTGGGTCTAGCCTAGTGGGTTTGGGTCTAGCCAAGTGGGTTTGGGTCCAGCGGAGTGGGTTTGGGTCTAGCGGTGTGGGTTTGGGTCTAGCGGTGTGGGTTTGGGTCTAGCCGAGTGGGTTTGGGTCTAACCGAGTGGGTTTGTGTCTAGCGGAGTTGGTTTGGGTCTAGCGGAGTGGGATTGGGTCTAGCCGAGTGGGTTTGTGTCTAGCCGACTGGGTTTGGGACTAGCCGAGTGGGTTTGGGTCTAGCCGAGTGGGTTTGGGTCTAGCGGAATGGGTTTGGGTCTAGCCGAGTGGGTTTGGGTCTAGCCGAGTGGGTTTGGGTCTAGCTGAAAGGGTTTGGGTCTAGCCGAGTGGGTTTGGGTCTAGCCGAGTGGGTTTGGGTCTACCCGAGTGGGTGTGGGTCAAGCCGAGTGGGTTTGGGTCTAGCCGAGTGGGTTTGGGTCTACCCGAGTGGGTGTGGGTCAAGCCGAGTGGGTTTGGGTCTAGCCGAGTGGGTTTGGGTCTAGCCGAGTGGGTTTGGGTCTAGCCGAGTGGGTTTGGGTCTAGCCGAGTGGGTTTGGGCCTAGCCGAGTGGGTTTGGGTCTACCGGAGTGGGTTTGGGTGTAGCGGAGTGGGTTTGGGTGTAGCTGAGTGGGTTTGGGACCAGCCGAGTGGGTTTGGGTCTAGCCGAGTGGGTTTGGGTGTAGCCGAATTGGTTTGGGTCTACCCGAGTGGGTTTGGGTCTAGCCGAGTGGGTTTGCTTCTAGCCGAATGGATTTGGGTCTAGCCGAGTGGGTTTGGGTGCAGCCGAGTGGGTTTCGGTCTAGCGGAGTGGGTTTGGGTGCAGCCGAGTGGGTTTGGGTCTAGCCGAGTGGGTTTGGGTCTAGCCGAGTGGGTTTGGGTCTAGCCGAGTGGGTTTGGGTCTAGCCGAGTGGGTTTGGGTCTAGCCGAGTTGGTTTGGTTCTAGCCGAGTGGGTTTGCGTCTAGCCGAGTGGGTTTGGGTCTAGCCGAGTGGGTTTGGGTGTAGCCGAGTGGGTTTGGGTCTAGCTGAGTGGGTTTGGGTCTAGCCGAGTGGGTTTGGGTCTAGCCAAGTGGGTTTGGGTCTAGCCGAGTGGGTTTGGGTCTAGCTGAGTGGGTTTGGGTCTAGCCGAGTGGGTTTGGGTCTAGCCGAGTGGATTTGGGTCTAGCCGAGTGGGTTTCAGTCTAGCTGAGGAGGTTTGGGTCTAGCCGAGTGGGTTTGGGTCTAGCCGAGTGGGTTTGGGTTTAGCCGAGTGGGTTTCGGTGTAGCCGAGTGGGTTTGGGTCTAGCCGAGTGGGTTTGGGTCTAGCCGAGTGGGTTTGGGTCTAGGCGAGTGGGTTTGGGTCTAGCCGAGTTAGTTTAGGTGTAGCCGAGTGGGTTTGGGTCTAGCCGAGCAGGTTTACGTCTAGCCGAGTGGGTTTGGGTCTAGCGGATTGGGTTTGGGTGTAGCCGAGTGGGTTTGGGTGTAGCCGAGTGGGTTTGGGTCTGGACGAGTGGGTTTGGGTCTAGCCGAGTGGGTTTGGGTCTAGCCGAGTGGGTTTGGGTCTAGCCTAGTGGGTTTGGGTCTAGCCAAGTGGGTTTGAGTCCAGCGGAGTGGGTTTGGGTCTAGCGGTGTGGGTTTGGGTCTAGCGGTGTGGGTTTGGGTCTAGCCGAGTGGGTTTGGGTCTAACCGAGTGGGTTTGTGTCTAGCGGAGTTGGTTTGGGTCTAGCGGAGTGGGATTGGGTCTAGCCGAGTGGGTTTGTGTCTAGCCGACTGGGTTTGGGACTAGCCGAGTGGGTTTGGGTCTAGCCGAGTGGGTTTGGGTCTAGCGGAATGGGTTTGGGTCTAGCCGAGTGGGTTTGGGTCTAGCCGAGTGGGTTTGGGTCTAGCCGAAAGGGTTTGGGTCTAGCCGAGTGGGTTTGGGTCTAGCCGAGTGGGTTTGGGTCTACCCGAGTGGGTGTGGGTCAAGCCGAGTGGGTTTGGGTCTAGCCGAGTGGGTTTGGGTCTAGCCGAGTGGGTTTGTGTCTAGCCGACTGGGTTTGGGACTAGCCGAGTGGGTTTGGGTCTAGCCGAGTGGGTTTGGGTCTAGCGGAATGGGTTTGGGTCTAGCCGAGTGGGTTTGGGTCTAGCCGAGTGGGTTTGGGTCTAGCCGAAAGGGTTTGGGTCTAGCCGAGTGGGTTTGGGTCTAGCCGAGTGGGTTTGGGTCTACCCGAGTGGGTGTGGGTCAAGCAGAGTGGGTTTGGGTCTAGCCGAGTGGGTTTGGGTCTAGCCGAGTGGGATGGGTCTAGCCGAGTGGGTTTGGGTCTAGCCGAGTGGGTTTGGGCCTAGCCGAGTGGGTTTGGGTCTACCGGAGTGGGTTTGGGTGTAGCGGAGTGGGTTTGGGTGTAGCTGAGTGGGTTTGGGACCAGCTGAGTGGGTTTGGGTCTAGCCGAGTGGGTTTGGGTGTAGCCGAATTGGTTTGGGTCTACCCGAGTGGGTTTGGGTCTAGCCGAGTGGGTTTGCTTCTAGCCGAATGGACTTGGGTCTAGCCGAGTGGGTTTGGGTGCAGCCGAGTGGGTTTGGGTCTAGCGGAGTGGGTTTGGGTGTAGCCGAGTGGGTTTGGGTCTAGCCGAGTGGGTTTGGGTCTAGCCGAGTGGGTTTGGGTCTAGCCGAGTGGGTTTGGGTCTAGCCGAGTGGGTTTGGGTCTAGCCGAGTTGGTTTGGTTCTAGCCGAGTGGGTTTGCGTCTAGCCGAGTGGGTTTGGGTCTAGCCGAGTGGGTTTGGGTCTAGCCGAGTGGGTTTGGGTCTAGCTGAGTGGGTTTGGGTCTAGCCGAGTGGGTTTCGGTGTAGCCGAGTGGGTTTGGGCCTAGCTGAGTGGGTTTGTGTCTAGCCGAATGGGTTTGGGTCTAGCCGAGTGGGTTTGGGTCTAGCCGAGTTAGTTTGTGTGTAGCCGAGTGGGTTTGGGTCCAGCCGAGTGGGTTTGGGTCGAGCCGAGTGGGTTTGGGTCTAGTCGAGTGGGTTTGGGTCTAGCCGAGTGGGTTTGGGTCTAGCCGAGGGTGTTTGGGTCTAGCCAAGTGGGTTTGGGTCTAGCCGAGTGGGTTTGGGTCTAGCCGAGTGGGTTTGGGTCTAGCCGAGTGGGTTTGGGTCTAGCCCAGTGGGTTTGGGTCTAGCCGAGTGGGTTTGGGTCTAGCCGAGTGGGTTTGCGTCTAGCCGAGTGGGTTTGGGTCTAGCCAAGTGGGTTTGGGTCTAGCCGAGTGGGTTTGGGTCCAGCCGAGTGGGTTTGGGTCCAGCCGAGTGGGTTTGGGTCTAGCCGAGTGGATTTGGGTCTAGCCGAGTGGGTTTCGGTCTAGCTGAGGAGGTTTGGGTCTAGCCGAGTGGGTTTGGGTCTAGGCGAGTGGGTTTGGGTCTAGCCGAGTTAGTTTAGGTGTAGCCGAGTGGGTTTGGGTCTAGCCGAGCGGGTTTACGTCTAGCCGAGTGGGTTTGGGTCTAGCGGATTGGGTTTGGGTGTAGCCGAGTGGGTTTGGGTGTAGCCGAGTGGGTTTGGGTCTGGACGAGTGGGTTTGGGTCTAGCCGAGTGGGTTTGGGTCTAGCCGAGTGGGTTTGGGTCTAGCCTAGTGGGTTTGGGTCTAGCCAAGTGGGTTTGGGTCCAGCGGAGTGGGTTTGGGTCTAGCGGTGTGGGTTTGGGTCTAGCGGTGTGGGTTTGGGTCTAGCCGAGTGGGTTTGGGTCTAACCGAGTGGGTTTGTGTCTAGCGGAGTTGGTTTGGGTCTAGCGGAGTGGGATTGGGTCTAGCCGAGTGGGTTTGTGTCTAGCCGACTGGGTTTGGGACTAGCCGAGTGGGTTTGGGTCTAGCCGAGTGGGTTTGGGTCTAGTGGAATGGGTTTGGGTCTAGCCGAGTGGGTTTGGGTCTAGCCGAGTGGGTTTGGGTCTAGCCGAAAGGGTTTGGGTCTAGCCGAGTGGGTTTGGGTCTAGCCGAGTGGGTTTGGGTCTACCCGAGTGGGTGTGGGTCAAGCCGAGTGGGTTTGGGTCTAGCCGAGTGGGTTTGGGTCTAGCCGAGTGGGTTTGGGTCTAGCCGAGTGGGTTTGGGTCTAGCCGAGTGGGTTTGGGCCTAGCCGAGTGGGTTTGGGTCTACCGGAGTGGGTTTGGGTGTAGCGGAGTGGGTTTGGGTGTAGCTGAGTGGGTTTGGGACCAGCCGAGTGGGTTTGGGTCTAGCCGAGTGGGTTTGGGTGTAGCCGAATTGTTTTGGGTCTACCCGAGTGGGTTTGGGTCTAGCCGAGTGGGTTTGCTTCTAGCCGAATGGATTTGGGTCTAGCCGAGTGGGTTTGGGTGCAGCCGAGTGGGTTTGGGTCTAGCGGAGTGGGTTTGGGTGTAGCCGAGTGGGTTTGGGTCTAGCCGAGTGGGTTTGGGTCTAGCCGAGTGTGTTTGGGTCTAGCCGAGTGGGTTTGGGTCTAGCCGAGTGGGTTTGGGTCTAGCCGAGTTGGTTTGGTTCTAGCCGAGTGGGTTTGCGTCTAGCCGAGTGGGTTTGGGTCTAGCCGAGTGGGTTTGGGTCTAGCCGAGTGGGTTTGGGTCTAGCTGAGTGGGTTTGGGTCTAGCCGAGTGGGTTTCGGTGTAGCCGAGTGGGTTTGGGTCTAGCCGAGTGGGTTTGGGTCTAGCTGAGTGGGTTTGGGTCTAGCCGAGTGGGTTTCGGTGTAGCCGAGTGGGTTTGGGCCTAGCCGAGTGGGTTTGGGTCTAGCCGAGTGGATTTGGGTCTAGCCGAGTGGGTTTCAGTCTAGCTGAGGAGGTTTGGGTCTAGCCGAGTGGGTTTGGGTCTAGCCGAGTGGGTTTGGGTCTAGCCGAGTGGGTTTCGGTGTAGCCGAGTGGGTTTGGGTCTAGCCGAGTGGGTTTGGGTCTAGCCGAGTGGGTTTGGGTCTAGGCGAGTGGGTTTGGGTCTAGCCGAGTTAGTTTAGGTGTAGCCGAGTGGGTTTGGGTCTAGCCGAGCAGGTTTACGTCTAGCCGAGTGGGTTTGGGTCTAGCGGATTGGGTTTGGGTGTAGCCGAGTGGGTTTGGGTGTAGCCGAGTGGGTTTGGGTCTGGACGAGTGGGTTTGGGTCTAGCCGAGTGGGTTTGGGTCTAGCCGAGTGGGTTTGGGTCTAGCCTAGTGGGTTTGGGTCTAGCCAAGTGGGTTTGGGTCCAGCGGAGTGGGTTTGGGTCTAGCGGTGTGGGTTTGGGTCTAGCGGTGTGGGTTTGGGTCTAGCCGAGTGGGTTTGGGTCTAACCGAGTGGGTTTGTGTCTAGCGGAGTTGGTTTGGGTCTAGCGGAGTGGGATTGGGTCTAGCCGAGTGGGTTTGTGTCTAGCCGACTGGGTTTGGGACTAGCCGAGTGGGTTTGGGTCTAGCCGAGTGGGTTTGGGTCTAGCGGAATGGGTTTGGGTCTAGCCGAGTGGGTTTGGGTCTAGCCGAGTGGGTTTGGGTCTAGCCGAAAGGGTTTGGGTCTAGCCGAGTGGGTTTGGGTCTAGCCGAGTGGGTTTGGGTCTACCCGAGTGGGTGTGGGTCAAGCCGAGTGGGTTTGGGTCTAGCCGAGTGGGTTTGGGTCTAGCCGAGTGGGTTTGTGTCTAGCCGACTGGGTTTGGGACTAGCCGAGTGGGTTTGGGTCTAGCCGAGTGGGTTTGGGTCTAGCGGAATGGGTTTGGGTCTAGCCGAGTGGGTTTGGGTCTAGCCGAGTGGGTTTGGGTCTAGCCGAAAGGGTTTGGGTCTAGCCGAGTGGGTTTGGGTCTAGCCGAGTGGGTTTGGGTCTACCCGAGTGGGTGTGGGTCAAGCCGAGTGGGTTTGGGTCTAGCCGAGTGGGTTTGGGTCTAGCCGAGTGGGTTTGGGTCTAGCCGAGTGGGTTTGGGTCTAGCCGAGTGGGTTTGGGCCTAGCCGAGTGGGTTTGGGTCTACCGGAGTGGGTTTGGGTGTAGCGGAGTGGGTTTGGGTGTAGCTGAGTGGGTTTGGGACCAGCCGAGTGGGTTTGGGTCTAGCCGAGTGGGTTTGGGTGTAGCCGAATTGGTTTGGGTCTACCCGAGTGGGTTTGGGTCTAGCCGAGTGGGTTTGCTTCTAGCCGAATGGACTTGGGTCTAGCCGAGTGGGTTTGGGTGCAGCCGAGTGGGTTTGGGTCTAGCGGAGTGGGTTTGGGTGTAGCCGAGTGGGTTTGGGTCTAGCCGAGTGGGTTTGGGTCTAGCCGAGTGGGTTTGGGTCTAGCCGAGTGGGTTTGGGTCTAGCCGAGTGGGTTTGGGTCTAGCCGAGTGGGTTTGGGTCTAGCCGAGTTGGTTTGGTTCTAGCCGAGTGGGTTTGCGTCTAGCCGAGTGGGTTTGGGTCTAGCCGAGTGGGTTTGGGTCTAGCCGAGTGGGTTTGGGTCTAGCTGAGTGGGTTTGGGTCTAGCCGAGTGGGTTTCGGTGTAGCCGAGTGGGTTTGGGCCTAGCTGAGTGGGTTTGTGTCTAGCCGAATGGGTTTGGGTCTTGCCGAGTGGGTTTGGGTCTAGCCGAGTTAGTTTGTGTGTAGCCGAGTGGGTTTGGGTCTAGCCGAGTATGTTTGGGTCGAGCCGAGTGGGTTTGGGTCTAGTCGAGTGGGTTTGGGTCTAGCCGAGTGGGTTTGGGTCTAGCCGAGGGTGTTTGGGTCTAGCCAAGTGGGTTTGGGTCTAGCCGAGTGGGTTTGGGTCTAGCCGAGTGGGTTTGGGTCTAGCCGAGTGGGTTTGGGTCTAGCCCAGTGGGTTTGGGTCTAGCCGAGTGGGTTTGGGTCTAGCCGAGTGGGTTTGCGTCTAGCCGAGTGGGTTTGGGTCTAGCCAAGTGGGTTTGGGTCTAGCCGAGTGGGTTTGGGTCTAGCCGAGTGGGTTTGGGTCTAGCCGAGTGGGTTTGGGTCTAGCCGAGTGGATTTGGGTCTAGCCGAGTGGGTGTCGGTCTAGCTGAGGAGGTTTGGGTCTAGCCGAGTGGGTTTGGGTCAAGGCGAGTGGGTTTGGGTCCAGCCGAGTTAGTTTAGGTGTAGCCGAGTGGGTTTGGGTCTAGCCGAGCGGGTTTACGTCTAGCCGAGTGGGTTTGGGTCTAGCGGATTGGGTTTGGGTGTAGCCGAGTGGGTTTGGGTGTAGCCGAGTGGGTTTGGGTCTGGACGAGTGGGTTTGGGTCTAGCCGAGTGGGTTTGGGTCTAGCCGAGTGGGTTTGGGTCTAGCCTAGTGGGTTTGGGTCTAGCCAAGTGGGTTTGGGTCCAGCGGAGTGGGTTTGGGTCTAGCGGTGTGGGTTTGGGTCTAGCGGTGTGGGTTTGGGTCTAGCCGAGTGGGTTTGGGTCTAACCGAGTGGGTTTGTGTCTAGCGGAGTTGGTTTGGGTCTAGCGGAGTGGGATTGGGTCTAGCCGAGTGGGTTTGTGTCTAGCCGACTGGGTTTGGGACTAGCCGAGTGGGTTTGGGTCTAGCCGAGTGGGTTTGGGTCTAGCGGAATGGGTTTGGGTCTAGCCGAGTGGGTTTGGGTCTAGCCGAGTGGGTTTGGGTCTAGCCGAAAGGGTTTGGGTCTAGCCGAGTGGGTTTGGGTCTAGCCGAGTGGGTTTGGGTCTACCCGAGTGGGTGTGGGTCAAGCCGAGTGGGTTTGGGTCTAGCCGAGTGGGTTTGGGTCTAGCCGAGTGGGTTTGGGTCTAGCCGAGTGGGTTTGGGTCTAGCCGAGTGGGTTTGGGCCTAGCCGAGTGGGTTTGGGTCTACCGGAGTGGGTTTGGGTGTAGCGGAGTGGGTTTGGGTGTAGCTGAGTGGGTTTGGGAGCAGCCGAGTGGGTTTGGGTCTAGCCAAGTGGGTTTGGGTGTAGCCGAATTGTTTTGGGTCTACCCGAGTGGGTTTGGGTCTAGCCGAGTGGGTTTGCTTCTAGCCGAATGGATTTGGGTCTAGCCAAGTGGGTTTGGGTGCAGCCGAGTGGGTTTGGGTCTAGCGGAGTGGGTTTGGGTGTAGCCGAGTGGGTTTGGGTCTAGCCGAGTGGGTTTGGGTCTAGCCGAGTGGGTTTGGGTCTAGCCGAGTGGGTTTGGGTCTAGCCGAGTGGGTTTGGGTCTAGCCGAGTTGGTTTGGTTCTAGCCGAGTGGGTTTGCGTCTAGCCGAGTGGGTTTGGGTCTAGCCGAGTGGGTTTGGGTCTAGCCGAGTGGGTTTGGGTCTAGCTGAGTGGGTTTGGGTCTAGCCGAGTGTGTTTCGGTGTAACCGAGTGGGTTTGGGCCTAGCTGAGTGGGTTTGTGTCTAGCCGAGTGGGTTTGGGTCTAGCCGAGTGGGTTTGGGTCTAGCCGAGTTAGTTTGTGTGTAGCCGAGTGGGTTTGGGTCTAGCCGAGCGGGTTTGGGTCTAGCTGAGTGGGTTTGGGTCTAGCCGAGTGGGTTTGGGTGTAGCCGAGTGGGTTTGGGTCTAGCCGAGTGGGTTTGGGTCAAGCGGAGTTGGTATGGGTCTAGCGGAGTGGGTTTGGGTCTAGCGGAGTGGGTTTGGGTGTAGCCGAGTGGGTTTGGGTCTAGCCGAGTGGGTTTGGGTCTACCCGAGTGGGTTTGGGTCTAGCCGAGTGGGTTTGGGTCTAGCCGAGTGGGTGTGGGTCTAGCCGAGTGGGTTTGGGTCTAGCCAAGTGGGTTTGGGTCTAGCCGAGTGGGTTTGCGTCTAGCCGAGTGGGTTTGGGTCTAGCCGAGTGGGTTTGGGTCTAGCCGAGTGGGTTTGGGTCTAGCCGAGTGGGTTTGGGTCTAGCCGAGTTAGTTTGTGTGTAGCCGAGTGGGTTTGGGTCTAGCCGAGCGGGTTTGGGTCTAGCTGAGTGGGTTTGGGTCTAGCCGAGTGGGTTTGGGTGTAGCCGAGTGGGGTTGGGTCTAGCCGAGTGGGTTTGGGTCAAGCGGAGTTGGTATGGGTCTAGCCAAGTGGGTTTGGGTCTAGCCGAGTGGGTTTGCGTCTAGCCGAGTGGGTTTGGGTCTAGCCGAGTGGGTTTGGGTCTAGCCGAGTGTGTTTGGGTCTACCCGAGTAGGTTTGGGTCTAGCCGAGTGGGTTTGGGTGTAGCCGAGTGGGTTTGGGTCTAGCCAAGGGGGTTTGGGTCTAGCCGAGTGGGTTTGGGTCTAGCGGAGTGGGTTTGGGTCTAGCCGAGTGGGATTGGGTCTAGCTGAATGGGTTTGGGTCTAGCCGAGTGGGTTTGGGTCTAGCCGAGTGGGTTTGGGTCAAGCGTCGTTGGTATGGGTCTAGCGGAGTGGGTTTGGGTCTAGCAGAGTGGGTTTGGGTGTAGCCGAGTGGGTTTGGGTCTAGCCGAGTGGGTTTGGGTCTACCCGAGTGGGTTTGGGTCTAGCCGAGTGGGTTTGGGTCTAGCCGAGTTGGTGTGGGTCTAGCCGAGTGGGTTTGGGTCTAGCCAAGTGGGTTTTGGTCTAGCCGAGTGGGTTTGGGTCTATCCGAGTGGGTTTGGGTCTAGCCGAGTGGGTTTGGGTCTAGCCGAGTGGGTTTGGGTCTAGCCGAGTGGGTTTGGGTCTAGCCGAGTGGGATTGGGTATAGCCGAGTGGGTTTGGGTCTAGCCGAGGGGGTTTGGGTCTAGCCAAGTGGGTTTGGGTCTAGCCGAGTGGGTTTGGGTCTAGCCGAGTGGGTTTGGGTCTAGCCGAGTGGGTTTGGGTCTAGCCCAGTGGGTTTGGGTCTAGCCGAGTGGGTTTGGGTCTAGCCGAGTGGGTTTGCGTCTAGCCGAGTGGGTTTGGGTCTAGCCAAGTGGGTTTGGGTCTAGCCGAGTGGGTTTGGGTCTAGCCGAGTGGGTTTGGGTCTAGCCGAGTGGGTTTGGGTCTAGCCGAGTGGATTTGGGTCTAGCCGAGTGGGTGTCGGTCTAGCTGAGGAGGTTTGGGTCTAGCCGAGTGGGTTTGGGTCAAGGCGAGTGGGTTTGGGTCCAGCCGAGTTAGTTTAGGTGTAGCCGAGTGGGTTTGGGTCTAGCCGAGCGGGTTTACGTCTAGCCGAGTGGGTTTGGGTCTAGCGGATTGGGTTTGGGTGTAGCCGAGTGGGTTTGGGTGTAGCCGAGTGGGTTTGGGTCTGGACGAGTGGGTTTGGGTCTAGCCGAGTGGGTTTGGGTCTAGCCGAGTGGGTTTGGGTCTAGCCTAGTGGGTTTGGGTCTAGCCAAGTGGGTTTGGGTCCAGCGGAGTGGGTTTGGGTCTAGCGGTGTGGGTTTGGGTCTAGCGGTGTGGGTTTGGGTCTAGCCGAGTGGGTTTGGGTCTAACCGAGTGGGTTTGTGTCTAGCGGAGTTGGTTTGGGTCTAGCGGAGTGGGATTGGGTCTAGCCGAGTGGGTTTGTGTCTAGCCGACTGGGTTTGGGACTAGCCGAGTGGGTTTGGGTCTAGCCGAGTGGGTTTGGGTCTAGCGGAATGGGTTTGGGTCTAGCCGAGTGGGTTTGGGTCTAGCCGAGTGGGTTTGGGTCTAGCCGAAAGGGTTTGGGTCTAGCCGAGTGGGTTTGGGTCTAGCCGAGTGGGTTTGGGCCTACCCGAGTGGGTGTGGGTCAAGCCGAGTGGGTTTGGGTCTAGCCGAGTGGGTTTGGGTCTAGCCGAGTGGGTTTGGGTCTAGCCGAGTGGGTTTGGGTCTAGCCGAGTGGGTTTGGGCCTAGCCGAGTGGGTTTGGGTCTACCGGAGTGGGTTTGGGTGTAGCGGAGTGGGTTTGGGTGTAGCTGAGTGGGTTTGGGAGCAGCCGAGTGGGTTTGGGTCTAGCCGAGTGGGTTTGGGTGTAGCCGAATTGTTTTGGGTCTACCCGAGTGGGTTTGGGTCTAGCCGAGTGGGTTTGCTTCTAGCCGAATGGATTTGGGTCTAGCCAAGTGGGTTTGGGTGCAGCCGAGTGGGTTTGGGTCTAGCGGAGTGGGTTTGGGTGTAGCCGAGTGGGTTTGGGTCTAGCCGAGTGGGTTTGGGTCTAGCCGAGTGGGTTTGGGTCTAGCCGAGTGGGTTTGGGTCTAGCCGAGTGGGTTTGGGTCTAGCCGAGTTGGTTTGGTTCTAGCCGAGTGGGTTTGCGTCTAGCCGAGTGGGTTTGGGTCTAGCCGAGTGGGTTTGGGTCTAGCCGAGTGGGTTTGGGTCTAGCTGAGTGGGTTTGGGTCTAGCCGAGTGGGTTTCGGTGTATCCGAGTGGGTTTGGGCCTAGCTGAGTGGGTTTGTGTCTAGCCGAGTGGGTTTGGGTCTAGCCGAGTGGGTTTGGGTCTAGCCGAGTTAGTTTGTGTGTAGCCGAGTGGGTTTGGGTCTAGCCGAGCGGGTTTGGGTCTAGCTGAGTGGGTTTGGGTCTAGCCGAGTGGGTTTGGGTGTAGCCGAGTGGGTTTGGGTCTAGCCGAGTGGGTTTGGGTCAAGCGGAGTTGGTATGGGTCTAGCGGAGTGGGTTTGGGTCTAGCGGAGTGGGTTTGGGTGTAGCCGAGTGGGTTTGGGTCTAGCCGAGTGGGTTTGGGTTTACCCGAGTGGGTTTGGGTCTAGCCGAGTGGGTTTGGGTCTAGCCGAGTGGGTGTGGGTCTAGCCGAGTGGGTTTGGGTCTAGCCAAGTGGGTTTGGGTCTAGCCGAGTGGGTTTGCGTCTAGCCGAGTGGGTTTGGGTCTAGCCGAGTGGGTTTGGGTCTAGCCGAGTGGGTTTGGGTCTAGCCGAGTGGGTTTGGGTCTAGCCGAGTTAGTTTGTGTGTAGCCGAGTGGGTTTGGGTCTAGCCGAGCGGGTTTGGGTCTAGCTGAGTGGGTTTGGGTCTAGCCGAGTGGGTTTGGGTGTAGCCGAGTGGGGTTGGGTCTAGCCGAGTGGGTTTGGGTCAAGCGGAGTTGGTATGGGTCTAGCGGAGTGGGTTTGGGTCTAGCGGAGTGGGTTTGGGTGTAGCCGAGTGGGTTTGGGTCTAGCCGAGTGGGTTTGGGTCTACCCGAGTGGGTTTGGGTCTAGCCGAGTGGGTTTGGGTCTAGCCGAGTGGGTGTGGGTCCTGCCGAGTGGGTTTGGGTCTAGCCAAGTGGGTTTGGGTCTAGCCGAGTGGGTTTGCGTCTAGCCGAGTGGGTTTGGGTCTAGCCGAGTGGGTTTGGGTCTAGCCGAGTGTGTTTGGGTCTACCCGAGTAGGTTTGGGTCTAGCCGAGTGGGTTTGGGTGTAGCCGAGTGGGTTTGGGTCTAGCCAAGGGGTTTGGGTCTAGCCGAGTGGGTATGGGTCTAGCGGAGTGGGTTTGGGTCTAGCCGAGTGGGATTGGGTCTAGCTGAGTGGGTTTGGGTCTAGCCGAGTGGGTTTGGGTCTAGCCGAGTGGGTTTGGGTCAAGCGTCGTTGGTATGGGTCTAGCGGAGTGGGTTTGGGTCTAGCAGAGTGGGTTTGGGTGTAGCCGAGTGGGTTTGGGTCTAGCCGAGTGGGTTTGGGTCTACCCGAGTGGGTTTGGGTCTAGCCGAGTGGGTTTGGGTCTAGCCGAGTTGGTGTGGGTCTAGCCGAGTGGGTTTGGGTCTAGCCAAGTGGGTTTTGGTCTAGCCGAGTGGGTTTGGGTCTATCCGAGTGGGTTTGGGTCTAGCCGAGTGGGTTTGGGTCTAGCCGAGTGGGTTTGGGTCTAGCCGAGTGGGTTTGGGTCTAGCCGAGTGGGATTGGGTATAGCCGAGTGGGTGTGGGTCTAGCCGAGTGGGTTTGGGTCTAGCCGAGTGGGTTTGGGTCGAGCCGAGTGGGCTTGGGTCTAGCCGAGTGGGTTTGGGTCTAGCCGAGTGGGTTTGGGTCTAGCCGAGGGGGTTTGGGTCTAGCCAAGTGGGTTTGGGTCTAGCCGAGTGGGTTTGGGTCTAGCCGAGTGGGTTTGGGTCTAACCGAGTGGGTTTGGGTCTAGCCCAGTGGGTTTGGGTCTAGCCGAGTGGGTTTGGGTCTAGCCGAGTGGGTTTGCGTCTAGCCGAGTGGGTTTGGGTCTAGCCCAGTGGGTTTGGGTCTAGCCGAGTGGGTTTGGGTCTAGCCGACTGGGTTTGGGTCTAGCCGAGTGGGTTTGGGTCTAGCCGAGTGGATTTGGGTCTAGCCGCGTGGGTTTGGGCCTAGCCGAGTGGGTTTGGGTCCAGCCGAGAGGGTTTGGGTCTAGCCGAGTTAGTTTGGGTGTAGCCGAGTTAGTTTGGGTCTAGCCGAGCGGGTTTGGGTCTAGCCGAGTGGGTTTGGGTCTAGCCGAGTGGCTTTGCTTCTAGCCGAGTTAGTTTGGGTGTTGCCGAGTTAGTTTGGGTCTAGCCGAGCGGGTTTGGGTCTAGCCGAGTGGGTTTGGGTCGAGCCGAGTGGGTTTGGGTCTAGCCGAGTGGGTTTGGGCCTAGTCGAGTGTGTTTGGGTCTAGCGGAGTTGGTATGCGTCTAGCGGAGTGGGTTTGGGTCTAGCGGAGTGGGTTTGGGTGTAGCCGAGTGGGTTTGTGTCTAGCCGAGTGGGTTTGGGTCTACCCGAGTAGGTTTGGGTCTAGCCGAGTGTGTTTGGGTCTAGCCGAGTGGGTGTGGGTCTTGCCGAGTGGGTGGGTCTAGCCGAGTGGGTTTGGGTCTAGCCGAGTGGGTTTGGGTCTAGCCGAGTGGGTTTGGGTCGAGCCGAGTGGGTTTGGGTCCAGTGGAGTGGGTTTGGGTGCAGCCGAGTGGGTTTGGGTCTAGCCGAGTGGGTTTGGGTCTAGCCGAGTGGGTTTGGCTCCAGCCGAGTGGGTTTGTGTCTAGCCGAGTGGGTTTGGGTCTAGCGGAGTGGGGTTGGGTGTAGCCGAGTGGGTTTGGGTCTAGCCGAGTGGGCTTGGGTCTAGCCGAGTGTGTTTGGGTCGAGCCGAGTGGGTATGGGTCTAGCCGAGTGGGTTTCGGTGTAGCCGGGTGGGTTTGGGTCTAGCCGAGTGGGTTTGGGTCGTGCCGAGTCGGTTTGGGTCTAGCCGAGTGGGTTTCGGTCTAGCCGAGTGCGTTTGGGCCTAGCCGAGTGGGTTTGGGTCTAGCCGAGTGGGTTTCGGTGTAGCCGAGTGGGTTTGGGCCTAGCTGAGTGGGTTTGTGTCTAGCCGAGTGGGTTTGGGTCTAGCCGAGTGGGTTTGGGTCTAGCCGAGTTAGTTTGTGTGTAGCCGAGTGGGTTTGGGTCGAGCCGAGCGGGTTTGGGTCTAGCTGAGTGGGTTTGGGTCTAGCCGAGTGGGTTTGGGTGTAGCCGAGTGGGTTTGGGTCTAGCCGAGTGGGTTTGGGTCAAGCGGAGTTGGTATGGGTCTAGCGGAGTGGGTTTGGGTCTAGCGGAGTGGGTTTGGGTGTAGCCGAGTGGGTTTGGGTCTAGCCGAGTGGGTTTGGGTCTACCCGAGTGGGTTTGGGTCTAGCCGAGTGGGTTTGGGTCTAGCCGAGTGGGTGTGGGTCTAGCCGAGTGGGTTTGGGTCTAGCCAAGTGGGTTTGGGTCTAGCCGATTGGGTTTGCGTCTAGCCGAGTGGGTTTGGGTCTAGCCGAGTGGGTTTGGGTCTAGCCGAGTGGGTTTGGGTCTAGCCGAGTGGGTTTGGGTCCAGCCGAGTTAGTTTGTGTGTAGCCGAGTGGGTTTGGGTCTAGCCGAGCGGGTTTGCGTCTAGCTGAGTGGGTTTGGGTCTAGCCGAGTGGGTTTGGGTGTAGCCGAGTGGGTTTGGGTCTAGCCGAGTGGGTTTGGGTCAAGCGGAGTTGGTATGGGTCTAGCGGAGTGGGTTTGGGTCTAGCGGAGTGGGTTTGGGTGTAGCCGAGTGGGTTTGGGTCTAGCCGAGTGGGTTTGGGTCTACCCGAGTGGGTTTGGGTCTAGCCGAGTGGGTTTGGGTCTAGCCGAGTGGGTGTGGGTCTAGCCGAGTGGATTTGGGTCTAGCCAAGTGGGTTTGGGTCTAGCCGAGTGGGTTTGCGTCTAGCCGAGTGGGTTTGGGTCTAGCTGAGTGGGTTTGGGTCTAGCCGAGTGGGTTTGGGTGTAGCCGAGTGGGTTTGGGTCTAGCCGAGTGGGTTTGGGTCTACCCGAGTAGGTTTGGGTCTAGCCGAGTGGGTTTGGGTGTAGCCGAGTGGGTTTGGGTCTAGCCAAGGGGGTTTGGGTCTAGCCGAGTGGGTTTGGGTCTAGCGGAGTGGGTTTGGGTCTAGCCGAGTGGGATTGGGTCTAGCCGAGTGGGTTTGGGTCTAGCCGAGTGGGTTTGGGTCTAGCCGAGTGGGTTTGGGTCAAGCGTCGTTGGTATGGGTCTAGCGGAGTGGGTTTGGGTCTAGCAGAGTGGGTTTGGGTGTAGCCGAGTGGGTTTGGGTCTAGCCGAGTGGGTTTGGGTCTACCCGAGTGGGTTTGGGTCTAGCCGAGTGGGTTTGGGTCTAGCCGAGTTGGTGTGGGTCTAGCCGAGTGGGTTTGGGTCTAGCCAAGTGGGTTTTGGTCTAGCCGAGTGGGTTTGGATCTATCCGAGTGGGTTTGGGTCTAGCCGAGTGGGTTTGGGTCTAGCCGAGTGGGTTTGGGTCTAGCCGAGTGGGTTTGGGTCTAGCCGAGTGGGTTTGGGTATAGCCGAGTGGGTGTGGGTCTAGCCGGGTGGGTTTGGGTCTAGCCGAGTGGGTTTGGGTCGAGCCGAGTGGGTTTGGGTCTAGCCGAGTGGGTTTGGGTCTAGCCAAGTGGGTTTGGGTCTAGCCGAGGGGGTTTGGGTCTAGCCAAGTGGGTTTGGGTCTAGCCGAGTGGGTTTGGGTCTAGCCGAGTGGGTTTGGGTCTAACCGAGTGGGTTTGGGTCTAGCCCAGTGGGTTTGGGTCTAGCCGAGTGGGTTTGGGTCTAGCCGAGTGGGTTTGCGTCTAGCCGAGTGGGTTTGGGTCTAGCCCAGTGGGTTTGGTTCTAGCCGAGTGGGTTTGGGTCTAGCCGAGTGGGTTTGGGTCTAGCCGAGTGGGTTTGGGTCTAGCCGAGTGGATTTGGGTCTAGCCGAGTGGGTTTGGGCCTAGCCGAGTGGGTTTGGGTCTAGCCCAGTGGGTTTGGGTCTAGCCGAGTGGGTTTGGGTCTAGCCGAGTGGGTTTGCGTCTAGCCGAGTGGGTTTGGGTCTAGCCCAGTGGGTTTGGGTCTAGCCGAGTGGGTTTGGGTCTAGCCGACTGGGTTTGGGTCTAGCCGAGTGGGTTTGGGTCTAGCCGAGTGGATTTGGGTCTAGCCGCGTGGGTTTGGGCCTAGCCGAGTGGGTTTGGGTCCAGCCGAGAGGGTTTGGGTCTAGCCGAGTTAGTTTGGGTGTAGCCGAGTTAGTTTGGGTCTAGCCGAGCGGGTTTGGGTCTAGCCGAGTGGGTTTGGTTCTAGCCGAGTGGCTTTGCTTCTAGCCGAGTTAGTTTGGGTGTTGCCGAGTTAGTTTGGGTCTAGCCGAGCGGGTTTGGGTCTAGCCGAGTGGGTTTGGGTCGAGCCGAGTGGGTTTGGGTCTAGCCGAGTGGGTTTGGGCCTAGTCGAGTGTGTTTGGGTCTAGCGGAGTTGGTATGCGTCTAGCGGAGTGGGTTTGGGTCTAGCGGAGTGGGTTTGGGTGTAGCCGAGTGGGTTTGTGTCTAGCCGAGTGGGTTTGGGTCTACCCGAGTAGGTTTGGGTCTAGCCGAGTGTGTTTGGGTCTAGCCGAGTGGGTGTGGGTCTTGCCGAGTGGGTGGGTCTAGCCGAGTGGGTTTGGGTCTAGCCGATAGGGTTTGGGTCTGGCCGAGTGGGTTTGGGTCTAGCCGAGTGGGTTTGGGTCTAGCGGAGTGGATTTGGGTCTAGCCGAATGGGTTTGGGTCCAGCCGAGTGGGTTTGGGTCTAGCAGAGTGGATTTGGGTCTAGCCGAGTGGCTTTGCTTCTAGCCGAGTTAGTTTGGGTCTAGCCGAGTGGGTTTGGGTCGTGCCGAGTGGGTTTGGGTCCAGTGGAGTGGGTTTGGGTGCAGCCGAGTGGGTTTGGGTCTAGCCGAGTGGGTTTGGGTCTAGCCGAGTGGGTTTGGGTCCAGCCGAGTGGGTTTGTGTCTAGCCGAGTGGGTTTGGGTCTAGCGGAGTGGGTTTGGGTGTAGCCGAGCGGGTTTGGGTATAGCCGAGTGGGTTTGGGTCTAGCCGAGTGTGATTGGGTCGAGCCGAGTGGGTATGGGTCTAGCCGAGTGGGTTTCGGTGTAGCCGAGTGGGTTTGGGTGTAGCCGAGTGGGTTTGTGTCTAGCCGAGTGGGATTGGGTCGAGCCAAGTGGGTTTGGGTCTAGCCGAGTGGGTTTGGGTCTAGCAGAGTGGGTTTGGGTCTAGCCGAGTGGACTTGGGTCTAGCCGAGTGGGTTTGGGTCTAGCGGAGTGGGTTTGGGTCTAGCCGAGTGGGTTTGGGTCTAGCCGAGTGTATTTGGGTCTAGCCGAGTGGGTTTGGGTCAAGCGTCGTTGGTATGGGTCTAGCGGAGTGGGTTTGGGTCTAGCAGAGTGGGTTTGGGTGTAGCCGAGTGGGTTTGGGTCTAGCCGAGTGGGTTTGGGTCTACCCGAGTGGGTTTGGGTCTAGCCGAGTGGGTTTGGGTCTAGCCGAGTTGGTGTGGGTCTAGCCGAGTGGGTTTGGGTCTAGCCAAGTGGGTTTTGGTCTAGCCGAGTGGGTTTGGGTCTATCCGAGTGGGTTTGGGTCTAGCCGAGTGGGTTTGGGTCTAGCCGAGTGGGTTTGGGTCTAGCCGAGTGGGTTTGGGTCTAGCCGAGTGGGATTGGGTATAGCCGAGTGGGTGTGGGTCTAGCCGAGTGGGTTTGGGTCTAGCCGAGTGGGTTTGGGTCGAGCCGAGTGGGCTTGGGTCTAGCCGAGTGGGTTTGGGTGTAGCCGAGTGGGTTTGGGTCTAGCCGAGGGGGTTTGGGTCTAGCCAAGTGGGTTTGGGTCTAGCCGAGTGGGTTTGGGTCTAGCCGAGTGGGTTTGGGTCTAACCGAGTGGGTTTGGGTCTAGCCCAGTGGGTTTGGGTCTAGCCGAGTGGGTTTGGGTCTAGCCGAGTGGGTTTGCGTCTAGCCGAGTGGGTTTGGGTCTAGCCCAGTGGGTTTGGGTCTAGCCGAGTGGGTTTGGGTCTAGCCGACTGGGTTTGGGTCTAGCCGAGTGGGTTTGGGTCTAGCCGAGTGGATTTGGGTCTAGCCGCGTGGGTTTGGGCCTAGCCGAGTGGGTTTGGGTCCAGCCGAGAGGGTTTGGGTCTAGCCGAGTTAGTTTGGGTGTAGCCGAGTTAGTTTGGGTCTAGCCGAGCGGGTTTGGGTCTAGCCGAGTGGGTTTGGGTCTAGCCGAGTGGCTTTGCTTCTAGCCGAGTTAGTTTGGGTGTTGCCGAGTTAGTTTGGGTCTAGCCGAGCGGGTTTGGGTCTAGCCGAGTGGGTTTGGGTCGAGCCGAGTGGGTTTGGGTCTAGCCGAGTGGGTTTGGGCCTAGTCGAGTGTGTTTGGGTCTAGCGGAGTTGGTATGCGTCTAGCGGAGTGGGTTTGGGTCTAGCGGAGTGGGTTTGGGTGTAGCCGAGTGGGTTTGTGTCTAGCCGAGTGGGTTTGGGTCTACCCGAGTAGGTTTGGGTCTAGCCGAGTGTGTTTGGGTCTAGCCGAGTGGGTGTGGGTCTTGCCGAGTGGGTGGGTCTAGCCGAGTGGGTTTGGGTCTAGCCGAGTGGGTTTGGGTCTAGCCGAGTGGGTTTGGGTCGAGCCGAGTGGGTTTGGGTCCAGTGGAGTGGGTTTGGGTGCAGCCGAGTGGGTTTGGGTCTAGCCGAGTGGGTTTGGGTCTAGCCGAGTGGGTTTGGCTCCAGCCGAGTGGGTTTGTGTCTAGCCGAGTGGGTTTGGGTCTAGCGGAGTGGGGTTGGGTGTAGCCGAGTGGGTTTGGGTCTAGCCGAGTGGGTTTGGGTCTAGCCGAGTGTGTTTGGGTCGAGCCGAGTGGGTATGGGTCTAGCCGAGTGGGTTTCGGTGTAGCCGGGTGGGTTTGGGTCTAGCCGAGTGGGTTTGGGTCGTGCCGAGTCGGTTTGGGTCTAGCCGAGTGGGTTTCGGTCTAGCCGAGTGCGTTTGGGTCTAGCCGAGTGGGTTTGGGTCTAGCCGAGTGGGTTTCGGTGTAGCCGAGTGGGTTTGGGCCTAGCTGAGTGGGTTTGTGTCTAGCCGAGTGGGTTTGGGTCTAGCCGAGTGGGTTTGGGTCTAGCCGAGTTAGTTTGTGTGTAGCCGAGTGGGTTTGGGTCGAGCCGAGCGGGTTTGGGTCTAGCTGAGTGGGTTTGGGTCTAGCCGAGTGGGTTTGGGTGTAGCCGAGTGGGTTTGGGTCTAGCCGAGTGGGTTTGGGTCAAGCGGAGTTGGTATGGGTCTAGCGGAGTGGGTTTGGGTCTAGCGGAGTGGGTTTGGGTGTAGCCGAGTGGGTTTGGGTCTAGCCGAGTGGGTTTGGGTCTACCCGAGTGGGTTTGGGTCTAGCCGAGTGGGTTTGGGTCTAGCCGAGTGGGTGTGGGTCTAGCCGAGTGGGTTTGGGTCTAGCCAAGTGGGTTTGGGTCTAGCCGATTGGGTTTGCGTCTAGCCGAGTGGGTTTGGGTCTAGCCGAGTGGGTTTGGGTCTAGCCGAGTGGGTTTGGGTCTAGCCGAGTGGGTTTGGGTCCAGCCGAGTTAGTTTGTGTGTAGCCGAGTGGGTTTGGGTCTAGCCGAGCGGGTTTGCGTCTAGCTGAGTGGGTTTGGGTCTAGCCGAGTGGGTTTGGGTGTAGCCGAGTGGGTTTGGGTCTAGCCGAGTGGGTTTGGGTCAAGCGGAGTTGGTATGGGTCTAGCGGAGTGGGTTTGGGTCTAGCGGAGTGGGTTTGGGTGTAGCCGAGTGGGTTTGGGTCTAGCCGAGTGGGTTTGGGTCTACCCGAGTGGGTTTGGGTCTAGCCGAGTGGGTTTGGGTCTAGCCGAGTGGGTGTGGGTCTAGCCGAGTGGATTTGGGTCTAGCCAAGTGGGTTTGGGTCTAGCCGAGTGGGTTTGCGTCTAGCCGAGTGGGTTTGGGTCTAGCTGAGTGGGTTTGGGTCTAGCCGAGTGGGTTTGGGTGTAGCCGAGTGGGTTTGGGTCTAGCCGAGTGGGTTTGGGTCTACCCGAGTAGGTTTGGGTCTAGCCGAGTGGGTTTGGGTGTAGCCGAGTGGGTTTGGGTCTAGCCAAGGGGGTTTGGGTCTAGCCGAGTGGGTTTGGGTCTAGCGGAGTTGGTTTGGGTCTAGCCGAGTGGGATTGGGTCTAGCCGAGTGGGTTTGGGTCTAGCCGAGTGGGTTTGGGTCTAGCCGAGTGGGTTTGGGTCAAGCGTCGTTGGTATGGGTCTAGCGGAGTGGGTTTGGGTCTAGCAGAGTGGGTTTGGGTGTAGCCGAGTGGGTTTGGGTCTAGCCGAGTGGGTTTGGGTCTACCCGAGTGGGTTTGGGTCTAGCCGAGTGGGTTTGGGTCTAGCCGAGTTGGTGTGGGTCTAGCCGAGTGGGTTTGGGTCTAGCCAAGTGGGTTTTGGTCTAGCCGAGTGGGTTTGGATCTATCCGAGTGGGTTTGGGTCTAGCCGAGTGGGTTTGGGTCTAGCCGAGTGGGTTTGGGTCTAGCCGAGTGGGTTTGGGTCTAGCCGAGTGGGTTTGGGTATAGCCGAGTGGGTGTGGGTCTAGCCGGGTGGGTTTGGGTCTAGCCGAGTGGGTTTGGGTCGAGCCGAGTGGGTTTGGGTCTAGCCGAGTGGGTTTGGGTCTAGCCAAGTGGGTTTGGGTCTAGCCGAGGGGGTTTGGGTCTAGCCAAGTGGGTTTGGGTCTAGCCGAGTGGGTTTGGGTCTAGCCGAGTGGGTTTGGGTCTAACCGAGTGGGTTTGGGTCTAGCCCAGTGGGTTTGGGTCTAGCCGAGTGGGTTTGGGTCTAGCCGAGTGGGTTTGCGTCTAGCCGAGTGGGTTTGGGTCTAGCCCAGTGGGTTTGGTTCTAGCCGAGTGGGTTTGGGTCTAGCCGAGTGGGTTTGGGTCTAGCCGAGTGGGTTTGGGTCTAGCCGAGTGGATTTGGGTCTAGCCGAGTGGGTTTGGGCCTAGCCGAGTGGGTTTGGGTCCAGCCGAGAGGGTTTGGGTCTAGCCGAGTTAGTTTGGGTGTAGCCGAGTTAGTTTGGGTCTAGCCGAGCGGGTTTGGGTCTAGCCGAGTGGGTTTGGGTCTAGCCGAGTGGCTTTGCTTCTAGCCGAGTTAGTTTGGGTGTTGCCGAGTTAGTTTGGGTCTAGCCGAGCGGGTTTGGGTCTAGCCGAGTGGGTTTGGGTCGAGCCGAGTGGGTTTGGGTCTAGCCGAGTGGGTTTGGGCCTAGTCGAGTGCGTTTGGGTCTAGCGGAGTTGGTATGCGTCTAGCGGAGTGGGTTTGGGTCTAGCGGAGTGGGTTTGGGTGTAGCCGAGTGGGTTTGTGTCTAGCCGAGTGGGTTTGGGTCTACCCGAGTAGGTTTGGGTCTAGCCGAGTGTGTTTGGGTCTAGCCGAGTGGGTGTGGGTCTTGCCGAGTGGGTGGGTCTAGCCGAGTGGGTTTGGGTCTAGCCGATAGGGTTTGGGTCTGGCCGAGTGGGTTTGGGTCTAGCCGAGTGGGTTTGGGTCTAGCGGAGTGGATTTGGGTCTAGCCGAATGGGTTTGGGTCCAGCCGAGTGGGTTTGGGTCTAGCAGAGTGGATTTGGGTCTAGCCGAGTGGCTTTGCTTCTAGCCGAGTTAGTTTGGGTCTAGCCGAGTGGGTTTGGGTCGTGCCGAGTGGGTTTGGGTCCAGTGGAGTGGGTTTGGGTGCAGCCGAGTGGGTTTGGGTCTAGCCGAGTGGGTTTGGGTCTAGCCGAGTGGGTTTGGGTCCAGCCGAGTGGGTTTGTGTCTAGCCGAGTGGGTTTGGGTCTAGCGGAGTGGGTTTGGGTGTAGCCGAGCGGGTTTGGGTATAGCCGAGTGGGTTTGGGTCTAGCCGAGTGTGATTGGGTCGAGCCGAGTGGGTATGGGTCTAGCCGAGTGGGTTTCGGTGTAGCCGAGTGGGTTTGGGTGTAGCCGAGTGGGTTTGTGTCTAGCCGAGTGGGATTGGGTCGAGCCAAGTGGGTTTGGGTCTAGCCGAGTGGGTTTGGGTCTAGCAGAGTGGGTTTGGGTCTAGCCGAGTGGACTTGGGTCTAGCCGAGTGGGTTTGGGTCTAGCGGAGTGGGTTTGGGTCTAGCCGAGTGGGTTTGGGTCTAGCCGAGTGTATTTGGGTCTAGCCGAGTGGGTTTGGGTCTAGCCGAGTGGGTTTGCGTATAGCGGAGTGGGTTTGGGTCTAGCCGAGTGGGCTTGGGTCTAGCCGAGTGGGTTTGGGTCTAGCCGAGTGGGTTTGAGTCTAGCCGAGTGGGTTAGGGTCTAGCCGAGTGGTTTTGGGTCTAGTCGAGTGGGTTTCGGTCTAGCCAAGTGGGTTTGGGTCGAGCGGAGTGGGTTTGAGTGTAGCGGAGTGGGTTTGGGTCTAGCGGAGTGGGTTTGGGTCTAGCGGAGTCGGTTTGGGTCTAGCCAAATGGGTTTGTGTCTAGCCGAGTGGGTTTGGGTGTAGCGGAGTGGATTTGGGTCTAGCCAAATGTGTTTGGGTCTAGCCGAGTGGGTTTGGGTCTAGCGGATTGGATTTGGGACTAGCGGAGTAGGTTTGGGTCTAGCCGAGTGGGTTTGGGTCTAGCCGAGTGGGTTTGAGTCCAGCCGAGTGGGTTTGGGTCTAGCCGAGTGGGTTTGGGTCTAGCCGAGTGGGCTTTGGTCTAGCCGAGTGGGTTTGGGTCTAGCCTAGTGGGTTTGGGTGTAGCCGAGTGGGTTTGGGTCTAGCCGAGTGGGTTTGGGTCTAGCCAAGTGGGATTGGGTCTGGCCGAGTGGGTTTGGGACTAGCCGAGTGGGTTTGGGTCTAGCCGAGTGGGTTTGGGTCTAGCGGAGTGGATTTGGGTCTAGCCGAATGGGTTTGGGTCTAGCCGAGTGGGTTTGGGTCTAGCGGAGTGGATTTGGGTCTCGCCGAGTGGCTTTGCTTCTGGCCAAGTTAGTTTAGGTGTTGCCGAGTTAGTTTGGGTCTAGCCGAGCGGGATTGGGTCTAGCCGAGTGGGTTTGGGTCTAGCCGAGTGGGTTTGGGTCTAGCCGAGTGGGTTTGAGTCTAGCCGAGTGGGTTTGGGTCTAGCCGAGTGGGTTTGGGTCTAGCCGAGTGGGTTTGGGTCTAGCCGAGTGGGTTTGGGTCTAGCCAAGTGGGTTTGGGTCTAGCCGAGTGGGTTTGGTTCGTGCCGAGTGGGTTTGGGTCTAGCCGAGTGGGTTTGGGTCTAGCCGAGTGCGTTTGGGTCTAGCCGAGTGGGTTTGGGTCTAGCCGAGTGGGTTTGGGTCTGGCCAAGTGGGTTTCGGTCGAGCCGAGTGGGTTTGGGTCTAGCCTAGTGCGTTTGGGTCTAGCCGAGGGGGTTTGGGTCTAGCCGAGTGGGTTTCAGTCTAGCCGAGTGGGTTTGGGTCTAGCGGAGTGGGTTTGGGTCTAGCGGAGTGGGTTTGGGTCTAGCCGAGTGGGTTTGGGTCTAGCGGAGTGGGTTTGGGTCTAGCCGAGTGGGTTTGGGTCTAGCCGAGTGGGTTTGAGTCTAGCCGAGTGGGTTTGGGTCTAGCCGAGTGGGTTTGGGTCTAGCCGAGCGGGTTTGGGTCTAGCCGAGTGGGTTTGGGTCTAGCCGAGTGGGTTTGGGTGTTGCCGAGTTAGTTTGGGTCTAGCCGAGCGGGTTTGGGTCTAGCCGAGTGGGTTTGGGTCTAGCCGAGTGGGTTTGGGTCTAGCCGAGTGGGTTTGGGCCTAGTTGAGTGTGTTTGGGTCTAGCCGAGTGGGTTTGTGTCTAGCCGAGTGGGTTTGGGTCTAGCCGAGTGGGTTTGGGTCTAGCCGAGTGGGTTTGGGTCTAGCAGAGTGGGTTTGGGTCTAGCCGAGTGGGTTTGTGTCTAGCCGAGTGGGTTTGGGTCTAGCCGAGTGGGTTTGGGTCTTGCCGAGTGGGCTTGTGTCTAGCCGAGTGGGTTTGGGTCTAGCCGAGTGGGTTTGGGTCTAGCCGAGTGGGTTTGGGTCTAGCAGAGTGGGTTTGGGTCTAGCCGAGTGGGTTTGTGTCTAGCCGAGTGGGCTTGGGTCTAGCCGAGTGGGTTTGGGTCTAGCCGAGTGGGTTTGGGTCTAGCGGAGTGGGTTTGGGTCTAGCCGAATGGGTTTGGGTCTAGCCGAGTGGGTTTGGGTCTAGCCGAGTGGGTTTGGGTCTAGCCGAGTGGGCTTGTGTCTAGCCGAGTGGGTTTGGGTCTAGCCGAGTGGGTTTGGGTCTAGCCGAGTGGGTTTGGGTCCAGCAGAGTGGGTTTGGGTCTAGCCGAGTGGGTTTGTGTCTAGCCGAGTGGGTTTGGTTCTAGCTGAGTGGGTTTGGGTCTAGCCGAGTGTGTTTGGGTCTAGCGGAGTGGGTTTGGGTCTAGCCGAGTAGGCTTGGGTCTAGTGAAGTGGGTTTGGGTCTAGCCGAGTGGGTTTGAGTCTAGCCGAGTGGGTTAGGGTCTAGCCGAGTGCTTTTGGGTCTAGTCGAGTGGGTTTCGGTCTAGCCCAGTGGGTTTGGATCTAGCGGAGTGAGTTTGAGTCTAGCGGAGTGGATTTGGGTCTAGCCGAGTTGCTTTGCTTCTAGCCGAGTTAGTTTGGGTGTTGCCGAGTTAGTTTGGGTCTAGCCGAGCGGGTTTGGGTCTTGCCGAGTTGGTTTGGGTCTAGCCGATTGGGTTTGGGTCTAGCCGATTGGGTTTGGGTCTAGCCGAGTGGGTTTGTGTCTAGCCGAGTGGGTTTGGGTCTAGCCTAGTGGGTTTGGGTCTAGCCGAGTGGGTTTGGGACTAGCCGAGTGGGTTTGGGTCTAGCCGAGTGGGTTTGTGTCTAGCCGAGTGGGTTTGGGTCTAGCCGAGTGGGTTTGGGTCTAGCCGAGTGGGTTTGTGTCTAGCCGAGTGGGTTTGGGTCTAGTGGAGTGGGTTTGGGTCTAGCCGAGTGGGTTTAGGTCTAGCCGAGTGGTATTGGATCTAGCCGAGTGTTTTTGGCTCTAGCCGAGTGGGTTTGGGTCTAGCCGAGTGGGTTTGGGTCCAGCCGAGTGGGTTTGGGTCCAGCCGAGTGTGTTTGTGTCCGGCCGAGTGGGTTTGGTTCTAGCTGAGTGGGTTTGGGTCTAGCCGAGTGGGTTTGGGTCTAGCCGAGTGGGTTTGGGTCTAGCCGAGTGTGTTTGGGTCTAGCCGAGTGGGTTTGGGTCTAGCCGAGTGGGTTTGGGTCCAGCCGAGTGGGTTTGGGTCTAGCCGAGTGGGTTTGGGACTAGCCGAGTGGCTTTGGGTCTAGCTGAATGGGTTTGGGTCTAGCCGAATGGGTTTGGGTTTAGCCGAGTGGATTTGGGTCTAGCCGAATGGGTTTGGGTCTAGCCGAGTGGGTTTGGGTCTAGCCGAGTGGGTTTGTGTCTAGCCGAGTGGGTTTGGGTCTAGCCGAGAGGGTTTGGGTCTAGCCAAGTGGGTTTGGGTCTAGCCGAGTGGGTTTGGGTCTAGCCGAGTGGGTTTGGGTCTAGCCGAGTGGGTTTGGGTCTAGCCGAGTGGGATTGGGTCTAGCCGAGTGAGTTTGAGTCTAGCCGAGTGGGTTTGGGTCTAGCCGAGTGGGTTTGGGTCGAGCCGAGTGGGTTTGGGTCTAGCCGAGTGGGTTTGGGTCTAGCCGAGTGGGTTTGGGTCTAGCCGAGTGGGTTTGTGTCTAGCCGAGTGGGTTTGGGTCTAGTCGAGTGGGTTTGGGTCTAGCCGAGTGGGTTTGGGTCTAGCCTAGTGGGTTTGGGTTTAGCCGAGTGGGTTTGGGACTAGCCGAGTGGGTTTGGTTCTAGCCGAGTGGTTTTGGGTCGAGCCGAGTGTGTTTGGGTCTAGCCGAATGGGTTTGGGTCTAGCCGAGTGGGTTTGGGTCTAGCCGAGTGGGTTTGTGTCTAGCCGAGTGGGTTTAGGTCTAGTGGAGTGGGTTTGGGTCTAGCCGAGTGGGTTTAGGTCTAGCCGAGTGGTATTGGATCTAGCCGAGTGGTTTTGGGTCTAGCCGAGTGGGTTTGGGTCTAGCCGAGTGGGTTTGGGTCTAGCCGAGTGGGTTTGGGTCTAGCCGAGTGGGTTTGGGTCGAGCCGAGTGGGTTTGGGTGTAGCCGAGTGGGTTTGGGTCTAGCCGAGTGGGTTTGGGTCTAGCCGAGTGGGTTTGGGTCTGGCCGAGTGGGTTTGGGTCTAGCCGAGTGGGTTTGGGTCTCGCCGAGTGGGTTTGGGTCTAGCCGAGTGGGTTTGGGTCTAGCCGAGTGGGTTTGGGTCTAGCCGAGTGGGTTTGTGTCTAGCCGAGTGGGTTTGGGTCTAGCCGAGTGGGTTTGGGTCTAGCCGAGTGGGTTTGGGTCTAGCAGAGTGGGTTTGGGTCTAGCCGAGTGGGTTTGGGTCTAGCCGAGTGGGTTTGTGTCTAGCCGAGTGGGTTTGGGTCTAGTGGAGTGGGTTTGGGTCTAGCCGAGTGGGTTTAGGTCTAGCCGAGTGGTATTGGATCTAGCCGAGTGGTTTTGGGTCTAGCCGAGTGGGTTTGGGTCTAGCCGTGTGGGTTTGGGGCTAGCCGAGTGGGTTTGGGTCTAGCCGAGTGGGTTTGGGTCTAGCCGAGTGGGTTTGGGTCTAGCCGAGTGGGTTTGGGTCTAGCCGAGTGGGTTTGGGTCTAGCCGAGTGGGTTTGGGTCTAGCCTAGTGGGTTTGGGTCTAGCTGAGTGGGTTTGGGTCTAGCCGAGTGGGTTTGGGTCTAGCCGAGTGGGTTTGGGTCTAGCCGAGTGGGTTTGTGTCTAGCCGAGTGGGTTTGGGTCTAGCCGAGTGGGTTTGGGTCTAGCCGAGTGGGTTTGGGTCTAGCAGAGTGGGTTTGGGTCTAGCCGAGTGGGTTTGTGTCTAGCCGAGTGGGTTTGGGTCTAGCCGAGTGTGTTTGGGTCTAGCCGAGTGGGTTTGTGTCTAGCCGAGTGGGTTTGGGTCTAGCCGATTGGGTTTGGGTCTAGCCGAGTGGGTTTGGGTCTAGCAGAGTGGGTTTGGATCTAGCCGAGTGGGTTTGTGTCTAGCCGAGTGGGTTTGGGTCTAGCCGAGTGGGTTTGGGTCTAGACGAGTGGGTTTGGGTCTAGCGGAGTGGGTTTGGGTCTAGCCGAATGGGTTTGGGTCTAGCCGAGTGGGTTTGGGTCTAGCCGAGTGGGTTTGGGTCTAGCCGAGTGGGCTTGTGTCTAGCCGAGTGGGTTTGGGTCTAGCCGAGTGGGTTTGGGTCTAGCCGAGTGGGTTTGGGTCCAGCAGAGTGGGTTTGGGTCTAGCCGAGTGGGTTTGTGTCTAGCCGAGTGGGTTTGTGTCTAGCCGAGTGGGTTTGGGTCTAGCCGAGTGGGTTTGGGTCCAGCGGAGTGGGTTTGGGTCTAGCCGAATGGGTTTGGGTCTAGCCGAGTGGGTTTGGGTCTAGCGGAGTGGATTTGGGTCTAGCGGAGTGGGTTTGGGTCTATCCGAGTGGGTTTGAGTCTAGCCGTGTGGGTTTGAGTCTAGCCGAGTGGGTTTGGATCTAGCCGAGTGGGTTTGGGTCTAGCCGAGTGGGTTTGGGTCTAGCCGAGTGGGTTTGGGTCTAGCCTAGTGGGTTTGGGTCTAGCCGAGTGGGTTTGGGACTAGCCGAGTGGGTTTGGGTCGAGCCCAGTGGGTTTGGGTCTAGCCGAGTGGGTTTGGGTCTAGCCGAGTGGGTTTGTGTCTAGCCGAGTGGGTTTGTGTCTAGCCGAGTGGGTTTGGGTCTAGTGGAGTGGGTTTGGGTCTAGCCGAGTGGGTTTGGGTCTAGCCGAGTGGGTTTGGGACTAGCCGAGTGGGTTTGGGTCGAGCCCAGTGGGTTTGGGTCTAGCCGAGTGGGTTTGGGTCTAGCCGAGTGGGTTTGGGTCTAGCCGAGTGGGTTTGTGTCTAGCCGAGTGGGTTTAGGTCTAGCCGAGTGGTATTGGATCTAGCCGAGTGGTTTTGGGTCTAGCCGAGTGGGTTTGGGTCTAGCCGTGTGGGTTTGGGTCTAGCCGAGTGGGTTTGGGTCTGGCCGAGTGGGTTTGGGTCGAGCCAAGTGGGTTTGGGTCTAGCCGAGTGGGTTTGGGTCTAGCCGAGTGGGTTTGGGTCTAGCCGAGTGGGTTTGGGTCTGGCCGAGTGGGTTTGGGTCTAGCCGAGTGGGTTTGGGTCTAGCCGAGTGGGTTTGGGTCTAGCCCAGTTGGTTTGGGTCTAGCCTTGTGGGTTTGGGTCTAGCCGAGTGGGTTTGGGACTAGCCGAGTGGGTTTGGGTCTAGCCGAGTGGGTTTGGCTCGAGCCAAGTGGGTTTGGGTCTAGCCGAGTGCGTTTGGGTCTAGCCGAGTGGGTTTGGGTCTAGCGGAGTGGGTTTGGGTCTAGCTGAATGGGTTTGGGTCTAGCCGTGTGGGTTTGGGTCTAGCAGAGTGGATTTGGGTCTAGCGGACTGGGTTTGTGTCTATCCGAGTGATTTTGGGTCTAGCCGTGTGGGTTTGAGTCTAGCCGAGTGGGTTTGGATCTAGCCGAGTGGGTTTGGGTCTAGCCGAGTGGGTTTGGGTCTAGCCGAGTGGGTTTGGGTCTAGCCGAGTGGGTTTGGGTCTAGCCGAGTGGGTTTGGGTCTAGCCGAGTGGGTTTGGGTCTAGCCGAGTGGGTTTGGGTCTAGCCGAGTGGGTTTGGGTCTAGCCGAGTGGGTTTGGGTCTAGCCGAGTGGGTTTGCATCTAGCAGAGTGGGTTTGGGTCTAGCCGAGTGGGTTTGGGTCTAGCCGAGTGGGTTTGGGTCTAGCCGAGTGGGTTTGGGTATAGCCGAGTGGGTTTCAGTCTAGCCGAGTGGGTTTGGGTCTAGCGGAGTGGGTTTGGGTCTAGCCGAGTGGGTTTGGGTCTAGCCGAGTGGGTTTGGGTCTAGCGGAGTAGGTTTGGGTCTAGCCAAATGGGTTTGGGTCTAGCCGAGTGGGTTTGGGTCTAGCCGAGTGGGTTTGGGTCAAGCCGAGTGGGTTTGTGTCTAGCCGAGTGTGTTTGGGTCTAGCCGAGTGGGTTTGGGTCTAGCCGAGTGGGTTTCGGTCTAGCCGAGTGGGTTTGGGTCTAGCCGAGTGGGTTTGGGTCTAGCCGAGTGGGTTTGGGTCTAGCCGAGTGGGTTTGGGTCTAGCCTAGTGGGTTTGTGTCTAGCTGAGTGGGTTTGGATCTAGCCGAGAGGGTTTGGGTCTAGCCGAGTGGGTTTGGGTCTAGCCGAGTGGGTTTCGGTCTAGCCGAGTGGGTTTGGGTCTAGCGGAGTGGGTTTGGGTCTGGCCGAGTGGGTTTGGGCCTAGCCGAGTGGTTTGGGTCTAGCGGAGTGGGTTTGGGTCTAGCTAAGTGGGTTTGGGTCTAGCCGAGTGGGTTTGGGTCTAGTGGAGTGGGTTTGGGTCTAGCCGAGTGGGTTTAGGTCTAGCCGAGTGGTATTGGATCTAGCCGAGTGGTTTTGGCTCTAGCCGAGTGGGTTTGGGTCGAGCCGAGTGGGTTTGGGTCCAGCCGAGTGGGTTTGGGTCCAGCCGAGTGTGTTTGTGTCCGGCCGAGTGGGTTTGGTTCTAGCTGAGTGGGTTTGGGTCTAGCCGAGTGGGTTTGGGTCTAGCCGAGTGGGTTTGGGTCTAGCCGAGTGTGTTTGGGTCTAGCCGAGTGGGTTTGGGTCTAGCCGAGTGGGTTTGGGTCCAGCCGAGTGGGTTTGGGTCTAGCCGAGTGGGTTTGGGACTAGCCGAGTGGCTTTGGGTCTAGCTGAATGGGTTTGGGTCTAGCCGAATGGGTTTGGGTTTAGCCGAGTGGATTTGGGTCTAGCCGAATGGGTTTGGGTCTAGCCGAGTGGGTTTGGGTCTAGCCGAGTGGGTTTGTGTCTAGCCGAGTGGGTTTGGGTCTAGCCGAGAGGGTTTGGGTCTAGCCAAGTGGGTTTGGGTCTAGCCGAGTGGGTTTGGGTCTAGCCGAGTGGGTTTGGGTCTAGCCGAGTGGGTTTGGGTCTAGCCGAGTGGGATTGGGTCTAGCCGAGTGAGTTTGAGTCTAGCCGAGTGGGTTTGGGTCTAGCCGAGTGGGTTTGGGTCGAGCCGAGTGGGTTTGGGTCTAGCCGAGTGGGTTTGGGTCTAGCCGAGTGGGTTTGGGTCTAGCCGAGTGGGTTTGTGTCTAGCCGAGTGGGTTTGGGTCTAGTCGAGTGGGTTTGGGTCTAGCCGAGTGGGTTTGGGTCTAGCCTAGTGGGTTTGGGTTTAGCCGAGTGGGTTCGGGACTAGCCGAGTGGGTTTGGGTCTAGCCGAGTGGTTTTGGGTCGAGCCGAGTGAGTTTGGGTCTAGCCGAATGGGTTTGGGTCTAGCCGAGTGGGTTTGGGTCTAGCCGAGTGGGTTTGTGTCCAGCCGAGTGGGTTTAGGTCTAGTGGAGTGGGTTTGGGTCTAGCCGAGTGGGTTTAGGTCTAGCCGAGTGGTATTGGATCTAGCCGAGTGGTTTTGGGTCTAGCCGAGTGGGTTTGGGTCTAGCCGAGTGGGTTTGGGTCTAGCCGAGTGGGTTTGGGTCTAGCCGAGTGGGTTTGGGTCGAGCCGAGTGGGTTTGGGTGTAGCCGAGTGGGTTTGGGTCTAGCCGAGTGGGTTTGGGTCTAGCCGAGTGGGTTTGGGTCTAGCCGAGTGGGTTTGGGTCTCGCCGAGTGGGTTTGGGTCTAGCCGAGTGGGTTTGGGTCTAGCCGAGTGGGTTTGGGTCTAGCCGAGTGGGTTTGTGTCTAGCCGAGTCGGTTTGGGTCTAGCCGAGTGGGTTTGGGTCTAGCCGAGTGGGTTTGGGTCTAGCAGAGTGGGTTTGGGTCTAGCCGAGTGGGTTTGGGTCTAGCCGAGTGGGTTTGTGTCTAGCCGAGTGGGTTTGGGTCTAGTGGAGTGGGTTTGGGTCTAGCCGAGTGGGTTTAGGTCTAGCCGAGTGGTATTGGATCTAGCCGAGTGGTTTTGGGTCTAGCCGAGTGTGTTTGGGTCTAGCCGTGTGGGTTTGGGTCTAGCCGAGTGGGTTTGGGTCTAGCCGAGTGGGTTTGGGTCTAGCCGAGTGGGTTTGGGTCTAGCCGACTGGGTTTGGGTCTAGCCGAGTGGGTTTGGGTCTAGCCGAGTGGGTTTGGGTCTAGCCTAGTGGGTTTGGGCCTAGCCGAGTGGGTTTGGGTCTAGCCGAGTGGGTTTGGGTCTAGCCGAGTTGGTTTGGGTCTAGCTGAGTGGGTTTGTGTCTAGCCGAGTGGGTTTGGGTCTAGCCGAGTGGGTTTGGGTCTAGCCGAGTGGGTTTGGGTCTAGCAGAGTGGGTTTGGGTCTAGCCGAGTGGGTTTGTGTCTAGCCGAGTGGGTTTGGGTCTAGCCGAGTGGGTTTGGGTCTAGCCGAGTGGGTTTGTGTCTAGCCGAGTGGGTTTGGGTCTAGCCGAGTGGGTTTGGGTCTAGCCGAGTGGGTTTGGGTCTAGCAGAGTGGGTTTGGGTCTAGCCGAGTGGGTTTGTGTCTAGCCGAGTGGGTTTGGGTCTAGCCGAGTGGGTTTGGGTCTAGCCGAGTGGGTTTGGGTCTAGCGGAGTGGGTTTGGGTCTAGCCGAATGGGTTTGGGTCTAGCCGAGTGGGTTTGGGTCTAGCCGAGTGGGTTTGGGTCTAGCCGAGTGGGCTTGTGTCTAGCCGAGTGGGTTTGGGTCTTGCCGAGTGGGTTTGGGTCTAGCCGAGTGGGTTTGGGTCCTGCAGAGTGGGTTTGGGTCTAGCCGAGTGGGTTTGTGTCTAGCCGAGTGGGTTTGTGTCTAGCCGAGTGGGTTTGGGTCTAGCCGAGTGGGTTTGGGTCCAGCGGAGTGGGTTTGGGTCTAGCCGAATGGGTTTGGGTCTAGCCGAGTGGGTTTGGGTCTAGCGGAGTGGATTTGGGTCTAGCGGAGTGGGTTTGGGTCTATCCGAGTGGGTTTGAGTCTAGCCGTGTGGGTTTGAGTCTAGCCGAGTGGGTTTGGATCTAGCCGAGTGGGTTTGGGTCTAGCCGAGTGGGTTTGGGTCTAGCCGAGTGGGTTTGGGTCTAACCTAGTGGGTTTGGGTCTAGCCGAGTGGGTTTGGGACTAGCCGAGTGGGTTTGGGTCGAGCCCAGTTGGTTTGGGTCTAGCCGAGTGGGTTTGGGTCTAGCCGAGTGGGTTTGGGTCTAGCCGAGTGGGTTTGTGTCTAGCCGAGTGGGTTTGGGTCTAGCCGAGTGGGTTTGGGTCTAGCCGAGTGGGTTTGGGACTAGCCGAGTGGGTTTGGGTCGAGCCCAGTGGGTTTGGGTCTAGCCGAGTGGGTTTGGGTCTAGCCGAGTGGGTTTGGGTCTAGCCGAGTGGGTTTGTGTCTAGCCGAGTGGGTTTAGGTCTAGCCGAGTGGTATTGGATCTAGCCGAGTGGTTTTGGGTCTAGCCGAGTGGGTTTGGGTCTAGCCGTGTGGGTTTGGGTCTAGCCGAGTGGGTTTGGGTCTAGCGGAGTGGATTTGGGTCTAGCGGAGTGGGTTTGGGTCTATCCGAGTGGGTTTGAGTCTAGCCGTGTGGGTTTGAGTCTAGCCGAGTGGGTTTGGATCTAGCCGAGTGGGTTTGGGTCTAGCCGAGTGGGTTTGGGTCTAGCCGAGTGGGTTTGGGTCTAACCTAGTGGGTTTGGGTCTAGCCGAGTGGGTTTGGGACTAGCCGAGTGGGTTTGGGTCGAGCCCAGTTGGTTTGGGTCTAGCCGAGTGGGTTTGGGTCTAGCCGAGTGGGTTTGGGTCTAGCCGAGTGGGTTTGTGTCTAGCCGAGTGGGTTTGGGTCTAGCCGAGTGGGTTTGGGTCTAGCCGAGTGGGTTTGGGACTAGCCGAGTGGGTTTGGGTCGAGCCCAGTGGGTTTGGGTCTAGCCGAGTGGGTTTGGGTCTAGCCGAGTGGGTTTGGGTCTAGCCGAGTGGGTTTGTGTCTAGCCGAGTGGGTTTAGGTCTAGCCGAGTGGTATTGGATCTAGCCGAGTGGTTTTGGGTCTAGCCGAGTGGGTTTGGGTCTAGCCGTGTGGGTTTGGGTCTAGCCGAGTGGGTTTGGGTCTAGCCGAGTGGGTTTGGGTCGAGCCAAGTGGGTTTGGGTCTAGCCGAGTGGGTTTGGGTCTAGCCGAGTGGGTTTGGGTCTAGCCGAGTGGGTTTGGGTCTGGCCGAGTGGGTTTGGGTCTAGCCAAGTGGGTTTGGGTCTAGCCGATTGGGTTTGGGTCTAGCCCAGTTGGTTTGGGTCTAGCCTTGTGGGTTTGGGTCTAGCCGAGTGGGTTTGGGACTAGCCGAGTGGGTTTGGGTCTAGCCGAGTGGGTTTGGCTCGAGCCAAGTGGGTTTGGGTCTAGCCGAGTGCGTTTGGGTCTAGCCGAGTGGGTTTGGGTCTAGCGGAGTGGGTTTGGGTCTAGCTGAATGGGTTTGGGTCTAGCCGTGTGGGTTTGGGTCTAGCAGAGTGGATTTGGGTCTAGCGGACTGGGTTTGTGTCTATCCGAGTGGGTTTGGGTCTAGCCGTGTGGGTTTGAGTCTAGCCGAGTGGGTTTGGATCTAGCCGAGTGGGTTTGGGTCTAGCCGAGTGGGTTTGGGTCTAGCCGAGTGGGTTTGGGTCTAGCCGAGTGGGTTTGGGTCTAGCCGAGTGGGTTTGGGTCTAGCCGAGTGGGTTTGGGTCTAGCCGAGTGGGTTTGGGTCTAGCCGAGTGGGTTTGGGTCTAGCCGAGTGGGTTTGGGTCTAGCCGAGTGGGTTTGCATCTAGCAGAGTGGGTTTGGGTCTAGCCGAGTGGGTTTGGGTCTAGCCGAGTGGGTTTGGGTCTAGCCGAGTGGGTTTGGGTATAGCCGAGTGGGTTTCTGTCTAGCCGAGTGGGTTTGGGTCTAGCGGAGTGGGTTTGGGTCTAGCCGAGTGGGTTTGGGTCCAGCCGAGTGGGTTTGGGTCTAGCGGAGTGGGTTTGCGTCTAGCCGAATGGGTTTGGGTGTAGCCGAGTGGGTTTGGGTCTAGCCGAGTGGGTTTGGGTCAAGCCGAGTGGGTTTGTGTCTAGCCGAGTGTGTTTGGGTCTAGCCGAGTGGGTTTCGGTCTAGCTGAGTGGGTTTGGGTCTAGCCGAGTGGGTTTGGGTCTAGCCGAGTGGGTTTGGGTCTAGCCGAGTGGGTTTGGGTCTAGCCGAGTGGGTTTGTGTCTAGCTGAGTGGGTTTGGATCTAGCCGAGAGGGTTTGGGTCTAGCCGAGTGGGTTTGGGTCTAGCCGAGTGGGTTTGGGTCTAGCCGAGTGGGTTTGGGTCTAGCGGAGTGGGTTTGGGTCTGGCCGAGTGGGTTTGGGCCTAGCCGAGTGGGTTTGGGTCTAGCTAAGTGGGTTTGGGTCTAGCCGAGTCGGTTTGGGTCTAGCGGAGTGGGTTTGGGTTTAGCGGAGTGGGTTTGGGTCTAGCCGAGTGGGTTTGGGTCTAGCCGAGTGGGTTTGGGTCTAGCCGTGTGGGTTTGGGTCTAGCCGAGTGGGTTTGGGTCCAGCCGAGTGGGTTTGGGTCTTGCCGTGTGGGTTTGGGTCTAGCCGAGTGGGTTTGTGACTAGTGGAGTGGGTTTGGGTGTAGCCGAGTGGGTTTGGGTCAAACTGAGTGGGTTTGGGTCTAGCCTAGTGGGTTTGGGTCCAGACGAGTGGGTTTGGGTCCAGCCGAGTGGGTTTGGGTCCAGCCGAGTGGGTTTGGGTCTAGCGGAGTGGGTTTGGGTCTAGCCGAGTGGGTTTGGGTCTAGCCGAGTGGGTTTGGGTCTAGCCGAGTGGATTTGGGTCTAGCGGAGTGGGTTTGGGTCTAGCCGAATGGGTTTGGGTCTAGCCAAGTGGGTTTGGGTCTAGCCGAGTGGGTTTGGGTCTAGCCGAGTGGGTTTGAGTCTAGCCGAGTGGGTTTGGGTGTAGCGGAGTGGGTTTGGGTCTAGCCGAGTGGGTTTGGGTCTAGCCGAGTGGGTTTGGGTCTGGCGGAGTGGGTTTGGGTCTAGCCGAGCGGGTTTGGGTCTAGTCGAGTCGGTTTGGGTCTAGCGGAGTGGGTTTGGGTTTAGCGAAGTGGGTTTGGGTCTAGCCGAGTGGGTTTAGGTCTAGCCGAGTGGTATTGGATCTAGCCGAGTGGTTTTGGGTCTAGCCGACTGGGTTTGGGTCTAGCCGTGTGGGTTTGGGTCTAGCCGAGTGGGTTTGGGTCTAGCCGAGTGGGTTTGGGTCGAGCCGAGTGGGTTTGGGTCTAGCCGAGTGGGTTTGGGTCTAGCCGAGTGGGTTTGGGTCTAGCCGAGTGGGTTTGGGTCTGGCCGAGTGGGTTTGGGTCTAGCCGAGTGGGTTTCGGTCTCGCCGAGTGGGGGTGGGTCTAGCCGAATGGGTTTGGGTCTAGCCGAGTGGGTTTAGGTCTAGCGGAGTGGGTTTGGGTCTAGCCGAGTGGGTTTGGGTCTAGCAGAGTGGGTTTGGGTCTAGCCGAGTGGGTTTGGGTCTAGCCGAGTGGGTTTGGGTCTAGCCGAGTGGGTTTGGGTCTAGCCGAGTGGGTTTGGGTCTAGCGGAGTGGGTTTGGGTCTAGCCGAATGGGTTTGGGTCTAGCCGAGTGGGTTTGGGTCTAGCGGAGTGGATTTGGGTCTAGCGGACTGGGTTTGGGTCTATCCGAGTGGGTTTGGGTCTAGCCGTGTGGGTTTGAGTCTACCCGAGTGGGTTTGGATCTAGCCGAGTGGGTTTGGGTCTAGCCGAGTGGGTTTGGGTCTAGCCGAGTGGGTTTGGGTCTAGCCGAGTGGGTTTGGGTCTAGCCGAGTGGGTTTGGGTCTAGCCGAGTGGGTTTGGAACTAGCCGAGTGGGTTTGGAACTAGCCGAGTGGGTTTGGGTCTAGCCGAGTGGGTTTGGGTCTAGCCGAGTGGGTTTGGGTCTAGCCTAGTGGGTTTGGGTCTAGCCGAGTGGGTTTGGGTCTAGCCGAGTGGGTTTGGGTCTAGCCGAGTGGGTTTGGGTCTAGCGGAGTGGGTTTGGGTGTAGCGGAGTGGGTTTGGGTCTAGCGGAGTGGGTTTGGGTCTAGCCGAGTGGGTTTGGGTCTAGCCGAATGGGTTTGGGTCTAGCCGAGTGGGTTTGGGTCTAGCCGAGTGGGTTTGGGTCTAGCCGAGTGGGTTTGGGTCTAGCCGAGTGGGTTTGAGTCTAGCCGAGTGGGTTTGGGTCTAGCGGAGTGGGTTTGGGTCTAGCCGAGTGGGTTTGTGTCTAGCTGAGTGGGTTTGGATCTAGCCGAGAGGGTTTGGGTCTAGCCGAGTGGGTTTGGGTCTAGCCGAGTGGGTTTGGGTCTAGCCGAGTGGGTTTGGGTCTAGCGGAGTGGGTTTGGGTCTAGCCGAGTGGGTTTGGGCCTAGCCGAGTGGTTTGGGTCTAGCGGAGTGGGTTTGGGTCTAGCTGAGTGGGTTTGGGTCTAGCCGAGTCGGTTTGGGTGTAGCGGAGTGGGTTTGGGTTTAGCGGAGTGGGTTTGGGTCTAGCCGAGTGGGTTTGGGTCTACCCGAGTGGGTTTGGGTCTAGCCGTGTGGGTTTGGGTCTAGCCGAGTGGGTTTGGGTCCAGCCGAGTGGGTTTGGGTCTTGCCGTGTGGGTTTGGGTCTAGCCGAGTGAGTTTGGGTCCAGCCGAGTGGGTTTGGGTGTAGCCGAGTCAGTTTGGGTCGAACTGAGTGGGTTTGGGTCTAGCCGAGTGGGTTTGGGTCTAGCCGAGTGGGTTTGGATCTAGCCGAGTGGATTTGGGTCTAGCGGAGTGGGTTTGGGTCTAGCGGAGTGGGTTTGGGTCTAGCCGAATGGGTTTGGGTCTAGCCAAGTGGGTTTGGGTCTAGCCGAGTGGGTTTGGGTCTAGCCGAGTGGGTTTGAGTCTAGCCGAGTGGGTTTGGGTGTAGCCGAATGGGTTTGGGTCTCGCCGAGTGGGTTTGGGTTTAGCGGAGTGGATTTGGGTCTAGCGGAGTGGGTTTGGGTCTATCCGAGTGGGTTTGAGTCTAGCCGTGTGGGTTTGAGTCTAGCCGAGTGGGTTTGGATCTAGCCGAGTGGGTTTGGGTCTAGCCGAGTGGGTTTGGGTCTAGCCGAGTGGGTTTGGGTCTAGCCGAGTCGGTTTGGGTCTAGCGGAGTGGGTTTGGGTTTAGCGGAGTGGGTTTGGGTCTAGCCGAGTGGGTTTGGGTCTACCCGAGTGGGTTTGGGTCTAGCCGTGTGGGTTTGGGTCTAGCCGAGTGGGTTTGGGTCCAGCCGAGTGGGTTTGGGTCTTGCCGTGTGGGTTTGGGTCTAGCCGAGTGGGTTTGGGTCCAGCCGAGTGGGTTTGGGTGTAGCCGAGTCAGTTTGGGTCGAACTGAGTGGGTTTGGGTCTAGCCGAGTGGGTTTGGGTCTAGCCGAGTGGGTTTGGATCCAGCCGAGTGGATTTGGGTCTAGCGGAGTGGGTTTGGGTCTAGCGGAGTGGGTTTGGGTCTAGCCGAATGGGTTTGGGTCTAGCCAAGTGGGTTTGGGTCTAGCCGAGTGGGTTTGGGTCTAGCCGAGTGGGTTTGAGTCTAGCCGAGTGGGTTTGGGTGTAGCCGAATGGGTTTGGGTCTTGCCGAGTGGGTTTGGGTCTAGCGGAGTGGATTTGGGTCTAGCGGAGTGGGTTTGGGTCTATCCGAGTGGGTTTGAGTCTAGCCGTGTGGGTTTGAGTCTAGCCGAGTGGGTTTGGATCTAGCCGAGTGGGTTTGGGTCTAGCCGAGTGGGTTTGGGTCTAGCCGAGTGGGTTTGGGTCTAGCCTAGTGGGTTTGTGTCTAGCCGAGTGGGTTTGGGTCGAGCCAAGTGGGTTTGGGTCTAGCCGAGTGGGTTTGGGTCTAGCCGAGTGGGTTTGGGTCTAGCCGAGTGGGTTTGTGTCTAGCCGAGTGGGTTTGGATCTAGTGGAGTGGGTTTGGGTCTAGCCGAGTGGGGTTAGGTCTAGCCGAGTGCTATTGGATCTAGCCGAGTGGTTTTGGGTCTAGCCGTGTGGGTTTGGGTCTAGCCGAGTGGGTTTGGGTCTAGCCGAGTGGGTTTGAGTCGAGCCGAGTGGGTTTGGGTCTAGCCGAGTGGGTTTGGGTCTAGCCGAGTGGGTTTGGGTCTAGCCGAGTGGGTTTGGGTCTGGATGAGTGGGTTTGGGTCTAGCCGAGTGGGTTTGGGTCTAGCCGAGTGGGTTTGGGTCTAGCCGAGTGGGTTTGGGTCTAGCCTTGTGGGTTTGGGTCTAGCCGAGTGGGTTTGGGACTAGCCGAGTGGGTTTGGGTCTAGCCGAGTGGGTTTGGCTCGAGCCAAGTGTGTTTGGGTCTAGCCGAGTGGGTTTGGGTCTAGCCGAGTGGGTTTGGGTCTAGCCGAGTGGGTTTGTGTCTAGCCGAGTGGGTTTGGGTCTGGTGGAGCGGGTTTGGGTCTTGCCGAGTTGGTTTAGGTCTAGCCGAGTGGTATTGGATCTGGCCGAGTGGTTTTGGGTCTAGCCAAGTGGGTTTGGGTCTAGCCGAGTGGGTTTGGGTCTAGCCGAGTGGGTTTGGGTCTAGCCGAGTGGGTTTGGGTCTAGCGGAGTGGATTTCGGTCTAGCGGAGTGGGTTTGGGTCTATCCGAGTGAGTTTGAGTCTAGCCGAGTGTGTTTGGGTCTAGCCGAGTGGGTTTGTGTCTAGCTGAGTGGGTTTGGATCTAGCCGAGAGGGTTTGGGTCTAGCCGAGTGGGTTTGGGTCTAGCCGAGTGGGTTTCGGTCTAGCCGAGTGGGTTTGGGTCTAGCGGAGTGGGTTTGGGTCTAGCCGAGTGGGTTTGGGCCTAGCCGAGTGGTTTGGGTCTAGCGGAGTGGGTTTGGGTCTAGCTAAGTGGGTTTGGGTCTAGCCGAGTCGGTTGGGGTCTAGCGGAGTGGGTTTGGGTTTAGCGGAGTGGGTTTGGGTCTAGCCGAGTGGGTTTGGGTCTAGCCGAGTGGGTTTGGGTCTAGCCGTGTGGGTTTGGGTCTAGCCGAGTGGGTTTGGGTCCAGCCGAGTGGGTTTGGGTCTTGCCGTGTGGGTTTGGGTCTAGCCGAGTGGGTTTGTGTCTAGTGGAGTGGGTCTGGGTGTAGCCGAGTGGGTTTGGGTCGAACTGAGTGGGTTTGGGTCTAGCCGAGTGGGTTTGGGTCCAGACGAGTGGGTTTTGGTCCAGCCGAGTGGGTTTGAGTCTAGCCGAGTGGGTTTGGGTGTAGCCGAATGGGTTTGGGTCTTGCCGAGTGGGTTTGGGTCTAGCGGAGTGGATTTGGGTCTAGCGGAGTGGGTTTGGGTCTATCCGAGTGGGTTTGAGTCTAGCCGTGTGGGTTTGAGTCTAGCCGAGTGGGTTTGGATCTAGCCGAGTGGGTTTGGGTCTAGCCGAGTGGGTTTGGGTCTAGCCGAGTGGGTTTGGGTCTAGCCTAGTGGGTTTGTGTCTAGCCGAGTGGGTTTGGGTCGAGCCAAGCGGGTTTGGGTCTAGCCGAGTGGGTTTGGGTCTAGCCGAGTGGGTTTGGGTCTAGCCGAGTGGGTTTGTGTCTAGCCGAGTGGGTTTGGATCTAGTGGAGTGGGTTTGGGTCTAGCCGAGTGGGTTTAGGTCTAGCCGAGTGCTATTGGATCTAGCCGAGTGGTTTTGGGTCTAGCCGTGTGGGTTTGGGTCTAGCCGAGTGGGTTTGGGTCTAGCCGAGTGGGTTTGAGTCGAGCCGAGTGGGTTTGGGTCTAGCCGAGTGGGTTTGGGTCTAGCCGAGTGGGTTTGGGTCTAGCCGAGTGGGTTTGGGTCTGGCCGAGTGGGTTTGGGTCTAGCCGAGTGGGTTTGGGTCTAGCCGAGTGGGTTTGGGTCTAGCCGAGTGGGTTTGGGTCTAGCCTTGTGGGTTTGGGTCTAGCCGAGTGGGTTTGGGACTAGCCGAGTGGGTTTGGGTCTAGCCGAGTGGGTTTGGCTCGAGCCAAGTGTGTTTGGGTCTAGCCGAGTGGGTTTGGGTCTAGCCGAGTGGGTTTGGGTCTAGCCGAGTGGGTTTGTGTCTAGCCGAGTGGGTTTGGGTCTGGTGGAGCGGGTTTGGGTCTTGCCGAGTTGGTTTAGGTCTAGCCGAGTGGTATTGGATCTGGCCGAGTGGTTTTGGGTCTAGCCAAGTGGGTTTGGGTCTAGCCGAGTGGGTTTGGGTCTAGCCGAGTGGGTTTGGGTCTAGCCGAGTGGGTTTGGGTCTAGCGGAGTGGATTTCGGTCTAGCGGAGTGGGTTTGGGTCTATCCGAGTGAGTTTGAGTCTAGCCGTGTGGGTTTGAGTCTAGCCGAGTGGGTTTGGATCTAGCCGAGTGGGTTTGGGTCTAGCCGAGTGGGTTTGGGTCTAGCCGAGTGGGTTTGGGTCTAGCCGAGTGGGTTTGGGTCTAGCCGAATGGGTTTGGGTCTAGCCGAGTGGGTTTGGGTCTAGCCGAGTGGGTTTGGGTCTAGCCGAGTGGGTTTGTGTCTAGCCGAGTGTGTTTGGGTCTAGCCGAGTGGGTTTGGGTCTAGCCGAGTGGGTTTCAGTCTAGCCGAGTGGGTTTGGGTCTAGCCGAGTGGGTTTGGGTCTAGCCGAGTGGGTTTGGGTCTAGCCGAGTGGGTTTGGGTCTAGCCGAGTGGGTTTGTGTCTAGCTGAGTGGGTTTGGATCTAGCCGAGAGGGTTTGGGTCTAGCCGAGTGGGTTTGGGTCTAGCCGAGTGGGTTTCGGTCTAGCCGAGTGGGTTTGGGTCTAGCGGAGTGGGTTTGGGTCTAGCCGAGTGGGTTTGGGCCTAGCCGAGTGGTTTGGGTCTAGCGGAGTGGGTTTGGGTCTAGCTAAGTGGGTTTGGGTCTAGCCGAGTCGGTTGGGGTCTAGCGGAGTGGGTTTGGGTTTAGCGGAGTGGGTTTGGGTCTAGCCGAGTGGGTTTGGGTCTAGCCGAGTGGGTTTGGGTCTAGCCGTGTGGGTTTGGGTCTAGCCGAGTGGGTTTGGGTCCAGCCGAGTGGGTTTGGGTCTTGCCGTGTGGGTTTGGGTCTAGCCGAGTGGGTTTGTGTCTAGTGGAGTGGGTCTGGGTGTAGCCGAGTGGGTTTGGGTCGAACTGAGTGGGTTTGGGTCTAGCCGAGTGGGTTTGGGTCCAGACGAGTGGGTTTTGGTCCAGCCGAGTGGGTTTGGGTCCAGCCGAGTGGGTTTGGGTCTAGCCGAGTGGGTTTGGGTCTAGCCGAGTGGGTTTGGGTCTAGCCGAGTGGGTTTGGGTCTAGCCGAGTGGATTTGGGTCTAGCGGAGTGGGTTTGGGTCTAGCCGAATGGGTTTGGGTCTAGCCAAGTGGGTTTGGGTCTAGCCGAGTGGGTTTGGGTCTAGCCGAGTGGGTTTGAGTCTAGCCGAGTGGGTTTAGGTGTAGCCGAATGGGTTTGGGTCTTGCCGAGTGGGTTTGGGTCTAGCGGAGTGGATTTGGGTCTAGCGGAGTGGGTTTGGGTCTATCCGAGTGGGTTTGAGTCTAGCCGTGTGGGTTTGAGTCTAGCCGAGTGGGTTTGAATCTAGCCGAGTGGGTTTGGGTCTAGCCGAGTGGGTTTGGGTCTAGCCGAGTGGGTTTGGGTCTAGCCTAGTGGGTTTGTGTCTAGCCGAGTGGGTTTGGGTCGAGCCAAGTGGGTTTGGGTCTAGCCGAGTGGGTTTGGGTCTAGCCGAGTGGGTTTGGGTCTAGCCGAGTGGGTTTGTGTCTAGCCGAGTGGGTTTGGATCTAGTGGAGTGGGTTTGGGTCTAGCCGAGTGGGTTTAGGTCTAGCCGAGTGCTATTGGATCTAGCCGAGTGGTTTTGGGTCTAGCCGTGTGGGTTTGGGTCTAGCCGAGTGGGTTTGGGTCTAGCCGAGTGGGTTTGAGTCGAGCCGAGTGGGTTTGGGTCTAGCCGAGTGGGTTTGGGTCTAGCCGAGTGGGTTTGGGTCTAGCCGAGTGGGTTTGGGTCTGGCCGAGTGGGTTTGGGTCTAGCCGAGTGGGTTTGGGTCTAGCCGAGTGGGTTTGGGTCTAGCCCAGTGGGTTTGGGTCTAGCCTTGTGGGTTTGGGTCTAGCCGAGTGGGTTTGGGACTAGCCGAGTGGGTTTGGGTCTAGCCGAGTGGGTTTGGCTCGAGCCAAGTGTGTTTGGGTCTAGCCGAGTGGGTTTGGGTCTAGCCGAGTGGGTTTGGGTCTAGCCGAGTGGGTTTGTGTCTAGCCGTGTGGGTTTGGGTCTGGTGGAGCGGGTTTGGGTCTTACCGAGTTGGTTTAGGTCTAGCCGAGTGGTATTGGATCTGGCCGAGTGGTTTTGGGTCTAGCCAAGTGGGTTTGGGTCTAGCCGAGTGGGTTTGGGTCTAGCCGAGTGGGTTTGGGTCTAGCCGAGTGGGTTTGGGTCTAGCGGAGTGGATTTGGGTCTAGCGGAGTGGGTTTGGGTCTATCCGAGTGAGTTTGAGTCTAGCCGTGTGGGTTTGAGTCTAGCCGAGTGGGTTTGGATCTAGCCAAGTGGGTTTGGGTCTAGCCGAGTGGGTTTGGGTCTAGCCGAGTGGGTTTGGGTCTAGCCGAGTGGGTTTGGGTCTAGCCGAATGGGTTTGGGTCTAGCCGAGTGGGTTTGGGTCTAGCCGAGTGGGTTTGGGTCTAGCCGAGTGGGTTTGTGTCTAGCCGAGTGTGTTTGGGTCTAGCCGAGTGGGTTTGGGTCTAGCCGAGTGGGTTTCGGTCTAGCCGAGTGGGTTTGGGTCTAGCCGAGTGGGTTTGGGTCTAGCCGAGTGGGTTTGGGTCTAGCCGAGTGGGTTTGGGTCTAGCCGAGTGGTTTGTGTCTAGCTGAGTGGGTTTGGATCTAGCCGAGAGGGTTTGGGTCTAGCCGAGTGGGTTTGGGTCTAGCCGAGTGGGTTTCGGTCTAGCCGAGTGGGTTTGGGTCTAGCGGAGTGGGTTTGGGTCTAGCCGAGTGGGTTTGGGCCTAGCCGAGTGGTTTGGGTCTAGCGGAGTGGGTTTGGGTCTAGCTCAGTGGGTTTGGGTCTAGCCGAGTCGGTTGGGGTCTAGCGGAGTGGGTTTGGGTTTAGCGGAGTGGGTTTGGGTCTAGCCGAGTGGGTTTGGGTCTAGCCGAGTGGGTTTGGGTCTAGCCGTGTGGGTTTGGGTCTAGCCGAGTGGGTTTGGGTCCAGCCGAGTGGGTTTGTGTCTAGCGAGTGGGTTTTCGTCTAACGGAGTGGGTTTGGGTCTTGCGGAGTGGGTTTGGGTCTAGCGGAGTGGGTTTGGGTCTAGCCGAGTGCGTTTGGTTCTAGCGGTGTGGGTTTGGGTCTAGCCCAGTGGGTTTGGGTCTAGCCGAGTGGGTGTGGGTCTAGCCGTGTGGGTTTGGGTCTAGCCAAGTGGGTTTGGGTCCAGCTGAGTGGGTTTGGGTGTAGCCGAGTGGATTTGGGTCTAGCCGAGTGGGTTTGGGTCTAGACGAGTGGGTTTCGGTCTAGCCGAGTGGGTTTGGGTCTAGCCGAGTGGGTTTGGGTCTAGCAGAGTGGGTTTGGGTCTAGCCGAGTCCGTTTGGTTCTAGCCGAGTGGGTTTGGGACTAGCAGAGTGGGTTTGGGTTTAGCGGGGTGGGTTTGGTTCTAGCGGAGTGGGTTTAGGTCTAGCCGATTGGGTTTGGGTCTAGCCGAGTGGGTTCAGGTTTAGCTGAGTGGGTTTCGGTGTAGTCGAGTGGGTTTGGGTCTAGCGGAGTGGGTTTGTGTCTAGCGGAGTGGGTTTGCGTCTCGCGGAGTGGGTTTGGGTCTTGCGGAGTGAGTTTGGGTCTAGCGGAGTGGGTTTGGGTCTAGCCGAGTGCGTTTGGGTCTAGCGGTGTGGGTTTGGGTCTAGCCCAGTGGGTTTGGGTCTAGCCGAGTGGGTTTGGGTCTAGCCGAGTGGGTTTGGGCCTAGCGGAGTGGGTTTGGGTGTAGCCGAGTGGGTTTGGGTCCAGCCGAGTGGGTTTGGGTCTAGCCGAGTGTGTTTGGGTCTAGCCGAGTGGGTTTGGGTGCAGCCGAGTGGGATTGGGTTTAGCCGAGTGTGTTTGGGTCTAGTCGAGTGGGTTTGGGTCTAGCCGAGTGGGTTTGGGTCTAGCCGAGTGGGTTTGGGCCTAGCCGCGTGGGTTTGGGTCTAGCGGAGTGGGTTTGGGTCTAGCGGAGTGGGCTTGGGTCTAGCCGAGTGGGTTTGGGCCTAGCCGAGTGGGTTTGGGTCTAGCCGAGTGGGTTTGGGTCTAGCCGAGTGGGTTTGGGTCCAGCCGAGTGGGTTTGGGTCTAGCCGTGTGGGTTTGGGTCTAGCCGATTGGGTTTGGGTCCAGGCATGTGGGTTTGGGTCTAGCCGAGTGGGTTAGGGTCTAGCGGAATGGGTTTGGGTGTAGCCGCGTGGGTTTGGGTCTAGCCGAGTGGGTTTGGGTCTAGCCGAGTGGGTTTGGGTCTAGCCGAGTGGGTTTGAGTCTTGCCGAGTGGGTTTGGGTCTAGCGGAGTGGGTTTGGGTCTAGCCGTGTGGGTTTGGGTCTAGCCGATTGGGTTTGGGTCTAGGCATGTGGGTTTGGGTCCAGCCGAGTGGGTTAGGGTCTAGCGGAATGGGTTTGGGTGTAGCCGCGTGGGTTTGGGTCTAGCCGAGTGGGTTTGGGTCTAGCCGAGTGGGTTTGGGTCTAGCCGAGTGGGTTTGGGTCTAGCCGAGTGGGTTTGGGTCTAGCCGAGTGGGTTTGCGTCTAGCTGAGTGGGTTTGGGTCTAGCGGAGTGGGTTTGGGTGTAGCCGAGTGGATTTGGGTCTAGCCGAGTGGGTTTGGGTCTAGACGACTGGGTTTGGGTCTAGCCGAGTGGGTTTGGGTCTAGCCGAGTGGGTTTGGGTCTAGCAGAGTGGGTTTGGGTCTAGCCGAGTCCGTTTGGTTCTAGCCGAGTGGGTTTGGGACTAGCAGAGTGGGTTTGGGTCTAGCGGGGTGGGTTTGGTTCTAGCGGAGTGGGTTTAGGTCTAGCTGATTGGGTTTGGGTCTAGCCGAGTGGGTTCAGGTTTAGCCGAGTGGGCTTCGGTGTAGTCGAGTGGGTTTGGGTCTGGCGGAGTGAGTTTGTGTCTCGCGGAGTGGGTTTGCGTCTAGCGGAGTGGGTTTGGGTCTTGCGGAGTGAGTTTGGGTCTAGCGGAGTGGGTTTGGGTCTAGCGGAGTGGGTTTGGGTCTAGCGGTGTGGGTTTGGGTCTAGCCGAGTGAGTTTGGGTCTAGCCGAGTGGGTTTGGGCCTAGCCGCGTGGGTTTGGGTCTGGCGGAGTGGGTTTGGGTCTAGCGGAGTGGGCTTGGGTCTAGCCGAGTGGGTTTGGGACTAGCCGAGTGGGTTTGGGTCTAGCCGAGTGGGTTTGGGTCTAGCCGAGTGGGTTTGCGTCTAGCTGAGTGGGTTTGGGTCTAGCGGAGTGGGTTTGGGTGTAGCCGAGTGGGTTTGGGTGTAGCTGAGTGGGTTTGTGTCTAGACGAGTGGGTTTGGGTCTAGCGGAGTGGGTTTGGTTGTAGCCAAGTGGGTTTGGGTCTAGCCGAGTGGGTTTGGGCCTAGACGAGTGGGTTTAGGTTTAGCCGAGTGGGTTTCGGTGTAGCCGAGTGGGTTTGGGTCTAGCCGAGTGGGTTTGGGTCTAGCCGAGTGGGTTTGGGCCTAGCCGCGTGGGTTTGGGTCTAGCGGAGTGGGTTTGGGTCTAGCGGAGTGGGCTTGGGTCTAGCCGAGTGGGTTTGGGCCTAGCCGAGTGGGTTTGGGTCTAGCCGAGTGGGTTTGGGTCTAGCCGAGTGGGTTTGCGTCTAGCTGAGTGGGTTTGGGTCTAGCGGAGTGGGTTTGGGTGTAGCCGAGTGGATTTGGGTCTAGCCGAGTGGGTTTGGGTCTAGACGAGTGGGTTTGGGTCTAGCCGAGTGGGTTTCGGTCTAGCCGAGTGGGTTTGGGTCTAGCAGAGTGGGTTTGGGTCTAGCCGAGTCCGTTTGGTTCTAGCCGAGTGGGTTTGGGACTAGCAGAGTGGGTTTGGGTCTAGCGGGGTGGGTTTGGTTCTAGCGGAGTGGGTTTGGGTCTAGTCGAGTGGGTTTGGGTCTAGCGGTGTGGGTTCAGGTTTAGCCGAGTGGGCTTCGGTGTAGTCGAGTGGGTTTGGGTCTAGCGGAGTGAGTTTGTGTCTAGCGGAGTGGGTTTGCGTCTAGCGGAGTGGGTTTGGGTCTTGCGGAGTGAGTTTGGGTCTAGCGGAGTGGGTTTGGGTCTAGCCGAGTGCGTTTGGGTGTAGCTGAGTGGGTTTGTGTCTTGCCGAGTGGGTTTGGGTCCAGCCGAGTGGGTTTGGGTCTAGCCGAGTGGGTTTGTGTCTAGCCGAGTGGGTTTGGGTCTAGCCGATTGTGTTTGGGTCTAGCTGAGTGGGTTTGGGTCTAGCCGAGTGGGTTTGGGTCCAGCCGAGTGGGTTTGGGTCTAGCAGAGTGGGTTTGGGTGTAGTCGAGTGGGTTTGGGTCTAGCGGTGTGGGTTTGGGTCTACCCGAGTGGGTTTGGGTGTAGCCGAGTGGGTTTGGGTCTAGCTGAATGTGTTTGGGTCTAGCCGAGTGGGTTTGGGTGTAGCCGAGTGGGTTTGGGTCTTGCAGAGTGGGTTTGGGTGTAGCCGAGTGTGTTTGGGTCTAGCCGAGTGGGTGTGGGTCTAGCCGAGTGGGTTTGGGTCTTGCCGAGTGGGTTTTGGTCTAGCCGAGTGGGTTTGGGTCTAGCCAAGTGGGTTTGGCTCGAGCCAAGTGGGTTTGGGTCTAGCCGAGTGCGTTTGGGTCCAGCCGTGTGGGTTTGGGTCTAGCGGAGTGGGTTTGGGTCTAGCTGAATGGGTTTGGGCCTAGCCGTGTGGGTTTGGGTCTAGCAGAGTGGATTTGGGTCTAGCGGACTGGGTTTGGGTCTATCCGAGTGGGTTTGGGTCTAGCCGTGTGGGTTTGAGTCTAGCCGAGTGGGTTTGGATCTAGCCGAGTGGGTTTGGGTCTAGCCGAGTGGGTTTGGGTCTAGCCGAGTGGGTTTGGGTCTAGCCGAGTGGGTTTGGGTCTAGCCGAGTGGGTTTGGGTCTAGCCGAGTGGGTTTGGGTCTAGCCGAGTGGGTTTGGGTCTAGCCGAGTGGGTTTGGGTCTAGCCGAATGGGTTTGGGTCTAGCCGAGTGGGTTTGGGTCTAGCCGAGTGGGTTTGTGTCTAGCCGAGTGGGTTTGTGTCTAGCCGAGTGGGTTTGGGTCTAGCCGAGTGGGTTTGGGTCCAGCCGAGTGGGTTTGGGTCTAGCCGAGTGGGTTTGGGTCTAGCCGAGTGGGTTTGGGTCTAGCCGAGTGGGTTTGGGTCTAGCCGAGTGGATTTGGGTCTAGCGGAGTGGGTTTGGGTCTAGCGGAGTGGGTTTGGGTCTAGCCGAATGGGTTTGGGTCTAGCCAAGTGGGTTTGGGTCTAGCCGAGTGGGTTTGGGTCTAGCCGAGTGGGTTTGAGTCTAGCCGAGTGGGTTTGGGTGTAGCGGAGTGGGTTTGGGTCCAGCCGAGTGGGTCTGGGTCTAGCCGAGTGGGTTTGGGTCTAGCGGAGTGGGTTTGGGTCTAGCCGAGTGGGTTTGGGTCTAGTCGAGTCGGTTTGGGTCTAGCGGAGTGGGTTTGGGTTTAGCGAAGTGGGTTTGGGTCTAGCCGAGTGGGTTTAGGTCTAGCCGAGTGGTATTGGATCTAGCCGAGTGGTTTTGGGTCTAGCCGACTGGGTTTGGGTCTAGCCGAGTGGGTTTGGGTCTAGCCGAGTGGGTTTAGAAACATAGAAACATAGAAAATAGGTGCAGGAGTAGGCCATTCGGCCCTTCGAGCCTGCACCGCCATTCAATGTGATCATGGCTGATCATCCAACTCAGTATCCCGTACCTGCCTTCTCTCCATACCCCCTGATCCCTTTAGCCACAAGTGCCACATCTAACGCCCTCTTAAATATAGCCAATGAACTGGCCTCAACTACCTTCTGTGGCAGAGAATTCCAGAGACTCACCACTCTCTGTGTAAAGAATGTTTTCCTCATTTCGGTCCTAAAGGAATTCCCCCTTATCCTTAGACTGTGACCCCTTGTTCTGGACTCCCCCAACATCGGGAACAATCTTCCAGCATCTAGCTTGTCCAACCCCTTAAGAATTTTGTAGGTTTCTATAAGATCCCCCCTCAATCTTCTAAATTCCATCGAGTACAAACCGAGTCTATCCAATCTTTCCTCATATGAAAGTCCTGACATCCCAGGAATCAGTCTGGTGAATCTTCTCTGTACCCCCTCTATGGCAAGGATGTCTTTCCTCAGATTTGGAGACCAAAACTGTACGCAGTACTCCAGGTGTGGCCTCACCAAAACCCTGTACAACTGCAGTAGAACCTCCCTGCTCCTATACTCAAATCCTTTCGCTATGAATGCTAACATACCATTTGCTTTCTTCACTGCCTGCTGCACCTGCATGCCTACTTTCAATGACTGGTGTACCATGACACCCAGGTCTCGTTGCATCTCCCCCTTACCTAATCTGCCACCATTCAGATAATAGTCTACCCTCATGTTTTTGCCACCAAAGTGGATAACCTCACATTTATCCACATTGTACTGCATCTGCCATGCATCTGCCCATTCACTCAGCCTATCCAAATCACCCTGCAGCCTCCAAGCATCCTCCTCACACCTAACTATACCCCCCAGCTTGGTATCATCTGCAAATTTGGAGATGTTGCATTGAATTCCCTCGTCCAAATCATTAATATATATTGTAAATAGCTGGGGTCCCAGCACTGAGCCTTGCGGCACCCCACTAGTCACTGCCTGCCATTCTGAAAAGGACCCGTTTACTCCTACCCTTTGCCTCCTGTCTGCTAGCCAGTTCTCTATCCACATCAATACTGAACCCCCAATACCGTGTGCTTTAAGTTTGTATGCTAATCTCTTATGCGGGACCTTGTCGAAAGCCTTCTGAAAGTCTAGATATAACACATCCACTGGTTCTCCCTTATCCACTCTACTAGTTACATCCTCGAAAAATTCTATCAGATTTGTCAGACATGATTTACCTTTCGTAAATCCATGCTGACTTTGTCCAATGATTTCACCACTTTCCAAATGCGCTGCTATCCCATCTTTAATAACTGACTCTAGCAGTTTCCCCACTACCGATGTTAGACTAACTGGTCTGTAATTCCCCGCTTTCTCTCTCCCTCCTTTTTTAAAAAGTGGGGTTACATTAGCTACCCTCCAATCCTCAGGAACTACTCCAGAATCTAAGGAATTTTGAAAAATTATCACTAATGCATCCACTATTTCTGTGGCTACCTCCTTGAGTACTCTGGGATGCAGACTATCTGGCCCTGGGGATTTATCGGCCTTCAATCCGTTCAATTTACCCAACACCACCTCCCGGCTAACCTGGATTTCACTCAGTTCCTCCATCTTATTTGACCCCCGTTCCACTGCTATTTCCGGCAGATTATTTATGTCTTCCTTAGTGAAGACAGAACCAAAGTAGTTATTCAATTGGTCTGCCATGTCCTTGTTCCCCATGATCAATTCACCTGTTTCTGACTGCAAGGGACCAACATTTGTTTTAACTAGTCTCTTTCTCTTTACATATCTATAAAAACTTTTGCAGTCAGTTTTTATGTTCCCTGCCAGTTTCCTTTCATAATCTATTTTCCCTTTCCTAATTAAGCCCTTTGTCCTCCTCTGCTGGATTCTGAATTTCTCCCAGTCCTCCGGTAGGCTGCTTTTTCTGGCAAATTTGTATGCCTCATCTTTTGTTTTTATACTATCCCTGATTTCCCTTGTTATCCATGGATGCACCACCTTCCCCGATTTATTCTTTTGCCAAACTGGTATGAACAACTTTTGTACTTCATCCATGCAGTCTTTAAATACCTTCCATTGCACATCCACTGTCAACCCTTTAAGAATCACCTGCCAGTCTATCTTGGCCAATTCACATCTCATACCTTCAAAGTTACCTTTGTTCAAGTTCAGAACCCTTGTTTCTGACTTAATTTTGTCACTCTCCATCCTAATGAAGAACTCAACCATATTATGGTCACTCTTGCCCAAGGGGCCACGCACAACAAGACTGCTAACTAACCCTTCCTCATTACTCAATACCCAGTCTAGGATAGCCTGCTCTCTCGTTGGTTCCTCCACATGTTGGTTGAGAAAACTATCCCGCATACATTCCAGGAAATCCTCTTCCTCAGCACCCCTGCCAATTTGATTCACCCAATCTACATGCAGATTGAAGTCACCCATTATAACCGTGTTACCCTTGTTGCACGCATTTCTAATTTCCTGTTTGATGCCATCCCCAACTCCAATACTACTGTTAGGTGGCCTGTACACAGTTCCCACTAGCGTTTTCTGCCCCTTAGAGTTTCGCAGCTCTACCCATATCGATTCCACATCCTCCACGCTAATGTCCTTCCTTTCTATTGCATTAATCTCCTCTCTCACCAGCAACGCTACCCCACCTCCTTTTCCTTTTCGTCTATCCCTCCTGAATATTGAATATCCCTGGATGTTCAGCTCCCAACCTTGGTCATCCTGGAGCCAAGTCTCCGTGATTCCAACTATAGCATAGTCATTAATCGCTATCTGCACCTTCAACTCATCCACCTTATTACGAATGCTCCTCGCATTGAGACACAAAGCCTTCAGGCTTGTTTTTACAACACTCTTACTCCTTATACAATGATGTTGACAAGTGGCCCCTTTCACATCGATCCCTATTACACTTGGCCATACTCTCCTATCCCTTTGTGAGCTTTCTTCCCCGTTAATTCTGGGGTCATTAACCATCGCTTTACTCTCTTTCCCTCTAACTCCGTCCTCGACTATCCCATTTGATACCCCACCCCCCTTATTCAGTTTAAAACCATCCGTGTAGCCGTGTAGACCGTTTGGGTCTAGCCGAGTGGGTTTGGGTCGAGCCGAGTGGGTTTGGGTCTAGCCGAGTGGGTTTGGGTCTAGCCGAGTGGGTTTGGGTCTAGCCGAGTGGGTTTGGGTCTGGCCGAGTGGGTTTGGGTCTAGCCGAGTGGGTTTCGGTCTCGCCGAGTGGTGGTGGGTCTAGCCGAGTGGGTTTGGGTCTAGCCGAGTGGGTTTAGGCCTAGCGGAGTGGGTTTGGGTCTAGCCGAGTGGGTTTGGGTCTAGCAGAGTGGGTTTGGGTCTAGCCGAGTGGGTTTGGGTCTAGCCGAGTGGGTTTGGGTCTAGCCGAGTGGGTTTGGGTCTAGCCGAGTGGGTTTGGACCTAGCGGAGTGGGTTTGGGTCTAGCCGAATGGGTTTGGGTCTAGCCGAGTGGGTTTGGGTCTAGCGGAGTGGATTTGGGTCTAGCGGACTGGGTTTGGGTCTATCCGAGTGGGTTTGGGTCTAGCCGTGTGGGTTTGAGTCTACCCGAGTGGGTTTGGATCTAGCCGAGTGGGTTTGGTCTAGCCGAGTGGGTTTGGGTCTAGCCGAGTGGGTTTGGGTCTAGCCGAGTGGGTTTGGGTCTAGCCGAGTGGGTTTGGGTCTAGCCGAGTGGGTTTGGAACTAGCCGAGTGGGTTTGGAACTAGCCGAGTGGGTTTGGGTCTAGCCGAGTGGGTTTGGGTCTAGCCGAGTGGGTTTGGGTCTAGCCTAGTGGGTTTGGGTCTAGCCGAGTGGGTTTGGGTCTAGCCGAGTGGGTTTCGGTCTAGCCGAGTGGGTTTGGGTGTAGCGGAGTGGGTTTGGGTGTAGCGGAGTGGGTTTGGGTCTAGCGGAGTGGGTTTGGGTCTAGCCAAGTGGGTTTGGGTCTAGCCGAATGGGTTTGGGTCTAGCCGAGTGGGTTTGGGTCTAGCCGAGTGGGTTTGGGTCTAGACGAGTGGGTTTGGGTCTAGCCGAGTGGGTTTGGGTCTAGCCGAGTGGGTTTGGGTCTAGCGGAGTGGGTTTGGGTCTAGCCGAGTGGGTTTGGGTCTAGCCGAGTGGGTTTGGGTCTAGCCGAGTGGGTTTGGGTCTAGCCGAGTGGGTTTGGGTCTAGCCGAGTGGGTTTGTGTCTAGCGGAGTGGGTTTGGATCTAGCCGAGAGGGTTTGGGTCTAGCCGAGTGGGTTTGGGTCTAGCCGAGTGGGTTTGGGTCTAGCCGAGTGGGTTTGGGTCTAGCCGAGTGGGTTTGGGTCTAGCCGAGTGGGTTTGGGTCTAGCCGAGTGGGTTTGGGTCTAGCCGAGTGGATTTGGGTCTAGCGGAGTGGGTTTGGGTCTAGCGGAGTGGGTTTGGGTCTAGCCGAATGGGTTTGGGTCTAGCCAATTGGGTTTGGGTCTAGCCGAGTGGGTTTGGGTCTAGCCGAGTGGGTTTGAGTCTAGCCGAGTGGGTTTGGGTGTAGCGGAGTTGGTTTGGGTCTAGCCGAGTGGGTTTGGGTCTAGCGGAGTGGGTTTGGGTTTAGCGAAGTGGGTTTGGGTCTAGCCGAGTGGGTTTGGGTCGAGCCGAGTGGGTTTGGGTCTAGCTGAGTGGGTTTGGGTCTAGCCGAGTGGGTTTGGGTCTAGCCGAGTGGGTTTGGGTCTGGCCGAGTGGGTTTGGGTCTAGCCGAGTGGGTTTCGGTCTCGCCGAGTGGTGGTGGGTCTAGCCGAGTGGGTTTGGGTCTAGCCGAGTGGGTTTAGGTCTAGCGGAGTGGGTTTGGGTCTAGCCGAGTGGGTTTGGGTCTAGCAGAGTGGGTTTGGGTCTAGCCGAGTGGTTTTGGGTCTAGCCGAGTGGGTTTGGGTCTAGCCGAGTGGGTTTGGGTCTAGCCGAGTGGGTTTGGACCTAGCGGAGTGGGTTTGGGTCTAGCCGAATGGGTTTGGGTCTAGCCGAGTGGGTTTGGGTCTAGCGGAGTGGATTTGTGTCTAGCGGACTGGGTTTGGGTCTATCCGAGTGGGTTTGGGTCTAGCCGTGTGGGTTTGGGTCTAGCCGAGTGGGTTTGGACCTAGCGGAGTGGGTTTGGGTCTAGCCGAATGGGTTTGGGTCTAGCCGAGTGGGTTTGGGTCTAGCAGAGTGGATTTGGGTCTAGCGGACTGGGTTTGGGTCTATCCGAGTGGGTTTGGGTCTAGCCGTGTGGGTTTGAGTCTACCCGAGTGGGTTTGGATCTAGCCGAGTGGGTTTGGTCTAGCCGAGTGGGTTTGGGTCTAGCCGAGTGGGTTTGGGTCTAGCCGAGTGGGTTTGGGTCTAGCCGAGTGGGTTTGGGTCTAGCCGAGTGGGTTTGGAACTAGCCGAGTGGGTTTGGAACTAGCCGAGTTGGTTTGGGTCTAGCCGAGTGGGTTTGGGTCTAGCCGAGTGGGTTTGGGTCTAGCCTAGTGGGTTTGGGTCTAGCCGAGTGGGTTTGGGTGTAGCGGAGTGGGTTTGGGTCTAGCGGAGTGGGTTTGGGTCTAGCCGAGTGGGTTTGGGTCTAGCCTAGTGGGTTTGGGTCTAGCGGAGTGGGTTTGGGTGTAGCGGAGTGGGTTTGGGTCTAGCGGAGTGGGTTTGGGTCTAGCCGAGTGGGTTTGGGTCTAGCCGAATGGGTTTGGGTCTAGCCGAGTGGGTTTGGGTCTAGCCGAGTGGGTTTGGGTCTAGCCGAGTGGGTTTGGGTCTAGCCGAGTGGGTTTGGGTCTAGCCGAGTGGGTTTGGGTCTAGCGGAGTGGGTTTGGGTCTAGCCGAGTGGGTTTGGGTCTAGCCGAGTGGGTTTGGGTCTAGCCGAGTGGGTTTGGGTCTAGCCGAGTGGGTTTGGGTCTAGCCGAGTGGGTTTGTGTCTAGCTGAGTGGGTTTGGATCTAGCCGAGAGGGTTTGGGTCTAGCCGAGTGGGTTTGGGTCTAGCCGAGTGGGTTTGGGTCTAGCCGAGTGGGTTTGGGTCTAGCCGAGTGGGTTTGGGTCTAGCCGAGTGGGTTTGGGTCTAGCCGAGTGGGTTTGGGTCTAGCCGAGTGGATTTGGGTCTAGCGGAGTGGGTTTGGGTCGAGCGGAGTGGGTTTGGGTCTACCCGAATGGGTTTGGGTCTAGCCAATTGGGTTTGGGTCTAGCCGAGTGGGTTTGGGTCTAGCCGAGTGGGTTTGAGTCTAGCCGAGTGGGTTTGGGTGTAGCGGAGTGGGTTTGGGTCTAGCCGAGTGGGTTTGGGTCTAGCCGAGTGGGTTTGGGTCTAGCGGAGTGGGTTTGGGTCTAGCCGAGTGGGTTTGGGTCTAGTCGAGTCGGTTTGGGTCTAGCGGAGTGGGTTTGGGTCTAGCGGAGTGGGTTTGGGTCTAGCCGAGTGGGTTTAGGTCTAGCCGAGTGGTATTGGATCTAGCCGAGTGGTTTTGGGTCTAGCCGACTGGGTTTGGGTCTAGCCGAGTGGGTTTGGGTCTAGCCGAGTGGGTTTGGGTCTAGCCGAGTGGGTTTGGGTCGAGCCGAGTGGGTTTGGGTCTAGCCGAGTGGGTTTGGGTCTAGCCGAGTGGGTTTGGGTCTAGCCGAGTGGGTTTGGGTCTGGCCGAGTGGGTTTGGGTCTAGCCGAGTGGGTTTCGGTCTCGCCGAGTGGTGGTGGGTCTAGCCGAGTGGGTTTGGGTCTAGCCGAGTGGGTTTAGGTCTAGCGGAGTGGGTTTGGGTCTAGCCGAGTGGGTTTGGGTCTAGCAGAGTGGGTTTGGGTCTAGCCGAGTGGTTTTGGGTCTAGCCGAGTGGGTTTGGGTCTAGCCGAGTGGGTTTGGGTCTAGCCGAGTGGGTTTGGACCTAGCGGAGTGGGTTTGGGTCTAGCCGAATGGGTTTGGGTCTAGCCGAGTGGGTTTGGGTCTAGCGGAGTGGATTTGTGTCTAGCGGACTGGGTTTGGGTCTATCCGAGTGGGTTTGGGTCTAGCCGTGTGGGTTTGGGTCTAGCCGAGTGGGTTTGGACCTAGCGGAGTGGGTTTGGGTCTAGCCGAATGGGTTTGGGTCTAGCCGAGTGGGTTTGGGTCTAGCAGAGTGGATTTGGGTCTAGCGGACTGGGTTTGGGTCTATCCGAGTGGGTTTGGGTCTAGCCGTGTGGGTTTGAGTCTACCCGAGTGGGTTTGGATCTAGCCGAGTGGGTTTGGTCTAGCCGAGTGGGTTTGGGTCTAGCCGAGTGGGTTTGGGTCTAGCCGAGTGGGTTTGGGTCTAGCCGAGTGGGTTTGGGTCTAGCCGAGTGGGTTTGGAACTAGCCGAGGGGGTTTGGAACTAGCCGAGTGGGTTTGGGTCTAGCCGAGTGGGTTTGGGTCTAGCCGAGTGGGTTTGGGTCTAGCCTAGTGGGTTTGGGTCTAGCCGAGTGGGTTTGGGTGTAGCGGAGTGGGTTTGGGTCTAGCGGAGTGGGTTTGGGTCTAGCCGAGTGGGTTTGGGTCTAGCCTAGTGGGTTTGGGTCTAGCGGAGTGGGTTTGGGTGTAGCGGAGTGGGTTTGGGTCTAGCGGAGTGGGTTTGGGTCTAGCCGAGTGGGTTTGGGTCTAGCCGAATGGGTTTGGGTCTAGCCGAGTGGGTTTGGGTCTAGCCGAGTGGGTTTGGGTCTAGCCGAGTGGGTTTGGGTCTAGCCGAGTGGGTTTGGGTCTAGCCGAGTGGGTTTGTGTCTAGCTGAGTGGGTTTGGATCTAGCCGAGAGGGTTTGGGTCTAGCCGAGTGGGTTTGGGTCTAGCCGAGTGGGTTTGGGTCTAGCCGAGTGGGTTTGGGTCTAGCCGAGTGGGTTTGGGTCTAGCCGAGTGGGTTTGGGTCTAGCCGAGTGGGTTTGGGTCTAGCCGAGTGGATTTGGGTCTAGCGGAGTGGGTTTGGGTCTAGCGGAGTGGGTTTGGGTCTAGCCGAATGGGTTTGGGTCTAGCCAATTGGGTTTGGGTCTAGCCGAGTGGGTTTGGGTCTAGCCGAGTGGGTTTGAGTCTAGCCGAGTGGGTTTGGGTGTAGCGGAGTGGGTTTGGGTCTAGCCGAGTGGGTTTGGGTCTAGCCGAGTGGGTTTGGGTCTAGCGGAGTGGGTTTGGGTCTAGCCGAGTGGGTTTGGGTCTAGTCGAGTCGGTTTGGGTCTAGCGGAGTGGGTTTGGGTCTAGCGGAGTGGGTTTGGGTCTAGCCGAGTGGGTTTAGGTCTAGCCGAGTGGTATTGGATCTAGCCGAGTGGTTTTGGGTCTAGCCGACTGGGTTTGGGTCTAGCCGAGTGGGTTTGGGTCCAGCCGAGTGGGTTTGGGTCTAGCCGAGTGGGTTTGGGTCGAGCCGAGTGGGTTTGGGTCTAGCTGAGTGGGTTTGGGTCTAGCCGAGTGGGTTTGGGTCTAGCCGAGTGGGTTTGGGTCTGGCCGAGTGGGTTTGGGTCTAGCCGAGTGGGTTTCGGTCTCGCCGAGTGGTGGTGGGTCTAGCCGAGTGGGTTTGGGTCTAGCCGAGTGGGTTTAGGTCTAGCGGAGTGGGTTTGGGTCTAGCCGAGTGGGTTTGGGTCTAGCAGAGTGGGTTTGGGTCTAGCCGAGTGGTTTTGGGTCTAGCCGAGTGGGTTTGGGTCTAGCCGAGTGGGTTTGGGTCTAGCCGAGTGGGTTTGGCCCTAGCGGAGTGGGTTTGGGTCTAGCCGAATGGGTTTGGGTCTAGCCGAGTGGGTTTGGGTCTAGCGGAGTGGATTTGTGTCTAGCGGACTGGGTTTGGGTCTATCCGAGTGGGTTTGGGTCTAGCCGTGTGGGTTTGAGTCTACCCGAGTGGGTTTGGATCTAGCCGAGTGGGTTTGGTCTAGCCGAGTGGGTTTGGGTCTAGCCGAGTGGGTTTGGGTCTAGCCGAGTGGGTTTGGGTCTAGCCGAGTGGGTTTGGAACTAGCCGAGTGGGTTTGGAACTAGCCGAGTGGGTTTGGGTCTAGCCGAGTGGGTTTGGGTCTAGCCGAGTGGGTTTGGGTCTAGCCTAGTGGGTTTGGGTCTAGCCGAGTGGGTTTGGGTCTAGCCGAGTGGGTTTGGGTCTAGCCGAGTGGGTTTGGGTCTAGCGGAGTGGGTTTGGGTGTAGCGGAGTGGGTTTGGGTCTAGCGGAGTGGGTTTGGGTCTAGCCGAGTGGGTTTGGGTCTAGCGGAGTGGGTTTGGGTCTAGCCGAGTGGGTTTGGGTCTAGCCGAGTGAGTTTGGGTCTAGCCGAGTGGGTTTGGGTCTAGCCGAGTGGGTTTGGGTCTAGCCGAGTGGGTTTGGGTCTAGCGGAGTGGGTTTGGGTCTAGCCGAGTGGGTTTGGGTCTAGCCGAGTGGGTTTGGGTCTAGCCGAGTGGGTTTGGGTCTAGCTGAGTGGGTTTGGATCTAGCCGAGAGGGTTTGGGTCTAGCCGAGTGGGTTTGGGTCTAGCCGAGTGGGTTTGGGTCTAGCCGAGTGGGTTTGGGTCTAGCGGAGTGGGTTTGGGTCTAGCCGAGTGGGTTTGGGCCTAGCCGAGTGGTTTGGGTCTAGCGGAGTGGGTTTGGGTCTAGCTGAGTGGGTTTGGGTCTAGCCGAGCCGGTTTGGGTCTAGCGGAGTGGGTTTGGGTTTAGCGGAGTGGGTTTGGGTCTAGCCGAGTGGGTTTGGGTCTACCCGAGTGGGTTTGGGTCTAGCCGTGTGGGTTTGGGTATAGCCGAGTGGGTTTGGGTCCAGCCGAGTGGGTTTGGGTCTTGCCGTGTGGGTTTGGGTCTAGCCGAGTGGGTTTGGGTCCTGCCGAGTGGGTTTGGGTGTAGCCGAGTGGGTTTGGGTCGAACTGAGTGGGTTTGGGTCTAGCCGAGTGGGTTTGGGTCCAGACGAGTGGGTTTGGGTCCAGCCGAGTGGGTTTCGGTCCAGCCGAGTGGGTTTGGGTCTAGTCGAGTGGGTTTGGGTCTAGCCGAGTGGGTTTGGGTCTAGCCGAGTGGGTTTGGGTCTAGCCGAGTGGATTTGGGTCTAGCGGAGTGGGTTTGGGTCTAGCGGAGTGGGTGTGGGTCTAGCCGAATGGGTTTGGGTCTAGCCAAGTGGGTTTGGGTCTAGCCGAGTGGGTTTGGGTCTAGCCGAGTGGGTTTGAGTCTAGCCGAGTGGGTTTGGGTGTAGCCGAATGGGTTTGGGTCTAGCCGAGTGGGTTTGGGTCTAGCGGAGTGGATTTGGGTCTAGCGGAGTGGGTTTGGGTCTATCCGAGTGGGTTTGAGTCTAGCCGTGTGGGTTTGAGTCTAGCCGAGTGGGTTTGGATCTAGCCGAGTGGGTTTGGGTCTAGTCGAGTGGGTTTGGGTCTAGCCGAGTGGGTTTGGGTCTAGCCTAGTGGGTTTGGGTCTAGCCGAGTAGGTTTGGGACTAGGCGAGTGGGTTTGGGTCTAGCCGAGTGGGTTTGGGTCGAGCCAAGTGGGTTTGGGTCTAGCCGAGTGGGTTTGGGTCTAGCCGAGTGGGTTTGGGTCTAGCCGAGTGGGTTTGTGTCTAGCCGAGTGGGTTTGGGTCTAGTGGAGTGGGTTTGGGTCTAGCCGAGTGGGTTTAGGTCTAGCCGAGTGGTATTGGATCTAGCCGAGTGGTTTTGGGTCTAGCCGTGTGGTTTGGGTCTAGCCGAGTGGGTTTGGGTCTAGCCGAGTGGGTTTGGGTCGAGCCGAGTGGGTTTGGGTCTAGCCGAGTGGGTTTGGGTCTAGCCGAGTGGGTTTGGGTCCAGCCGAGTGGGTTTGGGTGTAGCCGAGTGGGTTTGGGTCGAACTGAGTGGGTTTGGGTCTAGCCGAGTGGGTTTGGGTCCAGACGAGTGGGTTTGGGTCCAGCCGAGTGGGTTTCGGTCCAGCCGAGTGGGTTTGGGTCTAGTCGAGTGGGTTTGGGTCTAGCCGAGTGGGTTTGGGTCTAGCCGAGTGGGTTTGGGTCTAGCCGAGTGGATTTGGGTCTAGCGGAGTGGGTTTGGGTCTAGCGGAGTGGGTTTGGGTCTAGCCGAGTGGGTTTAGGTCTAGCCGAGTGGTATTGGATCTAGCCGAGTGGTTTTGGGTCTAGCCGACTGGGTTTGGGTCTAGCCGAGTGGGTTTGGGTCTAGCCGAGTGGGTTTGGGTCTAGCCGAGTGGGTTTGGGTCGAGCCGAGTGGGTTTGGGTCTAGCTGAGTGGGTTTGGGTCTAGCCGAGTGGGTTTGGGTCTAGCCGAGTGGGTTTGGGTCTGGCCGAGTGGGTTTGGGTCTAGCCGAGTGGGTTTCGGTCTCGCCGAGTGGTGGTGGGTCTAGCCGAGTGGGTTTGGGTCTAGCCGAGTGGGTTTAGGTCTAGCGGAGTGGGTTTGGGTCTAGCCGAGTGGGTTTGGGTCTAGCAGAGTGGGTTTGGGTCTAGCCGAGTGGTTTTGGGTCTAGCCGAGTGGGTTTGGGTCTAGCCGAGTGGGTTTGGGTCTAGCCGAGTGGGTTTGGACCTAGCGGAGTGGGTTTGGGTCTAGCCGAATGGGTTTGGGTCTAGCCGAGTGGGTTTGGGTCTAGCGGAGTGGATTTGTGTCTAGCGGACTGGGTTTGGGTCTATCCGAGTGGGTTTGGGTCTAGCCGTGTGGGTTTGAGTCTACCTGAGTGGGTTTGGATCTAGCCGAGTGGGTTTGGTCTAGCCGAGTGGGTTTGGGTCCAGCCGAGTGGGTTTGGGTCTAGCCGAGTGGGTTTGGGTCTAGCCGAGTGGGTTTGGAACTAGCCGAGTGGGTTTGGAACTAGCCGAGTGGGTTTGGGTCTAGCCGAGTGGGTTTGGGTCTAGCCGAGTGGGTTTGGGTCTAGCCTAGTGGGTTTGGGTCTAGCCGAGTGGGTTTGGGTCTAGCTGAGTGGGTTTCGGTCTAGCCAAGTGGGTTTGGGTCTAGCGGAGTGGGTTTGGGTGTAGCGGAGTGGGTTTGGGTCTAGCGGAGTGGGTTTGGGTCTAGCCGAGTGGGTTTGGGTCTAGCCGACTGGGTTTGGGTCTAGCCGAGTGGGTTTGGGTCTAGCCGAGTGGGTTTGGGTCTAGCCGAGTGGGTTTGGGTCTAGCCGAGTGGGTTTGGGTCTAGCCGAGTGGGTTTGGGTCTAGCGGAGTGGGTTTGGGTCTAGCCGAGTGGGTTTGGGTCTAGCCGAGTGGGTTTGGGTCTAGCCGAGTGGGTTTGGGTCTAGCGGAGTGGGTGTGGGTCTAGCCGAATGGGTTTGGGTCTAGCCAAGTGGGTTTGGGTCTAGCCGAGTGGGTTTGGGTCTAGCCGAGTGGGTTTGAGTCTAGCCGAGTGGGTTTGGGTGTAGCCGAATGGGTTTGGGTCTAGCCGAGTGGGTTTGGGTCTAGCGGAGTGGATTTGGGTCTAGCGGAGTGGGTTTGGGTCTATCCGAGTGGGTTTGAGTCTAGCCGTGTGGGTTTGAGTCTAGCCGAGTGGGTTTGGATCTAGCCGAGTGGGTTTGGGTCTAGCCGAGTGGGTTTGGGTCTAGCCGAGTGGGTTTGGGTCTAGCCTAGTGGGTTTGGGTCTAGCCGAGTAGGTTTGGGACTAGGCGAGTGGGTTTGGGTCTAGCCGAGTGGGTTTGGGTCGAGCCAAGTGGGTTTGGGTCTAGCCGAGTGGGTTTGGGTCTAGCCGAGTGGGTTTGGGTCTAGCCGAGTGGGTTTGTGTCTAGCCGAGTGGGTTTGGGTCTAGTGGAGTGGGTTTGGGTCTAGCCGAGTGGGTTTAGGTCTAGCCGAGTGGTATTGGATCTAGCCGAGTGGTTTTGGGTCTAGCCGTGAGGTTTGGGTCTAGCCGAGTGGGTTTGGGTCTAGCCGAGTGGGTTTGGGTCGAGCCGAGTGGGTTTGGGTCTAGCCGAGTGGGTTTGGGTCTAGCCGAGTGGGTTTGGGTCCAGCCGAGTGGGTTTGGGTGTAGCCGAGTGGGTTTGGGTCGAACTGAGTGGGTTTGGGTCTAGCCGAGTGGGTTTGGGTCCAGACGAGTGGGTTTGGGTCCAGCCGAGTGGGTTTCGGTCCAGCCGAGTGGGTTTGGGTCTAGTCGAGTGGGTTTGGGTCTAGCCGAGTGGGTTTGGGTCTAGCCGAGTGGGTTTGGGTCTAGCCGAGTGGATTTGGGTCTAGCGGAGTGGGTTTGGGTCTAGCGGAGTGGGTTTGGGTCTAGCCGAATGGGTTTGGGTCTAGCCAAGTGGGTTTGGGTCTAGCCGAGTGGGTTTGGGTCTAGCCGAGTGGGTTTGAGTCTAGCCGAGTGGGTTTGGGTGTAGCCGAATGGGTTTGGGTCTAGCCGAGTGGGTTTGGGTCTAGCGGAGTGGATTTGGGTCTAGCGGAGTGGGTTTGGGTCTATCCGAGTGGGTTTGAGTCTAGCCGTGTGGGTTTGAGTCTAGCCGAGTGGGTTTGGATCTAGCCGAGTGGGTTTGGGTCTAGCCGAGTGGGTTTGGGTCTAGCCGAGTGGGTTTGGGTCTAGCCTAGTGGGTTTGGGTCTAGCCGAGTAGGTTTGGGACTAGGCGAGTGGGTTTGGGTCTAGCCGAGTGGGTTTGGGTCGAGCCGAGTGGGTTTGGGTCTAGCCGAGTGGGTTTGGGTCTAGCCGAGTGGGTTTGGGTCTAGCCGAGTGGGTTTGTGTCTAGCCGAGTGGGTTTGGGTCTAGTGGAGTGGGTTTGGGTCTAGCCGAGTGGGTTTAGGTCTAGCCGAGTGGTATTGGATCTAGCCGAGTGGTTTTGGGTCTAGCCGTGTGGGTTTGGGTCTAGCCGAGTGGGTTTGGGTCTAGCCGAGTGGGTTTGGGTCGAGCCGAGTGGGTTTGGGTCTAGCCGAGTGGGTTTGGGTCTAGCCGAGTGGGTTTGGGTCTAGCCGAGTGGGTTTGGGTCTGGCCGAGTGGGTTTGGGTCTAGCGGAGTGGGTGTGGGTCTAGCCGAATGGGTTTGGGTCTAGCCAAGTGGGTTTGGGTCTAGCCGAGTGGGTTTGGGTCTAGCCGAGTGGGTTTGAGTCTAGCCGAGTGGGTTTGGGTGTAGCCGAATGAGTTTGGGTCTAGCCGAGTGGGTTTGGGTCTAGCGGAGTGGATTTGGGTCTAGCGGAGTGGGTTTGGGTCTATCCGAGTGGGTTTGAGTCTAGCCGTGTGGGTTTGAGTCTAGCCGAGTGGGTTTGGATCTAGCCGAGTGGGTTTGGGTCTAGCCGAGTGGGTTTGGGTCTAGCCGAGTGGGTTTGGGTCTAGCCTAGTGGGTTTGGGTCTAGCCGAGTAGGTTTGGGACTAGGCGAGTGGGTTTGGGTCTAGCCGAGTGGGTTTGGGTCGAGCCAAGTGGGTTTGGGTCTAGCCGAGTGGGTTTGGGTCTAGCCGAGTGGGTTTGGGTCTAGCCGAGTGGGTTTGTGTCTAGCCGAGTGGGTTTGGGTCTAGTGGAGTGGGTTTGGGTCTAGCCGAGTGGGTTTAGGTCTAGCCGAGTGGTATTGGATCTAGCCGAGTGGTTTTGGGTCTAGCCGTGAGGTTTGGGTCTAGCCGAGTGGGTTTGGGTCTAGCCGAGTGGGTTTGGGTCGAGCCGAGTGGGTTTGGGTCTAGCCGAGTGGGTTTGGGTCTAGCCGAGTGGGTTTGGGTCCAGCCGAGTGGGTTTGGGTGTAGCCGAGTGGGTTTGGGTCGAACTGAGTGGGTTTGGGTCTAGCCGAGTGGGTTTGGGTCCAGACGAGTGGGTTTGGGTCCAGCCGAGTGGGTTTCGGTCCAGCCGAGTGGGTTTGGGTCTAGTCGAGTGGGTTTGGGTCTAGCCGAGTGGGTTTGGGTCTAGCCGAGTGGGTTTGGGTCTAGCCGAGTGGATTTGGGTCTAGCGGAGTGGGTTTGGGTCTAGCGGAGTGGGTTTGGGTCTAGCCGAATGGGTTTGGGTCTAGCCAAGTGGGTTTGGGTCTAGCCGAGTGGGTTTGGGTCTAGCCGAGTGGGTTTGAGTCTAGCCGAGTGGGTTTGGGTCTAGCCTAGTGGGTTTGGGTCTAGCCGAGTAGGTTTGGGACTAGGCGAGTGGGTTTGGGTCTAGCCGAGTGTGTTTGGGTCGAGCCGAGTGGGTTTGGGTCTAGCCGAGTGGGTTTGGGTCTAGCCGAGTGGGTTTGGGTCTAGCCGAGTGGGTTTGTGTCTAGCCGAGTGGGTTTGGGTCTAGTGGAGTGGGTTTGGGTCTAGCCGAGTGGGTTTAGGTCTAGCCGAGTGGTATTGGATCTAGCCGAGTGGTTTTGGGTCTAGCCGTGTGGGTTTGGGTCTAGCCGAGTGGGTTTGGGTCTAGCCGAGTGGGTTTGGGTCGAGCCGAGTGGGTTTGGGTCTAGCCGAGTGGGTTTGGGTCTAGCCGAGTGGGTTTGGGTCTAGCCGAGTGGGTTTGGGTCTGGCCGAGTGGGTTTGGGTCTAGCCGAGTGGGTTTGGGTCTAGCCGAGTGGGTTTGGGTCTAGCCCAGTGGGTTTGGGTCTAGCCTTGTGGGTTTGGGTCTAGCCGAGTGGGTTTGGGACTAGCCGAGTGGGTTTGGGTCTTGCCGAGTGGGTTTGGCTCGAGCCAAGTGTGTTTGGGTCTAGCCGAGTGGGTTTGGGTCTAGCCGAGTGGGTTTGGGTCTAGCCGAGTGGGTTTAGGTCTAGCCGAGTGGTATTGGATCTAGCCGAGTGGTTTTGGGTCTAGCCGAGTGGGTTTGGGTCTAGCCGTGTGGGTTTGGGTCTAGCCGAGTGGGTTTGGGTCTAGCCGAGTGGAATTGGGTCCAGCGGAGTGGGTTTGGGTCTAGCCGAATGGGTTTGGGTCTAGCCGAGTGGGTTTGGGTCTAGCGGAGTGGATTTGGGTCTAGCGGACTGGGTTTGGGTCTATCCGAGTGGGTTTGAGTCTAGCCGTGTGGGTTTGAGTCTAGCCGAGTGGGTTTGGATCTAGCCGAGTGGGTTTGGGTCTAGCCGAGTGGGTTTGGGTCTAGCCGAGTGGGTTTGGGTCTAGCCTAGTGGGTTTGGGTCTAGCCGAGTGGGTTTGGGACTAGCCGAGTGGGTTTGGGTCTAGCCAAGTGGGTTTGGGTCGAGCCAAGTGGGTTTGGGTCTAGCCGAGTGGGTTTGGGTCTAGCCGAGTGGGTTTGGGTCTAGCCGAGTGGGTTTGTATCTAGCCGAGTGGGTTTGGGTCTAGTGGAGTGGGTTTGGGTCTAGCCGAGTGGGTTTAGGTCTAGCCGAGTGGTATTGGATCTAGCCGAGTGGTTTTGGGTCTAGCCGTGTGGGTTTGGGTCTAGCCGAGTGGGTTTGGGTCTAGCCGAGTGGGTTTGGGTCGAGCCGAGTGGGTTTGGGTCTAGCCGAGTGGGTTTGGGTCTAGCCGAGTGGGTTTGGGTCTAGCCGAGTGGGTTTGGGTCTGGCCGAGTGGGTTTGGGTCTAGCCGAGTGGGTTTGGGTCTAGCCGAGTGGGTTTGGCTCGAGCCAAGTGGGTTTGGGTCTAGCCGAGTGGGTTTGGGTCTAGCCGAGTGGGTTTGGGTCTAGCCGAGTGGGTTTGTGTCTAGCCGAGTGGGTTTGGGTCTAGTGGAGTGGGTTTGGGTCTAGCCGAGTTGGTTTAGGTCTAGCCGAGTGGTATTGGATCTAGCCGAGTGGTTTTGGGTCTAGCCGAGTTGGTTTGGGTCTAGCCGAGTGGGTTTGGGTCTAGCCGAGTGGGTTTGGGTCTAGCCGAGTGGGTTTGGGTCGAGCCGAGTGGGTTTGGGTCTAGCCGAGTGGGTGTGGGTCTAGCGGAGTGGATTTGGGTCTAGCGGACTGGGTTTGGGTCTATCCGAGTGGGTTTGAGTCTAGCCGTGTGGGTTTGAGTCTAGCCGAGTGGGTTTGGATCTAGCCGAGTGGGTTTGGGTCTAGCCGAGTGGGTTTGGGTCTAGCCGAGTGGGTTTGGGTCTAGCCTAGTGGGTTTGGGTCTAGCCGAGTGGGTTTGGGACTAGCCGAGTGGGTTTGGGTCTAGCCGAGTGGGTTTGGGTCGAGCCAAGTGGGTTTGGGTCTAGCCGAGTGGGTTTGGGTCTAGCCGAGTGGGTTTGGGTCTAGCCGAGTGGGTTTGTGTCTAGCCGAGTGGGTTTGGGTCTAGTGGAGTGGGTTTGGGTCTAGCCGAGTGGGTTTAGGTCTAGCCGAGTCGTATTGGATCTAGCCGAGTGGTTTTGGGTCTAGCCGTGTGGGTTTGGGTCTAGCCGAGTGGGTTTGGGTCTAGCCGAGTGGGTTTGGGTCTAGCCGAGTGGGTTTGGGTCTAGCCGAGTGGGTGTGGGTCGAGCCGAGTGGGTTTGCGTCTAGCCGAGTGGGTGTGGGTCTAGCGGAGTGGATTTGGGTCTAGCGGACTGGGTTTGGGTCTATCCGAGTGGGTTTGAGTCTAGCCGTGTGGGTTTGAGTCTAGCCGAGTGGGTTTGGATCTAGCCGAGTGGGTTTGGGTCTAGCCGAGTGGGTTTGGGTCTAGCCGAGTGGGTTTGGGTATAGCCTAGTGGGTTTGGGTCTAGCCGAGTGGGTTTGGGATTAGCCGAGTGGGTTTGGGTCTAGCCGAGTGGGTTTGGGTCGAGCCCAGTCGGTTTGGGTCCAGCCGTGTGGGTTTGGGTCTAGCCGAGTGGGTTTGGGTCTAGCCGAGTTGGTTTGTGTCTAGCCGAGTGGGTTTGGGTCTAGTGGAGTGGGTTTGGGTCTAGCCGAGTGGGTTTAGGTCTAGCCGAGTGGTATTGGATCTAGCCGAGTGGTTTTGGGTCTAGCCGTGTGGGTTTGGGTCTAGCCGAGTGGGTTTGGGTCTAGCCGAGTGGGTTTGCGTCGAGCCGAGTGTGTTTGGGTCTAGCCGAGTGGGTTTGGGTCTAGCCGAGTGGGTTTGGGTCTAGCCGAGGGGGTTTGGGTCTGGCCGAGTGGGTTTGGGTCTAGCCTTGTGGGTTTGGGTCTAGCCGAGTGGGTTTGGGACTAGCCGAGTGGGTTTGGGTCTAGCCGAGTGGGTTTGGCTCGAGCCAAGTGGGTTTGGGTCTAGCCGAGTGGGTTTGCGTCTAGCCGAGTGGGTTTGGGTCTAGCCGAGTGGGTTTGTGTCTAGCCGAGTGGGTTTGGGTCTAGTGGAGTGGGTTTGGGTCTAGCCGAGTTGGTTTAGGCCTGGCCGAGTGGTATTGGATCTAGCCGAGTGGTTTTGGGTCTAGCCGAGTGGGTTTGGGTCTAGCCGAGTGGGTTTGGGTCTAGCCGAGTGTGTTTGGGTCTAGCCGAGTGGGTTTGGGTCTAGCCGAGTGGGTTTGGGTCTAGCCGAGTGAGTGTGGGTCTAGCCGAGTGGGTTTGGGTCTAGCCGAGTGGGTTTGGGTCTGGCTGAGTGGGTTTGGGTCTAGCCGGGTGGGTTTGGGTCTCGCCGAGTGGGTTTGGGTCTAGCCGAGTGGGTTTGGGTCTAGCCGAGTGGGTTTGGGTCTAGCCGAGTGGGTTTGGGTCTAGCCGAGTGGGTTTGGGTCTAGCCGAGTGGGTTTGGGTCTAGCCGAGTGGGTTTGGGTCTAGCCGAGTGGGTTTGGGTCTAGCCGAGTGCGTTTGGGTCTAGCCGAGTGGGTTTGGGTCTGGCGGAGTGGGTTTGGGTGTAGCTGAATGGGTTTGGGTCTAGCCGTGTGGGTTTGGGTCTAGCAGAGTGGATTTGGGTCTAGCGGACTGGGTTTGGGTCTATCCGAGTGGGTTTGGGTCTAGCCGTGTGGGTTTGAGTCTAGCCGAGTGGGTTTGGATCTAGCCGAGTGGGTTTGGGTCTAGCCGAGTGGGTTTGGGTCTAGTGGAGTGGGTTTGGGTCTAGCCGAGTGGGTTTAGGTCTAGCCGAGTCGTATTGGATCTAGCCGAGTGGTTTTGGGTCTAGCCGTGTGGGTTTGGGTCTAGCCGAGTGGGTTTGGGTCTAGCCGAGTGGGTTTGGGTCTAGCCGAGTGGGTTTGGGTCTAGCCGAGTGGGTTTGGGTCGAGCCGAGTGGGTTTGGGTCTAGCCGAGTGGGTGTGGGTCTAGCGGAGTGGATTTGGGTCTAGCGGACTGGGTTTGGGTCTATCCGAGTGGGTTTGAGTCTAGCCGTGTGGGTTTGAGTCTAGCCGAGTGGGTTTGGGTCTAGCCGAGTGGGTTTGGGTCTAGCCGAGTGGGTTTGGGTCTAGCCGAGTGGGTTTGGGTATAGCCTAGTGGGTTTGGGTCTAGCCGAGTGGGTTTGGGATTAGCCGAGTGGGTTTGGGTCTAGCCGAGTGGGTTTGGGTCGAGCCCAGTCGGTTTGGGTCCAGCCGTGTGGGTTTGGGTCGAGCCGAGTGGGTTTGGGTCTAGCCGAGTGGGTGTGGGTCTAGCGGAGTGGATTTGGGTCTAGCGGACTGGGTTTGGGTCTATCCGAGTGGGTTTGAGTCTAGCCGTGTGGGTTTGAGTCTAGCCGAGTGGGTTTGGATCTAGCCGAGTGGGTTTGGGTCTAGCCGAGTGGGTTTGGGTCTAGCCGAGTGGGTTTGGGTATAGCCTAGTGGGTTTGGGTCTAGCCGAGTGGGTTTGGGATTAGCCGAGTGGGTTTGGGTCTAGCCGAGTGGGTTTGGGTCGAGCCCAGTCGGTTTGGGTCCAGCCGTGTGGGTTTGGGTCTAGCCGAGTGGGTTTGGGTCTAGCCGAGTGGGTTTGTGTCTAGCCGAGTGGGTTTGGGTCTAGGGGAGTGGGTTTGGGTCTAGCCGAGTGGGTTTAGGTCTAGCCGAGTGGTATTGGATCTAGCCGAGTGGTTTTGGGTCTAGCCGTGTGGGTTTGGGTCTAGCCGAGTGGGTTTGGGTCTAGCCGAGTGGGTTTGGGTCGAGCCGAGTGTGTTTGGGTCTAGCCGAGTGGGTTTGGGTCTAGCCGAGTGGGTTTGGGTCTAGCCGAGTGGGTTTGGGTCTGGCCGAGTGGGTTTGGGTCTAGCCTTGTGGGTTTGGGTCTAGCCGAGTGGGTTTGGGACTAGCCGAGTGGGTTTGGGTCTAGCCGAGTGGGTTTGGCTCGAGCCAAGTGGGTTTGGGTCTAGCCGAGTGGGTTTGGGTCTAGCCGAGTGGGTTTGGGTCTAGCCGAGCGGGTTTGTGTCTAGCCGAGTGGGTTTGGGTCTAGTGGAGTGGGTTTGGGTCTAGCCGAGTTGGTTTAGGCCTGGCCGAGTGGTATTGGATCTAGCCGAGTGGTTTTGGGTCTAGCCGAGTGGGTTTGGGTCTAGCCGAGTGGGTTTGGGTCTAGCCGAGTGTGTTTGGGTCTAGCCGAGTGGGTTTGGGTCTAGCCGAGTGGGTTTGGGTCTAGCCGAGTGAGTGTGGGTCTAGCCGAGTGGGTTTGGGTCTAGCCGAGTGGGTTTGGGTCTGGCTGAGTGGGTTTGGGTCTAGCCGGGTGGGTTTGGGTCTCGCCGAGTGGGTTTGGGTCTAGCCGAGTGGGTTTGGGTCTAGCCGAGTGGGTTTGGGTCTAGCCGAGTGGGTTTGGGTCTAGCCGAGTGGGTTTGGGTCTAGCCGAGTGGGTTTGGGTCTAGCCGAGTGGGTTTGGGTCTAGCCGAGTGGGTTTGGGTCTAGCCGAGTGCGTTTGGGTCTAGCCGAGTGGGTTTGGGTCTAGCGGAGTGGGTTTGGGTGTAGCTGAATGGGTTTGGGTCTAGCCGTGTGGGTTTGGGTCTAGCAGAGTGGATTTGGGTCTAGCGGACTGGGTTTGGGTCTATCCGAGTGGGTTTGGGTCTAGCCGTGTGGGTTTGAGTCTAGCCGAGTGGGTTTGGATCTAGCCGAGTGGGTTTGGGTCTAGCCGAGTGGGTTTGGGTCTAGCCGAGTAGGTTTGGGTCTAGCCGAGTGGGTTTGGGTCTGGCCGAGTGGGTTTACATAGAAACATAGAAAATAGGTGCAGGAGTAGGCCATTCGGCCCTTCGAGCCTGCACCGCCATTCAATGTGATCATGGCTGATCATCCAACTCAGTATCCCGTACCTGCCTTCTCTCCATACCCCCTGATCCCTTTAGCCACAAGTGCCACATCTAACGCCCTCTTAAATATAGCCAATGAACTGGCCTCAACTACCTTCTGTGGCAGAGAATTCCAGAGACTCACCACTCTCTGTGCAAAGAATGTTTTCCTCATTTCGGTCCTAAAGGAATTCCCCCTTATCCTTAGACTGTGACCCCTTGTGCTGGACTCCCCCAACATCGGGAACAATCTTCCAGCATCTAGCTTGTCCAACCCCTTAAGAATTTTGTAGGTTTCTATAAGATCCCCCCTCAATCTTCTAAATTCCATCGAGTCCAAACCGAGTCTATCCAATCTTTCCTCATATGAAAGTCCTGACATCCCAGGAATCAGTCTGGTGAATCTTCTCTGTACCCCCTCTATGGCAAGGATGTCTTTCCTCAGATTTGGAGACCAAAACTGTACGCAGTACTCCAGGTGTGGCCTCACCAAAACCCTGTACAACTGCAGTAGAACCTCCCTGCTCCTATACTCAAATCCTAGCCGAGTGGGTTTCGGTCTAGCCGAGTGGGTTTGGGTCTAGCGGAGTGGGTTTGGGTCTAGCGGAGTGGGTTTGGGTCTAGCGGAGTGGGTTTGGGTCTAGCGGAGTGGGTTTGGGTCTAGCCAAATGGGTTTGGGTCTAGCCGAGTGGGTTTGGGTCTAGCCGAGTGGGTTTGGGTCTAGCCGAGTGGGTTTGGGTCTAGCCGAGTGGGTTTGGGTCTAGCCGAGTGGGTTTGTGCCTAGCGGAGTGGGTTTGGGTTTAGCCGAGTGGGTTTGGGTCTAGCCGAGTGGGTTTGGGTCTAGCCGAGTGGGTTTGGGTCTAGCCGAGTGGGTTTGGGTCTAGCCGAGTGGGTTTGTGTCTAGCTGAGTGGGTTTGGGTCTAGCCGAGTGGGTTTGGGTCTAGCCGAGTGGGTTTAGGTCTAGCCGAGTGGGTTTGGGTCTAGCGGAGTGGGTTTGGGTCTAGCCGAGTGGGTTTGGGCCTAGCCGAGTGGTTTGGGTCTAGCGGAGTGGGTTTGGGTCTAGCTGAGTGGGTTTGGGTCTAGCCGAGTTGGATTGGGTCTAGCGGAGTGGGTTTGGGTTTAGCGGAGTGGGTTTGGGTCTAGCCGAGTGGGTTTGGGTCTGGCCGAGTGGGTTTGGGTCTAGCCGTGTGGGTTTGGGTCTAGCCGAGTGTGTTTGGGTCCAGCCGAGTGGGTTTGGGTCTTGCCGTGTGGGTTTGGGTCTAGCCGAGTGGGTTTGTGTCTAGTGGAGTGGGTTTGGGTGTAGCCGAGTGGGTTTGGGTCGAACTGAGTGGGTTTGGGTCTAGCCGAGTGGGTTTGGGTCTAGCCGAGTGGGTTTGGGTCTAGCCGAGTGGGTTTGGGTCTAGCCGAGTGGATTTGGGTCTAGCGGAATGGGTTTGGGTCTAGCGGAGTGGGTTTGGGTCTAGCCGAATGGGTTTGGGTCTAGCCAAGTGGGTTTGGGTCTAGCCGAGTGGGGTTGGGTGTAGCGGAGTGGGTTTGAGTCTAGCCGAGTGGGTTTGGGTGTAGCGGAGTGGGTTTGGGTCTAGCCGAGTGGGTTTGGGTCCAGCCGAGTGGGTTTGGGTCTAGCGGAGTGGGTTTGGGTCTAGCCGAGTGGGTTTGGGTCTAGTCGAGTCGGTTTGGGTCTAGCGGAGTGGGTTCGGGTTTAGCGGAGTGGGTTTGGGTCTAGCCGAGTGGGTTTGGGTCCAGCCGAGTGGGTTTGGGTCCAGCCGAGTGGGTTTTGGTCCAGCCGAGTGGGTTTGGGTCGAGCCGAGTGGGTTTAGGTCTAGCCGAGTGGTATTGGATCTAGCCGAGTGGTTTTGGGTCTAGCCGACTGGGTTTGGGTCAAGCCGCGTGGGTTTGGGTCTAGCCGAGTGGGTTTGGGTGTAGCGGAGTGGGTTTGGGTCTAGCCGAGTGGGTTTGGGTCTCGCCGAGTGGGTTTGAGTCTATCCGAGTGGGTTTGGGTCTAGCCGAGTGGGTTTCGGTCTAGCCGAGTGGGTTTGGGTCTAGCGGAGTGGGTTTGGGTCTAGCGGAGTGGGTTTGGGTCTAGCGGAGTGGGTTTGGGTCTAGCCGAATGGGTTTGGATCTAGCCGAGTGGGTTTGGGTCTAGCCGAGTGGGTTTGGGTGTAGCCGAGTGGGTTTGGGTCTAGCCGAGTGGGTTTGGGTCTAGCCGAGTGGGTTTGGGCCTAGCGGAGTGGGTTTGGGTCTAGCCGAGTGGGTTTGGGTCTAGCCGAGTGGGTTTGGGTCTAGCCGAGTGGGTTTGGGTCCAGCCGAGTGGGTTTGGGACTTGCCGTGTGGGTTTGGGTCTAGCCGAGTGGGTTTGTGTCTAGTGGAGTGGGTTTGGGTGTAGCCGAGTGGGTTTGGGTCGAACTGAGTGGGTTTGGGTCTAGCCGAGTGGGTTTGGGTCCAGACGAGTGGGTTTGGGTCCAGCCGAGTGGGTTTGGGTCCAGCCGAGTGGGTTTGGGTCTAGCCGAGTGGGTTTGGGTCTAGCCGAGTGGGTTTGGGTCTAGCCGAGTGGGTTTGGGTGTAGCCAAGTGGATTTGGGTCTAGCGGAGTGGGTTTGGGTCTAGCGGAGTGGGTTTGGGTCTAGCCGAATGGGTTTGGGTCTAGCCAAGTGGGTTTGGGTCTAGCCGAGTGGGTTTGGGTCTAGCCGAGTGGGTTTGAGTCTAGCCGAGTGGGTTTGGGTGTAGCGGAGTGGGTTTGGGTCTAGCCGAGTGGGTTTGGGTCTAGCCGAGTGGGTTTGGGTCTAGCGGAGTGGGTTTGGGTCTAGCCGAGTGGGTTTGGGTCTAGTCGATTCGGTTTGGGTCTAGCAGAGTGGGATTGGGTTTAGCGGAGTGGGTTTGGGTCTAGCCGAGTGGGTTTGGGTCCAGCCGAGTGGGTTTGGGTCCAGCCGAGTGGGTTTTGGTCCAGCCGAGTGGGTTTTGGTCCAGCCGAGTGGGTTTGGGTCGAGCCGAGTGGGTTTAGGTCTAGCCGAGTGGTATTGGATCTAGCCGAGTGGTTTTGGGTCTAGCCGACTGGGTTTGGGTCTAGCCGCGTGGGTTTGGGTCTAGCCGAGTGGGTTTGGGTCTAGCCGAGTGGGTTTGGGTCGAGCCGAGTGAGTTTGGGTCTAGCCGAGTGGGTTTGGGTCTAGCCGAGGGGGTTTGGGTCTAGCCGAGTGGGTTTGGGTCTGGCCGAGTGGGTTTGGGTCTAACCGAGTGGGTTTGGGTCTCGCCGAGTGGGTTTGGGTCTAGCCGAGTGGGTTTGGGTCTAGCCGAGTGGGTTTAGGTCTAGCGGAGTGGGTTTGGGTCTAGCCGAGTGGGTTTGGGTCTAGTGGAGTGGGTTTGGGTGTAGCCGAGTGGGTTTGGGTCTAGCCGAGTGGGTTTGGGTCTAGCCGAGTGGGTTTGGGCCTAGCGGAGTGGGTTTGGGTCTAGCCGAGTGGGTTTAGGTCTAGCCGAGTGGGTTTGGGTCTAGCCGAGTGGGTTTGGGTCCAGCCGAGTGGGTTTGGGACTTGCCGTGTGGGTTTGGGTCTAGCCGAGTGGGTTTGTGTCTAGTGGAGTGGGTTTGGGTGTAGCCGAGTGGGTTTGGGTCGAACTGAGTGGGTTTGGGTCTAGCCGAGTGGGTTTGGGTCCAGACGAGTGGGTTTGGGTCCAGCCGAGTGGGTTTGGGTCCAGCCGAGTGGGTTTGGGTCTAGCCGAGTGGGTTTGGGTCTAGCCGAGTGGGTTTGGGTCTAGCCGAGTGGGTTTGGGTGTAGCCAAGTGGATTTGGGTCTAGCGGAGTGGGTTTGGGTCTAGCGGAGTGGGTTTGGGTCTAGCCGAATGGGTTTGGGTCTAGCCAAGTGGGTTTGGGTCTAGCCGAGTGGGTTTGGGTCTAGCCGAGTGGGTTTGAGTCTAGCCGAGTGGGTTTGGGTGTAGCGGAGTGGGTTTGGGTCTAGCCGAGTGGGTTTGGGTCTAGCCGAGTGGGTTTGGGTCTAGCGGAGTGGGTTTGGGTCTAGCCGAGTGGGTTTGGGTCTAGTCGATTCGGTTTGGGTCTAGCAGAGTGGGATTGGGTTTAGCGGAGTGGGTTTGGGTCTAGCCGAGTGGGTTTGGGTCCAGCCGAGTGGGTTTGGGTCCAGCCGAGTGGGTTTTGGTCCAGCCGAGTGGGTTTTGGTCCAGCCGAGTGGGTTTGGGTCGAGCCGAGTGGGTTTAGGTCTAGCCGAGTGGTATTGGATCTAGCCGAGTGGTTTTGGGTCTAGCCGACTGGGTTTGGGTCTAGCCGCGTGGGTTTGGGTCTAGCCGAGTGGGTTTGGGTCTAGCCGAGTGGGTTTGGGTCGAGCCGAGTGAGTTTGGGTCTAGCCGAGTGGGTTTGGGTCTAGCCGAGGGGGTTTGGGTCTAGCCGAGTGGGTTTGGGTCTGGCCGAGTGGGTTTGGGTCTAACCGAGTGGGTTTGGGTCTCGCCGAGTGGGTTTGGGTCTAGCCGAGTGGGTTTGGGTCTAGCCGAGTGGGTTTAGGTCTAGCGGAGTGGGTTTGGGTCTAGCCGAGTGGGTTTGGGTCTAGCAGAGTGGGTTTGGGTCTAGCCGAGTGGGTTTGGGTCTAGCCGAGTGGGTTTGTGTCTAGCTGAGTGGGTTTGGGTCTAGCCGAGTGGGTTTGGGTCTAGCCGAGTGGGTTTAGGTCTAGCCGAGTGGGTTTGGGTCTAGCGGAGTGGGTTTGGGTCTAGCCGAGTGGGTTTGGGCCTAGCCGAGTGGTTTGGGTCTAGCGGAGTGGGTTTGGGTCTAGCTGAGTGGGTTTGGGTCTAGCCGAGTTGGATTGGGTCTAGCGGAGTGGGTTTGGGTTTAGCGGAGTGGGTTTGGGTCTAGCCGAGTGGGTTTGGGTCTGGCCGAGTGGGTTTGGGTCTAGCCGTGTGGGTTTGGGTCTAGCCGAGTGTGTTTGGGTCCAGCCGAGTGGGTTTGGGTCTTGCCGTGTGGGTTTGGGTCTAGCCGAGTGGGTTTGTGTCTAGTGGAGTGGGGTGGGTGTAGCCGAGTGGGTTTGGGTCGAACTGAGTGGGTTTGGGTCTAGCCGAGTGGGTTTGGGTCTAGCCGAGTGGGTTTGGGTCTAGCCGAGTGGATTTGGGTCTAGCGGAATGGGTTTGGGTCTAGCGGAGTGGGTTTGGGTCTAGCCGAATGGGTTTGGGTCTAGCCAAGTGGGTTTGGGTCTAGCCGAGTGGGTTTGGGTGTAGCGGAGTGGGTTTGAGTCTAGCCGAGTGGGTTTGGGTGTAGCGGAGTGGGTTTGGGTGTAGCGGAGTGGGTTTGGGTCTAGCCGAGTGGGTTTGGGTCTAGCGGAGTGGGTTTGGGTCCAGCCGAGTGGGTTTGGGTCCAGTCGAGTCGGTTTGGGTCTAGCGGAGTGGGTTAGGGTTTAGCGGAGTGGGTTTGGGTCTAGCCGAGTGGGTTTGGGTCCAGCCGAGTGGGTTTGGGTCCAGCCGAGTGGGTTTTGGTCCAGCCGAGTGGGTTTGGGTCGAGCCGAGTGGGTTTAGGTCTAGCCGAGTGGTATTGGATCTAGCCGAGTGGTTTTGGGTCTAGCCGACTGGGTTTGGGTCTAGCCGCGTGGGTTTGGGTCTAGCCGAGTGGGTTTGGGTGTAGCGGAGTGGGTTTGGGTCTAGCCGAGTGGGTTTGGGTCTCGCCGAGTGGGTTTGAGTCTATCCGAGTGGGTTTGGGTCTAGCCGAGTGGGTTTCGGTCTAGCCGAGTGGGTTTGGGTCTAGCGGAGTGGGTTTGGGTCTAGCGGAGTGGGTTTGGGTCTAGCGGAGTGGGTTTGGGTCTAGCCGAATGGGTTTGGATCTAGCCGAGTGGGTTTGGGTCTAGCCGAGTGGGTTTGGGTCTAGCCGAGTGGGTTTGGGTCTAGCCGAGTGGGTTTGGGTCTAGCCGAGTGGGCTTGGGCCTAGCGGAGTGGGTTTGGGTCTAGCCGAGTGGGTTTGGGTCTAGCCGAGTGGGTTTGGGTCTAGCCGAGTGGGTTTGGGTCCAGCCGAGTGGGTTTGGGTCTTGCCGTGTGGGTTTGGGTCCAGCCGAGTGGGTTTGTGTCTAGTGGAGTGGGTTTGGGTGTAGCCGAGTGGGTTTGGGTCGAACTGAGTGGGTTTGGGTCTAGCCGAGTGGGTTTGGGTCCAGACGAGTGGGTTTGGGTCCAGCCGAGTGGGTTTGGGTCCAGCCGAGTGGGTTTGGGTCTAGCCGAGTGGGTTTGGGTCTAGCCAAGTGGGTTTGGGTCTAGCCGAGTGGGTTTGGGTCTAGCCAAGTTGATTTGGGTCTAGCGGAGTGGGTTTGGGTCTAGCGGAGTGGGTTTGGGTCTAGCCGAGTGGGTTTGGGTCTCGCCGAGTGGGTTTGAGTCTATCCGAGTGGGTTTGGGTCCAGCCGAGTGGGTTTCGGTCTAGCCGAGTGGGTTTGGGTCTAGCGGAGTGGGTTTGGGTCTAGCGGAGTGGGTTTGGGTCTAGCGGAGTGGGTTTGGGTCTAGCCGAATGGGTTTGGATCTAGCCGAGTGGGTTTGGGTCTAGCCGAGTGGGTTTGGGTCTAGCCGAGTGGGTTTGGGTCTAGCCGAGTGGGTTTGGGTCTAGCCGAGTGGGCTTGGGCCTAGCGGAGTGGGTTTGGGTCTAGCCGAGTGGGTTTGGGTCTAGCCGAGTGGGTTTGGGTCTAGCCGAGTGGGTTTGGGTCCAGCCGAGTGGGTTTGGGTCTTGCCGTGTGGGTTTGGGTCCAGCCGAGTGGGTTTGTGTCTAGTGGAGTGGGTTTGGGTGTAGCCGAGTGGGTTTGGGTCGAACTGAGTGGGTTTGGGTCTAGCCGAGTGGGTTTGGGTCCAGACGAGTGGGTTTGGGTCCAGCCGAGTGGGTTTGGGTCCAGCCGAGTGGGTTTGGGTCTAGCCGAGTGGGTTTGGGTCTAGCCAAGTGGGTTTGGGTCTAGCCGAGTGGGTTTGGGTCTAGCCAAGTTGATTTGGGTCTAGCGGAGTGGGTTTGGGTCTAGCGGAGTGGGTTTGGGTCTAGCCGAATGGGTTTGGGTCTAGCCAAGTGGGTTTGGGTCTAGCCGAGTGGGTTTGGGTCTAGCCGAGTGGGTTTGAGTCTAGCCGAGTGGGTTTGGGTGTAGCGGAGTGGGTTTGGGTCTAGCCGAGTGGGTTTGGGTCTAGCCGAGTGGGTTTGGGTCTAGCGGAGTGGGTCTGGGTCTAGCCGAGTGGGTTTGGGTCTAGTTGAGTCGGTTTGGGTCTAGCGGAGTGGGCTTGGGTTTAGCGGAGTGGGTTTGGGTCTAGCCGAGTGGGTTTGGGTCCAGCCGAGTGGGTTTGGGTCCAGCCGAGTGGGTTTTGGTCCAGCCGAGTGGGTTTTGGTCCAGCCGAGTGGGTTTGGGTCGAGCCGAGTGGGTTTAGGTCTAGCCGAGTGGTATTGGATCTAGCCGAGTGGTTTTGGGTCTAGCCGACTGGGTTTGGGTCTAGCCGCGTGGGTTTGGGTCTAGCCGAGTGGGTTTGGGTCTAGCCGAGTGGGTTTGGGTCGAGCCGAGTGAGTTTGGGTGTAGCCGAGTGGGTTTGGGTCTAGCCGAGGGGGTTTGGGTCTAGCCGAGTGGGTTTGGGTCTGGCCGAGTGGGTTTGGGTCTAACCGAGTGGGTTTGGGTCTCGCCGAGTGGGTTTGGGTCTATCCGAGTGGGTTTGGGTCTAGCCGAGTGGGTTTAGGTCTAGCGGAGTGGGTTTGGGTCTAGCGGAGTGGGTTTGGGTCTAGCAGAGTGGGTTTGGGTCCAGCCGAGTAGGTTTGGGTCTAGCCGAGTGGGTTTGGGTCTAGCCGAGTGGGTTTGGGTCTAGCGGAGTGGGTTTGGGTCTAGCCGAGTGGGTTTGGGTCTAGCCGAGTGGGTTTGGGTCTAGCCGAGTGGGTTTGGGTCTAGCCGAGTGGGTTTGGGTCTAGCCGAGTGGGTTTGTGTCTAGCTGAGTGGGTTTGGATCTAGCCGAGAGGGTTTGGGTCTAGCCGAGTGGGTTTGGTTCGAGCCGAGTGGGTTTGGGTCTCGCCGAGTGGGTTTGGGTCTAGCGGAGTGGGTTTGGGTCTAGCCGAGTGGGTTTGGGCCTAGCCGAGTGGTTTGGGTCTAGCGGAGTGGGTTTGGGTCTAGCTGAGTGGGTTTGGGTCTAGCCGATTGGGTTTGGGTCTAGCCGAGTGGGTTTGGGCCTAGCCGTGTGGGTTTGAATCTACCCGAGTGGGTTTGGATCTAGCCGAGTGGGTTTGGGTCTAGCCGAGTGGGTTTGGGTCTAGCCGAGTGGGTTTGGGTCTAGCCGAGTGGGTTTGGGTCTAGCCGAGTGGGTTTGGGTCTAGCCGAGTGGGTTTGGGTCTAGCCGTGTGGGTTTGGAACTAGCCGAGTGGGTTTGGGTCTAGCCGAGTGGGTTTGGGTCTAGCCGAGTGGGTTTGTGTCTAGCCTAGTGGGTTTGGGTCTAGCCGAGTGGGTTTGGGTCTAGCCGAGTGGGTTTCGGTCTAGCCGAGTGGGTTTGGGTCTAGCGGAGTGGGTTTGGGTGTAGCGGAGTGGGTTTGGGTCTAGCGGAGAGGGTTTGGGTCTAGCGGAGTGGGTTTGGGTCTAGCCGAGTGGGTTTGGGTCTAGCTGAGTGGGTTTGGGTCTAGCCGAGTCGGTTTGGGTCTAGCGGAGTGGGTTTGGGTTTAGCGGAGTGGGTTTGGGTCTAGCCGAGTGGGTTTGGGTCTGCCCGAGTGGGTTTGGGTCTAGCCGAGTGGGTTTGTGTCTAGCTGAGTGGGTTTGGATCTAGCCGAGAGGGTTTGGGTCTAGCCGAGTGGGTTTGGTTCTAGCCGAGTGGGTTTGGGTCTAGCCGAGTGGGTTTGGGTCTAGCGGAGTGGGTTTGGGTCTAGCCGAGTGGGTTTGGGCCTAGCCGAGTGGTTTGGGTCTAGCGGAGTGGGTTTGGGTCTAGCTGAGTGGGTTTGGGTCTAGCCGAGTCGGTTTGGGTCTAGCGGAGTGGGTTTGGGTTTAGCGGAGTGGGTTTGGGTCTACCCGAGTGGGTTTCGGTCTAGCCGTGTGGGTTTGGGTCTAGCCGAGTGGGTTTGGGTCCAGCCGAGTGGGTTTGGGTCTAGCCGCGTGGGTTTGGGTCTAGCCGAGTGGGTTTGGGTGTAGCGGAGTGGGTTTGGGTCTAGCCGAGTGGGTTTGGGTCTAGCCGAATGGGTTTGAGTCTATCCGAGTGGGTTTGGGTCTAGCCGAGTGGGTTTCGGTCTAGCCGAGTGGGTTTGGGTCTAGCGGAGTGGGTTTGGGTCTAGCGGAGTGGATTTGGGTCTAGCGGAGTGGGTTTGGGTCTAGCCGAATGGGTTTGGGTCTAGCCGAGTGGGTTTGGGTCTAGCCGAGTGGGTTTGGGTCTAGCCGAGTGGGTTTGGGTCTAGCCGAGTGGGTTTGGGTCTAGCCGAGTGGGTTTGGGCCTAGCCGTGTGGGTTTGAATCTACCCGAGTGGGTTTGGATCTAGCCGAGTGGGTTTGGGTCTAGCCGAGTGGGTTTGGGTCTAGCCGAGTGGGTTTGGGTCTAGCCGAGTGGGTTTGGGTCTAGCCGAGTGGGTTTGGGTCTAGCCGAGTGGGTTTGGGTCTAGCCGTGTGGGTTTGGAACTAGCCGAGTGGGTTTGGGTCTAGCCGAGTGGGTTTGGGTCTAGCCGAGTGGGTTTGGGTCTAGCCTAGTGGGTTTGGGTCTAGCCGAGTGGGTTTGGGTCTAGCCGAGTGGGTTTCGGTCTAGCCGAGTGGGTTTGGGTCTAGCGGAGTGGGTTTGGGTGTAGCGGAGTGGGTTTGGGTCTAGCGGAAAGGGTTTGGGTCTAGCGGAGTGGGTTTGGGTCTAGCCGAATGGGTTTGGGTCTAGCCGAGTGGGTTTGGGTCTAGCCGAGTGGGTTTGGGTCCAGCCGAGTGGGTTTGGGTCTAGCCGAGTGGGTTTGGGTCTAGCCGAGTGGGTTTGGGTCTAGCCGAGTGGGTTTGTGTCTAGCTGAGTGGGTTTGGATCTAGCCGAGAGGGTTTGGGTCTAGCCGAGTGGGTTTGGTTCTAGCCGAGTGGGTTTGGGTCTAGCCGAGTGGGTTTGGGTCTAGCGGAGTGGGTTTGGGTCTAGCCGAGTGGGTTTGGGCCTAGCCGAGTGGTTTGGGTCTAGCGGAGTGGGTTTGGGTCTAGCTGAGTGGGTTTGGGTCTAGCCGAGTCGGTTTGGGTCTAGCGGAGTGGGTTTGGGTTTAGCGGAGTGGGTTTGGGTCTAGCCGAGTGGGTTTGGGTCTGCCCGAGTGGGTTTGGTTCTAGCCGAGTGGGTTTGTGTCTAGCTGAGTGGGTTTGGAACTAGCCGAGAGGGTTTGGGTCTAGCCAAGTGGGTTTGGTTCTAGCCGAGTGGGTTTGGGTCTAGCCGAGTGGGTTTGGGTCTAGCGGAGTGGGTTTGGGTCTAGCCGAGTGGGTTTGGGCCTAGCCGAGTGGTTTGGGTCTAGCGGAGTGGGTTTGGGTCTAGCTGAGTGGGTTTGGGTCTAGCCGAGTCGGTTTGGGTCTAGCGGAGTGGGTTTGGGTTTAGCGGAGTGGGTTTGGGTCTAGCCGAGTGGGTTTGGGTCTACCCGAGTGGGTTTGGGTCTAGCCGTGTGGGTTTGGGTCTAGCCGAGTGGGTTTGGGTCCAGCCGAGTGGGTTTGGGTCTAGCCGCGTGGGTTTGGGTCTAGCCGAGTGGGTTTGGGTGTAGCGGAGTGGGTTTGGGTCTAGCCGAGTGGGTTTGGGTCTAGCCGAATGGGTTTGAGTCTATCCGAGTGGGTTTGGGTCTAGCCGAGTGGGTTTCGGTCTAGCCGAGTGGGTTTGGGTCTAGCGGAGTGGGTTTGGGTCTAGCGGAGTGGATTTGGGTCTAGCGGAGTGGGTTTGGGTCTAGCCGAATGGATTTGGGTCTAGCCGAGTGGGTTTGGGTCTAGCCGAGTGGGTTTGGGTCTAGCCGAGTGGGTTTGGGTCTAGCCGAGTGGGTTTGGGTCTAGCCGAGTGGGTTTGGGCCTAGCCGTGTGGGTTTGAATCTACCCGAGTGGGTTTGGATCTAGCCGAGTGGGTTTGGGTCTAGCCGAGTGGGTTTGGGTCCAGCCGAGTGGGTTTGGGTCTAGCCGAGTGGGTTTGGGTCTAGCCGAGTGGGTTTGGGTCTAGCCGAGTGGGTTTGGGTCTAGCCGTGTGGGTTTGGAACTAGCCGAGTGGGTTTGGGTCTAGCCGAGTGGGTTTGGGTCTAGCCGAGTGGGTTTGGGTCTAGCCTAGTGGGTTTGGGTCTAGCCGAGTGGGTTTGGGTCTAGCCGAGTGGGTTTCGGTCTAGCCGAGTGGGTTTGGGTCTAGCGGAGTGGGTTTGGGTGTAGCGGAGTGGGTTTGGGTCTAGCGGAAAGGGTTTGGGTCTAGCGGAGTGGGGTTGGGTCTAGCCGAATGGGTTTGGGTCTAGCCGAGTGGGTTTGGGTCTAGCCGAGTGGGTTTGGGTCCAGCCGAGTGGGTTTGGGTCTAGCCGAGTGGGTTTGGGTCTAGCCGAGTGGGTTTGGGTCTAGCCGAGTGGGTTTGTGTCTAGCTGAGTGGGTTTGGATCTAGCCGAGAGGGTTTGGGTCTAGCCGAGTGGGTTTGGTTCTAGCCGAGTGGGTTTGGGTCTAGCCGAGTGGGTTTGGGTCTAGCGGAGTGGGTTTGGGTCTAGCCGAGTGGGTTTGGGCCTAGCCGAGTGGTTTGGGTCTAGCGGAGTGGGTTTGGGTCTAGCTGAGTGGGTTTGGGTCTAGCCGAGTCGGTTTGGGTCTAGCGGAGTGGGTTTGGGTTTAGCGGAGTGGGTTTGGGTCTAGCCGAGTGGGTTTGGGTCTACCCGAGTGGGTTTGGGTCCAGCCGTGTGGGTTTGGGTCTAGCCGAGTGGGTTTGGGTCCAGCCGAGTGGGTTTGGGTCTAGCCTCGTGGGTTTGGGTCTAGCCGAGTGGGTTTGGGTGTAGCGGAGTGGGTTTGGGTCTAGCCGAGTGGGTTTAGGTCTAGCCGAATGGGTTTGAGTCTATCCGAGTGGGTTTGGGTCTAGCCGAGTGGGTTTCCGTCTAGCCGAGTGGGTTTGGGTCTAGCGGAGTGGGTTTGGGTCTAGCGGAGTGGGTTTGGGTCTAGCGGAGTGGGTTTGGGTCTAGCCGAGTGGGTTTGGTTCTGGCCGAGTGGGTTTGGGTCTAGCCGAGTGGGTTTGGATCTAGCGGAGTGGGTTTGGGTCTAGCCGAGTGGGTTTGGGCCTAGCCGAGTGGTTTGGGTCTAGCGGAGTGGGTTTGGGTCTAGCTGAGTGGGTTTGGGTCTAGCCGAGTCGGTTTGGGTCTAGCGGAGTGGGTTTGGGTTTAGCGGAGTGGGTTTGGGTCTAGCCGAGTGGGTTTGGGTCTACCCGAGTGGGTTTGGGTCTAGCCGTGTGGGTTTGGGTCTAGCCGAGTGGGTTTGGGTCCAGCCGAGTGGGTTTGGGTCTAGCCGCGTGGGTTTGGGTCTAGCCGAGTGGGTTTGGGTGTAGCGGAGTGGGTTTGGGTCTAGCCGAGTGGGTTTGGGTCTAGCCGAATGGGTTTGAGTCTATCCGAGTGGGTTTGGGTCTAGCCGAGTGGGTTTCGGTCTAGCCGAGTGGGTTTGGGTCTAGCGGAGTGGGTTTGGGTCTAGCGGAGTGGATTTGGGTCTAGCGGAGTGGGTTTGGGTCTAGCCGAATGGGTTTGGGTCTAGCCGAGTGGGTTTGGGTCTAGCCGAGTGGGTTTGGGTCTAGCCGAGTGGGTTTGGGTCTAGCCGAGTGGGTTTGGGTCTAGCCGAGTGGGTTTGGGCCTAGCCGTGTGGGTTTGAATCTACCCGAGTGGGTTTGGATCTAGCCGAGTGGGTTTGGGTCTAGCCGAGTGGGTTTGGGTCTAGCCGAGTGGGTTTGGGTCTAGCCGAGTGGGTTTGGGTCTAGCCGAGTGGGTTTGGGTCTAGCCGAGTGGGTTTGGGTCTAGCCGTGTGGGTTTGGAACTAGCCGAGTGGGTTTGGGTCTAGCCGAGTGGGTTTGGGTCTAGCCGAGTGGGTTTGGGTCTAGCCTAGTGGGTTTGGGTCTAGCCGAGTGGGTTTGGGTCTAGCCGAGTGGGTTTCGGTCTAGCCGAGTGGGTTTGGGTCTAGCGGAGTGGGTTTGGGTGTAGCGGAGTGGGTTTGGGTCTAGCGGAAAGGGTTTGGGTCTAGCGGAGTGGGGTTGGGTCTAGCCGAATGGGTTTGGGTCTAGCCGAGTGGGTTTGGGTCTAGCCGAGTGGGTTTGGGTCCAGCCGAGTGGGTTTGGGTCTAGCCGAGTGGGTTTGGGTCTAGCCGAGTGGGTTTGGGTCTAGCCGAGTGGGTTTGTGTCTAGCTGAGTGGGTTTGGATCTAGCCGAGAGGGTTTGGGTCTAGCCGAGTGGGTTTGGTTCTAGCCGAGTGGGTTTGGGTCTAGCCGAGTGGGTTTGGGTCTAGCGGAGTGGGTTTGGGTCTAGCCGAGTGGGTTTGGGCCTAGCCGAGTGGTTTGGGTCTAGCGGAGTGGGTTTGGGTCTAGCTGAGTGGGTTTGGGTCTAGCCGAGTCGGTTTGGGTCTAGCGGAGTGGGTTTGGGTTTAGCGGAGTGGGTTTGGGTCTAGCCGAGTGGGTTTGGGTCTACCCGAGTGGGTTTGGGTCCAGCCGTGTGGGTTTGGGTCTAGCCGAGTGGGTTTGGGTCCAGCCGAGTGGGTTTGGGTCTAGCCTCGTGGGTTTGGGTCTAGCCGAGTGGGTTTGGGTGTAGCGGAGTGGGTTTGGGTCTAGCCGAGTGGGTTTAGGTCTAGCCGAATGGGCTTGAGTCTATCCGAGTGGGTTTGGGTCTAGCCGAGTGGGTTTCCGTCTAGCCGAGTGGGTTTGGGTCTAGCGGAGTGGGTTTGGGTCTAGCGGAGTGGGCTTGGGTCTAGCGGAGTGGGTTTGGGTCTAGCCGAGTGGGTTTGGGTCTACCCGAGTGGGTTTGGGTCTAGCCGTGTGGGTTTGGGTCTAGCCGAGTGGGTTTGGGTCCAGCCGAGTGGGTTTGGGTCTAGCCGCGTGGGTTTGGGTCTAGCCGAGTGGGTTTGGGTGTAGCGGAGTGGGTTTGGGTCTAGCCGAGTGGGTTTGGGTCTAGCCGAATGGGTTTGAGTCTATCCGAGTGGGTTTGGGTCTAGCCGAGTGGGTTTCGGTCTAGCCGAGTGGGTTTGGGTCTAGCGGAGTGGGTTTGGGTCTAGCGGAGTGGATTTGGGTCTAGTGGAGTGGGTTTGGGTCTAGCCGAATGGGTTTGGGTCTAGCCGAGTGGGTTTGGGTCTAGCCGAGTGGGTTTGGGTCTAGCCGAGTGGGTTTGGGTCTAGCCGAGTGGGTTTGGGTCTAGCCGAGTGGGTTTGGGCCTAGCCGTGTGGGTTTGAATCTACCCGAGTGGGTTTGGATCTAGCCGAGTGGGTTTGGGTCTAGCCGAGTGGGTTTGGGTCTAGCCGAGTGGGTTTGGGTCTAGCCGAGTGGGTTTGGGTCTAGCCGAGTGGGTTTCGGTCTAGCCGTGTGGGTTTGGAACTAGCCGAGTGGGTTTGGGTCTAGCCGAGTGGGTTTGGGTCTAGCCGAGTGGGTTTGGGTCTAGCCTAGTGGGTTTGGGTCTAGCCGAGTGGGTTTGGGTCTAGCCGAGTGGGTTTCGGTCTAGCCGAGTGGGTTTGGGTCTAGCGGAGTGGGTTTGGGTGTAGCGGAGTGGGTTTGGGTCTAGCGGAAAGGGTTTGGGTCTAGCGGAGTGGGTTTGGGTCTAGCCGAATGGGTTTGGGTCTAGCCGAGTGGGTTTGGGTCTAGCCGAGTGGGTTTGGGTCCAGCCGAGTGGGTTTGGGTCTAGCCGAGTGGGTTTGGGTCTAGCCGAGTGGGTTTGGGTCTAGCGGAGTGGGTTTGGGTCTAGCCGAGTGGGTTTGGGTCTAGCCGAGTGGGTTTGGGTCTAGCCGAGTGGGTTTGGGTCTAGCCGAGTGGGTTTGGGTCTAGCCGAGTGGGTTTGTGTCTAGCTGAGTGGGTTTGGATCTAGCCGAGAGGGTTTGGGTCTAGACGAGTGGGTTTGGTTCTAGCCGAGTGGGTTTGGGTCTAGCCGAGTGGGTTTGGGTCTGGCGGAGTGGGTTTGGGTCTAGCCGAGTGGGTTTGGGCCTAGCCGAGTGGTTTGGGTCTAGCGGAGTGGGTTTGGGTCTAGCTGAGTGGGTTTGGGTCTAGCCGAGTCGGTTTGGGTCTAGCGGAGTGGGTTTGGGTTTAGCGGAGTGGGTTTGGGTCTAGCCGAGTGGGTTTGGGTCTACCCGAGTGGGTTTGGGTCTAGCCGTGTGGGTTTGGGTCTAGCCGAGTGGGTTTGGGTCCAGCCGAGTGGGTTTGGGTCTAGCCTCGTGGGTTTGGGTCTAGCCGAGTGGGTTTGGGTGTAGCGGAGTGGGTTTGGGTCTAGCCGAGTGGGTTTGGGTCTAGCGGAGTGGGTTTGGGTCTAGCGGAGTGGGTTTGGGTCTAGCCGAATGGGTTTGGGTCTAGCCGAGTGGGTTTGGGTCTAGCCGAGTGGGTTTGGGTCTAGCCGAGTGGGTTTGGGTCTAGCCGAGTGGGTTTGGGTCTAGCCGAGTGGGTTTGGGCCTAGCGGAGTGGGTTTGGGTCTAGCCGAGTGGGTTTGGGTCTAGCCGAGTGGGTTTGGGTCTAGCCGAGTGGGTTTGGGTCTAGCCGAGTGGGTTTGGGTCTAGCCGAGTGCGTTTGTGTCTAGCTGAGTGGGTTTGGTTCTAGCCGAGAGGGTTTGGGTCTAGCCGAGTGGGTTTGGGTCTAGCCGAGTGGGTTTGGGTCTAGCCGAGTGGGTTTGGGTCTAGCGGAGTGGGTTTGGGTCTAGCCGAGTGGGTTTGGGCCTAGCCGAGTGGTTTGGGTCTAGCGGAGTGGGTTTGGGTCTAGCTGAGTGGGTTTGGGTCTAGCCGAGTCGGTTTGGGTCTAGCGGAGTGGGTTTGGGTTTAGCGGAGTGGGTTTGGGTCTAGCCGAGTGGGTTTGGGTCTAGCCGAGTGGGTTTGGGTCTAGCCGAGTGGGTTTGGGTCTAGCCGAGTGGGTTTGGGCCTAGCCGAGTGGTTTGGGTCTAGCGGAGTGGGTTTGGGTCTAGCTGAGTGGGTTTGGGTCTAGCCGAGTCGGTTTGGGTCTAGCGGAGTGGGTTTGGGTTTAGCGGAGTGGGTTTGGGTCTAGCCGAGTGGGTTTGGGTCTAGCCGAGTGGGTTTGGGTCTAGCCGAGTGGGTTTGGGTCTAGCCGAGTGGGTTTGGGTCCAGCCGAGTGGGTTTGGGTCTTGCCGTGTGGGTTTGGGTCTAGCCGAGTGGGTTTGTGTCTAGTGGAGTGGGTTTGGGTGTAGCCGAGTGGGTTTGGGTCGAACTGAGTGGGTTTGGGTCTAGCCGAGTGGGTTTGGGTCCAGACGAGTGGGTTTGGGTCCAGCCGAGTGGGTTTGGGTGCAGCCGAGTGGGTTTGGGTCTAGCCGAGTGGGTTTGGGTCTAGCCGAGTGGGTTTGGGTCTAGCCGAGTGGGTTTGGGTCGAGCCGAGTGGGTTTGGGTCTAGCCGAGTGGGTTTGGGTCTAGCCGAGGGGGTTTGGGTCTAGCCGAGTGGGTTTGGGTCTGGCCGAGTGGGTTTGGGTCTAGCCGAGTGGGTTTGGGTCTCGCCGAGTGGGTTTGGGTCTAGCCGAGTGGGTTTGGGTCTAGCCGAGTGGGTTTAGGTCTAGCGGAGTGGGTTTGGGTCTAGCCGAGTGGGTTTGGGTCTAGCAGAGTGGGTTTGGGTCTAGCCGAGTGGGTTTGGGTCTAGCCGAGTGGGTTTGGGTCTAGCCGAGTGGGTTTGGGTCTAGCGGAGTGGGTTTGGGTCTAGCCGAATGGGTTTGGGTCTAGCCGAGTGGGTTTGGGTCTAGCAGAGTGGATTTGGGTCTAGCGGACTGGGTTTGGGTCTATCCGAGTGGGTTTGGGTCTAGCGGAGTGGGTTTGGGTCTAGCCGAGTGGGTTTGGGCCTAGCCGAGTGGTTTGGGTCTAGCGGAGTGGGTTTGGGTCTAGCTGAGTGGGTTTGGGTCTAGCCGAGTCGGTTTGGGTCTAGCGGAGTGGGTTTGGGTTTAGCGGAGTGGGTTTGGGTCTAGCCGAGTGGGTTTGGGTCTAGCCGAGTGGGTTTGGGTCTAGCCGTGTGGGTTTGGGTCTAGCCGAGTGGGTTTGGGTCCAGCCGAGTGGGTTTGGGTCTTGCCGTGTGGGTTTGGGTCTAGCCGAGTGGGTTTGTGTCTAGTGGAGTGGGTTTGGGTGTAGCCGAGTGGGTTTGGGTCGAACTGAGTGGGTTTGGGTCTAGCCGAGTGGGGTTGGGTCCAGACGAGTGGGTTTGGGTCCAGCCGAGTGGGTTTGGGTCCAGCCGAGTGGGTTTGGGTCTAGCCGAGTGGGTTTGGGTCTAGCCGAGTGGGTTTGGGTCTAGCCGAGTGGGTTTGGGTCGAGCCGAGTGGTTTGGGTCTAGCCGAGTGGGTTTGGGTCTAGCCGAGGGGGTTTGGGTCTAGCCGAGTGGGTTTGGGTCTGGCCGAGTGGGTTTGGGTCTAGCCGAGTGGGTTTGGGTCTCGCCGAGTGGGTTTGGGTCTAGCCGAGTGGGTTTGGGTCTAGCCGAGTGGGTTTAGGTCTAGCGGAGTGGGTTTGGGTCTAGCCGAGTGGGTTTGGGTCTAGCAGAGTGGGTTTGGGTCTAGCCGAGTGGGTTTGGGTCTAGCCGAGTGGGTTTGGGTCTAGCCGAGTGGGTTTGGGTCTAGCCGAGTGGGTTTGGGTCTAGCCGAGTGGGTTTGGGTCTAGCGGAGTGGGTTTGGGTCTAGCCGAGTGGGTTTGGGCCTAGCCGAGTGGTTTGGGTCTAGCGGAGTGGGTTTGGGTCTAGCTGAGTGGGTTTGGGTCTAGCCGAGTCGGTTTGGGTCTAGCGGAGTGGGTTTGGGTTTAGCGGAGTGGGTTTGGGTCTAGCCGAGTGGGTTTGGGTCTAGCCGAGTGGGTTTGGGTCTAGCCGTGTGGGTTTGGGTCTAGCCGAGTGGGTTAGGGTCCAGCCGAGTGGGTTTGGGTCTTGCCGTGTGGGTTTGGGTCTAGCCGAGTGGGTTTGTGTCTAGTGGAGTGGGTTTGGGTGTAGCCGAGTGGGTTTGGGTCGAACTGAGTGGGTTTGGGTCTAGCCGAGTGGGTTTGGGTCCAGACGAGTGGGTTTGGGTCCAGCCGAGTGGGTTTGGGTCCAGCCGAGTGGGTTTGGGTCTAGCCGAGTGGGTTTGGGTCTAGCCGAGTGGGTTTGGGTCTAGCCGAGTGGGTTTGGGTCGAGCCGAGTGGGTTTGGGTCTAGCCGAGTGGGTTTGGGTCTAGCCGAGGGGGTTTGGGTCTAGCCGAGTGGGTTTGGGTCTGGCCGAGTGGGTTTGGGTCCAGCCGAGTGGGTTTGGGTCTCGCCGAGTGGGTTTGGGTCTAGCCGAGTGGGTTTGGGTCTAGCCGAGTGGGTTTAGGTCTAGCGGAGTGGGTTTGGGTCTAGCCGAGTGGGTTTGGGTCTAGCAGAGTGGGTTTGGGTCTAGCCGAGTGGGTTTGGGTCTAGCCGAGTGGGTTTGGGTCTAGCCGAGTGGGTTTGGGTCTAGCCGAGTGGGTTTGGGTCTAGCGGAGTGGGTTTGGGTCTAGCCGAATGGGTTTGGGTCTAGCCGAGTGGGTTTGGGTCTAGCAGAGTGGATTTGGGTCTAGCGGACTGGGTTTGGGTCTATCCGAGTGGGTTTGGGTCTAGCCGTGTGGGTTTGAGTCTACCCGAGTGGGTTTGGATCTAGCCGAGTGGGTTTGGGTCTAGCCGAGTGGGTTTGGGTCTAGCCGAGTGGGTTTGGTTCTAGCCGAGTGGGTTTGGGTCTAGCCGAGTGGGTTTGGGTCTAGCCGAGTGGGTTTGGGTCTAGCCGTGTGGGTTTGGAACTAGCCCAGTGGGTTTGGGTCTAGCCGAGTGGGTTTGTGTCTAGCCGAGTGGGTTTGGGTCTAGCCGAGTGGGTTTGGGTCTAGCCGAGTGGGTTTGGGTCTAGCCGAGTGGGTTTCGGTCTAGCCGAGTGGGTTTGGGTCTAGCGGAGTGGGTTTGGGTGTAGCGAAGTGGGTTTGGGTCTAGCGGAGAGGGTTTGGGTCTAGTGGAGTGGGTTTGGGTCTAGCCGAATGGGTTTGGGTCTAGCCGAGTGGGTTTGGGTCTAGCCGAGTGGGTTTGGGTCCAGCCGAGTGGGTTTGGGTCTAGCCGAGTGGGTTTGGGTCTAGCCGAGTGGGTTTGGGTCTAGCGGAGTGGGTTTGGGTCTAGCCGAGTGGGTTTGGGTCTAGCCGAGTGGGTTTGGGTCTAGCCGAGTGGGGTATGGGTCTAGCCGAGTGGGTTTGGGTCTAGCCGAGTGGGTTTGTGTCTAGCTGAGAAGGTTTGGATCTAGCCGAGAGGGTTTGGGTCTAGCCGAGTGGGTTTGGGTCTAGCCGAGTGGGTTTGGGTCTAGCCGAGTGGGTTTGGGTCTAGCGGAGTGGGTTTGGGTCTAGCCGAGTGGGTTTGGGCCTAGCCGAGTGGTTTGGGTCTAGCGGAGTGGGTTTGGGTCTTGCTGAGTGGGTTTGGGTCTAGCCTAGTCGGTTTGGGTCTAGCGCAGTGGGTTTGGGTCTGGCGGAGTGGGTTTGGGTCTAGCCGAGTGGGTTTGGGTCTACCCGAGTGGGTTTGGGTCGAGCCGTGTGGGTTTGGGTCTAGCCGAGTGGGTTTGGGTCCAGCCGAGTGGGTTTGGGTCTTGCCGTGTGGGTTTGGGTCTAGCCGAGTGGGTTTGTGTCCAGTGGAGTGGGTTTGGGTGTAGCCGAGTGGGTTTGGGTCGAACTGAGTGGGTTTGGGTCTAGCCGAGTGGGTTTGGGTCCAGACGAGTGGGTTTGGGTCCAGCCGAGTGGGTTTGGGTCCAGCGGAGTGGGTTTGGGTCTAGCCGAGTGGGTTTGGGTCTAGCCGAGTGGGTTTGGGTCTAGCCGAGTGGGTTTGGGTGTAGCCGAGTGGATTTGGGTCTAGCGGAGTGGGTTTGGGTCTAGCGGAGTGGGTTAGGGTCTAGCCGAATCGGTTTGGGTCTAGCCAAGTGGGTTTGGGTCTAGCCGAGTGGGTTTGGGTCTAGCCGAGTGGGTTTGAGTCTAGCCGAGTGGGTTTGGGTGTAGCGGAGTGGGTTTGGGTCTAGCCGAGTGGGTTTGGGTCTAGCCGAGTGGGTTTGGGTCTAGCGGAGTGGGTTTGGGTCTAGCCGAGTGGGTTTGGGTCTAGTCGAGTCGGTTTGGGTCTAGCGGAGTGGGTTTGGGTTTAGCGGAGTGGGTTTGGGTCTGGCCGAGTGGGTTTGGGTCCAGCCGAGTGGGTTTGGGTCCAGCCGAGTGGGTTTTGGTCCAGCCGAGTGGGTTTGGGTCAAGCCGAGTGGGTTTAGGTCTAGCCGAGTGGTATTGGATCTAGCCGAGTGGTTTTGGGTCTAGCCGACTGGGTTTGGGTCTAGCCGAGTGGGTTTGGGTCTAGCCGAGTGGGTTTGGGTTGAGCCGAGTGGGTTTGGGTCTAGCCGAGTGGGTTTGGGTCTAGCCGAGTGGGTTTGGGTCTAGCCGAGTGGGTTTGGGTCTGGCCGAGTGGGTTTGGGTCTAGCCGAGTGGGTTTGGGTCTCGCCGAGTGGGTTTGGGTCTAGCCGAGTGGGTTTGGGTCTAGCCGAGTGGGTTTGGGTCTAGCGGAGTGGGTTTGGGTCTAGCCGAGTGGGTTTGGGTCTAGTAGAGTGGGTTTGGGTCTAGCCGAGTGGGTTTGGGTCTAGCCGAGTGGGTTTGGGTCTAGCCGAGTGGGTTTGGGTCTAGCGGAGTGGGTTTGGGTCTAGCGGAGTGGGTTTGGGTCTAGCCGAATGGGTTTGGGTCTAGCCGAGTGGGTTTGGGTCTAGCGGAGTGGATTTGGGTCTAGCGGACTGGGTTTGGGTCTATCCGAGTGGGTTTGGGTCTAGCCGTGTGGGTTTGAGTCTACCCGAGTGGGTTTGGATCTAGCCGAGTGGGTTTGGGTCTAGCCGAGTGGGTTTGGGTCTAGCCGAGTGGGTTTGGGTCTAGCCGAGTGGGTTTGGGTCTAGCCGAGTGGGTTTGGGTCTAGCCGAGTGGGTTTGGGTCTAGCCGAGTGGGTTTGGAACTAGCCGAGTGGGTTTGGGTCTAGCCGAGTGGGTTTGGGTCTAGCCGAGTGGGTTTGGGTCTAGCCTAGTGGGTTTGGGTCTAGCCGAGTGGGTTTGGGACTAGCCGAGTGGGTTTGGGTCTAGCCGAGTGGGTTTGGGTCGAGCCAAGTGGGTTTGGGTCTAGCCGAGTGGGTTTGGGTCTAGCCGAGTGGGTTTGGGTCTAGCCGAGTGGGTTTGTGTCTAGCCGAGTGGGTTTGGGTCTAGTGGAGTGGGTTTGGGTCTAGCCGAGTGGGTTTAGGTCTAGCCGAGTGGTATTGGATCTAGCCGAGTGGTTTTTGGTCTAGCCGAGTGGGTTTGGGTCTAGCCGAGTGGGTTTGGGTCTAGCCGAGTGGGTTTGGGTCTAGCCGAGTGGGATTGGGTCGAGCCGAGTGGGTTTGGGTCTAGCCGAGAGGGTTTGGGTCTAGCCGAGTGGGTTTGGGTCTAGCCGAGTGGGTTTGGGTCTAGCCGAGTGGGTTTGGGTCTAGCCGAGTGGGTTTGTGTCTAGCTGAGTGGGTTTGGATCTAGCCGAGAGGGTTTGGGTCTAGCCGAGTGGGTTTGGGTCTAGCCGAGTGGGTTTGGGTCTAGCCGAGTGGGTTTGGGTCTAGCGGAGTGGGTTTGGGTCTAGCCGAGTGGGTTTGGGCCTAGCCGAGTGGTTTAGGTCTAGCGGAGTGGGTTTGGGTCTAGCTGAGTGGGTTTGGGTCTAGCCGAGTCGGTTTGGGTCTAGCGGAGTGGGTTTGGGTTTAGCGGAGTGGGTTTGGGTCTAGCCGAGTGGGTTTGGGTCTACCCGAGTGGGTTTGGGTCTAGCCGTGTGGGTTTGGGTCTAGCCGAGTGGGTTTGGGTCCAGCCGAGTGGGTATGGGTCTTGCCGTGTGGGTTTGGGTCTAGCCGAGTGGGTTTGTGTCTGGTGGAGTGGGTTTGGGTGTAGCCGAGTGGGTTTGGGTCGAACTGAGTGGGTTTGGGTCTAGCCGAGTGGGTTTGGGTCCAGAAGAGTGGGTTTGGGTCCAGCCGAGTGGGTTTGGGTCCAGCCGAGTGGGTTTGGGTCTAGCCGAGTGGGTTTGGGTCTAGCCGAGTGGGTTTGGGTCTAGCCGAGTGGGTTTGGGTCTAGCCGAGTGGGATTGGGTCGAGCCGAGTGGGTTTGGGTCTAGCCGAGTGGGTTTGGGTCTCGCCGAGTGGGTTTGGGTCTAGCCGAGTGGGTTTGGGTCTAGCCGAGTGGGTTTGGGTCTAGCCGAGTGGGTTTGTGTCTAGCTGAGTGGGTTTGGATCTAGCCGAGAGGGTTTGGGTCTAGCCGAGTGGGTTTGGGTCTAGCCGAGTGGGTTTGGGTCTAGCCGAGTGGGTTTGGGTCTAGCGGAGTGGGTTTGGGTCTAGCCGAGTGGGTTTGGGCCTAGCCGAGTGGTTTGGTTCTAGCGGAGTGGGTTTGGGTCTAGCTGAGTGGGTTTGGGTCTAGCCGAGTCGGTTTGGGTCTAGCGGAGTGGGTTTGGGTTTAGCGGAGTGGGTTTGGGTCTAGCCTAGTGGGTTTGGGTCTACCCGAGTGGGTTTGGGTCTAGCCGTGTGGGTTTGGGTCTAGCCGAGTGGGTTTGGGTCCAGCCGAGTGGGTATGGGTCTTGCCGTGTGGGTTTGGGTCTAGCCGAGTGGGTTTGTGTCTGGTGGAGTGGGTTTGGGTGTAGCCGAGTGGGTTTGGGTCGAACTGAGTGGGTTTGGGTCTAGCCGAGTGGGTTTGGGTCCAGAAGAGTGGGTTTGGGTCCAGCCGAGTGGGTTTGGGTCCAGCCGAGTGGGTTTGGGTCTAGCCGAGTGGGTTTGGGTCTAGCCGAGTGGGTTTGGGTCTAGCCGAGTGGGTTTGGGTCTAGCCGAGTGGATTTGGGTCTAGCCGAGTGGGTTTGGGTCTAGCGGAGTGGGTTTGGGTCTAGCTGAGTGGGTTTGGATCTAGCCGAGAGGGTTTGGGTCTAGCCGAGTGGGTTTGGGTCTAGCCGAGTGGGTTTGGGTCTAGCCGAGTGGGTTTGGGTCTAGCGGAGTGGGTTTGGGTCTAGCCGAGTGGGTTTGGGCCTAGCCGAGTGGTTTAGGTCTAGCGGAGTGGGTTTGGGTCTAGCTGAGTGGGTTTGGGTCTAGCCGAGTCGGTTTGGGTCTAGCGGAGTGGGTTTGGGTCTAGCCGAGTGGGTTTGGGCCTAGCCGAGTGGTTTGGTTCTAGCGGAGTGGGTTTGGGTCTAGCTGAGTGGGTTTGGGTCTAGCCGAGTCGGTTTGGGTCTAGCGGAGTGGGTTTGGGTTTAGCGGAGTGGGTTTGGGTCTAGCCGAGTGGGTTTGGGTCTAGCCTAGTGGGTTTGGGTCTAGCCGTGTGGGTTTGGGTCTAGCCGAGTGGGTTTGGGTCCAGCCGAGTGGGTATGGGTCTTGCCGTGTGGGTTTGGGTCTAGCCGAGTGGGTTTGTGTCTGGTGGAGTGGGTTTGGGTGTAGCCGAGTGGGTTTGGGTCGAACTGAGTGGGTTTGGGTCTAGCCGAGTGGGTTTGGGTCCAGAAGAGTGGGTTTGGGTCCAGCCGAGTGGGTTTGGGTCCAGCCGAGTGGGTTTGGGTCTAGCCGAGTGGGTTTGGGTCTAGCCGAGTGGGTTTGGGTCTAGCCGAGTGGGTTTGGGTCTAGCCGAGTGGATTTGGGTCTAGCGGAGTGGGTTTGGGTATAGCGGAGTGGGTTTGGGTCTAGCCGAATGGGTTTGGGTCTAGCCAAGTGGGTTTGGGTCTAGCCGAGTGGGTTTGGGTCTAGCCGAGTGTGTTTGAGTCTAGCCGAGTGGGTTTGGGTGTAGCGGAGTGGGTTTGGGTCTAGCCGAGTGGGTTTGGGTCTAGCCGAGTGGGTTTGGGTCTAGCGGAGTGGGTTTGGGTCTAGCCGAGTGGGTTTGGGTCTAGTCGAGTCGGTTTGGGTCTAGCGGAGTGGGTTTGGGTTTAGCGGAGTGGGTTTGGGTCTAGCCGAGTGGGTTTGGGTCCAGCCGAGTGGGTTTGGTTCCAGCCGAGTGGGTTTTGGTCCAGCCGAGTGGGTTTGGGTCGAGCCGAGTGGGTTTAGGTCTAGCCGAGTGGTATTGGATCTAGCCGAGTGGTTTTGGGTCTAGCCGACTGGGTTTGGGTCTAGCCGAGTGGGTTTGGGTCTAGCCGAGTGGGTTTGGGTCTAGCCGAGTGGGTTTGGGTCGAGCCGAGTGGGTTTGGGTCTAGCCGAGTGGGTTTGGGTCTAGCCGAGTGGGTTTGGGTCTAGCCGAGTGGGTTTGGGTCTAGCCGAGTGGGTTTGGGTCTGGCCGAGTGGGTTTGGGTCTAGCCGAGTGGGTTTGGGTCTCGCCGAGTGGGTTTGGGTCTGGCCGAGTGGGTTTGGGTCTAGCCGAGTGGGTTTAGGTCTAGCGGAGTGGGTTTGGGTCTAGCCGAGTGGGTTTGGGTCTAGCAGAGTGGGTTTGGGTCTAGCCGAGTGGGTTTGGGTCTAGCCGAGTGGGTTTGGGTCTAGCCGAGTGGGTTTGGGTCTAGCCGAGTGGGTTTGGGTCTAGCCGAGTGGGTTTGGGTCTAGCGGAGTGGGTTTGGGTCTAGCCGAATGGGTTTGGGTCTAGCCGAGTGGGTTTGGGTCTAGCGGAGTGGATTTGGGTCTAGCGGACTGGGTTTGGGTCTATCAGAGTGGGTTTGGGTCTAGCCGTGTGGGTTTGAGTCTACCCGAGTGGGTTTGGATCTAGCCGAGTGGGTTTGGGTCTAGCCGAGTGGGTTTGGGTCTAGCCGAGTGGGTTTGGGTCTAGCCGAGTGGGTTTGGGTCTAGCCGAGTGGGTTTGGGTCTAGCCGAGTGGGTTTGGGTCTAGCCGAGTCGGTTTGGAACTAGCCGAGTGGGTTTGGGTCTAGCCGAGTGGGTTTGGGTCTAGCCGAGTGGGTTTGGGTCTAGCCTAGTGGGTTTGGGTCTAGCCGAGTGGGTTTGGGACTAGCCGAGTGGGTTTGGGTCTAGCCGAGTGGGTTTGGGTCGAGACAAGTGGGTTTGGGTCTAGCCGAGTGGGTTTGGGTCTAGCCGAGTGGGTTTGGGTCTAGCCGAGTGGGTTTGTGTCTAGCCGAGTGGGTTTGGGTCTAGTGGAGTGGGTTTGGGTCTAGCCGAGTGGGTTTAGGTCTAGCCGAGTGGTATTGGATCTAGCCGAGTGGTTTTGGGTCTAGCCGAGTGCGTTTGGGTCTAGCCGAGTGGGTTTGGGTCGAGCCGAGTGGGTTTGGGTCTAGCCGAGTGGGATTGGGTCGAGCCGAGTGGGTTTGGGTCTAGCCGAGTGGGTTTGGGTCTAGCCGAGTGGGTTTGGGTCTAGCCGAGTGGGTTTGGGTCTGGCTGAGTGGGTTTGGGTCTAGCCGAGTGGGTTTGGGTCTAGCCGAGTGGGTTTGGGTTTAGCGGAGTGGGTTTGGGTCTAGCCGAGTGGGTTTGGGTCTAGCCGAGTGGGTTTGGGTCTAGCCGAGTGGGATTGGGTCGAGCCGAGTGGGTTTGGGTCTGGCCGAGTGGGTTTGGGTCTAGCCGAGTGGGTTTGGGTCTAGCCGAGTGGGTTTGGGTCTAGCCGAGTGGGTTTGGGTCTAGCCGAGTGGGTTTGTGTCTAGCCGAGTGGGTTTGGATCTAGCCGAGAGGGTTTGGGTCTAGCCGAGTGGGTTTGGGTCTAGCCGAGTGGGTTTGGGTCTAGCCGAGTGGGTTTGGGTCTAGCGGAGTGGGTTTGGGTCTAGCCGAGTGGGTTTGGGCCTAGCCGAGTGGTTTGGTTCTAGCGGAGTGGGTTTGGGTCTAGCTGAGTGGGTTTGGGTCTAGCCTAGTCGGTTTGGGTCTAGCGGAGTGGGTTTGGGTTTAGCGGAGTGGGTTTGGGTCTAGCCGAGTGGGTTTGGGTCTACCCGAGTGGGTTTGGGTCTAGCCGTGTGGGTTTGGGTCTAGCCGAGTGGGTTTGGGTCCAGCCGAGTGGGTATGGGTCTTGCCGTGTGGGTTTGGGTCTAGCCGAGTGGGTTTGTGTCTGGTGGAGTGGGTTTGGGTGTAGCCGAGTGGGTTTGGGTCGAACTGAGTGGGTTTGGGTCTAGCCGAGTGGGTTTGGGTCCAGAAGAGTGGGTTTGGGTCCAGCCGAGTGGGTTTGGGTCCAGCCGAGTGGGTTTGGGTCTAGCCGAGTGGGTTTGGGTCTAGCCGAGTGGGTTTGGGTCTAGCCGAGTGGGTTTGGGTCTAGCCGAGTGGATTTGGGTCTAGCGGAGTGGGTTTGGGTCTAGCGGAGTGGGTTTGGGTCTAGCCGAATGGGTTTGGGTCTAGCCAAGTGGGTTTGGGTCTAGCCGAGTGGGTTTGGGTCTAGCCGAGTGTGTTTGAGTCTAGCCGAGTGGGTTTGGGTGTAGCGGAGTGGGTTTGGGTCTAGCCGAGTGGGTTTGGGTCTAGCCGAGTGGGTTTGGGTCTAGCGGAGTGGGTTTGGGTCTAGCCGAGTGGGTTTGGGTCTAGTCGAGTCGGTTTGGGTCTAGCGGAGTGGGTTTGGGTTTAGCGGAGTGGGTTTGGGTCTAGCCGAGTGGGTTTGGGTCCAGCCGAGTGGGTTTGGGTCCAGCCGAGTGGGTTTTGGTCCAGCCGAGTGGGTTTGGGTCGAGCCGAGTGGGTTTAGGTCTAGCCGAGTGGTATTGGATCTAGCCGAGTGGTTTTGGGTCTAGCCGACTGGGTTTGGGTCTAGCCGAGTGGGTTTGGGTCTAGCCGAGTGGGTTTGGGTCTAGCCGAGTGGGTTTGGGTCGAGCCGAGTGGGTTTGGGTCTAGCCGAGTGGGTTTGGGTCTAGCCGAGTGGGTTTGGGTCTAGCCGAGTGGGTTTGGGTCTGGCCGAGTGGGTTTGGGTCTAGCCGAGTGGGTTTGGGTCTCGCCGAGTGGGTTTGGGTCTAGGCGAGTGGGTTTGGGTCTAGCCGAGTGGGTTTAGGTCTAGCGGAGTGGGTTTGGGTCTAGCCGAGTGGGTTTGGGTCTAGCAGAGTGGGTTTGGGTCTAGCCGAGTGGGTTTGGGTCTAGCCGAGTGGGTTTGGGTCTAGCCGAGTGGGTTTGGGTCTAGCCGAGTGGGTTTGGGTCTAGCCGAGTGGGTTTGGGTCTAGCGGAGTGGGTTTGGGTCTAGCCGAATGGGTTTGGGTCTAGCCGAGTGGGTTTGGGTCTAGCGGAGTGGATTTGGGTCTAGCGGACTGGGTTTGGGTCTATCAGAGTGGGTTTGGGTCTAGCCGTGTGGGTTTGAGTCTACCCGAGTGGGTTTGGATCTAGCCGAGTGGGTTTGGGTCTAGCCGAGTGGGTTTGGGTCTAGCCGAGTGGGTTTGGGTCTAGCCGAGTGGGTTTGGGTCTAGCCGAGTGGGTTTGGGTCTAGCCGAGTGGGTTTGGGTCTAGCCGAGTCGGTTTGGAACTAGCCGAGTGGGTTTGGGTCTAGCCGAGTGGGTTTGGGTCTAGCCGAGTGGGTTTGGGTCTAGCCTAGTGGGTTTGGGTCTAGCCGAGTGGGTTTGGGACTAGCCGAGTGGGTTTGGGTCTAGCCGAGTGGGTTTGGGTCGAGACAAGTGGGTTTGGGTCTAGCCGAGTGGGTTTGGGTCTAGCCGAGTGGGTTTGGGTCTAGCCGAGTGGGTTTGTGTCTAGCCGAGTGGGTTTGGGTCTAGTGGAGTGGGTTTGGGTGTAGCCGAGTGGGTTTAGGTCTAGCCGAGTGGTATTGGATCTAGCCGAGTGGTTTTGGGTCTAGCCGAGTGCGTTTGGGTCTAGCCGAGTGGGTTTGGGTCTAGCCGAGTGGGTTTGGGTCTAGCCGAGTGGGATTGGGTCGAGCCGAGTGGGTTTGGGTCTAGCCGAGTGGGTTTGGGTCTAGCCGAGTGGGTTTGGGTCTGGCTGAGTGGGTTTGGGTCTAGCCGAGTGGGTTTGGGTCTAGCCGAGTGGGTTTGGGTTTAGCGGAGTGGGTTTGGGTCTAGCGGAGTGGATTTGGGTCTAGCGGACTGGGTTTGGGTCTATCCGAGTGGGTTTGGGTCTAGCCGTGTGGGTTTGAGTCTACCCAAGTGGGTTTGGATCTAGCCGAGTGGGTTTGGGTCTAGCCGAGTGGGTTTGGGTCTAGCCGAGTGGGTTTGGGTCTAGCCGAGTGGGTTTGGGTCTAGCCGAGTGGGTTTAGGTCTAGCCGAGTGGTATTGGATCTAGCCGAGTGGTTTTGGGTCTAGCCGAGTGGGTTTGGGTCTAGCCGAGTGGGTTTGCGTCTAGCAGAGTGGGTTTGGGTCTAGCCGAGAGGGATTGGGTCGAGCCGAGTGGGTTTGGGTCTAGCCGAGTGGGTTTGGGTCTAGCCGAGTGGGTTTGGGTCTAGCCGAGTGGGTTTGGGTCTGGCGGAGTGGGTTTGGGTCTAGCCGATTGGGTTTGGGTCTCGCCGAGTGGGTTTGGGTCTAGCCGAGTGGGTTTGGGTCTAGCGGAGTGGGTTTGGGTCTAGCCGAGTGGGTTTGGGTCTAGCCGAGTGGGTTTGGGTCAAGCCGAGTGGGTTTGTGTCTAGCCGAGTGGGTTTGGGTCTAGCCGAGAGGGTTTGGGTCTAGCCGAGTAGGTTTGGGTCTAGCCGAGTGGGTTTGGGTCTAGCAGAGTGGGTTTGGGTCTAGCCGAGTGGGTTTGGGTCTAGCCGAGTGGGTTTGGGTCTAGCCGAGTGGGTTTGGGTCTAGCCGAGTGGGTTTGGGTCTAGCCGAGTGGGTTTGGGTCTAGCCGAGTGGGTTTGGGTCTAGCCGAGTGGGTTTGGGTCTAGCGGAGTGGGTTTGGGTCTAGCGGAGTCGGTTTGGGTGTAGCGGAGTGGGTTTGGGTCTAGCCGAATGGGTTTGGGTCGAGCCGAGTGGGTTTGGGTCCAGCCGAGTGGGTTTGGCTCGAGCGGAGTGGGTTTGGGTCTAGCCGAGTGGGTTTGGGTCTTGGCGAGTGGGTTTGGGTCTAGCGGAGTGGGTTTGGGTCTAGCCGAGTGGGTTTGGATCTAGCCGAAAGGGTTTGGGTCTAGCCGAGTGGGTTTGGGTCTAGCGGAGTGGGTTTGGGTCTAGCCGAGTGGGTTTGGGTCTAGCGGATTGGGTTTGGGTCTAGCCGAGTGGGTTTGGGTCTAGCCGAGTCGGATTGGGTCTAGCGGAGTGGGTTTGGGTTTAGCGGTGTGGGTTTGGGTCTAGCCGAGTGGGTTTGAGTCTAGCCGAGTGGGTTTAGGTCTAGTCGTGTGGGTTTCAGTCTAGCCGAGTGGGTTTGGGTCCAGCCGAGTGGGTTTGGGTCTAGCCGAGTGGGTTTGGGTCTTGCCGTGTGGGTTTGGGTCTAGCCGAGTGGGTTTGTGTCTAGTGGAGTGGGTTTGGGTGTAGCCGAGTGGGTTTGGGTCGAACTGAGTGGGTTTGGGTCCAGCCGAGTGGGTTTGGGTCCAGCCGAGTGGGTTTGGGTCCAGCCGAGTGGGTTTGGGCCTTGCCAAGTGGGTTTGGGTCTAGCCGAGTGGGTTTGGGTCTAGCCGAGTGGGATTGGGTCTGGCCGAGTGGATTTGGGTCTAGCCGAGTGGGTTTGGGTCTAGCGGAGTGGGTTTGGGTCTTGCCGAATGGGTTTGGGTCTAGCCAAGTGGGTTTGGGTCTAGCCGAGTGGGTTTGGGTCTAGCCGAGTGGGTTTGGGTCTAGCCGAGTGGGTTTGGGTCTAGCGGAGTGGGTTTGGGTCTAGCCGAGTGGGTTTGGGTCTAGCCGAGTGGGTTTGGGTCTAGCGGAGTGGGTGTTGGTCTAGCAGAGTGGGTTTGGGTCTAGTCGAGTCGGTTTGGGTCTAGCGGAGTGGGTTTGGGTTTAGCGGAGTGGGTTTGGGTCTAGCCGAGTGGGTTTGGGTCCAGCCGAGTGGGTTTGGGTCTAGCCGAGTGGGTTTGGGTCTAGCCGAGTCAGATTGGGTCTAGCGGAGTGGGTTTGGGTTTAGCGGAGTGGGTTTGGGTCTAGCCGAGTGGGTTTGAGTCTAGCCGAGTGGGTTTAGGTCTAGCCGTGTGGGTTTGAGTCTAGCCGAGTGGGTTTGGGTCCAGCCGAGTGGGTTTGGGTCTAGCCGAGTGGGTTTGTGTCTTGTGGAGTGGGTTTGGGTGTAGCCGAGTGGGTTTGGGTCGAACTCAGTGGGTTTGGGTCCAGCCGAGCGGGTTTGGGTCCAGCCGAGTGGGTTTGGGTCCAGCCGAGTGGGTTTGGGTCCAGCCGAGTGGGTTTGGGTCTTGCCGAGTGGGTTTGGGTCTAGCCGAGTGGGTTTGGGTCTAGCCGAGTGGGATTGTGTCTAGCCGAGTGGATTTGGGTCTAACCGAGTGGGTTTGGGTCTAGCGGAGTGGGTTTGGGTCTTGCCGAATGGGTTTGGGTCTAGCCGAGTGGGTTTGGGTCTAGCCGAGTGGGTTTGGGTCTAGCCGAGTGGGTTTGGGTCTAGCCGAGTGGGTTTGGGTCTAGCGGAGTGGGTTTGGATCTAGCCGAGTGGGTTTGGGTCTAGCCGAGTGGGTTTGGGTCTAGCGGAGTGGGTTTGGGTCTAGCAGAGTGGGTTTGGGTCTAGTCGAGTCGGTTTGGGTCTAGTGGAGTGGGTTTGGGTTTAGCGGAGTGGGTTTGGGTCTAGCCGAGTGGGTTTGGGTCCAGCCGAGTGGGTTTGGGTCCAGCCGATTGGGTTTGGGTCCAGCCGAGTGGGTTTGGGTCTAGCCGAGTGGGTTTATGTCTAGCCGAGTGGGTTTGGGTCTAGCGGAGTGGGTTTGGGTCTAGCGGAGTGGGTTTGGGTCTAGCGGAGTGGGTTTGGGTCTAGCGGAGTGGGTTTGGGTCTAGCCGAATGGGTTTGGGTCTAGCCGAGTGGGTTTGGGTCTAGCCGAGTGGGTTTGGGTCTAGCGGAGCGGGTTTGGGTCTAGCCGAGTGGGTTTGGGTCTAGTCGAGTGGGTTTGGGTCTAGCCGAGTGGGTTTGGGTCTAGCCGAGTGGGTTTGGGTCTAGCCGAGTGGGTTTGGGTCTAGCCGAGTGGGTTTGGGTCTAGCCGAGTGGGTTTGGGTCTAGCCGAGTGGGTTTGGGTCTAGCCGAGTGGGTTTGTGTCTAGCCGAGTGGGTTTGGGTCTAGCCGAGTGGGTTTGGGTCTAGCCGAGTGGGTTTGGGTCTAGCCGAGTGGGTTTGGGTCTAGCGGAGTGGGTTTGGGTCTAGCCGAGTGGGTTTGGGTCTAGCCGAGTGGGTTTGGGTCTAGCGGAGTGGGTTTGGGTCTCGCCGAGTGGGTTTGGGTCTAGCCGAGTCGGTTTGGGTCTAGCGGAGTGGGTTTGGGTTTAGCGGAGTGGGTTTGGGTCTAGCGGAGTGGGTTTGGGTCTAGCCGAGTGGGTTTGGGTCTAGCCGTGTGGGTTTGGGTCTAGCCGAGTGGGTTTGGGTCCAGCCGAGTGGGTTTCGGTCTAGCCGAGTGGGTTTGGGTCTTGCCGTGTGGGTTTGGGTCTAGCCGAGTGGGTTTGTGTCTAGTGCAGTGGGTTTGGGTGTAGCCGAGTGGGTTTGGGTCGAACTGAGTGGGTTTGGGTCTAGCCGAGTGGGTTTGGGTCCAGCCGAGTGGGTTTCGGTCCAGCCGGGTGGGTTTGGGTCCAGCCGAGTGGGTTTGGGTCTAGCCGAGTGGGTTTGGGTCTAGCCGAGTGGGTTTGGTTCTAGCGGAGTGGGTTTGGGTCTAGCCGAGTGGATTTGGGTCTAGCCGAGTGGGTTTGGGTCTAGCCGAGTGGGTTTGGGTCCAGCCGAGTGGGTTTGGGTCCAGCCGAGTGGGTTTGGGTCCAGCCGAGTGGGTTTGGGTCTAGCCGAGTGGGTTTATGTCTAGCCGAGTGGGTTTGGGTCTAGCGGAGTGGGTTTGGGTCTAGCGGAGTGGGTTTGGGTCTAGCGGAGTGGGTTTGGGTCTAGCTGAATGGGTTTGGGTCTAGCCGAGTGGGTTTGGGTCTAGCCGAGTGGGTTTGGGTCTAGCCGAGTGGGTTTGGGTCTAGCGGAGCGGGTTTGGGTCTAGCCGAGTGGGTTTGGGTCTAGTCGAGTGGGTTTGGGTCTAGCCGAGTGGGTTTGGGTCTAGCCGAGTGGGTTTGTCTCTAGCCGAGTGGGTTTGGGTCTAGCCGAGTGGGTTTGGGTCTAGCCGAGTGGGTTTGGGTCTAGCCGAGTGGGTTTGGGTCTAGCCGAGTGGGTTTGTGTCTAGCCGAGTGGGTTTGGGTCTAGCCGAGAGGGTTTGGGTCTAGCCGAGTGGGTTTGGGTCTAGCCGAGTGGGTTTGGGTCTAGCCGAGTGGGTTTGGGTGTAGCGGAGTGGGTTTGGGTCTAGCCGAGTGGGATTGGGTCTAGCCGAGTGGGTTTGTGTCTAGCGGAGTGGGTTTGGGTCTCGCCGAGTGGGTTTGGGTCTAGCCGAGTCGGTTTGGGCCTAGCGGAGTGGGTTTGGGTTTAGCGGAGTGGGTTTGGGTCTAGTGGAGTGGGTATGGGTCTAGCCGAGTGGGTTTGGGTCTAGCCGTGTGGGTTTGGGTCTAGCCGAGTGGGTTTGGGTCCAGCCGAGTGGGTTTGGGTCTAGCCGAGTGGGTTTGGGTCTTGCCGTGTGGGTTTGGGTCTAGCCGAGTGGATTTGTGTCTAGTGCAGTGGGTTTCGGTGTAGCCGAGTGGGTTTGGGTCGAACTGAGTGGGTTTGGGTCTAGCCGAGTGGGTTTGGGTCCAGCCGAGTGGGTTTGGGTCCAGCCGGGTGGGTTTGGGTCCAGCCGAGTGGGTTTGGGACTAGCCGAGTGGGTTTGGGTCTCGCCGAGTGGGTTTGGTTCTAGCGGAGTGGGTTTGGGTCTAGCCGAGTGGATTTGGGTCTAGCCGAGTGGGTTTGGGTCTAGCGGAGTGGGTTTGGGTCTCGCCGAATGGGTTTGGGTCTATCCGAGTGGGTTTGGGTCTAGCGGAGTGGGTTTGGGTCTAGCCGTGTGGGTTTGGGTCCAGCCGAGTGGGTTTAGGTCTTGCCGAGTGTGTATGGGTCTAGCCGAGTGGGTTTGGGACTAGCCGAGTGGGTTTGGGTCTAGCCGAGTGGGTTTTGGTCCAGCCGAGTGGGTTTGGGTCTAGCCGAGTGGGTTTGGGTCTAGCCGAGTGGGTTTGGGGCTAGCCGAGTGGGTTTGGGTCTAGCCGAGTGGGTTTGGGTCTAGCCGAGTCAGTTTGGGTCTAGCCGAGTGGGTTTGGGTCTAGACGAGTGGGTTTGGGTCTAGCCGAGTGGGTTTGGGTCTAGCCGAGTGGGTTTGGGTCTAACCGAGTGGGTTTGGGTCTAGCCGAGTGGGTTTGGGTATAGCCAAGTGGGTTTGTGTCTAGGCGAGTGGGTTTAGGTCTAGCCGAGTGGGTTTGGGACTAGCCGAGTGGGTTTGGGTCTAGCCTAGTGGGTTTGGGTCTAGCGGAGTGGGTTTGTGTTTAGCGGAGTGGGTTTGGGTCTAGCCGAGTGGGTTTGGGTCTAGCCGATTGGGTTTGGGTCCAGCCGTGTGGGTTTGTGTCTAGCCGAGTGGGTTTGGGTCTAGCCGAGTGGGTTTGGGTCTAGCCGAGTGGGTTTGGGTCTAGCCGTGTGGGTTTGGGTCTAGCCGAGTGGGTTTGTGTCTAGTGGAGTGGGATTGGGTGTAGCCGAGTGGGTTTAGGTCTAGCCGAGTGGGTTTGGGTCTAGCCGAGTGGGTTTAGGTCTTGCCGAGTGGGTTTGTGTCTAGCCGAGTTGGTTTGGGTCTAGCCGAGTGGGTTTGGGTCTAGCCGAGTGGGTTTGGGTCTAGCCGAGAGGGTTTGGGTCTAGCCGAGTGCGTTTGGGGCTAGCCGAGTGGGTTTGTGTCTACCCGAGTGGGTTTGTGTCTAGCCGAGTGGGTTTGGGTCTAGCTGAGTGGCTCTGGGTCTAGCCGAGTGGGATTGTGTCTAGGCGAGTGGGTTTGGGTCTAGCCGAGTGGCTTTCTGTCTAGCCGAGTGGGTTTGGGTCTAGCGGAGTGGGTTTGGGTCTAGCGGAGTGGGTTTGGGTCTAGCGGAGTGGATTTGGGTCTAGCGGAGTGGGTTTGGGTCTAGCTGAATGGGTTTGGGTCTAGCCGAGTGGGTTTGGGTCTAGCCGAGTGGGTTTGGGTCTAGCGGAGCGGGTTTGGGTCTAGCCGAGTGGGTTTGGGTCTAGTCGAGTGGGTTTGGGTCCAGCCGAGTGGGTTTGGGTCTAGCCGAGTGGGTTTGGGTCTAGCCGAGTGGGTTTGGGTCTAGCCGAGTGGGTTTGGGTCTAGCCGAGTGGGTTTGGGTCTAGACGAGTTGGTTTGGGTCTAGCCGAGTGGGTTTGTGTCTAGCCGAGTGGGTTTGGGTCTAGCCGAGAGGGTTTGGGTCTAGCCGAGTGGGTTTGGGTCTAGCCGAGTGGGTTTGGGTCTAGCCGAGTGGGTTTGGGTCTAGCGGAGTGGGTTTGGGTCTAGCCGAGTGGGTTTGGGTCTAGCCGAGTGGGTTTGGGTCTAGACGAGTGGGTTTGGGTCTAGCCGAGTGGGTTTGGGTCTGGCCGAGTGGGTTTGGGAATAACCGAGTGGGTTTGGGTCTAGCCGACTGGGTTTGGGTATAGCCGAGTGGGTTTGTGTCTAGGCGAGTGGGTTTGGGTCTAGCCGAGTGGGTTTGGGACTAGCCGAGTGGGTTTGGGTCTAGCCTAGTGGGTTTGGGTCTAGCGGAGTGGGTTTGTGTTTAGCGGAGTGGGTTTGGGTCTAGCCGAGTGGGTTTGGGTCTAGCCGATTGGGTTTGGGTCCAGCCGTGTGGGTTTGGGTCTAGCCGAGTGGGTTTGGGTCTAGCCGAGTGGGTTTGGGTCTAGCCGAGTGGGTTTGGGTCTAGCCGTGTGGGTTTGGGTCTAGCCGAGTGGGTTTGTGTCTAGTGGAGTGGGATTGGGTGTAGCCGAGTGGGTTTGGGTCTAGCCGATTGGGTTTGGGTCTAGCCGAGTGGGTTTGGGTCTAGCCGAGTGGGGTTGCGTCTAGCCGAGTGGGTTTGGGTCTAGCCGAGTGGGTTTGTGTCTAGCCGAGTGGGTTTGGGACTAGCCGAGTGGGTTTGTGTCTACCCGAGTGGGTTTGTGTCTAGCCGAGTGGGTTTGGGTCTAGCTGAGTGGCTCTGGGTCTAGCCGAGCGGGTTTGGGTCTAGCCGAGTGGTTTTGGGTCTAGCCGAATGGGTTTGGGTCCAGCCGAGTGGGTTTGGGTCTAGCCGAGTGGGTTTGGGTCTTGCCGTGTGGGTTTGGGTCTAGCCGAGTGGGTTTGTGTCTAGCCGAGTGGGTTTGGGTCTAGCCGAGTGGGTTTGGGTCTAGCCGAGTGGGTTTGGGTGTAGCGGAGTGGGTTTGGGTCTAGCCGAGTGGGATTGGGTCTAGCCGAGTGGGTTTGTGTCTAGCGGAGTGGGTTTGGGTCTCGCCGAGTGGGTTTGGGTCTAGCCGAGTCGGTTTGGGCCTAGCGGAGTGGGTTTGGGTTTAGCGGAGTGGGTTTGGGTCTAGCGGAGTGGGTATGGGTCTAGCCGAGTGGGTTTGGGTCTAGCCGTGTGGGTTTGGGTCTAGCCGAGTGGGTTTGGGTCCAGCCGAGTGGGTTTGGGTCTAGCCGAGTGGGTTTGGGTCTTGCCGTGTGGGTTTCGGTCTAGCCGAGTGGATTTGTGTCTAGTGCAGTGGGTTTCGGTGTAGCCGAGTGGGTTTGGGTCGAACTGAGTGGGTTTGGGTCTAGCCGAGTGGGTTTGGGTCCAGCCGAGTGGGTTTGGGTCCAGCCGGGTGGGTTTGGGTCCAGCCGAGTGGGTTTGGGACTAGCCGAGTGGGTTTGGGTCTCGCCGAGTGGGTTTGGTTCTAGCGGAGTGGGTTTGGGTCTAGCCGAGTGGATTTGGGTCCAGCCGAGTGGGTTTGGGTCTAGCGGAGTGGGTTTGGGTCTCGCCGAATGGGTTTGGGTCTATCCGAGTGGGTTTGGGTCTAGCGGAGTGGGTTTGGGTCTAGCCGTGTGGGTTTGGGTCCAGCCGAGTGGGTTTAGGTCTTGCCGAGTGTGTATGGGTCTAGCCGAGTGGGTTTGGGACTAGCCGAGTGGGTTTGGGTCTAGCCGAGTGGGTTTTGGTCCAGCCGAGTGGGTTTGGGTCTAGCCGAGTGGGTTTGGGTCTAGCCGAGTGGGTTTGGGGCTAGCCGAGTGGGTTTGGGTCTAGCCGAGTGGGTTTGGGTCTAGCCGAGTCAGTTTGGGTCTAGCCGAGTGGGTTTGGGTCTAGACGAGTGGGTTTGGGTCTAGCCGAGTGGGTTTGGGTCTAGCCGAGTGGGTTTGGGTCTAACCGAGTGGGTTTGGGTCTAGCCGAGTGGGTTTGGGTATAGCCAAGTGGGTTTGTGTCTAGGCGAGTGGGTTTAGGTCTAGCCGAGTGGGTTTGGGACTAGCCGAGTGGGTTTGGGTCTAGCCTAGTGGGTTTGGGTCTAGCGGAGTGGGTTTGTGTTTAGCGGAGTGGGTTTGGGTCTAGCCGAGTGGGTTTGGGTCTAGCCGATTGGGTTTGGGTCCAGCCGTGTGGGTTTGGGTCTAGCCGAGTGGGTTTGGGTCTAGCCGAGTGGGTTTGGGTCTAGCCGAGTGGGTTTGGGTCTAGCCGTGTGGGTTTGGGTCTGGCCGAGTGGGTTTGTGTCTAGTGGAGTGGGATTGGGTGTAGCCGAGTGGGTTTAGGTCTAGCCGAGTGGGTTTGGGTCTAGCCGAGTGGGTTTAGGTCTTGCCGAGTGGGTTTGTGTCTAGCCGAGTGGGTTTGGGTCTAGCCGAGTGGGTTTGGGTCTAGCCGAGTGGGTTTGGGTCTAGCCGAGAGGGTTTGGGTCTAGCCGAGTGCGTTTGGGGCTAGCCGAGTGGGTTTGTGTCTACCCGAGTGGGTTTGTGTCTAGCCGAGTGGGTTTGGGTCTAGCTGAGTGGCTCTGGGTCTAGCCGAGTGGGATTGTGTCTAGGCGAGTGGGTTTGGGTCTAGCCGAGTGGCTTTCTGTCTAGCCGAGTGGGTTTGGGTCTAGCGGAGTGGGTTTGGGTCTAGCGGAGTGGGTTTGGGTCTAGCGGAGTGGATTTGGGTCTAGCGGAGTGGGTTTGGGTCTAGCTGAATGGGTTTGGGTCTAGCCGAGTGGGTTTGGGTCTAGCCGAGTGGGTTTGGGTCTAGCGGAGCGGGTTTGGGTCTAGCCGAGTGGGTTTGGGTCTAGTCGAGTGGGTTTGGGTCCAGCCGAGTGGGTTTGGGTCTAGCCGAGTGGGTTTGGGTCTAGCCGAGTGGGTTTGGGTCTAGCCGAGTGGGTTTGGGTCTAGCCGAGTGGGTTTGGGTCTAGCCGAGTTGGTTTGGGTCTAGCCGAGTGGGTTTGTGTCTAGCCGAGTGGGTTTGGGTCTAGCCGAGAGGGTTTGGGTCTAGCCGAGTGGGTTTGGGTCTAGCCGAGTGGGTTTGGGTCTAGCCGAGTGGGTTTGGGTCTAGCGGAGTGGGTTTGGGTCTAGCCGAGTGGGTTTGGGTCTAGCCGAGTGGGTTTGCGTCTAGCGGAGTGGGTTTGGGTCTCGCCGAGTGGGTTTGGGTCTAGCCGAGTCGGTTTGGGTCTAGCGGAGTGGGTTTGGGTTTAGCGGAGTGGGTTTGGGTCTAGCGTAGTGGGTTTGGGTCTAGCCGAGTGGGTTTGGGTCTAGCCGTGTGGGTTTGGATCTAGCCGAGTGGGTTTGGGTCCAGCCGAGTGGGTTTGGGTCTAGCCGAGTGGGTTTGGGTCTTGCCGTGTGGGTTTGGGTCTAGCCGAGTGGGTTTGTGTCTAGTGCAGTGGGTTTGCGTGTAGCCGAGTGGGTTTGTGTCGAACTGAGTGGGTTTGGGTCTAGCCGAGTGGGTTTGGGTCCAGCCGAGCGGGTTTGGGTCCAGCCGAGTGGGTTTGGGTCTAGCCGAGTGGGTCTGGGTCTAGCCGAGTGGGTTTGGGTCTAGCCGAGTGGGTTTGGTTCTAGCGGAGTGGGTTTGGGCCTAGCCGAGTGGATTTGGGTCTAGCCGAGTGGGTTTGGGTCTAGCGGAGTGGGTTTGGGTCTAGCCGAATGGGTTTGGGTCGAGCCGAGTGGGTTTGGGTCTAGCGGAGTGGGTTTGGGTCTAGCCGTGTGGGTTTGGGTCTAGCCGAGTGGGTTTAGGACTTGCCGAGTGTGTATGGGTCTAGCCGAGTGGGTTTGGGTCTAGCCGAGTGGGTTTGGGTCTAGCCGAGTGGGTTTTGGTCCAGCCGAGTGGGTTTGGGTCTAGGCGAGTGGGTTTGGGTCTAGCCGAGTGGGTTTGGGGCTAGCCGAGTGGGTTTGGGTCTAGCCGAGTGGGTTTGGGTCTAGCCGAGTCAGTTTGGGTCCAGCCGAGTGGGTTTGGGTCTAGACGAGTGGGTTTGGGTCTAGCCGAGTGGGTTTGGGTCTGGCCGAGTGGGTTTGGGAATAACCGAGTGGGTTTGGGTCTAGCCGACTGGGTTTGGGTATAGCCGAGTGGGTTTGTGTCTAGGCGAGTGGGTTTGGGTCTAGCCGAGTGGGTTTGGGACTAGCCGAGTGGGTTTGGGTCTAGCCTAGTGGGTTTGGGTCTAGCGGAGTGGGTTTGTGTTTAGCGGAGTGGGTTTGGGTCTAGCCGAGTGGGTTTGGGTCTAGCCGATTGGGTTTGGGTCCAGCCGTGTGGGTTTGGGTCTAGCCGAGTGGGTTTGGGTCTAGCCGAGTGGGTTTGGGTCTAGCCGAGTGGGTTTGGGTCTAGCCGTGTGGGTTTGGGTCTAGCCGAGTGGGTTTGTGTCTAGTGGAGTGGGATTGGGTGTAGCCGAGTGGGTTTGGGTCTAGCCGATTGGGTTTGGGTCTAGCCGAGTGGGTTTGGGTCTAGCCGAGTGGGGTTGCGTCTAGCCGAGTGGGTTTGGGTCTAGCCGAGTGGGTTTGTGTCTAGCCGAGTGGGTTTGGGACTAGCCGAGTGGGTTTGTGTCTACCCGAGTGGGTTTGTGTCTAGCCGAGTGGGTTTGGGTCTAGCTGAGTGGCTCTGTGTCTAGCCGAGCGGGTTTGGGTCTAGCCGAGTGGTTTTGGGTCTAGCCGAATGGGTTTGGGTCCAGCCGAGTGGGTTTGGGTCTAGCCGAGTGGGTTTGGGTCTTGCCGTGTGGGTTTGGGTCTAGCCGAGTGGGTTTGTGTCTAGCCGAGTGGGTTTGGGTCTAACCGAGTGGGTTTGGGTCTAGCCGAGTGGGTTAGGGTATAGCCGAGTGGGTTTGTGTCTAGGCGAGTGGGTTTGGGTCTACCCGAGTGGGTTCGGGACTAGCCGAGTGGGTTTGGGTCTAGCCTAGTGGGTTTGGGTCTAGCGGAGTGGGTTTGTGTTTAGCCGAATGGGTTTGGGTCCAGCCGAGTGGGTTTGGGTCTAGCCGAGTGGGTTTGGGTCTAGCCGAGTGGGTTTGGGTCTAGCCGATTGGGTTTGGGTCCAGCCGTGTGGGTTTGGGTCTAGCCGAGTGGGTTTGGGTCTAGCCGAGTGGGTTTGGGTCTAGCCGAGTGGGTTTGGGTCTAGCCGTGTGGGTTTGGGTCTAGCCGAGTGGGTTTGTGACTAGTGGAGTGGGATTGGGTGCAGCCGAGTGGGTTTGGGTCTAGCCGAGTGGGTTTGGTCTAGCCGAGTGGGTTTTGGTCTAGACGACTGGGTTTGGGTCTAGCCGAGTGGGTTTGGGTCTAGCCGAGTGGGTCTGGGTCTAGCCGAGTGGGTTTGGGTCTAGCCGAGTGGGTTTGGGTCGAGCCGAGTGGGTTTGGGTCTAGCCGAGTGGGTTTGGGTCTAGCCGAATGGGGTTGCGTCTAGCCGAGTGGGTTTGGGTCTAGCCGAGTGGGTTTGGGTCTAGCCGAGTGGGTTTGGGTCTAGCCGAGTGGGTTTGTGTCTACCCGAGTGGGTTTGTGTCTAGCCGAGTGGGTTTGGGTCTAGCTGAGTGGCTCTGGGTCTAGCCGAGTGGGTTTGGGTCTAGCCGAGTGGGTTTGGGTCTAGCCGAGTGGGTTTGGGTCTAACCGAGTGGGTTTGGGTCTAGCCGAGTGGGTTAGGGTATAGCCGAGTGGGTTTGTGTCTAGGCGAGTGGGTTTGGGTCTACCCGAGTGGGTTCGGGACTAGCCGAGTGGGTTTGGGTCTAGCCTAGTGGGTTTGGGTCTAGCGTAGTGGGTTTGTGTTTAGCGGAGTGGGTTTGGGTCTAGCCGAGTGGGTTTGGGTCTAGCCGATTGGGTTTGGGTCCAGCCGTGTGGGTTTGGGTCTAGCCGAGTGGGTTTGGGTCTAGCCGAGTGGGTTTGGGTCTAGCCGAGTGGGTTTGGGTCTAGCCGTGTGGGTTTGGGTCTAGCCGAGTGGGTTTGTGACTAGTGGAGTGGGATTGGGTGTAGCCGAGTGGGTTTGGGTCTAGCCGAGTGGGTTTGGGTCTAGCCGAGTGGGTTTTGGTCTAGCCGACTGGGTTTGGGTCTAGCCGAGTGGGTTTGGGTCTAGCCGAGTGGGTCTGGGTCTAGCCGAGTGGGTTTGGGTCTTGCCGAGTGGGTTTGGGTCTAGCCGAGTGGGTTTGGGTCTAGCCGAGTGGGTTTGGGTCTAGCCGAGTGGGGTTGCGTCTAGCCGAGTGGGTTTGGGTCTAGCCGAGTGGGTTTGGGTCTAGCCGAGTGGGTTTGGGTCTAGCCGAGTGGGTTTGTGTCTACCCGAGTGGGTTTGTGTCTAGCCGAGTGGGTTTGGGTCTAGCTGAGTGGCTCTGGGTCTAGCCGAGTGGGTTTGGGTCTAGCCGAGTGGTTTTGGGTCTAGCCGAATGGGTTTGGGTCCAGCCGAGTGGGTTTGGGTCTAGCCGAGTGGGTTTGGGTCTTGCCGTGTGGGTTTGGGTCTAGCCGAGTGGGTTTGTGTCTGGCCGAGTGGGTTTGGGTCTAACCGAGTGGGTTTGGGTCTAGCCGAGTGGGTTAGGGTATAGCCGAGTGGGTTTGTGTCTAGGCGAGTGGGTTTGAGTCTACCCGAGTGGGTTCGGGACTAGCCGAGTGGGTTTGGGTCTAGCCTAGTGGGTTTGGGTCTAGCGGAGTGGGTTTGTGTTTAGCGGAGTGGGTTTGGGTCTCGCCGAGTGGGTTTGGGTCTAGCCAATTGGGTTTGGGTCCAGCCGTGTGGGTTTGGGTCTAGCCGAGTGGGTTTGGGTCTAGCCGAGTGGGTTTGGGTCTAGCCGAGTGGGTTTGGGTCTAGCCGTGTGGGTTTGGGTCTAGCCGAGTGGGTTTGTGACTAGTGGAGTGGGATTGGGTGTAGCCGAGTGGGTTTGGGTCTAGCCGAGTGGGTTTGGGTCTAGCCGAGTGGGTTTTGGTCTAGCCGACTGGGTTTGGGTCTAGCCGAGTGGGTTTGGGTCTAGTCGAGTGGGTCTGGGTCTAGCCGAGTGGGTTTGGGTCTAGCCGAGTGGGTTTGGGTCTAGCCGAGTGGGTTTGGGTCTAGCCGAATGGGGTTGCGTCTAGCCGAGTGGGTTTGGGTCTAGCCGAGTGGGTTTGGGTCTAGCCGAGTGGGTTTGGGTCTAGCCGAGTGGGTTTGTGTCTACCCGAGTGGGTTTGTGTCCAGCCGAGTGGGTTCGGGTCTAGCCGAGTGGGTTAGGGTATAGCCGAGTGGGTTTGTGTCTAGGCGAGTGGGTTTGGGTCTACCCGAGTGGGTTCGGGACTAGCCGAGTGGGTTTGGGTCTAGCCTAGTGGGTTTGGGTCTAGCGGAGTGGGTTTGTGTTTAGCGGAGTGGGTTTGGGTCTAGCCGAGTGGGTTTGGGTCTAGCCGATTGGGTTTGGGTCCAGCCGTGTGGGTTTGGGTCTAGCCGAGTGGGTTTGGGTCTAGCCGAGTGGGTTTGGGTCTAGCCAAGTGGGTTTGGGTCTAGCCGTGTGGGTTTGGGTCTAGCCGAGTGGGTTTGTGACTAGTGGAGTGGGATTGGGTGTAGCCGAGTGGGTTTGCGTCTAGCCGAGTGGGTTTGTGTCTAGCCGAGTGGGTTTTGGTCTAGCCGACTGGGTTTGGGTCTAGCCGAGTGGGTTTGGGTCTAGCCGAGTGGGTCTGGGTCTAGCCGAGTGGGTTTGGGTCTAGCCGAGTGGGTTTGGGTCTAGCCGAGTGGGTTTGGGTCTAGCCGAGTGGGGTTGCGTCTAGCCGAGTGGGTTTGGGTCTAGCCGAGTGGGTTTGGGTCAAGCCGAGTGGGTTTGGGTCTAGCCGAGTGGGTTTGTGTCTACCCGAGTGGGTTTGTGTCTAGCCGAGTGGGTTTGGGTCTAGCTGAGTGGCTCTGGGTCTAGCCGAGTGGGTTTGGGTCTAGCCGAGTGGGTTTGGGTCTAGCCGAATGGGTTTGGGTCCAGCCGAGTGGGTTTGGGTCTGGCCGAGTGGGTTTGGGTCTTGCCGTGTGGGTTTGGGTCTAGCCGAGTGGGTTTGTGTCTAGTGCAGTGGGTTTGGTTGTAGCCGAGTGGGTTTGGGTCGAACTGATTGGGTTTGGGTCTAGCCGAGTGGGTTTGGGTCCAGCCGAGTGGGTTTGGGTCCAGCCGAGTGGGTTTGGGTCTAGCCGAGTGGGTTTGGGTCTAGCGGAGTGGGTTTGGGTCTAGCCGAGTGGGTTTGGGTCTAGCCGAGTGGGTTTAGGTCTTGCCGAGTGTGTTTGGGTCTAGCCGAGTGGGTTTGGGTGTAGCCGAGTGGGTTTGGGTCTAGCCGAGTGGGTTTGGGTCTAGCCGAGTGGGTTTCGGTCTAGCCGAGTGGGTTTGGGTCTAACCGAGTGGGTTTGGGTCTAGCCGAGTGGGTTAGGGTATAGCCGAGTGGGTTTGTGTCTAGGCGAGTGGGTTTGGGTCTACCCGAGTGGGTTCGGGACTAGCCGAGTGGGTTTGGGTCTAGCCTAGTGGGTTTTGGTCTAGCGGAGTGGGTTTGTGTTTAGCGGAGTGGGTTTGGGTCTAGCCGAGTGGGTTTGGGTCTAGCCGATTGGGTTTGGGTCCAGCCGTGTGGGTTTGGGTCTAGCCGAGTGGGTTTGGGTCTAGCCGAGTGGGTTTGGGTCTAGCCAAGTGGGTTTGGGTCTGGCCGTGTGGGTTTGGGTCTAGCCGAGTGGGTTTGTCACTAGTGGAGTGGGATTGGGTGTAGCCGAGTGGGTTTGGGTCTAGCCGAGTGGGTTTGGGTCTAGCCGTGTGGGTTTGGGTCTAGCCGAGTGGGTTTGTGACTAGTGGAGTGGGTTTGGGTCTAGCCGAGTGGGTTTGGGTCTAGCCGAGTGGGTTTTGGTCTAGCCGACTGGGTTTGGGTCTAGCCGAGTGGGTTTGGGTCTAGCCGAGTGGGTCTGGGTCTAGCCGAGTGGGTTTGGGTCTAGCCGAGTGGGTTTGGGTCTAGCCGAGTGGGTTTGGGTCTAGCCGAGTGGGTTTGGGTCTAGCCGAGTGGGTTTGGGTCTAGCCGTGTGGGTTTGGGTCTAGCCGAGTGGGTTTGTGACTAGTGGAGTGGGATTGGGTGTAGCCGAGTGGGTTTGGGTCTAGCCGAGTGGGTTTGGGTCTAGCCGAGTGGGTTTTGGTCTAGCCGACTGGGTTTGGGTCTAGCCGAGTGGGTTTGGGTCTAGCCGAGTGGGTCTGGGTCTAGCCGAGTGGGTTTGGGTCTAGCCGAGTGGGTTTGGGTCTAGCCGAGTGGGTTTGGGTCTAGCCGAATGGGGTTGCGTCTAGCCGAGTGGGTTTGGGTCTAGCCGAGTGGGTTTGGGTCTAGCCGAGTGGGTTTGGGTCTAGCCGAGTGGGTTTGTGTCTACCCGAGTGGGTTTGTGTCCAGCCGAGTGGGTTCGGGTCTAGCCGAGTGGGTTAGGGTATAGCCGAGTGGGTTTGTGTCTAGGCGAGTGGGTTTGGGTCTACCCGAGTGGGTTCGGGACTAGCCGAGTGGGTTTGGGTCTAGCCTAGTGGGTTTGGGTCTAGCGGAGTGGGTTTGTGTTTAGCGGAGTGGGTTTGGGTCTAGCCGAGTGGGTTTGGGTCTAGCCTAGTGGGTTTGGGTCTAGCGGAGTGGGTTTGTGTTTAGCGGAGTGGGTTTGGGTCTAGCCGAGTGGGTTTGGGTCTAGCCGATTGGGTTTGGGTCCAGCCGTGTGGGTTTGGGTCTAGCCGAGTGGGTTTGGGTCTAGCCGAGTGGGTTTGGGTCTAGCCAAGTGGGTTTGGGTCTAGCCGTGTGGGTTTGGGTCTAGCCGAGTGGGTTTGTGACTAGTGGAGTGGGATTGGGTGTAGCCGAGTGGGTTTGCGTCTAGCCGAGTGGGTTTGTGTCTAGCCGAGTGGGTTTTGGTCTAGCCGACTGGGTTTGGGTCTAGCCGAGTGGGTTTGGGTCTAGCCGAGTGGGTCTGGGTCTAGCCGAGTGGGTTTGGGTCTAGCCGAGTGGGTTTGGGTCTAGCCGAGTGGGTTTGGGTCTAGCCGAGTGGGTTTGGGTCTAGCCGAGTGGGGTTGCGTCTAGCCGAGTGGGTTTGGGTCTAGCCGAGTGGGTTTGGGTCAAGCCGAGTGGGTTTGGGTCTAGCCGAGTGGGTTTGTGTCTACCCGAGTGGGTTTGTGTCTAGCCGAGTGGGTTTGGGTCTAGCTGAGTGGCTCTGGGTCTAGCCGAGTGGGTTTGGGTCTAGCCGAGTGGGTTTGGGTCTAGCCGAATGGGTTTGGGTCCAGCCGAGTGGGTTTGGGTCTGGCCGAGTGGGTTTGGGTCTTGCCGTGTGGGTTTGGGTCTAGCCGAGTGGGTTTGTGTCTAGTGCAGTGGGTTTGGTTGTAGCCGAGTGGGTTTGGGTCGAACTGAGTGGGTTTGGGTCTAGCCGAGTGGGTTTGGGTCCAGCCGAGTGGGTTTGGGTCCAGCCGAGTGGGTTTGGGTCTAGCCGAGTGGGTTTGGGTCTAGCGGAGTGGGTTTGGGTCTAGCCGAGTGGGTTTGGGTCTAGCCGAGTGGGTTTAGGTCTTGCCGAGTGTGTTTGGGTCTAGCCGAGTGGGTTTGGGTGTAGCCGAGTGGGTTTGGGTCTAGCCGAGTGGGTTTGGGTCTAGCCGAGTGGGTTTCGGTCTAGCCGAGTGGGTTTGGGTCTAACCGAGTGGGTTTGGGTCTAGCCGAGTGGGTTAGGGTATAGCCGAGTGGGTTTGTGTCTAGGCGAGTGGGTTTGGGTCTACCCGAGTGGGTTCGGGACTAGCCGAGTGGGTTTGGGTCTAGCCTAGTGGGTTTTGGTCTAGCGGAGTGGGTTTGTGTTTAGCGGAGTGGGTTTGGGTCTAGCCGAGTGGGTTTGGGTCTAGCCGATTGGGTTTGGGTCCAGCCGTGTGGGTTTGGGTCTAGCCGAGTGGGTTTGGGTCTAGCCGAGTGGGTTTGGGTCTAGCCAAGTGGGTTTGGGTCTGGCCGTGTGGGTTTGGGTCTAGCCGAGTGGGTTTGTCACTAGTGGAGTGGGATTGGGTGTAGCCGAGTGGGTTTGGGTCTAGCCGAGTGGGTTTGGGTCTAGCCGTGTGGGTTTGGGTCTAGCCGAGTGGGTTTGTGACTAGTGGAGTGGGTTTGGGTCTAGCCGAGTGGGTTTGGGTCTAGCCGAGTGGGTTTTGGTCTAGCCGACTGGGTTTGGGTCTAGCCGAGTGGGTTTGGGTCTAGCCGAGTGGGTCTGGGTCTAGCCGAGTGGGTTTGGGTCTAGCCGAGTGGGTTTGGGTCTAGCCGAGTGGGTTTGGGTCTAGCCGAATGGGGTTGCGTCTAGCCGAGTGGGTTTGGGTCTAGCCGAGTGGGTTTGGGTCTAGCCGAGTGGGTTTGGGTCTAGCCGAGTGGGTTTGTGTCTACCCGAGAGGGTTTGTGTCCAGCCGAGTGGGTTCGGGTCTAGCCGAGTGGGTTAGGGTATAGCCGAGTGGGTTTGTGTCTAGGCGAGTGGGTTTGGGTCTACCCGAGTGGGTTCGGGACTAGCCGAGTGGGTTTGGGTCTAGCCTAGTGGGTTTGGGTCTAGCGGAGTGGGTTTGTGTTTAGCGGAGTGGGTTTGGGTCTAGCCGAGTGGGTTTGGGTCTAGCCGATTGGGTTTGGGTCCAGCCGTGTGGGTTTGGGTCTAGCCGAGTGGGTTTGGGTCTAGCCGAGTGGGTTTGGGTCTAGCCAAGTGGGTTTGGGTCTAGCCGTGTGGGTTTGGGTCTAGCCGAGTGGGTTTGTGACTAGTGGAGTGGGATTGGGTGTAGCCGAGTGGGTTTGCGTCTAGCCGAGTGGGTTTGTGTCTAGCCGAGTGGGTTTTGGTCTAGCCGACTGGGTTTGGGTCTAGCCGAGTGGGTTTGGGTCTAGCCGAGTGGGTCTGGGTCTAGCCGAGTGGGTTTGGGTCTAGCCGAGTGGGTTTGGGTCTAGCCGAGTGGGTTTGGGTCTAGCCGAGTGGGTTTGGGTCTAGCCGAGTGGGGTTGCGTCTAGCCGAGTGGGTTTGGGTCTAGCCGAGTGGGTTTGGGTCAAGCCGAGTGGGTTTGGGTCTAGCCGAGTGGGTTTGTGTCTACCCGAGTGGGTTTGTGTCTAGCCGAGTGGGTTTGGGTCTAGCTGAGTGGCTCTGGGTCTAGCCGAGTGGGTTTGGGTCTAGCCGAGTGGGTTTGGGTCTAGCCGAATGGGTTTGGGTCCAGCCGAGTGGGTTTGGGTCTGGCCGAGTGGGTTTGGGTCTTGCCGTGTGGGTTTGGGTCTAGCCGAGTGGGTTTGTGTCTAGTGCAGTGGGTTTGGTTGTAGCCGAGTGGGTTTGGGTCGAACTGAGTGGGTTTGGGTCTAGCCGAGTGGGTTTGGGTCCAGCCGAGTGGGTTTGGGTCCAGCCGAGTGGGTTTGGGTCTAGCCGAGTGGGTTTGGGTCTAGCGGAGTGGGTTTGGGTCTAGCCGAGTGGGTTTGGGTCTAGCCGAGTGGGTTTAGGTCTTGCCGAGTGTGTTTGGGTCTAGCCGAGTGGGTTTGGGTGTAGCCGAGTGGGTTTGGGTCTAGCCGAGTGGGTTTGGGTCTAGCCGAGTGGGTTTCGGTCTAGCCGAGTGGGTTTGGGTCTAACCGAGTGGGTTTGGGTCTAGTCGAGTGGGTTAGGGTATAGCCGAGTGGGTTTGTGTGTAGGCGAGTGGGTTTGGGTCTACCCGAGTGGGTTCGGGACTAGCCGAGTGGGTTTGGGTCTAGCCTAGTGGGTTTTGGTCTAGCGGAGTGGGTTTGTGTTTAGCGGAGTGGGTTTGGGTCTAGCCGAGTGGGTTTGGGTCTAGCCGATTGGGTTTGGGTCCAGCCGTGTGGGTTTGGGTCTAGCCGAGTGGGTTTGGGTCTAGCCGAGTGGGTTTGGGTCTAGCCAAGTGGGTTTGGGTCTAGCCGTGTGGGTTTGGGTCTAGCCGAGTGGGTTTGTCACTAGTGGAGTGGGATTGGGTGTAGCCGAGTGGGTTTGGGTCTAGCCGAGTGGGTTTGGGTCTAGCCGAGTGGGTTTTGGTCTAGCCGACTGGGTTTGGGTCTAGCCGAGTGGGTTTGGGTCTAGCCGAGTGGGTCTGGGTCTAGCCGAGTGGGTTTGGGTCTAGCCGAGTGGGTTTCGGTCTAGCCGAGTGGGTTTGGGTCTAACCGAGTGGGTTTGGGTCTAGCCGAGTGGGTTAGGGTATAGCCGAGTGGGTTTGTGTCTAGGCGAGTGGGTTTGGGTCTACCCGAGTGGGTTCGGGACTAGCCGAGTGGGTTTGGGTCTAGCCTAGTGGGTTTTGGTCTAGCGGAGTGGGTTTGTGTTTAGCGGAGTGGGTTTGGGTCTAGCCGAGTGGGTTTGGGTCTAGCCGATTGGGTTTGGGTCCAGCCGTGTGGGTTTGGGTCTAGCCGAGTGGGTTTGGGTCTAGCCGAGTGGGTTTGGGTCTAGCCAAGTGGGTTTGGGTCTAGCCGTGTGGGTTTGGGTCTAGCCGAGTGGGTTTGTCACTAGTGGAGTGGGATTGGGTGTAGCCGAGTGGGTTTGGGTCTAGCCGAGTGGGTTTGGGTCTAGCCGAGTGGGTTTTGGTCTAGCCGACTGGGTTTGGGTCTAGCCGAGTGGGTTTGGGTCTAGCCGAGTGGGTCTGGGTCTAGCCGAGTGGGTTTGGGTCTAGCCGAGTGGGTTTGGGTCTAGCCGAGTGGGTTTGGGTCTAGCCGAGTGGGTTTGGGTCTAGCTGAGTGGGGTTGCGTCTAGCCGAGTGGGTTTGGGTCTAGCCGAGTGGGTTTGGGTCTAGCCGAGTGGGTTTGGGTCTAGCCGAGTGGGTTTGTGTCTACCCGAGTGGGTTTGTGTCTAGCCGAGTGGGTTTGGGTCTAGCTGAGTGGCTCTGGGTCTAGCCGAGTGGGTTTGGGTCTAGCCGAGTGGGTTTGGGTCTATCCGAATGGGTTTGGGTCCAGCCGAGTGGGGTTGGGTCTAGCCGAGTGGGTTTGGGTCTTGCCGTGTGGGTTTGGGTCTAGCCGAGTGGGTTTGTGTCTAGTGCAGTGGGTTTGGTTGTAGCCGAGTGGGTTTGGGTCAAACTGAGTGGGTTTGGGTCTAGCCGAGTGGGTTTGGGTCCAGCCGAGTGGGTTTGGGTCCAGCCGAGTGGGTTTGGGTCTAGCCGAGTGGGTTTGGGTCCAGCGGAGTGGGTTTGGGTCTAGCCGAGTGGGTTTGGGTCTAGCCGAGTGGGTTTACGTCTTGCCGAGTGTGTTTGGGTGTAGCCGAGTGGGTTTGGGTGTAGCCGAGTGGGTTTGGGTCTAGCCGAGTGGGTTTGGGTCTAGCCGAGTGGGTTTCGGTCTAGCCGAGTGGGTTTGGGTCTAGCCGAGAGGGTTTGGGTCTAGCCGAGTGGGTTTGGGTCTAGCCGAGTGTGTTTTGGTCTAGCCGAGTGGGTTTGGATCTAGCCGAGTGGGTATGGGTCTAGCCGAGTGGGTCTGGGTCTAGCCGAGTGGGTTTGGGTCTAGCCGAGTGGGTTTGGGTCTAGCCGAATGGGTTTGGGTCTAGCCGAGTGGGTTTGGGTCTATCCGAGTGGGTTTGGGTCTAGCCGAGTGGGTTTGGGTCTAGCCGAGTGGGTTTGGGTCTAGCCGAGTGGGTTTGGGTCTAGCCGAGTGGGTTTGTGTCTACCCGAGTGGGTTTGTGTCTAGCCGAGTGGGTTTGGGGCTAGCTGAGTGGCTCTGGGTCTAGCCGAGTGGGTTTGGGTCTAGCCGAGTGGGTTTGGGTCTAGCCGAATGGGTTTGGGTCTAGCCGAGTGGGTTTGGGTCTAGCCGAGTGGGTTTGGGTCTAGCCGAATGGGATTGGGTCTAGCCGAGTGGGTTTGGGTCTAGCCGAGTGGGTTTGGGTCTAGTGGAGTGGGTTTGGATCTAGCCGAGTGGGTTTGGGTCTAGCCGAGTGGGTTTGCGTCAAGCCGAGTGGGTTTGTGTCTAGCCGAGTGGGTTTGGGTCTAGCCGAGTGGGTTTGGGTCTAGCCGAGTGGGTTTGAGTCCAGCCGAGTGGGTTTGGGTCTAGCCGATTGGGCTTGGTTGTAGCCGAGTGGGTTTGGGTGTGGCCGAGTGGGTGTGGGTCTAGCGGAGTGGGTTTGGGTCTAGCGGAGTGGGTTTGGGTCTAGCCGAGTGGGTTTGGGTCTAGCGGTGTGGGTTTGGATCTAGCCGAGTGGGTTTGGGTCTAGCCGAGTGGGTTTGGATCTAGCCGAGTGGGTTTGGGTCAAGCCGTGTGGGTTTGGGTCTAGCCGAGTGGGTTTGGGTCTAGTGGACTGGGTTTGGGTGTAGCCAAGTGGGTTTTGGTCTAGCGGAGTGGGTTTGGGTGTAGCCGAGTGGGTTTGGGTCTAGCCGAGTGGGTTTGGGTCTAGTGGAGTGGGTTTGGGTGTAGCCGAGTGGGTTTGGGTCGAACTGAGTGGGTTTGGGTCTAGCCGAGTGTGTTTGGGTCCAGCCGAGTGGGTTTGGGTCCAGCCGAGTGGGTTTGGGTCCAGCCGAGTGGGTTTGGGTCTAGCCGAGTGGGTTTGGGTCTAGCCGAGTGGGTTTGGGTCTAGCCGAGTGGGTTTGGGTCTAGCCGAGTGGATTTGGGTCTAGCCGAGTAGGTTTGGGTCTAGCGGAGTGGGTTTGGGTGTAGCCGAGTGGGTTTGGGTCGAACCGAGTGGGTTTGGGTCTAGCCGAGTGGGTTTGGGTCTAGCCGAGTGGGTTTGGGTCTAGCCGAGTGGATTTGGGTCTAGCCGAGTAGGTTTGGGTCTAGCGGAGTGGGTTTGGGTCTAGCCGAATGGGTTTGGGTCTAGCCAAGTGGGTTTGGGTCTACCCGAGTAGGTTTGGGTCTAGCCGAGTGGGTTTGGGTCTAGCCGAGTGGGTTTGTGTCTACACTAGTGGGTTTGTGTCTGGCCGAGTGGGTTTGCGTCTAGCTGAGTGGCTCTGGGTCTAGCCGAGTGGGTTTGGGTCTAGCCGAGTGGGTTTGGGTCTAGCCGAATGGGTTTGGGTCTTGCCATGTGGGTTTGGGTCCAGCCGAGTGGGTTTGTGTCTAGTGCAGTGGGTTTGGGTGTAGCCGAGTGGGTTTGTGTCGAACTGAGTGGGTTTGGGTCTAGCCGAGTGGGTTTGGGTCCAGCCGAGTGGGTTTTGGTCTAGCGGAGTGGGTTTGGGTGTAGCCGAGTGGGTTTGGGTCCAGCCGAGTGGGTTTGGGTCTAGCCGAGTGGGTTTGTGTCTCGCCGAGTGGGTTTGGGACTAGCCGAGTGGGTTTGTGTATTGCCGAGTGGGTTTGGGTTTAGCCGATTGGGTTTGGGTCTAGCCGAGTGGGTTTGGGTCTAGCCAAGTGGGTCTGGGTCTAGCCGAGTGGGTTTGGGTCTAGCCGAGTGGGTTTGGGTCTAGCCGAGTGGGTCTGGGTCTAGCCGAGTGGGTTTGGGTCTAGCCGAGTGGGTTTGGGTCTAGCCGAGTGGGTTTGGGTCTAGCCGAGTGGGTTTGGGTCTAGCCGAGTGGGTTTGCGTCTAGCCGAGTGGGTTTGGGTCTAGCGGAGTGGGTTTGGGTCTAGCCGAGTGGGTTTGGGTCTAGCCGAGTGGGTTTAGGTCTTGCCGAGTGTGTTTGGGTCTAGCCGAGTGGGTTTGGGTCTAGCCGAGTGGGTTTGGGTCTCGCCGAGTGGGTTTGGGTCTAGCCGAGTGGATTTGGGTCTAGCCGAGTAGGTTTGGGTCTAGCGGAGTGGGTTTGGGTCTAGCCGAATGGGTTTGGGTCTAGCCAAGTGGGTTTGGGTCTAGCCGAGTAGGTTTGGGTCTAGCCGAGTGGGTTTGGGTCTAGCCGAGTGTGTTTGGGTCTAGCCGAGTGAGTTTGTGTCTACCCGAGTGGGTTTGTGTCTAGCCGAGTGGGTTTGGGTCTAGCTGAGTGGCTCTGGGTCTAGCCGAGTGGGTTTGGGTCTAGCCGAGTGGGTTTGGGTCTAGCCGAATGGGTTTGGGTCTTGCCGCGTGGGTTTGGGTCTAGCCGAGTGGGTTTGTGTCTAGTGCAGTGGGTTTGGGTGTAGCCGAGTGGGTTTGGGTCGAACCGAGTGGGTTTGGGTCCAGCCGACTGGGTTTGGGTCCAGCCGAGTGGGTTTGGGTCTAGCCGAGTGGGTTTGGGTCTAGCCGAGTGGGTTTGGGTCTAGCCGAGTGGGTTTGGGTCTAGCCGAGTGGATTTGGGTCTAGCCGAGTAGGTTTGGGTCTAGCGGAGTGGGTTTGGGTCTAGCCGAGTGGGTTTGTGTCTACCCAAGTGGGCTTGTGTCTAGCCGAGTGGGTTTGGGTCTAGCTGAGTGGCTCTGGGTCTAGCCGAGTGGGTTTGGTTCTAGCCGAGTGGGTTTGGGTCTAGCCGAATGGGTTTGGGTCTTGCCATGTGGGTTTGGGTCCAGCCGAGTGGGTTTGTGTCTAGTGCAGTGGGTTTGGGTGTAGCCGAGTGGGTTTGGGTCGAACTGAGTGGGTTTGGTTCTAGCCGAGTGGGTTTGGGTCCAGCCGAGTGGGTTTGGGTCTAGCCGAGTGGGTTTGTGTCTAGCCGAGTGGGTTTGGGACTAGCCGAGTGGGTTTGTGTATTGCCGAGTGGGTTTGGGTTTAACCGATTGGGTTTGGGTCTAGCCGAGTGGGTTTGGGTCTAGCCGAGTGGGTCTGGGTCTAGCCGAGTGGGTTTGGGTCTAGCCGAGTGGGTTTGGGTCTAGCCGAGTGGGTCTGGGTCTAGCCGAGTGGGTTTGGGTCTAGCCGAGTGGGTTTGGGTCTAGCCGAGTGGGTTTGGGTCTAGCCGAGTGGGTTTGGGTCTAGCCGAGTGGGTTTGCGTCTAGCCGAGTGGGTTTGGGTCTAGCCGAGTGGGTTTGGGTCTAGCCGAGTGGGTTTGGGTCTAGCCGAGTGGGTTTGTGTCTACCCGAGTGGGTTTGTGTCTAGCCGAGTGGGTTTGGGTCTAGCTGAGTGGCTCTGGGTCTAGTCGAGTGGGTTTGGGTCTAGCGGAGTGGGTTTGGGTCTAGCCGAGTGGGTTTGGGTCTAGCCGAGTGGGTTTAGGTCTTGCCGAGTGTGTTTGGGTCCAGCCGAGTGGGTTTGGGTCTAGCCGAGTGGGTTTGGGTCTAGCCGAGTGGGTTTGCGTCTAGCCGAGTGGGTTTGGGTCTAGCCGAGTGGGTTTGGGTCTAGCCGTGGGTTTGGGTCTAGCCGAGTGGGTTTGTGTCTACCCGAGTGGGTTTGTGTCTAGCCGAGTGGGTTTGGGTCTAGCTGAGTGGCTCTGGGTCTGGCCGAGTGGGTTTGGGTCTAGCCGAGTGGGTTTGTGTCTACCCGAGTGGGTTTGTGTCTAGCCGAGTGGGTTTGTGTCTACCCGAGTGGGTTTGGGTCTAGCCGAGTGGGTTTGGGTCTAGCCGAGTGGGTTTGGGTCTAGCCGAATGGGTTTGGGTCTTGCCGTGTGGGTTTGGGTCTAGCCGAGTGGGTTTGGGTCGAACTGAGTGGGTTTGGGTCTAGCCGAGTGGGTTTGGGTCCAGCCGAGTGGGTTTGGGTCCAGCCGAGTGGGTTTGGGTCTAGCCGAGTGGGTTTGGGTCTAGCGGAGTGGGTTTGCGGCTAGCCGAGTTGGTTTGGGTCTAGCCGAGTGGGTTTGGGGCGAGCCGTGTGGGTTTGGGTCTAGCCGAGTGGGTTTGGGTCTAGCTGAGTCAGTTTGGGTCTAGCCGAGTGGGTTTGGGTCTAGCCGTGTGGGTTTGGGTCTAGCCGAGTGGGTTTGGGTCTAGCCGAGTGGGTTTGGGTCTAGCCGAGTGGGTTTGGGTCTAGCCGAGTGGGTTTGGGTATAGCCGAGTGGGTTTGTGTCTAAGCGAGTGGGTTTGGGTCTAGCCGAGTGGGTTTGGGACTAGCCGAGTGGGTTTGGGTCTAGCCTAGTGGGTTTGGGTCTTGCGGAGTGAGTTTGTGTTTAGCGGAGTGGGTTTTGGTCTAGCCGAGTGGGTTTGGGTCTAGCCGAGTGGGTTTGGGTCTAGCCGAGTGGGTTTAGGTCTAGCCGAGTGGGTTTTGGTCTAGCCGAGTGGGTTTGGGTCGAGCCGAGTGGGTTTGGGTCTAGCCGAGTGGGTTTTGGTCTAGCCGAGTGGGTTTGGATCTAGCTGAGTGGGTTTGGGTCTAGCCGAGTGGGTCTGCGTCTAGCCGAGTGGGTTTGGGTCTAGCCGAGTGGGTTTGGGTCTAGCCGAGTGGGTTTGGGTCTAGCCGAGTGGGTTTAGGTCTAGCCGAGTGGGTTTGGGTCTAGCCGAGTGGGTTTGGGTCCAGCCGAGTGGGATTGGGTCTAGCCGAGTGGGTTTGGGTCTAGCCGAGTGGGTTTGGGTCTAGCCGAGTCGGTTTGTGTCTACCCGAGTGGGTTTGTGTCTGGCCGAGTGGGTTTGGGTCTAGCTGAGTGGCTCTGGGTCTAGCCGAGTGGGTTTGGGTCTAGCCGAGTGGGTTTGGGTCTAGCCAAATGGGTTTGGGTCTAGCCGAGTGGGTTTGGGTCTAGCCGAGTGGGTTTGGGTCTAGTCGAATGGGATTTGGTCTAGCCGAGTGGGTTTGGGTCTAGCCAAGTGGGTTTGGGTCTAGTGGAGTGGGTTTGGGTCTAGCCGAGTGGGTTTGGGTCTAGCCGAGTGGGTTTGAGTCCAGCCGAGTGGGTTTGGGTCTAGCCGATTGGGCTTGGGTGTAGCCGAGTGGGTTTGGGTGTGGCCGAGTGGGTGTGGGTCTAGCGGAATGGGGTTTGGGTCTAGCGGAGTGGGTTTGGGTCTAGCCGAGTGGGTTTGGGTCTAGCGGAGTGTGTTTGGATCTAGCCGAGTGGGTTTGGGTCTAGCCGAGTGGGTTTGGATCTAGCTGAGTCGGTTTGGGTCAAGCCGTGTGGGTTTGGGCCTAGCCGAGTGGGTTTGGGTCTAGTGGACTGGGTTTGGGTGAAGCCAAGTGGGTTTTTTGTCTAGCGGAGTGGGTTTGGGTGTAGCCGAGTGGGTTTGGGACTAGCCGAGTGGGTTTGGGTCTAGCCTAGTGGGTTTGGATCTAGCGGAGTGAGTTTGTGTTTAGCGGAGTGGGTTTGGGTCTAGCCGAGTGGGTTTGGGTCTAGCCGATTGCGTTTGGGTCCAGCCGTGTGGGTTTGGGTCTAGCCGAGTGGGTTTGGGTCTAGCCGAGTGGGTTTGGGTCTAGCCGAGTGGGTTTGGGTCTAGCCGTGTGGGTTTGGGTCTAGCCGAGTGGGTTTGTGTCTAGTGGAGTGGGTTTGGGTGTAGCCGAGTGGGTTTGGGTCTAGCCGAGTGGGTTTGGGTCTAGCCGAGTGGGTTTGGGTCTAGCCGAGTGGGTTTAGGTCTAGCCGAGTGGGTTTTGGTCTAGCCGAGTGGGTTTGGGTCGAGCCGAGTGGGTTTGGGTCTAGCCGAGTGGGTTTGGGTCTAGCCGAGTGGGTTTGGGTCTAGCTGAGTCAGTTTGGGTCTAGCCAAGTGGGTTTGGGTCTAGCCGTGTGGGTTTGGGTCTAGCCGAGTGGGTTTGGGTCTAGCCGAGTGGGTTTGGGTCTAGCCGAGTGGGTTTGGGTCTAGCCGAGTGGGTTTGGGTATAGCCGAGTGGGTTTGTGTCTAAGCGAGTGGGTTTGGGTCTAGCCGAGTGGGTTTGGGACTAGCCGAGTGGGTTTGGGTCTAGCCTAGTGGGTTTGGGTCTTGCGGAGTGAGTTTGTGTTTAGCGGAGTGGGTTTTGGTCTAGCCGAGTGGGTTTGGGTCTAGCCGAGTGGGTTTGGGTCTAGCCGAGTGGGTTTAGGTCTAGCCGAGTGGGTTTTGGTCTAGCCGAGTGGGTTTGGGTCGAGCCGAGTGGGTTTGGGTCTAGCCGAGTGGGTTTTGGTCTAGCCGAGTGGGTTTGGATCTAGCTGAGTGGGTTTGGGTCTAGCCGAGTGGGTCTGCGTCTAGCCGAGTGGGTTTGGGTCTAGCCGAGTGGGTTTGGGTCTAGCCGAGTGGGTTTGGGTCTAGCCGAGTGGGTTTAGGTCTAGCCGAGTGGGTTTGGGTCTAGCCGAGTGGGTTTGGGTCCAGCCGAGTGGGTTTGGGTCTAGCCGAGTGGGTTTGGGTCTAGCCGAGTGGGTTTGGGTCTAGCCGAGTCGGTTTGTGTCTACCCGAGTGGGTTTGTGTCTGGCCGAGTGGGTTTGGGTCTAGCTGAGTGGCTCTGGGTCTAGCCGAGTGGGTTTGGGTCTAGCCGAGTGGGTTTGGGTCTAGCCAAATGGGTTTGGGTCTAGCCGAGTGGGTTTGGGTCTAGCCGAGTGGGTTTGGGTCTAGTCGAATGGGATTTGGTCTAGCCGAGTGGGTTTGGGTCTAGCCAAGTGGGTTTGGGTCTAGTGGAGTGGGTTTGGGTCTAGCCGAGTGGGTTTGGGTCTAGCCGAGTGGGTTTGAGTCCAGCCGAGTGGGTTTGGGTCTAGCCGATTGGGCTTGGGTGTAGCCGAGTGGGTTTGGGTGTGGCCGAGTGGGTGTGGGTCTAGCGGAATGGGGTTTGGGTCTAGCGGAGTGGGTTTGGGTCTAGCCGAGTGGGTTTGGGTCTAGCGGAGTGTGTTTGGATCTAGCCGAGTGGGTTTGGGTCTAGCCGAGTGGGTTTGGATCTAGCTGAGTCGGTTTGGGTCAAGCCGTGTGGGTTTGGGTCTAGCCGAGTGGGTTTGGGTCTAGTGGACTGGGTTTGGGTGAAGCCAAGTGGGTTTTTTGTCTAGCGGAGTGGGTTTGGGTGTAGCCGAGTGGGTTTGGGACTAGCCGAGTGGGTTTGGGTCTAGCCTAGTGGGTTTGGATCTAGCGGAGTGAGTTTGTGTTTAGCGGAGTGGGTTTGGGTCTAGCCGAGTGGGTTTGGGTCTAGCCGATTGCGTTTGGGTCCAGCCGTGTGGGTTTGGGTCTAGCCGAGTGGGTTTGGGTCTAGCCGAGTGGGTTTGGGTCTAGCCGAGTGGGTTTGGGTCTAGCCGTGTGGGTTTGGGTCTAGCCGAGTGGGTTTGTGTCTAGTGGAGTGGGTTTGGGTGTAGCCGAGTGGGTTTGGGTCTAGCCGAGTGGGTTTGGGTCTAGCCGAGTGGGTTTGGGTCTAGCCGAGTGGGTTTAGGTCTAGCCGAGTGGGTTTTGGTCTAGCCGAGTGGGTTTGGGTCGAGCCGAGTGGGTTTGGGTCTAGCCGAGTGGGTTTGGGTCCAGCCGAGTGGGTCTGGGTCTAGCCGAGTGGGTTTGGGTCTAGCCGAGTGGGTTTGGGTCTAGCCGAGTGGGTTTGGGTCTGGCCAAGTGGGTTTGGGTCTAGCCGAGTGGGTTTGGGTCTAGTCGAGTGGGTTTAGGTCTAGCCGAGTGGGTTTGGGTCTAGCCGAGTGGGTTTGGGTCTAGCCGAGTGGGTTTGGGTCCAGCCGAGTCGGTTTGTGTCTACCCGAGTGGGTTTGTGTCTAGCCGAGTGGGTTTGGGTCTAGCTGAGTGGCTCTGGGTCTAGCCGAGTGGGTTTGGGTCTAGCCGAGTGGGTTTGGGTCTAGCCAAATGGGTTTGGGTCTAGCCGAGTGGGTTTGGGTCTAGCCGAGTGGGTTTTGGTCTAGCCGAATGGGATTGGGTCTAGCCGAGTGGGTTTGGGTCTAGCCACGTGGGTTTGGGTCTAGTGGAGTGGGTTTGGATCTTGCCGAGTGGGTTTGGGTCTAGCCGAGTGGGTTTGCGTCTAGCCGAGTGGGTTTGTGTCTAGCCGAGTGGGTTTGGGTCTAGCCGAGTGGGTTTGGGTCTAGCCGAGTGGGTTTGAGTCCAGCCGAGTGGGTTTGGGTCTAGCCGATTGGGCTTGGGTGTAGCCGAGTGGGTTTGGGTGTGGCCGAGTGGGTGTGGGTCTAGCGGAATGGGGTTTGGGTCTAGCGGAGTGGGTTTGGGTCTAGCCGAGTGGGTTTGGGTCTAGCGGAGTGGGTTTGGATCTAGCCGAGTGGGTTTGGGTCTAGCCGAGTGGGTTTGTGTCTAGCCGAGTGGGTTTGGGACTAGCCGAGTGGGTTTGTGTATTGCCGAGTGGGTTTGGGTTTAGCCGATTGGGTTTGGGTCTAGCCGAGTGGGTTTGGGTCTAGCCGAGTGGGTTTGGGTCTAGCCGAGTGGGTTTGGGTGTAGCCGAGTGGGTTTGGGTCCAGCCGAGTGGGATTGGGTCTAGCCGAGTGGGTTTGGGTCTCGCTGAGTGGGTTTGGGACTAGCCGAGTGCGTTTGGCTCTAGCGAAGTGGGTTTGGGTCCAGCGGAGTGGGTTTGGGTCTGGCGGAGTGGGTTTAGGTCTAGCCGAGTGGGTTTGGGTCTAGCCAAGTGGGTTTGGGGCTAGCCGAGTGGGTTTGGGTCTAGCCAAGAGGGTTTGGGTCTCGCGGAGTGCGTTTGGGTCTAGACAAGTGGGTTTGGGTCTAGCCGAGTGGGTTTGGGTCTAGGCGAGTGGGTTTGGGTCTAGCCGAGTGGGTTTGGGTCTAGCCGAGTGGGTTTGGGTCTAGCCGAGTGGGTTTGGGTCTAGCCGAGTGGGTTTGGGTCTAGCCGAGTGGGTTTGGGTATAGCGGAGTGGGTTTCGGTCTAGCCGAGTGGGTTTGGGTCAAGCCGAGTGGGTTTGGGTCTAGCCGAGTGGGTTTGGGTCTAGCCGAGTGGGTTTGGGTCTAGCCGAGTGGGTTTGGGTCTAGCGGAGTGGGTTTGGGTCTAGCCGAGTGGGTTTGGGTCCAGCGGAGTGGGTTTGGGTCTAGCCGAGTGGGTTTGGTTTTGCCGAGTGGGTTTGGGTCTAGCCGAGTGGGTTTGGGTCTAGCCGAGTGGGTTTGGGTCCAGCCGAGTGTGTTTGGGTCTAGCCGAGTGGGTTTGGGTCTAGCCGAGTGGGTTTGGGTCTAGCCGAGTGGGTTTGGGTCTACTCGAGTGGGTTTGTGTTTAGCCGAGTGGGTTTGGGTCTAGACGTGTGGGTTTGAGTCCAGCCGAGTGGGTTTCGGTCTAGACGAGTGGGTTTGGGTCTAGCCGAGTGGGTCTGGGTCTAGCCACGTGGGTTTGGGTCTAGTGGAGTGGGTTTGGATCTTGCCGAGTGGGTTTGGGTCTAGCCGAGTGGGTTTGCGTCTAGCCGAGTGGGTTTGTGTCTAGCCGAGTGGGTTTGGGTCTAGCCGAGTGGGTTTGGGTCTAGCCGAGTGGGTTTGAGTCCAGCCGAGTGGGTTTGGGTCTAGCCGATTGGGCTTGGGTGTAGCCGAGTGGGTTTGGGTGTGGCCGAGTGGGTGTGGGTCTAGCAGAATGGGGTTTGGGTCTGGCGGAGTGGGTTTGGGTCTAGCCGAGTGGGTTTGGGTCAAGCGGAGTGGGTTTGGATCTAGCCGAGTGGGTTTGGGTCTAGCCGAGTGGGTTTGGATCTAGCCGAGTCGGTTTGGGTCAAGCCGTGTGGGTTTGGGTCTAGCTGAGTGGGTTTGGGTCTAGTGGACTGGGTTTGGGTGAAGCCAAGTGGGTTTTTTGTCTAGCGGAGTGGGTTTGGGTGTAGCCGAGTGGGTTTGGGTCCAGCCGAGTGGGTTTGGGTCTAGCCGAGTGGGTTTGGATCTAGCCGAGTGGGTTTGGGTCTAGCCGAGTGGGTTTGGATCTAGCCGAGTCGGTTTGGGTCAAGCCGTGTGGGCTTGGGTCTAGCCGAGTGGGTTTGGGTCTAGCCGAGAGGGTTTGGGTGGAGCCGAGTGGGTTTGGATCTAGCTGATTGGGTTTGGGTCTAGCCGAGTGGGTTTGGGTCTAGCCGTGTGGGTTTGGGTCTAGCCGGGTGGGTTTGGGTCTAGTGGACTGGGTTTGGGTGAAGCCGAGTGGGTTTGGGTCTAGCCGAGTGGGTTTGGGTCTAGTGGAGTGGGTTTGGGTGTAGCCGAGTGGGTTTGGGTCGAACTGAGTGGGTTTGGGTCTAGCCGAGTGGGTTTGGATCTAGCCGAGTCGGTTTGGGTCAAGCCGTGTGGGTTTGGGTCTAGCCGAGTGGGTTTGGGTCTAGTGGACTGGGTTTGGGTGAAGCCAAGTGGGTTTTTTGTCTAGCGGAGTGGGTTTGGGTGTAGCCGAGTGGGTTTGGGTCCAGCCGAGTGGGTTTGGGTCTAGCCGAGTGGGTTTGTGTCTAGCCGAGTGGGTTTGGGACTAGCCGAGTGGGTTTGTGTATTGCCGAGTGGGTTTGGGTTAGCCAATTGGGTTTGGGTCTAGCCGAGTGGGTTTGGGTCTAGCCGAGTGGGTTTGGGTCTAGCCGAGTGGGTTTGGGAGTAGCCGAGTGGGTTTGGGTCTAGCCGAGTGGGATTGGGTCTAGCCGAGTGGGTTTGGGTCTCGCTGAGTGGGTTTGGGACTAGCCGAGTGCGTTTGGCTCTAGCGAAGTGGGTTTGGGTCCAGCGGAGTGGGTTTGGGTCTGGCGGAGTGGGTTTGGGTCTAGCCGAGTGGGTTTGGGTCTAGGCGAGTGGGTTTGGGGCTAGCCGAGTGGGTTTGGGTCTAGCCAAGAGGGTTTGGGTCTAGCGGAGTGCGTTTGGGTCTAGACAAGTGGGTTTGGGTCTAGCCGAGTGGGTTTGGGTCTAGGCGAGTGGGTTTGGGTCTAGCCGAGTGGGTTTGGGTCTAGCCGAGTGGGTTTGGGTCTAGCCGAGTGGGTTTGGGACTAGCCGAGTGGGTTTGTGTATTGCCGAGTGGGTTTGGGTCTAGTGGAGTGGGTTTGGGTGTAGCCGAGTGGGTTTGGGTCTAGTGGAGTGGGTTTGGGTGTAGCCGAGTGGGTTTGGGTCGAACTGAGTGGGTTTGGGTCTAGCCGAGTGGGTTTGGATCTAGCCGAGTCGGTTTGGGTCAAGCCGTGTGGGTTTGGGTCTAGCCGAGTGGGTTTGGGTCTAGTGGACTGGGTTTGGGTGAAGCCAAGTGGGTTTTTTGTCTAGCGGAGTGGGTTTGGGTGTAGCCGAGTGGGTTTGGGTCCAGCCGAGTGGGTTTGGGTCTAGCCGAGTGGGTTTGTGTCTAGCCGAGTGGGTTTGGGACTAGCCGAGTGGGTTTGTGTATTGCCGAGTGGGTTTGGGTTAGCCAATTGGGTTTGGGTCTAGCCGAGTGGGTTTGGGTCTAGCCGAGTGGGTTTGGGTCTAGCCGAGTGGGTTTGGGAGTAGCCGAGTGGGTTTGGGTCTAGCCGAGTGGGATTGGGTCTAGCCGAGTGGGTTTGGGTCTCGCTGAGTGGGTTTGGGACTAGCCGAGTGCGTTTGGCTCTAGCGAAGTGGGTTTGGGTCCAGCGGAGTGGGTTTGGGTCTGGCGGAGTGGGTTTGGGTCTAGCCGAGTGGGTTTGGGTCTAGGCGAGTGGGTTTGGGGCTAGCCGAGTGGGTTTGGGTCTAGCCAAGAGGGTTTGGGTCTAGCGGAGTGCGTTTGGGTCTAGACAAGTGGGTTTGGGTCTAGCCGAGTGGGTTTGGGTCTAGGCGAGTGGGTTTGGGTCTAGCCGAGTGGGTTTGGGTCTAGCCGAGTGGGTTTGTGTCTAGCCGAGTGGGTTTGGGACTAGCCGAGTGGGTTTGTGTATTGCCGAGTGGGTTTGGGTTAGCCAATTGGGTTTGGGTCTAGCCGAGTGGGTTTGGGTCTAGCCGAGTGGGTTTGGGTCTAGCCGAGTGGGTTTGGGAGTAGCCGAGTGGGTTTGGGTCTAGCCGAGTGGGATTGGGTCTAGCCGAGTGGGTTTGGGTCTCGCTGAGTGGGTTTGGGACTAGCCGAGTGCGTTTGGCTCTAGCGAAGTGGGTTTGGGTCCAGCGGAGTGGGTTTGGGTCTGGCGGAGTGGGTTTGGGTCTAGCCGAGTGGGTTTGGGTCTAGGCGAGTGGGTTTGGGGCTAGCCGAGTGGGTTTGGGTCTAGCCAAGAGGGTTTGGGTCTAGCGGAGTGCGTTTGGGTCTAGACAAGTGGGTTTGGGTCTAGCCGAGTGGGTTTGGGTCTAGGCGAGTGGGTTTGGGTCTAGCCGAGTGGGTTTGGGTCTAGCCGAGTGGGTTTGGGTCTAGCCGAGTGGGTTTGGGTCTAGCCGAGTGGGTTTGGGTCTAGCCGAGTGGGTTTGGGTATAGCGGAGTGGGTTTCGGTCTAGCCGAGTGGGTTTGGGTCAAGCCGAGTGGGTTTGGGTCTAGCCGAGTGGGTTTGGGTCTAGCCGAGTGGGTTTGGGTCTAGCCGAGTGGGTTTGGGTCTAGCGGAGTGGGTTTGGGTCTAGCCGAGTGCGTTTGGGTCCAGCTGAGTGGGTTTGGGTCTAGCCGAGTGGGTTTGGTTTTGCCGAGTGGGTTTGGGTCTTGCCGAGTGGGTTTGGGTCTAGCCGAGTGGGTTTGCGTCTAGCCGAGTGGGTTTGTGTCTAGCCGAGTGGGTTTGGGTCTAGCCGAGTGGGTTTGGGTCTAGCCGAGTGGGTTTGAGTCCAGCCGAGTGGGTTTGGGTCTAGCCGATTGGGCTTGGGTGTAGCCGAGTGGGTTTGGGTGTGGCCGAGTGGGTGTGGGTCTAGCGGAATGGGGTTTGGGTCTAGCGGAGTGGGTTTGGATCTAGCCGAGTGGGTTTGGGTCTAGCCGAGTGGGTTTGGATCTAGCCGAGTCGGTTTGGGTCAAGCCGTGTGGGTTTGGGTCTAGCCGAGTGGGTTTGGGTCTAGTGGACTGGGTTTGGGTGAAGCCAAGTGGGTTTTTTGTCTAGCGGAGTGGGTTTGGGTGTAGCCGAGTGGGTTTGGGTCCAGCCGAGTGGGTTTGGGTCTAGCCGAGTGGGTTTGGATCTAGCCGAGTGGGTTTTGGTCTAGCCGAGTGGGTTTGGATCTAGCCGAGTCGGTTTGGGTCAAGCCGTGTGGGCTTGGGTCTAGCCGAGTGGGTTTGGGTCTAGCCGAGTGGGTTTGGGTGGAGCCGAGTGGGTTTGGATCTAGCTGATTGGGTTTGGGTCTAGCCGAGTGGGTTTGGGTCTAGCCGTGTGGGTTTGGGTCTAGCCGGGTGGGTTTGGGTCTAGTGGACTGGGTTTGGGTGAAGCCGAGTGGGTTTGGGTCTAGCCGAGTGGGTTTGGGTCTAGTGGAGTGGGTTTGGGTGTAGCCGAGTGGGTTTGGGTCGAACTGAGTGGGTTTGGGTCTAGCCGAGTGGGTTTGGGTCCAGCCGAGTGGGTTTGGGTCCAGCCGAGTGGGTTTGGGTCCAGCCGAGTGGGTTTGGGTCTAGCCGAGTGGGTTTGGGTCTAGCCGAGTGGATTTGGGTCTAGCCGAGTGGGTTTGGGTCTAGCCGAGTGGATTTGGGTCTAGCCGAGTAGGTTTGGGTCTAGCGGAGTGGGTTTGGGTCTAGCCGAATGGGTTTGGGTCTAGCCAAGTGGGTTTGGGTCTAGCCGAGTAGGTTTGGGTCTAGCCGAGTGTGTTTGGGTCTAGCCGAGTGAGTTTGTGTCTACCCGAGTGGGTTTGTGTCTAGCCGAGTGGGTTTGGGTCTAGCTGAGTGGCTCTGGGTCTAGCCGAGTGGGTTTGGGTCTAGCCGAGTGGGTTTGGGTCTAGCCGAATGGGTTTGGGTCTTGCCGTGTGGGTTTGGGTCTAGCCGAGTGGGTTTGTGTCTAGTGCAGTGGGTTTGGGTGTAGCCGAGTGGGTTTGGGTCGAACCGAGTGGGTTTGGGTCCAGCCGACTGGGTTTGGGTCCAGCTGAGTGGGTTTGGGTCTAGCCGAGTGGGTTTGGGTCTAGCCGAGTGGGTTTGGGTCTAGCCGAGTGGGTTTGGGTCTAGCCGAGTGGATTTGGGTCTAGCCGAGTAGGTTTGGGTCGAGCGGAGTGGGTTTGGGTCTAGCCGAATGGGTTTGGGTCTAGCCAAGTGGGTTTGGGTCTAGCCGAGTAGGTTTGGGTCTAGCCGAGTGGGTTTGGGTCTAGCCGAGTGGGTTTGTGTCTACACTAGTGGGTTTGTGTCTAGCCGAGTGGGTTTGGGTCTAGCTGAGTGGCTCTGGGTCTAGCCGAGTGGGTTTGGGTCTAGCCGAGTGGGTTTGGGTCTAGCCGAATGGGTTTGGGTCTTGCCATGTGGGTTTGGGTCCAGCCGAGTGGGTTTGTGTCTAGTGCAGTGGGTTTCGGTGTAGCCGAGTGGGTTTGTGTCGAACGGAGTGGGTTTGGGTCTAGCCGAGTGGGTTTGGGTCCAGCCGAGTGGGTTTTGGTCTAGCGGAGTGGGTTTGGGTGTAGCCGAGTGGGTTTGGGTCCAGCCGAGTGGGTTTGGGTCTAGCCGAGTGGGTTTGTGTCTAGCCGAGTGGGTTTGGGACTAGCCGAGTGGGTTTGTGTATTGCCGAGTGGGTTTGGGTTTAGCCGATTGGGTTTGGGTCTAGCCGAGTGGGTTTGGGTCTAGCCGAGTGGGTCTGGGTCTAGCCGAGTGGGTTTGGGTCTAGCCGAGTGGGTTTGGGTCTAGCCGAGTGGGTCTGGGTCTAGCCGAGTGGGTTTGGGTCTAGCCGAGTGGGTTTGGGTCTAGCCGAGTGGGTTTGGGTCTAGCCGAGTGGGTTTGCGTCTAGCCGAGTGGGTTTGGGTCTAGCCGAGTGGGTTTGGGTCTAGCCGAGTGGGTTTGAGTCTAGCCGAGTGGGTTTGTGTCTACCCGAGTGGGTTTGTGTCTAGCCGAGTGGGTTTGGGTCTAGCTGAGTGGCTCTGGGTCTAACCGAGTGGGTTTGGGTCTAGCCGAGTGGGTTTGGGTCTAGCCGAATGGGTTTGGGTCTTGCCGTGTGGGTTTGGGTCTAGCCGAGTGGGTTTGTGTCTAGTGCAGTGGGTTTGGGTGTAGCCGAGTGGGTTTGGGTCGAACTGAGTGGGTTTGGGTCTAGCCGAGTGGGTTTGGGTCCAGCCGAGTGGGTTTGGGCCCAGCCGAGTGGGTTTGGGTCTAGCCGAGTGGGTTTGGGTCTAGCGGAGTGGGTTTGGGTCTAGCCGAGTGGGTTTGGGTCTAGCCGAGTGGGTTTAGGTCTTGCCGAGTGTGTTTGGGTCCAGCCGAGTGGGTTTGGGTCTAGCCGAGTGGGTTTGGGTCTAGCCGAGTGGGTTTGCGTCTAGCCGAGTGGGTTTGGGTCTAGCCGAGTGGGTTTGGGTCTAGCCGTGGGTTTGGGTCTAGCCGAGTGGGTTTGTGTCTACCCGAGTGGGTTTGTGTCTAGCCGAGTGGGTTTGGGTCTAGCTGAGTGGCTCTGGGTCTAGCCGAGTGGGTTTGGGTCTAGCCGAGTGGGTTTGGGTCTAGCCGAATGGGTTTGGGTCTTGCCGTGTGGGTTTGGGTCTAGCCGAGTGGGTTTGGGTCGAACTGAGTGGGTTTGGGTCTAGCCGAGTGGGTTTGGGTCCAGCCGAGTGGGTTTGGGTCCAGCCGAGTGGGTTTGGGTCTAGCCGAGTGGGTTTGGGTCTAGCGGAGTGGGTTTGCGGCTAGCCGAGTTGGTTTGGGTCTAGCCGAGTGGGTTTGGGGCGAGCCGTGTGGGTTTGGGTCTAGCCGAGTGGGTTTGGGTCTAGCTGAGTCAGTTTGGGTCTAGCCGAGTGGGTTTGGGTCTAGCCGTGTGGGTTTGGGTCTAGCCGAGTGGGTTTGGGTCTAGCCGAGTGGGTTTGGGTCTAGCCGAGTGGGTTTGGGTCTAGCCGAGTGGGTTTGGGTATAGCCGAGTGGGTTTGTGTCTAAGCGAGTGGGTTTGGGTCTAGCCGAGTGGGTTTGGGACTAGCCGAGTGGGTTTGGGTCTAGCCTAGTGGGTTTGGGTCTAGCGGAGTGAGTTTGTGTTTAGCGGAGTTGGTTTGGGTCTAGCCGAGTGGGTTTGGGTCTAGCCGAGTGGGTTTGGGTCTAGCCGAGTGGGTTTAGGTCTAGCCGAGTGGGTTTTGGTCTAGCCGAGTGGGTTTGGGTCGAGCCGAGTGGGTTTGGGTCTAGCCGAGTGGGTTTTGGTCTAGCCGAGTGGGTTTGGATCTAGCTGAGTGGGTTTGGGTCTAGCCGAGTGGGTCTGGGTCTAGCCGAGTGGGTTTGGGTCTAGCCGAGTGGGTTTGGGTCTAGCCGAGTGGGTTTGGGTCTAGCCGAGTGGGTTTGGGTCTAGCCGAGTGGGTTTGGGTCTAGCCGAGTGGGTTTAGGTCTAGCCGAGTGGGTTTGGGTCTAGCCGAGTGGGTTTGGGTCTAGCCGAGTGGGTTTGGGTCTAGCCGAGTCGGTTTGTGTCTACCCGAGTGGGTTTGTGTCTAGCCGAGTGGGTTTGGGTCCAGCTGAGTGGCTCTGGGTCTAGCCGAGTGGGTTTGGGTCTAGCCGAGTGGGTTTGGGTCTAGCCAAATGGGTTTGGGTCTAGCCGAGTGGGTTTGGGTCTAGCCGAGTGGGTTTGGGTCTAGCCGAATGGGATTTGGTCTAGCAGAGTGGGTTTGGGTCTAGCCAAGTGGGTTTGGGTCTAGTGGAGTGGGTTTGGATCTAGCCGAGTGGGTTTGGGTCTAGCCGAGTGGGTTTGCGTCTAGCCGAGTGGGTTTGTGTCTAGCCGAGTGGGTTTGGGTCTAGCCGAGTGGGTTTGGGTCTAGCCGAGTGGGTTTGAGTCCAGCCGAGTGGGTTTGGGTCTAGCCGATTGGGCTTGGGTGTAGCCGAGTGGGTTTGGGTGTGGCCGACTGGGTGTGGGTCTAGCGGAATGGGGTTTGGGTCTAGCGGAGTGGGTTTGGGTCTAGCCGAGTGGGTTTGGGTCTAGCGGAGTGGGTTTGGATCTAGCCGAGTGGGTTGGGGTCTAGCCGAGTGGGTTTGGATCTAGCCGAGTCGGTTTGGGTCAAGCCGTGTGGGTTTGGGTCTAGCCGAGTGGGTTTGGGTCTAGTGGACTGTGTTTGGGTGAAGCAAAGTGGGTTTTTTGTCTAGCGGAGTGGGTTTGGGTGTAGCCGAGTGGGTTTGGGACTAGCCGAGTGGGTTTGGGTCTAGCCTAGTGGGTTTGGGTCTAGCGGAGTGAGTTTGTGTTTAGCGGAGTGGGTTTGGGTCTAGCCGAGTGGGTTTGGGTCTAGCCGATTGCGTTTGGGTCCAGCCATGTGGGTTTGGGTCTAGCCGAGTGGGTTTGGGTCTAGCCGAGTGGGTTTGGGTCTAGCCGAGTGGGTTTGGGCCTAGCCGTGTGGGTTTGGGTCTAGCCGAGTGGGTTTGTGTCTAGTGGAGTGGGTTTGGGTCTAGCCGAGTGGGTTTTGGTCTAGCCGAGTGGGTTTGGATCTAGCTGAGTGGGTTTGGGTCTAGCCGAGTGGGTCTGGGTCTAGCCGAGTGGGTTTGGGTCTAGCCGAGTGGGTTTGGGTCTAGCCGAGTGGGTTTGGGTCTAGCCAAGTGGGTTTGGGTCTAGCCGAGTGGGTTTGGGTCTAGCCGAGTGGGTTTCGGTCTAGCCGAGTGGGTTTGGGTCTAGCCGAGTGGGTTTGGGTCTAGCCGAGTGGGTTTGGGTCTAGCCGAGTCGGTTTGTGTCTACCCGAGTGGGTTTGTGTCTAGCCGAGTGGGTTTGGGTCTAGCTGAGTGGCTCTGGGTCTAGCCGAGTGGGTTTGGGTCTAGCCGAGTGGGTTTGGGTCTAGCCAAATGGGTTTGGGTCTAGCCGAGTGGGTTTGGGTCTAGCCGAGTGGGTTTGGGTCAAGCCGAATGGGATTGGGTGTAGCCGAGTGGGTTTGGGTCTAGCCACGTGGGTTTGGGTCTAGTGGAGTGGGTTTGGATCTTGCCGAGTGGGTTTGGGTCTAGCGGAGTGGGTTTGGATCTAGCCGAGTGGGTTTGGGTCTAGCGGAATGGGGTTTGGGTCTAGCGGAGTGGGTTTGGGTCTAGCCGAGTGGGTTTGGGTCTAGCGGAGTGGGTTTGGATCTAGCCGAGTGGGTTTGGGTCTAGCCGAGTGGGTTTGGGTCTAGCCGAGTGGGTTTGGGTCTAGCCGAGTGGGTTTGGGTCTAGCCGAGTGGGTTTGGGTCTAGCCGAGTGGGTTTAGGTCTAGCCGAGTGGGTTTGGGTCTAGCCGAGTGGGTTTGGGTCTAGCCGAGTGGGTTTGGGTCTAGCCGAGTCGGTTTGTGTCTACCCGAGTGGGTTTGTGTCTAGCCGAGTGGGTTTGGGTCCAGCTGAGTGGCTCTGGGTCTAGCCGAGTGGGTTTGGGTCTAGCCGAGTGGGTTTGGGTCTAGCCAAATGGGTTTGGGTCTAGCCGAGTGGGTTTGGGTCTAGCCGAGTGGGTTTGGGTCTAGCCGAATGGGATTTGGTCTAGCAGAGTGGGTTTGGGTCTAGCCAAGTGGGTTTGGGTCTAGTGGAGTGGGTTTGGATCTAGCCGAGTGGGTTTGGGTCTAGCCGAGTGGGTTTGCGTCTAGCCGAGTGGGTTTGTGTCTAGCCGAGTGGGTTTGGGTCTAGCCGAGTGGGTTTGGGTCTAGCCGAGTGGGTTTGAGTCCAGCCGAGTGGGTTTGGGTCTAGCCGATTGGGCTTGGGTGTAGCCGAGTGGGTTTGGGTGTGGCCGACTGGGTGTGGGTCTAGCGGAATGGGGTTTGGGTCTAGCGGAGTGGGTTTGGGTCTAGCCGAGTGGGTTTGGGTCTAGCGGAGTGGGTTTGGATCTAGCCGAGTGGGTTGGGGTCTAGCCGAGTGGGTTTGGATCTAGCCGAGTCGGTTTGGGTCAAGCCGTGTGGGTTTGGGTCTAGCCGAGTGGGTTTGGGTCTAGTGGACTGTGTTTGGGTGAAGCAAAGTGGGTTTTTTGTCTAGCGGAGTGGGTTTGGGTGTAGCCGAGTGGGTTTGGGACTAGCCGAGTGGGTTTGGGTCTAGCCTAGTGGGTTTGGGTCTAGCGGAGTGAGTTTGTGTTTAGCGGAGTGGGTTTGGGTCTAGCCGAGTGGGTTTGGGTCTAGCCGATTGCGTTTGGGTCCAGCCATGTGGGTTTGGGTCTAGCCGAGTGGGTTTGGGTCTAGCCGAGTGGGTTTGGGTCTAGCCGAGTGGGTTTGGGCCTAGCCGTGTGGGTTTGGGTCTAGCCGAGTGGGTTTGTGTCTAGTGGAGTGGGTTTGGGTCTAGCCGAGTGGGTTTTGGTCTAGCCGAGTGGGTTTGGATCTAGCTGAGTGGGTTTGGGTCTAGCCGAGTGGGTCTGGGTCTAGCCGAGTGGGTTTGGGTCTAGCCGAGTGGGTTTGGGTCTAGCCGAGTGGGTTTGGGTCTAGCCAAGTGGGTTTGGGTCTAGCCGAGTGGGTTTGGGTCTAGCCGAGTGGGTTTCGGTCTAGCCGAGTGGGTTTGGGTCTAGCCGAGTGGGTTTGGGTCTAGCCGAGTGGGTTTGGGTCTAGCCGAGTCGGTTTGTGTCTACCCGAGTGGGTTTGTGTCTAGCCGAGTGGGTTTGGGTCTAGCTGAGTGGCTCTGGGTCTAGCCGAGTGGGTTTGGGTCTAGCCGAGTGGGTTTGGGTCTAGCCAAATGGGTTTGGGTCTAGCCGAGTGGGTTTGGGTCTAGCCGAGTGGGTTTGGGTCTAGCCGAATGGGATTGGGTGTAGCCGAGTGGGTTTGGGTCTAGCCACGTGGGTTTGGGTCTAGTGGAGTGGGTTTGGATCTTGCCGAGTGGGTTTGGGTCTAGCGGAGTGGGTTTGGATCTAGCCGAGTGGGTTTGGGTCTAGCGGAATGGGGTTTGGGTCTAGCGGAGTGGGTTTGGGTCTAGCCGAGTGGGTTTGGGTCTAGCGGAGTGGGTTTGGATCTAGCCGAGTGGGTTTGGGTCTAGCCGAGTGGGTTTGGATCCAGCCGAGTCGGTTTGGGTCAAGCCGTGTGGGTTTGGGTCTAGCCGAGTGGGTTTGGGTCTAGTGGACTGGGTTTGGGTGAAGCCAAGTGGGTTTTTTGTCTAGCGGAGTGGGTTTGGGTGTAGCCGAGTGGGTTTGGGTCCAGCCGAGTGGGTTTGGGTCTAGCCGAGTGGGTTTGTGTCTAGCCGAGTGGGTTTGGGACTAGCCGAGTGGGTTTGTGTATTGCCGAGTGGGTTTGGGTTTAGCCGATTGGGTTTGGGTCTGGCCGAGTGGGTTTGGGTCTAGCCGAGTGGGTTTGGGTCTAGCCGAGTGGGTTTGGGTGTAGCCGAGTGGGTTTGGGTCTAGCCGAGTGGGATTGGGTCTAGCCGAGTGGGTTTGGGTCTCGCTGAGTGGGTTTGGGACTAGCCGAGTGCGTTTGGCTCTAGCGAAGTGGGTTTGTGTCCAGCAGAGTGGGTTTGGGTCTGGCGGAGTGGGTTTGGGTCTAGCCGAGTGGGTTTGGGGCTAGCCGAGTGGCTTTGGGTCTAGCCAAGAGGGTTTGGGTCTAGCGGAGTGCGTTTGGGTCTAGCCAAGTGGGTTTGGGTCTTGCCGAGTGGGTTTGGGACTAGCCGAGTGCGTTTGGCTCTAGCGAAGTGGGTTTGTGTCCAGCAGAGTGGGTTTGGGTCTGGCGGAGTGGGTTTGGGTCTAGCCGAGTGGGTTTGGGGCTAGCCGAGTGGCTTTGGGTCTAGCCAAGAGGGTTTGGGTCTAGCGGAGTGCGTTTGGGTCTAGCCAAGTGGGTTTGGGTCTTGCCGAGTGGGTTTGGGTCTAGGCGAGTGGGTTTGGGTCTAGCCGAGTGGGTTTGGGTCTAGCCGAGTGGGTTTGGGTCTAGCCGAGTGGGTTTGGGTCTAGCCGAGTGGGTTTGGGTCTAGCCGAGTGGGTTTGGGTATAGCGGAGTGGGTTTCGGTCTAGCCGAGTGGGTTTGGGTCAAGCCGAGTGGGTTTGGGTCTAGCCGAGTGGGTTTGGGTCTAGCCGAGTGGGTTTGGGTCTAGCCGAGTGGGTTTGGGTCTAGCGGAGTGGGTTTGGGTCTAGCCGAGTGGGTTTGGGTCCAGCTGAGTGGGTTTGGGTCTAGCCGAGTGGGTTTGGTTTTGCCGAGTGGGTTTGGGTCTAGCCGAGTGGGTTTGGGTCTAGCCGAGTGGGTTTGGGTCTAGCCGAGTGTGTTTGGGTCTAGCCGAGTGGGTTTGGGTCTAGCTGAGTGGGTTTGGGTCTAGCCGAGTGGGTTTGGGTTTACTCGAGTGGGTTTGTGTCTAGCCGAGTGGGTTTGGGTCTAGACGTGTGGGTTTGAGTCCAGCCGAGTGTGTTTGGGTTTAGACGAGTGGGTTTGGGTCTAGCCGAGTGGGTTTGGGTCTAGCCGAGTGGGTTTGGGTCTAGCCGAGTGGGTTTGGGTGTAGCCGAGTGGGTTTGGGTGTAGCCGAGTGGGTGTGGGTCTAGCGGAGTGGGTTTGGGTCTAACGGAGTGGATTTGGGTCTAGCCGAGTGGGTTTGGGTCTTGCGGAGTGGGTTTGGGTCTAGCCGAGTGGGTTTGGGTCTAGCCGAGTGGGTTTGGGTGGAGCCGAGTGGGTTTGGAACTAGCTGATTGGGTTTGGGTCTAGCCGAGTGGGTTTGGGTCTAGCCGTGTGGGTTTGGGTCTAGCCGGGTGGGTTTGGGTCTAGTGGACTGGGTTTGGGTGAAGCCGAGTGGGTTTGGGTCTAGACGTGTGGGTTTGAGTCCAGCCGAGTGGGTTTGGGTCTAGCCGAGTGGGTTTGGGTATAGCGGAGTGGGTTTGGGTCTAGCCGAGTGGGTTTGGGTCCAGCTGAGTGGGTTTGGGTCTAGCCGAGCGGGTTTGGTTTTGCCGAGTGGGTTTGGGTCTAGCCGAGTGGGTTTGGGTCTAGCCGAGTGGGTTTGGGTCTAGCCGAGTGTGTTTGGGTCTAGCCGAGTGGGTTTGGGTCTAGCCGAGTGGGTTTGGGTCTAGCCGAGTGGGTTTGGGTCTACTCGAGTGGGTTTGTGTCTAGCCGAGTGGGTTTGGGTCTAGACGTGTGGGTTTGAGTCCAGCCGAGTGGGTTTGGGTCTAGACGAGTGGGTTTGGGTCTAGCCGAGTGGGTTTGGGTCTAGCCGAGTGGGTTTGGGTCTAGCCGAGTGGGTTTGGGTGTAGCCGAGTGGGTTTGGGTGTAGCCGAGTGGGTGTGGGTCTAGCGGAGTGGGTTTGGGTCTAACGGAGTGGATTTGGGTCTAGCCGAGTGGGTTTGGGTCTTGCGGAGTGGGTTTGGGTCTAGCCGAGTGGGTTTGGGTCTAGCCGAGTGGGTTTGGGTGGAGCCGAGTGGGTTTGGAACTAGCTGATTGGGTTTGGGTCTAGCCGAGTGGGTTTGGGTCTAGCCGTGTGGGTTTGGGTCTAGCCGGGTGGGTTTGGGTCTAGTGGACTGGGTTTGGGTGAAGCCGAGTGGGTTTGGGTCTAGACGTGTGGGTTTGAGTGCAGCCGAGTGGGTTTGGGTCTAGCCGAGTGGGTTTGGGTATAGCGGAGTGGGTTTCGGTCTAGCCGAGTGGGTTTGGGTCAAGCCGAGTGGGTTTGGGTCTAGCCGAGTGGGTTTGGGTCTAGCCGAGTGGGTTTGGGTCTAGCCGAGTGGGTTTGGGTCTAGCGGAGTGGGTTTGGGTCTAGCCGAGTGGGTTTGGGTCCAGCGGAGTGGGTTTGGGTCTAGCCGAGTGGGTTTGGTTTTGCCGAGTGGGTTTGGGTCTAGCCGAGTGGGTTTGGGTCTAGCCGAGTGGGTTTGGGTCTAGCCGAGTGTGTTTGGGTCTAGCCGAGTGGGTTTGGGTCTAGCCGAGTGGGTTTGGGTCTAGCCGAGTGGGTTTGGGTCTACTCGAGTGGGTTTGTGTCTAGCCGAGTGGGTTTGGGTCTAGACGTGTGGGTTTGAGTCCAGCCGAGTGGGTTTGGGTCTAGACGAGTGGGTTTGGGTCTAGCCGAGTGGGTTTGGGTCTAGCCGAGTGGGTTTGGGTCTAGCCGAGTGGGTTTGGGTGTAGCCGAGTGGGTTTGGGTGTAGCCGAGTGGGTGTGGGTCTAGCGGAGTGGGTTTGGGTCTAACGGAGTGGATTTGGGTCTAGCCGAGTGGGTTTGGGTCTTGCGGAGTGGGTTTGGGTCTAGCCGAGTGGGTTTGGGTCTAGCCGAGTGGGTTTGGGTGGAGCCGAGTGGGTTTGGAACTAGCTGATTGGGTTTGGGTCTAGCCGAGTGGGTTTGGGTCTAGCCGTGTGGGTTTGGGTCTAGCCGGGTGGGTTTGGGTCTAGTGGACTGGGTTTGGGTGAAGCCGAGTGGGTTTGGGTCTAGCCGAGTGGGTTTGGGTCTAGACGAGTGGGTGTGGGTGCAGCCGAGTGGGTTTGGGTCTAGCCAAGTGGGTTTGGGTCTAGCGGAGTGGGTTTGGGTGTAGCCGAGTGGGTTTGGGTCTAGCCGAGTGGGTTTGGGTCTAGCCGAGTGGGTTCGTGTCTAGCCGAGTGGGTTTGGGACTAGCGGAGTGGGTTTGGGTCTTGCCGAGTGGGTTTGGGTCTAGCCGAGTGGGTTTGGGTCTAGCTGAGTGGATTTGGGTCGAGCCGAGTGGGTTTGGATCTAGCCGAGTGGGTTTGGGTCTAGCCGAGTGGGTTTGGGTCTAGCAGAGTGGGTTTGGGACTAGCCGAGTGGGTATGGCTCTAGCCGAGTGGGTTTTGGTCTAGCCGAGTGGGTTTGGGTCTAGCCGAGGGGGTTTGGGTCTAGCCGAGTGGGTTTGGGTCAAGCCGAGTGGGTTTGGGTCTAGCCGAGTGGGTTTGGGTCTAGCCGAGTGGGTTTGGGACTAGCCGAGTGGGTTTGGCGCTAGCGGAGTGGGTTTGGGTCTAGCGGAGTGGGTTTGGGTCTAGCGGAGTGGGTTTGGGTCTAGCCGAGTGGGTTTGCGTCTAGCCGAGTGGGTTTGTGTCTAGCCGAGTGGGTTTGGGTCTAGCCGAGTGGGTTTGGGTCTAGCCGATTGGGTTTGAGTCCAGCCGAGTGGGTTTGGGTCTAGCCGAGTGGGCTTGGGTGTAGCCGAGTGGGTTTGGGTGTAACCGAGTGGGTGTGGGTCTAGCGAAGTGGGTTTGGGTCTAGCGGAGTGGGTTTGGGTCTAGCCGAGTGGGTTTGGGTCTAGCGGAGTGGGTTTGGATCCAGCCGAGTGGGTTTGGGTCTAGCCGAGTGTGTTTGGATCTAGCCGAGTGGGTTTGGGTCTAGCCGAGTGAGTTTGGGTCTAGCCGAGTGGGTTTTGGTCTAGCCGAGTGGGTTTGGGCCTAGCCGAGTGGGTTTGGGTCTAGCCGAGTGGGTTTGGGTCTAGCTGAGTGGGTTTGGGTCTAGCGGAGTGGGTTTGGGTCTAGCCGAGTGGGTTTGGGTCTAGCCGAGTGGGTTTGGGTCTAGCGGAGTGGGTTTGGGTCTAGCCGAGTGGGTTTGAGTCCAGCCGTGTGGGTTTGGGTCTAGCCGAGTGGGTTTGGGTCCAGCCGAGTGGGTTTGGGTCAAGCCGAGTGGGTTTGGGTCTAGCCGTGTGGGTTAGGGTCTAGCCGAGTGGGTTTGTGTCTAGTGGAGTGGGTTTGGGTGTAGCCGAGTGGGTCTGGGTCGAACTGAGTGGGATTGGGTCTAGCCGTGTGGGTTTGGGTCTAGCCGAGTGGGTTTGTGTCTAGTGGAGTGGGTTTGGGTGCAGCCGAGTGGGTTTGGGTCTAGCCGAGTGGGTTTGGGTCTAGCCGAGTGGGTTTGGGTCTAGCCGAGTGGGTTTTGGTCTAGCCGAGTGGGTTTTGGTCTAGCCGAGTGGGTTTGGGTCGAGCCGAGTGGGTTTGGGTCTAGCCGAGTGGGTTTTGGTCTAGCCGAGTGGGTTTGGATCTAGCTGAGTGGGTTTGGGTCTAGCCGAGTGGGTCTGGGTCTAGCCGAGTGGGTTTGGGTCTAGCCGAGTGGGTTTGGGTCTAGCCGAGTGGGTTTGGGTCTAGCCAAGTGGGTTTGGGTCTAGCCGAGTGGGTTTGGGTCTAGCCGAGTGGGTTTGGGTCTAGCCGAGTGGGTTTGGGTCTAGCCGAGTGGGTTTGGGTCTAGCCGAGTGGGTTTGGGTCTAGCCGAGTGGGTTTGTGTCTACCCGAGTGGGTTTGTGTCTAGCCGAGTGGGTTTGGGTCTAGCTGAGTGGCTCTGGGTCTAGCCGAGTGGGTTTGGGTCTAGCCGAGTGGGTTTGGGTCTAGCCGAGTGGGTTTGGGTCTAGCCGAATGGGATTGGGTCTAGCCGAGTGGGTTTGGGTCTAGCCAAGTGGGTTTGGGTCTAGTGGAGTGGGTTTGGATCTAGCCGAGTGGGTTTGGGTCTAGCCGAGTGGGTTTGCGTCTAGCCGAGTGGGTTTGTGTCTAGCCGAGTGGGTTTGGGTCTAGCCGAGTGGGTTTGGGTCTAGCCGAGTGGGTTTGAGTCCAGCCGAGTGGGTTTGGGTCTAGCCGATTGGGCTTGGGTGTAGCCGAGTGGGTTTGGGTGTGGCCGAGTGGGTGTGGGTCTAGCGGAATGGGGTTTGGGTCTAGCGGAATGGGTTTGGGTCTAGCCGAGTGGGTTTGGGTCTAGCGGAGTGGGTTTGGATCTAGCCGAGTGGGTTTGGGTCTAGCCGAGTGGGTTTGGATCTAGCCGAGTCGGTTTGTGTCAAGCCGTGTGGGTTTGGGTCTGGCCGAGTGGGTTTGGGTCTAGTGGACTGGGTTTGGGTGAAGCCAAGTGGGTTTTGGTCTAGCGGAGTGGGTTTGGGTGTAGCCGAGTGGGTTTGGGTCCAGCCGAGTGGGTTTGGGTCTAGCCGAGTGGGTTTGTGTCTTGCCGAGTGGGTTTGGGACTAGCCGAGTTGGTTTGTGTATTGCCGAGTGGGTTTGGGTTTAGCCGATTGGGTTTGGGTCTAGCCGAGTGGGTTTGGGTCTAGCGGAGTGGGTTTGGGTCTAGCCGAGTGGGTTTGGGTCTAGCCGTGTGGGTTTGGGTCTAGCCGAGTGGGTTTGTGTCTAGTGGAGTGGGTTTGGGTGTAGCCGAGTGGGTCTGGGTCGAACTGAGTGGGATTGGGTCTAGCCGTGTGGGTTTGGGTCTAGTCGAGTGGGTTTGTGTCTAGTGGAGTGGGTTTGGGTGTAGCCGAGTGGGTTTGGGTCTAGCCGAGTGGGTTTGGGTCTAGCCGAGTGGGTTTGGGTCTAGCCGAGTGGGTTTAGGTCTAGCCGAGTGGGTTTTGGTCTACCCGAGTGGGTTTGGGTCTAGCCGAGTGGGTTTTGGTCTAGCCGAGTGGGTTTGGATCTAGCTGAGTGGGTTTGGGTCTAGCCGAGTGGGTCTGGGTCTAGCCGAGTGGGTTTGGGTCTAGCCGAGTGGGTTTGGGTCTAGCCGAGTGGGTTTGGGTCTAGCCGAGTGGGTTTGGGTCTAGCCGAGTGGGTTTGGGTCTAGCCGAGTGGGTTTGGGTCTAGCCGAGTGGGTTTGGGTCTAGCCGAGTGGGTTTGGGTCTAGCCGAGTGGGTTTGGGTCTAGCCGAGTGGGTTTGTGTCTACCCGAGTGGGTTTGTGTCTAGCCGAGTGGGTTTGGGTCTAGCTGAGTGGCTCTGGGTCTAGCCGAGTGGGTTTGGGTCTAGCCGAGTGGGTTTGGGTCTAGCCGAGTGGGTTTGGGTCTAGCCGAATGGGATTGGGTCTAGCCGAGTGGGTTTGGGTCTAGCCAAGTGGGTTTGGGTCTAGTGGAGTGGGTTTGGATCTAGCCGAGTGGGTTTGGGTCTAGCCGAGTGGGTTTGCGTCTAGCCGAGTGGGTTTGTGTCTAGCCGAGTGGGTTTGGGTCTAGCCGAGTGGGTTTGGGTCTAGCCGAGTGGGTTTGAGTCCAGCCGAGTGGGTTTGGGTCTAGCCGATTGGGCTTGGGTGTAGCCGAGTGGGTTTGGGTGTGGCCGAGTGGGTGTGGGTCTAGCGGAATGGGGTTTGGGTCTAGCGGAGTGGGTTTGGGTCTAGCCGAGTGGGTTTGGGTCTAGCGGAGTGGGTTTGGATCTAGCCGAGTGGGTTTGGGTCTAGCCGAGTGGGTTTGGATCTAGCCGAGTCGGTTTGTGTCAAGCCGTGTGGGTTTGGGTCTAGCCGAGTGGGTTTGGGTCTAGTGGACTGGGTTTGGGTGAAGCCAAGTGGGTTTTGGTCTAGCGGAGTGGGTTTGGGTGTAGCCGAGTGGGTTTGGGTCCAGCCGAGTGGGTTTGGGTCTAGCCGAGTGGGTTTGTGTCTTGCCGAGTGGGTTTGGGACTAGCCGAGTTGGTTTGTGTATTGCCGAGTGGGTTTGGGTTTAGCCGATTGGGTTTGGGTCTAGCCGAGTGGGTTTGGGTCTAGCGGAGTGGGTTTGGGTCTAGCCGAGTGGGTTTGGGTCTAGCCGTGTGGGTTTGGGTCTAGCCGAGTGGGTTTGTGTCTAGTGGAGTGGGTTTGGGTGTAGCCGAGTGGGTCTGGGTCGAACTGAGTGGGATTGGGTCTAGCCGTGTGGGTTTGGGTCTAGTCGAGTGGGTTTGTGTCTAGTGGAGTGGGTTTGGGTGTAGCCGAGTGGGTTTGGGTCTAGCCGAGTGGGTTTGGGTCTAGCCGAGTGGGTTTGGGTCTAGCCGAGTGGGTTTAGGTCTAGCCGAGTGGGTTTTGGTCTAGCCGAGTGGGTTTGGGTCTAGCCGAGTGGGTTTTGGTCTAGCCAAGTGGGTTTGGATCTAGCCGAGTGGGTTTGGGTCTAGCCGAGTGGGTCTGGGTCTAGCCGAGTGGGTTTGGGTCTAGCCGAGTGGGTTTGGGTCGAGCCGAGTGGGTTTGGGTCTAGCCAAGTGGGTTTGGGTCTAGCCGAGTGGGTTTGGGTCTAGCCGAGTGGGTTTGGGTCTAGCCGAGTGGGTTTGGGTCTAGCCGAGTGGGTTTGGGTCTAGCCGAGTGGGTTTGGGTCTAGCCGAGTGGGTTTGTGTCTACCCGAGTGGGTTTGTGTCTAGCCGAGTGGGTTTGGGTCTAGCAGAGTGGCTCTGGGTCTAGCCGAGTGGGTTTGGGTCTAGCCGAGTGGGTTTGGGTCTAGCCGAGTGGGTTTGGGTCTAGCCGAATGGGATTGGGTCTAGCCGAGTGGGTTTGGGTCTAGCCAAGTGGGTTTGGGTCTAGTGGAGTGGGTTTGGATCTATCCGAGTGGGTTTTGGTCTAGCCGAGTGGGTTTGCGTCTAGCCGAGTGGGTTTGTGTCTAGCCGAGTGGGTTTGGGTCTAGCCGAGTGGGTTTGGGTCTAGCCGAGTGGGTTTGAGTCCAGCCGAGTGGGTTTGGGTCTAGCCGATTGGGCTTGGGTGTAGCCGAGTGGGTTTGGGTGTGGCCGAGTGGGTGTGGGTCTAGCGGAATGGGGTTTGGGTCTAGCGGAGTGGGTTTGGGTCTAGCCGAGTGGGTTTGGGTCTAGCGGAGTGGGTTTGGATCTAGCCGAGTGGGTTTGGGTCTAGCCGAGTGGGTTTGGATCTAGCCGAGTCGGTTTGTGTCAAGCCGTGTGGGTTTGGGTCTAGCCGAGTGGGTTTGGGTCTAGTGGACTGGGTTTGGGTGAAGCCAAGTGGGTTTTGGTCTAGCGGAGTGGGTTTGGGTGTAGCCGAGTGGGTTTGGGTCCAGCCGAGTGGGTTTGGGTCTAGCCGAGTGGGTTTGTGTCTTGCCGAGTGGGTTTGGGACCAGCCGAGTTGGTTTGTGTATTGCCGAGTGGGTTTGGGTTTAGCCGATTGGGTTTGGGTCTAGCCGAGTGGGTTTGGGTCTAGCGGAGTGGGTTTGGGTCTAGCCGAGTGGGTTTGGATCTAGCCGTGTGGGTTTGGGTCTAGCCGAGTGGGTTTGGGTCCAGCCGAGTGGGTTTGGGTCTAGCCGAGTGGGTTTGGGTCTAGCCGTGTGGGTTTGGGTCTAGCCGAGTGGGTTTGTGTCTAGTGGAGTGGGTTTGGGTGTAGTCGAGTGGGTCTGGGTCGAACTGAGTGGGATTGGGTCTAGCCGTGTGGGTTTGGGTCTAGTCGAGTGGGTTTGTGTCTAGTGGAGTGGGTTTGGGTGTAGCCGAGTGGGTTTGGGTCTAGCCGAGTGGGTTTGGGTCTAGCCGAGTGGGTTTGGGTCTAGCCGAGTGGGTTTAGGTCTAGCCGAGTGGGTTTTGGTCTAGCCGAGTGGGTTTGGGTCGAGCCGAGTGGGTTTGGGTCGAGCCGAGTGGGTTTGGGTCTAGCCGAGTGGGTTTGGGTCTAGCCGAGTGGGTCTGGGTCTAGCCGAGTGGGTTTGGGTCTAGCCGAGTGGGTTTGGGTCTAGCCGAGTGGGTTTGGGTCTAGCCTAGTGGGTTTGGGTCTAGCCGAGTGGGTTTGGGTCTAGCCGAGTGGGTTTGGGTCTAGCCGAGTGGGTTTGGGTCTAGCCGAGTGGGTTTGGGTCTAGCCGAGTGGGTTTGGGTCTAGCCGAGTGGGTTTGTGTCTACCCGAGTGGGTTTGTGTCTAGCCGAGTGGGTTTGGGTCTAGCTGAGTGGCTCTGGGTCCAGCCGAGTGGGTTTGGGTCTAGCCGAGTGGGTTTGGGTCTAGCCGAGTGGGTTTGGGTCTAGCCGAATGGGATTGGGTCTAGCCGAGTGGGTTTGGGTCTAGTGGAGTGGGTTTGGATCTAGCCGAGTGGGTTTGGGTCTAGCCGAGTGGGTTTGCGTCTAGCCGAGTGGGTTTGTGTCTAGCCGAGTGGGTTTGGGTCTAGCAGAGTGGGTTTGGGTCTAGCCGAGTGGGTTTGAGTACAGCCGAGTGGGTTTGGGTCTAGCCGATTGGGCTTGGGTGTAGCCGAGTGGGTTTGGGTGTGGCCGAGTGGGTGTGGGTCTAGCGGAATGGGGTTTGGGTCTAGCAGAGTGGGTTTGGGTCTAGCCGAGTGGGTTTGGGTCTAGCGGAGTGGGTTTGGATCTAGCCGAGTGGGTTTGGGTCTAGCCGAGTGGGTTTGGATCTAGCCGAGTCGGTTTGGGTCAAGCCGTGTGGGTTTGGGTCTAGCCGAGTGGGTTTGGGTCTAGTGGACTGGGTTTGGGTGAAGCCAAGTGGGTTTTGGTCTAGCGGAGTGGGTTTGGGTGTAGCCGAGTGGGTTTGGGTCCAGCCGAGTGGGTTTGGGTCTAGCCGAGTGGGTTTGTGTCTAGCCGAGTGGGTTTGGGACTAGCCGAGTGGGTTTGTGTATTGCCGAGTGGGTTTGGGTTTAGCCGATAGGGTTTGGGTCTAGCCGAGTGGGTTTGGGTCGAGCCGAGTGGGTTTGGATCTAGCCGAGTGGGTTTGGGTCTAGCCGAGTGGGTTTGCGTCTAGCAGAGGGGGTTTGGGACTAGCCGAGTGGGTATGGCTCTAGCCGAGTGGGTTTGGGTCTAGCCGAGTGGGTTTGGGTCTAGCCGAGTGGGTTTGGGTGTAGCCGAGTGGGTTTGGGTCTAGCCGAGTGGGATTGGGTCCAGCCGAGTGGGTTTGGGTCTCGCTGAGTGGGTTTGGGACTAGCCGAGTGCGTTTGGCTCTAGCGAAGTGGGTTTGGGTCCAGCGGAGTGGGTTTGGGTCTGGCGGAGTGGGTTTGGGTCTAGCCGACTGGGTTTGGGTCTAGCCAAGTGGGTTTGGGGCTAGCCGAGTGGGTTTGGGTCTAGCCAAGAGGGTTTGGGTCTAGCGGAGTGCGTTTGGGTCTAGCCAAGTGGGTTTGGGTCTAGCCGAGTGGGTTTGGGTCTAGCCGAGTGGGTTTGGGTCTAGCGGAGTGGGTTTGGGTCTAGCGGAGTGGGTTTGGGTCTAGCCGAGTGGGTTTGGGTCCAGCTGAGTGGGTTTGGGTCTAGCCGAGTGGGTTTGGTTTTGCCGAGTGGGTTTGGGTCTAGCCGAGTGGGTTTGGGTCTAGCCGAGTGGGTTTGGGTCTAGCCGAGTGTGTTTGGGTCTAGCCGAGTGGGTTTGGGTCTAGCCGAGTGGGTTTGGGTCTAGCCGAGTGGGTTTGGGTCTACTCGAGTGGGTTTGTGTCTAGCCGAGTGGGTTTGGGTCTAGACGTGTGGGTTTGAGTCCAGCCGAGTGGGTTTGGGTCTAGACGAGTGGGTTTGGGCCTAGCCGAGTGGGTTTGGGTCTAGCCGAGTGGGTTTGGGTCTAGCCGAGTGGGTTTGGGTGTAGCCGAGTGGGTTTGGGTGTAGCCGAGTGGGTGTGGGTCTAGCGGAGTGGGTTTGGGTCTAACGGAGTGGATTTGGGTCTAGCCGAGTGGGTTTGGGTCTTGCGGAGGGGGTTTGGGACTAGCCGAGTCGGTATGGCTCTAGCCGAGTGGGTTTGGGTCTAGCCGAGTGGGTTTGGGTCTAGCCGAGTGGGTTTGGGTGTAGCCGAGTGGGTTTGGGTCTAGCCGAGTGGGATTGGGTCCAGCCGAGTGGGTTTGGGTCTCGCTGAGTGGGTTTGGGGCTAGCCGAGTGGGTTTGGGTCTAGCCAAGAGGGTTTGGGTCTAGCGGAGTGCGTTTGGGTCTAGCCAAGTGGGTTTGGGTCTAGCCGAGTGGGTTTGGGTCTAGGCGAGTGGGTTTGGGTCTAGCCGAGTGGGTTTGGGTGTAGCCGAGTGGGTTTGGGTCTAGCCGAGTGCGTTTGGGTCTAGCTGAGTGGGTTTGGGTCTAGCCGAGTGGGTTTGGGTCTAGCGGAGTGGGTTTGGGTCTAGCCGAGTGGGTTTGGGTCCAGCTGAGTGGGTTTGGGTCTAGCCGAGTGGGTTTGGTTTTGCCGAGTGGGTTTGGGTCTAGCCGAGTGGGTTTGGGTCTAGCCGAGTGGGTTTGGGTCTAGCCGAGTGTGTTTGGGTCTAGCCGAGTGGGTTTGGGTCTAGCCGAGTGGGTTTGGGTCTAGCCGAGTGGGTTTGGGTCTACTCGAGTGGGTTTGTGTCTAGCCGAGTGGGTTTGGGTCTAGACGTGTGGGTTTGAGTCCAGCCGAGTGGGTTTGGGTCTAGACGAGTGGGTTTGGGCCTAGCCGAGTGGGTTTGGGTCTAGCCGAGTGGGTTTGGGTCTAGCCGAGTGGGTTTGGGTGTAGCCGAGTGGGTTTGGGTGCAGCCGAGTGGGTGTGGGTCTAGCGGAGTGGGTTTGGGTCTAACGGAGTGGATTTGGGTCTAGCCGAGTGGGTTTGGGTCTTGCAGAGTGGGTTTGGGTCTAGCCGAGTGGGTTTGGGTCTCGCTGAGTGGGTTTGGGACTAGCCGAGTGCGTTTGGCTCTAGCGAAGTGGGTTTGGGTCCAGCGGAGTGGGTTTGGGTCTGGCGGAGTGGGTTTGGGTCTAGCCGACTGGGTTTGGGTCTAGCCAAGTGGGTTTGGGGCTAGCCGAGTGGGTTTGGGTCTAGCCAAGAGGGTTTGGGTCTAGCGGAGTGCGTTTGGGTCTAGCCAAGTGGGTTTGGGTCTAGCCGAGTGGGTTTGGGTCTAGGCGAGTGGGTTTGGGTCTAGCCGAGTGGGTTTGGGTCTAGCCGAGTGGGTTTGGGTCTAGCCGAGTGGGTTTGGGTCTAGCCGAGTGGGTTTGGGTCTAGCCGAGTGGGTTTGGGTATAGCGGAGTGGGTTTCGGTCTAGCCGAGTGGGTTTCGGTCTAGCCGAGTGGGTTTGGGTCTAGCCGAGTGGGTTTGGGTCTAGCCGAGTGGGTTTGGGTCTAGCCGAGTGGGTTTGGGTCTAGCCGAGTGGGTTTGGGTCTAGCCGAGTGGGTTTGGGTCCAGCTGAGTGGGTTTGGGTCTAGCCGAGTGGGTTTGGTTTTGCCGAGTGGGTTTGGGTCCAGCCGAGTGGGTTTGGGTCTAGCCGAGTGGGTTTGGGTCTAGCCGAGTGTGTTTGGGTCTAGCCGAGTGGGTTTGGGTCTAGCCGAGTGGGTTTGGGTCTAGCCGAGTGGGTTTGGGTCTATTCGAGTGGGTTTGTGTCTAGCCGAGTGGGTTTGGGTCTAGACGTGTGGGTTTGAGTCCAGCCGAGTGGGTTTGGGTCTAGACGAGTGGGTTTGGGCCTAGCCGAGTGGGTTTGGGTCTAGCCGAGTGGGTTTGGGTCTAGCCGAGTGGGTTTGGGTGTAGCCGAGTGGGTTTGGGTGTAGCCGAGTGGGTGTGGGTCTAGCGGAGTGGGTTTGGGTCTAACGGAGTGGATTTGGGTCTAGCCGAGTGGGTTTGGGTCTTGCGGAGGGGGTTTGGGACTAGCCGAGTCGGTATGGCTCTAGCCGAGTGGGTTTGGGTCTAGCCGAGTGGGTTTGGGTCTAGCCGAGTGGGTTTGGGTGTAGCCGAGTCGGTTTGGGTCTAGCCGAGTGGGATTGGGTCCAGCCGAGTGGGTTTGGGTCTCGCTGAGTGGGTTTGGGGCTAGCCGAGTGGGTTTGGGTCTAGCCAAGAGGGTTTGGGTCTAGCGGAGTGCGTTTGGGTCTAGCCAAGTGGGTTTGGGTCTAGCCGAGTGGGTTTGGGTCTAGGCGAGTGGGTTTGGGTCTAGCCGAGTGGGTTTGGGTCTAGCCGAGAGGGTTTGGGTCTAGCCGAGTGGGTTTGGGTCTGGCCGAGTGGGTTTGGGTCTAGCCGAGTGGGTTTGTGTATAGCGGAGTGGGTTTCGGTCTAGCCGAGTGGGTTTGGGTCTAGCCGAGTGGGTTTGGGTCTAGCCGAGTGGGTTTGGGTCTAGCCGAGTGGGTTTGGGTCTAGCGGAGTGGGTTTGGGTCTAGCCGAGTGGGTTTGCGTCCAGCTGAGTGGGTTTGGGTCTAGCCGAGTGGGTTTGGTTTTGCCGAGTGGGTTTGGGTCTAGCCGAGTGGGTTTGGGTCTAGCCGAGTGGGTTTGGGTCTAGCCGAGTGTGTTTGGGTCTAGCCGAGTGGGTTTGGGTCTAGCCGAGTGGGTTTGGGTCTAGCCGAGTGGGTTTGGGTGCAGCCGAGTGGGTGTGGGTCTAGCGGAGTGGGTTTGGGTCTAACGGAGTGGATTTGGGTCTAGCCGAGTGGGTTTGGGTCTTGCGGAGTGGGTTTGGGTCTAGCCGAGTGGGTTTGGGTCTAGCCGAGTGGGTTTGGGTGTAGCCGAGTGGGTTTGGGTCTAGCCGAGTGGGTTTGGGACTAGCCGAGTGGGTTTGGCTCTAGCGGAGTGGGTTTGGGTCTAGCGGAGTGGGTTTGGGTCTAGCGGAGTGGGTTTGGGTCTAGCCGAGTGGGTTTGCGTCTAGCCGAGTGGGTTTGTGTCTAGCCGAGTGGGTTTGGGTCTAGCCGAGTGGGTTTGGGTCTAGCCGATTGGGTTTGAGTCCAGCCGAGTGGGTTTGGGTCTAGCCGAGTGGGCTTGGGTGTAGCCGAGTGGGTTTGGGTGTAGCCGAGTGGGTGTGGGTCTAGCGGAGTGGGTTTGGGTCTAGCGGAGTGGGTTTGGGTCTAGCCGAGTGGGTTTGGGTCTAGCGGAGTGGGTTTGGATCTAGCCGAGTGGGTTTGGGTCTAGCCGAGTGTGTTTGGATCTAGCCGAGTGGGTTTCGTTCTAGTGGACTGGGTTTGTGTGTAGCCGAGTGGGTTTGGGTCTAGCCGAGTGGGTTTGGGTCTAGCCGAGTGGGTTTGGGTCCAGCCGAGTGGGTTTGGGTCTAGCCGAGTGGGTTTGGGTCTAGCCGAGTGGGTTTGGGTCTAGCCGAGTGGGTTTTGGTCTAGCCGAGTGGGTTTGGGCCTAGCCGAGTGGGTTTGGGTCTAGCCGAGTGGGTTTGGGTCTAGCTGAGTGGGTTTGGGTCTAGCGGAGTGGGTTTGGGTCTAGCCGAGTGGGTTTGGGTCTAGCCGAGTTGGTTTGGGTCTGGCCGAGTGGGTTTGGGTCTAGCCAAGTGGGTTTGGGTCCAGCCGAGTGGGTTTGGGTCTAGCCGAGTGGGTTTGGGTCTAGCCGAGTGGGTTTGGGTCTAGCCGAGTGGGTTTTGGTCTAGCCGAGTGGGTTTGGGCCTAGCCGAGTGGGTTTGGGTCTAGCCGAGTGGGTTTGGGTCTAGCTGAGTGGGTTTGGGTCTAGCGGAGTGGGTTTGGGTCTAGCCGAGTGGGTTTGGGTCCAGCCGAGTGGGTTTGGGTCTAGCGGAGTGGGTTTGGGTCTAGCCGAGTGGGTTTGGGTCTAGCCGTGTGGGTTTGGGTCTAGCCGAGTGGGTTTGGGTCCAGCCGAGTGGGTTTGGGTCTAGCCGAGTGGGTTTGGGTCTAGCCGTGTGGGTTTGGGTCTAGCCGAGTGGGTTTGTGTCTAGTGGAGTGGGTTTGGGTGTAGCCGAGTGGGTCTGGGTCGAACTGAGTGGGATTGGGTCTAGCCGAGTGGGTTTGGGTCCAGCCGAGTGGGTTTGGGTCCAGCCGAGTGGGTTTGGTTCCAGCCGAGTGGGTTTGGGTCTAGCCGAGTGGGTTTGGGTCTAGCCGAGTGGGTTTGGGTCTAGCCGAGTGGGTTTGGGTCCAGCCGAGTGGGTTTGGGTCTCGCTGAGTGGGTTTGGGACTAGCCGAGTGCGTTTGGCTCTAGCAAAGTGGGTTTGGGTCCAGCGGAGTGGGTTTGGGTCTGGCGGAGTGGGTTTGGGTCTAGCCGAGTGGGTTTGGGTCTAGCCAAGTGGGTTTGGGGCCAGCCGAGTGGGTTTGGGTTCAGCCAAGAGGGTTTGGGTCTAGCGGAGTGCGTTTGGGTCTAGCCAAGCGGGTTTGGGTCTAGCCGAGTGGGTTTGGGTCTAGGCGAGTGGGTTTGGGTCTAGCCGAGTGGGTTTGGGTCTAGCCGAGTGGGTTTGTGTCTAGCCGAGTGGGTTTGGGTCTAGCCGAGTGGGTTTGGGTATAGCGGAGTGGGTTTCGGTCTAGCCGAGTGGGTTTGGGTCTAGCCGAGTGGGTTTGGGTCTAGCCGAGTGGGTTTGGGTCTAGCCGAGTGGGTTTGGGTCAAGCGGAGTGGGTTTGGGTCTAGCCGAGTGGGTTTGGGTCCAGCTGAGTGGGTTTGGGTCTAGCCGAGTGGGTTTGGTTTTGCCGAGTGGGTTTGGGTCTAGCCGAGTGGGTTTGGGTCTAGCCGAGTGTGTTTGGGTCTAGCCGAGTGGGTTTGGGTCTAGCCGAGTGGGTTTGGGTCTAGCCGAGTGGGTTTGGGTCTACTCGAGTGGGTTTGTGTCTAGCCGAGTGGGTTTGGGTCTAGACGTGTGGGTTTGAGTCCAGCCGTGTGGGTTTGCGTCTAGACGAGTGGGTTTGGGCCTAGCCGAGTGGGTTTGGGTCTAGCCGAGTGGGTTTGGGTCTAGCCGAGTGGGTTTGGGTGTAGCCGAGTGGGTTTGGGGGTAGCCGAGTGGGTGTGGGTCTTGCGGAGTGGGTTTGGGTCTAACGGAGTGGATTTGGGTCTAGCCGAGTGGGTTTGGGTCTTGCTGAGGGGGTTTGGGACTAGCCGAGTGGGTATGGCTCTAGCCGAGTGGGTTTGGGTCTAGCCGAGTGGGTTTAGGTCTAGCCGAGTGGGTTTGGGTGTAGCCGAGTGGGTTTGGGTCTAGCCGAGTGGGATTGGGTCCAGCCGAGTGGGTTTGGGTCTCGCTGAGTGGGTTTGGGACTAGCCGAGTGCGTTTGGCTCTAGCGAAGTGGGTTTGGGTCCAGCGAAGTGGGTTTGGGTCTGGCGGAGTGGGTTTGGGTCTAGCCGAGTGGGTTTGGGTCTAGCCAAGTGGGTTTGGGGCTAGCCGAGTGGGTTTGGGTCTAGCCAAGAGGGTTTGGGTCTAGCGGAGTGCGTTTGGGTCTAGCCAAGTGGGTTTGGGTCTAGCCGAGTGGGTTTGGGTCTAGGCGAGTGGGTTTGGGTCTAGCCGAGTGGGTTTGGGTCTAGCCGAGTGGGTTTGGGTCTAGCCGAGTGGGTTTGTGTCTAGCCGAGTGGGTTTGGGTCTAGCCGAGTGGGTTTGGGTCTAGCCGAGTGGGTTTGGGTATAGCGGAGTGGGTTTCGGTCTAGCCGAGTGGGTTTGGGTCTAGCCGAGTGGGTTTGGGTCTAGCCGAGTGGGTTTGGGTCTAGCCGAGTGGGTTTGGGTCTAGCGGAGTGGGTTTGGGTCTAGCCGAGTGGGTTTGGGTCCAGCCGAGTGGGTTTGGGTCTAGCCGAGTGGGTTTGGTTTTGCCGAGTGGGTTTGGGTCTAGCCGAGTGGGTTTGGGTCTAGCCGAGTGGGTTTGGGTCTAGCCGAGTGTGTTTGGGTCTAGCCGAGTGGGTTTGGGTCTAGCCGAGTGGGTTTGTGTCTAGCCGAGTGGGTTTGGGTCTACTCGAGTGGGTTTGTGTCTAGCCGAGTGGGTTTGGGTCTAGACGTGTGGGTTTGGGACTAGCCGAGTGGGTTTGGCTCTAGCGGAGTGGGTTTGGGTCTAGCGGAGTGGGTTTGGGTCTAGCGGAGTGGGTTTGGGTCTAGCCGAGTGGGTTTGCGTCTAGCCGAGTGGGTTTGTGTCTAGCCGAGTGGGTTTGGGTCTAGCCGAGTGGGTTTGGGTCTAGCCGATTGGGTTTGAGTCCAGCCGAGTGGGTTTGGGTCTAGCCGAGTGGGCTTGGGTGTAGCCGAGTGGGTTTGGGTGTAGCCGAGTGGGTGTGGGTCTAGCGGAGTGGGTTTGGGTCTAGCGGAGTGGGTTTGGGTCTAGCCGAGTGGGTTTGGGTCTAGCGGAGTGGGTTTGGATCTAGCCGAGTGGGTTTGGGTCTAGCCGAGTGTGTTTGGATCTAGCCGAGTGGGTTTCGGTCTAGTGGACTGGGTTTGTGTGTAGCCGAGTGGGTTTGGGTCTAGCCGAGTGGGTTTGGGTCTAGCCGAGTGGGTTTGGGTCCAGCCGAGTGGGTTTGGGTCTAGCCGAGTGGGTTTGGGTCTAGCCGAGTGGGTTTGGGTCTAGCCGAGTGGGTTTTGGTCTAGCCGAGTGGGTTTGGGCCTAGCCGAGTGGGTTTGGGTCTAGCCGAGTGGGTTTGGGTCTAGCTGAGTGGGTTTGGGTCTAGCGGAGTGGGTTTGGGTCTAGCCGAGTGGGTTTGGGTCTAGCCGAGTAGGTTTGGGTCTGGCCGAGTGGGTTTGCGTCTAGCCGAGTGGGTTTGGGTCCAGCCGAGTGGGTTTGGGTCTAGCCGAGTGGGTTTGGGTCTAGCCGAGTGGGTTTGGGTCCAGCCGAGTGGGTTTTGGTCTAGCCGAGTGGGTTTGGGCCTAGCCGAGTGGGTTTGGGTCTAGCCGAGTGGGTTTGGGTCTAGCTGAGTGGGTTTGGGTCTAGCGGAGTGGGTTTGGGTCTAGCCGAGTGGGTTTGGGTCTAGCCGAGTGGGTTTGAGTCTAGCGGAGTGGGTTTGGGTCTAGCCGAGTGGGTTTGGGTCTAGCCGTGTGGGTTTGGGTCTAGCCGAGTGGGTTTGGGTCCAGCCGAGTGGGTTTGGGTCTAGCCGAGTGGGTTTGGGTCTAGCCGTGTGGGTTTGGGTCTAGCCGAGTGGGTTTGTGTCTAGTGGAGTGGGTTTGGGTGTAGCCGAGTGGGTCTGGGTCGAACTGAGTGGGATTGGGTCTAGCCGAGTGGGTTTGGGTCCAGCCGAGTGGGTTTGGGTCCAGCCGAGTGGGTTTGGTTCCAGCCGAGTGGGTTTGGGTCTAGCCGAGTGGGTTTGGGTCTAGCCGAGTGGGTTTGGGTCTAGCCGAGTGGGTTTGGGTCCAGCCGAGTGGGTTTGGGTCTCGCTGAGTGGGTTTGGGACTAGCCGAGTGCGTTTGGCTCTAGCAAAGTGGGTTTGGGTCCAGCGGAGTGGGTTTGGGTCTGGCGGAGTGGGTTTGGGTCTAGCCGAGTGGGTTTGGGTCTAGCCAAGTGGGTTTGGGGCCAGCCGAGTGGGTTTGGGTCCAGCCAAGAGGGTTTGGGTCTAGCGGAGTGCGTTTGGGTCTAGCCAAGCGGGTTTGGGTCTAGCCGAGTGGGTTTGGGTCTAGGCGAGTGGGTTTGGGTCTAGCCGAGTGGGTTTGGGTCTAGCCGAGTGGGTTTGGGTCTAGCCGAGTGGGTTTGGGTCTAGCCGAGTGGGTTTGGGTCTAGCCGAGTGGGTTTGGGTCAAGCGGAGTGGGTTTGGGTCTAGCCGAGTGGGTTTGGGTCCAGCTGAGTGGGTTTGGGTCTAGCCGAGTGGGTTTGGTTTTGCCGAGTGGGTTTGGGTCTAGCCGAGTGGGTTTGGGTCTAGCCGAGTGGGTTTGGGTCTAGCCGAGTGTGTTTGGGTCTAGCCGAGTGGGTTTGGGTCTAGCCGAGTGGGTTTGGGTCTAGCCGAGTGGGTTTGGGTCTACTCGAGTGGGTTTGTGTCTAGCCGAGTGGGTTTGGGTCTAGACGTGTGGGTTTGAGTCCAGCCGAGTGGGTTTGCGTCTAGACGAGTGGGTTTGGGCCTAGCCGAGTGGGTTTGGGTCTAGCCGAGTGGGTTTGGGTCTAGCCGAGTGGGTTTGGGTGTAGCCGAGTGGGTTTGGGTGTAGCCGAGTGGGTGTGGGTCTTGCGGAGTGGGTTTGGGTCTAACGGAGTGGATTTGGGTCTAGCCGAGTGGGTTTGGGTCTTGCTGAGGGGGTTTGGGACTAGCCGAGTGGGTATGGCTCTAGCCGAGTGGGTTTGGGTCTAGCCGAGTGGGTTTAGGTCTAGCCGAGTGGGTTTGGGTGTAGCCGAGTGGGTTTGGGTCTAGCCGAGTGGGATTGGGTCCAGCCGAGCCGGTTTGGGTCTCGCTGAGTGGGTTTGGGACTAGCCGAGTGCGTTTGGCTCTAGCGAAGTGGGTTTGGGTGCAGCGAAGTGGGTTTGGGTCTGGCGGAGTGGGTTTGGGTCTAGCCGAGTGGGTTTGGGTCTAGCCAAGTGGGTTTGGGGCTAGCCGAGTGGGTTTGGGTCTAGCCAAGAGGGTTTGGGTCTAGCGGAGTGCGTTTGGGTCTAGCCAAGTGGGTTTGGGTCTAGCCGAGTGGGTTTGGGTCTAGGCGAGTGGGTTTGGGTCTAGCCGAGTGGGTTTGGGTCTAGCCGAGTGGGTTTGGGTCTAGCCGAGTGGGTTTGTGTCTAGCCGAGTGGGTTTGGGTCTAGCCGAGTGGGTTTGGGTCTAGCCGAGTGGGTTTGGGTATAGCGGAGTGGGTTTCGGTCTAGCCGAGTGGGTTTGGGTCTAGCCGAGTGGGTTTGGGTCTAGCCGAGTGGGTTTGGGTCTAGCCGAGTGGGTTTGGGTCTAGCGGAGTGGGTTTGGGTCTAGCCGAGTGGGTTTGGGTCCAGCCGAGTGGGTTTGGGTCTAGCCGAGTGGGTTTGGTTTTGCCGAGTGGGTTTGGGTCTAGCCGAGTGGGTTTGGGTCTAGCCGAGTGGGTTTGGGTCTAGCCGAGTGTGTTTGGGTCTAGCCGAGTGGGTTTGGGTCTAGCCGAGTGGGTTTGTGTCTAGCCGAGTGGGTTTGGGTCTACTCGAGTGGGTTTGTGTCTAGCCGAGTGGGTTTGGGTCTAGATGTGTGGGTTTGAGTCCAGCCGAGTGGGTTTGGGTCTAGACGAGTGGGTTTGGGCCTAGCCGAGTGGGTTTGGGTCTAGCCGAGTGGGTTTGGGTCTAGCCGAGTGGGTTTGGGTGCAGCCGAGTGGGTTTGGGTGTAGCCGAGTGGGTGTGGGTCTAGCGGAGTGGGTTTGGGTCTAACGGAGTGGATTTGGGTCTAGCCGAGTGGGTTTGGGTCTTGCGGAGTGGGTTTGGGTCTAGCCGAGTGGGTTTGGGTCTAGCCGAGTGGGTTTGGGTGTAGCCGAGTGGGTTTGGATCTAGCTGATTGGGTTTGGGTCTAGCCGAGTGGGTTTGGGTCTAGCCGTGTGTGTTTGGGTCTAGCCGGGTGGGTTTGGGTCTAGTGGACTGGGTTTGGGTGAAGCCGAGTGGGTTTGGGTCTAGCCGAGTGGGTTTGGGTCTAGACGAGTGGGTGTGGGTGCAGCCGAGTGGGTTTGGCTCTAGCCAAGTGGGTTTGGGTCTAGCGGAGTGGGTTTGGGTGTAGCCGAGTGGGTTTGGGTCTAGCCGAGTGGGTTTGGGTCTAGCCGAGTGGGTTCGTGTCTAGCCGAGTGGGTTTGGGACTAGCGGAGTGGGTTTGGGTCTTGCCGAGTGGGTTTGGGTCTAGCCGAGTGCGTTTGGGTCTAGCTGAGTGGATTTGGGTCGAGCCGAGTGGGTTTGGATCTAGCCGAGTGGGTTTGGGTCTAGCCGAGTGGGTTTGGGTCTAGCAGAGGGGGTTTGGGACTAGCCGAGTGGGTATGGCTCTAGCCGAGTGGGTTTTGGTCTAGCCGAGTGGGTTTGGGTCTAGCCGAGGGGGTTTGGGTCTAGCCGAGTGGGTTTGGGTCGAGCCGAGTGGGTTTGGATCTAGCCGAGTGGGTTTGGGTCTAGCCGAGTGGGTTTGGGACTAGCCGAGTGGGTTTGGCTCTAGCGGAGTGGGTTTGGGTCTAGCCGAGTGTGTTTGGATCTAGCCGAGTGGGTTTCGGTCTAGTGGACTGGGTTTGTGTGTAGCCGAGTGGGTTTGGGTCTAGCCGAGTGGGTTTGGGTCTAGCCGAGTGGGTTTGGGTCCAGCCGAGTGGGTTTGGGTCTAGCCGAGTGGGTTTGGGTCTAGCCAAGTGGGTTTGGGTCCAGCCGAGCGGGTTTTTGTCTAGCCGAGTGGGTTTGGGCCTAGCCGAGTGGGTTTGGGTCTAGCCGAGTGGGTTTGGGTCTAGCTGAGTGGGTTTGGGTCTAGCGGAGTGGGTTTGGGTCTAGCCGAGTGGGTTTGGGTCTAGCCGAGTGGGTTTGGGTCCAGCCGAGTGGGTTTTGGTCTAGCCGAGTGGGTTTGGGTCCAGCCGAGTGGGTTTGGGTCTAGCCGAGTGGGTTTGGGTCTAGCCGAGTGGGTTTGGGTCTAGCCGAGTGGGTTTTGGTCTAGCCGAGTGGGTTTGGGCCTAGCCGAGTGGGTTTGGGTCTAGCCGAGTGGGTTTGGGTCTAGCTGAGTGGGTTTGGGTCTAGCGGAGTGGGTTTGGGTCCAGCCGAGTGGGTTTGGGTCCAGCCGAGTGGGTTTGGGTCTAGCGGAGTGGGTTTGGGTCTAGCCGAGTGGGTTTGGGTCTAGCCGTGTGGGTTTGGGTCTAGCCGAGTGGGTTTGGGTCCAGCCGAGTGGGTTTGGGTCCAGCCGAGTGGGTTTGGGTCTAGCCATGTGGGTTTGGGTCTAGCCGAGTGGGTTTGTGTCTAGTGGAGTGGGTTTGGGTGTAGCCGAGTGGGTCTGGGTCGAACTGAGTGGGATTGGGTCTAGCCGAGTGGGTTTGGGTCCAGCCGAGTGGGTTTGGGTCCAGCCGAGTGGGTTTGGTTCCAGCCGAGTGGGTTTGGGTCTAGCCGAGTGGGTTTGGGTCTAGCGGAGTGGATTTGGGTCTAGCCGAATGGGTTTGGGTCTAGCCGAGTGGGCTTGGTTGTAGCCGAGTGGGTTTGGGTGTAGCCGAGTGGGTGTGGGTCTAGCGGAGTGGGTTTGGGTCTAGCGGAGTGGGTTTGGGTCTAGCCGAGTGGGTTTGGGTCTAGCGGAGTGGGTTTGGATCTAGCCGAGTGGGTTTGGGTCTAGCCGAGTGTGTTTGGATCTAGCCGAGTGGGTTTGGGTCTAGTGGACTGGGTTTGTGTGTAGCCGAGTGGGTTTGGGTCTAGCCGAGTGGGTTTGGGTCTAGCCGAGTGGGTTTGGGTCCAGCCGAGTGGGTTTGGGTCTAGCCGAGTGGGTTTGGGTCTAGCCGAGTGAGTTTGGGTCTAGCCGAGTGGGTTTTGGTCTAGCCGAGTGGGTTTGGGTCTAGCCGAGTGGGTTTGGGTCTAGCCGAGTGGGTTTGGGTCTAGCTGAGTGGGTTTGGGTCTAGCGGAGTGCGTTTGGGTCTAGCCGAGTGGGTTTGGGTCTAGCCGAGTGGGTTTGGGTCTAGCGGAGTGGGTTTGGGTCTAGCCGAGTGGGTTTGGGTCTAGCCGTGTGGGTTTGGGTCTAGCCGAGTGGGTTTGGGTCCAGCCGAGTGGGTTTGGGTCTAGCCGAGTGGGTTTGGGTCTAGCCGTGTGGGTTTGGGTCTAGCCGAATGGGTTTGTGTCTAGTGGAGTGGGTTTGGGTGTAGCCGAGTGGGTCTGGGTCGAACTGAGTGGGTTTGGGTCTAGCCGAGTGGGTTTGGGTCCAGCCGAGTGGGTTTGGGTCCAGCCGAGTGGGTTTAGTTCCAGCCGAGTGGGTTTGGGTCTAGCCGAGTGGGTTTGGGTCTAGCCGAGTGGGTTTGGGTCTTGTCGAGTGGGTTTGGGCCTAGCCGAGTGGGTTTGGGTCTAGCCGAGTGGGTTTGGGTCTAGCTGAGTGGGTTTGGGTCTAGCGGAGTGGGTTTGGGTCCAGCCGAGTGGGTTTGGGTCCAGCCGAGTGGGTTTGGGTCTAGCGGAGTGGGTTTGGGTCTAGCCGAGTGGGTTTGGGTCTAGCCGTGTGGGTTTGGGTCTAGCCGAGTGGGTTTGGGTCCAGCCGAGTGGGTTTGGGTCTAGCCGAGTGGGTTTGGGTCGAGCCGTGTGGGTTTGGGTCTAGCCGAGTGGGTTTGTGTCTAGTGGAGTGGGTTTGGGTGTAGCCGAGTGGGTCTGGGTCGAACTGAGTGGGATTGGGTCTAGCCGAGTGGGTTTGGGTCCAGCCGAGTGGGTTTGGGTCCAGCCGAGTGGGTTTGGTTCCAGCCGAGTGGGTTTGGGTCTAGCCGAGTGGGTTTGGGTCTAGCGGAGTGGATTTGGGTCTAGCCGAATGGGTTTGGGTCTAGCCGAGTGGGCTTGGTTGTAGCCGAGTGGGTTTGGGTGTAGCCGAGTGGGTGTGGGTCTAGCGGAGTGGGTTTGGGTCTAGCGGAGTGGGTTTGGGTCTAGCCGAGTGGGTTTGGGTCTAGCGGAGTGGGTTTGGATCTAGCCGAGTGGGTTTGGGTCTAGCCGAGTGTGTTTGGATCTAGCCGAGTGGGTTTGGGTCTAGTGGACTGGGTTTGTGTGTAGCCGAGTGGGTTTGGGTCTAGCCGAGTGGGTTTGGGTCTAGCCGAGTGGGTTTGGGTCCAGCCGAGTGGGTTTGGGTCTAGCCGAGTGGGTTTGGGTCTAGCCGAGTGGGTTTGGGTCTAGCTGAGTGGGTTTTGGTCTAGCCGAGTGGGTTTGGGTCTAGCCGAGTGGGTTTGGGTCTAGCCGAGTGGGTTTGCGTCTAGCTGAGTGGGTTTGGGTCTAGCCGAGTGGGTTTGGGTCTAGCCGAGTGGGTTTGGGTCTAGCCGAGTGGGTTTGCGTCTAGCGGAGTGGGTTTGGGTCTAGCCGAGTGGGTTTGGGTCTAGCCGTGTGGGTTTGGGTCTAGCCGAGTGGGTTTGGGTCCAGCCGAGTGGGTTTGGGTCTAGCCGAGTGGGTTTGGGTCTAGCCGTGTGGGTTTGGGTCTAGCCGAATGGGTTTGTGTCTAGTGGAGTGGGTTTGGGTGTAGCCGAGTGGGTCTGGGTCGAACTGAGTGGGTTTGGGTCTAGCCGAGTGGGTTTGGGTCCAGCCGAGTGGGTTTGGGTCCAGCCGAGTGGGTTTGGTTCCAGCCGAGTGGGTTTGGGTCTAGCCGAGTGTGTTTGGGTCTAGCCGAGTGGGTTTGGGTCTTGTCGAGTGGATTTGGGTCTAGCCGAATGGGTTTGGGTCTAGCCGAGTGGGTTTGGGTCTAGTCGAGTGGGTTTGGGTCTAGCCGTGTGGGTTTGGGTCTAGCCGAATGGGATTGGGTCTAGCCGAGTGGGTTTGGGTCTAGCCGAGTGGGTTTGGGTCTAGTGGAGTGGGTTTGGATCTAGCCGAGTGGGTTTGGGTCTAGCCGAGTGGGTTTGCGTCTAGCTGAGTGGGTTTGGGTCTAGTGGAGTGGGTTTAGATCTAGCCGAGTGGGTTTGGGTCTAGCCGAGTGGGTTTGCGTCTAGCCGAGTGGGTTTGGGTCTAGCCGATTGGGTTTGGGTCTAGCCGAGTGGGTTTGAGTCCAGCCGAGTGGGTTTGGGTCTAGCCGAGTGGGCTTGGGTGTAGCCGAGTGGGTTTGGGTGTAGCCGAGTGGGTGTGGGTCTAGCGGAGTGGGTTTGGGTCTAGCGGAGTGGGTTTGGGTCTAGCCGAGTGGGTTTGGGTCTAGCGGAGTGGGTTTGGATCTAGCCGAGTGGGTTTGGGTCTAGCCGAGTGTGTTTGGATCTAGCCGAGTGGGTTTCGGTCTAGTGGACTGGGTTTGTGTGTAGCCGAGTGGGTTTGGGTCTAGCCAAGTGGGTTTGGGTCTAGCCGAGTGGGTTTGGGTCCAGCCGAGTGGGTTTGGGTCTAGCCGAGTGGGTTTGGGTCTAGCCGAGTGGGTTTGGGTCTAGCCGAGTGGGTTTGAGTCCAGCCGAGTGGGTTTGGGTCTAGCCGAGTGGGCTTGGGTGTAGCCGAGTGGGTTTGGGTGTAGCCGAGTGGGTGTGGGTCTAGCGCAGTGGGTTTGGGTCTGGCGGAGTGGGTTTGTGTCTAGCCGAGTGGGTTTGGGTCAAGCGGAGTGGGTTTGGATCTAGCCGAGTGGGTTTGGGTCTAGCCGAGTGGGTTTGGATCTAGCCGAGTGGGTTTGGGTCTAGCCGATTGGGTTTGGGTCTAGCCGTGTGGGTTTGGGTCTAGCCGAGTGGGTTTGGGTCTAGTGGACTGGGTTTGGGTCTAGCTGAGTGGGTTTGGGTCCAGCCGAGTGGGCTTGCGTCTAGCCGAGTGGGTTTGGGTCCAGCCGAGTGGGTTTGGGTCTAGCCAAGTGGGTTTGGGTCTAGCGGAGTGGGTTTGGGTGTAGCCGAGTGGGTTTGGGTCCAGCCGAGTGGGTTTGGGTCTAGCCGAATGGGTTTGTGTCTAGCCGAGTGGGTTTGGGACTAGCCGAGTGGGTTTGTGTATTGCCGAGTGGGTTTGGGTCTAGCCGATTGGGTTTGGGTCTAGCCGAGTGGGTGTGGGTCTAGCGCAGTGGGTTTGGGTCTGGCGGAGTGGGTTTGTGTCTAGCCGAGTGGGTTTGGGTCAAGCGGAGTGGGTTTGGATCTAGCCGAGTGGGTTTGGGTCTAGCCGAGTGGGTTTGGATCTAGCCGAGTGGGTTTGGGTCTAGCCGATTGGGTTTGGGTCTAGCCGTGTGGGTTTGGGTCTAGCCGAGTGGGTTTGGGTCTAGTGGACTGGGTTTGGGTCTAGCTGAGTGGGTTTGGGTCTAGACGAGTGGGTTTGCGTCTAGCCGAGTGGGTTTGGGTCCAGCCGAGTGGGTTTGGGTCTAGCCAAGTGGTTTTGGGTCTAGCGGAGTGGGTTTGGGTGTAGCCGAGTGGGTTTGGGTCTAGCCGAGTGGGTTTGGGTCTAGCCGAATGGGTTTGTGTCTAGCCGAGTGGGTTTGGGACTAGCCGAGTGGGTTTGTGTATTGCCGAGTGGGTTTGGGTCTAGCCGATTGGGTTTGGGTGTAGCCGAGTGGGTTTGGGTCGAGCCGAGTGGGTTTGGATCTAGCCGAGTGGGTTTGTGTCTAGCCGAGTGGGTTTGGGACTAGCCGAGTGGGTTTGGCTCTAGCGGAGTGGGTTTGGGTCTAGCGGAGTGGGTTTGGGTCTAGCGGAGTGGGTTTGGGTCTAGCCGAGTGGGTTTGCGTCTAGCCGAGTGGGTTTGTGTCTAGCCGAGTGGGTTTGGGTCTAGCCGAGTGGGTTTGGGTCTAGCCGATTGGGTTTGAGTCAAGCCGAGTGGGTTTGGGTCTAGCCGAGTGGGTTTGGGTCTAGCCGATTGGGTTTGAGTCAAGCCGAGTGGGTTTGGGTCTAGCCGAGTGGGCTTGGGTGTAGCCGAGTGGGTTTGGGTCTAGCCGAGTGGGTGTGGGTCTAGCCGAGTGGGTTTGGGCCTAGCCGAGTGGGTTTGGGTCTAGCCGAGTGGGTTTGGATCTAGCTGAGTGGGTTTGGGTCTAGCGGAGTGGGTTTGGGTCTAGCCGAGTGGGTTTGGGTCTAGCCGAGTGGGTTTTGGTCTAGCCGAGTGGGTTTGGGCCTAGCCGAGTGGGTTTGGGTCTAGCCGAGTGGGTTTGGGTCTAGCCGAGTGGGTTTGGGTCTAGCCGAGTGGGTTTGGGTCTAGCCGAGTGGGTTTGGGTCTAGCCGAGTGGGTTTGGGTCTAGCCGAGTGGGTTTGGGTCTAGCCGAGTGGGTTTGGGTCCAGCCGAGTGGGTTTGGGTCTAGCCGAGTGGGTTTGGGTCTAGCCGAGTGGGTTTGGGTCTAGCCGAGTGGGTTTTGGTCTAGCCGAGTGGGTTTGGGCCTAGCCGAGTGGGTTTGGGTCCAGCCGAGTGGGTTTGGGTCTAGCTGAGTGGGTTTGGGTCTAGTGGAGTGGGTTTGGGTCTAGCCGAGTGGGTTTGGGTCTAGCCGAGTGGGTTTGGGTCTAGCGGAGTGGGTTTGGGTCTAGCCGAGTGGGTTTGGGTCTAGCCGTGTGGGTTTGGGTCTAGCCGAGTGGGTTTGGGTCCAGCCGTGTGGGTTTGGGTCTAGCCGAGTGGGTTTGGGTGTAGCCGTGTGGGTTTGGGTCTAGCCGAGTGGGTTTGTGTCTGGTGGAGTGGGTTTGGGTGTAGCCGAGTGGGTCTGGGTCGAACTGAGTGGGATTGGGTCTAGCCGAGTGGGTTTGGGTCTAGCCGAGTGGGTTTGGGTCCAGCCGAGTGGGTTTGGGTCTAGCCGAGTGGGTTTTAGGTCTAGCCGAGTGGGTTTGGGTTTAGCCGAGTGGGTTTTGGTCTAGCCGAGTGGGTTTGGGTGTAGCCGTGTGGGTTTGGGTCTAGCCGAATGGGTTTGTGTCTAGTGGAGTGGGTTTGGGTGTAGCCGAGTGGGTCTGGGTCGAACTGAGTGGGTTTGGGTCTAGCCGAGTGGGTTTGGGTCCAGCCGAGTGGGTTTGGGTCCAGCCGAATGGGTTTGGTTCCAGCCGAGTGGGTTTGGGTCTATCCGAGTGGGTTTGGGTCTAGCCGAGTGGGTTTGTGTCTAGCCGAGTGGGTTTGGGTCTAGCCGAGTGGGTTTGGGTCTAGCCGAGTGGGTTTGGGTCTAGCCGAGTGGGTTTGGGTCCAGCCGAGTGGGTTTGGGTCTAGCCGAGTGGGTTTGGGTCCAGCCGAGTGGGTTTGGGTCAAGCCGAGTGGGTTTTGGTCTAGCCGAGTGGGTTTGGGCCTAGCCGAGTGGGTTTGGGTCTAGCCGAGTGGGTTTGGGTCTAGCCGAGTGGGTTTGGGTCTAGCGGAGTGGGTTTGGGTCTAGCCGAGTGGGTTTGGGTCTAGCCGAGTGGGTTTGGGTCTAGCCGAGTGGGTTTGGGTCTAGCCGAGTGGGTTTGGGTCCAGCCGAGTGGGTTTGGGTCTAGCCGAGTGGGTTTGGGTCAAGCCGAGTGGGTTTGGGTCTAGCCGAGTGGGTTTTGGTCTAGCCGAGTGGGTTTGGGCCTAGCCGAGTGGGTTTGGGTCTAGCCGAGTGGGTTTGGGTCTAGCTGAGTGGGTTTGGGTCTAGTGGAGTGGGTTTGGGTCTAGCCGAGTGGGTTTGGGTCTAGCCGAGTGGGTTTGGGTCTAGCGGAGTGGGTTTGGGTCTAGCCGAGTGGGTTTGGGTCTAGCCGTGTGGGTTTGGGTCTAGCCGAGTGGGTTTGGGTCCAGCCGAGTGGGTTTGGGTCTAGCCGAGTGGGTTTGGGTGTAGCCGTGTGGGTTTGGGTCTAGCCGAGTGGGTTTGTGTCTAGTGGAGTGGGTTTGGGTGTAGCCGAGTGGGTCTGGGTCGAACTGAGTGGGATTGGGTCTAGCCGAGTGGGTTTGGGTCTAGCCGAGTGGGTTTGGGTCCAGCCGAGTGGGTTTGGGTCTAGCCGAGTGGGTTTTAGGTCTAGCCGAGTGGGTTTGGGTTTAGCCGAGTGGGTTTTGGTCTAGCCGAGTGGGTTTGGGTCTAGCCGTGTGGGTTTGGGTCTAGCCGAATGGGTTTGTGTCTGGTGGAGTGGGTTTGGGTGTAGCCGAGTGGGTCTGGGTCGAACTGAGTGGGTTTGGGTCTAGCCGAGTGGGTTTGGGTCCAGCCGAGTGGGTTTGGGTCCAGCCGAGTGGGTTTGGTTCCAGCCGAGTGGGTTTGGGTATATCCGAGTGGGTTTGGGTCTAGCCGAGTGGGTTTGTGTCTTGTCGAGTGGATTTAGATCTAGCCGAGTGGGTTTGGGTCTAGTGGAGTTGATTTGGGTCTAGCCGAATGGGTTTGGGTCTAGCCGAATGGGATTGGGTCTAGCCGAGTGGGTTTGGGTCTAGCCGAGTGGGTTTGGGTCTAGCCGTGTGGGTTTGGGTCTAGCCGAATGGGATTGGGTCTAGCCGAGTGGGTTTGGGTCTAGCCGAGTGGGTTTGGGTCTAGTGGAGTGGGTTTGGATCTAGCCGAGTGGGTTTCGGTCTAGTGGACAGGGTTTGTGTGTAGCCGAGTGGGTTTGGGTCTAGCCGAGTGGGTTTGGGTCTAGCCGAGTGGGTTTGGGTCCAGCCGAGTGGGTTTGGGTCTAGCCGAGTGGGTTTGGGTCTAGCCGAGTGGGTTTGGGTCTAGCCGAGTGGGTTTTGTTCTAGCCGAGTGGGTTTGGGCCTAGCCGAGTGGGTTTGGGTCTAGCCGAGTGGGTTTGGGTCTAGCCGAGTGGGTTTGGGTCTAGCGGAGTGGGTTTGGGTCTAGCCGAGTGGGTTTGGGTCTAGCCGAGTTGGTTTGGGTCTAGCCGAGTGGGTTTGGGTCTAGCCGAGTGGGTTTGGGTCCAGCCGAGTGGGTTTGGGTCCAGCCGAGTGGGTTTGGGTCTAGCCGAGTGGGTTTGGGTCTAGCGGAGTGGGTTTGGGTCTAGCCGAGTGGGTTTGGGTCCAGCGGAGTGGGTTTGGGTCTAGCCGAGTGGGTTTGGTTTTGCCGAGTGGGTTTGGGTCTAGCCGAGTGGGTTTGGGTCCAGCCGAGTGGGTTTGGGTCCAGCCGAGTGGGTTTGGTTCCAGCCGAGTGGGTTTGGGTCTATCCGAGTGGGTTTGGGTCTAGCCGAGTGGGTTTGTGTCTTGTCGAGTGGATTTAGATCTAGCCGAGTGGGTTTGGGTCTAGTGGAGTTGATTTGGGTCTAGCCGAATGGGTTTGGGTCTAGCCGAATGGGATTGGGTCTAGCCGAGTGGGTTTGGGTCTAGCCGAGTGGGTTTGGGTCTAGCCGTGTGGGTTTGGGTCTAGCCGAATGGGATTGGGTCTAGCCGAGTGGGTTTGGGTCTAGCCGAGTGGGTTTGGGTCTAGCCGAGTGGGTTTTGTTCTAGCCGAGTGGGTTTGGGCCTAGCCGAGTGGGTTTGGGTCTAGCCGAGTGGGTTTGGGTCTAGCCGAGTGGGTTTGGGTCTAGCGGAGTGGGTTTGGGTCTAGCCGAGTGGGTTTGGGTCTAGCCGAGTGGGTTTGGGTCTAGCCGAGTGGCTTTGGGTCTAGCCGAGTGGGTTTGGGTCCAGCCGAGTGGGTTTGGGTCTAGCCGAGTGGGTTTGGGTCTAGCCGAGTGGGTTTGGGTCTAGCCGAGTGGGTTTTGGTCTAGCCGAGTGGGTTTGGGCCTAGCCGAGTGGGTTTGGGTCTAGCCGAGTGGGTTTGGGTCTAGCTGAGTGGGTTTGGGTCTAGTGGAGTGGGTTTGGGTCTAGCCGAGTGGGTTTGGGTCTAGCCGAGTGTGTTTGGGTCTAGCGGAGTTGGTTTGGGTCTAGCCGAGTGGGTTTGGGTCTCGCCGTGTGGGTTTGGGTCTAGCCGAGTGGGTTTGGGTCCAGCCGAGTGGGTTTGGGTCTAGCCGAGTGGGTTTGGGTGTAGCCGTGTGGGTTTGGGTCTAGCCGAGTGGGTTTGTGTCTAGTGGAGTGGGTTTGGGTGTAGCCGAGTGGGTCTGGGTCGAACTGAGTGGGATTGGGTCTAGCCGAGTGGGTTTGGGTCTAGCCGAGTGGGTTTGGGTCCAGCCGAGTGGGTTTGGGTCTAGCCGAGTGGGCTTGGGTCTAGCCGAGTGGGTTTGGGTCTAGCCGAGTGGGTTTTGGTCTAGCCGAGTGGGTTTGGGTCTAGCCGAGTGGGTTTGGGTCTAGCCGAGTGGGTTTGGATCTAGCTGAGTGGGTTTGGGTCTAGCGGAGTGGGTTTGGGTCTAGCCGAGTGGGTTTGGGTCTAGCCGAGTGGGTTTTGGTCTAGCCGAGTGGGTTTGGGCCTAGCCGAGTGGGTTTGGGTCTAGCCGAGTGGGTTTGGGTCTAGCCGAGTGGGTTTGGGTCTAGCGGAGTGGGTTTGGGTCTAGCCGAGTGGGTTTGGGTCTAGCCGAGTGGGTTTGGGTCTAGCCGAGTGGGTTTGGGTCTAGCCGAGTGGGTTTGGGTCCAGCCGAGTGTGTTTGGGTCTAGCCGAGTTGGTTTGGGTCTAGCCGAGTGGGTTTGGGTCTAGCCGAGTGGGTTTTGGTCTAGCCGAGTGGGTTTGGGCCTAGCCGAGTGGGTTTGGGTCTAGCCGAGTGGGTTTGGGTCTAGCTGAGTGGGTTTGGGTCTAGTGGAGTGGGTTTGGGTCTAGCCGAGTGGGTTTGGGTCTAGCCGAGTGGGTTTGGGTCTAGCGGAGTGGGTTTGGGTCTAGCCGAGTGGGTTTGGGTCTAGCCGTGTGGGTTTGGGTCTAGCCGAGTGGGTTTGGGTCCAGCCGAGTGGGTTTGGGTCTAGCCGAGTGGGTTTGGGTGTAGCCGTGTGGGTTTGGGTCTAGCCGAGTGGGTTTGTGTCTAGTGGAGTGGGTTTGGGTGTAGCCGAGTGGGTCTGGGTCGAACTGAGTGGGATTGGGTCTAGCCGAGTGGGTTTGGGTCTAGCCGAGTGGGTTTGGGTCCAGCCGAGTGGGTTTGGGTCTAGCCGAGTGGGTTTGGGTCTAGCCGAGTGGGTTTGGGTCTAGCCGAGTGGGTTTTGGTCTGGCCGAGTGGGTTTGGGTCTAGCCGAGTGGGTTTGGGTCTAGCCGAGTGGGTGTGGGTCTAGCTGAGTGGGTTTGGGTCTAGCGGAGTGGGTTTGGGTCTAGCCGAGTGGGTTTGGGTCTAGCCGAGTGGGTTTGGATCTAGCGGATTGGGTTTGGGTCTAGCCGAGTGGGTTTGGGTCTAGCCGTGTGGGTTTGGGTCTAGCCGAGTGGGTTTGGGTCCAGCCGAGTGGGTTAGGGTCTAGCCGAGTGGGTTTGGGTCTTGTCGAGTGGATTTGGGTCTAGCCGAGTGGGTTTGGGTCTAGTGGAGTAGATTTGGGTCTAGCCGAATGGGTTTGGGTCTAGCCGAGTGGGTTTGGGTCTAGCCGAGTGGGTTTGGGTCTAGCCGTGTGAGTTTGGGTCTAGCCGAATGGGATTGGGTCTAGCCGAGTGGGTTTGGGTCTAGCCGAGTGGGTTTGGGTCTAGTGGAGTGGGTTTGGATCTAGCCGAGTGGGTTTGGGTCTAGCCGAGTGGGTCTGGGTCGAACTGAGTGGGTTTGGGTCTAGCCGAGTGGGTTTGGGTCCAGCCGAGTGGGTTTGGGTCCAGCCGAGTGGGTTTGGTTCCAGCCGAGTGGGTTTGGGTCTAGCCGAGTGGGTTTGGGTCTAGCCGAGTGGGTTTGGGTCTTGTCGAGTGGATTTGGGTCTAGCCGAGTGGGTTTGGGTCTAGCGGAGTGGATTTGGGTCTAGCCGAATGGGTTTGGGTCTAGCCGAGTGGGCTTGGTTGTAGCCGAGTGGGTTTGGGTGTAGCCGAGTGGGTGTGGGTCTAGCGGAGTGGGTTTGGGTCTAGCGGAGTGGGTTTGGGTCTAGCCGAGTGGGTTTGTGTCTAGCGGAGTGGGTTTGGATCTAGCCGAGTGGGTTTGGGTCTAGCCGAGTGTGTTTGGATCTAGCCGAGTGGGTTTGGGTCTAGTGGACTGGGTTTGTGTGTAGCCGAGTGGGTTTGGGTCTAGCCGAGTGGGTTTGGGTCTAGCCGAGTGGGTTTGGGTCCAGCCGAGTGGGTTTGGGTCTAGCCGAGTGGGTTTGGGTCTAGCCGAGTGGGTTTGGGTCTAGCCGAGTGGGTTTTGGTCTAGCCGAGTGGGTTTGGGTCTAGCCGAGTGGGTTTGGGTCTAGCCGAGTGGGTTTGGGTCTAGCTGAGTGGGTTTGGGTCTAGCGGAGTGGGTTTGGGTCTAGCCGAGTGGGTTTGGGTCTAGCCGAGTGGGTTTGGGTCTAGCGGAGTGGGTTTGGGTCTAGCCGAGTGGGTTTGGGTCTAGCCGTGTGGGTTTGGGTCTAGCCGAGTGGGTTTGGGTCCAGCCGAGTGGGTTTGGGTCTAGCCGTGTGGGTTTGGGTCTAGCCGAGTGGGTTTGGGTCCAGCCGAGTGGGTTTGGGTCTAGCCGAGTGGGTTTGGGTCTAGCCGAGTGGGTTTGGGTCCAGCCGAGTGGGTTTGGGTCTAGCCGAGTGGGTTTGGGTCCAGCCGAGTGGGTTTGGGTCCAGCCGAGTGGGTTTGGTTCCAGCCGAGTGGGTTTGGGTCTATCCGAGTGGGTTTGGGTCTAGCCGAGTGGGTTTGTGTCTTGTCGAGTGGATTTAGATCTAGCCGAGTGGGTTTGGGTCTAGTGGAGTTGATTTGGGTCTAGCCGAATGGGTTTGGGTCTAGCCGAATGGGATTGGGTCTAGCCGAGTGGGTTTGGGTCTAGCCGAGTGGGTTTGGGTCTAGCCGTGTGGGTTTGGGTCTAGCCGAATGGGATTGGGTCTAGCCGAGTGGGTTTGGGTCTAGCCGAGTGGGTTTGGGTCTAGTGGAGTGGGTTTGGATCTAGCCGAGTGGGTTTGGGTCTAGCCGAGTGGGTTTGCGTCTAGCCGAGTGGGTTTGTGTCTAGCCGAGTGGGTTTGGGTCTAGCCGAGTGGGTTTGGGTCTAGCCGAGTGGGTTTGAGTCCAGCCGAGTGGGTTTGGGTCTAGCCGAGTGGGCTTGGGTGTAGCCGAGTGGGTTTGGGTGTAGCCGAGTGGGTGTGGGTCTAGCGCAGTGGGTTTGGGTCTGGCGGAGTGGGTTTGGGTGTAGCCGAGTGGGTTTGGGTCTAGCCGAGTGGGTTTGGGACTAGCCGAATGGGTTTGTGTCTAGCCGAGTGGGTTTGGGACTAGCCGAGTGGGTTTGTGTATTGCCGAGTGGGTTTGGATCTAGCCGAGTGGGTTTGTGTCTAGCCGAGTGGGTATGGCTCTAGCCGAGTGGGTTTGGGTCTAGCCGAGTGGGTTTGTGTCTAGCCGAGTGGGTTTGGGTCTAGCCGAGTGGGTTTGGGTCTAGCCGAGTGGGTTTGGATCTAGCCGAGTGGGTTTGGGTCTAGCTGAAAGGGTTTGGGACTAGCCGAGTGCGTTTGGCTCTAGCGGAGTGGGTTTGGGTCTAGCGGAATGGGTTTGGGTCTAGCGGAGTGGGTTTGGGTCTAGCCGAGTGGGTTTGGGTCTAGCCGAGTGGGTTTGGGGCTAGCCGAGTGGGTTTGGGTCTAGCCAAGTGGGTTGGGGTCTACCGGAGTGCGTTTGGGTCTAGCCGAGTGGGTTTGGGTCTAGCCGAGTGAGTTTGGGTCTAGCCGAGTGGGTGTGGGTCCAGCCGAGTGGGTTTGGGTCTAGCCGAGTGGGTTTGGGTCTAGCCGAGTGGGTTTGGGTCTAGCCGAGTGGGTTTGGGTCTAGCGGAGTGGGTTTGGGTCTAGCGGAATGGGTCTGGGTCTAGCGGAGTGGGTTTGGGTTTAGCGGAGTGGGTTTGGGTATAGCGGAGTGGGTTTGGGTCTAGCCGAGTGGGTTTGGGTCTAGCCGAGTGGGTTTGGGTCTAGCCGAGTGGGTTTCGGTCTAGCCGAGTGAGTTTGGGTCTAGCGGAGTGGGTTTGGGCGAGTGGGTTTGAGTCCAGCTTAGTGGGTTTGGGTCTAGCCGAGTGGGTTTGGTTTTGCCGAGTGGGTTTGGGTCTAGCCGAGTGGGTTTGGGTCTAGCCGAGTGGGTTTGGGTCTAGCTGAGTGTGTTTGGGTGCAGCCGAGTCGGTTTGGGTCTAGCCGAGTGGGTTTGGGTCTAGCCGAGTGCGTTTGGGTCTACCCGAGTGGGTTTGTGTCTAGCCGATTGGGTTTGGGTCTAGCCGAGTGGGTTTGAGTCCAGCCGAGTGGGTTTGGGTCTAGACGAGTGGGTTTGGGTCTCGCCGAGTGGGTTTGGGTCTAGCCGAGTGGTTTGGGTCCAGCCGAGTGGGTTGGGGTGTAGCCGAGTGGGTGTGGGTCTAGCGGAGTGGGTTTGGGGCTAGCGGAGTGGGTTTGGGCGTGTGGGTTTGGGTCCAGCTTAGTGGGTTTGGGTCTAGCCGAGTGGGTTTGGTTTTGCCGAGTGGGTTTGGGTCTAGCCGAGTGGGTTTGGGTCTAGCCGAGTGGGTTTGGGTCTAGCCGAGTGTGTTTGGGTGTAGCCGAGTGGAGTTGGGTCTAGCCGAGTGGGTTTGGGTCTAGCCGAGTGCGTTTGGGTCTACCCGAGTGGGTTTGTGTCCAGCCGAGTGGGTTTGGGTCTAGCCGAGTGGGTTTGAGTCCAGCCGAGTGGGTTTAGGTCTAGACGAGTGGGTTTGGGTCTCGTCGAGTGGGTTTGGGTCTAGCCGAGTGGGTTTGGGTCTAGCCGAGGTGGTTTGGGTCTAGCCGAGTGGGTTTGGGTGTAGCGGAGTGGATTTGGGTCTAGCGGAGTGGGTTTGGGTCTAGCCGAGTGGGTTTGGGTCTAGCTGAGTGGGTTTGGGTCTAGCCGAGTGGGTTTGGGTCTAGCTGAGTGGGTTTGGGTCTAGCCGAGTGGGTTTGGGTCTAGCCGAGTGGGTTTGGGTCTAGCCGAGTGGGTAATCGTCTAGTCGAGTCGGTTTGGGTCGAGCCGAGTGGGTTTGGGTCTTGCCGAGTAGGTTTGGGTCTAGCCGAGTGGGTTTGGGTCTAGCCGAGTGGGTTTTGGTCTATCCGAGTGGGTTTGGGTCCAGCCGAATGGGTTTGGGTCTAGCCGAGTGGGTTTGGATGTAGCGGAGTGGATTTGGGTCTAGCGGAGTGGGTTTGGGTCTAGCCGAGTGGGTTTGCGTCTAGCTGAGTGGGTTTGGGTTTAGCCGAGTGGGTTTGGGTCTAGCCGAGTGGGTTTGGGACTAGCCTAGTGGGTTTGGGTCTAGCCGAGTGGGTTTGGGTCTAGCCGAATGGGTTGGGGTCTAGCGGAATGGGTTTGGGTCTAGCCGAGTGGGTTTGGGTCTAGCCGAGTGGGTTTGGGTCTAGCCGAGTGGGTTTGGGACTAGCCGAGTGGGTTTGGCTCTAGCGGAGTGGGTTTGGGTCTAGCGGAGTGGGTTTGGGTCTAGCGGAGTGGGTTTGGGCTTAGCGGAGTGGGTTTGGGTCTAGCCGAGTGGGTTTGGGTCTAGCGGAGTGGGTTTGGGTCTAGCGGAGTGGGTTTGGGTCTAGCCGAGTGGGTTTGGGTCTAGCCGAGTGGGTTTGGGTCTAGCCGAGTGGGTTTGGGTCTAGCCGAGTGGGTTTGGGTCTAGCTGAGTGGGTTTGGGTCTAGCCGAGTGGGTTTGGGTCTAGCCGAGTGGGTTTGGGTCTAGCCGAGTGGATTTGGGTCTACCCGAGTGGGTTTGGGTCCAGCCGAGTGGGTTTGGGTCTAGGCGAGTGGGTTTGGGTCTAGCCGAGTGGGTTTGGGTCTAGCCGAGTGGGTTTGGGTCTAGCGGAGTGGGTTTGGGTCTAGCCGAGTGGGTTTGGGTCTAGCCGAGTGGGTTTGGGTCTAGCGGAGTGGGTTTGGGTAAAGCCGAGTGGGTTTGGGTCTAGCCGAGTGGGTTTGGGTCTAGCCGAGTGGGTTTGGGTCTAGCCGAGTGGGTTTGGGTCTAGCCGAGTGGGTTTGGGTCTAGCCGAGTGGGTTTGGGACTAGCCGAGTGGGTTTGGCTCTAGCGGAGTGGGTTTGGGTCTAGCGGAGTGGATTTGGTCTGGCGGAGTGGGTTTGGGCCTAGCTGAGTGGGTTTGGGTCTAGCGGAGTGGGTTTGGGTCTAGCCGAGTGGGTTTGCGTCTAGCTGAGTGGGTTTGGGTTTAGCCGAGTGGGTTTGGGTCTAGCCGAGTGGGTTTGGGACTAGCCTAGTGGGTTTGGGTCTAGCCGAGTGGGTTTGGGTCTAGCCGAATGGGTTGGGGTCTAGCCGAATGGGTTTGGGTCTAGCCGAGTGGGTTTGGGTCTAGCCGAGTGGGTTTGGGTCTAGCCGAGTGGGTTTGGGACTAGCCGGGTGGGTTTGGCTCTAGCGGAGTGGGTTTGGGTCTAGCGGAGTGGGTTTGGGTCTAGCAGAGTGGGTTTGGGCTTAGCGGAGTGGGTTTGGGTCTAGCCGAGTGGGTTTGGGTCTAGCGGTGTGGGTTTGGGTCTAGCCGAGTGGGTAATCGTCTAGTCGAGTCGGTTTGGGTCGAGCCGAGTGGGTTTGGGTCTTGCCGAGTAGGTTTGGGTCTAGCCGAGTGGGTTTGGGTCTAGCCGAGTGGGTTTTGGTCTATCCGAGTGGGTTTGGGTCTAGCGGAGTGGGTTTAGGTCTAGCGGAGTGGGTTTGGGTCTAGCCGAGTGGGTTTGGGTCTAGCCGAGTGGGTTTGGGTCTACCGGAGTGGGTTTGGGTCTAGCCGAGTGGGTTTGGGTCTAGCCGAGTGGGTTTGGGCCTAGCGGAGTGGGTTTGGGTGTAGCCGAGTGGGTTTGGGTCTAGCCGAGTGGGTTTGGGTCGAGCCGAGTGGGTTTGGTTCTAGCCGAGTGGGTTTGGGTCTAGCCGAGTGGGTAATCGTCTAGTCGAGTCGGTTTGGGTCGAGCCGAGTGGGTTTGGGTCTTGCCGAGTAGGTTTGGGTCTAGCCGAGTGGGTTTGGGTCTAGCCGAGTGGGTTTGGGTCTAGCCGTGTGGGTTTGGGTCTAGCCGAATGGGATTGGGTCTAGCCGAGTGGGTTTGGGTCTAGCCGAGTGGGTTTGGGTCTAGTGGAGTGGGTTTGGATCTAGCCGAGTGGGTTTGGGTCTAGCCGAGTGGGTTTGCGTCTAGCCGAGTGGGTTTGTGTCTAGCCGAGTGGGTTTGGGTCTAGCCGAGTGGGTTTGGGTCTAGCCGAGTGGGTTTGAGTCCAGCCGAGTGGGTTTGGGTCTAGCCGAGTGGGCTTGGGTGTAGCCGAGTGGGTTTGGGTGTAGCCGAGTGGGTGTGGGTCTAGCGCAGTGGGTTTGGGTCTGGCGGAGTGGGTTTGGGTGTAGCCGAGTGGGTTTGGGTCTAGCCGAGTGGGTTTGGGACTAGCCGAATGGGTTTGTGTCTAGCCGAGTGGGTTTGGGACTAGCCGAGTGGGTTTGTGTATTGCCGAGTGGGTTTGGATCTAGCCGAGTGGGTTTGTGTCTAGCCGAGTGGGTATGGCTCTAGCCGAGTGGGTTTGGGTCTAGCCGAGTGGGTTTGTGTCTAGCCGAGTGGGTTTGGGTCTAGCCGAGTGGGTTTGGGTCTAGCCGAGTGGGTTTGGATCTAGCCGAGTGGGTTTGGGTCTAGCTGAAAGGGTTTGGGACTAGCCGAGTGCGTTTGGCTCTAGCGGAGTGGGTTTGGGTCTAGCGGAATGGGTTTGGGTCTAGCGGAGTGGGTTTGGGTCTAGCCGAGTGGGTTTGGGTCTAGCCGAGTGGGTTTGGGGCTAGCCGAGTGGGTTTGGGTCTAGCCAAGTGGGTTGGGGTCTACCGGAGTGCGTTTGGGTCTAGCCGAGTGGGTTTGGGTCTAGCCGAGTGAGTTTGGGTCTAGCCGAGTGGGTGTGGGTCCAGCCGAGTGGGTTTGGGTCTAGCCGAGTGGGTTTGGGTCTAGCCGAGTGGGTTTGGGTCTAGCCGAGTGGGTTTGGGTCTAGCGGAGTGGGTTTGGGTCTAGCGGAATGGGTCTGGGTCTAGCGGAGTGGGTTTGGGTTTAGCGGAGTGGGTTTGGGTATAGCGGAGTGGGTTTGGGTCTAGCCGAGTGGGTTTGGGTCTAGCCGAGTGGGTTTGGGTCTAGCCGAGTGGGTTTCGGTCTAGCCGAGTGAGTTTGGGTCTAGCGGAGTGGGTTTGGGCGAGTGGGTTTGAGTCCAGCTTAGTGGGTTTGGGTCTAGCCGAGTGGGTTTGGTTTTGCCGAGTGGGTTTGGGTCTAGCCGAGTGGGTTTGGGTCTAGCCGAGTGGGTTTGGGTCTAGCTGAGTGTGTTTGGGTGCAGCCGAGTCGGTTTGGGTCTAGCCGAGTGGGTTTGGGTCTAGCCGAGTGCGTTTGGGTCTACCCGAGTGGGTTTGTGTCTAGCCGATTGGGTTTGGGTCTAGCCGAGTGGGTTTGAGTCCAGCCGAGTGGGTTTGGGTCTAGACGAGTGGGTTTGGGTCTCGCCGAGTGGGTTTGGGTCTAGCCGAGTGGTTTGGGTCCAGCCGAGTGGGTTGGGGTGTAGCCGAGTGGGTGTGGGTCTAGCGGAGTGGGTTTGGGGCTAGCGGAGTGGGTTTGGGCGTGTGGGTTTGGGTCCAGCTTAGTGGGTTTGGGTCTAGCCGAGTGGGTTTGGTTTTGCCGAGTGGGTTTGGGTCTAGCCGAGTGGGTTTGGGTCTAGCCGAGTGGGTTTGGGTCTAGCCGAGTGTGTTTGGGTGTAGCCGAGTGGAGTTGGGTCTAGCCGAGTGGGTTTGGGTCTAGCCGAGTGCGTTTGGGTCTACCCGAGTGGGTTTGTGTCCAGCCGAGTGGGTTTGGGTCTAGCCGAGTGGGTTTGAGTCCAGCCGAGTGGGTTTAGGTCTAGACGAGTGGGTTTGGGTCTCGTCGAGTGGGTTTGGGTCTAGCCGAGTGGGTTTGGGTCTAGCCGAGGTGGTTTGGGTCTAGCCGAGTGGGTTTGGGTGTAGCGGAGTGGATTTGGGTCTAGCGGAGTGGGTTTGGGTCTAGCCGAGTGGGTTTGGGTCTAGCTGAGTGGGTTTGGGTCTAGCCGAGTGGGTTTGGGTCTAGCTGAGTGGGTTTGGGTCTAGCCGAGTGGGTTTGGGTCTAGCCGAGTGGGTTTGGGTCTAGCCGAGTGGGTAATCGTCTAGTCGAGTCGGTTTGGGTCGAGCCGAGTGGGTTTGGGTCTTGCCGAGTAGGTTTGGGTCTAGCCGAGTGGGTTTGGGTCTAGCCGAGTGGGTTTTGGTCTATCCGAGTGGGTTTGGGTCCAGCCGAATGGGTTTGGGTCTAGCCGAGTGGGTTTGGATGTAGCGGAGTGGATTTGGGTCTAGCGGAGTGGGTTTGGGTCTAGCCGAGTGGGTTTGCGTCTAGCTGAGTGGGTTTGGGTTTAGCCGAGTGGGTTTGGGTCTAGCCGAGTGGGTTTGGGACTAGCCTAGTGGGTTTGGGTCTAGCCGAGTGGGTTTGGGTCTAGCCGAATGGGTTGGGGTCTAGCGGAATGGGTTTGGGTCTAGCCGAGTGGGTTTGGGTCTAGCCGAGTGGGTTTGGGTCTAGCCGAGTGGGTTTGGGACTAGCCGAGTGGGTTTGGCTCTAGCGGAGTGGGTTTGGGTCTAGCGGAGTGGGTTTGGGTCTAGCGGAGTGGGTTTGGGCTTAGCGGAGTGGGTTTGGGTCTAGCCGAGTGGGTTTGGGTCTAGCGGAGTGGGTTTGGGTCTAGCGGAGTGGGTTTGGGTCTAGCCGAGTGGGTTTGGGTCTAGCCGAGTGGGTTTGGGTCTAGCCGAGTGGGTTTGGGTCTAGCCGAGTGGGTTTGGGTCTAGCTGAGTGGGTTTGGGTCTAGCCGAGTGGGTTTGGGTCTAGCCGAGTGGGTTTGGGTCTAGCCGAGTGGATTTGGGTCTACCCGAGTGGGTTTGGGTCCAGCCGAGTGGGTTTGGGTCTAGGCGAGTGGGTTTGGGTCTAGCCGAGTGGGTTTGGGTCTAGCCGAGTGGGTTTGGGTCTAGCGGAGTGGGTTTGGGTCTAGCCGAGTGGGTTTGGGTCTAGCCGAGTGGGTTTGGGTCTAGCGGAGTGGGTTTGGGTAAAGCCGAGTGGGTTTGGGTCTAGCCGAGTGGGTTTGGGTCTAGCCGAGTGGGTTTGGGTCTAGCCGAGTGGGTTTGGGTCTAGCCGAGTGGGTTTGGGTCTAGCCGAGTGGGTTTGGGACTAGCCGAGTGGGTTTGGCTCTAGCGGAGTGGGTTTGGGTCTAGCGGAGTGGATTTGGTCTGGCGGAGTGGGTTTGGGCCTAGCTGAGTGGGTTTGGGTCTAGCGGAGTGGGTTTGGGTCTAGCCGAGTGGGTTTGCGTCTAGCTGAGTGGGTTTGGGTTTAGCCGAGTGGGTTTGGGTCTAGCCGAGTGGGTTTGGGACTAGCCTAGTGGGTTTGGGTCTAGCCGAGTGGGTTTGGGTCTAGCCGAATGGGTTGGGGTCTAGCCGAATGGGTTTGGGTCTAGCCGAGTGGGTTTGGGTCTAGCCGAGTGGGTTTGGGTCTAGCCGAGTGGGTTTGGGACTAGCCGGGTGGGTTTGGCTCTAGCGGAGTGGGTTTGGGTCTAGCGGAGTGGGTTTGGGTCTAGCAGAGTGGGTTTGGGCTTAGCGGAGTGGGTTTGGGTCTAGCCGAGTGGGTTTGGGTCTAGCGGTGTGGGTTTGGGTCTAGCCGAGTGGGTAATCGTCTAGTCGAGTCGGTTTGGGTCGAGCCGAGTGGGTTTGGGTCTTGCCGAGTAGGTTTGGGTCTAGCCGAGTGGGTTTGGGTCTAGCCGAGTGGGTTTTGGTCTATCCGAGTGGGTTTGGGTCTAGCGGAGTGGGTTTAGGTCTAGCGGAGTGGGTTTGGGTCTAGCCGAGTGGGTTTGGGTCTAGCCGAGTGGGTTTGGGTCTACCGGAGTGGGTTTGGGTCTAGCCGAGTGGGTTTGGGTCTAGCCGAGTGGGTTTGGGCCTAGCGGAGTGGGTTTGGGTGTAGCCGAGTGGGTTTGGGTCTAGCCGAGTGGGTTTGGGTCGAGCCGAGTGGGTTTGGTTCTAGCCGAGTGGGTTTGGGTCTAGCCGAGTGGGTAATCGTCTAGTCGAGTCGGTTTGGGTCGAGCCGAGTGGGTTTGGGTCTTGCCGAGTAGGTTTGGGTCTAGCCGAGTGGGTTTGGGTCTAGCCGAGTGGGTTTTGGTCTATCCGAGTGGGTTTGGGTCCAGCCGAATGGGTTTGGGTCTAGCCGAGTGGGTTTGGATGTAGCGGAGTGGATTTGGGTCTAGCGGAGTGGGTTTGGGTCTAGCCGAGTGGGTTTGCGTCTAGCTGAGTGGGTTTGGGTTTAGTCGAGTGGGTTTGGGTCTAGCCGAGTGGGTTTGGGACTAGCCTAGTGGGTTTGGGTCTAGCCGAGTGGGTTTGGGTCTAGCCGAATGGGTTGGGGTCTAGCCGAGTGGGTTTGGGTCTAGCCGAGTGGGTTTGGGACTAGCCGAGTGGGTTTGGCTCTAGCGGAGTGGGTTTGGGTCTAGCCGAGTGGGTTTGGGTCTAGCCGAGTGTGTTTGGGACTAGCCGAGTGGGTTTGGCTCTAGCGGAGTGGGTTTGGGTCTAGCGGAGTGGGTTTGGGTCTAGCGGAGTGGGTTTGGGTCTAGCGGAGTGGATTTGGGTCTAGCGGAGTGGGTTTGGGCCTAGCTGAGTGGGTTTGTGTCTAGCCGAGTGGGTTTGGGTCTAACCGAGTGGGTTTGGGTCTGGCCGAGTGGGTTTGGGTCTAGCCGAGTGGGTTTGGGTCTAGCGGAGTGGGTTTGGGTCTAGCCGAGTGGGTTTGGGCCTAGCCGAGTGGGTTTGGGTCTAGCGGAGTGGGTTTGGGTAAAGCCGAGTGGGTTTGGGTCTAGCCGAGTGGGTTTGGGTCTAGCCGAGTGGGTTTGGGTCTAGCCGAGTGGGTTTGGGTCTAGCCGAGTGGGTTTGGGACTAGCCGAGTGGGTTTGGCTCTAGCGGAGTGGGTTTGGGTCTAGCGGAGTGGGTTTGGGTCTAGCGGAGTGGGTTTGGGCCTAGCTGAGTGGGTTTGGGTCTAGCCGAGTGGGTTTGGGTCTAGCCGAGTGGGTTTGGGTCTAGCCGAGTGGGTTTGGGTCTAGCCGAGTGGGTTTGGGTCTAGCCGAGTGGGTTTGGGTCTAGCCGAGTGGGTTTGGGCCTAGCGGAGTGGGTTTGGGTGTAGCCGAGTGGGTTTGGGTCTAGCCGAGTGGGTTTGGGTCGAGCCGAGTGGGTTTGGTTCTAGCCGAGTGGGTTTGGGTCTAGCCGAGTGGGTAATCGTCTAGTCGAGTCGGTTTGGGTCGAGCCGAGTGGGTTTGGGTCTTGCCGAGTAGGTTTGGGTCTAGCCGAGTGGGTTTGGGTCTAGCCGAGTGGGTTTTGGTCTATCCGAGTGGGTTTGGGTCTCGCGGAGTGGGTTTAGGTCTAGCGGAGTGGGTTTGGGTCTAGCCGAGTGGGTTTGGGTCTAGCCGAGTGGGTTTGGGTCTACCGGAGTGGGTTTGGGTCTAGCCGAGTGGGTTTGGGTCTAGCCGAGTGGGTTTGGGCCTAGCGGAGTGGGTTTGGGTGTAGCCGAGTGGGTTTGGGTCTAGCCGAGTGGGTTTGGGTCGAGCCGAGTGGGTTTGGTTCTAGCCGAGTGGGTTTGGGTCTAGCCGAGTGGGTAATCGTCTAGTCGAGTCGGTTTGGGTCGAGCCGAGTGGGTTTGGGTCTTGCCGAGTAGGTTTGGGTCTAGCCGAGTGGGTTTGGGTCTAGCCGAGTGGGTTTTGGTCTATCCGAGTGGGTTTGGGTCCAGCCGAATGGGTTTGGGTCTAGCCGAGTGGGTTTGGATGTAGCGGAGTGGATTTGGGTCTAGCGGAGTGGGTTTGGGTCTAGCCGAGTGGGTTTGCGTCTAGCTGAGTGGGTTTGGGTTTAGTCGAGTGGGTTTGGGTCTAGCCGAGTGGGTTTGGGACTAGCCTAGTGGGTTTGGGTCTAGCCGAGTGGGTTTGGGTCTAGCCGAATGGGTTGGGGTCTATCCGAGTGGGTTTGGGTCTAGCCGAGTGGGTTTGGGACTAGCCGAGTGGGTTTGGCTCTAGCGGAGTGGGTTTGGGTCTAGCCGAGTGGGTTTGGGTCTAGCCGAGTGTGTTTGGGACTAGCCGAGTGGGTTTGGCTCTAGCGGAGTGGGTTTGGGTCTAGCGGAGTGGGTTTGGGTCTAGCGGAGTGGGTTTGGGCTTAGCGGAGTGGGTTTGGGTCCAGCCGAGTGGGTTTGGGTCTAGCGGAGTGGGTTTGGGTCTAGCGGAGTGGGTTTGGGTCTAGCCGAGTGGGTTTGGGTCTAGCCGAGTGGGTTTGGGTCTAGCCGAGTGGGTTTGGGTCTAGCCGAGTGGGTTTGGGTCTAGCTGAGTGGGTTTGGGTCCAGCGGAGTGGGTTTGGGTCTAGCCGAGTCGGTTTGGGTCTAGCCGAGTGGATTTGGGTCTACCCGAGTGGGTTTGGATCCAGCCGAGTGGGTTTGGGTCTAGGCGAGTGGGTTTGGGGCTAGCCGAGTGGGTTTGGGTCTAGCCGAGTGGGTTTGGGTCTAGCGGAGTGGGTTTGGGTCTAGCCGAGTGGGTTTGGGTCTAGCCGAGTGGGTTTGGGTCTAGCGGAGTGGGTTTGGGTAAAGCCGAGTGGGTTTGGGTCTGGCCGAGTGGGTTTGGGTCTAGCCGAGTGGGTTTGGGTCTAGCCGAGTGGGTTTGGGTCTAGCCGAGTGGGTTTGGGTCTAGCCGAGTGGGTTTGGGACTAGCCGAGTGGGTTTGGCTCTAGCGGAGTGGGTTTGGGTCTAGCGGAGTGGATTTGGGTCTAGCGGAGTGGGTTTGGGCCTAGCTGAGTGGGTTTGTGTCTAGCCGAGTGGGTTTGGGTCTAACCGAGTGGGTTTGGGTCTGGCCGAGTGGGTTTGGGTCTAGCCGAGTGGGTTTGGGTCTAGCGGAGTGGGTTTGGGTCTAGCCGAGTGGGTTTGGGCCTAGCGGAGTGGGTTTGGGTGTAGCCGAGTGGGTTTGGGTCTAGCCGAGTGGGTTTGGGTCGAGCCGAGTGGGTTTGGGTCTAGCCGAGTGGGTTTGGGTCTAGCCGAGTGGGTAATCATCTAGTCGAGTCGGTTTGGGTCGAGCCGAGTGGGTTTGGGTCTTGCCGAGTAGGGTTGGGTCTAGCCGAGTGGATTTGGGTCTAGCCGAGTGGGTTTCGGTCTAGCCGAGTGGGTTTGGGTCTAGCCGAGTGGGTAATCGTCTAGTCGAGTCGGTTTGGGTCGAGCCGAGTGGGTTTGGGTCTAGCCGAGTGGGTTTGGGTCTAGCCGAGTGGATTTGGGTCTACCCGAGTGGGTTTGGGTCTAGCCGAGTGGGTTTGGGTCTAGGCGAGTGGGTTTGGGTCTAGCCGAGTGGGTTTGGGTCTAGCCGAGTGGGTTTGGGTCTAGCGGAGTGGGTTTGGGTCTAGCCGAGTGGGTTTGGGTCTAGCCGAGTGGGTTTGGGTCTAGCGGAGTGGGTTTGGGTAAAGCCGAGTGGGTTTGGGTCTAGCCGAGTGGGTTTGGGTCTAGCCAAGTGGGTTTGGGTCTAGCCGAGTGGGTTTGGGTCTAGCCGAGTGGGTTTGGGTCTAGCCGAGTGGGTTTGGGACTAGCCGAGTGGGTTTGGCTCTAGCGGAGTGGGTTTGGGTCTAGCGGAGTGGGTTTGGGTCTAGCGGAGTGGGTTTGGGCCTAGCTGAGTGGGTTTGGGTCTAGCCGAGTGGGTTTGGGTCTAGCCGAGTGGGTTTGGGTCTAGCCGAGTGGGTTTGGGTCTAGCCGAGTGGGTTTGGGTCTAGCCGAGTGGGTTTGGGTCTAGCCGAGTGGGTTTGGGCCTAGCGGAGTGGGTTTGGGTGTAGCCGAGTGGGTTTGGGTCTAGCCGAGTGGGTTTGGGTTGAGCCGAGTGGGTTTGGTTCTAGCCGAGTGGGTTTGGGTCTAGCCGAGTGGGTAATCGTCTAGTCGAGTCGGTTTGGGTCGAGCCGAGTGGGTTTGGGTCTTGCCGAGTAGGTTTGGGTCTAGCCGAGTGGGTTTGGGTCTAGCCGAGTGGGATTTGGTCTATGCGAGTGGGTTTGGGTCCAGCCGAATGGGTTTGGGTCTAGCCGAGTGGGTTTGGATGTAGCGGAGTGGATTTGGGTCTAGCGGAGTGGGTTTGGGTCTAGCCGAGTGGGTTTGCGTCTAGCTGAGTGGGTTTGGGTTTAGCCGAGTGGGTTTGGGACTAGCCTAGTGGGTTTGGGTCTAGCCGAGTGGGTTTGGGTCTAGCCGAATGGGTTGGGGTCTAGCCGAATGGGTTTGGGTCTAGCCGAGTGGGTTTGGGTCTAGCCGAGTGGGTTTGGGTGTAGCGGAGTGGGTTTGGGTCTAGCCGAGAGGGTTTGGGTCTAGCCGAGTGCGTTTGGGTCTAGCCTAGTGGGTTTCGGTCTAGCCGTGTGGGTTTGGGTCTAGCGGAGTGGGTTTGGTTCTATCGGAGTGGGTTTGCGTCTAGCGGAGTGGGTTTGGGTCTAGCGGAGTGTGTTTGGGTCTAGCCGAATGGGTTTGGGTCTAGCCGAGTGGGTTTGGGTGTAGCGGATTGGATTTGGGTCTAGCGGAGTGGGTTTGGGTCCAGCCGAGTGGGTTTGGGTCTAGCCGAGTGGGTTTGGGTCTGGCCGAGTGGGTTTGGGTCTAGCCGAGTGGGTTTGGGTCTAGCCGAGTGGGTTTGGGTCTAGCCGAGTGGATTTGGGTCTAGCCGAGTGGATTTGGGTCTACCCGAGTGGGTTTGGGTCTAGCCGAGTGGATTTGGGTCTACCCGAGTGGGTTTGGATCCAGCCGAGTGGGTTTGGGTCTAGGCGAGTGGGTTTGGGGCTAGCCGAGTGGGTTTGGGTCTAGCCGAGTGGGTTTGGGTCTAGCGGAGTGGGTTTGGGTCTAGCCGAGTGGGTTTGGGTCTAGCCGAGTGGGTTTGGGTCTAGCGGAGTGGGTTTGGGTAAAGCCGAGTGGGTTTGGGTCTGGCCGAGTGGGTTTGGGTCTAGCCGAGTGGGTTTGGGTCTAGCCGAGTGGGTTTGGGTCTAGCCGAGTGGGTTTGGGTCTAGCCGAGTGGGTTTGGGACTAGCCGAGTGGGTTTGGCTCTAGCGGAGTGGGTTTGGGTCTAGCGGAGTGGATTTGGGTCTAGCGGAGTGGGTTTGGGCCTAGCTGAGTGGGTTTGTGTCTAGCCGAGTGGGTTTGGGTCTAACCGAGTGGGTTTGGGTCTGGCCGAGTGGGTTTGGGTCTAGCCGAGTGGGTTTGGGTCTAGCGGAGTGGGTTTGGGTCTAGCCGAGTGGGTTTGGGCCTAGCGGAGTGGGTTTGGGTGTAGCCGAGTGGGTTTGGGTCTAGCCGAGTGGGTTTGGGTCGAGCCGAGTGGGTTTGGGTCTAGCCGAGTGGGTTTGGGTCTAGCCGAGTGGGTAATCATCTAGTCGAGTCGGTTTGGGTCGAGCCGAGTGGGTTTGGGTCTTGCCGAGTAGGGTTGGGTCTAGCCGAGTGGATTTGGGTCTAGCCGAGTGGGTTTCGGTCTAGCCGAGTGGGTTTGGGTCTAGCCGAGTGGGTAATCGTCTAGTCGAGTCGGTTTGGGTCGAGCCGAGTGGGTTTGGGTCTAGCCGAGTGGGTTTGGGTCTAGCCGAGTGGGTTTGGGTCTAGCGGAGTGGGTTTGGGTAAAGCCGAGTGGGTTTGGGTCTGGCCGAGTGGGTTTGGGTCTAGCCGAGTGGGTTTGGGTCTAGCCGAGTGGGTTTGGGTCTAGCCGAGTGGGTTTGGGTCTAGCCGAGTGGGTTTGGGACTAGCCGAGTGGGTTTGGCTCTAGCGGAGTGGGTTTGGGTCTAGCGGAGTGGATTTGGGTCTAGCGGAGTGGGTTTGGGCCTAGCTGAGTGGGTTTGTGTCTAGCCGAGTGGGTTTGGGTCTAACCGAGTGGGTTTGGGTCTGGCCGAGTGGGTTTGGGTCTAGCCGAGTGGGTTTGGGTCTAGCGGAGTGGGTTTGGGTCTAGCCGAGTGGGTTTGGGCCTAGCGGAGTGGGTTTGGGTGTAGCCGAGTGGGTTTGGGTCTAGCCGAGTGGGTTTGGGTCGAGCCGAGTGGGTTTGGGTCTAGCCGAGTGGGTTTGGGTCTAGCCGAGTGGGTAATCATCTAGTCGAGTCGGTTTGGGTCGAGCCGAGTGGGTTTGGGTCTTGCCGAGTAGGGTTGGGTCTAGCCGAGTGGATTTGGGTCTAGCCGAGTGGGTTTCGGTCTAGCCGAGTGGGTTTGGGTCTAGCCGAGTGGGTAATCGTCTAGTCGAGTCGGTTTGGGTCGAGCCGAGTGGGTTTGGGTCTAGCCGAGTGGGTTTGGGTCTAGCCGAGTGGATTTGGGTCTACCCGAGTGGGTTTGGGTCTAGCCGAGTGGGTTTGGGTCTAGGCGAGTGGGTTTGGGTCTAGCCGAGTGGGTTTGGGTCTAGCCGAGTGGGTTTGGGTCTAGCGGAGTGGGTTTGGGTCTAGCCGAGTGGGTTTGGGTCTAGCCGAGTGGGTTTGGGTCTAGCGGAGTGGGTTTGGGTAAAGCCGAGTGGGTTTGGGTCTAGCCGAGTGGGTTTGGGTCTAGCCAAGTGGGTTTGGGTCTAGCCGAGTGGGTTTGGGTCTAGCCGAGTGGGTTTGGGTCTAGCCGAGTGGGTTTGGGACTAGCCGAGTGGGTTTGGCTCTAGCGGAGTGGGTTTGGGTCTAGCGGAGTGGGTTTGGGTCTAGCGGAGTGGGTTTGGGCCTAGCTGAGTGGGTTTGGGTCTAGCCGAGTGGGTTTGGGTCTAGCCGAGTGGGTTTGGGTCTAGCCGAGTGGGTTTGGGTCTAGCCGAGTGGGTTTGGGTCTAGCCGAGTGGGTTTGGGTCTAGCCGAGTGGGTTTGGGCCTAGCGGAGTGGGTTTGGGTGTAGCCGAGTGGGTTTGGGTCTAGCCGAGTGGGTTTGGGTTGAGCCGAGTGGGTTTGGTTCTAGCCGAGTGGGTTTGGGTCTAGCCGAGTGGGTAATCGTCTAGTCGAGTCGGTTTGGGTCGAGCCGAGTGGGTTTGGGTCTTGCCGAGTAGGTTTGGGTCTAGCCGAGTGGGTTTGGGTCTAGCCGAGTGGGATTTGGTCTATGCGAGTGGGTTTGGGTCCAGCCGAATGGGTTTGGGTCTAGCCGAGTGGGTTTGGATGTAGCGGAGTGGATTTGGGTCTAGCGGAGTGGGTTTGGGTCTAGCCGAGTGGGTTTGCGTCTAGCTGAGTGGGTTTGGGTTTAGCCGAGTGGGTTTGGGACTAGCCTAGTGGGTTTGGGTCTAGCCGAGTGGGTTTGGGTCTTGCCGAATGGGTTGGGGTCTAGCCGAATGGGTTTGGGTCTAGCCGAGTGGGTTTGGGTCTAGCCGAGTGGGTTTGGGTGTAGCGGAGTGGGTTTGGGTCTAGCCGAGAGGGTTTGGGTCTAGCCGAGTGCGTTTGGGTCTAGCCTAGTGGGTTTCGGTCTAGCCGTGTGGGTTTGGGTCTAGCGGAGTGGGTTTGGTTCTATCGGAGTGGGTTTGCGTCTAGCGGAGTGGGTTTGGGTCTAGCGGAGTGTGTTTGGGTCTAGCCGAATGGGTTTGGGTCTAGCCGAGTGGGTTTGGGTGTAGCGGATTGGATTTGGGTCTAGCGGAGTGGGTTTGGGTCCAGCCGAGTGGGTTTGGGTCTAGCCGAGTGGGTTTGGGTCTGGCCGAGTGGGTTTGGGTCTAGCCGAGTGGGTTTGGGTCTAGCCGAGTGGGTTTGGGTCTAGCCGAGTGGATTTGGGTCTAGCCGAGTGGATTTGGGTCTACCCGAGTGGGTTTGGGTCTAGCCGAGTGGGTTTGGGTCTAGCCGAGTGGGTTTGGGTCTAGCCGAGTGGGTTTGGGTCTAGCGGAGTGGGTTTGGGTCTAGCCGAGTGGGTTTGGGTCTAGCCGAGTGGGTTTGGGTCTAGCCGAGTGGGTTTGGGTCTAGCGGAGTGGGTTTGGGTAAAGCCGAGTGGGTTTGGGTCTAGCCGAGTGGGTTTGGGTCTAGCCGAGTGGGTTTGGGTCTAGCCGAGTGGGTTTGGGTCTAGCCGAGTGGGTTTGGGTCTAGCCGAGTGGGTTTGGGACTAGCCGAGTGGGTTTGGCTCTAGCGGAGTGGGTTTGGGTCTAGCGGAGTGGGTTTGGGTCTAGCGGAGTGGGTTTGGGCCTAGCTGAGTGGGTTTGGGTCTAGCCGAGTGGGTTTGGGTCTAGCGGAGTGGGTTTGGGTCTAGCCGAGTGGGTTTGGGTCTAGCCGAGTGGGTTTGGGTCTAGCCGAGTGGGTAATCGTCTAGTCGAGTCGGTTTGGGTCGAGCCGAGTGGGTTTGGGTCTTGCCGAGTAGGTTTGGGTCTAGCCGAGTGGGTTTGGGTCTAGCCGAGTGGGTTTTGGTCTATCCGAGTGGGTTTGGGTCCAGCCGAATGGGTTTGGGTCTCGCCGAGTGGGTTTGGATGTAGCGGAGTGGATTTGGGTCTAGCGGAGTGGGTTTGGGTCTAGCCGAGTGGGTTTGCGTCTAGCTGAGTGGGTTTGGGTTTAGTCGAGTGGGTTTGGGTCTAGCCGAGTGGGTTTGGGACTAGCCTAGTGGGTTTGCGTCTAGCCGAGTGGGTTTGGGTCTAGCCGAATGGGTTGGGGTCTAGCCGAGTGGGTTTGGGTCTAGCCGAGTGGGTTTGGGACTAGCCGAGTGGGTTTGGCTCTAGCGGAGTGGTTTTGGGTCTAGCCGAGTGGGTTTGGGTCTAGCCGAGTGGGTTTGGGACTAGCCGAGTGGGTTTGGCTCTAGCGGAGTGGGTTTGGGTCTAGCGGAGTGGGTTTGGGTCTAGCGGAGTGGGTTTGGGCTTAGCGGAGTGGGTTTGGGTCCAGCCGAGTGGGTTTGGGTCTAGCGGAGTGGGTTTGGGTCTAGCGGAGTGGGTTTGGGTCTAGCCGAGTGGGTTTGGGTCTAGCCGAGTGGGTTTGGGTCTAGCCGAGTGGGTTTGGGTCTAGCCGAGTGGGTTTGGGTCTAGCTGAGTGGGTTTGGGTCTAGCGGAGTGGGTTTGGGTCTAGCCGAGTCGGTTTGGGTCTAGCCGAGTGGATTTGGGTCTACCCGAGTGGGTTTGGGTCCAGCCGAGTGGGTTTGGGTCTAGGCGAGTGGGTTTGGGGCTAGCCGAGTGGGTTTGGGTCTAGCCGAGTGGGTTTGGGTCTAGCGGAGTGGGTTTGGGTCTAGCCGAGTGGGTTTGGGTCTAGCCGAGTGGGTTTGGGTCCAGCGGAGTGGGTTTGGGTAAAGCCGAGTGGGTTTGGGTCTAGCCGAGTGGGTTTGGGTCTAGCCGAGTGGGTTTGGGTCTAGCCGAGTGGGTTTGGGTCTAGCCGAGTGGGTTTGGGTCTAGCCGAGTGGGTTTGGGTCTAGCCGAGTGGGTTTGGGTCTAGCCGAGTGGGTTTGGGTCTAGCCGAGTGGGTTTGGGTCTAGCGGAGTGGGTTTGGGTCTAGCCGAGTGGGTTTGGGTCTAGCCGAGTGGGTTTGGGTCTAGCCGAGTGGGTTTGGGTCTAGCGGAGTGGGTTTGGGTAAAGCCGAGTGGGTTTGGGTCTAGCCGAGTGGGTTTGGGTCTAGCCGAGTGGGTTTGGGTCTAGCCGAGTGGGTTTGGGTCTAGCCGAGTGGGTTTGGGTCTAGCCGAGTGGGTTTGGGACTAGCCGAGTGGGTTTGGCTCTAGCGGAGTGGGTTTGGGTCTAGCGGAGTGGGTTTGGGTCTAGCGGAGTGGGTTTGGGCCTAGCTGAGTGGGTTTGGGTCTAGCCGAGTGGGTTTGGGTCTAGCGGAGTGGGTTTGGGTCTAGCCGAGTGGGTTTGGGTCTAGCCGAGTGGGTTTGGGTCTAGCCGAGTGGGTAATCGTCTAGTCGAGTCGGTTTGGGTCGAGCCGAGTGGGTTTGGGTCTTGCCGAGTAGGTTTGGGTCTAGCCGAGTGGGTTTGGGTCTAGCCGAGTGGGTTTTGGTCTATCCGAGTGGGTTTGGGTCCAGCCGAATGGGTTTGGGTCTCGCCGAGTGGGTTTGGATGTAGCGGAGTGGATTTGGGTCTAGCGGAGTGGGTTTGGGTCTAGCCGAGTGGGTTTGCGTCTAGCTGAGTGGGTTTGGGTTTAGTCGAGTGGGTTTGGGTCTAGCCGAGTGGGTTTGGGACTAGCCTAGTGGGTTTGGGTCTAGCCGAGTGGGTTTGGGTCTAGCCGAATGGGTTGGGGTCTAGCCGAGTGGGTTTGGGTCTAGCCGAGTGGGTTTGGGACTAGCCGAGTGGGTTTGGCTCTAGCGGAGTGGGTTTGGGTCTAGCCGAGTGGGTTTGGGTCTAGCCGAGTGGGTTTGGGACTAGCCGAGTGGGTTTGGCTCTAGCGGAGTGGGTTTGGGTCTAGCGGAGTGGGTTTGGGTCTAGCGGAGTGGGTTTGGGCTTAGCGGAGTGGGTTTGGGTCCAGCCGAGTGGGTTTGGGTCTAGCGGAGTGGGTTTGGGTCTAGCGGAGTGGGTTTGGGTCTAGCCGAGTGGGTTTGGGTCTAGCCGAGTGGGTTTGGGTCTAGCCGAGTGGGTTTGGGTCTAGCCGAGTGGGTTTGGGTCTAGCTGAGTGGGTTTGGGTCTAGCGGAGTGGGTTTGGGTCTAGCCGAGTCGGTTTGGGTCTAGCCGAGTGGATTTGGGTCTACCCGAGTGGGTTTGGGTCCAGCCGAGTGGGTTTGGGTCTAGGCGAGTGGGTTTGGGGCTAGCCGAGTGGGTTTGGGTCTAGCCGAGTGGGTTTGGGTCTAGCGGAGTGGGTTTGGGTCTAGCCGAGTGGGTTTGGGTCTAGCCGAGTGGGTTTGGGTCCAGCGGAGTGGGTTTGGGTAAAGCCGAGTGGGTTTGGGTCTAGCCGAGTGGGTTTGGGTCTAGCCGAGTGGGTTTGGGTCTAGCCGAGTGGGTTTGGGTCTAGCCGAGTGGGTTTGGGTCTAGCCGAGTGGGTTTGGGACTAGCCGAGTGGGTTTGGGTCTAGCCGAGTGGGTTTGGGTCTAGCGGAGTGGATTTGGGTCTAGCGGAGTGGGTTTGGGCCTAGCTGAGTGGGTTTGTGTCTAGCCGAGTGGGTTTGGGTCTAACCGAGTGGGTTTGGGTCTGGCCGAGTGGGTTTGGGTCTAGCCGAGTGGGTTTGGGTCTAGCGGAGTGGGTTTGGGTCTAGCCGAATGGGTTTGGGCCTAGCGGAGTGGGTTTGGGTGTAGCCGAGTGGGTTTGGGTCTAGCCGAGTGGGTTTGGGTCGAGCCGAGTGGGTTTGGGTCTAGCCGAGTGGGTTTGGGTCTAGCCGAGTGGGTAATCATCTAGTCGAGTCGGTTTGGGTCGAGCCGAGTGGGTTTGGGTCTTGCCGAGTAGGTTTGGGTCTAGCCGAGTGGATTTGGGTCTAGCCGAGTGGGTTTCGGTCTAGCCGAGTGGGTTTGGGTCTAGCCGAGTGGGTAATCGTCTAGTCGAGTCGGTTTGGGTCGAGCCGAGTGGGTTTGGGTCTAGCCGAGTGGGTTTGGGTCTAGCCGAGTGGATTTGGGTCTACCCGAGTGGGTTTGGGTCTAGCCGAGTGGGTTTGGGTCTAGGCTAGTGGGTTTGGGTCTAGCCGAGTGGGTTTGGGTCTAGCCGAGTGGGTTTGGGTCTAGCGGAGTGGGTTTGGGTCTAGCCGAGTGGGTTTGGGTCTAGCCGAGTGGGTTTGGGTCTAGCGGAGTGGGTTTGGGTAAAGCCGAGTGGGTTTGGGTCTAGCCGAGTGGGTTTGGGTCTAGCCGAGTGGGTTTGGGTCTAGCCGAGTGGGTTTGGGTCTAGCCGAGTGGGTTTGGGTCTAGCCGAGTGGGTTTGGGACTAGCCGAGTGGGTTTGGCTCTAGCGGAGTGGGTTTGGGTCTAGCGGAGTGGGTTTGGGTCTAGCGGAGTGGGTTTGGGCCTAGCTGAGTGGGTTTGGGTCTAGCCGAGTGGGTTTGGGTCTAGCCGAGTGGGTTTGGGTCTAGCCGAGTGGGTTTGGGTCTAGCCGAGTGGGTTTGGGTCTAGCCGAGTGGGTTTGGGTCGAGCCGAGTGGGTTTGGTTCTAGCCGAGTGGGTTTGGGTCTAGCCGAGTGGGTAATCGTCTAGTCGAGTCGGTTTGGGTCGAGCCGAGTGGGTTTGGGTCTTGCCGAGTAGGTTTGGGTCTAGCCGAGTGGGTTTGGGTCTAGCCGAGTGGGATTTGGTCTATGCGAGTGGGTTTGGGTCCAGCCGAATGGGTTTGGGTCTAGCCGAGTGGGTTTGGATGTAGCGGAGTGGATTTGGGTCTAGCGGAGTGGGTTTGGGTCTAGCCGAGTGGGTTTGCGTCTAGCTGAGTGGGTTTGGGTTTAGCCGAGTGGGTTTGGGACTAGCCTAGTGGGTTTGGGTCTAGCCGAGTGGGTTTGGGTCTAGCCGAATGGGTTGGGGTCTAGCCGAATGGGTTTGGGTCTAGCCGAGTGGGTTTGGGTCTAGCCGAGTGGGTTTGGGTGTAGCGGAGTGGGTTTGGGTCTAGCCGAGAGGGTTTGGGTCTAGCCGAGTGCGTTTGGGTCTAGCCTAGTGGGTTTCGGTCTAGCCGTGTGGGTTTGGGTCTAGCGGAGTGGGTTTGGTTCTATCGGAGTGGGTTTGCGTCTAGCGGAGTGGGTTTGGGTCTAGCGGAGTGTGTTTGGGTCTAGCCGAATGGGTTTGGGTCTAGCCGAGTGGGTTTGGGTGTAGCCGAGTGGGTTTGGGTCTAGCCGAGTGGGTTTGGGTCGAGCCGAGTGGGTTTGGTTCTAGCCGAGTGGGTTTGGGTCTAGCCGAGTGGGTAATCGTCTAGTCGAGTCGGTTTGGGTCGAGCCGAGTGGGTTTGGGTCTTACCGAGTAGGTTTGGGTCTAGCCGAGTGGGTTTGGGTCTAGCCGAGTGGGATTTGGTCTATGCGAGTGGGTTTGGGTCCAGCCGAATGGGTTTGGGTCTAGCCGAGTGGGTTTGGATGTAGCGGAGTGGATTTGGGTCTAGCGGAGTGGGTTTGGGTCTAGCCGAGTGGGTTTGCGTCTAGCTGAGTGGGTTTGGGTTTAGCCGAGTGGGTTTGGGATTAGCCTAGTGGGTTTGGGTCTAGCCGAGTGGGTTTGGGTCTAGCCGAATGGGTTGGGGTCTAGCCGATTGGGTTTGGGTCTAGCCGAGTGGGTTTGGGTCTAGCCGAGTGGGTTTGGGTGTAGCGGAGTGGGTTTGGGTCTAGCCGAGAGGGTTTGGGTCTAGCCGAGTGCGTTTGGGTCTAGCCTAGTGGGTTTCGGTCTAGCCGTGTGGGTTTGGGTCTAGCGGAGTGGGTTTGGTTCTATCGGAGTGGGTTTGCGTCTAGCGGAGTGGGTTTGGGTCTAGCGGAGTGTGTTTGGGTCTAGCCGAATGGGTTTGGGTCTAGCCGAGTGGGTTTGGGTGTAGCGGATTGGATTTGGGTCTAGCGGAGTGGGTTTGGGTCCAGCCGAGTGGGTTTGGGTCTAGCCGAGTGGGTTTGGGTCTGGCCGAGTGGGTTTGGGTCTAGCCGAGTGGGTTTGGGTCTAGCCGAGTGGGTTTGGGTCTAGCCGAGTGGGTAATCGTCTAGTCGAGTCGGTTTGGGTCGAGCCGAGTGGGTTTGGGTCTTGCCGAGTAGGTTTGGGTCTAGCCGAGTGGGTTTGGGTCTAGCCGAGTGGGATTTGGTCTATGCGAGTGGGTTTGGGTCCAGCCGAATGGGTTTGGGTCTAGCCGAGTGGGTTTGGATGTAGCGGAGTGGATTTGGGTCTAGCGGAGTGGGTTTGGGTCTAGCCGAGTGGGTTTGCGTCTAGCTGAGTGGGTTTGGGTTTAGCCGAGTGGGTTTGGGACTAGCCTAGTGGGTTTGGGTCTAGCCGAGTGGGTTTGGGTCTAGCCGAATGGGTTGGGGTCTAGCCGAATGGGTTTGGGTCTAGCCGAGTGGGTTTGGGTCTAGCCGAGTGGGTTTGGGTGTAGCGGAGTGGGTTTGGGTCTAGCCGAGAGGGTTTGGGTCTAGCCGAGTGCGTTTGGGTCTAGCCTAGTGGGTTTCGGTCTAGCCGTGTGGGTTTGGGTCTAGCGGAGTGGGTTTGGTTCTATCGGAGTGGGTTTGCGTCTAGCGGAGTGGGTTTGGGTCTAGCGGAGTGTGTTTGGGTCTAGCCGAATGGGTTTGGGTCTAGCCGAGTGGGTTTGGGTGTAGCCGAGTGGGTTTGGGTCTAGCCGAGTGGGTTTGGGTCGAGCCGAGTGGGTTTGGTTCTAGCCGAGTGGGTTTGGGTCTAGCCGAGTGGGTAATCGTCTAGTCGAGTCGGTTTGGGTCGAGCCGAGTGGGTTTGGGTCTTACCGAGTAGGTTTGGGTCTAGCCGAGTGGGTTTGGGTCTAGCCGAGTGGGATTTGGTCTATGCGAGTGGGTTTGGGTCCAGCCGAATGGGTTTGGGTCTAGCCGAGTGGGTTTGGATGTAGCGGAGTGGATTTGGGTCTAGCGGAGTGGGTTTGGGTCTAGCCGAGTGGGTTTGCGTCTAGCTGAGTGGGTTTGGGTTTAGCCGAGTGGGTTTGGGATTAGCCTAGTGGGTTTGGGTCTAGCCGAGTGGGTTTGGGTCTAGCCGAATGGGTTGGGGTCTAGCCGATTGGGTTTGGGTCTAGCCGAGTGGGTTTGGGTCTAGCCGAGTGGGTTTGGGTGTAGCGGAGTGGGTTTGGGTCTAGCCGAGAGGGTTTGGGTCTAGCCGAGTGCGTTTGGGTCTAGCCTAGTGGGTTTCGGTCTAGCCGTGTGGGTTTGGGTCTAGCGGAGTGGGTTTGGTTCTATCGGAGTGGGTTTGCGTCTAGCGGAGTGGGTTTGGGTCTAGCGGAGTGTGTTTGGGTCTAGCCGAATGGGTTTGGGTCTAGCCGAGTGGGTTTGGGTGTAGCGGATTGGATTTGGGTCTAGCGGAGTGGGTTTGGGTCCAGCCGAGTGGGTTTGGGTCTAGCCGAGTGGGTTTGGGTCTGGCCGAGTGGGTTTGGGTCTAGCCGAGTGGGTTTGGGTCTAGCCGAGTGGGTTTGGGTCTAGCCGAGTGGATTTGGGTCTAGCCGAGTGGATTTGGGTCTACCCGAGTGGGTTTGGGTCTAGCCGAGTGGGTTTGGGTCTAGCCGAGTGGGTTTGGGTCTAGCCGAGTGGGTTTGGGTCTAGCCGAGTGGGTTTGGGTCTAGCGGAGTGGGTTTGGGTCTAGCCGAGTGGGTTTGGGTCTAGCCGAGTGGGTTTGGGTCTAGCCGAGTGGGTTTGGGTCTAGCGGAGTGGGTTTGGGTAAAGCCGAGTGGGTTTGGGTCTAGCCGAGTGGGTTTGGGTCTAGCCGAGTGGGTTTGGGTCTAGCCGAGTGGGTTTGGGACTAGCCGAGTGGGTTTGGCTCTAGCGGAGTGGGTTTGGGTCTAGCGGAGTGGGTTTGGGTCTAGCGGAGTGGGTTTGGGCCTAGCTGAGTGGGTTTGGGTCTAGCCGAGTGGGTTTGGGTCCAGCCGAGTGGGTTTGGGTCTAGCCGAGTGGGTTTGGGTCTAGCCGAGTGGGTTTGGGTCTAGCCGAGTGGGTTTGGGTCTAGCCGAGTGGGTTTGGGTCTAGCCGAGTGGGTTTGGGTCGAGCCGAGTGGGTTTGGGTCTAGCCGAGTGGGTTTGGGTCTAGCCGAGTGGGTAATCGTCTAGTCGAGTCGGTTTGGGTCGAGCCGAGTGGGTTTGGGTCTTGCCGAGTATGTTTGGGTCTAGCCGAGTGGGTTTGGGTCTAGCCGAGTGGGTTTTGGTCTATCCGAGTGGGTTTGGGTCCAGCCGAGTGGGTTTGGGTCTAGCCGAGTGGGTTTGTGTCTAGCGGATAGGGTTTGGGTCTCGCGGAGTGGGTTTGGGTCTAGCGGAGTGGGTTTGGGTCTAGCCGAGTGGGTTTGGGTCTAGCCGAGTGGGTTTGGGTCTAGCCGAGTGGGTTTGGGTCTAGGCGAGTGGGTTTGGGTCTAGCCGAGTGGGTTTGGGTCTAGCCGAGTGGGTTTGGGTCTAGCCGAGTGGGTTTGGGTCCAGCCGAGTGGGTTTGGGTCTAGGCGAGTGGGTTTGGGTCTAGCCGAGTGGGTTTGGGTCTAGCCGAGTGGGTTTGGGTCTAGCGGAGTGGGTTTGGGTCTAGCCGAGTGGGTTTGGGTCTAGCCGAGTGGGTTTGGGTCTAGCGGAGTGGGTTTGGGTAAAGCCGAGTGGGTTTGGGTCTAGCCGAGTGGGTTTGGGTCTAGCCGAGTGGGTTTGGGTCTAGCCGAGTGGGTTTGGGTCTAGCCGAGTGGGTTTGGGTCTAGCCGAGTGGGTTTGGGACTAGCCGAGTGGGTTTGGCTCTAGCGGAGTGGGTTTGGGTCTAGCGGAGTGGATTTGGTCTAGCGGAGTGGGTTTGGGCCTAGCTGAGTGGGTTTGGGTCTAGCGGAGTGGGTTTGGGTCTAGCCGAGTGGGTTTGCGTCTAGCTGAGTGGGTTTGGGTTTAGCCGAGTGGGTTTGGGTCTAGCCGAGTGGGTTTGGGACTAGCCTAGTGGGTTTGGGTCTAGCCGAGTGGGTTTGGGTCTAGCCGAATGGGTTGGGGTCTAGCCGAATGGGTTTGGGTCTAGCCGAGTGGGTTTGTGTCTAGCCGAGTGGGTTTGGGTCTAGCCGAGTGGGTTTGGGACTAGCCGAGTGGGTTTGGCTCTAGCGGAGTGGGTTTGGGTCTAGCGGAGTGGGTTTGGGTCTAGCGGAGTGGGTTTGGGCTTAGCGGAGTGGGTTTGGGTCTAGCCGAGTGGGTTTGGGTCTAGCCGAGTGGGTTTGGGTCTAGCCGAGTGGGTTTGGGTCTAGCCGAGTGGGTAATCGTCTAGTCGAGTCGGTTTGGGTCGAGCCGAGTGGGTTTGGGTCTAGCCGAGTGGGTTTGGGTCTAGCCGAGTGGATTTGGGTCTACCCGAGTGGGTTTGGGTCTAGCCGAGTGGGTTTGGGTCTAGGCGAGTGGGTTTGGGTCTAGCCGAGTGGGTTTGGGTCTAGCCGAGTGGGTTTGGGTCTAGCGGAGTGGGTTTGGGTCTAGCCGAGTGGGTTTGGGTCTAGCCGAGTGGGTTTGGGTCTAGCGGAGTGGGTTTGGGTAAAGCCGAGTGGGTTTGGGTCTAGCCGAGTGGGTTTGGGTCTAGCCGAGTGGGTTTGGGTCTAGCCGAGTGGGTTTGGGTCTAGCCGAGTGGGTTTGGGACTAGCCGAGTGGGTTTGGCTCTAGCGGAGTGGGTTTGGGTCTAGCGGAGTGGGTTTGGGTCTAGCGGAGTGGGTTTGGGCCTAGCTGAGTGGGTTTGGGTCTAGCCGAGTGGGTTTGGGTCTAGCCGAGTGGGTTTGGGTCTAGCCGAGTGGGTTTGGGTCTAGCCGAGTGGGTTTGGGTCTAGCCGAGTGGGTTTGGGCCTAGCGGAGTGGGTTTGGGTGTAGCCGAGTGGGTTTGGGTCTAGCCGAGTGGGTTTGGGTCGAGCCGAGTGGGTTTGGTTCTAGCCGAGTGGGTTTGGGTCTAGCCGAGTGGGTAATCGTCTAGTCGAGTCGGTTTGGGTCGAGCCGAGTGGGTTTGGGTCTTGCCGAGTAGGTTTGGGTCTAGCCGAGTGGGTTTGGGTCTAGCCGAGTGGGTTTTGGTCTATCCGAGTGGGTTTGGGTCTAGCGGAGTGGGTTTAGGTCTAGCGGAGTGGGTTTGGGTCTAGCCGAGTGGGTTTGGGTCTAGCCGAGTGGGTTTGGGTCTACCGGAGTGGGTTTGGGTCTAGCCGAGTGGGTTTGGGTCTAGCCGAGTGGGTTTGGGCCTAGCGGAGTGGGTTTGGGTGTAGCCGAGTGGGTTTGGGTCTAGCCGAGTGGGTTTGGGTCGAGCCGAGTGGGTTTGGTTCTAGCCGAGTGGGTTTGGGTCTAGCCGAGTGGGTAATCGTCTAGTCGAGTCGGTTTGGGTCGAGCCGAGTGGGTTTGGGTCTTGCCGAGTAGGTTTGGGTCTAGCCGAGTGGGTTTGGGTCTAGCCGAGTGGGTTTTGGTCTATCCGAGTGGGTTTGGGTCCAGCCGAATGGGTTTGGGTCTAGCCGAGTGGGTTTGGATGTAGCGGAGTGGATTTGGGTCTAGCGGAGTGGGTTTGGGTCTAGCCGAGTGGGTTTGCGTCTAGCTGAGTGGGTTTGGGTTTAGTCGAGTGGGTTTGGGCTAGCCGAGTGGGTTTGGGACTAGCCTAGTGGGTTTGGGTCTAGCCGAGTGGGTTTGGGTCTAGCCGAATGGGTTGGGGTCTAGCCGAGTGGGTTTGGGTCTAGCCGAGTGGGTTTGGGACTAGCCGAGTGGGTTTGGCTCTAGCGGAGTGGGTTTGGGTCTAGCCGAGTGGGTTTGGGTCTAGCCGAGTGGGTTTGGGACTAGCCGAGTGGGTTTGGCTCTAGCGGAGTGGGTTTGGGTCTAGCGGAGTGGGTTTGGGTCTAGCGGAGTGGGTTTGGGCTTAGCGGAGTGGGTTTGGGTCCAGCCGAGTGGGTTTGGGTCTAGCGGAGTGGGTTTGGGTCTAGCGGAGTGGGTTTGGGTCTAGCCGAGTGGGTTTGGGTCTAGCCGAGTGGGTTTGGGTCTAGCCGAGTGGGTTTGGGTCTAGCCGAGTGGGTTTGGGTCTAGCTGAGTGGGTTTGGGTCTAGCGGAGTGGGTTTGGGTCTAGCCGAGTCGGTTTGGGTCTAGCCGAGTGGATTTGGGTCTACCCGAGTGGGTTTGGGTCCAGCCGAGTGGGTTTGGGTCTAGGCGAGTGGGTTTGGGGCTAGCCGAGTGGGTTTGGGTCTAGCCGAGTGGGTTTGGGTCTAGCGGAGTGGGTTTGGGTCTAGCCGAGTGGGTTTGGGTCTAGCCGAGTGGGTTTGGGTCTAGCGGAGTGGGTTTGGGTAAAGCCGAGTGGGTTTGGGTCTAGCCGAGTGGGTTTGGGTCTAGCCGAGTGGGTTTGGGTCTAGCCGAGTGGGTTTGGGTCTAGCCGAGTGGGTTTGGGTCTAGCCGAGTGGGTTTGGGACTAGCCGAGTGGGTTTGGCTCTAGCGGAGTGGGTTTGGGTCTAGCGGAGTGGATTTGGGTCTAGCGGAGTGGGTTTGGGCCTAGCTGAGTGGGTTTGTGTCTAGCCGAGTGGGTTTGGGTCTAGCCGAGTGGGTTTGGGTCTGGCCGAGTGGGTTTGGGTCTAGCCGAGTGGGTTTGGGTCTAGCCGAGTGGGTTTGGGTCTAGCCGAGTGGGTTTGGGCCTAGCGGAGTGGGTTTGGGTGTAGCCGAGTGGGTTTGGGTCTAGCCGAGTGGGTTTGGGTCGAGCCGAGTGGGTTTGGGTCTAGCCGAGTGGGTTTGGGTCTAGCCGAGTGGGTAATCATCTAGTCGAGTCGGTTTGGGTCGAGCCGAGTGGGTTTGGGTCTTGCCGAGTAGGTTTGGGTCTAGCCGAGTGGATTTGGGTCTAGCCGAGTGGGTTTCGGTCTAGCCGAGTGGGTTTGGGTCTAGCCGAGTGGGTAATCGTCTAGTCGAGTCGGTTTGGGTCGAGCCGAGTGGGTTTGGGTCTAGCCGAGTGGGTTTGGGTCTAGCCGAGTGGATTTGGGTCTACCCGAGTGGGTTTGGGTCTAGCCGAGTGGGTTTGGGTCTAGGCGAGTGGGTTTGGGTCTAGCCGAGTGGGTTTGGGTCTAGCCGAGTGGGTTTGGGTCTAGCGGAGTGGGTTTGGGTCTAGCCGAGTGGGTTTGGGTCTAGCCGAGTGGGTTTGGGTCTAGCGGAGTGGGTTTGGGTAAAGCCGAGTGTGTTTGGGTCTAGCCGAGTGGGTTTGGGTCTAGCCGAGTGGGTTTGGGTCTAGCCGAGTGGGTTTGGGTCTAGCCGAGTGGGTTTGGGTCTAGCCGAGTGGGTTTGGGACTAGCCGAGTGGGTTTGGCTCTAGCGGAGTGGGTTTGGGTCTAGCGGAGTGGGTTTGGGTCTAGCGGAGTGGGTTTGGGCCTAGCTGAGTGGGTTTGGGTCTAGCCGAGTGGGTTTGGGTCTAGCCGAGTGGGTTTGGGTCTAGCCGAGTGGGTTTGGGTCTAGCCGAGTGGGTTTGGGTCTAGCCGAGTGGGTTTGGGTCTAGCCGAGTGGGTTTGGGCCTAGCGGAGTGGGTTTGGGTGTAGCCGAGTGGGTTTGGGTCTAGCCGAGTGGGTTTGGGTCGAGCCGAGTGGGTTTGGTTCTAGCCGAGTGGGTTTGGGTCTAGCCGAGTGGGTAATCGTCTAGTCGAGTCGGTTTGGGTCGAGCCGAGTGGGTTTGGGTCTTGCCGAGTAGGTTTGGGTCTAGCCGAGTGGGTTTGGGTCTAGCCGAGTGGGTTTTGGTCTATGCGAGTGGGTTTGGGTCCAGCCGAATGGGTTTGGGTCTAGCCGAGTGGGTTTGGATGTAGCGGAGTGGATTTGGGTCTAGCGGAGTGGGTTTGGGTCTAGCCGAGTGGGTTTGCGTCTAGCTGAGTGGGTTTGGGTTTAGCCGAGTGGGTTTGGGACTAGCCTAGTGGGTTTGGGTCTAGCCGAGTGGGTTTGGGTCTAGCCGAATGGGTTGGGGTCTAGCCGAATGGGTTTGGGTCTAGCCGAGTGGGTTTGGGTCTAGCCGAGTGGGTTTGGGTGTAGCGGAGTGGGTTTGGGTCTAGCCGAGAGGGTTTGGGTCTAGCCGAGTGCGTTTGGGTCTAGCCTAGTGGGTTTCGGTCTAGCCGTGTGGGTTTGGGTCTAGCGGAGTGGGTTTGGTTCTATCGGAGTGGGTTTGCGTCTAGCGGAGTGGGTTTGGGTCTAGCGGAGTGTGTTTGGGTCTAGCCGAATGGGTTTGGGTCTAGCCGAGTGGGTTTGGGTGTAGCGGATTGGATTTGGGTCTAGCGGAGTGGGTTTGGGTCCAGCCGAGTGGGTTTGGGTCTAGCCGAGTGGATTTGGGTCTAGCCGAGTGGATTTGGGTCTAGCCGAGTGGGTTTGGGTCTAGCCGAGTGGGTTTGGGTCGAGCCGAGTGGGTTTGGGTCTAACCGAGTGGGTTTGGGTCTAGCCGAGTGGGTAATCGTCTAGTCGAGTCGGTTTGGGTCGAGCCGAGTGGGTTTGGGTCTTGCCGAGTAGGTTTGGGTCTAGCCGAGTGGGTTTGGGTCTAGCCGAGTGGGTTTTGGTCTATCCGAGTGGGTTTGGGTCCAGCCGAGTGGGTTTGGGTCTAGCCGAGTGGGTTTGTGTCTAGCGGATAGGGTTTGGGTCTCGCGGAGTGGGTTTGGGTCTAGCCGAGTGGATTTGGGTCTAGCCGAGTGGGTTTGGGTCTAGCCGAGTGGGTTTGGGTCCAGCCGAGTGGGTTTGGGTCTAGCGGAGTGGGTTTGGGTCTAGCGGAGTGGGTTTGGGCCTAGCTGAGTGGGTTTGGGTCTAGCCGAGTGGGTTTGGGTCTAGCCGAGTGGGTTTGGGTCTAGCCGAGTGGGTTTGGGTCTAGCCGAGTGGGTTTGGGTCTAGCCGAGTGGGTTTGGGTCTAGCCGAGTGGGTTTGGGTCTAGCCGAGTGGGTTTGGGTCGAGCCGAGTGGGTTTGGGTCTAGCCGAGTGGGTTTGGGTCTAGCCGAGTGGGTAATCGTCTAGTCGAGTCGGTTTGGGTCGAGCCGAGTGGGTTTGGGTCTTGCCGAGTAGGTTTGGGTCTAGCCGAGTGGGTTTGGGTCTAGCCGAGTGGGTTTTGGTCTATCCGAGTGGGTTTGGGTCCAGCCGAGTGGGTTTGGGTCTAGCCGAGTGGGTTTGTGTCTAGCGGATAGGGTTTGGGTCTCGCGGAGTGGGTTTGGGTCTAGCGGAGTGGGTTTGGGTCTAGCCGAGTGGGTTTGGGTCTAGCCGAGTGGGTTTGGGTCTAGCCGAGTGGGTTTGGGTCTAGCCGAGTGGGTTTGGGTCTAGCCGAGTGGGTTTGGGTCTAGCGGAGTGGGTTTGGGTAAAGCCGAGTGGGTTTGGGTCTAGCCGAGTGGGTTTGGGTCTAGCCGAGTGGGTTTGGGTCTAGCCGAGTGGGTTTGGGTCTAGCCGAGTGGGTTTGGCTCTAGCCGAGTGGGTTTGGGTCTAGCGGAGTGGGTTTGGGTCTAGCGGAGTGGGTTTGGGCCTAGCTGAGTGGGTTTGGGTCTTGCCGAGTGGGTTTGGGTCTAGCCGAGTGGGTTTGGGTCTAGCCGAGTGGGTTTGGGTCTACCCGAGTGGGTTTGGGTCTAGCCGAGTGGGTTTGGGTCTGGCCGAGTGGGTTTGGGCCTAGCGGAGTGGGTTTGGGTGTAGCCGAGTGGGTTTGGGTCTAGCCGAGTGGGTTTGGGTCGAGCCGAGTGGGTTTGGTTCTAGCCGAGTGGGTTTGGGTCTAGCCGAGTGGGTAATCGTCTAGTCGAGTCGGTTTGGGTCGAGCCGAGTGGGTTTGGGTCTTGCCGAGTAGGTTTGGGTCTAGTCGAGTGGGTTTGGGTCTAGCCGAGTGGGTTTTGGTCTATCCGAGTGGGTTTGGGTCCAGCCGAGTGGGTTTGGGTCTAGCCGAGTGGGTTTGTGTCTAGCGGATAGGGTTTGGGTCTCGCGGAGTGGGTTTGGGTCTAGCGGAGTGGGTTTGGGTCTAGCGGAGTGGGTTTGGGTCTAGCCGAGTGGGTTTGGGTCTAGCCGAGTGGGTTTGGGTGTAGCGGAGTGGATTTGGGTCTAGCGGAGTGGGTTTGGGTCTAGCCGAGTGGGTTTGGGTCTAGCCGAGTGGGTTTGGGTCTAGCCGAGTGGGTTTGGGTCTAGCCGAGTGGGTTTGGGTCTAGCCGAGTGGGTTTGGGTCTAGCCGAGTGGGTTTGGGTCTAGCCGAGTGGATTTGGGTCTACCCGAGTGGGTTTGGGTCTAGCCGAGTGGGTTTGGGTCTAGCGGAGTGGGTTTGGGTCTAGCCGAGTGGGTTTGGGTCTAGCGGAGTGGGTTTGGGTCTAGCGGAGTGGGTTTGGGTCTAGCCGAGTGGGTTTGGGTCTAGCCGAGTGGGTTTTCGTCTAGCGGAGTGGGTTTGGGTCTAGCCGAGTGGGTTTGGGTCTAGCCGAGTGGGTTTGGGTCTAGCAGAGTGGGTTTGGGTCTAGCCGAGTGGGTTTGGGTCTAGCCGAGTGGGTTTGGGACTAGCCGAGTGGGTTTGGCTCTAGCGGAGTGGGTTTGGGTCTAGCGGAGTGGGTTTGGGTCTAGCGGAGTGGGTTTGGGTCTAGCCGAGTGGGTTTGGGTCTAGCCGAGTGGGTTTGGGTCTAGCCGAGTGGGTTTGGGTCTAGCCGAGTGGGTTTGGGACTAGCCGAGTGGCTTTGGCTCTAGCGGAGTGGGTTTGGGTCTAGCCGAGTGGGTTTGGGTCTAGCGGAGTGGGTTTGGGCCTAGCGGAGTGGGTTTGGGTCTAGCCGAGTGGGTTTGGGTCTAGCCGAGTGGGTTTGGGTCCAGCCGAGTGGGTTTGGGTCTAGCCGAGTGGGTTTGGGTCTAGCCGAGTGGGTTTGGGCCTAGCGGAGTGGGTTTGGGTGTAGCCGAGTGGGTTTGGGTCTAGCCGAGTGGGTTTGGGTCGAGCCGAGTGGGTTTGGGTCTAGACGCGTGGGTTTGGGTCTAGCCGAGTGGGTAATCGTCTAGTCGAGTCGGTTTGGGTCGAGCCGAGTGGGTTTGGGTCTTGCCGAGTAGGTTTGGGTCTGGCCGAGTGGGTTTGGGTCTAGCCAAGTGGGTTTTGGTCTATCCGAGTGGGTTTGGGTCCAGACGAGTGGGTTTGGGTCTAGCCGAGTGGGTTTGGGTCTAGCCGAGTGGGTTTGGGTCTAGCCGAGTGCGTTTGGGTCTAGCCTAGTGGGTTTCGGTCTAGCCGTGTGGGTTTGGGTCTAGTGGATTGGGTTTGGGTCTAGCGGAGTGGGTTTGCGTGTAGCGGAGTGGGTTTGGGTCTAGCGGAGTGTGTTTGGGTCTAGCCGAATGGGTTTGGGTCTAGCCGAGTGGGTTTGGGTGTAGCGGAGTGGATTTGGGTCTAGCGGAGTGGGTTTGGGTCTAGCCGAGTGGGTTTGGGTCTAGCCGAGTGGGTTTGGGTCTAGCCGAGTGGGTTTGGGTCTTGCCGAGTGGGTTTGGGTGTAGCCGAGTGGGTTTGAGTCTAGCCGAGTGGCTTTGGGTCTACCCGAGTGGGTTTGGGTCTAGCCGAGTGGGTTTGGGTCTAGCCGAGTGGGTTTGGGTCTAGCCGAGTGGGTTTGTGTCTAGCCGAGTGGGTTTGGGTCTAGTGGAGTGGGTTTGGGTCTAGCCGAGTGGGTTTGGGTCTAGCGGAGTGGGTTTGGGTCTAGCGGAGTGGGTTTTGGTCTAGCGGAGTGGGTTTGGGTCTAGCCGAGTGGGTTTGGGTCTAGCCGAGTGGGTTTGGGTCTAGCCGAGTGGGTTTGGGTCTAGCCGAGTGGGTTTGGGTCTAGCCGAGTGGATTTGGGTCTACCCGAGTGGGTTTGGGTCTAGCCGAGTGGGTTTGGGTCTAGCGGAGTGGGTTTGGGTCTAGCCGAGTGGGTTTGGGTCTAGCGGAGTGGGTTTGGGTCTAGCGGAGTGGGTTTGGGTCTAGCCGAGTGGGTTTTGGTCTAGCCGAGTGGGTTTGGGTCTAGCGGAGTGGGTTTGGGTCTAGCCGAGTGGGTTTGGGTCTAGCCGAGTGGGTTTGGGTCTAGCCGAGTGGGTTTGGGTCTAGCCGAGTGGGTTTGGGACTAGCCGAGTGGGTTTGGCTCTAGCGGAGTGGGTTTGGGTCTAGCGGAGTGGGTTTGGGTCTAGCGGAGTGGGTTTGGGTCTAGCCGAGTGGGTTTGGGTCTAGCCGAGTGGGTTTGGGTCTAGCCGAGTGGGTTTGGGTCTAGCCGAGTGGGTTTGGGACTAGCCGAGTGGGTTTGGCTCTAGCGGAGTGGGTTTGGGTCTAGCCGAGTGGGTTTGGGTCTAGCGGAGTGGGTTTGGGCCTAGCTGAGTGGGTTTGGGTCTAGCCGAGTGGGTTTGGGTCTAGCCGAGTGGGTTTGGGTCCAGCCGAGTGGGTTTGGGTCTAGCCGAGTGGGTTTGGGTCTAGCCGAGTGGGTTTGGGCCTAGCGGAGTGGGTTTGGGTGTAGCCGAGTGGGTTTGGGTCTAGCCGAGTGGGTTTGGGTCGAGCCGAGTGGGTTTGGGTCTAGCCGCGTGGGTTTGGGTCTAGCCGAGTGGGTAATCGTCTAGTCGAGTCGGTTTGGGTCCAGCCGAGTGGGTTTGGGTCTTGCCGAGTAGGTTTGGGTCTGGCCGAGTGGGTTTGGGTCTAGCCAAGTGGGTTTTGGTCTATCCGAGTGGGTTTGGGTCCAGCCGAGTGGGTTTGGGCCTAGCCGAGTGGGTTTGGGTCTAGCCGAGTGGGTTTGGGTCTAGCCGAGTGGGTTTGGGTCTAGCCTAGTGGGTTTCGGTCTAGCCGTGTGGGTTTGGGTCTAGTGGATTGGGTTTGGGTCTAGCGGAGTGGGTTTGCGTGTAGCGGAGTGGGTTTGGGTCTAGCGGAGTGTGTTTGGGTCTTGCCGAATGGGTTTGGGTCTAGCCGAGTGGGTTTGGGTGTAGCGGAGTGGATTTGGGTCTAGCGGAGTGGGTTTGGGTCTAGCCGAGTGGGTTTGGGTCTAGCCGAGTGGGTTTGGGTCTAGCCGAGTGGGTTTGGGCCTAGCGGAGTGGGTTTGGGTGTAGCCGAGTGGGTTTGGGTCTAGCCGAGTGGGTTTCGGTCAAGCCGAGTGGGTAATCGTCTAGTCGAGTCGGTTTGGGTCGAGCCGAGTGGGTTTGGGTCTTGCCGAGTGTGTTTGGGTCTAGCCGAGTGGGTTTGGGTCTAGCCGAGTGGGTTTTGTTCTATCCGAGTGGGTTTGGGTCCAGCCGAGTGGGTTTGGGTCTAGCCGAGTGGGTTTGTGTCTAGCGGAGTGGGTTTGGGTCTAGCGGAGTGGGTTTGGGTCTAGCCGAGTGGGTTTGGGTCTAGCGGAGTGGGTTTGGGTAAAGCCGAGTGGGTTTGGGTCTGGCCGAGTGGGTTTGGGTCTAGCCGAGTGGGTTTGGGTCTAGCCGAGTGGGTTTGGGTCTAGCCGAGTGGGTTTGGGTCTAGCCGAGTGGGTTTGGGACTAGCCGAGTGGGTTTGGCTCTAGCGGAGTGGGTTTGGGTCTAGCGGAGTGGGTTTGGGTCTAGCGGAGTGGGTTTGGGCCTAGCTGAGTGGGTTTGGGTCTAGCCGAGTGGGTTTGGGTCTAGCCGAGTGGGTTTGGGTCTAGCCGAGTGGGTTTGGGTCTAGCCGAGTGGGTTTGGGTCTAGCCGAGTGGGTTTGGGTCTAGCCGAGTGGGTTTGGGTCTAGCCGAGTGGGTTTGGGTCGAGCCGAGTGGGTTTGGGTCTAGCCGAGTGGGTTTGGGTCTAGCCGAGTGGGTAATCGTCTAGTCGAGTCGGTTTGGGTTGAGCCGAGTGGGTTTGGGTCTTGCCGAGTAGGTTTGGGTCTAGCCGAGTGGGTTTGGGTCTAGCCGAGTGGGTTTTGGTCTATCCGAGTGGGTTTGGGTCCAGCCGAGTGGGTTTGGGTCTAGCCGAGTGGGTTTGTGTCTAGCGGATAGGGTTTGGGTCTCGCGGAGTGGGTTTGGGTCTAGCGGAGTGGGTTTGGGTCTAGCCGAGTGGGTTTGGGTCTAGCCGAGTGGGTTTGGGTCTAGCCGAGTGGGTTTGGGTCTAGCCGAGTGGGTTTGCGTCTAGCCGAGTGGGTTTGGGTCTAACCGAGTGGGTTTGGGTCTAGCCGAGTGGGTTTGGGTCTAGCCGAGTGGATTTGGGTCTACCCGAGTGGGTTTGGGTCTAGCCGAGTGGGTTTGGGTCTAGCCGAGTGGGTTTGGGTCTAGCCGAGTGGGTTTGGGCCTAGCGGAGTGGGTTTGGGTGTAGCCGAGTGGGTTTGGGTCTCGCCGAGTGGGTTTGGGTCGAGCCGAGTGGGTTTGGGTCTAGCCGAGTGGGTTTGGGTCTAGCCGAGTGGGTAATCGTCTAGTCGAGTCGGTTTGGGTCGAGCCGAGTGGGTTTGGGTCTTGCCGAGTAGGTTTGGGTCTAGCCGAGTGGATTTGGGTCCAGCCGAGTGGGTTTCGGTCCAGCCGAGTGGGTTTGGGTCTAGCCGAGTGGGTAAACGTCTAGTCGAGTCGGTTTGGGTCTAGCCGAGTGGGTTTGGGTCTAGCCGAGTGGGTTTGGGTCTAGCCGAGTGGATTTGGGTCTAGCCGAGTGGATTTGGGTCTACCCGAGTGGGTTTGGGTCTAGCCGAGTGGGTTTGGGTCTAGCCGAGTGGGTTTGGGTCTAGCCGAGTGGGTTTGGGTCTAGCGGAGTGGGTTTGGGTCTAGCCGAGTGGGTTTGGGTCTAGCCGAGTGGGTTTGGGTCTAGCCGAGTGGGTTTGGGTCTAGCGGAGTGGGTTTGGGTAAAGCCGAGTGGGTTTGGGTCTAGCCGAGTGGGTTTGGGTCTAGCCGAGTGGGTTTGGGTCTAGCCGAGTGGGTTTGGGTCTAGCCGAGTGGGTTTGGCTCTAGCCGAGTGGGTTTGGGTCTAGCGGAGTGGGTTTGGGTCTAGCGGAGTGGGTTTGGGCCTAGCTGAGTGGGTTTGGGTCTTGCCGAGTGGGTTTGGGTCTAGCCGAGTGGGTTTGGGTCTAGGCGAGTGGGTTTGGGTCTACCCGAGTGGGTTTGGGTCTAGCCGAGTGGGTTTGGGTCTGGCCGAGTGGGTTTGGGCCTAGCGGAGTGGGTTTGGGTGTAGCCGAGTGGGTTTGGGTCTAGCCGAGTGGGTTTGGGTCGAGCCGAGTGGGTTTGGTTCTAGCCGAGTGGGTTTGGGTCTAGCCGAGTGGGTAATCGTCTAGTCGAGTCGGTTTGGGTCGAGCCGAGTGGGTTTGGGTCTTGCCGAGTAGGTTTGGGTCTAGTCGAGTGGGTTTGGGTCTAGCCGAGTGGGTTTTGGTCTATCCGAGTGGGTTTGGGTCCAGCCGAGTGGGTTTGGGTCTAGCCGAGTGGGTTTGTGTCTAGCGGATAGGGTTTGGGTCTCGCGGAGTGGGTTTGGGTCTAGCGGAGTGGGTTTGGGTCTAGCGGAGTGGGTTTGGGTCTAGCCGAGTGGGTTTGGGTCTAGCCGAGTGGGTTTGGGTGTAGCGGAGTGGATTTGGGTCTAGCGGAGTGGGTTTGGGTCTAGCCGAGTGGGTTTGGGTCGAGCCGAGTGGGTTTGGGTCTAGCCGAGTCGGTTTGGGTCTAGCCGAGTGGGTTTGGGTCTAGCCGAGTGGGTTTGGGTCTAGCCGAGTGGGTTTGGGTCTAGCCGAGTGGATTTGGGTCTACCCGAGTGGGTTTGGGTCTAGCCGAGTGGGTTTGGGTCTAGCGGAGTGGGTTTGGGTCTAGCCGAGTGGGTTTGGGTCTAGCGGAGTGGGTTTGGGTCTAGCGGAGTGGGTTTGGGTCTAGCCGAGTGGGTTTGGGTCTAGCCGAGTGGGTTTTCGTCTAGCGGAGTGGGTTTGGGTCTAGCCGAGTGGGTTTGGGTCTAGCCGAGTGGGTTTGGGTCTAGCAGAGTGGGTTTGGGTCTAGCCGAGTGGGTTTGGGTCTAGCCGAGTGGGTTTGGGACTAGCCGAGTGGGTTTGGCTCTAGCGGAGTGGGTTTGGGTCTAGCGGAGTGGGTTTGGGTCTAGCGGAGTGGGTTTGGGTCTAGCCGAGTGGGTTTGGGTCTAGCCGAGTGGGTTTGGGTCTAGCCGAGTGGGTTTGGGTCCAGCCGAGTGGGTTTGGGACTAGCCGAGTGGCTTTGGCTCTAGCGGAGTGGGTTTGGGTCTAGCCGAGTGGGTTTGGGTCTAGCGGAGTGGGTTTGGGCCTAGCTGAGTGGGTTTGGGTCTAGCCGAGTGGGTTTGGGTCTAGCCGAGTGGGTTTGGGTCCAGCCGAGTGGGTTTGGGTCTAGCCGAGTGGGTTTGGGTCTAGCCGAGTGGGTTTGGGCCTAGCGGAGTGGGTTTGGGTGTAGCCGAGTGGGTTTGGGTCTAGCCGAGTGCGTTTGGGTCGAGCCGAGTGGGTTTGGGTCTAGACGCGTGGGTTTGGGTCTAGCCGAGTGGGTAATCGTCTAGTCGAGTCGGTTTGGGTCGAGCCGAGTGGGTTTGGGTCTTGCCGAGTAGGTTTGGGTCTGGCCGAGTGGGTTTGGGTCTAGCCAAGTGGGTTTTGGTCTATCCGAGTGGGTTTGGGTCCAGACGAGTGGGTTTGGGTCTAGCCGAGTGGGTTTGGGTCTAGCCGAGTGGGTTTGGGTCTAGCCGAGTGCGTTTGGGTCTAGCCTAGTGGGTTTCGGTCTAGCCGTGTGGGTTTGGGTCTAGTGGATTGGGTTTGGGTCTAGCGGAGTGGGTTTGCGTGTAGCGGAGTGGGTTTGGGTCTAGCGGAGTGTGTTTGGGTCTAGCCGAATGGGTTTGGGTCTAGCCGAGTGGGTTTGGGTGTAGCGGAGTGGATTTGGGTCTAGCGGAGTGGGTTTGGGTCTAGCCGAGTGGGTTTGGGTCTAGCCGAGTGGGTTTGGGTCTAGCCGAGTGGGTTTGGGTCTTGCCGAGTGGGTTTGGGTGTAGCCGAGTGGGTTTGAGTCTAGCCGAGTGGCTTTGGGTCTACCCGAGTGGGTTTGGGTCTAGCCGAGTGGGTTTGGGTCGAGCCGAGTGGGTTTGGGTCTAGCCGAGTGGGTTTGGGCCTAGCGGAGTGGGTTTGGGTGTAGCCGAGTGGATTTGGGTCTAGCCGAGTGGGTTTCGGTCAAGCCGAGTGGGTAATCGTCTAGTCGAGTCGGTTTGGGTCGAGCCGAGTGGGTTTGGGTCTTGCCGAGTGGGTTTGGGTCTAGCCGAGTGGGTTTGGGTCTAGCCGAGTGGGTTTTGTTCTATCCGAGTGGGTTTGGGTCCAGCCGAGTGGGTTTGGGTCTAGCCGAGTGGGTTTGTGTCTAGCGGAGTGGGTTTGGGTCTAGCGGAGTGGGTTTGGTTCTAGCGGAGTGGGTTTGGGTCTAGCCGAGTGTGTTTGGGTCTCGCCGAGTGAGTTTGGGTCTATCCGAGTGGGTTTGGGTCCAGCCGAGTGGGTTTGGGTCTAGCCGAGTGGGTTTGGGTCCAGCCGAGTGGGTTTGGGTCTAGGGGAGTGGGTTTGGGTCTAGCCGAGTGGGTTTGGGTCTAGCCGAGTGGGTTTGGGTCAAGCCGAGTGGGTTTGGGTCGAGCCGAGTGGGTTTGGGTCGAGCCGAGTGGGTTTGGGTCTAGCCGCGTGGGTTTGTGTCTAGCCGAGTGGGTAATCGTCTAGTCGAGTTGGTTTGGGTCGAGCCGAGTGGGTTTGGGTCTTGCCGACTGGGTTTGGGTCTAGCCGGGTGGATTTGGGTCTTGCCGAGTAGGTTTGGGTCTAGCCGAGTGGGTTTGGGTCTAGCCAAGTGGGTTTTGGTCTATCCGAGTGGGTTTGGGTCCAGCCGAGTGGGTTTGGGTCTAGCCGAGTGGGTTTGGGTCTAGCCGAGTGGGTTTGGGTCTAGCCGAGTGCGTTTGGGTCTAGCCTAGTGGGTTTCGGTCTAGCCGTGTGGGTTTGGGTCTAGTGGAGTGGGTTTGGGTCTAGCGGAGTGGGTTTGCGTGTAGCGGAGTGGGTTTGGGTTTAGCGGAGTGTGTTTGGGTCTAGCCGAATGGGTTTGGGTCTAGCCGAGTGGGTTTGGGTGTAGCGGAGTGGATTTGGGTCTAGCGGAGTGGGTTTGGGTCTAGCCGAGTGGGTTTGGGTCTAGCCGAGTGGGTTTGGGTCTAGCCGAGTGGGTTTGGGTCTAGCCGAGTGGGTTTGGGTCTAGCCGAGTGGGTTTGAGTCTAGCCTAGTGGCTTTGGGTCTACCCGAGTGGGTTTGGGTCTAGCCGAGTGGGTTTGGTCTAGCCGAGTGGGTTTGGGTCTAGCCGAGTGGGTTTGTGTCTAGCCGAGTGGGTTTGGGTCTAGTGGAGTGGGTTTGGGTCTAGCCGAGTGGGTTTGGGTCTAGCGGAGTGGGTTTGGGTCTAGCGGAGTGGGTTTGGGTCTAGCGGAGTGGGTTTGGGTCTAGCCGAGTGGGTTTGGGTCTAGCCGAGTGGGTTTGGGCCTAGCGGAGTGGGTTTGGGTGTAGCCGAGTGGGTTTGGGTCTAGCCGAGTGGGTTTGGGTCGAGCCGAGTGGGTTTGGGTCTAGCCGCGTGGGTTTGGGTCTAGCCGAGTGGGTAATCGTCTAGTCGAGTCGGTTTGGGTCGAGCCGAGTGGGTTTGGGTCTTGCCGAGTAGGTTTGGGTCTAGCCGAGTGGGTTTGGGTCTAGCCAAGTGGGTTTTGGTCTATCCGAGTGGGTTTGGGTCCAGCCGAGTGGGTTTGGGTCTAGCCGAGTGGGTTTGGGTCTAGCCGAGTGGGTTTGGGTCTAGCCGAGTGCGTTTGGGTCTAGCCTAGTGGGTTTCGGTCTAGCCGTGTGGGTTTGGGTCTAGTGGAGTGGGTTTGGGTCTAGCGGAGTGGGTTTGCGTGTAGCGGAGTGGGTTTGGGTCTAGCGGAGTGTGTTTGGGTCTAGCCGAATGGGTTTGGGTCTAGCAGAGTGGGTTTGGGTGTAGCGGAGTGGATTTGGGTCTAGCGGAGTGGGTTTGGGTCTAGCCGAGTGGGTTTGGGTCTAGCCGAGTGGGTTTGGGTCTAGCCGAGTGGGTTTGGGTCTAGCCGAGTGGGTTTGGGTCTAGCCGAGTGGGTTTGCGTCTAGCCGAGTGGCTTTGGGTCTACCCGAGTGGGTTTGGGTCTAGCCGAGTGGGTTTGGGTCTAGCCGAGTGGGTTTGGGTCTAGCCGAGTGGGTTTGTGTCTAGCCGAGTGGGTTTGGGTCTAGTGCAGTGGGTTTGGGTCTAGCCGAGTGGGTTTGGGTCTAGCGGAGTGGGTTTGGGTCTAGCGGAGTGGGTTTGGGTCGAGCCGAGTGGGTTTGGGTCTAGCCGTGTGGGTTTCGGTCTAGCCGAGTGGGTAATCGTCTAGTCGAGTCGGTTTGGGTCGAGCCGAGTGGGTTTGGGTCTTGCCGAGTGGGTTTGGGTCTGGCCGAGTGGGTTTGGGTCTAGCCGAGTGGGTTTTGTTCTATCCGAGTGGGTTTGGGTCCAGCCGAGTGGGTTTGGGTCTAGCCGAGTGGGTTTGTGTCTAGCGGAGTGGGTTTGGGTCTAGCGGAGTGGGTTTGGGTCTAGCGGAGTGGGTTTGGGTCTAGCCGAGTGTGTTTGGGTCTCGCCGAGTGGGTTTGGGTCTATCCGAGTGGGTTTGGGTCCAGCCGAGTGGGTTTGGGTCTAGCCGAGTGGGTTTGGGTCCAGCCGAGTGGGTTTGGGTCTAGGGGAGTGATTTTGGGTGTAGCCGAGTGGGTCAGGGTCTAGCCGAGTGGGTTTGGGTCTAGCCGAGTGGGTTTGGGTCAAGCCGAGTGGGTTTGGGTCGAGCCGAGTGGGTTTGGGTCGAGCCGAGTGGGTTTGGGTCTAGCCGCGTGGGTTTGTGTCTAGCCGAGTGGGTAATCGTCTAGTCGAGTTGGTTTGGGTCGAGCCGAGTGGGTTTGGGTCTTGCCGAGTGGGTTTGGGTCTAGCCGGGTGGGTTTGGGTCTTGCCGAGTAGGTTTGGGTCTAGCCGAGTGGGTTTGGGTCTAGCCAAGTGGGTTTTGGTCTATCCGAGTGGGTTTTGGTCCAGCCGAGTGGGTTTGGGTCTAGCCGAGTGGGTTTGGGTCTAGCCGAGTGGGTTTGGGTCTAGCCGAGTGCGTTTGGGTCTAGCCTAGTGGGTTTCGGTCTAGCCGTGTGGGTTTGGGTCTAGTGGAGTGGGTTTGGGTCTAGCGGAGTGTGTTTGGGTCTAGCCGTGTGGGTTTCGGTCTAGCCGAGTGGGTAATCGTCTAGTCGAGTCAGTTTGGGTCGAGCCGAGTGGGTTTGGGTCTTGCCGAGTGGGTTTGGGTCTAGCCGAGTGGGTTTGGGTCTAGCCGAGTGGGTTTTGTTCTATCCGAGTGGGTTTGGGTCCAGCCGAGTGGGTTTGGGTCTAGCCGAGTGGGTTTGTGTCTAGCGGAGTGGGTTTGGGTCTAGCGGAGTGGGTTTGGGTCCAGCGGAGTGGGTTTGGGTCTAGCCGAGTGTGTTTGGGTCTCGCCGAGTGGGTTTGGGTCTATCCGAGTGGGTTTGGGTCCAGCCGAGTGCGTTTGGGTCTAGCCAAGTGGGTTTGGGTCCAGCCGAGTGGGTTTGGGTCTAGGGGAGTGATTTTGGGTGAAGCCGATTGGGTTTGGGTCTAGCCGAGTGGGTTTGGGTCGAGCCGAGTGGGTTTGGGTCTAGCCGTGTGGGTTTCGGTCTAGCCGAGTGGGGAATCGTCTAGTCGAGTCGGTTTGGGTCGAGCCAAGTGGGTTTGGGTCTTGCCGAGTGGGTTTGGGTCTAGCCGAGTGGGCTTGGGTCTAGCCGAGTGGGTTTTGTTCTATCCGAGTGGGTTTGGGTCCAGCCGAGTGGGTTTGGGTCTAGCCGAGTGGGTTTGTGTCTAGCGGAGTGGGTTTGGGTCTAGCGGAGTGGGTTTGGGTCTAGCGGAGTGGGTTTGGGTCTAGCCGAGTGTGTTTGGGTCTCGCCGAGTGGGTTTGGGTCAAGCCGAGTGAGTTTGGGTCGAGCCGAGTGGGTTTGGGTCGAGCCGAGTGGGTTTGGGTCTAGCCGCATGGGTTTGTGTCTAGCCGAGTGGGTAATCGTCTAGTCGAGTTGGTTTGGGTCGAGCCGAGTGGGTTTGGGTCTTGCCGAGTGGGTTTGGGTCTAGCCGGGTGTGTTTGGGTCAAGCCGAGTGGGTTTTGGTCTATCCGAGTGGGTTTGGGTGCAGCCGAGTGGGTTTCGGTCTATGCGAGTGGGTTCGTGTCTAGCCGAGTGGGTTTGGGTCTAGCGGAGTGGGTTTGGGTCTAGCGGAGTGGGTTTGGGTCTAGCCGAGTGGGTTTGGGTCCTGCCGAGTGGGTTTGGGTCTAGCCGAGTGGGTTTGGGTCTAGCCGAGTGGGTTTGGGTCTAGCCAAGTGGGTTTGGGTCTAGCCGAGTGGGTTTGGGTGTAGCCGAGTGGGTTTGGTTCTAGCCGAGTGGGTTTGGGTCTAGACGAGTCCGTTTGGGTCTAGCCGAGTGGGTTTGGGACTAGCCGAGTGGGGTTGGGTCTAGCCGAGTGGGTTTGGTTCTACCCAAGTGGGTTTGGGTCTAGCCAAGTGGGTTGGGGTGAAGCCGAGTGGGTTTGTGTCTGGCGGAGTGGGTTTGGGTGTAGCCGAGTGGGTTTGTGTCTAGCGGAGTGGGTTTGGGTCTAGCGGAGTGGGTTTGGGTCTAGCGGAGTGGGTTTGGGTCTTGCCGAGTGTGTTTGGGTCTCGCCGAGTGGGTTTGGGTCTATCCGAGTGGGTTTGGGTCCAGCCGAGTGGGTTTGGGTCTAGCCGAGTGGGTTTGGGTCCAGCCGAGTGGGTTTGGGTCTAGGGGAGTGATTTTGGGTGTAGCCGAGTGGGTCAGGGTCTAGCCGAGTGGGTTTGGGTCTAGCCGAGTGGGTTTGGGTCTAGTGGAGTGGGTTTGGGTCTAGCGGAGTGGGTTTGCGTGTAGCGGAGTGGGTTTGGGTCTAGCGGAGTGTGTTTGGGTCGAGCCGTGTGGGTTTCGGTCTAGCCGAGTGGGTAATCGTCTAGTCGAGTCAGTTTGGGTCGAGCCGAGTGGGTTTTGGTCTTGCCGAGTGGGTTTGGGTCTAGCCGAGTGGGTTTGGGTCTAGCCGAGTGGGTTTTGTTCTATCCGAGTGGGTTTGGGTCCAGCCGAGTGGGTTTGGGTCTAGCCGAGTGGGTTTGTGTCTAGCGGAGTGGGTTTGGGTCTAGCGGAGTGGGTTTGGGTCCAGCGGAGTGGGTTTGGGTCTAGCCGAGTGTGTTTGGGTCTCGCCGAGTGGGTTTGGTTCTATCCGAGTGGGTTTGGGTCCAGCCGAGTGCGTTTGGGTCTAGCCAAGTGGGTTTGGGTCCAGGCGAGTGGGTTTGGGTCTAGGGGAGTGATTTTGGGTGAAGCCGATTGGGTTTGGGTCTAGCCGAGTGGGTTTGGGTCGAGCCGAGTGGGTTTGGGTCTAGCCGTGTGGGTTTCGGTCTAGCCGAGTGGGGAATCGTCTAGTCGAGTCGGTTTGGGTCGAGCCGAGTGGGTTTGGGTCTTGCCGAGTGGGTTTGGGTCTAGCCGAGTGGGCTTGGGTCTAGCCGAGTGGGTTTTGTTCTATCCGAGTGGGTTTGGGTCCAGCCGAGTGGGTTTGTGTCTAGCGGAGTGGGTTTGGGTCTAGCGGAGTGGGTTTGGGTCTAGCGGAGTGGGTTTGGGTCTAGCCGAGTGGGTTTGGGTCGAGCCGAGTGGGTTTGGGTCGAGCCGAGTGGGTTTGGGTCTAGCCGCATGGGTTTGTGTCTAGCCGAGTGGGTAATCGTCTAGTCGAGTTGGTTTGGGTCGAGCCGAGTGGGTTTGGGTCTTGCCGAGTGGGTTTGGGTCTAGCCGGGTGTGTTTGGGTCAAGCCGAGTGGGTTTTGGTCTATCCGAGTGGGTTTGTGTGCAGCCGAGTGGGTTTCGGTCAATGCGAGTGGGTTCGTGTCTAGCCGAGTGGGTATGGGTCTAGCGGAGTGGGTTTGGGTCTAGCGGAGTGGGTTTGGGTCTAGCTGAGTGGGTTTGGGTCCTGCCGAGTGGGTTTGGGTCTAGCCGAGTGGGTTTGGGTCTAGCCGAGTGGGTTTGGGTCTAGCCAAGTGGGTTTGGGTCTAGCCGAGTGGGTTTGGGTCTAGCCGAGTGGGTTTGGTTCTAGCCGAGTGGGTTTGGGTCTAGACGAGTCCGTTTGGGTCTAGCCGAGTGGGTTTGGGACTAGCCGAGTGGGGTTGGGTCTAGCCGAGTGGGTTTGGTTCTACCCAAGTGGGTTTGGGTCTAGCCCAGTGGGTTTGGGTCTAGCCGATTGGGTTTGGGTCTAGCCGAGTGGGTTTGGGTCTAGCCAAGTGGGTTGGGGTGAAGCCGAGTGGGTTTGTGTCTGGCGGAGTGGGTTTGGGTGTAGCCGAGTGGGTTTGGGTCTAGCCGAGTGGGTTTGGGTCGAGCCGAGTGGGTTTGGGTCTAGCCGCGTGGGTTTGGGTCTAGCCGAGTGGGTAATCGTCTAGTCGAGTCGGTTTGGGTCGAGCCGAGTGGGTTTGGGTCTAGCCAAGTGGGTTTTGGTCTATCCGAGTGGGTTTGGGTCCAGCCGAGTGGGTTTGGGTCTAGCCGAGTGGGTTTGTGTCTAGCGGAGTGGGTTTGGGTCTCGCGGAGTTGGTTTGGGTCTAGCGGAGTGGGTTTGGGTCTAGCCGAGTGGGTTTGGGTCTAGCCGAGTGGGTTTGGGTCTATCCGAGTGGGTTTGGGTCCAGCCGATTGGGTTTGGGTCTAGTCGAGTGGGTTTGGGTCCAGCCGTGTGGGTTTGGGTCCAGCCGAGTGGGTTTGGGTCTAGGGGAGTGATTTTGGGTGTAGCCGAGTGGGTCAGGGTCTAGGCGAGTGGGTTTGGGTCGAGCCGAGTGGGTTTGGGTCTAGCCGCGTGGGTTTGGGTCTAGCCGAGTGGGTAATCGTCTAGTCGAGTCGGTTTGGGTCGAGCCGAGTGGGTTTGGGTCTAGCCAAGTGGGTTTTGGTCTATCCGAGTGGGTTTGGGTCCAGCCGAGTGGGTTTGGGTCTAGCCGAGTGGGTTTGTGTCTAGCGGAGTGGGTTTGGGTCTCGCGGAGTTGGTTTGGGTCTAGCGGAGTGGGTTTGGGTCTAGCCGAGTGGGTTTGGGTCTAGCCGAGTGGGTTTGGGTCTATCCGAGTGGGTTTGGGTCCAGCCGATTGGGTTTGGGTCTAGTCGAGTGGGTTTGGGTCCAGCCGTGTGGGTTTGGGTCCAGCCGAGTGGGTTTGGGTCTAGGGGAGTGATTTTGGGTGTAGCCGAGTGGGTCAGGGTCTAGGCGAGTGGGTTTGGGTCTAGCCGATTGGGTTTGGGTCAAGCCGAGTGGGTTTAGGTCGAGCCGAGTGGGTTTGGGTCTAGCCGCGTGGGTTTGGGTCTAGCCGAGTGGGTTTGGGTCTAGCCGAGTGGGTTTGGGTCTAGCCGAGTGGGTTTGGGTCTAGCGGAGTGGGTTTGGGTCTAGCCGAGTGGGTTTGGGTCTAGCTGAGTGGGTTTGGGTCTAGCCGAGTGGGTTTGGGTCTAGCCGAGTGGGCTTGGGTCTAGCGGAGTGGGTTTGGGTCTAGCGGAGTGGGTTTGGGTCTAGCCGAGTGGGTTTGGGTCTAGCCGAGTGGGTTTGGGTCTAGCCGAGTGGGTTTGGGTCTAGCCGAGTGGGTTTGGGTCTAGCCGAGTGGGTTTGGGTCTAGCCGAGTGGGTTTGGGTCTAGCCGAGTGGGTTTGGGTCTAGCGGAGTGGGTTTGGGTCTAGCGGAGTGGGTTTGGGTCCAGCCGAGTGGGTTTAGGTCGAGCCGAGTGGGTTTGGGTCTAGCCGCGTGGGTTTGGGTCTAGCCGAGTGGGTTTGGGTCTAGCCGAGTGGGTTTGGGTCTAGCCGAGTGGGTTTGGGTCTAGCGGAGTGGGTTTGGGTCTAGCCGAGTGGGTTTGGGTCTAGCTGAGTGGGTTTGGGTCTAGCCGAGTGGGTTTGGGTCTAGCCGAGTGGGCTTGGGTCTAGCGGAGTGGGTTTGGGTCTAGCCGAGTGGGTTTGGGTCTAGCCGAGTGGGTTTGGGTCTAGCCGAGTGGGTTTGGGTCTAGCCGAGTGGGTTTGGGTCTAGCCGAGTGGGTTTGGGTCTAGCGGAGTGGGTTTGGGTCTAGCCGAGTGGGTTTGGGTCTAGCCGAGTGGGTTTGGGTCTAGCGGAGTGGGTTTGGGTCTAGCGGAGTGGGTTTGTGTCTAGCCGAGTGGGTTTGGGTCTAGCCGAGTGGGTTTGGGTCTAGCCGAGTGGGTTTGGGTCTAGCCGAGTGGGTTTGGGTCTAGCCGAGTGGGTTTGGGCCTAGCGGAGTGGGTTTGGGTGTAGCCGAGTGGGTTTGGGTGTAGCCGAGTGGGTTTGGGTCGAGCCGAGTGGGTTTGGGTCTAGCCGCGTGGGTTTGGGTCTAGCCAAGTGGGTAATCGTCTAGTCGAGTGGGTTTGGGTCGAGCCGAGTGGGTTTGGGTCTTGCCGAGTGGGTTTGGGTCCAGCCGAGTGGGTTTGGGTCTAGCCGAGTGGGTTTTTGTTCTATCCGAGTGGGTTTGGGTCCAGCCGAGTGGGTTTGGGTCTAGCCGAGTGGGTTTGTGTCTAGCGGAGTGGGTTTGGGTCTAGCGGAGTGGGTTTGGGTCTAGCGGAGGGTTACACAAAAAGCTGGAGAAACTCAGCGGGTGCAGCAGCATCTAAAGAGCGAAGGAGATAGGCGACGTTTCGGGTCGAGACCCTTCTTCAGACGCTGCTGCACCCGCTGAGTTTCTCCAGCTTTTTGTGTAACCCTCGATTCTCCAGCATCTGCAGTTCCTTCTTTAACAACATTGGGTCCAGCGGAGTGGGTTTAGGTCTAGCCGAGTGTGTTTGGGTCTCGCCGAGTGGGTTTGGGTCTATCCGAGTGGGTTTGGGTCCAGCCGAGTGGGTTTGGGTCTAGCCGAGTGGGTTTGGGTCCAGCCGTGTGGGTTTGGGTCCAGCCGAGTGGGTTTGGGTCTAGTGGAGTGATTTTGGGTGTAGCCGAGTGGGTCAGGGTCTAGCCGAGTGGGTTTGGGTCTAGCCGAGTGGGTTTGGGTCAAGCCGAGTGGGTTTGGGTCGAGCCGAGTGGGTTTGGGTCTAGCCGCGTGGGTTTGTGTCTAGCCGAGTGGGTAATCGTCTAGTCGAGTTGGTTTGGGTCGAGCCGAGTGGGTTTGGGTCTTGCCGAGTGGGTTTGGGTCTAGCCGGGTGGGTTTGGGTATAGCCGAGTGGGTTTTGGTCTATCCGAGTGGGTTTGGGTCCAGCCGAGTGGGTTTGGGTCTATGCGAGTGGGTTTGTGTCTAGCCGAGTTGGTTTGGGTCTAGCGGAGTGGGTTTGGGTCTAGCGGAGTGGGTTTGGGTCTAGCCGAGTGGGTTTGGGTCTTGCCGAGTGGGTTTGGGTCTAGCCGAGTGGGTTTGGGTCTAGCCGAGTGGGTTTGGGTCTAGCCGAGTGGGTTTGGGTCTAGCCGAGTGGGTTTGGGTCTAGCCGAGTGGGTTTGGTTCCAGCCGAGTGGGTTTGGGTCCAGACGAGTCCGTTTGGTTCTAGCCGAGTGGGTTTGGGACTAGCCGAGTGGGGTTGGGTCTAGCCGAGTGGGTTTGGTTCTAGCCAAGTGGGTTTGGGTCTTGCCCAGTGGGTTTGGGTCTAGCCGAGTGGGTTTGGGTCTAGCGGAGTGGGTTTGGGTCTAGCGGAGTGGGTTTGGGTCTAGCCGAGTGGGTTTGGGTCTTGCCGAGTGGGTTTCGGTCTAGCCGTGTGGGTTTGGGTCTAGTGGAGTGGGTTTGGGTCTAGCGGAGTGGGTTTGCGTGTAGCGGAGTGGGTTTGGGTCTAGCGGAGTGTGTTTGGGTCTAGCCGTTTGGGTTTCGGTCTAGCCGAGTGGGTAATCGTCTAGTCGAGTCAGTTTGGGTCGAGCCGAGTGGGTTTGGGTCTTGCCGAGTGGGTTTGGGTCTAGCCGTGTGGGTTTGGGTCTAGCCGAGTGGGTTTTGTTCTATCCGAGTGGGTTTGGGTCCAGCCGAGTGGGTTTGGGTCTAGCCGAGTGGGTTTGTGTCTAGCGGAGTGGGTTTGGGTCTAGCGGAGTGGGTTTGGGTCCAGCGGAGTGGGTTTGGGTCTAGCCGAGTGTGTTTGGGTCTCGCCGAGTGGGTTTGGGTCTATCCGAGTGGGTTTGGGTCCAGCCGAGTGCGTTTGGGTCTAGCCAAGTGGGTTTGGGTCCAGCCGAGTGGGTTTGGGTCTAGGGGAGTGATTTTGGGTGAAGCCGATTGGGTTTGGGTCTAGCCGAGTGGGTTTGGGTCGAGCCGAGTGGGTTTGGGTCTAGCCGTGTGGGTTTCGGTCTAGCCGAGTGGGGAATCGTCTAGTCGAGTCGGTTTGGGTCGAGCCGAGTGGGTTTGGGTCTTGCCGAGTGGGTTTGGGTCTAGCCGGGTGTGTTTGGGTCAAGCCGAGTGGGTTTTGGTCTATCCGAGTGGGTTTGGGTGCAGCCGAGTGGGTTTCGGTCAATGCGAGTGGGTTCGTGTCTAGCCGAGTGGGTTTGGGTCTAGCGGAGTGGGTTTGGGTCTAGCGGAGTGGGTTTGGGTCTAGCCGAGTGGGTTTGGGTCCTGCCGAGTGGGTTTGGGTCTAGCCGAGTGGGTTTGGGTCTAGCCGAGTGGGTTTGGGTCTAGCCAAGTGGGTTTGGGTCTAGCCGAGTGGGTTTGGGTCTAGCCGAGTGGGTTTGGTTCTAGCCGAGTGGGTTTGGGTCTAGACGAGTCCGTTTGGGTCTAGCCGAGTGGGTTTGGGACTAGCCGAGTGGGGTTGGGTCTAGCCGAGTGGGTTTGGTTCTACCCAAGTGGGTTTGGGTCTAGCCCAGTGGGTTTGGGTCTAGCCGATTGGGTTTGGGTCTAGCCGAGTGGGTTTGGGTCTAGCCAAGTGGGTTGGGGTGAAGCCGAGTGGGTTTGTGTCTGGCGGAGTGGGTTTGGGTGTAGCCGAGTGGGTTTGGGTCTAGCCGAGTGGGTTTGGGTCGAGCCGAGTGGGTTTGGGTCTAGCCGCGTGGGTTTGGGTCTAGCCGAGTGGGTAATCGTCTAGTCGAGTCGGTTTGGGTCGAGCCGAGTGGGTTTGGGTCTAGCCAAGTGGGTTTTGGTCTATCCGAGTGGGTTTGGGTCCAGCCGAGTGGGTTTGGGTCTAGCCGAGTGGGTTTGTGTCTAGCGGAGTGGGTTTGGGTCTCGCGGAGTTGGTTTGGGTCTAGCGGAGTGGGTTTGGGTCTAGCCGAGTGGGTTTGGGTCTAGCCGAGTGGGTTTGGGTCTATCCGAGTGGGTTTGGGTCCAGCCGATTGGGTTTGGGTCTAGTCGAGTGGGTTTGGGTCCAGCCGTGTGGGTTTGGGTCCAGCCGAGTGGGTTTGGGTCTAGGGGAGTGATTTTGGGTGTAGCCGAGTGGGTCAGGGTCTAGGCGAGTGGGTTTGGGTCTAGCCGATTGGGTTTGGGTCAAGCCGAGTGGGTTTAGGTCGAGCCGAGTGGGTTTGGGTCTAGCCGCGTGGGTTTGGGTCTAGCCGAGTGGGTTTGGGTCTAGCCGAGTGGGTTTGGGTCTAGCCGAGTGGGTTTGGGTCTAGCGGAGTGGGTTTGGGTCTAGCCGAGTGGGTTTGGGTCTAGCTGAGTGGGTTTGGGTCTAGCCGAGTGGGTTTGGGTCTAGCCGAGTGGGCTTGGGTCTAGCGGAGTGGGTTTGGGTCTAGCGGAGTGGGTTTGGGTCTAGCCGAGTGGGTTTGGGTCTAGCCGAGTGGGTTTGGGTCTAGCCGAGTGGGTTTGGGTCTAGCCGAGTGGGTTTGGGTCTAGCCGAGTGGGTTTGGGTCTAGCCGAGTGGGTTTGGGTCTAGCCGAGTGGGTTTGGGTCTAGCGGAGTGGGTTTGGGTCTAGCGGAGTGGGTTTGGGTCCAGCGGAGTGGGTTTGGGTCTAGCCGAGTGTGTTTGGGTCTCGCCGAGTGGGTTTGGGTCTATCCGAGTGGGTTTGGGTCCAGCCGAGTGCGTTTGGGTCTAGCCAAGTGGGTTTGGGTCCAGCCGAGTGGGTTTGGGTCTAGGGGAGTGATTTTGGGTGAAGCCGATTGGGTTTGGGTCTAGCCGAGTGGGTTTGGGTCGAGCCGAGTGGGTTTGGGTCTAGCCGTGTGGGTTTCGGTCTAGCCGAGTGGGGAATCGTCTAGTCGAGTCGGTTTGGGTCGAGCCGAGTGGGTTTGGGTCTTGCCGAGTGGGTTTGGGTCTAGCCGAGTGGGCTTGGGTCTAGCCGAGTGGGTTTTGTTCTATCCGAGTGGGTTTGGGTCCAGCCGAGTGGGTTTGTGTCTAGCGGAGTGGGTTTGGGTCTAGCGGAGTGGGTTTGGGTCTAGCGGAGTGGGTTTGGGTCTAGCCGAGTGTGTTTGGGTCTCGCCGAGTGGGTTTGGGTCAAGCCGAGTGGGTTTGGGTCGAGCCGAGTGGGTTTGGGTCGAGCCGAGTGGGTTTGGGTCTAGCCGCATGGGTTTGTGTCTAGCCGAGTGGGTAATCGTCTAGTCGAGTTGGTTTGGGTCGAGCCGAGTGGGTTTGGGTCTTGCCGAGTGGGTTTGGGTCTAGCCGGGTGTGTTTGGGTCAAGCCGAGTGGGTTTTGGTCTATCCGAGTGGGTTTGGGTGCAGCCGAGTGGGTTTCGGTCAATGCGAGTGGGTTCGTGTCTAGCCGAGTGGGTTTGGGTCTAGCGGAGTGGGTTTGGGTCTAGCGGAGTGGGTTTGGGTCTAGCCGAGTGGGTTTGGGTCCTGCCGAGTGGGTTTGGGTCTAGCCGAGTGGGTTTGGGTCTAGCCGAGTGGGTTTGGGTCTAGCCAAGTGGGTTTGGGTCTAGCCGAGTGGGTTTGGGTCTAGCCGAGTGGGTTTGGTTCTAGCCGAGTGGGTTTGGGTCTAGACGAGTCCGTTTGGGTCTAGCCGAGTGGGTTTGGGACTAGCCGAGTGGGGTTGGGTCTAGCCGAGTGGGTTTGGTTCTACCCAAGTGGGTTTGGGTCTAGCCCAGTGGGTTTGGGTCTAGCCGATTGGGTTTGGGTCTAGCCGAGTGGGTTTGGGTCTAGCCAAGTGGGTTGGGGTGAAGCCGAGTGGGTTTGTGTCTGGCGGAGTGGGTTTGGGTGTAGCCGAGTGGGTTTGGGTCTAGCCGAGTGGGTTTGGGTCGAGCCGAGTGGGTTTGGGTCTAGCCGCGTGGGTTTGGGTCTAGCCGAGTGGGTAATCGTCTAGTCGAGTCGGTTTGGGTCGAGCCGAGTGGGTTTGGGTCTAGCCAAGTGGGTTTTGGTCTATCCGAGTGGGTTTGGGTCCAGCCGAGTGGGTTTGGGTCTAGCCGAGTGGGTTTGTGTCTAGCGGAGTGGGTTTGGGTCTCGCGGAGTTGGTTTGGGTCTAGCGGAGTGGGTTTGGGTCTAGCCGAGTGGGTTTGGGTCTAGCCGAGTGGGTTTGGGTCTATCCGACTGGGTTTGGGTCCAGCCGATTGGGTTTGGGTCTAGTCGAGTGGGTTTGGGTCCAGCCGTGTGGGTTTGGGTCCAGCCGAGTGGGTTTGGGTCTAGGGGAGTGATTTTGGGTGTAGCCAAGTGGGTCAGGGTCTAGGCGAGTGGGTTTGGGTCTAGCCGATTGGGTTTGGGTCAAGCCGAGTGGGTTTAGGTCGAGCCGAGTGGGTTTGGGTCTAGCCGCGTGGGTTTGGGTCTAGCCGAGTGGGTTTGGGTCTAGCCGAGTGGGTTTGGGTCTAGCCGAGTGGGTTTGGGTCTAGCGGAGTGGGTTTGGGTCTAGCCGAGTGGGTTTGGGTCTAGCTGAGTGGGTTTGGGTCTAGCCGAGTGGGTTTGGGTCTAGCCGAGTGGGCTTGGGTCTAGCGGAGTGGGTTTGGGTCTAGCGGAGTGGGTTTGGGTCTAGCGGAGTGGGTTTGGGTCTAGCCGAGTGGGTTTGGGTCTAGCCGAGTGGGTTTGGGTCTAGCCGAGTGGGTTTGGGTCTAGCCGAGTGGGTTTGGGTCTAGCCGAGTGGGTTTGGGTCTAGCCGAGTGGGTTTGGGTCTAGCGGAGTGGGTTTGGGTCTAGCGGAGTGGGTTTGGGTCTAGCCGAGTGGGTTTAGGTCGAGCCGAGTGGGTTTGGGTCTAGCCGCGTGGGTTTGGGTCTAGCCGAGTGGGTTTGGGTCTAGCCGAGTGGGTTTGGGTCTAGCCGAGTGGGTTTGGGTCTAGCGGAGTGGGTTTGGGTCTAGCCGAGTGGGTTTGGGTCTAGCCGAGTGGGTTTGGGTCTAGCCGAGTGGGTTTGGGTCTAGCCGAGTGGGCTTGGGTCTAGCGGAGTGGGTTTGGGTCTAGCGGAGTGGGTTTGGGTCTAGCCGAGTGGGTTTGGGTCTAGCCGAGTGGGTTTGGGTCTAGCCGAGTGGGTTTGGGTCTAGCCGAGTGGGTTTGGGTCTAGCCGAGTGGGTTTGGGTCTAGCCGAGTGGGTTTGGGTCTAGCGGAGTGGGTTTGGGTCTAGCGGAGTGGGTTTGGGTCTAGCGGAGTGGGTTTGGGTCTAGCGGAGTGGGTTTGTGTCTAGCCGAGTGGGTTTGGGTCTAGCCGAGTGGGTTTGGGTCTAGCCGAGTGGGTTTGGGTCTAGCCGAGTGGGTTTGGGTCTAGCCGAGTGGGTTTGGGCCTAGCGGAGTGGGTTTGGGTGTAGCCGAGTGGGTTTGGGTGTAGCCGAGTGGGTTTGGGTCGAGCCGAGTGGGTTTGGGTCTAGCCGCGTGGGTTTGGGTCTAGCCAAGTGGGTAATCGTCTAGTCGAGTGGGTTTGGGTCGAGCCGAGTGGGTTTGGGTCTTGCCGAGTGGGTTTGGGTCCAGCCGAGTGGGTTTGGGTCTAGCCGAGTGGGTTTTTGTTCTATCCGAGTGGGTTTGGGTCCAGCCGAGTGGGTTTGGGTCTAGCCGAGTGGGTTTGTGTCTAGCGGAGTGGGTTTGGGTCTAGCGGAGTGGGTTTGGGTCTAGCGGAGGGTTACACAAAAAGCTGGAGAAACTCAGCGGGTGCAGCAGCATCTAAAGAGCGAAGGAGATAGGCGACGTTTCGGGTCGAGACCCTTCTTCAGACGCTGCTGCACCCGCTGAGTTTCTCCAGCTTTTTGTGTAACCCTCGATTCTCCAGCATCTGCAGTTCCTTCTTTAACAACATTGGGTCCAGCGGAGTGGGTTTAGGTCTAGCCGAGTGTGTTTGGGTCTCGCCGAGTGGGTTTGGGTCTATCCGAGTGGGTTTGGGTCCAGCCGAATGGGTTTGGGTCTAGCCGAGTGGGTTTGGGTCCAGCCGTGTGGGTTTGGGTCCAGCCGAGTGGGTTTGGGTCTAGTGGAGTGATTTTGGGTGTAGCCGAGTGGGTCAGGGTCTAGCCGAGTGGGTTTGGGTCTAGCCGAGTGGGTTTGGGTCAAGCCGAGTGGGTTTGGGTCGAGCCGAGTGGGTTTGGGTCTAGCCGCGTGGGTTTGTGTCTAGCCGAGTGGGTAATCGTCTAGTCGAGTTGGTTTGGGTCGAGCCGAGTGGGTTTGGGTCTTGCCGAGTGGGTTTGGGTCTAGCCGGGTGGGTTTGGGTATAGCCGAGTGGGTTTTGGTCTATCTGAGTGGGTTTGGGTCCAGCCGAGTGGGTTTGGGTCTATGCGAGTGGGTTTGTGTCTAGCCGAGTTGGTTTGGGTCTAGCGGAGTGGGTTTGGGTCTAGCGGAGTGGGTTTGGGTCTAGCCGAGTGGGTTTGGGTCTTGCCGAGTGGGTTTGGGTCTAGCCGAGTGGGTTTGGGTCTAGCCGAGTGGGTTTGGGTCTAGCCGAGTGGGTTTGGGTCTAGCCGAGTGGGTTTGGGTCTAGCCGAGTGGGTTTGGTTCCAGCCGAGTGGGTTTGGGTCCAGACGAGTCCGTTTGGTTCTAGCCGAGTGGGTTTGGGACTAGCCGAGTGGGGTTGGGTCTAGCCGAGTGGGTTTGGTTCTAGCCAAGTGGGTTTGGGTCTTGCCCAGTGGGTTTGGGTCTAGCCGAGTGGGTTTGGGTCTAGCGGAGTGGGTTTGGGTCTAGCGGAGTGGGTTTGGGTCTAGCCGAGTGGGTTTGGGTCTTGCCGAGTGGGTTTGGGTCTAGCCGAATGGGTTTAGGTCTAGCCGAGTGGGTTTGGGTCTAGCCGAGTGGGTTTGGGTCTAGCCGAGTGGGTTTGGGTCTAGCCGAGTGGGTTTGGTTCTAGCCGAGTGGGTTTGGGTCTAGACGAGTCCGTTTGGTTCTAGCCGAGTGGGTTTGGGACTAGCCGAGTGGGGTTGGGTCTAGCCGAGTGGGTTTGGTTCCAGCCAAGTGGGTTTGGGTCTTGCCCAGTGGGTTTGGGTCTAGCCGAGTGGGTTTGGGTCTAGCCAAGTGGATTGGGGTGAAGCCGAGTGGGTTTGTGTCTGGCGGAGTGGGTTTGGGTGTAGCCGAGTGGGTTTGGGTCTAGCCGAGTGGGTTTGGGTCTGGCCGAGTGGGTTTGGGTCTAGCCGAGTGGGTTTGGGTCTAGCCGAGTGGGTTTGGGTCCAGCGGAGTGGGTTTGGGTCTAGCGGATTGGGTTTGGGTCTAGCCGAGTTGGTTTGGGTCTAGCCGAGTGGGTTTGGGTCTAGCCGAGTGGGTTTGGGTCTAGCCGAGTGGGTTTGGGTCTAGCCGAGTGGGTTTGGGTATGGTGGAGTGGGTTTGCGTGTAGCCGAGTGGGTTAGGGTCTAGCCGAGTGGTTTTGGGTCTAGCCGAGTGGGTTTGGGTCCAGCCGAGTGGGTTTGGGTCTAGCCGAGTGGGTTTGGGTCTAGCGGTGTGGGTATGGGTGTAGCCGAGTGGGTTTGGGTCTAGCCAAGTGGGTTTGGGTTGTGCCGAGTGGGTTTGGGTCAAGCCGCGTGGGTTTGGGTCTAGCCGAGTGGGTAATCATCTAGCCGAGTCGGTTTGGGTCTAGCCGAGTGGGTTTGGGTCTTGCCGAGTGGTTTGAGTCTAGCCGAGTGGGTTTGGGTCTAGCCGAGTGGGTTTGGGTCTAGCGGAGTGGGTTTGGGTGTAGCCGAGTGGGTTTGGGTCTAGCCGAGTGGGTTTGGGTCTAGCCGAATCGGTTTCGGTCTATCCGAGAGGGTTTGTGTCTAGCCAAGTGGGTTTGGGTCTAGCCGAGTGGGTTTGGGTCTAGCCGAGTGGGTTTGGGTCTAGCCGAGTGGGTTTGGGTCTATCCGTGTGGGTTTGGGTCTAGCCAAATTGGTTTCGGTCTATCCAAGAGGGTTTGTGTCTAGCCGAGGGGGTTTGGGTCTAGCCGAGTGGGTTTGTGTCTAGCCAAGTGGGTTTGGGTCTAGCCGAGTGGGTTTGGGTGTAGCCGAGTGGGTTTGGGTGTAGCCGATTGGCTTTGGGTGCAGCCGAGTGGCTTTGGGTCTAGCCGAGTGGGTTTGGGTCTAGCCGAGTGGGTTTGGGTCTAGCCGAGTGGGTTGGGGTCTAGCCGAGTGGGTTTGGGTCTAGCCGAGTGGGTTTGGGTGTAGCCGAGTGGGTTTGTGTCTAGCCAAGTGTGTTTGGGTCTAGCCAAGTGGGTTTGGGTGTAGCCGAGTGGGTTTGGGTCTAGCCGAGTGGGTTTGGGTCTAGCCGAGTGGGTTGGGGTCTAGCCGAGTGGGTTTGGGTCTAGCCGAGTGGGTTTGGGTCTTGCCGAGTGGGTGTGGGTCTGGCCGAGTGGGTTTGGGTCTAGCCAAATGGGTTTTGGTCTAGCCGAGTGGGTTTGGGTCCAGCCGAGTGGGTTTGCGTCTAGCCGAGTGGGTTTGGGTTGAGCCGATTGGGTTTCGGTCTAGCCGCGTGGGTTTGGGTCTAGCCAAGTGGGTAATCATCTAGCCGAGTCGGTTTGGGTCTAGCCGAGTGGGTTTGGGTCTTGCCGAGTGGGTTTGTGTCTAGCCGAGTGGGTTTGGGTCTAGCCGAGTGGGTTGGGGTCTAGCTGAGTGGGTTTGGGTCTAGCCGAGTGGGTTTGGGTGTAGCCGAGTGGGTTTGTGTCTAGCCAAGTGGGTTTGGGTGTAGCCGAGTGGGTTTGGGTCTAGCCGAGAGGGTTTGGGTCTAGCCGAGTGGGTTGGGGTCTAGCCGAGTGGGTTTGGGTCTAGCCGAGTGGGTTTGTGTGTAGCCGAGTGGGTTTGGGTCTAGCTGAGTGGGTTTGGGTCTAGCCGAGTGGGTTTGGGTCTAGCCGAGTGGGTTTGGGTCTAGCCGAGTGGGTTTGGGTGTAGCCGAGTGGGTTTGGGTCTAGCCGAGTGGGTTTGGGTCTAGCCCAGTGGGTTTGGGTCTAGCCCAGTGGGTTTGGGTCTGGCCGAGTGGGTTTGGGTCTAGCCGAGTGGGTTTGGGTCTAGCCGAGTGGGTTTGGGTCGAACCGAGTGGGTTTGGGTGTAGCCGAGTGGGTTTGGGTCTAGCCGAGTGGGTTTGGGTCTAGCCGAGTGGGTTTGGGTCTAGCCGAGTGAGTTTGGGTCTAGCCGAGTGGGTTTGGGTCTAGCCGAGTGGGTTTGGGTCTAGCCGAGTGGGTTTGGGTCTAGCCGAGTGGGTTTGGGTCGAGCCGAGTGTGTTTGGGTCTAGCCGAGTGGGTTTGGGTCTCGCCGAGTGGGTTTCGCTCTAGCCGAGTGGGTTTGGGTCCAGCCGAGTGGGTTTGGGTCTAGCCGAGTGGGTTTGGGCCTAGCGGAGTGGGTTTGGGTGTAGCCGAGTGGGTTTGGGTCTAGCCGAGTGGGTTTGGGTCGAGCCGAGTGGGTTTGGGTCTAGCCGCGTGGGTTTGGGTCTAGCCGAGTGGGTAATCGTCTAGTCGAGTCGCTTTGAGTCGAGCCGAGTGGGTTTGGGTCTTGCCGAGTAGGTTTGGGTCTAGCCGAGTGGGTTTGGGTCCAGCCGAGTGGGTTTGTGTCTACCGGAGTGGGTTTGGGTCTCGCGGAGTGGGTTTGGGTCTCGCGGAGTGGGTTTGGGTCTAGTCGAGTGGGTTTGGGTCCAGCCGTGTGGGTTTGGGTCCAGCCGAGTGGGTTTGGGTCTAGGGGAGTGATTTTGGGTGTAGCCGAGTGGGTCAGGGTCTAGCCGAGTGGGTTTGGGTCTAGCCGAGTGGGTTTGGGTCAAGCCGAGTGGGTTTGGGTCGAGCCGAGTGGGTTTGGGTCTAGCCGCGTGGGTTTGGGTCTAGCCGAGTGGGTTTGGGTCTAGCCGAGTGGGTTTGGGTCTAGCCGAGTGGGTTTGGGTCTAGCGGAGTGGGTTTGGGTCCAGCCGAGTGGGTTTGGGTCTAGCTGAGTGGGTTTGGGTCTAGCCGAGTGGGTTTGGTTCTAGCCGAGTGCGTTTGGGTCTAGCCTAGTGGGTTTGGGTCTAGCCGTGTGGGTTTGGGTCTAGCGGAGTGGGTTTGGGTCTAGCGGAGTGGGTTTGGGTCTAGCGGAGTGGGTTTGGGTCTAGCCGAGTGGGTTTGGGTCTAGCCGAGTGGGTTTTGGTCTAGCGGTGTGGGTATGGGTGTAGCCGAGTGGGTTTGGGTCTAGCCGAGTGGGTTTGGGTTGTGCCGAGTGGGTTTGGGTCAAGCCGCGTGGGCTTGGGTCTAGCCGAGTGGGTAATCATCTAGCCGAGTCGGTTTGGGTCTAGCCGAGTGGGTTTGGGTCTTGCCGAGTGGTTTGAGTCTAGCCGAGTGGGTTTGGGTCTAGCCGAGTGGGTTTGGGTCTAGCGGAGTGGGTTTGGGTGTAGCCGAGTGGGTTTGGGTCTAGCCGAGTGGGTTTGGGTCTAGCCGAATCGGTTTCGGTCTATCCGAGAGGGTTTGTGTCTAGCCAAGTGGGTTTGGGTCTAGCCGAGTGGGTTTGGGTCTAGCCGAGTGGGTTTGGGTCTAGCCGAGTGGGTTTGGGTCTATCCGAGTGGGTTTGGGTCTAGCCGAATTGGTTTCGGTCTATCCAAGAGGGTTTGTGTCTAGCCGAGGGGGTTTGGGTCTAGCCGAGTGGGTTTGTGTCTAGCCAAGTGGGTTTGGGTCTAGCCGAGTCGGTTTGGGTGTAGCCGAGTGGGTTTGGGTGTAGCCGAGTGGCTTTGGGTGCAGCCGAGTGGCTTTGGGTCTAGCCGAGTGGGTTTGGGTCTAGCCGAGTGGGTTTGGGTCTAGCCGAGTGGGTTGGGGTCTAGCCGAGTGGGTTTGGGTCTAGCCGAGTGGGTTTGGGTGTAGCCGAGTGGGTTTGTGTCTAGCCAAGTGTGTTTGGGCCTAGCCAAGTGGGTTTGGGTGTAGCCGAGTGGGTTTGGGTCTAGCCGAGTGGGTTTGGGTCTAGCCGAGTGGGTTGGGGTCTAGCCGAGTGGGTTTGGGTCTAGCCGAGTGGGTTTGGGTCTTGCCGAGTGGGTGTGGGTCTGGCCGAGTGGGTTTGGGTCTAGCCGAATGGGTTTTGGTCTAGCCGAGTGGGTTTGGGTCCAGCCGAGTGGGTTTGCGTCTAGCCGAGTGGGTTTGGGTTGAGCCGAGTGGGTTTCGGTCTAGCCGCGTGGGTTTGGGTCTAGCCAAGTGGGTAATCATCTAGCCGAGTCGGTTTGGGTCTAGCCGAGTGGGTTTGGGTCTTGCCGAGTGGGTTTGTGTCTAGCCGAGTGGGTTTGGGTCTAGCCGAGTGGGTTGGGGTCTAGCTGAGTGGGTTTGGGTCTAGCCGAGTGGGTTTGGGTGTAGCCGAGTGGGTTTGTGTCTAGCCAAGTGGGTTTGGGTGTAGCCGAGTGGGTTTGGGTCTAGCCGAGAGGGTTTGGGTCTAGCCGAGTGGGTTGGGGTCTAGCCGAGTGGGTTTGGGTCTAGCCGAGTGGGTTTGTGTGTAGCCGAGTGGGTTTGGGTCTAGCTGAGTGGGTTTGGGTCTAGCCGAGTGGGTTTGGGTCTAGCCGAGTGGGTTTGGGTCTAGCCGAGTGGGTTTGGGTGTAGCCGAGTGGGTTTGGGTCTAGCCGAGTGGGTTTGGGTCTAGCCCAGTGGGTTTGGGTCTAGCCCAGTGGGTTTGGATCTGGCCGAGTGGGTTTGGGTCTAGCCGAGTGGGTTTGGGTCTAGCCGAGTGGGTTTGGGTCGAACCGAGTGGGTTTGGGTGTAGCCGAGTGGGTTTGGGTCTAGCCGAGTGGGTTTGGGTCTAGCCGAGTGGGTTTGGGTCTAGCCGAGTGAGTTTGGGTCTAGCCGAGTGGGTTTGGGTCTAGCCGAGTGGGTTTGGGTCTAGCCGAGTGGGTTTGGGTCTAGCCGAGTGGGTTTGGGTCGAGCCGAGTGTGTTTGGGTCTAGCCGAGTGGGTTTGGGTCTAGCCGAGTGGGTTTCGCTCTAGCCGAGTGGGTTTGGGTCCAGCCGAGTGGGTTTGGGTCTAGCCGAGTGGGTTTGGGTCAAGCGGTGTGGGTTTGGGTGTAGTCGAGTGGGTTTGGGTCTAGCCGAATGGGTTTGGATGGAGCAGAGTGGGTTTGGGTCTAGCCGAGTGGGTTTGGGTCTAGCCGAGTGGGTAATCGTCTAGCCGAGTGGGTTTGGGTCTAGCCGAGTGGGTTTGGGTCTTGCCGAGTGGGTTTGGGTCTAGCCGAGTGGGTTTGGGTCCAGCCGAGTGGGTTTGCGTCTAGCCGAGTGGGTTTGGGTTGAGCCGAGTGGGTTTGGGTCTAGCCGCGTGGGTTTGGGTGTAGCCGATTGGGTAATCATCTAGCCGAGTCGGTTTGGGTCTAGCCGAGTGGGTATGGGTCTTGCCGAGTTGGTTTGGGTCTAGCCGAGTGGGTTTGGGTCTAGCCGAGTGGGTTTGGGTCTAGCCGAGTGGGTTTGGGCCTAGCGGAGTGGGTTTGGGTGTAGCCGAGTGGGTTTGGGTCTAGCCGAGTGGGTTTGGGTCGAGCCGAGTGGGTTTGGGTCTAGCCGCGTGGGTTTGGGTCTAGCCGAGTGGGTAATCGTCTAGTCGAGTCGCTTTGAGTCGAGCCGAGTGGGTTTGGGTCTTGCCGAGTAGGTTTGGGTCTAGCCGAGTGGGTTTGGGTCCAGCCGAGTGGGTTTGTGTCTACCGGAGTGGGTTTGGGTCTCGCGGAGTGGGTTTGGGTCTAGTCGAGTGGGTTTGGGTCCAGCCGTGTGGGTTTGGGTCCAGCCGAGTGGGTTTGGGTCTAGGGGAGTGATTTTGGGTGTAGCCGAGTGGGTCAGGGTCTAGCCGAGTGGGTTTGGGTCTAGCCGAGTGGGTTTGGGTCAAGCCGAGTGGGTTTGGGTGTAGCCGAGTGGGTTTGGGTGTAGCCGAGTGGCTTTGGGTGCAGCCGAGTGGCTTTGGGTCTAGCCGAGTGGGTTTGGGTCTAGCCGAGTGGGTTTGGGTCTAGCCGAGTGGGTTGGGGTCTAGCCGAGTGGGTTGGGGTCTAGCCGAGTGGGTTTGGGTCTAGCCGAGTGGGTTTGGGTGTAGCCGAGTGGGTTTGTGTCTAGCCAAGTGTGTTTGGGTCTAGCCAAGTGGGTTTGGGTGTAGCCGAGTGGGTTTGGGTCTAGCCGAGTGGGTTTGGGTCTAGCCGAGTGGGTTGGGGTCTAGCCGAGTGGGTTTGGGTCTAGCCGAGTGGGTTTGGGTCTTGCCGAGTGGGTGTGGGTCTGGCCGAGTGGGTTTGGGTCTAGCCGAATGGGTTTTGGTCTAGCCGAGTGGGTTTGGGTCCAGCCGAGTGGGTTTGCGTCTAGCCGAGTGGGTTTGGGTTGAGCCGAGTGGGTTTCGGTCTAGCCGCGTGGGTTTGGGTCTAGCCAAGTGGGTAATCATCTAGCCGAGTCGGTTTGGGTCTAGCCGAGTGGGTTTGGGTCTTGCCGAGTGGGTTTGTGTCTAGCCGAGTGGGTTTGGGTCTAGCCGAGTGGGTTGGGGTCTAGCTGAGTGGGTTTGGGTCTAGCCGAGTGGGTTTGGGTGTAGCCGAGTGGGTTTGTGTCTAGCCAAGTGGGTTTGGGTGTAGCCGAGTGGGTTTGGGTCTAGCCGAGAGGGTTTGGGTCTAGCCGAGTGGGTTGGGGTCTAGCCGAGTGGGTTTGGGTCTAGCCGAGTGGGTTTGTGTGTAGCCGAGTGGGTTTGGGTCTAGCTGAGTGGGTTTGGGTCTAGCCGAGTGGGTTTGGGTCTAGCCGAGTGGGTTTGGGTCTAGCCGAGTGGGTTTGGGTGTAGCCGAGTGGGTTTGGGTCTAGCCGAGTGGGTTTGGGTCTAGCCCAGTGGGTTTGGGTCTAGCCCAGTGGGTTTGGATCTGGCCGAGTGGGTTTGGGTCTAGCCGAGTGGGTTTGGGTCTAGCCGAGTGGGTTTGGGTCGAACCGAGTGGGTTTGGGTGTAGCCGAGTGGGTTTGGTTCTAGCCGAGTGGGTTTGGGTCTAGCCGAGTGGGTTTGGGTCTAGCCGAGTGAGTTTGGGTCTAGCCGAGTGGGTTTGGGTCTAGCCGAGTGGGTTTGGGTCTAGCCGAGTGGGTTTGGGTCTAGCCGAGTGGGTTTGGGTCGAGCCGAGTGTGTTTGGGTCTAGCCGAGTGGGTTTGGGTCTAGCCGAGTGGGTTTCGCTCTAGCCGAGTGGGTTTGGGTCCAGCCGAGTGGGTTTGGGTCTAGCCGAGTGGGTTTGGGTCAAGCGGTGTGGGTTTGGGTGTAGTCGAGTGGGTTTGGGTCTAGCCGAATGGGTTTGGATCGAGCAGAGTGGGTTTGGGTCTAGCCGAGTGGGTTTGGGTCTAGCCGAGTGGGTAATCGTCTAGCCGAGTGGGTTTGGGTCTAGCCGAGTGGGTTTGGGTCTTGCCGAGTGGGTTTGGGTCTAGCCGAGTGGGTTTGGGTCCAGCCGAGTGCGTTTGCGTCTAGCCGAGTGGGTTTGGGTTGAGCCGAGTGGGTTTGGGTCTAGCCGCGTGGGTTTGGGTGTAGCCGATTGGGTAATCATCTAGCCGAGTCGGTTTGGGTCTAGCCGAGTGGGTATGGGTCTTGCCGAGTTGGTTTGGGTCTAGCCGAGTGGGTTTGGGTCTAGCCGAGTGGGTTTGGGTCTAGCCGAGTGGGTTTGGGCCTAGCGGAGTGGGTTTGGGTGTAGCCGAGTGGGTTTGGGTCTAGCCGAGTGGGTTTGGGTCGAGCCGAGTGGGTTTGGGTCTAGCCGCGTGGGTTTGGGTCTAGCCGAGTGGGTAATCGTCTAGTCGAGTCGCTTTGAGTCGAGCCGAGTGGGTTTGGGTCTTGCCGAGTAGGTTTGGGTCTAGCCGAGTGGGTTTGGGTCCAGCCGAGTGGGTTTGTGTCTACCGGAGTGGGTTTGGGTCTCGCGGAGTGGGTTTGGGTCTAGTCGAGTGGGTTTGGGTCCAGCCGTGTGGGTTTGGGTCCAGCCGAGTGGGTTTGGGTCTAGGGGAGTGATTTTGGGTGTAGCCGAGTGGGTCAGGGTCTAGCCGAGTGGGTTTGGGTCTAGCCGAGTGGGTTTGGGTCAAGCCGAGTGGGTTTGGCTCGAGCCGAGTGGGTTTGGGTCTAGCCGCGTGGGTTTGGGTCTAGCCGAGTGGGTTTGGGTCTAGCCGAGTGGGTTTGGGTCTAGCCGAGTGGGTTTGGGTCTAGCGGAGTGGGTTTGGGTCCAGCCGAGTGGGTTTGGGTCTAGCTGAGTGGGTTTGGGTCTAGCCGAGTGGGTTTGGTTCTAGCCGAGTGCGTTTGGGTCTAGCCTAGTGGGTTTGGGTCTAGCCGTGTGGGTTTGGGTCTAGCGGAGTGGGTTTGGGTCTAGCGGAGTGGGTTTGGGTCTAGCGGAGTGGGTTTGGGTCTAGCCGAGTGGGTTTGGGTCTAGCCGAGTGGGTTTGGGTCTAGCCGAGTGGGTTTTGGTCTATCCGAGTGGGTTTGGGTCCAGCCGAGTGGGTTTGGGTCCAGCCGAGTGGGTTTGTGTCTAGCGGAGTGGGTTTGGGTCTCGCGGAGTGGGTTTGGGTCTAGCCGAATGGGTTTGGGTCTAGCCGAGTGGGTTTGGGTGTAGCGGAGTGGATTTGGGTCGAGCGGAGTGGGTTTGGGTCTAGCCGAGTGGGTTTGGGTCTAGCCGAGTGGGTTTGGGTCTAGCCGAGTGGGTTTGGGTCTAGCCGAGTGGGTTTGGGTCGAGCCGAGTGGGTTTGGGTCTAGCCGAGTGGGTTTGGGTCTAGCCGAGTTGGTTTGGCTCTAGCCGAGTGGGTTTGGGTCCAGCCAAGTGGGTTTGGGTCCAGCCGAGTGGGTTTGGGTCAAGCGGTGTGGGTTTGGGTGTAGTCGAGTGGGTTTGGGTCTAGCCGAATGGGTTTGAATCGAGCAGAGAGGGTTTAGAAACATAGAAACATAGAAAATAGGTGCAGGAGTAGGCCATTCGGCCCTTCGAGCCTGCACCGCCATTCAATGTGATCATGGCTGATCATCCAACTCAGTATCCCGTACCTGCCTTCTCTCCATACCCCCTGATCCCTTTAGCCACAAGTGCCACATCTAACGCCCTCTTAAATATAGCCAATGAACTGGCCTCAACTACCTTCTGTGGCAGAGAATTCCAGAGACTCACCACTCTCTGTGTAAAGAATGTTTTCCTCATTTCGGTCCTAAAGGAATTCCCCCTTATCCTTAGACTGTGACCCCTTGTTCTGGACTCCCCCAACATCGGGAACAATCTTCCAGCATCTAGCTTGTCCAACCCCTTAAGAATTTTGTAGGTTTCTATAAGATCCCCCCTCAATCTTCTAAATTCCATCGAGTACAAACCGAGTCTATCCAATCTTTCCTCATATGAAAGTCCTGACATCCCAGGAATCAGTCTGGTGAATCTTCTCTGTACCCCCTCTATGGCAAGGATGTCTTTCCTCAGATTTGGAGACCAAAACTGTACGCAGTACTCCAGGTGTGGCCTCACCAAAACCCTGTACAACTGCAGTAGAACCTCCCTGCTCCTATACTCAAATCCTTTCGCTATGAATGCTAACATACCATTTGCTTTCTTCACTGCCTGCTGCACCTGCATGCCTACTTTCAATGACTGGTGTACCATGACACCCAGGTCTCGTTGCATCTCCCCCTTACCTAATCTGCCACCATTCAGATAATAGTCTACCCTCATGTTTTTGCCACCAAAGTGGATAACCTCACATTTATCCACATGGTACTGCATCTGCCATGCATCTGCCCATTCACTCAGCCTATCCAAATCACCCTGCAGCCTCCAAGCATCCTCCTCACACCTAACTATACCCCCCAGCTTGGTATCATCTGCAAATTTGGAGATGTTGCATTGAATTCCCTCGTCCAAATCATTAATATATATTGTAAATAGCTGGGGTCCCAGCACTGAGCCTTGCGGCACCCCACTAGTCACTGCCTGCCATTCTGAAAAGGACCCGTTTACTCCTACCCTTTGCCTCCTGTCTGCTAGTCAGTTCTCTATCCACATCAATACTGAACCCCCAATACCGTGTGCTTTAAGTTTGTATGCTAATCTCTTATGCGGGACCTTGTCGAAAGCCTTCTGAAAGTCTAGATATAACACATCCACTGGTTCTCCCTTATCCACTCTACTAGTTACATCCTCGAAAAATTCTATCAGATTTGTCAGACATGATTTACCTTTCGTAAATCCATGCTGACTTTGTCCAATGATTTCACCACTTTCCAAATGCGCTGCTATCCCATCTTTAATAACTGACTCTAGCAGTTTCCCCACTACCGATGTTAGACTAACTGGTCTGTAATTCCCCGCTTTCTCTCTCCCTCCTTTTTTAAAAAGTGGGGTTACATTAGCTACCCTCCAATCCTCAGGAACTACTCCAGAATCTAAGGAATTTTGAAAAATTATCACTAATGCATCCACTATTTCTGTGGCTACCTCCTTGAGTACTCTGGGATGCAGACTATCTGGCCCTGGGGATTTATCGGCCTTCAATCCGTTCAATTTACCCAACACCACCTCCCGGCTAACCTGGATTTCACTCAGTTCCTCCATCTTATTTGACCCCCGTTCCACTGCTATTTCCGGCAGATTATTTATGTCTTCCTTAGTGAAGACAGAACCAAAGTAGTTATTCAATTGGTCTGCCATGTCCTTGTTCCCCATGATCAATTCACCTGTTTCTGACTGCAAGGGACCAACATTTGTTTTAACTAGTCTCTTTCTCTTTACATATCTATAAAAACTTTTGCAGTCAGTTTTTATGTTCCCTGCCAGTTTCCTTTCATAATCTATTTTCCCTTTCCTAATTAAGCCCTTTGTCCTCCTCTGCTGGATTCTAAATTTCTCCCAGTCCTCCGGTAGGCTGCTTTTTCTGGCAAATTTGTATGCCTCATCTTTTGTTTTTATACTATCCCTGATTTCCCTTGTTATCCATGGATGCACCACCTTCCCCGATTTATTCTTTTGCCAAACTGGTATGAACAACTTTTGTACTTCATCCATGCAGTCTTTAAATACCTTCCATTGCACATCCACTGTCAACCCTTTAAGAATCACCTGCCAGTCTATCTTGGCCAATTCACATCTCATACCTTCAAAGTTACCTTTGTTCAAGTTCAGAACCCTTGTTTCTGACTTAATTTTGTCACTCTCCATCCTAATGAAGAACTCAACCATATTATGGTCACTCTTGCCCAAGGGGCCACGCACAACAAGACTGCTAACTAACCCTTCCTCATTACTCAATACCCAGTCTAGAATAGCCTGCTCTCTCGTTGGTTCCTCCACATGTTGGTTGAGAAAACTATCCCGCATACATTCCAGGAAATCCTCTTCCTCAGCACCCCTGCCAATTTGATTCACCCAATCTACATGCAGATTGAAGTCACCCATTATAACCGTGTTACCCTTGTTGCACGCATTTCTAATTTCCTGTTTGATGCCATCCCCAACTCCAATACTACTGTTAGGTGGCCTGTACACAGTTCCCACTAGCGTTTTCTGCCCCTTAGAGTTTCGCAGCTCTACCCATATCGATTCCACATCCTCCACGCTAATGTCCTTTCTTTCTATTGCATTAATCTCCTCTCTCACCAGCAACGCTACCCCACCTCCTTTTCCTTTTCGTCTATCCCTCCTGAATATTGAATATCCCTGGATGTTCAGCTCCCAGCCTTGGTCATCCTGGAGCCAAGTCTCCGTGATTCCAACTATAGCATAGTCATTAATCGCTATCTGCACCTTCAACTCATCCACCTTATTACGAATGCTCCTCGCATTGAGACACAAAGCCTTCAGGCTTGTTTTTACAACACTCTTACTCCTTATACAATTATGTTGACAAGTGGCCCCTTTCACATCGATCCCTATTACACTTGGCCATACTCTCCTATCCCTTTGTGAGCTTTCTTCCCCGTTAATTCTGGGGTCATTAACCATCGCTTTACTCTCTTTCCCTCTAACTCCGCCCTCGACTATCCCATTTGATACCCCACCCCCCTTATTCAGTTTAAAACCATCCGTGTAGCAGTGGCAAACCTGCCGGCCAGAATGCTGGTCCCCCACCTGTTAAGATGCAATCCGTCCCTTTTGTACAGTTCCCCCTTACTATAAAAAAAATCCCAGTGATCTAAGAATTTAAATCCCTGCCCCCTGCACCAGTTCCTCAGCCACACATTCAGGTCCCATATCTCCCTGTTCCTGCTCTCGCCAGCACGAGGAACTGGAAGCAAACCGGAGATAACAACCCTGGAAGTCCTGCTTTTCAGCATTTTTCCGAGCTCTCTGAAGTCCCGCTGCAAAAAATTCATCTCCTTCTTTCCAACATCATTTGTGCCAACATGCACGACCACTTCCGGCTGGTCACCTTCGCCCTTGAGGATTGTCTGCACTCTGTCCGTAACATCCTGGATCCTGGCACCAGGAAGGCAGCACACCATCCTGGAATCCCGTCTGTTGCCGCAAAAACACCTGTCCGTACCTCTCACAATGGAGTCTCCAACTACAATGGCGTTGCCCGACTTTGGCCTCTGTGGGTTTGGCTCATCAGCCCTTTTTGTTTGGCAAGCCAGTCCGCCGCTCAGTGGGATACTGTCTTCTGTCCCGAAGTCTAGTTTGGGTCTAGCCGAGTGGGTTTGGGTCTAGCCGAGTGGGTAATCGTCTAGCCGAGTGGGTTTGGGTCTAGCCGAGTGGGTTTGGGTCTTGCCGAGTGGGTTTGGGTCTAGCCGAGTGGGTTTGGGTCCAGCCGAGTGGGTTTGCGTCTAGCCGAGTGGGTTTGGGTTGAGCCGAGTGGGTTTGGGTCAAGCCGCGTGGGTTTGGGTGTAGCCGAGTGGGTAATCATCTAGCCGAGTCGGTTTGGGTCTAGCCGAGTGGGTTTGGGTCTTGCCGAGTTGGTTTGGGTCTAGCCGAGTGGGTTTGGGTCTAGCCGAGTGGGTTTGGGTCTAGCCGAGTTTGTTTGGGCCTAGCGGAGTTGGTTTGGGTGTAGCCGAGTGGGTTTAGGTCTAGCCGAGTGGGTTTGGGTCGAGCTGAGTGGGTTTGGGTCTAGCCGCGTGGGTTTGGGTCTAGCCGAGTGGGTAATCGTCTAGTCGAGTCGGTTTGGGTCGAGCCGAGTGGGTTTGGGTCTTGCCGAGTAGGTTTGGGTCTAGCCGAGTGGGTTTGGGTCTAGCCAAGTGGGTTTTGGTCTATCCGAGTGGGTTTGAGTCCAGCCGAGTGGGTTTGGGTCCAGCCGAGTGGGTTTGTGTCTAGAAGAGTGGGTTTGGGTCTCGCGGAGTGGGTTTGGGTCTAGTCGAGTGGGTTTGGGTCCAGCCGTGTGGGTTTGGGTCCAGCCGAGTGGGTTTGGGTCTAGGGGAGTGATTTTGGGTGTAGCCGAGTGGGTCAGGGTCTAGCCGAGTGGGTTTGGGTCTAGCCGAGTGGGTTTGGGTCAAGCCGAGTGGGTTTGGGTCGAGCCGAGTGGTTTTGGGTCTAGCCGCGTGGGTTTGGGTCTAGCCGAGTGGGTTTGGGTCTAGCCGAGTGGGTTTGGGTCTAGCCGAGTGGGTTTGGGTCTAGCGGAGTGGGTTTGGGTCTAGCCGAGTGGGTTTGGGTCTAGCTGAGTGGGTTTGGGTCGAGCCGAGTAGGTTTGGGTCTAGCCGAGTGTGTTTGGGTCTAGCCTAGTGGGTTTCGGTCTAGCCGTGTGGGTTTGGGTCTAGCGGAGTGGGTTTGGGTCTAGCGGAGTGGGTTTGCGTGTAGCGGAGTGGGTTTGGGTCTAGCGGAGTGTGTTTGGGTCTAGCCGAATCGGTTTGGGTCTAGCCGAGTGGGTTTGGGTGTAGCGGAGTGGATTTGGGTCTAGCGGAGTGGGTTTGGGTCTAGCCGAGTGGGTTTGGGTCTAGCTGAGTGGGTTTGGGTCTAGCCGAGTGGGTTTGGGTCTAGCCGAGTGGGTTTGGGTCTAGCCGAGTGGGTTTGGGTCTAGCCGAGTGGGTTTGAGTCTAGCCGAGTGGATTTGGATCTACCCGAGTGGGTTTGGGTCTAGCCGAGCGGGTTTGGGTCTAGCCGAGTGGGTTTGGGTCTAGCCGAGTGGGTTTGTGTCTAGCCGAGTGGGTTTGGGTCTAGTGGAGTGGGTTTGGATCCAGCCGAGTGGGTTTGGGTCTAGCGGAGTGGGTTTGGGTCTAGCGGAGTGGGTTTGGGTCTAGCGGAGTGGGTTTGGGTCTAGCCGAGTGGGTTTGGGTCTAGCCGAGTGGGTTTGGGTCTAGCCGAGTGGGTTTGGGTCTAGCCGAGTGGGTTTGGGTCTAGCCGAGTGGGTTTGGGCCTAGCGGAGTGGGTTTGGGTGTAGCCGAGTGGGTTTGGGTCTAGCCGAGTGGGTTTGGGTCGAGCCGAGTAGGTTTGGGTCTAGCCGCGTGGGTTTGGGTCTAGCCGAGTGGGTAATCGTCTAGTCGAGTCGGTTTCGGTCGAGCCGAGTGGGTTTGGGTCTTGCCGAGTGGGTTTGGGTCTAGCCGAGTGGGTTTGGGTCTAGCCGCGTGGGTTTGGGTCCAGCCGAGTGGGTTTGGGTCTAGCCGATTGGGTTTGGGTCTAGCCGAGTGGGTTTGGGTCTAGCGGAGTGGGTTTGGGTCTAGCCGAGTGGGTTTGGGTCTAGCAGAGTGAGTTTGGGTCTAGCGGAGTGAGTTTGGGTCTAGCGGAGTGGGTTTGGGTCTAGCCGAGTGGGTTTGTGTCTAGCCGAGTGGGTTTGGGTCTAGCCGTGTGGGTTTGGGTCTAGCCGAGTGGGTTTGGGTCTAGCCGAGTGGGTTTGGGCCTAGCGGAGTGGGTTTGGGTGTAGCCGAGTGGGTTTGGGTCTAGCCGAGTGTGTTTGGGTCGAGCCGAGTGGGTTTGGGTCTAGCCGCGTGGGTTTGGGTCTAGCCGAGTGGGTAATCGTCTAGTCGAGTCGGTTTCGGTCGAGCCGAGTGGGTTTGGGTCTAGCCGAGTGGGTTTGGGTCTAGCCGAGTGGGTTTTGTTCTATCCGAGTGGGTTTGGGTCCAGCCGAGTGGGGTTGGGTCTATGCGAGTGGGTTTGTGTCTAGCCGAGTGGGTTTGGGTCTAGCGGAGTGGGTTTGGGTCTAGCGGAGTGGGTTTGGGTCTAGCCGAGTGGGTTTGGGTCTTGCCGAGTGGGTTTGGGTCTATCCGAGAGGGTTTGTGTCTAGCCGAGTGGGTTTGGGTCTAGCCGAGTCGGTTTGGGTGTAGCCAAGTGGGTTTGGGTGTAGCCGAGTGGCTTTGGGTCTAGCCGAGTGGGTTTGGGTCTAGCCGAATGGGTTTGGGTCTAGCCGAGTGGGTTGGGGTCTAGCCGAGTGGGTTTGGGTCTAGCCCAGTGGGTTTGGGTGTAGCCGAGTGGGTTTGTGTCTAGCCGAGTGGGTTTGGGTCTAGCCGAGTGCGTTTGGATCGAGCAGAGTGGGTTTGGGTCTAGCCGAGTGGGTTTGGGTCTAGTGGAGTGGGTTTGCATGTAGCCGAGTGGGTTAGGGTCTAGCCGAGTGGGTTTGGGTCTAGCCGAGTGGGTTTGGGTCCAGCCGAGTGGGTTTGCGTCTAGCCGAGTGGGTTTGGGTCTAGCGGTGTGGGTATGGGTGTAGCCGAGTGGGTTTGGGTCTAGCCGAGTGGGTTTGGGTTGTGCCGAGTGGGTTTGGGTCTAGCCGCGTGGGTTTGGGTCTAGCCGAGTGGGTAATCATCTAGCCGAGTGGGTTTGGGTCTAGCCGCGTGGGTTTGGGTCCAGCCGAGTGGGTTTGGGTCTAGCCGATTGGGTTTGGGTCTAGCCGAGTGGGTTTGGGTCTAGCGGAGTGGGTTTGGGTCCAGCCGAGTGGGTTTGGGTCTAGCAGAGTGGGTTTGGGTCTAGCGGAGTGGGTTTGGGTCTAGCGGAGTGGGTTTGGGTCTAGCCGAGTGGGTTTGTGTCTAGCCGAGTGGGTTTGGGTCTAGCCGTGTGGGTTTGGGTCTAGCCGAGTGGGTTTGGGTCTAGCCGAGTGGGTTTGGGCCTAGCGGAGTGGGTTTGGGTGTAGCCGAGTGGGTTTGGGTCTAGCCGAGTGGGTTTGGGTCGAGCCGAGTGGGTTTGGGTCTAGCCGCGTGGGTTTGGGTCTAGCCGAGTGGGTAATCGTCTAGTCGAGTCGGTTTCGGTCGAGCCGAGTGGGTTTGGGTCTAGCCGAGTGGGTTTGGGTCTAGCCGAGTGGGTTTTGTTCTATCCGAGTGGGTTTGGGTCCAGCCGAGTGGGGTTGGGTCTATGCGAGTGGGTTTGTGTCTAGCCGAGTGGGTTTGGGTCTAGCGGAGTGGGTTTGGGTCTAGCGGAGTGGGTTTGGGTCTAGCCGAGTGGGTTTGGGTCTTGCCGAGTGGGTTTGGGTCTATCCGAGAGGGTTTATGTCTAGCCGAGTGGGTTTGGGTCTAGCCGAGTCGGTTTGGGTGTAGCCAAGTGGGTTTGGGTGTAGCCGAGTGGCTTTGGGTCTAGCCGAGTGGGTTTGGGTCTAGCCGAATGGGTTTGGGTCTAGCCGAGTGGGTTGGGGTCTAGCCGAGTGGGTTTGGGTCTAGCCCAGTGGGTTTGGGTGTAGCCGAGTGGGTTTGTGTCTAGCCGAGTGGGTTTGGGTCTAGCCGAGTGCGTTTGGATCGAGCAGAGTGGGTTTGGGTCTAGCCGAGTGGGTTTGGGTCTAGTGGAGTGGGTTTGCGTGTAGCCGAGTGGGTTAGGGTCTAGCCGAGTGGGTTTGGGTCTAGCCGAGTGGGTTTGGGTCCAGCCGAGTGGGTTTGGGTCTAGCCGAGTGGGTTTGGGTCTAGCGGTGTGGGTATGGGTGTAGCCGAGTGGGTTTGGGTCTAGCCGAGTGGGTTTGGGTTGTGCCGAGTGGGTTTGGGTCTAGCCGCGTGGGTTTGGGTCTAGCCGAGTGGGTAATCATCTAGCCGAGTCGGTTTGGGTCTAGCCGAGTGGGTTTGGGTCTTGCCGAGTGGGTTTGTGTCTAGCCGAGTGTGTTTGGGTCTAGCCGAGTGGGTTTGGGTCTAGCGGAGTGGGTTTGGGTGTAGCCGAGTGGGTTTGGGTCTAGCCGAGTGGGTTTGGGTCTAGCCGAATCGGTTTCGGTCTATCCGAGAGGGTTTGTGTCTAGCCGAGTGGGTTTGGGTCTAGCCGAATCGGTTTCGGTCTATCCGAGAGGATTTGTGTCTAGTCGAGGGGGTTTGGGTCTAGCCGAGTGGGTTTGTGTCTAGCCAAGTGGGTTTGGGTCTAGCCGAGTCGGTTTGGGTGTAGCCGAGTGGGTTTGGGTCTAGCCGAGTGGGTTTGCGTGTAGCCGAGTGGCTTTGGGTCTAGCCGAGTGGGTTTGGGTCTAGCCGAGTGGGTTTGGGTCTAGCCGAGTGTGTTGGGGTCTAGCCGAGTGGGTTTGGGTCTAGCCGAGTGGGTTTGGGTGTAGCGGAGTGGGTTTGTGTCTAGCCAAGTGGGTTTGGGTCTAGCCAAGTGGGTTTGGGTGTAGCCGAGTGGGTTTGGGTGTAGCCGAGTGGGTTTGGGTCTAGCCGAGTGGGTTTGGGTCTAGCCGAGTGGGTTTCCGTCTAGCCGAGTGGGTTGGGTCTAGCCGAGTGGGTTTGTGTCTAGCCGAGTGTGTTTGGGTCTAGTCGAGTGGGTTTGGGTCTAGCGGAGTGGGTTTGGGTGTAGCCGAGTGGGTTTGGGTCTAGCCGAGTGGGTTTGGGTCTAGCCGAATCGGTTTCGGTCTATCCGAGAGGGTTTGTGTCTAGCCGAGTGGGTTTTGGTCTAGCTGAGTGGGTTTGGGTCTAGCCGAGTGGGTTTGGGTCAAGCCGAATCGGTTTCGGTCTATCCGAGAGGGTTTGTGTCTAGCCGAGTGGGTTTGGGTCTAGCCGAGTCGGTTTGGGTGTAGCCAAGTGGGTTTGGGTGTAGCCGAGTGGCTTTGGGTCTAGCCGAGTGGGTTTGGGTCTAGCCGAATGGGTTTGGGTCTAGCCGAGTGGGTTGGGGTCTAGCCGAGTGGGTTTGGGTCTAGCCCAGTGGGTTTGGGTGTAGCCGAGTGGGTTTGTGTCTAGCCGAGTGGGTATGGGTCTAGCCGAGTGCGTTTGGATCGAGCAGAGTGGGTTTGGGTCTAGCCGAGTGGGTTTGGGTCTAGTGGAGTGGGTTTGCGTGTAGCCGAGTGGGTTAGGGTCTAGCCGAGTGGGTTTGGGTCTAGCCGAGTGGGTTTGGGTCCAGCCGAGTGGGTTTGGGTTGTGCCGAGTGGGTTTGGGTCTAGCCGCGTGGGTTTGGGTCTAGCCGAGTGGGTAATCATCTAGCCGAGTCGGTATGGGTCTAGCCGAGTGGGTTTGGGTCTTGCCGAGTGGGTTTGTGTCTAACCAAGTGTGTTTGGGTCTAGCCGAGTGGGTTTGGGTCTAGCGGAGTGGGTTTGGGTGTAGCCGAGTGGGTTTGGGTCTAGCCGAGTGGGTTTGGGTCTAGCCGAATCGGTTTCGGTCTATCCGAGAGGGTTTGTGTCTAGCCGAGTGGGTTTTGGTCTAGCTGAGTGGGTTTGGGTCTAGCCGAGTGGGTTTGGGTCTAGCCGAATCGGTTTCGGTCTATCCGAGAGGGTTTGTCTCTAGCCGAGTGGGTTTGGGTCTAGCTGAGTGGGTTTGGGTCTAGCCGTGTTGGTTTGGGTCTAGCCGAGTGCGTTTGGGTCTATCCGAGTGGGTTTGGGTCTAGCCGAATCGGTTTCGGTCTATCCGAGAGGATTTGTGTCTAGCCGAGGGGGTTTGGGTCTAGCCGAGTGGGTTTGTGTCTAGCCAAGTGGGTTTGGGTCTAGCCGAGTCGGTTTGGGTGTAGCCGAGTGGGTTTGGGTCTAGCCGAGTGGGTTTGGGTGTAGCCGAGTGGCTTTGGGTCTAGCCGATTGGGTTTGGGTCTAGCCGAGTGGGTTTGGGTCTAGCCGAGTGTGTTGGTGTCTAGCCGAGTGGGTTTGGGTCTAGCCGAGTGGGTTTGGGTGTAGCGGAGTGGGTTTGTGTCTAGCCAAGTGGGTTTGGGTCTAGCCAAGTGGGTTTGGGTGTAGCCGAGTGGGTTTGGGTGTAGCCGAGTGGGTTTGGGTCTAGCCGAGTGGGTTTGGGTCTAGCCGAGTGGGTTTCGGTCTAGCCGAGTGGGTTGGGTCTAGCCAAGTGGGTTTGTGTCTAGCCGAGTGTGTTTGGGTCTAGTCGAGTGGGTTTGGGTCTAGCGGAGTGGGTTTGGGTGTAGCCGAGTGGGTTTGGGTCTAGCCGAGTGGGTTTGGGTCTAGCCGAATCGGTTTCGGTCTATCCGAGAGGGTTTGTGTCTAGCCGAGTGGGTTTTGGTCTAGCTGAGTGGGTTTGGGTCTAGCCGAGTGGGTTTGGGTCTAGCCGAATCGGTTTCGGTCTATCCGAGAGGGTTTGTCTCTAGCCGAATCGGTTTCGGTCTATCCGAGAGGATTTGTGTCTAGCCGAGGGGGTTTGGGTCTAGCCGAGTGGGTTTGTGTCTAGCCAAGTGGGTTTGGGTCTAGCCGAGTCGGTTTGGGTGTAGCCGAGTGGGTTTGGGTCTAGCCGAGTGGGTTTGGGTGTAGCCGAGTGGCTTTGGGTCTAGCCGAGTGGGTTTGGGTCTAGCCGAGTGGGTTTGGGTCTAGCCGAGTGTGTTGGGGTCTAGCCGAGTGGGTTTGGGTCTAGCCGAGTGGGTTTGGGTGTAGCCGAGTGGGTTTGTGTCTAGCCAAGTGGGTTTGGGTCTAGCCAAGTGGGTTTGGGTGTAGCCGAGTGGGTTTGGGTGTAGCCGAGTGGGTTTGGGTCTAGCCGAGTGGGTTTGGGTCTAGCCGAGAGGGTTTCGGTCTAGCCGAGTGGGTTGGGTCTAGCCGAGTGGGTTTGGGTCTAGCCGAGTGGGTTTGGGTGTAGCCGAGTGGGTTTGGGTCTAGCTGAGTGGGTTTGGGTCTAGCCGAGTGGGTTTGGGTCTAGCCGAGTGGGTTTGGGTCTAGCCGAATGGGTTTTGGTCTAGCCGAGTGGGTTTGGGTCCAGCCGAGTGGGTTTGCATCTAGCCGAGTGGGTTTGGGTTGAGCCGAGTGGGTTTGTGTCTAGCGGAGTGGGTTTGGGTCTAGCGGAGTGGGTTTGGGTCTTGCCGAGTGGGTTTGGGTCTAGCGGTGTGGGTTTGGGTCTAGCCGAGTGGGTTTGGGTCTAGCCGAGTGGGTTTGGGTCTAGCCGAGTGGGTTTGGATCTAGCCGAGTGGGTTTGGGTCTCGCCGAGTTAGTTTGGGTGTAGCCGAGAGGGTTTGGGTCTAGCCGAGCGGGTTTGGGTCTAGCCATGTGGGTTTGGGTCTAGCCGAGTGGGTTTGGGTCTAGCGGAGTGGGTTTGGGTCTATCGGAGTGGGTTTGGGACTAGCCTAGAGGGTTTGGGTCTATCCGAGTGGGTTTGGGTCTAGCCGAGAGGGTTTGGGTCTAGCGGAGTGGGTTTGGGTCTAGCGGAGTGGGTTTGCGTCTGGCCGAGTGGGTTTGGGTCTAGCCGAGTCCGTTTGGGTCTAGCTGAGTGGGTTTGGGACTAGCCGAGTGGGTTTGGGTCTAGCCGAGTGGGTTTGGGTCTAGCCGAGTGGGTTTGGGTCTAGCGCAGTGGGTTTGGGTCTAGTCGAGTGGGTTTGGGTCTAGCGGTGTGGGTTTGGGTCTAGCCGATTGGGTTTGGGTGTAGCCGAGTGGGTTTGGGTCCAGCCGAGTGGGTTCGGGTCTAGCGCAGTGGGTTTGGGTCTAGTCGAGTGGGTTTGGGTCTAGCGGTGTGGGTTTGGGTCTAGCCGATTGGGTTTGGGTGTAGCCGAGTGGGTTTGGGTCTAACCCAGTGGGTTTGGGTCTAGCCGAGTGGGTTTGGGTCTAGCCGAGTGGGTTTGGATCCAGCCGAGTGGGTTTGGGTGTAGCCGAGTGGGTTTGGGTCCAGCCGATTGGGTTTGGGTCTAGCCGAGTCTGTTTGGGTCTAGCCGAGTGGGTTTGGGTGCAGCCGAGTGGGTTTGGGTCTAGCCGAGTGTGTTTGGGTCCAGTCGAGTGGGTTTGGGTCTAGCCGAGTGGGTTTGGGTCTAGCCGAGTGGGTTTGGGCCTAGCCGCGTGGGTTTGGGTCTAGCGGAGTGGGTTCGGGTCTAGCGGAGTGGGCTTGGGTCTAGCCGAGTGGGTTTGGGCCTAGCAGAGTGGGTTTGGGTCTAGCCGAGTGGGTTTGGTTCTAGCGAGTGGGTTTGCGTCTAGCTGAGTGCGTTTGGGTCTAGCGGAGTGGGTTTGGGTGTAGCCGAGTGGATTTGGGTCTAGCCGAGTGGGTTTGGGTCTGGACGAGTGGGTTTGTGTCTAGCCGAGTGGGTTCGGTCTAGCCGAGTGGGTTTGGGTCTAGCCGAGTGGGTGTGGGTCTAGCGGAGTGGGTTTGGGACTAGCCTAGAGGGTTTGGGTCTATCCGAGTGGGTTTGTGTCTAGCCGAGAGGGTTTGGGTCTAGTGGAGTGGGTTTGGGTCTAGCGGAGTGGGTTTGCGTCTAGCCGAGTGGGTTTGGGTCTAGCCGAGTCCGTTTGGGTCTAGCCGAGTGGGTTTGGGACTAGCCGAGTGGGTTTGGGTCTAGCCGAGTGGGTTTGGGTCTAGCCGAGTGGGTTTGGGTCTAGCGCAGTGGGTTTGGGTCTAGTCGAGTGGGTTTGGGTCTAGCGGTGTGGGTTTGGGTCTAGCCGATTGGGTTTGGGTGTAGCCGAGTGGGTTTGGGTCCAGCCGAGTGGGTTTGGGTCTTGCGCAGTGGGTTTGGGTCTGGTCGAGTGGGTTTGGGTCTAGCGGTGTGGGTTTGGGTCTAGGCGATTGGGTTTGGGTGTAGCCGAGTGGGTTTGGGTCTAGCCCAGTGGGTTTGGGTCTAGCCGAGTGGGTTTGGGTCTAGCCGAGTGGGTTTGGGTCCAGCCGAGTGGGTTTGGGTGTAGCCGAGTGGGTTTGGGTCCAGCCGATTGGGTTTGGGTCTAGCCGAGTGTGTTTGGGTCTAGCCGAGTGGGTTTGGGTGCAGCCGAGTGGGTTTGGGTCTAGCCGAGTGTGTTTGGGTCTAGTCGAGTGGGTTTGGGTCTAGCCGAGTGGGTTTTGGTCTAGCCGAGTGGGTTTGGGCCTAGCCGCGTGGGTTTGGGTCTAGCGGAGTGGGTTTGGGTCTAGCGGAGTGGGCTTGGGTCTAGCCGAGTGGGCTTGGGCCTAGCCGAGTGGGTTTGGGTCTAGCCGAGTGGGTTTGGTTCTAGCGAGTGGGTTTGCGTCTAGCTGAGTGGGTTTGGGTCTAGCGGAGTGGGTTTGGGTGTAGCCGAGTGGATTTGGGTCTAGCCGAGTGGGTTTGGGTCTAGACGAGTGGGTTTGGGTCTAGCCGAGTGGGTTTCGGTCTAGCCGAGTGGGTTTGGGTCTAGCAGAGTGGGTTTGGGTCTAGCCGAGTCCGTTTGGTTCTAGCCGAGTGGGTTTGGGACTAGCAGAGTGGGTTTGGGTCTAGCGGGGTCGGTTTGGTTCTAGCGGAGTGGGTTTAGGTCTAGCCGATTGGGTTTGGGTCTAGCCGAGTGGGTTTGGGTCTGGCGGAGTGGGTTTGGGTCTAGTGGTGTGGGTTTGGGTCTAGCCGAGTGGGTTTGGGTCTAGCCGAGTGGGTTTGGGTGTAGCTGAGTGGGTTTGTGTCTAGCGGAGTGGGTTTGGGTCTAGCCGAGTGGGTTTGGATCTAGCCGAGTGGGTTTGGGTCTCGCCGAGTTAGTTTGGGTGTAGCCGAGAGGGTTTGGGTCTAGCCGAGCGGGTTTGGGTCTAGCCATGTGGGTTTGGGTCTAGCCGAGTGGGTTTGGGTCTAGCGGAGTGGGTTTGGGTCTATCGGAGTGGGTTTGGGACTAGCCTAGAGGGTTTGGGTCTATCCGAGTGGGTTTGGGTCTAGCCGAGAGGGTTTGGGTCTAGCGGAGTGGGTTTGGGTCTAGCGGAGTGGGTTTGCGTCTGGCCGAGTGGGTTTGGGTCTAGCCGAGTCCGTTTGGGTCTAGCTGAGTGGGTTTGGGACTAGCCGAGTGGGTTTGGGTCTAGCCGAGTGGGTTTGGGTCTAGCCGAGTGGGTTTGGGTCTAGCGCAGTGGGTTTGGGTCTAGTCGAGTGGGTTTGGGTCTAGCGGTGTGGGTTTGGGTCTAGCCGATTGGGTTTGGGTGTAGCCGAGTGGGTTTGGGTCCAGCCGAGTGGGTTCGGGTCTAGCGCAGTGGGTTTGGGTCTAGTCGAGTGGGTTTGGGTCTAGCGGTGTGGGTTTGGGTCTAGCCGATTGGGTTTGGGTGTAGCCGAGTGGGTTTGGGTCTAACCCAGTGGGTTTGGGTCTAGCCGAGTGGGTTTGGGTCTAGCCGAGTGGGTTTGGATCCAGCCGAGTGGGTTTGGGTGTAGCCGAGTGGGTTTGGGTCCAGCCGATTGGGTTTGGGTCTAGCCGAGTCTGTTTGGGTCTAGCCGAGTGGGTTTGGGTGCAGCCGAGTGGGTTTGGGTCTAGCCGAGTGTGTTTGGGTCCAGTCGAGTGGGTTTGGGTCTAGCCGAGTGGGTTTGGGTCTAGCCGAGTGGGTTTGGGCCTAGCCGCGTGGGTTTGGGTCTAGCGGAGTGGGTTCGGGTCTAGCGGAGTGGGCTTGGGTCTAGCCGAGTGGGTTTGGGCCTAGCGGAGTGGGTTTGGGTCTAGCCGAGTGGGTTTGGTTCTAGCGAGTGGGTTTGCGTCTAGCTGAGTGCGTTTGGGTCTAGCGGAGTGGGTTTGGGTGTAGCCGAGTGGATTTGGGTCTAGCCGAGTGGGTTTGGGTCTGGACGAGTGGGTTTGTGTCTAGCCGAGTGGGTTCGGTCTAGCCGAGTGGGTTTGGGTCTAGCCGAGTGGGTGTGGGTCTAGCGGAGTGGGTTTGGGACTAGCCTAGAGGGTTTGGGTCTATCCGAGTGGGTTTGTGTCTAGCCGAGAGGGTTTGGGTCTAGTGGAGTGGGTTTGGGTCTAGCGGAGTGGGTTTGCGTCTAGCCGAGTGGGTTTGGGTCTAGCCGAGTCCGTTTGGGTCTAGCCGAGTGGGTTTGGGACTAGCCGAGTGGGTTTGGGTCTAGCCGAGTGGGTTTGGGTCTAGCCGAGTGGGTTTGGGTCTAGCGCAGTGGGTTTGGGTCTAGTCGAGTGGGTTTGGGTCTAGCGGTGTGGGTTTGGGTCTAGCCGATTGGGTTTGGGTGTAGCCGAGTGGGTTTGGGTCCAGCCGAGTGGGTTTGGGTCTTGCGCAGTGGGTTTGGGTCTGGTCGAGTGGGTTTGGGTCTAGCGGTGTGGGTTTGGGTCTAGGCGATTGGGTTTGGGTGTAGCCGAGTGGGTTTGGGTCTAGCCCAGTGGGTTTGGGTCTAGCCGAGTGGGTTTGGGTCTAGCCGAGTGGGTTTGGGTCCAGCCGAGTGGGTTTGGGTGTAGCCGAGTGGGTTTGGGTCCAGCCGATTGGGTTTGGGTCTAGCCGAGTGTGTTTGGGTCTAGCCGAGTGGGTTTGGGTGCAGCCGAGTGGGTTTGGGTCTAGCCGAGTGTGTTTGGGTCTAGTCGAGTGGGTTTGGGTCTAGCCGAGTGGGTTTTGGTCTAGCCGAGTGGGTTTGGGCCTAGCCGCGTGGGTTTGGGTCTAGCGGAGTGGGTTTGGGTCTAGCGGAGTGGGCTTGGGTCTAGCCGAGTGGGCTTGGGCCTAGCCGAGTGGGTTTGGGTCTAGCCGAGTGGGTTTGGTTCTAGCGAGTGGGTTTGCGTCTAGCTGAGTGGGTTTGGGTCTAGCGGAGTGGGTTTGGGTGTAGCCGAGTGGATTTGGGTCTAGCCGAGTGGGTTTGGGTCTAGACGAGTGGGTTTGGGTCTAGCCGAGTGGGTTTCGGTCTAGCCGAGTGGGTTTGGGTCTAGCGGAGTGGGTTTGGGTCTAGCCGAGTCCGTTTGGTTCTAGCCGAGTGGGTTTGGGACTAGCAGAGTGGGTTTGGGTCTAGCGGGGTCGGTTTGGTTCTAGCGGAGTGGGTTTAGGTCTAGCCGATTGGGTTTGGGTCTAGCCGAGTGGGTTTGGGTCTGGCGGAGTGGGTTTGGGTCTAGTGGTGTGGGTTTGGGTCTAGCCGAGTGGGTTTGGGTCTAGCCGAGTGGGTTTGGGTGTAGCTGAGTGGGTTTGTGTCTAGCGGAGTGGGTTTGGGTCTAGCGGAGTGGGTTTGGTTGTAGCCAAGTGGGTTTGGGTCTAGCCGAGTGGGTTTGGGCCTAGACGAGTGGGTTTAGTTTTAGCCGAGTGGGTTTCGGTGTAGCCGAGTGGGTTTGGGTCTAGCGGAGTGGGTTTGTGTCTAGCGGAGTGGGTTTGGGTCTAGCGGAGTGGGTTTGGGTCTGGCCGAGTGGGTTTGGGTCTAGCGGTGTGGGTTTGGGTCTAGCCGAGTGGGTTTGGGTCTAGCCGAGTGGGTTTGGATCTAGCCGAGTGGGTTTGGGTCTAGCCGAGTTAGTTTGGGTGTAGCCGAGAGGGTTTGGGTCTAGCCGAGCGGGTTTGGGTCTAGCCATGTGGGTTTGGGTCTAGCCGAGTGGGTTTGGGTCTAGCGGAGTGGGTTTGGGTCTATCGGAGTGGGTTTGGGACTAGCCTAGAGGGTTTGGGTCTATCCGAGTGGGTTTGGGTCTAGCCGAGAGGGTTTGGGTCTAGCGGAGTGGGTTTGGGTCTAGCGGAGTGGGTTTGGGTCTAGCGGAGTGGGTTTGCGTCTAGCCGAGTGGGTTTGGGTCTAGCCGAGTCCGTTTGGGTCTAGCTGAGTGGGTTTGGGACTAGCCGAGTGGGTTTGGGTCTAGCCGAGTGGGTTTGGGTCTAGCGCAGTGGGTTTGGGTCTAGTCGAGTGGGTTTGGGTCTAGCGGTGTGGGTTTGGGTCTAGCCGATTGGGTTTGGGTGTAGCCGAGTGGGTTTGGGTCCAGCCGAGTGGGTTTGGGTCTAGCGCAGTGGGTTTGGGTCTAGTCGAGTGGGTTTGGGTCTAGCGGTGTGGGTTTGGGTCTAGCCGATTGGGTTTGGGTGTAGCCGAGTGGGTTTGGGTCTAACCCAGTGGGTTTGAGTCTAGCCGAGTGGGTTTGGGTCTAGCCGAGTGGGTTTGGGTCTAGCCGAGTGGGTTTGGGTCCAGCCGATTGGGTTTGGGTCTAGCCGAGTGTGTTTGGGTCTAGCCTAGTGGGTTTGGGTGCAGCCGAGTGGGTTTGGGTCTTGCCGAGTGTGTTTGGGTCTAGTCGAGTGGGTTTGGGTCTAGCCGAGTGGGTTTGGGTCTAGCCGAGTGGGTTTAGAAACATAGAAACATAGAAAATAGGTGCAGGAGTAGGTCATTCGGCCCTTCGAGCCTGCACCGCCATTCAATGTGATCATGGCTGATCATCCAACTCAGTATCCCGTACCTGCCTTCTCTCCATACCCCCTGATCCCTTTAGCCACAAGTGCCACATCTAACGCCCTCTTAAATATAGCCAATGAACTGGCCTCAACTACCTTCTGTGGCAGAGAATTCCAGAGACTCACCACTCTCTGTGTAAAGAATGTTTTCCTCATTTCGGTCCTAAAGGAATTCCCCCTTATCCTTAGACTGTGACCCCTTGTTCTGGACTCCCCCAACATCGGGAACAATCTCCCAGCATCTAGCTTGTCCAACCCCTTAAGAATTTTGTAGGTTTCTATAAGATCCCCCCTCAATCTTCTAAATTCCATCGAGTACAAACCGAGTCTATCCAATCTTTCCTCATATGAAAGTCCTGACATCCCAGGAATCAGTCTGGTGAATCTTCTCTGTACCCCCTCTATGGCAAGGATGTTTGGGCCTAGCCGCGTGGGTTTGGGTCTAGCGGAGTGGGTTTGGGTCTAGCGGAGTGGGCTTGGGTCTAGCCGAGTGGGTTTGGGCCTAGCCGAGTGGGTTTGGGTCTAGCCGAGTGGGTTTGGTTCTAGCGAGTGGGTTTGCGTCTAGCTGAGTGGGTTTGGGTCTAGCGGAGTGGGTTTGGGTGTAGCCGAGTGGATTTGGGTCTAGCCGAGTGGGTTTGGGTCTAGACGAGTGGGTTTGGGTCTAGCCGAGTGGGTTTCGGTCTAGCCGAGTGGGTTTGGGTCTAGCGGAGTGGGTTTGGGTCTAGCCGAGTCCGTTTGGTTCTAGCCGAGTGGGTTTGGGACTAGCAGAGTGGGTTTGGGTCAAGCGGGGTGGGTTTGGTTCTAGCGGAGTGGGTTTAGGTCTAGCCGATTGGGTTTGGGTCTAGCCGAGTGGGTTTGGGTCTGGCGGAGTGGGTTTGGGTCTAGTGGAGTGGGTTTGGGTCTAGCCGAGTGGGTTTGGGTCTAGCCGAGTGGGTTTGGGTGTAGCTGAGTGGGTTTGTGTCTAGCGGAGTGGGTTTGGGTCTTGCGGAGTGGGTTTGGGGATAGCGGAGTGGGTTTGGGTCTAGCCGAGTGCGTTTGGGTCTAGCCGAGTTGGTTTGGGTCTAGCGGAGTGGGTTTGGGTCCAGCCGAGTGGGTTTGGGTCTAGCGGAGTGGGTTTGGGTCTAGTCGAGTGGGTTTGGGTCTAGCGGTGTGGGTTTGGGTCTAGCCGAGTGGGTTTGGGTCTAGCCGAGTGGGTTTGGGTCTAGCCCAGTGGGTTTGGGTCTAGCCAAGTGGGTTTGGGTCTAGCCGAGTGGGTTTGGGGCTAGCGGAGTGGGTTTGGGTGTAGCCGAGTGGGTTTGGGTCCAGCCGAGTGGGTTTGGGTCTAGCCGAGTGTGTTTGGGTCTACCCGAGTGGGTTTGGGTGCAGCCGAGTGGGTTTTTGGGTGCAGCCGAGTGCGTTTGGGTCTAGTCGAGTGGGTTTGGGTCTAGCCGAGTGGGTTTGGGTCTAGCCGAGTGGGTTTGGGCCTAGCCGCGTGGGCTTGGGTCTAGCCGAGTGGGTTTGGGTCTAGCCGAGTGGGTTTGGGTCTAGCCGTGTGGGTTTGGGTCTATCCGAATGGGTTTCGGTCTAGGCATGTGGGTTTGGGTCTAGCCGAATGGGTTAGGGTCTAGCGGAATGGGTTTGGGTGTAGCCGCATGGGTTTGGGTCTAGCCGAGTGGGTTTGGGTCTAGCCGAGTGGGTTTGGGTCTAGCCGAGTGGGTTTGAGTCTTGCCGAGTGGGTTTGGGTCTAGCGGAGTTGGTTTGGGTGTAGCCGAGTGGGTTTGGGTGTAGCCGAGTGGGTTTGGGTCTAGCCGACTGGGTTTGGGTCTAGCCGAGTGGGTTTGGGTCTAGCCGAGTGGGTTTGGGTCTAGCCGAGTGGGTTTTCGACTAGCCGAGTGGGTTTGGGTCTAGCGGAGTGGGTTTGGGTGTAGCCGAGTGGGTTTGGGTGCAGCCGAGTGGGTTTGGGTCTGGATGAGTGGGTTTGGGTCTAGCCGAGTGGGTTTGGGTCTAGCCGAGTGGGTTTGGGTCTGGCCTAGTGGGTTTGGGTCTAGCCAAGTGGGTTTGGGTCTAGCGGAGTGGGTTTGGGTCTAGCGGAGTGGGGTTGGGTCTAGCCGAGTGGGTTTGGGTCTAACCGAGTGGGTTTGTGTCTAGCGGAGTGGGTTTGTGTCTAGCGGAGTGGGTTTGGGTCTAGCGGAGTGGGATTGGGTCTAGCCGAGTGGGTTTGGGTCTAGCCGAGTGGGTTTGGGAGTAGCCGAGTGGGTTTGGGTCTAGCCGAGTGGGTTTGGGTCTAGCTGAATGGGTTTGGGTCTAGCCGAGTGGGTTTGGGTCTAGCCGAGTGGGTTTGGGTCTAGCCGACAGGGTTTGGGTGTAGCCGAGTGGGTTTGGGCCTAGCCGAGTGGGTTTGTGCGTGGCCGAGTGGGTTTGGGTCTAGTGGTGTGGGTTTGGGTGTAGCTGAGTGGGTTTGGGACAAGCCGAGTGGGTTTGGGTCTAGCCGAGTGGGTTTGGGTCTAGCGGAGTGGGTTTGGGTCTAGCCGAGTGCGTTTGGGTCTAGCCGAGTTGGTTTGGGTCTAGCGGAGTGGGTTTGGGTCCAGCCGAGTGGGTTTGGGTCTAGCGGAGTGGGTTTGGGTCTAGTCGAGTGGGTTTGGGTCTAGCGGTGTGGGTTTGGGTCTAGCCGAGTGGGTTTGGGTGTAGCCGAGTGGGTTTGGGTCTAGCCCAGTGGGTTTGGGTCCAGCCAAGTGGGTTTGGGTCTAGCCGAGTGGGTTTGGGCCTAGCGGAGTGGGTTTGGGTGTAGCCGAGTGGGTTTGGGTCCAGCCGAGTGGGTTTGGGTCTAGCCGAGTGTGTTTGGGTCTAGCCGAGTGGGTTTGGGTGCAGCCGAGTGGGTTTGGGTTTAGCCGAGTGTGTTTGGGTCTAGTCGAGTGGGTTTGGGTCTGGCCGAGTGGGTTTGGGTCTAGCCGAGTGGGTTTGGGCCTAGCCGCGTGGGTTTGGGTCTAGCGGAGTGTGTTTGGGTCTAGCGGAGTGGGCTTGGGTCTAGCCGAGTGGGTATGGGCCTAGCCGAGTGGGTTTGGGTCTAGCCGAGTGGGTTTGGGTCTAGCCGAGTGGGTTTGGGTCTAGCCGAGTGGGTTTGGGTCTAGCCGTGTGGGTTTGGGTCTAGCCAATTGGGTTTCGGTCTAGGCATGTGGGTTTGGGTCTAGCCGAGTGGGTTAGGGTCTAGCGGAATGGGTTTGGGTGTAGCCGCATGGGTTTGGGTCTAGCCGAGTGGGTTTGGGTCTAGCTGAATGGGTTTGGGTCTAGCCGAGTGGGTTTGGGTCCAGCCGAGTGGGTTTGGGTCTAGCTGAATGGGTTTGGGTCTAGCCGAGTGGGTTTGGGTCTAGCCGAGTGGGTTTGGGTCTAGCCGACAGGGTTTGGGTGTAGCCGAGTGGGTTTGGGTCTAGCCGAGTGGGTTTGTGCCTAGCCGAGTGGGTTTGGGTCTAGCGGTGTGGGTTTGGGTGTAGCTGAGTGGGTTTGGGACAAGCCGAGTGGGTTTGGGTGTAGCCGAGTGGGTTTGGGTCTAGCGGAGTGGGTTTGGGTCTAGCCGAGTGCGTTTGGGTCTAGCCGAGTTGGTTTGGGTCTAGCGGAGTGGGTTTGGGTCCAGCCGAGTGGGTTTGGGTCTAGCGGAGTGGGTTTGGGTCTAGCCGAGTGGGTGTGGGTGTAGCCGAGTGGGTTTGGGTCTAGCCCAGTGGGTTTGGGTCCAGCCAAGTGGGTTTGGGTCTAGCCGAGTGGGTTTGGGCCTAGCGGAGTGGGTTTGGGTGTAGCCGAGTGGGTTTGGGTCCAGCCGAGTGGGTTTGGGTCTAGCCGAGTGTGTTTGGGTCTAGCCGAGTGGGTTTGGGTGCAGCCGAGTGGGTTTGGGTTTAGCCGAGTGTGTTTGGGTCTAGTCGAGTGGGTTTGGGTCTAGCCGAGTGGGTTTGGGTCTAGCCGTGTGGGTTTGGGTCTAGCCGATTGGGTTTCGGTCTAGGCAAGTGGGTTTGGGTCTAGCCGAGTGGGTTAGGGTCTAGCGGAATGTGTTTGGGTGTAGCCGCATGGGTTTGGGTCTAGCCGAGTGGGTTTGGGTATAGCCGAGTGGGTTTGGGTCTAGCCGAGCGGGTTTGAGTCTTGCCGAGTGGGTTTGGGTCTAGCGGAGTTGGTTTGGGTGTAGCCGAGTGGGTTTGGGTGTAGCCGAGTGGGTTTGGGTCTAGCTGACTGGGTTTGGGTCTAGCCGAGTGGGTTTCGGTCTAGCCGAGTGGGTTTGGGTCTAGCCGAGTGGGTTTTCGTCTAGCCGAGTGGGTTTGGGTCTAGCGGAGTGGGTTTGGGTGTAGCCGAGTGGGTTTGGGTGTAGCCGAGTGGGTTTGGGTCTGGATGAGTGGGTTTGGGTCTATCCGAGTGGGTTTGGGTCTAGCCGAGTGGGTTTGGGTCTAGCCTAGTGGGTTTGGGTCTAGCCACGTGGGTTTGGGTCTAGCGGAGTGGGTTTGGGTCTAGCGGAGTGGGGTTGGGTCTAGCCGAGTGGGTTTGGGTCTAACCGAGTGGGTTTGTGTCTAGCGGAGTGGGTTTGTGTCTAGTGGAGTGGGTTTGGGTCTAGCGGAGTGGGATTGGGTCTAGCCGAGTGGGTTTGGGTCTAGCCGAGTGGGTTTGGGAGTAGCCGAGTGGGTTTGGGTCTAGCCGAGTGGGTTTGGGTCGAGCTGAATGGGTTTGGGTCTAGCCGAGTGGGTTTGGGTCTAGCCGAGTGGGTTTGGGTCTAGCCGACAGGGTTTGGGTGTAGCCGAGTGGGTTTGGGTCTAGCCGAGTGGGTTTGTGCCTAGCCGAGTGGGTTTGGGTCTAGCGGTGTGGGTTTGGGTGTAGCTGAGTGGGTTTGGGACAAGCCGAGTGGGTTTGGGTCTAGCCGAGTGGGTTTGGGTCTAGCCAAATGGGTTTGGGTCTACCCGAGTGGGTTTGGGTCTACCCGAGTGGGTTTGGGTCTAGCCGAGTGGGTTTGGGGCTAGCCGAGTGGGTTTGGGTGTAGCCGAGTGGGTTTGGGTCTAGCGGAGTGGGTTTAGGTGTAGCCGAGTGGGTTTAGGTGTAGCCGAGTGGGTTTGGGTCTAGCCGAGTGGGTTTGGGTCTAGCCGAGTGGGTTTGGGTCTAGCCGAGTGGGTTTGGGTCCAGCCGAGTGGGTTTGGGTCCAGCCGAGTGGGTTTGGGTCTAGCGGAGTGGGTTTGGGTCTAGCCGAGTGGGTTTGGGTCTAGCGGTGTGGGTTTGGGTCTAGCCGAGTGGGTTTGGGTCTAGCCGAGTTGGTTTGGGTCTAGCGGAGTGGGTTTGGGTCCAGCCGAGTGGGTTTGGGTCTAGCGGAGTGGGTTTGGGTCTAGTCGAGTGGGTTTGGGTCTAGCGGTGTGGGTTTGGGTCTAGCCGAGTGGGTTTGGGTGTAGCCGAGTGGGTTTGGGTCTAGCCCAGTGGGTTTGGGTCCAGCCAAGTGGGTTTGGGTCTAGCCGAGTGGGTTTGGGCCTAGCGGAGTGGGTTTGGGTGTAGCCGAGTGGGTTTGGGTCCAGCCGAGTGGGTTTGGGTCTAGCCGAGTGTGTTTGGGTCTAGCCGAGTGGGTTTGGGTGCAGCCGAGTGGGTTTGGGTTTAGCCGAGTGTGTTTGGGTCTAGTCGAGTGGGTTTGGGTCTGGCCGAGTGGGTTTGGGTCTAGCCGAGTGGGTTTGGGCCTAGCCGCGTGGGTTTGGGTCTAGCGGAGTGTGTTTGGGTCTAGCGGAGTGGGCTTGGGTCTAGCCGAGTGGGTTTGGGCCTAGCCGAGTGGGTTTGGGTCTAGCCGAGTGGGTTTGGGTCTAGCCGAGTGGGTTTGGGTCTAGCCGAGTGGGTTTGGGTCTAGCCGTGTGGGTTTGGGTCTAGCCAATTGGGTTTCGGTCTAGGCATGTGGGTTTGGGTCTAGCCGAGTGGGTTAGGGTCTAGCGGAATGGGTTTGGGTGTAGCCGCATGGGTTTGGGTCTAGCCGAGTGGGTTTGGGTCTAGCTGAATGGGTTTGGGTCTAGCCGAGTGGGTTTGGGTCCAGCCGAGTGGGTTTGGGTCTAGCTGAATGGGTTTGGGTCTAGCCGAGTGGGTTTGGGTCTAGCCGAGTGGGTTTGGGTCTAGCCGACAGGGTTTGGGTGTAGCCGAGTGGGTTTGGGTCTAGCCGAGTGGGTTTGTGCCTAGCCGAGTGGGTTTGGGTCTAGCGGTGTGGGTTTGGGTGTAGCTGAGTGGGTTTGGGACAAGCCGAGTGGGTTTGGGTGTAGCCGAGTGGGTTTGGGTCTAGCGGAGTGGGTTTGGGTCTAGCCTAGTGCGTTTGGGTCTAGCCGAGTTGGTTTGGGTCTAGCGGAGTGGGTTTGGGTCCAGCCGAGTGGGTTTGGGTCTAGCGGAGTGGGTTTGGGTCTAGCCGAGTGGGTGTGGGTGTAGCCGAGTGGGTTTGGGTCTAGCCCAGTGGGTTTGGGTCCAGCCAAGTGGGTTTGGGTCTAGCCGAGTGGGTTTGGGCCTAGCGGAGTGGGTTTGGGTGTAGCCGAGTGGGTTTGGGTCCAGCCGAGTGGGTTTGGGTCTAGCCGAGTGTGTTTGGGTCTAGCCGAGTGGGTTTGGGTGCAGCCGAGTGGGTTTGGGTTTAGCCGAGTGTGTTTGGGTCTAGTCGAGTGGGTTTGGGTCTAGCCGAGTGGGTTTGGGTCTAGCCGTGTGGGTTTGGGTCTAGCCGATTGGGTTTCGGTCTAGGCAAGTGGGTTTGGGTCTAGCCGAGTGGGTTAGGGTCTAGCGGAATGTGTTTGGGTGTAGCCGCATGGGTTTGGGTCTAGCCGAGTGGGTTTGGGTATAGCCGAGTGGGTTTGGGTCTAGCCGAGCGGGTTTGAGTCTTGCCGAGTGGGTTTGGGTCTAGCGGAGTTGGTTTGGGTGTAGCCGAGTGGGTTTGGGTGTAGCCGAGTGGGTTTGGGTCTAGCTGACTGGGTTTGGGTCTAGCCGAGTGGGTTTCGGTCTAGCCGAGTGGGTTTGGGTCTAGCCGAGTGGGTTTTCGTCTAGCCGAGTGGGTTTGGGTCTAGCGGAGTGGGTTTGGGTGTAGCCGAGTGGGTTTGGGTGTAGCCGAGTGGGTTTGGGTCTGGATGAGTGGGTTTGGGTCTATCCGAGTGGGTTTGGGTCTAGCCGAGTGGGTTTGGGTCTAGCCTAGTGGGTTTGGGTCTAGCCACGTGGGTTTGGGTCTAGCGGAGTGGGTTTGGGTCTAGCGGAGTGGGGTTGGGTCTAGCCGAGTGGGTTTGGGTCTAACCGAGTGGGTTTGTGTCTAGCGGAGTGGGTTTGTGTCTAGTGGAGTGGGTTTGGGTCTAGCGGAGTGGGATTGGGTCTAGCCGAGTGGGTTTGGGTCTAGCCGAGTGGGTTTGGGAGTAGCCGAGTGGGTTTGGGTCTAGCCGAGTGGGTTTGGGTCGAGCTGAATGGGTTTGGGTCTAGCCGAGTGGGTTTGGGTCTAGCCGAGTGGGTTTGGGTCTAGCCGACAGGGTTTGGGTGTAGCCGAGTGGGTTTGGGTCTAGCCGAGTGGGTTTGTGCCTAGCCGAGTGGGTTTGGGTCTAGCGGTGTGGGTTTGGGTGTAGCTGAGTGGGTTTGGGACAAGCCGAGTGGGTTTGGGTCTAGCCGAGTGGGTTTGGGTCTAGCCAAATGGGTTTGGGTCTACCCGAGTGGGTTTGGGTCTACCCGAGTGGGTTTGGGTCTAGCCGAGTGGGTTTGGGGCTAGCCGAGTGGGTTTGGGTGTAGCCGAGTGGGTTTGGGTCTAGCGGAGTGGGTTTAGGTGTAGCCGAGTGGGTTTAGGTGTAGCCGAGTGGGTTTGGGTCTAGCCGAGTGGGTTTGGGTCTAGCCGAGTGGGTTTGGGTCTAGCCGAGTGGGTTTGGGTCCAGCCGAGTGGGTTTGGGTCCAGCCGAGTGGGTTTGGGTCTAGCGGAGTGGGTTTGGGTCTAGCCGAGTGGGTTTGGGTCTAGCGGTGTGGGTTTGGGTCTAGCCGAGTGGGTTTGGGTCTAGCCGAGTGGGTTTGGGTCTAGCCGAGTGGGTTTGGATCTAGCCGAGTGGGTTTGGGTCTAGCCGAGTTAGTTTGGGTGTAGCCGAGAGTATTTGGGTCTAGCCGAGCGGGTTTGGGTCTAGCCATGTGGGTTTGGGTCTAGCCGAGTGGGTTTGGGTCTAGCCGAGTGGGTTTGGGTCTAGCGGAGTGGGTTTGGGACTAGCCTAGAGGGTTTGGGTCTATCCGAGTGGGTTTTGGTCTAGCCGAGAGGGTTTGGGTCTAGCGGAGTGGGTTTGGGTCTAGCGGAGTGGGTTTGCGTCTAGCCGAGTGGGTTTGGGTCTAGCCGAGTCCGTTTGGGTCTAGCCGAGTGGGTTTGGGACTAGCCGAGTGGGTTTGGGTCTAGCCGAGTGGGTTTGGGTCTAGCCAAGTGGGTTTGGGTCTAGCGGAGTGGGTTTGGGTGTAGCCGAGTGGGTTTGGGTCTAGCCGAGTGGGTTTGGGTCTGGCCGAGTGGGTTTGGGTGTAGCCGAGTGGGTTTGGTTCTAGCCGAGTGGGTTTGGGTCTAGCTGAGTGGGTTTGGGTCTAGCCGAGTGTGTTTGGGTCTAGCCGAGTAGGTTTGGGTCTAGCTGAGTGGGTTTGGGTCTAGCCGAGTGGGTATCGTTCTAGCCGAGTGGGTTTGGGTCTAGCGGAGTGGGTTTGGGTCTAGCCGAGTCCGTTTGCGTCTAGCCGAGTGGGTTTGGGACTAGCCAAGTGGGTTTGGGTCAAGCGAGGTGGGTTTGGTTCTAGCGGAGTGGGTTTGGGTCTAGCCGATTGGGTTTGGGTCTGGCGGAGTGGGTTTGGCTCTAGTGGAGTGGGTTTGGGTGTAGCCGAGTGGGTTTGGGTCTAGCCGAGTGGGTTTGGGTCCAGCCGAGTGGGTTTGGGTCTAGCTGAGTGGGTTTGGGTCTAGCCGAGTGTGTTTGGGTCTAGCCGAGTGGGTTTGCGTCTAGCTGAGTGGGTTTGGGTCTAGCGGAGTGGGTTTGGGTGTAGCCGAGTGGGTTTGGGTCTAGCCGAGTGGGTTTGGGTCTAGACGAGTGGGTTTGGGTCTAGCCGAGTGGGTATCGTTCTAGCCGAGTGGGTTTGGGTCTAGCAGAGTGGGTTTGGGTCTAGCCGAGTCCGTTTGGTTCTAGCCGAGTGGGTTTGGGTCAAGCCGATTGGGTTTGGGTCTGGCCATGTGGGTTTGGGTCTAGCCGAGTGGGTTAGGGTCTAGCGGAGTGGGTTTGGGAGTAGCCGCGTGGGTTTGGATGTAGCCGAGTGGGTTTGGGTCTAGTCGAGTGGGTTTGGGTCTAGCCGAGTGGGTTTGGGTCTAGCCGAGTTGGTTTGGGTCTAGCATAGTGGGTTTGGGTCTAGCGGAGTGGGTTTGGGTGTAGCCGCGTGGGTTTGGGTCTAGCCGAGTGGGTTTGGGTCTAGCCGAGTGGGTTTGGGTCTAGCCGAGTTGGTTTGGGTCTAGCGGAGTGGGTTTGGGTCTAGCGGAGTGGGTTTGGGTCTAGCGGAGTGGGTTTGGGTGTAGCCGAGTGGGTTTGGGACTAGCCGAGTGGGTTTGGGTCTAGCCGAGTGGGTTTGGGTCTAGCCGAATGGGTTTTGGTCTAGCCGAGTGGGTTTGGGTCTAGCCGAGTGGGTTTGCGTCTAGCCGAATGGGTTTGGGTCTAGCTGAGTGGGTTTGGCTCTAGCCGAGTGGGTTTGGGTCTAGCGGAGTGGGTTAGGGTCTAGCGGAGTGGGTTTGGGTCCAGCCGAGTGGGTTTGGGTCCAGCCGAGTGGGTTTGGGTCCAGCCGAGTGGGTTTGGGTCTAGCGGAGTGGGTTTGGGTCTAGCCGAGTGGGTTTGGGTCTAGCGGTGTGGGTTTGGGTCTAGCCGAGTGGGTTTGGGTCTAGCCGAGTGGGTTGGGGAGTAGCCGAGTGGGTTTGGGTCTAGCCGAGTGGGTTTGGGTCTAGCTGAATGGGTTTGGGTCTAGCCGAGTGGGTTTGGGTCTAGCCGAGTGGGTTTGGGTCTAGCCGAGTGGGTTTGGGTCTAGCCGACAGGGTTTGGTTGTAGCCGAGTGGGTATGGGTCTAGCCGAGTGGGTTTGTGCCTAGCCGAGTGGGTTTGGGTCTAGCGGTGTGGGTTTGGGTGTAGCTGAGTGGGTTTGGGACAAGCCGAGTGGGTTTGGGTCTAGCCGAGTGGGTTTGGGTCTAGCCGAATGGGTTTGGGTCTACCCGAGTGGGTTTGGGTCTACCCGAGTGGGTTTGGGTCTAGCCGAGTGGGTTTGGGGCTAGCCGAGTGGGTTTGGGTGTAGCCGAGTGGGTTTGGGTCTAGCGGAGTGGGTTTAGGTGTAGCCGAGTGGGTTTAGGTGTAGCCGAGTGGGTTTGGGTCTAGCCGAGTGGGTTTGGGTCTAGGCGAGTGGGTTTGGGTCTAGCCGAGTGGGTTTGGGTCCAGCCGAGTGGGTTTGGGTCCAGCCGAGTCGGTTTGGGTCTAGCGGAGTGGGTTTGGGTCTAGCCGAGTGGGTTTGGGTCTGGCGGTGTGGGTTTGGGTCTAGCCGAGTGGGTTTGGGTCCAGCCGAGTCGGTTTGGGTCTAGCGGAGTGGGTTTGGGTCTAGCCGAGTGGGTTTGGGTCTGGCGGTGTGGGTTTGGGTCTAGCCGAGTGGGTTTGGGTCTAGCCGAGTGGGTTTGGGTCTGGCCGAGTGGGTTTGGATCTAGCCGAGTGGGTTTGGGTCTAGCCGAGTTAGTTTGGGTGTAGCCGAGAGTGTTTGGGTCTAGCCGAGCGGGTTTGGGTCTAGCCATGTGGGTTTGGGTCAGCCGAGTGGGTTTGGGTCTAGCCGAGTGGGTTTGGGTCTAGCGGAGTGGGTTTGGGGCTAGCCTAGAGGGTTTGGGTCTATCCGAGTGGGTTTGGGTCTAGCCGAGAGGGTTTGGGTCTAGCGGAGTGGGTTTGGGTCTAGCGGAGTGGGTTTGCGTCTAGCCGAGTGGGTTTGGGTCTAGCCGAGTGGGTTTGGGTCTAGCCGAGTGGGTTTGGGACTAGCCGAGTGGGTTTGGGTCTAGCCGAGTGGGTTTGGGTCTAGCCAAGTGGGTTTGGGTCTAGCGGAGTGGGTTTGGGTGTTGCCGAGTGGGTTTGGGTCTAGCCGAGTGGGTTTGGGTCTGGCCGAGTGGGTTTGGGTGTAGCCGAGTGGGTTTGGTTCTAGCCGAGTGGGTTTGGGTCTAGCTGAGTGGGTTTGGGTCTAGCCGAGTGTGTTTGGGTCTAGCCGAGTGGGTTTTGGTCTAGCTGAGTGGGTTTGGGTCTAGCCGAGTGGGTATCGTTCTAGCCGAGTGGGTTTGGGTCTAGCGGAGTGGGTTTGGGTCTAGCCGAGTCCGTTTGCGTCTAGCCGAGTGGGTTTGGGACTAGCCAAGTGGGTTTGGGTCAAGCGAGGTGGGCTTGGTTCTAGCGGAGTGGGTTTGGGTCTAGCCGATTGGGTTTGGGTCTGGCGGAGTGGGTTTGGGTCTAGTGGAGTGGGGTTGGGTGTGGCCGAGTGGGTTTGGGTCTAGCCGAGTGGGTTTGGGTCCAGCCGAGTGGGTTTGGGTCTAGCTGAGTGGGTTTGGGTCTAGCCGAGTGTGTTTGGGTCTAGCCGAGTGGGTTTGCGTCTAGCTGAGTGGGTTTGGGTCTAGCAGAGTGGGTTTGGGTGTAGCCGAGTGGGTTTGGGTCTAGCCGAGTGGGTTTGGGTCTAGACGAGTGGGTTTGGGTCTAGCCGAGTGGGTATCGTTCTAGCCGAGTGGGTTTGGGTCTAGCGGAGTGGGTTTGGGTCTAGCCGAGTCCGTTTGGGTCTAGCCGAGTGGGTTTGGGTCAAGCCGATTGGGTTTGGGTCTAGCCATGTGGGTTTGGGTCTAGCCGAGTGGGTTAGGGTCTAGCGGAGTGGGTTTGGGAGTAGCCGCGTGGGTTTGGATGTAGCCGAGTGGGTTTGGGTCTAGCCGAGTGGGTTTGGGTCTAGCGGAGTGGGTTTGGGCCTAGCATAGTGGGTTTGGGTCTAGCGGAGTGGGTTTGGGTGTAGCCGCGTGGGTTTGGGTCTAGCCGAGTGGGTTTGGGTCTAGCCGAGTGGGTTTGGGTCTAGCCGAGTGGGTTTGGGTCTAGCGGAGTGGGTTTGGGTCTAGCGGAGTGGGTTTGGGTCTAGCGGAGTGGGTTTGGGTGTAGCCGAGTGGGTTTGGGACTAGCCGAGTGGGTTTGGGTCTAGCCGAGTGGGTTTGGGTCTAGCCGAATGGGTTTTGGTCTAGCCGAGTGGGTTTGGGTCTAGCCGAGTGGGTTTGCGTCTAGCCGAATGGGTTTGGGTCTAGCTGAGTGTGTTTGGGTCTAGCCGAGTGGGTTTGGGTCTAGCGGAGTGGGTTAGGGTCTAGCGGAGTGGGTTTGGGTCTAGTCGAGTGGGTTTGGGTCTAGCGGTGTGGGTTTGGGTCTAGCCGATTGGGTTTGGGTGTAGCCGAGTGGGTTTGGGTCCAGCCGAGTGGGTTTGGGTCTAGCGCAGTGGGTTTGGGTCTAGTCGAGTGGGTTTGGGTTTAGCGGTGTGGGTTTGGGTCAAGGCGATTGGGTTTGGGTGTAGCCGAGTGGGTTTGGGTGTAGACGAGTGGGTTTGGGTCTAGCCGAGTGGGTTTGGGTCTAGCCTAGTGGGTTTGGGTCCAGCCGAGTGGGTTTGGGTGTAGCCGAGTGGGTTTGGGTCCAGCCGATTGGGTTTGGGTCTAGCCGAGTGTGTTTGGGTCTAGCCGAGTGGGTTTGGGTGCAGCCGAGTGGGTTTGGGTCTAGCCGAGTGTGTTTGGGTCTAGTCGAGTGGGTTTGGGTCTAGCCGAGTGGGTTTGGGTCTAGCCGAGTGGGTTTTGGTCTAGCCGAGTGGGTTTGGGCCTAGCCGCGTGGGTTTGGGTCTAGCGGAGTGGGTTTGGGTCTAGCGGAGTGGGCTTGGGTCTAGCCGAGTGGGCTTGGGCCTAGCCGAGTGGGTTTGGGTCTAGCCGAGTGGGCTTGGTTCTAGCGAGTGGGTTTGCGTCTAGCTGAGTGGGTTTGGGTCTAGCGGAGTGGGTTTGGGTGTAGCCGAGTGGATTTGGGTCTAGCCGAGTGGGTTTGGGTCTAGACGAGTGGGTTTGGGTCTAGCCTAGTGGGTTTGGGTCTAGCCAAGTGGGTTTGGGTCTAGCGGAGTGGGTTTGGGTCTAGCAGAGTGGGGTTGTGTCTAGCCGAGTGGGTTTGGGTCTAACCGAGTGGGTTTGTGTCTAGCGGAGTGGGTTTGTGTCTAGCGGAGTGGGTTTGGGTCTAGCGGAGTGGGATTGGGTCTAGCCGAGTGGGTTTGGGTCTAGCCGAGTGGGTTTGGGAGTAGCCGAGTGGGTTTGGGTCTAGCCGAGTGGGTTTGGGTCTAGCTGAATGGGTTTGGGTCTAGCCGAGTGGGTTTGGGTCTAGCCGAGTGGGTTTGGGTCTAGCCGACAGGGTTTGGGTGTAGCCGAGTGGGTTTGGGTCTAGCCGAGTGGGTTTGTGCCTAGCCGAGTGGGTTTGGGTCTAGCGGTGTGGGTTTGGGTGTAGCTGAGTGGGTTTGGGACAAGCCGAGTGGGTTTGGGTCTAGCCGAGTGGGTTTGGGTCTAGCGGAGTGGGTTTGGGTCTAGCCGAGTGCGTTTGGGTCTAGCCGAGTTGGTTTGGGTCTAGCGGAGTGGGTTTGGGTCCAGCCGAGTGGGTTTGGGTCTAGCGGAGTGGGTTTGGGTCTAGTCGAGTGGGTTTGGGTCTAGCGGTGTGGGTTTGGGTCTAGCCGAGTGGGTTTGGGTGTAGCCGAGTGGGTTTGGGTCTAGCCGAGTGTGTTTGGGTCTAGCCGAGTGGGTTTGGGTGCAGCCGAGTGGGTTTGGGTTTAGCCGAGTGTGTTTGGGTCTAGTCGAGTGGGTTTGGGTCTAGCCGAGTGGGTTTGGGTCTAGCCGAGTGGGTTTGGGCCTAGCCGCGTGGGTTTGGGTCTAGCGGAGTGTGTTTGGGTCTAGCGGAGTGGGCTTGGGTCTAGCCGAGTGGGTTTGGGCCTAGCCGAGTGGGTTTGGGTCTAGCCGAGTGGGTTTGGGTCTAGCCGAGTGGGTTTGGGTCTAGCCGAGTGGGTTTGGGTCTAGCCGTGTGGGTTTGGGTCTAGCCGATTGGGTTTCGGTCTAGGCATGTGGGTTTGGGTCTAGCCGAGTGGGTTAGGGTCTAGCGGAATGGGTTTGGGTGTAGCCGCATGGGTTTGGGTCTAGCCGAGTGGGTTTGGGTCTAGCCGAGTGGGTTTGGGTCTAGCCGAGTGGGTTTGAGTCTTGCCGAGTGGGTTTGGGTCTAGCGGAGTTGGTTTGGGTGTAGCCGAGTGGGTTTGGGTGTAGCCGAGTGGGTTTGGGTCTAGCTGACTGGGTTTGGGTCTAGCCGAGTGGGTTTGGGTCTAGCCTAGTGGGTTTGGGTCTAGCCACGTGGGTTTGGGTCTAGCGGAGTGGGTTTGGGTCTAGCGGAGTGGGGTTGGGTCTAGCCGAGTGGGTTTGGGTCTAACCGAGTGGGTTTGTGTCTAGCGGAGTGGGTTTGTGTCTAGCGGAGTGGGTTTGGGTCTAGCGGAGTGGGATTGGGTCTAGCCGAGTGGGTTTGGGTCTAGCCGAGTGGGTGTGGGAGTAGCCGAGTGGGTTTGGGTCTGGCCGAGTGGGTTTGGGTCGAGCTGAATGGGTTTGGGTCTAGCCGAGTGGGTTTGGGTCTAGCCGAGTGGGTTTGGGTCTAGCCGACAGGGTTTGGGTGCAGCCGAGTGGGTTTGGGTCTAGCCGAGTGGGTTTGTGCCTAGCCGAGTGGGTTTGGGTCTAGCCGAGTGGGTTTGGGTCTAGCCGAGTGGGATTGGGCCTAGCCGCGTGGGTTTGGGTCTAGCGGAGTGGGTTTGGGTCTAGCGGAGTGGGTTTGGGTCTAGCCGAGTGGGTTTGGGTCCAGCCGAGTGGGTTTGGGTCCAGCCGAGTGGGTTTGGGTCTAGCCGTGTGGGTTTGGGTCTAGCCGATTGGGTTTGGGTCTGGCAATGTGGGTTTGGGTCTAGGCGAGTGGGTTAGGGTCTAGCGGAGTGGGTTTGGGTGTAGCCGCGTAGGGTTGGGTGTAGCCGAGTGGGTTTGGGTCTAGCCGAGTGGGTTTGGGTCTAGCCGAGTGGGTTTGGGTCTAGCCGAGTGGGTTTGGGTCTAGCGGAGTGGGTTTGGGTGTAGCCGAGTGTGTTTGGGTCAAGCCGAGTGGGTTTGGGTCTAGCCGACTGGGTTTGGGACTAGCCGAGTGGGTTTTGGTCTAGCCGAGTGGGTTTGGGTCTAGCCGAGTGGGTTTACGTCTAGCCGAGTGGGTTTGGGTCTAGCGGAGTAGCTTTCGGTGTAGCCGAGTGGGTTTGGGTGTAGCCGAGTGGGTTTGGGTCTGGACGAGTGGGTTTGGGTCTAGCCGAATGGGTTTGGGTCTACCCGAGTGGGTTTGGGTCTACCCGAGTGGGTTTGGGTCTAGCCGAGTGGGTTTGGGGCTAGCCGAGTGGGTTTGGGTGTAGCCGAGTGGGTTTGGGTCTAGCGGAGTGGGTTTAGGTGTAGCCGAGTGGGTTTAGGTGTAGCCGAGTGGGTTTGGGTCTAGCCGAGTGGGTTTGGGTCTAGCCGAGTGGGTTTGGGTCTAGCCGAGTGGGTTTGGGTCCAGCCGAGAGGGTTTGGGTCCAGCCGAGTGGGTTTGGGTCTAGCGGAGTGGGTTTGGGTCTAGCCGAGTGGGTTTGGGTCTAGCGGTGTGGGTTTGGGTCTAGCCGAGTGGGTTTGGGTCTAGCCGAGTGGGTTTGGGTCTAGCCGAGTGGGTTTGGATCTAGCCGAGTGGGTTTGGGTCTAGCCGAGTTAGTTTGGGTGTAGCCGAGAGTGTTTGGGTCTAGCCGAGCGGGTTTGGGTCTAGCCATGTGGGTTTGGGTCTAGCCGAGTGGGTTTGGGTCTAGCCGAGTGGGTTTGGGTCTAGCGGAGTGGGTTTGGGACTAGCCTAGAGGGTTTGGGTCTATCCGAGTGGGTTTGGGTCTAGCCGAGAGGGTTTGGGTCTAGCGGAGTGGGTTTGGGTCTAGCGGAGTGGGTTTGCGTCTAGCCGAGTGGGTTTGGGTCTAGCCGAGTCCGTTTGGGTCTAGCCGAGTGGGTTTGGGACTAGCCGAGTGGGTTTGGGTCTAGCCGAGTGGGTTTGGGTCTAGCCAAGTGGGTTTGGGTCTAGCGGAGTGGGTTTGGGTGTAGCCGAGTGGGTTTGGGTCTAGCCGAGTGGGTTTGGGTCTGGCCGAGTGGGTTTGGGTGTAGCCGAGTGGGTTTGGTTCTAGCCGAGTGGGTTTGGGTCTAGCTGAGTGGGTTTGGGTCCAGCCGAGTGTGTTTGGGTCTAGCCGAGTGGGTTTGGGTCTAGCTGAGTGGGTTTGGGTCTAGCGAGTGGGTATCGTTCTAGCCGAGTGGGTTTGGGTCTAGCGGAGTGGGTTTGGGTCTAGCCGAGTCCGTTTGCGTCTAGCCGAGTGGGTTTCGAACTAGCCAAGTGGGTTTGGGTCAAGCGAGGTGGGTTTGGTTCTAGCGGAGTGGGTTTGGGTCTAGCCGATTGGGTTTGGGGCTGGCGGAGTGGGTTTGGGTCTAGTGGAGTGGGTTTGGGTGTAGCCGAGTGGGTTTGGGTCTAGCCGAGTGGGTTTGGGTCCAGCCAAGTGGGTTTGGGTCTAGCTGAGTGGGTTTGGGTCTAGCCGAGTGTGTTTGGGTCTAGCCGAGTGGGTTTGCGTCTAGCTGAGTGGGTTTGGGTCTAGCGGAGTGGGTTTGGGTGTAGCCGAGTGGGTTTGGGTCTAGCCGAGTGGGTTTGGGTCTAGACGAGTGGGTTTGGGTCTAGCCGAGTGGGTATCGTTCTAGCCGAGTGGGTTTGGGTCTAGCGGAGTGGGTTTGGGTCTAGCCGAGTCCGTTTGGGTCTAGCCGAGTGGGTTTGGGTCAAGCTGATTGGGTTTGGGTCTAGCCATGTGGGTTTGGGTCTAGCCGAGTGGGTTAGGGTCTAGCGGAGTGGGTTTGGGAGTAGCCGCGTGGGTTTGGATGTAGCCGAGTGGGTTTGGGTCTAGCCGAGTGGGTTTGGGTCTAGCGGAGTGGGTTTGGGCCTAGCATAGTGGGTTTGGGTCTAGCGGAGTGGGTTTGGGTGTAGCCGCGTGGGTTTGGGTCTAGTCGAGTGGGTTTGGGTCTAGTCGAGTGGGTTTGGGTCTAGCCGAGTGGGTTTGGGTCTAGCGGAGTGGGTTTGGGTCTAGCAGAGTGGGTTTGGGTCTAGCCGAGTGGGTTTGGGCCTAGCGGAGTGGGTTTGGGTGTAGCCGAGTGGGTTTGGGTCCAGCCGAGTGGGTTTGGGTCTAGCCGAGTGTGTTTGGGTCTAGCCGAGTGGGTTTGGGTGCAGCCGAGTGGGTTTGGGTTTAGCCGAGTGTGTTTGGGTCTAGTCGAGTGGGTTTGGGTCTAGCCGAGTGGGTTTGGGTCTAGCCGAGTGGGTTTGGGCCTAGCCGCGTGGGTTTGGGTCTAGCGGAGTGTGTTTGGGTCTAGCGGAGTGGGCTTGGGTCTAGCCGAGTGGGTTTGGGCCTAGCCGAGTGGGTTTGGGTCTAGCCGAGTGGGTTTGGGTCTAGCCGAGTGGGTTTGGGTCTAGCCGAGTGGGTTTGGGTCTAGCCGTGTGGGTTTGGGTCTAGCCGATTGGCTTTCGGTCTAGGCATGTGGGTTTGGGTCTAGCCGAGTGGGTTAGGGTCTAGCGGAATGGGTTTGGGTGTAGCCGCATGGGTTTGGGTCTAGCCGAGTGGGTTTGGGTCTAGCCGAGTGGGTTTGGGTCTAGCCGAGTGGGTTTGAGTCTTGCCGAGTGGGTTTGGGTCTAGCGGAGTTGGTTTGGGTGTAGCCGAGTGGGTTTGGGTGTAGCCGAGTGGGTTTGGGTCTAGCTGACTGGGTTTGGGTCTAGCCGAGTGGGTTTCGGTCTAGCCGAGTGGGTTTGGGTCTAGCGGAGTGGGTTTGGGTGTAGCCGAGTGGGTTTGGGTGTAGCCGAGTGGGTTTGGGTCTGGATGAGTGGGTTTGGGTCTATCCGAGTGGGTTTGGGTCTAGCCGAGTGGGTTTGGGTCTAGCCTAGTGGGTTTGGGTCTAGCCACGTGGGTTTGGGTCTAGCGGAGTGGGTTTGGGTCTAGCGGAGTGGGGTTGGGTCTAGCCGAGTGGGTTTGGGTCTAACCGAGTGGGTTTGTGTCTAGCGGAGTGGGTTTGTGTCTAGCGGAGTGGGTTTGGGTCTAGCGGAGTGGGATTGGGTCTAGCCGAGTGGGTTTGGGTCTAGCCGAGTGGGTGTGGGAGTAGCCGAGTGGGTTTGGGTCTGGCCGAGTGGGTTTGGGTCGAGCTGAATGGGTTTGGGTCTAGCCGAGTGGGTTTGGGTCTAGCCGAGTGGGTTTGGGTCTAGCCGACAGGGTTTGGGTGCAGCCGAGTGGGTTTGGGTCTAGCCGAGTGGGTTTGTGCCTAGCCGAGTGGGTTTGGGTCTAGCCGAGTGGGTTTGGGTCTAGCCGAGTGGGATTGGGCCTAGCCGCGTGGGTTTGGGTCTAGCGGAGTGGGTTTGGGTCTAGCGGAGTGGGTTTGGGTCTAGCCGAGTGGGTTTGGGTCCAGCCGAGTGGGTTTGGGTCCAGCCGAGTGGGTTTGGGTCTAGCCGTGTGGGTTTGGGTCTAGCCGATTGGGTTTGGGTCTGGCAATGTGGGTTTGGGTCTAGGCGAGTGGGTTAGGGTCTAGCGGAGTGGGTTTGGGTGTAGCCGCGTAGGGTTGGGTGTAGCCGAGTGGGTTTGGGTCTAGCCGAGTGGGTTTGGGTCTAGCCGAGTGGGTTTGGGTCTAGCCGAGTGGGTTTGGGTCTAGCGGAGTGGGTTTGGGTGTAGCCGAGTGTGTTTGGGTCAAGCCGAGTGGGTTTGGGTCTAGCCGACTGGGTTTGGGACTAGCCGAGTGGGTTTTGGTCTAGCCGAGTGGGTTTGGGTCTAGCCGAGTGGGTTTACGTCTAGCCGAGTGGGTTTGGGTCTAGCGGAGTAGCTTTCGGTGTAGCCGAGTGGGTTTGGGTGTAGCCGAGTGGGTTTGGGTCTGGACGAGTGGGTTTGGGTCGAGCCGAATGGGTTTGGGTCTACCCGAGTGGGTTTGGGTCTACCCGAGTGGGTTTGGGTCTAGCCGAGTGGGTTTGGGGCTAGCCGAGTGGGTTTGGGTGTAGCCGAGTGGGTTTGGGTCTAGCGGAGTGGGTTTAGGTGTAGCCGAGTGGGTTTAGGTGTAGCCGAGTGGGTTTGGGTCTAGCCGAGTGGGTTTGGGTCTAGCCGAGTGGGTTTGGGTCTAGCCGAGTGGGTTTGGGTCCAGCCGAGAGGGTTTGGGTCCAGCCGAGTGGGTTTGGGTCTAGCGGAGTGGGTTTGGGTCTAGCCGAGTGGGTTTGGGTCTAGCGGTGTGGGTTTGGGTCTAGCCGAGTGGGTTTGGGTCTAGCCGAGTGGGTTTGGGTCTAGCCGAGTGGGTTTGGATCTAGCCGAGTGGGTTTGGGTCTAGCCGAGTTAGTTTGGGTGTAGCCGAGAGTGTTTGGGTCTAGCCGAGCGGGTTTGGGTCTAGCCATGTGGGTTTGGGTCTAGCCGAGTGGGTTTGGGTCTAGCCGAGTGGGTTTGGGTCTAGCGGAGTGGGTTTGGGACTAGCCTAGAGGGTTTGGGTCTATCCGAGTGGGTTTGGGTCTAGCCGAGAGGGTTTGGGTCTAGCGGAGTGGGTTTGGGTCTAGCGGAGTGGGTTTGCGTCTAGCCGAGTGGGTTTGGGTCTAGCCGAGTCCGTTTGGGTCTAGCCGAGTGGGTTTGGGACTAGCCGAGTGGGTTTGGGTCTAGCCGAGTGGGTTTGGGTCTAGCCAAGTGGGTTTGGGTCTAGCGGAGTGGGTTTGGGTGTAGCCGAGTGGGTTTGGGTCTAGCCGAGTGGGTTTGGGTCTGGCCGAGTGGGTTTGGGTGTAGCCGAGTGGGTTTGGTTCTAGCCGAGTGGGTTTGGGTCTAGCTGAGTGGGTTTGGGTCCAGCCGAGTGTGTTTGGGTCTAGCCGAGTGGGTTTGGGTCTAGCTGAGTGGGTTTGGGTCTAGCGAGTGGGTATCGTTCTAGCCGAGTGGGTTTGGGTCTAGCGGAGTGGGTTTGGGTCTAGCCGAGTCCGTTTGCGTCTAGCCGAGTGGGTTTCGAACTAGCCAAGTGGGTTTGGGTCAAGCGAGGTGGGTTTGGTTCTAGCGGAGTGGGTTTGGGTCTAGCCGATTGGGTTTGGGGCTGGCGGAGTGGGTTTGGGTCTAGTGGAGTGGGTTTGGGTGTAGCCGAGTGGGTTTGGGTCTAGCCGAGTGGGTTTGGGTCCAGCCAAGTGGGTTTGGGTCTAGCTGAGTGGGTTTGGGTCTAGCCGAGTGTGTTTGGGTCTAGCCGAGTGGGTTTGCGTCTAGCTGAGTGGGTTTGGGTCTAGCGGAGTGGGTTTGGGTGTAGCCGAGTGGGTTTGGGTCTAGCCGAGTGGGTTTGGGTCTAGACGAGTGGGTTTGGGTCTAGCCGAGTGGGTATCGTTCTAGCCGAGTGGGTTTGGGTCTAGCGGAGTGGGTTTGGGTCTAGCCGAGTCCGTTTGGGTCTAGCCGAGTGGGTTTGGGTCAAGCTGATTGGGTTTGGGTCTAGCCATGTGGGTTTGGGTCTAGCCGAGTGGGTTAGGGTCTAGCGGAGTGGGTTTGGGAGTAGCCGCGTGGGTTTGGATGTAGCCGAGTGGGTTTGGGTCTAGCCGAGTGGGTTTGGGTCTAGCGGAGTGGGTTTGGGCCTAGCATAGTGGGTTTGGGTCTAGCGGAGTGGGTTTGGGTGTAGCCGCGTGGGTTTGGGTCTAGTCGAGTGGGTTTGGGTCTAGTCGAGTGGGTTTGGGTCTAGCCGAGTGGGTTTGGGTCTAGCGGAGTGGGTTTGGGTCTAGCAGAGTGGGTTTGGGTCTAGCGGAGTGGGTTTGGGTGTAGCCGAGTGGGTTTGGGACTAGCCGAGTGGGTTTGGGTCTAGCCGAGTGGGTTTGGGTCTAGCCGAATGGGTTTTGGTCTAGCCGAGTGGGTTTGGGTCTAGCCGAGTGGGTTTGCGTCTAGCCGAATGGGTTTGGGTCTAGCTGAGTGGGTTTGGGTCTAGCCGAGTGGGTTTGGGTCTAGCGGAGTGGGTTAGGGTCTAGCGGAGTGGGTTTGGGTCTAGCCGAGTGGGTTTGGGTCTGGCCGAGTGGGTTTGGGTGTAGCCGAGTGGGTTTGGTTCTAGCCGAGTGGGTTTGGGTCTAGCGGTGTGGGTTTGGGTGTAGCTGAGTGGGTTTGGGACAAGCCGAGTGGGTTTGGGTCTAGCCGAGTGGGTTTGGGTCTAGCGGAGTGGGTTTGGGTCTAGCCGAGTGCGTTTGGGTCTAGCCGAGTTGGTTTGGGTCTAGCGGAGTGGGTTTGGGTCCAGCCGAGTGGGTTTGGGTCTAGCGGAGTGGGTTTGGGTCTAGTCGAGTGGGTTTGGGTCTAGCGGTGTGGGTTTGGGTCTAGCCGAGTGGGTTTGGGTGTAGCCGAGTGGGTTTGGGTCTAGCCGAGTGTGTTTGGGTCTAGCCGAGTGGGTTTGGGTGCAGCCGAGTGGGTTTGGGTTTAGCCGAGTGTGTTTGGGTCTAGTCGAGTGGGTTTGGGTCTAGCCGAGTGGGTTTGGGTCTAGCCGAGTGGGTTTGGGCCTAGCCGCGTGGGTTTGGGTCTAGCGGAGTGTGTTTGGGTCTAGCGGAGTGGGCTTGGGTCTAGCCGAGTGGGTTTGGGCCTAGCCGAGTGGGTTTGGGTCTAGCCGAGTGGGTTTGGGTCTAGCCGAGTGGGTTTGGGTCTAGCCGAGTGGGTTTGGGTCTAGCCGTGTGGGTTTGGGTCTAGCCGATTGGGTTTCGGTCTAGGCATGTGGGTTTGGGTCTAGCCGAGTGGGTTAGGGTCTAGCGGAATGGGTTTGGGTGTAGCCGCATGGGTTTGGGTCTAGCCGAGTGGGTTTGGGTCTAGCCGAGTGGGTTTGGGTCTAGCCGAGTGGGTTTGAGTCTTGCCGAGTGGGTTTGGGTCTAGCGGAGTTGGTTTGGGTGTAGCCGAGTGGGTTTGGGTGTAGCCGAGTGGGTTTGGGTCTAGCTGACTGGGTTTGGGTCTAGCCGAGTGGGTTTCGGTCTAGCCGAGTGGGTTTGGGTCTAGCGGAGTGGGTTTGGGTGTAGCCGAGTGGGTTTGGGTGTAGCCGAGTGGGTTTGGGTCTGGATGAGTGGGTTTGGGTCTATCCGAGTGGGTTTGGGTCTAGCCGAGTGGGTTTGGGTCTAGCCTAGTGGGTTTGGGTCTAGCCACGTGGGTTTGGGTCTAGCGGAGTGGGTTTGGGTCTAGCGGAGTGGGGTTGGGTCTAGCCGAGTGGGTTTGGGTCTAACCGAGTGGGTTTGTGTCTAGCGGAGTGGGTTTGTGTCTAGCGGAGTGGGTTTGGGTCTAGCGGAGTGGGATTGGGTCTAGCCGAGTGGGTTTGGGTCTAGCCGAGTGGGTGTGGGAGTAGCCGAGTGGGTTTGGGTCTGGCCGAGTGGGTTTGGGTCGAGCTGAATGGGTTTGGGTCTAGCCGAGTGGGTTTGGGTCTAGCCGAGTGGGTTTGGGTCTAGCCGACAGGGTTTGGGTGCAGCCGAGTGGGTTTGGGTCTAGCCGAGTGGGTTTGTGCCTAGCCGAGTGGGTTTGGGTCTAGCCGAGTGGGTTTGGGTCTAGCCGAGTGGGATTGGGCCTAGCCGCGTGGGTTTGGGTCTAGCGGAGTGGGTTTGGGTCTAGCGGAGTGGGTTTGGGTCTAGCCGAGTGGGTTTGGGTCCAGCCGAGTGGGTTTGGGTCCAGCCGAGTGGGTTTGGGTCTAGCCGTGTGGGTTTGGGACTAGCCGATTGGGTTTGGGTCTGGCAATGTGGGTTTGGGTCTAGGCGAGTGGGTTAGGGTCTAGCGGAGTGGGTTTGGGTGTAGCCGCGTAGGGTTGGGTGTAGCCGAGTGGGTTTGGGTCTAGCCGAGTGGGTTTGGGTCTAGCCGAGTGGGTTTGGGTCTAGCCGAGTGGGTTTGGGTCTAGCGGAGTGGGTTTGGGTGTAGCCGAGTGTGTTTGGGTCAAGCCGAGTGGGTTTGGGTCTAGCCGACTGGGTTTGGGACTAGCCGAGTGGGTTTTGGTCTAGCCGAGTGGGTTTGGGTCTAGCCGAGTGGGTTTACGTCTAGCCGAGTGGGTTTGGGTCTAGCGGAGTAGCTTTCGGTGTAGCCGAGTGGGTTTGGGTGTAGCCGAGTGGGTTTGGGTCTGGACGAGTGGGTTTGGGTCTAGCCGAATGGGTTTGGGTCTACCCGAGTGGGTTTGGGTCTACCCGAGTGGGTTTGGGTCTAGCCGAGTGGGTTTGGGGCTAGCCGAGTGGGTTTGGGTGTAGCCGAGTGGGTTTGGGTCTAGCGGAGTGGGTTTAGGTGTAGCCGAGTGGGTTTAGGTGTAGCCGAGTGGGTTTGGGTCTAGCCGAGTGGGTTTGGGTCTAGCCGAGTGGGTTTGGGTCTAGCCGAGTGGGTTTGGGTCCAGCCGAGAGGGTTTGGGTCCAGCCGAGTGGGTTTGGGTCTAGCGGAGTGGGTTTGGGTCTAGCCGAGTGGGTTTGGGTCTAGCGGTGTGGGTTTGGGTCTAGCCGAGTGGGTTTGGGTCTAGCCGAGTGGGTTTGGGTCTAGCCGAGTGGGTTTGGATCTAGCCGAGTGGGTTTGGGTCTAGCCGAGTTAGTTTGGGTGTAGCCGAGAGTGTTTGGGTCTAGCCGAGCGGGTTTGGGTCTAGCCATGTGGGTTTGGGTCTAGCCGAGTGGGTTTGGGTCTAGCCGAGTGGGTTTGGGTCTAGCGGAGTGGGTTTGGGACTAGCCTAGAGGGTTTGGGTCTATCCGAGTGGGTTTGGGTCTAGCCGAGAGGGTTTGGGTCTAGCGGAGTGGGTTTGGGTCTAGCGGAGTGGGTTTGCGTCTAGCCGAGTGGGTTTGGGTCTAGCCGAGTCCGTTTGGGTCTAGCCGAGTGGGTTTGGGACTAGCCGAGTGGGTTTGGGTCTAGCCGAGTGGGTTTGGGTCTAGCCAAGTGGGTTTGGGTCTAGCGGAGTGGGTTTGGGTGTAGCCGAGTGGGTTTGGGTCTAGCCGAGTGGGTTTGGGTCTGGCCGAGTGGGTTTGGGTGTAGCCGAGTGGGTTTGGTTCTAGCCGAGTGGGTTTGGGTCTAGCTGAGTGGGTTTGGGTCCAGCCGAGTGTGTTTGGGTCTAGCCGAGTGGGTTTGGGTCTAGCTGAGTGGGTTTGGGTCTAGCGAGTGGGTATCGTTCTAGCCGAGTGGGTTTGGGTCTAGCGGAGTGGGTTTGGGTCTAGCCGAGTCCGTTTGCGTCTAGCCGAGTGGGTTTCGAACTAGCCAAGTGGGTTTGGGTCAAGCGAGGTGGGTTTGGTTCTAGCGGAGTGGGTTTGGGTCTAGCCGATTGGGTTTGGGGCTGGCGGAGTGGATTTGGGTCTAGTGGAGTGGGTTTGGGTGTAGCCGAGTGGGTTTGGGTCTAGCCGAGTGGGTTTGGGTCCAGCCAAGTGGGTTTGGGTCTAGCTGAGTGGGTTTGGGTCTAGCCGAGTGTGTTTGGGTCTAGCCGAGTGGGTTTGCGTCTAGCTGAGTGGGTTTGGGTCTAGCGGAGTGGGTTTGGGTGTAGCCGAGTGGGTTTGGGTCTAGCCGAGTGGGTTTGGGTCTAGACGAGTGGGTTTGGGTCTAGCCGAGTGGGTATCGTTCTAGCCGAGTGGGTTTGGGTCTAGCGGAGTGGGTTTGGGTCTAGCCGAGTCCGTTTGGGTCTAGCCGAGTGGGTTTGGGTCAAGCTGATTGGGTTTGGGTCTAGCCATGTGGGTTTGGGTCTAGCCGAGTGGGTTAGGGTCTAGCGGAGTGGGTTTGGGAGTAGCCGCGTGGGTTTGGATGTAGCCGAGTGGGTTTGGGTCTAGCCGAGTGGGTTTGGGTCTAGCGGAGTGGGTTTGGGCCTAGCATAGTGGGTTTGGGTCTAGCGGAGTGGGTTTGGGTGTAGCCGCGTGGGTTTGGGTCTAGTCGAGTGGGTTTGGGTCTAGTCGAGTGGGTTTGGGTCTAGCCGAGTGGGTTTGGGTCTAGCGGAGTGGGTTTGGGTCTAGCAGAGTGGGTTTGGGTCTAGCCGAGTGGGTTTGGGCCTAGCGGAGTGGGTTTGGGTGTAGCCGAGTGGGTTTGGGTCCAGCCGAGTGGGTTTGGGTCTAGCCGAGTGTGTTTGGGTCTAGCCGAGTGGGTTTGGGTGCAGCCGAGTGGGTTTGGGTTTAGCCGAGTGTGTTTGGGTCTAGTCGAGTGGGTTTGGGTCTAGCCGAGTGGGTTTGGGTCTAGCCGAGTGGGTTTGGGCCTAGCCGCGTGGGTTTGGGTCTAGCGGAGTGTGTTTGGGTCTAGCGGAGTGGGCTTGGGTCTAGCCGAGTGGGTTTGGGTGTAGCCGAGTGGGTTTGGGTCTAGCTGACTGGGTTTGGGTCTAGCCGAGTGGGTTTCGGTCTAGCCGAGTGGGTTTGGGTCTAGCGGAGTGGGTTTGGGTGTAGCCGAGTGGGTTTGGGTGTAGCCGAGTGGGTTTGGGTCTGGATGAGTGGGTTTGGGTCTATCCGAGTGGGTTTGGGTCTAGCCGAGTGGGTTTGGGTCTAGCCTAGTGGGTTTGGGTCTAGCCACGTGGGTTTGGGTCTAGCGGAGTGGGTTTGGGTCTAGCGGAGTGGGGTTGGGTCTAGCCGAGTGGGTTTGGGTCTAACCGAGTGGGTTTGGGTCTAGCCGAGTGGGTGTGGGAGTAGCCGAGTGGGTTTGGGTCTGGCCGAGTGGGTTTGGGTCGAGCTGAATGGGTTTGGGTCTAGCCGAGTGGGTTTGGGTCTAGCCGAGTGGGTTTGGGTCTAGCCGACAGGGTTTGGGTGCAGCCGAGTGGGTTTGGGTCTAGCCGAGTGGGTTTGTGCCTAGCCGAGTGGGTTTGGGTCTAGCCGAGTGGGTTTGGGTCTAGCCGAGTGGGATTGGGCCTAGCCGCGTGGGTTTGGGTCTAGCGGAGTGGGTTTGGGTCTAGCGGAGTGGGTTTGGGTCTAGCCGAGTGGGTTTGGGTCCAGCCGAGTGGGTTTGGGTCCAGCCGAGTGGGTTTGGGTCTAGCCGTGTGGGTTTGGGTCTAGCCGATTGGGTTTGGGTCTGGCAATGTGGGTTTGGGTCTAGGCGAGTGGGTTAGGGTCTAGCGGAGTGGGTTTGGGTGTAGCCGCGTAGGGTTGGGTGTAGCCGAGTGGGTTTGGGTCTAGCCGAGTGGGTTTGGGTCTAGCCGAGTGGGTTTGGGTCTAGCCGAGTGGGTTTGGGTCTAGCGGAGTGGGTTTGGGTGTAGCCGAGTGTGTTTGGGTCAAGCCGAGTGGGTTTGGGTCTAGCCGACTGGGTTTGGGACTAGCCGAGTGGGTTTTGGTCTAGCCGAGTGGGTTTGGGTCTAGCCGAGTGGGTTTATGTCTAGCCGAGTGGGTTTGGGTCTAGCGGAGTAGCTTTCGGTGTAGCCGAGTGGGTTTGGGTGTAGCCGAGTGGGTTTGGGTCTGGACGAGTGGGTTTGGGTCTAGCCGAATGGGTTTGGGTCTACCCGAGTGGGTTTGGGTCTACCCGAGTGGGTTTGGGTCTAGCCGAGTGGGTTTGGGGCTAGCCGAGTGGGTTTGGGTGTAGCCGAGTGGGTTTGGGTCTAGCGGAGTGGGTTTAGGTGTAGCCGAGTGGGTTTAGGTGTAGCCGAGTGGGTTTGGGTCTAGCCGAGTGGGTTTGGGTCTAGCCGAGTGGGTTTGGGTCTAGCCGAGTGGGTTTGGGTCCAGCCGAGAGGGTTTGGGTCCAGCCGAGTGGGTTTGGGTCTAGCGGAGTGGGTTTGGGTCTAGCCGAGTGGGTTTGGGTCTAGCGGTGTGGGTTTGGGTCTAGCCGAGTGGGTTTGGGTCTAGCCGAGTGGGTTTGGGTCTAGCCGAGTGGGTTTGGATCTAGCCGAGTGGGTTTGGGTCTAGCCGAGTTAGTTTGGGTGTAGCCGAGAGTGTTTGGGTCTAGCCGAGCGGGTTTGGGTCTAGCCATGTGGGTTTGGGTCTAGCCGAGTGGGTTTGGGTCTAGCCGAGTGGGTTTGGGTCTAGCGGAGTGGGTTTGGGACTAGCCTAGAGGGTTTGGGTCTATCCGAGTGGGTTTGGGTCTAGCCGAGAGGGTTTGGGTCTAGCGGAGTGGGTTTGGGTCTAGCGGAGTGGGTTTGCGTCTAGCCGAGTGGGTTTGGGTCTAGCCGAGTCCGTTTGGGTCTAGCCGAGTGGGTTTGGGACTAGCCGAGTGGGTTTGGGTCTAGCCGAGTGGGTTTGGGTCTAGCCAAGTGGGTTTGGGTCTAGCGGAGTGGGTTTGGGTGTAGCCGAGTGGGTTTGGGTCTAGCCGAGTGGGTTTGGGTCTGGCCGAGTGGGTTTGGGTGTAGCCGAGTGGGTTTGGTTCTAGCCGAGTGGGTTTGGGTCTAGCTGAGTGGGTTTGGGTCCAGCCGAGTGTGTTTGGGTCTAGCCGAGTGGGTTTGGGTCTAGCTGAGTGGGTTTGGGTCTAGCGAGTGGGTATCGTTCTAGCCGAGTGGGTTTGGGTCTAGCGGAGTGGGTTTGGGTCTAGCCGAGTCCGTTTGCGTCTAGCCGAGTGGGTTTCGAACTAGCCAAGTGGGTTTGGGTCAAGCGAGGTGGGTTTGGTTCTAGCGGAGTGGGTTTGGGTCTAGCCGATTGGGTTTGGGGCTGGCGGAGTGGGTTTGGGTCTAGTGGAGTGGGTTTGGGTGTAGCCGAGTGGGTTTGGGTCTAGCCGAGTGGGTTTGGGTCCAGCCAAGTGGGTTTGGTTCTAGCTGAGTGGGTTTGGGTCTAGCCGAGTGTGTTTGGGTCTAGCCGAGTGGGTTTGCGTCTAGCTGAGTGGGTTTGGGTCTAGCGGAGTGGGTTTGGGTGTAGCCGAGTGGGTTTGGGTCTAGCCGAGTGGGTTTGGGTCTAGACGAGTGGGTTTGGGTCTAGCCGAGTGGGTATCGTTCTAGCCGAGTGGGTTTGGGTCTAGCGGAGTGGGTTTGGGTCTAGCCGAGTCCGTTTGGGTCTAGCCGAGTGGGTTTGGGTCAAGCTGATTGGGTTTGGGTCTAGCCATGTGGGTTTGGGTCTAGCCGAGTGGGTTAGGGTCTAGCGGAGTGGGTTTGGGAGTAGCCGCGTGGGTTTGGATGTAGCCGAGTGGGTTTGGGTCTAGCCGAGTGGGTTTGGGTCTAGCGGAGTGGGTTTGGGCCTAGCATAGTGGGTTTGGGTCTAGCGGAGTGGGTTTGGGTGTAGCCGCGTGGGTTTGGGTCTAGTCGAGTGGGTTTGGGTCTAGTCGAGTGGGTTTGGGTCTAGCCGAGTGGGTTTGGGTCTAGCGGAGTGGGTTTGGGTCTAGCAGAGTGGGTTTGGGTCTAGCGGAGTGGGTTTGGGTGTAGCCGAGTGGGTTTGGGACTAGCCGAGTGGGTTTGGGTCTAGCCGAGTGGGTTTGGGTCTAGCCGAATGGGTTTTGGTCTAGCCGAGTGGGTTTGGGTCTAGCCGAGTGGGTTTGCGTCTAGCCGAATGGGTTTGGGTCTAGCTGAGTGGGTTTGGGTCTAGCCGAGTGGGTTTGGGTCTAGCGGAGTGGGTTAGGGTCTAGCGGAGTGGGTTTGGGTCTAGCCGAGTGGGTTTGGGTCTGGCCGAGTGGGTTTGGGTGTAGCCGAGTGGGTTTGGTTCTAGCCGAGTGGGTTTGGGTCTAGCTGAGTGGGTTTGGGTATAGCCGAGTGTGTTTGGGTCTAGCCGAGTGGGTTTGGGTCTAGCTGAGTGGGTTTGGGTCTAGCGAGTGGGTATCGTTCTAGCCGAGTGGGTTTGGGTCTAGCGGAGTGGGTTTGGGTCTAGCCGCGTCCGTTTGCGTCTAGCCGAGTGGGTTTGGGACTAGCCAAGTGGGTTTGGGTCAAGCGAGGTGGGTTTGGTTCTAGCGGAGTGGGTTTGGGTCTAGCCGATTGGGTTTGGGGCTGGCGGAGTGGGTTTGGGTCTAGTGGAGTGGGTTTGGGTGTAGCCGAGTGGGTTTGGGTCTAGCCGAGTGGGTTTGGGTCCAGCCGAGTGGGTTTGGGTCTAGCTGAGTGGGTTTGGGTCTAGCCGAGTGTGTTTGGGTCTAGCCGAGTGGGTTTGCGTCTAGCTGAGTGGGTTTGGGTCTAGCGGAGTGGGTTTGGGTGTAGCCGAGTGGGTTTGGGTCTAGCCGAGTGGGTTTGGGTCTAGACGAGTGGGTTTGGGTCTAGCCGAGTGGGTATCGTTCTAGCCGAGTGGGTTTGGGTCTAGCGGAGTGGGTTTGGGTCTAGCCGAGTCCGTTTGGGTCTAGCCGAGTGGGTTTGGGTCAAGCTGATTGGGTTTGGGTCTAGCCATGTGGGTTTGGGTCTAGCCGAGTGGGTTAGGGTCTAGCGGAGTGGGTTTGGGAGTAGCCGCGTGGGTTTGGATGTAGCCGAGTGGGTTTGGGTCTAGCCGAGTGGGTTTGGGTCTAGCGGAGTGGGTTTGGGCCTAGCATAGTGGGTTTGGGTCTAGCGGAGTGGGTTTGGGTGTAGCCGCGTGGGTTTGGGTCTAGTCGAGTGGGTTTGGGTCTAGTCGAGTGGGTTTGGGTCTAGCCGAGTGGGTTTGGGTCTAGCGGAGTGGGTTTGGGTCTAGCAGAGTGGGTTTGGGTCTAGCGGAGTGGGTTTGGGTGTAGCCGAGTGGGTTTGGGACTAGCCGAGTGGGTTTGGGTCTAGCCGAGTGGGTTTGGGTCTCGCCGAATGGGTTTTGGTCTAGCCGAGTGGGTTTGGGTCTAGCCGAGTGGGTTTGCGTCTAGCCGAATGGGTTTGGGTCTAGCTGAGTGGGTTTGGGTCTAGCCGAGTGGGTTTGGGTCTAGCGGAGTGGGTTAGGGTCTAGCGGAGTGGGTTTGGGTCTAGCCGAGTGGGTTTGGGTCTGGCCGAGTGGGTTTGGGTGTAGCCGAGTGGGTTTGGTTCTAGCCGAGTGGGTTTGGGTCTAGCTGAGTGGGTTTGGGTATAGCCGAGTGTGTTTGGGTCTAGCCGAGTGGGTTTGGGTCTAGCTGAGTGGGTTTGGGTCTAGCGAGTGGGTATCGTTCTAGCCGAGTGGGTTTGGGTCTAGCGGAGTGGGTTTGGGTCTAGCCGCGTCCGTTTGCGTCTAGCCGAGTGGGTTTGGGACTAGCCAAGTGGGTTTGGGTCAAGCGAGGTGGGTTTGGTTCTAGCGGAGTGGGTTTGGGTCTAGCCGATTGGGTTTGGGGCTGGCGGAGTGGGTTTGGGTCTAGTGGAGTGGGTTTGGGTGTAGCCGAGTGGGTTTGGGTCTAGCCGAGTGGGTTTGGGTCCAGCCGAGTGGGTTTGGGTCTAGCTGAGTGGGTTTGGGTCTAGCCGAGTGTGTTTGGGTCTAGCCGAGTGGGTTTGCGTCTAGCTGAGTGGGTTTGGGTCTAGCGGAGTGGGTTTGGGTGTAGCCGAGTGGGTTTGGGTCTAGCCGAGTGGGTTTGGGTCTAGACGAGTGGGTTTGGGTCTAGCCGAGTGGGTATCGTTCTAGCCGAGTGGGTTTGGGTCTAGCGGAGTGGGTTTGGGTCTAGCCGAGTCCGTTTGGGTCTAGCCGAGTGGGTTTGGGTCAAGCCGATTGGGTTTGGGTCTAGCCATGTGGGTTTGGGTCTAGCCGAGTGGGTTAGGGTCTAGCGGAGTGGGTTTGGGAGTAGCCGCGTGGGTTTGGATGTAGCCGAGTGGGTTTGGGTCTAGCCGAGTGGGTTTGGGTCTAGCGGAGTGGGTTTGGGCCTAGCATAGTGGGTTTGGGTCTAGCGGAGTGGGTTTGGGTGTAGCCGCATGGGTTTGGGTCTAGTCGAGTGGGTTTGGGTCTAGCCGAGTGGGTTTGGGTCTAGCCGAGTGGGTTTGGGTCTAGCGGAGTGGGTTTGGGTCTAGCGGAGTGGGTTTGGGTCTAGCGGAGTGGGTTTGGGTGTAGCCGAGTGGGTTTGGGACTAGCCGAGTGGGTTTGGGTCTAGCGGAGTGGGTTAGGGTCTAGCGGAGTGGGTTTGGGTCTAGCCGAGTGGGTTTGGGTCTGGCCGAGTGGGTTTGGGTGTAGCCGAGTGGGTTTGGTTCTAGCCGAGTGGGTTTGGGTCTAGCTGAGTGGGTTTGGGTATAGCCGAGTGTGTTTGGGTCTAGCCGAGTGGGTTTGGGTCTAGCTGAGTGGGTTTGGGTCTAGCGAGTGGGTATCGTTCTAGCCGAGTGGGTTTGGGTCTAGCGGAGTGGGTTTGGGTCTAGCCGCGTCCGTTTGCGTCTAGCCGAGTGGGTTTGGGACTAGCCAAGTGGGTTTGGGTCAAGCGAGGTGGGTTTGGTTCTAGCGGAGTGGGTTTGGGTCTAGCCGATTGGGTTTGGGGCTGGCGGAGTGGGTTTGGGTCTAGTGGAGTGGGTTTGGGTGTAGCCGAGTGGGTTTGGGTCTAGCCGAGTGGGTTTGGGTCCAGCCGAGTGGGTTTGGGTCTAGCTGAGTGGGTTTGGGTCTAGCCGAGTGTGTTTGGGTCTAGCCGAGTGGGTTTGCGTCTAGCTGAGTGGGTTTGGGTCTAGCGGAGTGGGTTTGGGTGTAGCCGAGTGGGTTTGGGTCTAGCCGAGTGGGTTTGGGTCTAGCCGAGTGGGTATCGTTCTAGCCGAGTGGGTTTGGGTCTAGCGGAGTGGGTTTGGGTCTAGCCGAGTCCGTTTGGGTCTAGCCGAGTGGGTTTGGGTCAAGCCGATTGGGTTTGGGTCTAGCCATGTGGGTTTGGGTCTAGCCGAGTGGGTTAGGGTCTAGCGGAGTGGGTTTGGGAGTAGCCGCGTGGGTTTGGATGTAGCCGAGTGGGTTTGGGTCTAGCCGAGTGGGTTTGGGTCTAGCGGAGTGGGTTTGGGCCTAGCATAGTGGGTTTGGGTCTAGCGGAGTGGGTTTGGGTGTAGCCGCATGGGTTTGGGTCTAGTCGAGTGGGTTTGGGTCTAGCCGAGTGGGTTTGGGTCTAGCCGAGTGGGTTTGGGTCTAGCGGAGTGGGTTTGGGTCTAGCGGAGTGGGTTTGGGTCTAGCGGAGTGGGTTTGGGTGTAGCCGAGTGGGTTTGGGACTAGCCGAGTGGGTTTGGGTCTAGCGGAGTGGGTTAGGGTCTAGCGGAGTGGGTTTGGGTCTAGCCGAGTGGGTTTGGGTCTGGCCGAGTGGGTTTGGGTGTAGCCGAGTGGGTTTGGTTCTAGCCGAGTGGGTTTGGGTCTAGCTGAGTGGGTTTGGGTATAGCCGAGTGTGTTTGGGTCTAGCCGAGTGGGTTTGGGTCTAGCTGAGTGGGTTTGGGTCTAGCGAGTGGGTATCGTTCTAGCCGAGTGGGTTTGGGTCTAGCGGAGTGGGTTTGGGTCTAGCCGCGTCCGTTTGCGTCTAGCCGAGTGGGTTTGGGACTAGCCAAGTGGGTTTGGGTCAAGCGAGGTGGGTTTGGTTCTAGCGGAGTGGGTTTGGGTCTAGCCGATTGGGTTTGGGGCTGGCGGAGTGGGTTTGGGTCTAGTGGAGTGGGTTTGGGTGTAGCCGAGTGGGTTTGGGTCTAGCCGAGTGGGTTTGGGTCCAGCCGAGTGGGTTTGGGTCTAGCTGAGTGGGTTTGGGTCTAGCCGAGTGTGTTTGGGTCTAGCCGAGTGGGTTTGCGTCTAGCTGAGTGGGTTTGGGTCTAGCGGAGTGGGTTTGGGTGTAGCCGAGTGGGTTTGGGTCTAGCCGAGTGGGTTTGGGTCTAGACGAGTGGGTTTGGGTCTAGCCGAGTGGGTATCGTTCTAGCCGAGTGGGTTTGGGTCTAGCGGAGTGGGTTTGGGTCTAGCCGAGTCCGTTTGGGTCTAGCCGAGTGGGTTTGGGTCAAGCCGATTGGGTTTGGGTCTAGCCATGTGGGTTTGGGTCTAGCCGAGTGGGTTAGGGTCTAGCGGAGTGGGTTTGGGAGTAGCCGCGTGGGTTTGGATGTAGCCGAGTGGGTTTGGGTCTAGCCGAGTGGGTTTGGGTCTAGCGGAGTGGGTTTGGGCCTAGCATAGTGGGTTTGGGTCTAGCGGAGTGGGTTTGGGTGTAGCCGCGTGGGTTTGGGTCTAGTCGAGTGGGTTTGGGTCTAGCCGAGTGGGTTTGGGTCTAGCCGAGTGGGTTTGGGTCTAGCGGAGTGGGTTTGGGTCTAGCGGAGTGGGTTTGGGTCTAGCGGAGTGGGTTTGGGTGTAGCCGAGTGGGTTTGGGACTAGCCGAGTGGGTTTGGGTCTAGCCGAGTGGGTTTGGGTCTAGCCGAATGGGTTTTGGTCTAGCCGAGTGGGTTTGGGTCTAGCCGAGTGGGTTTGCGTCTAGCCGAATGGGTTTGGGTCTAGCTGAGTGGGTTTGGGTCTAGCCGAGTGGGTTTGGGTCTAGCGGAGTGGGTTAGGGTCTAGCGGAGTGGGTTTGGGTCCAGCCGAGTGGGTTTGGGTCCAGCCGAGTGGGTTTGGGTCCAGCCGAGTGGGTTTGGGTCTAGCGGAGTGGGTTTGGGTCTAGCCGAGTGGGTTTGGGTCTAGCGGTGTGGGTTTGGGTCTAGCCGAGTGCGTTTGGGTCTAGCGGAGTGGGTTTGGGTGTAGCCGAGTGGGTTTGGGTCTAGCCGAGTTGGTTTGGGTCTAGCCGACTGGGTTTGGGTCTAGCCGAGTGGGTTTGGGTCTAGCCGAGTGGGTTTGGGTCGAGCCGAGTGGGTTTACGTCTAGCCGAGTGGGTTTCGGTCTAGCCGAGTGGGTTTGGGTGTAGCCGAGTGGGTTTGGGTGTAGCCGAGTGGGTTTGGGTCTGGACGAGTGGGTTTGGGTCTGGCCGAGTGGGTTTGGGTCTAGCCGAGTGGGTTTGGGTCTAGCCGAGTGGGTTTGGGTCTAGCCGAGTGGGATTGGGCCTAGCCGCGTGGGTTTGGGTCTAGCGGAGTGGGTTTGGGTCTAGCGGAGTGGGTTTGGGTCTAGCCGAGTGGGTTTGGGTCCAGCCGAGTGGGTTTGGGTCCAGCCGAGTGGGTCTGGGTCTAGCCGTGTGGGTTTGGGTCTAGCCGATTGGGTTTGGGTCTGGCAATGTGGGTTTGGGTCTAGGCGAGTGGGTTTGGGTTTAGCGGAGTGGGTTTGGGTGTAGCCGCGTGGGGTTGGGTGTAGCCGAGTGGGTTTGGGTCTAGCCGAGTGGGTTTGGTTCCAGCCGAGTGGGTTTGGGTCTAGCCGAGTGGGTTTGGGTCTAGCGGAGTGGGTTTGGGTGTAGCCGAGTGTGTTTGGGTCAAGCCGAGTGGGTTTGGGTCTAGCCGACTGGGTTTGGGACTAGCCGAGTGGGTTTTGGTCTAGCCGAGTGGGTTTGGGTCTAGCCGAGTGGGTTTACGTCTAGCCGAGTGGGTTTGGGTCTAGCGGAGTAGGTTTCGGTGTAGCCGAGTGGGTTTGGGTGTAGCCGAGTGGGTTTGGGTCTGGACGAGTGGGTTTGGGTCTAGCCGAGTGGGTTTGGGTCTAGCCGATTGGGTTTACGTCTAACCGAGTGGGTTTGGGTCTAGCGGAGTGGGTTTGGGTGTAGCCGAGTGGGTTTGGGAGTAGCCGAGTGGGTTTGGGTCTGGACGAGTGGGTTTGGGTCTAGCCGAGTGGGTTTGGGTCTAGCCGAGTGGGTTTGGGTCTAGCCGAGTGGGTTTGGGTCTAGCCGAGTGGGTGTGGGCCTAGCCGTGTGGGTTTGGGTCTTGCGGAGTGGGTTTGGGTCTAGCGGAGTGGGTTTGGGTCCAGCCGAGTGGGTTTGGGCCTAGCTGATTGGGTTTGGGTCTAGCCGAGTGGGTTTGGGTCTAGCGGAGTGGGATTGGGTCTAGCCGAGTGGGTTTGGGTCTAGCCGAGTGGGTTTTGGACTAGCCGAGTGGGTTTGGGTCTAGCCGAGTGGGTTTGGGTCTAGCTGAATGGGTTTGGGTCTAGCCGAGCGGGTTTGGGTCTAGCCGAGTGGGTTTGGGTCTAGCCGAAAGGGTTTGGGTCTAGCCCAGTGGGTTTGGGTCTAGCCGAGTGGGTGTGGGTCTGGCCAAGTGAGTTTGGGTCTAGCCGAGTGGGTTTGGGTCTAGCCGAGTGGGTTTCGGTCTAGCCGAGTGGGTTTGGGTCTAGCCGAGTGGGTTTGGGCCTAGCCGAGTGGGTTTGGGTCTAGCGGAGTGGGTTAGGGTCTAGTGGAGCGGGTTTGGGTCTAGCCGAGTGGGTTTGGGTCTAGCCGAATGGGTTTGGGTCTACATGAGTGCGTTTGGGTCTAGCCGAGTGGGTTTGGGTCTAGCCGAATGGGTTTGGGTCTAGCCGAGTGGGTTTGGGTGTAGCCGAGTGGGTTTGGGTCTAGCGGAGTGGGTTTGGGTGTAGCCGAGTGGGTTTGGGTCTGGCCGAGTGGGTTTGGGTCTAGCCGAGTGGGTTTGGGTCTGGCCGAGTGGGTTTGGGTCTAGCCGAGTGGTTTAGGGTCTAGCGGAGTGGGTTTGGGTGTAGCCGCGTGGGTTTGGGTCTAGCCGAGTGGGTTTGGGCCTAGCCGATTGGGTTTGGGTCTAGCCGAGTGGGTTTGTGTCTAGCGGAGTGGGATTGGGTCTAGCCGAGTGGTTTGGGTCTAGCCGAGTGGGTTTTGGACTAGCCGAGTGGGTGTGGGTCTAGCCAAGTGGGTTTGGGTCTAGCCGAGTGGGTTTGGGTCTAGCCGAGTGGGTTTGGGTCTAGCCGAGTGGGTTTACGTCTAGCCGAGTGGGTTTGGGTCTAGCGGAGTAGGTTTCGGTGTAGCCGAGTGGGTTTGGGTGTAGCCGAGTGGGTTTGGGTCTGGACGAGTGGGTTTGGGTCTAGCCGAGTGGGTTTGGGTCTAGCCGAGTGGGTTTACGTCTAACCGAGTGGGTTTGGGTCTAGCGGAGTGGGTTTGGGTGTAGCCGAGTGGGTTTGGGTGTAGCCGAGTGGGTTTGGGTCTGGACGAGTGGGTTTGGGTCTAGCCGAGTGGGTTTGGGTCTAGCCGAGTGGGTTTGGGTCTAGCCGAGTGGGTTTGGGCCTAGCCGCGTGGGTTTGGGTCTAGCGGAGTGGGTTTGGGTCTAGCGGAGTGAGTTTGGGTCTAGCAGAGTGGGTTTGGGCCTAGCCGATTGGGTTTGGGTCTAGCCGAGTGGGTTTGGGTCTAGCCGAGTGGGTTTGGGTCTGGCCGAGTGGGTTTGGGTCCAGCCGAGTGGGTTTGGGTCTAGCCGTGTGGGTTTGGGTCTAGCCGATTGGGTTTGGGTCTAGCCATGTGGGTTTGGGTCTAGCCGAGTGGGTTAGGGTCTAGCGGAGTGGGTTTGGGTGTAGCCGCGTGGGTTTGGGTGTAGCCGAGTGGGTTTGGGTCTAGCCGAGTGGGTTTGGGTGTAGCCGAGTGGGTTTGGGTCTAGCCGAGTGGGTTTGGGTCTAGCGGAGTGGGTTTGGGTGTAGCCGAGTGGGTTTGGGTGTAGCCGAGTGGGTTTGGGTCTAGCCGAGTGGGTTTGGGACTAGCCGAGTGGGTTTGGGTCTAGCTGAGTGGGTTTGGGTCTAGCCGAGTGGGTTTATGTCTAGCCGCGTGGGTTTGGGTCTAGCGGAGTGGGTATCGGTGTAGCCGAGTGGGTTTGGGTGTAGCCGAGTGGGTTTTGGTCTGGACGAGTGGGTTTGGGTCTAGCCGAGTGGGTTTGGGTCTAGCCTAGTGGGTTTGGGTCTAGCGGAGTGGGTTTGGGTGTAGCAGAGTGGGTTTGGGTGTAGCCGAGTGGGTTTGGGTCTGGACGAGTGGGTTTGGGTCTAGCCGAGTGGGTTTTGGTCTGGACGAGTGGGTTTGGGTCTAGCCGAGTGGGTTTACGTCTAGCCGAGTGGGTTTGGGTCTAGCGGAGTAGGTTTCGGTGTAGCCAAGTGGGTTTGGGTGTAGCCGAGTGGGTTTGGGTCTGGACGAGTGGGTTTGGGTCTAGCCGAGTGGGTTTGGGTCTAGCCGAGTGGGTTTACGTCTAACCGAGTGGGTTTGGGTCTAGCGGAGTGGGTTTGGGTGTAGCCGAGTGGGTTGGGTGTAGCCGAGTGGGTTTGGGTCTGGACGAGTGGGTTTGGGTCTAGCGGAGTAGGTTTCGGTGTAGCCGAGTGGGTTTGGGTGTAGCCGAGTGGGTTTGGGTCTGGACGAGTGGGTTTGGGTCTAGCCGAGTGGGTTTGGGTCTAGCCGAGTGGGTTTACGTCTAACCGAGTGGGTTTGGGTCTAGCGGAGTGGGTTTGGGTCTAGCCGAGTGGGTTTGGGTCTGGCCGAGTGGGTTTGGGTCCAGCCGAGTGGGTTTGGGTCTAGCCGTGTGGGTTTGGGTCTAGCCGATTGGGTTTGGGTCTAGCCATGTGGGTTTGGGTCTAGCCGAGTGGGTTAGGGTCTAGCGGAGTGGGTTTGGGTGTAGCCGCGTGGGTTTGGGTGTAGCCGAGTGGGTTTGGGTCTAGCCGAGTGGGTTTGGGTGTAGCCGAGTGGGTTTGGGTCTAGCCGAGTGGGTTTGGGTCTAGCGGAGTGGGTTTGGGTGTAGCCGAGTGGGTTTGGGTGTAGCCGAGTGGGTTTGGGTCTAGCCGAGTGGGTTTGGGACTAGCCGAGTGGGTTTGGGTCTAGCTGAGTGGGTTTGGGTCTAGCCGAGTGGGTTTATGTCTAGCCGCGTGGGTTTGGGTCTAGCGGAGTGGGTATCGGTGTAGCCGAGTGGGTTTGGGTGTAGCCGAGTGGGTTTTGGTCTGGACGAGTGGGTTTGGGTCTAGCCGAGTGGGTTTGGGTCTAGCCTAGTGGGTTTGGGTCTAGCGGAGTGGGTTTGGGTGTAGCAGAGTGGGTTTGGGTGTAGCCGAGTGGGTTTGGGTCTGGACGAGTGGGTTTGGGTCTAGCCGAGTGGGTTTGGGTCTAGCCGAGTGGGTTTGGGTCTAGCCGAGTGGGTTTGGGCCTTGCCGCGTGGGTTTGGGCCTAGCCGCGTGGGTTTGGGTCTAGCGGAGTGGGTTTGGGTCTAGCGGAGTGAGTTTGGGTCTAGCAGAGTGGGTTTGGGCCTAGCCGAGTGGGCTTGGGTCTAGCCGAGTGGGTTTGGGTCTAGCCGAGTGGGTTTGGGTCTGGCCGAGTGGGTTTGGGTCCAGCCGAGTGGGTTTGGGTCTAGCCGTGTGGGTTTGGGTCTAGCCGATTGGGTTTGGGTCTAGCCATGTGGGTTTGGGTCTAGCCGAGTGGGTTAGGGTCTAGCGGAGTGGGTTTGGGTGTAGCCGCGTGGGTTTGGGTGTAGCCGAGTGGGTCTGGGTCTAGCCGAGTGGGTTTGGGTGTAGCCGAGTGGGTTTGGGTCTAGCCGAGTGGGTTTGGGTCTAGCGGAGTGGGTTTGGGTGTAGCCGAGTGGGTTTGGGTCTAGCCGAGTGGGTTTGGGTCTAGCCGACTGGGTTTGGGACTAGCCGAGTGGGTTTGGGTCTAGCTGAGTGGGTTTGGGTCTAGCCGAGTGGGTTTATGTCTAGCCGCGTGGGTTTGGGTCTAGCGGAGTGGGTATCGGTGTAGCCGAGTGGGTTTGGGTCTAGCCGAGTGGGTTTGGGCCTAGCCGATTGGGTTTGGGTCTAGCCGAGTGGGTTTGGGTCTAGCGGAGTGGGATTGGGTCTAGCCGAGTGGGTTTGGGTCTAGCCGAGTGGGTTTTGGACTAGCCGAGTGGGTTTGGGTCTAGCCGAGTGGGTTTGGGTCTAGCTGAATGGGTTTGGGTCTAGCCGAGCGGGTTTGGGTCTAGCCGAGTGGGTTTGGGTCCAGCCGAAAGGGTTTGGGTCTAGCCCAGTGGGTTTGGGTCTAGCCGAGTGGGTGTGGGTCTAGCCAAGTGGGTTTGGGTCTAGCCGAGTGGGTTTGGGTCTAGCCGAGTGGGTTTGGGCCTAGCTGAGTGGGTTTGGGTCTAGCGGAGTGGGTTAGGGTCTAGTGGAGCGGGTTTGGGTCTAGCCGAGTGGGTTTGGGTCTAGCCGAATGGGTTTGGGTCTACCCGAGTGCGTTTGGGTCTAGCCAAGTGGGTTTGGGTCTAGCCGAATGGGTTTGGGTCTAGCCGAGTGGGTTTGGGTGTAGCCGAGTGGGCTTGGGTCTAGCGGAGTGGGTTTGGGTGTAGCCGAGTGGGTTTGGGTCTGGCCGAGTGGGTTTGGGTCTAGCCGAGTGGGTTTGGGTCTGGCCGAGTGGGTTTGGGTCTAGCCGAGTGGGTTAGGGTCTAGCGGAGTGGGTTTGGGTGTAGCCGCGTGGGTTTGGGTGTAGCCGAGTGGGTTTGGGTCTAGACGAGTGGGTTTGGGTCTAGCCGAGTGGGTTTGGGTCTAGCCGAGTGGGTTTGGGTCTAGCCGAGTGGGTTTGGGTCTAGCCAAGTGGGTTTGGGCCCAGCCGTGTGGGTTTGGGTCTTGCGGAGTGGGTTTGGGTCTAGCGGAGTGGGTTTGGGTTAAGCCGAGTGGGTTTGGGCCTAGCCGATTGGGTTTGGGTCTAGCCGAGTGGGTTTGGGTCTAGCGGAGTGGGATTGGGTCTAGCCGAGTGGTTTGGGTCTAGCCGAGAGGGTTTTGGACTAGCCGAGTGGGTTTGGGTCTAGCCGAGTGGGTTTGGGTCTAGCTGAATGGGTTTGGGTCTAGCCGAGCGGGTTTGGGTCTAGCCGAGTGGGTTTGGGTCTAGCCGAAAGGGTTTGGGTCTAGCCGAGTGGGTTTGGGTCTAGCCGAGTGGGTGTGGGTCTAGCCAAGTGTGTTTGGGTCTAGCCGAGTGGGTTTGGGTCTAGCCGAGTGGGTTTGCGTCTAGCCGAGTGGGTTTGGGTCTAGCCGAGTGGGTTTGGGCCTAGCCGAGTGGGTTTGGGTCTAGCGGAGTGGGTTAGGGTCTAGTGGAGCGGGTTTGGGTCTAGCCGAGTGGGTTTGGGTCTAGCCGAATGGGTTTGGGTCTACCCGAGTGCGTTTGGGTCTAGCCGAGTGGGTTTGGGTCTAGCCGAATGGGTTTGGGTCTAGCCGAGTGGTTTTGGGTGTAGCCGAGTGGGTTTGGGTCTAGTGGAGTGGGTTTGGGTGTACCGAGTGGGTTTGGGTCTGCCCGAGGGGGTTTGGGTCTAGCCGAGTGGGTTTGGGTCTGGCCGAGTGGGTTTGGGTCTAGCCGAGTGGGTTAGGGTCTAGCGTAGTGGGTTTGGGTGTAGCCGCGTGGGTTTGGGTGTAGCCGAGTGGGTTTGGGTCTAGCCGAGTGGGTTTGGGTCTAGCTGAGTGGGTTTGGGTCTAGCCGAGTGGGTTTGGGTCTAGCGGAGTGGGTTTGGGTGTTGCCGAGTGGGTTTGGGTCTAGCCGAGTGGGTTTGGGTCTAGCCGACTGGGTTTGGGACTAGCCGAGTGGGTTTTGGTCTAGCCGAGTGGGTTTGGGTCTAGCCGAGTGGGTTTACGTCTAGCCGAGTGGGTTTGGGTCTAGCGGAGTAGGTTTCAGTGTAGCCGAGTGGGTTCGGGTGTAGCCGAGTGGGTTTGGGTCTGGACGAGTGGGTTTGGGTCTAGCCGAGTGGGTTTGGGTCTAGCCGAGTGGGTTTGGGTCTAGCCGAGTGGGTTTGGGTCTAGCCGAGTGGGTTTGGGCCTAGCCGCGTGGGTTTGGGTCTAGCGGAGTGGGTTTGGGTCTAGCGGAGTGAGTTTGGGTCTAGTAGAGTGGGTTTGGGCCTAGCCGATTGGGTTTGGGTCTAGCCGAGTGGGTTTGGGTCTAGCCTAGTGGGTTTGGGTCTGGCCGAGTGGGTTTGGGTCCAGCCGAGTGGGTTTGGGTCTAGCCGTGTGGGTTTGGGTCTAGCCGATTGGGTTTGGGTCTAGCCATGTGGGTTTGGGTCTAGCCGAGTGGGTTAGGGTCTAGCGGAGTGGGTTTGGGTGTAGCCGCGTGGGTTTGGGTCTGGACGAGTGGGTTTGGGTCTAGCCGAGTGGGTTTAGGTCTAGCCGAGTGGGTTTGGGTCTAGCCGAGTGGGTTTGGGTCTAGCCGAGTGGGTGTGGGCCTAGCCGTGTGGGTTTGGGTCTTGCGGAGTGGGTTTGGGTCTAGCGGAGTGGGTTTGGGTCTAGCCGAGTGGGTTTGGGCCTAGCCGATTGGGTTTGGGTCTAGCCGAGTGGGTTTGGGTCTAGCCGAGTGGGTGTGGGCCTAGCCGTGTGGGTTTGGGTCTTGCGGAGTAGGTTTGGGTCTAGCGGAGTGGGTTTGGGTCTGGCCGAGTGGGTTTGGGCCTGGCCGATTGGGTTTGGGTCTAGCCGAGTGGGTTTGGGTCTAGCGGAGTGGGATTGGGTCTAGCCGAGTGGGTTTGGGTCTAGCCGAGTGGGTTTTGGACTAGCCGAGTGGGTTTGGGTCTAGCCGAGTGGGTTTGGGTCTAGCTGAATGGGTTTGGGTCTAGCCGAGCGGGTTTGGGTCTAGCCGAGTGGGTTTGGGTCTAGCCGAAAGGGTTTGGGTCTAGCCCAGTGGGTTTGGGTCTAGCCGAGTGGGTGTGGGTCTAGCCAAGTGGGTTTGGGTCTAGCCGAGTGGGTTTGGGTCTAGCCGAGTGGGTTTGGGTCTAGCCGAGTGGGTTTGGGTCTAGCCGAGTGGGTTTGGGCCTAGCCGAGTGGGTTTGGGTCTAGCGGAGTGGGTTAGGGTCTAGTGGAGCGGGTTTGGGTCTAGCCGAGTGGGTTTGGGTCTAGCCGAATGGGTTTGGGTCTACCCGAGTGCGTTTGGGTCTAGCCGAGTGGGTTTGGGTCTAGCCGAATGGGTTTGGGTCTAGCCGAGTGGGTTTGGGTGTAGCCGAGTGGGTTTGGGTCTAGCGGAGTGTGTTTGGGTGTAGCCGAGTGGGTTTGGGTCTGGCCGAGTGGGTTTGGGTCTAACCGAGTGGGTTTGGGTCTGGCCGAGTGGGTTTGGGTCTAGCCGAGTGGGTTAGGGTCTAGCGGAGTGGGTTTGGGTGTAGCCGCGTGGTTTGGGTGTAGCCGAGTGGGTTTGGGTCTAGCCGAGTGGGTTTGGGTCTAGCCGAGTGGGTTTGGGTCTAGCCGAGTGGGTTTGGGTCTAGCCAAGTGGGTTTGGATCGAGCCGAGTGGGTTTGGGTCTAGCCAAGTGGGTTTGGGCCCAGCCGTGTGGGTTTGGGTCTTGCGGAGTGGGTTTGGGTCTAGCGGAGTGGGTTTGGGTCTAGCGGAGTGGGTTTGGGCCTAGCCGATTGGGTTTGGGTCTAGCCGAGTGGGTTTGGGTCTAGCGGAGTGGGATTGGGTCTAGCCGAGTGGTTTGGGTCTAGCCGAGTGGGTTTTGGACTAGCCGAGTGGGTTTGGGTCTAGCCGAGTGGGTTTGGGTCTAGCTGAATGGGTTTGGGTCTAGCCGAGCGGGTTTGGGTCTAGCCGAGTGGGTTTGGGTCTAGCCGAAAGGGTTTGGGTCTAGCCGAGTGGGTTTGGGTCTAGCCGAGTGGGTGTGGGTCTAGCCAAGTGGGTTTGGGTCTAGCCGAGTGGGTTTGGGTCTAGCCGAGTGGGTTTGCGTCTAGCCGAGTGGGTTTGGGTCTAGCCGAGTGGGTTTGGGCCTAGCCGAGTGGGTTTGGGTCTAGCGGAGTGGGTTAGGGTCTAGTGGAGCGGGTTTGGGTCTAGCCGAGTGGGTTTGGGTCTAGCCGAATGGGTTTGGGTCTACCCGAGTGCGTTTGGGTCTAGCCGAGTGGGTTTGGGTCTAGCCGAATGGGTTTGGGTCTAGCCGAGTGGGTTTGGGTGTAGCCGAGTGGGTTTGGGTCTAGCGGAGTGGGTTTGGGTGTAGCCGAGTGGGTTTGGGTCTGGCCGAGTGGGTTTGGGTCTAGCCGAGTGGGTTTGGGTCTGGCCGAGTGGGTATGGGTCTAGCCGAGTGGGTTAGGGTCTAGCGTAGTGGGTTTGGGTGTAGCCGCGTGGGTTTGGGTGTAGCCGAGTGGGTTTGGGTCTAGCCGAGTGGGTTTGGGTCTAGCCGAGTGGGTTTGGGACTAGCCGAGTGGGTTTGGGTCTAGCGGAGTGGGTTTGGGTGTTGCCGAGTGGGTTTGGGTCTAGCCGAGTGGGTTTGGGTCTAGCCGACTGGGTTTGGGACTAGCCGAGTGGGTTTTGGTCTAGCCGAGTGGGTTTGGGTCTAGCCGAGTGGGTTTGGGTCTACCCGAGTGCGTTTGGGTCTAGCCGAGTGGGTTTGGGTCTAGCCGAATGGGTTTGGGTCTAGCCGAGTGGGTTTGGGTGTAGCCGAGTGGGTTTGGGTCTAGCGGAGTGTGTTTGGGTGTAGCCGAGTGGGTTTGGGTCTGGCCGAGTGGGTTTGGGTCTAACCGAGTGGGTTTGGGTCTGGCCGAGTGGGTTTGGGTCTAGCCGAGTGGGTTAGGGTCTAGCGGAGTGGGTTTGGGTGTAGCCGCGTGGTTTGGGTGTAGCCGAGTGGGTTTGGGTCTAGCCGAGTGGGTTTGGGTCTAGCCGAGTGGGTTTGGGTCTAGCCGAGTGGGTTTGGGTCTAGCCAAGTGGGTTTGGATCGAGCCGAGTGGGTTTGGGTCTAGCCAAGTGGGTTTGGGCCCAGCCGTGTGGGTTTGGGTCTTGCGGAGTGGGTTTGGGTCTAGCGGAGTGGGTTTGGGTCTAGCGGAGTGGGTTTGGGCCTAGCCGATTGGGTTTGGGTCTAGCCGAGTGGGTTTGGGTCTAGCGGAGTGGGATTGGGTCTAGCCGAGTGGTTTGGGTCTAGCCGAGTGGGTTTTGGACTAGCCGAGTGGGTTTGGGTCTAGCCGAGTGGGTTTGGGTCTAGCTGAATGGGTTTGGGTCTAGCCGAGCGGGTTTGGGTCTAGCCGAGTGGGTTTGGGTCTAGCCGAAAGGGTTTGGGTCTAGCCGAGTGGGTTTGGGTCTAGCCGAGTGGGTGTGGGTCTAGCCAAGTGGGTTTGGGTCTAGCCGAGTGGGTTTGGGTCTAGCCGAGTGGGTTTGCGTCTAGCCGAGTGGGTTTGGGTCTAGCCGAGTGGGTTTGGGCCTAGCCGAGTGGGTTTGGGTCTAGCGGAGTGGGTTAGGGTCTAGTGGAGCGGGTTTGGGTCTAGCCGAGTGGGTTTGGGTCTAGCCGAATGGGTTTGGGTCTACCCGAGTGCGTTTGGGTCTAGCCGAGTGGGTTTGGGTCTAGCCGAATGGGTTTGGGTCTAGCCGAGTGGGTTTGGGTGTAGCCGAGTGGGTTTGGGTCTAGCGGAGTGGGTTTGGGTGTAGCCGAGTGGGTTTGGGTCTGGCCGAGTGGGTTTGGGTCTAGCCGAGTGGGTTTGGGTCTGGCCGAGTGGGTATGGGTCTAGCCGAGTGGGTTAGGGTCTAGCGTAGTGGGTTTGGGTGTTGCCGCGTGGGTTTGGGTGTAGCCGAGTGGGTTTGGGTCTAGCCGAGTGGGTTTGGGTCTAGCCGAGTGGGTTTGGGACTAGCCGAGTGGGTTTGGGTCTAGCGGAGTGGGTTTGGGTGTTGCCGAGTGGGTTTGGGTCTAGCCGAGTGGGTTTGGGTCTAGCCGACTGGGTTTGGGACTAGCCGAGTGGGTTTTGGTCTAGCCGAGTGGGTTTGGGTCTAGCCGAGTGGGTTTACGTCTAGCCGAGTGGGTTTGGGTCTAGCGGAGTAGGTTTCGGTGTAGCCGAGTGGGTTTGGGTGTAGCCGAGTGGGTTTGGGTCTGGACGAGTGGGTTTGGGTCTAGCCGAGTGGGTTTGTGTCTAGCCGAGTGGGTTTACGTCTAACCGAGTGGGTTTGGGTCTAGCGGAGTGGGTTTGGGTGTAGCCGAGTGGGTTTGGGTGTAGCCGAGTGGGTTTGGGTCTGGACGAGTGGGTTTGGGTCTAGCCGAGTGGGTTTGGGTCTAGCCGAGTGGGTTTGGGTCTAGCCGAGTGGGTTTGGGCCTAGCCGCGTGGGTTTGGGTCTAGCGGAGTGGGTTTGGGTCTAGCGGAGTGAGTTTGGGTCTAGCAGAGTGGGTTTGGGCCTAGCCGATTGGGTTTGGGTCTAGCCGAGTGGGTTTGGGTCTAGCCGAGTGGGTTTGGGTCTGGCCGAGTGGGTTTGGGTCCAGCCGAGTGGGTTTGGGTCTAGCCGTGTGGGTTTGGGTCTAGCCGATTGGGTTTGGGTCTAGCCATGTGGGTTTGGGTCTGGCCGAGTGGGTTAGGGTCTAGCGGAGTGGGTTTGGGTCTAGCCGAGTGGGTTTGGACCTAGCCGTGTGGGTTTGGGTCTAGCGGAGTGGGTTTGGGTCTAGCGGAGTGAGTTTGGGTCTAGCGGAGTGAGTTTGGGTCTAGCAGAGTGGGTTTAGGCCTAGCCGATTGGGTTTGGGTCTAGCCGAGTGGGTTTGGGTCTAGCCGAGTGGGTTTGGGTCTGGCCGAGTGGGTTTGGGTCCAGCCGAGTGGGTTTGGGTCTAGCCGTGTGGGTTTGGGTCTAGCCGATTGGGTTTCGGTCTAGCCATGTGGGTTTGGGTCTAGCCGAGTGGGTTAGGGTCTAGCGGAGTGGGTTTGGGTGTAGCCACGTGGGTTTGGGTGCAGCCGAGTGGGTTTGGGTCTAGCCGAGTGGGTTTGGGTGTAGCCGAGTGGGTTTGGGTCTAGCCGAGTGGGTTTGGGTCTAGCGGAGTGGGTTTGGGTGTAGCCGAGTGGATTTGGGTCTAGCCGAGTGGGTTTGGGTCTAGCCGACTGGGTTTGGGACTAGCCGAGTGGGTTTGGGTCTAGCTGAGTGGGTTTGGGTCTAGCCGAGTGGGTTTATGTCTAGCCGCGTGGGTTTGGGTCTAGCGGAGTGGGTATCGGTGTAGCCGAGTGGGTTTGGGTGTAGCCGAGTGGGTTTGGGTCTAGCCGAGTGGGTTTGGGTCTAGCCGAGTGGGTTTGGGTCTAGCCGAGTGGGTTTGGGTCTAGCGGAGTGGGTTTGGGTGTTGCCGAGTGGGTTTGGGTCTAGCCGAGTGGGTTTGGGTCTAGCCGACTGGGTTTGGGACTAGCCGAGTGGGTTTTGGTCTAGCCGAGTGGGTTTGGGTCTAGCCGAGTGGGTTTACGTCTAGCCGAGTGGGTTTGGGTCTAGCGGAGTAGGTTTCGGTGTAGCCGAGTGGGTTTGGGTGTAGCCGAGTGGGTTTGGGTCTAGCGGAGTGGGTTTGGGTGTAGCCGAGTGGATTTGGGTCTAGCCGAGTGGGTTTGGGTCTAGCCGACTGGGTTTGGGACTAGCCGAGTGGGTTTGGGTCTAGCTGAGTGGGTTTGGGTCTAGCCGAGTGGGTTTATGTCTAGCCGCGTGGGTTTGGGTCTAGCGGAGTGGGTATCGGTGTAGCCGAGTGGGTTTGGGTGTAGCCGAGTGGGTTTGGGTGTAGCCGAGTGGGTTTGGGTCTAGCCGAGTGGGTTTGGGTCTAGCCGAGTGGGTTTGGGTCTAGCGGAGTGGGTTTGGGTGTTGCCGAGTGGGTTTGGGTCTAGCCGAGTGGGTTTGGGACTAGCCGAGTGGGTTTTGGTCTAGCCGAGTGGGTTTGGGTCTAGCCGAGTGGGTTTACGTCTAGCCGAGTGGGTTTGGGTCTAGCGGAGTAGGTTTCGGTGTAGCCGAGTGGGTTTGGGTGTAGCCGAGTGGGTTTGGGTCTGGACGAGTGGGTTTGGGTCTGGCCGAGTGGGTTTGGGTCCAGCCGAGTGGGTTTGGGTCTAGCCGTGTGGGTTTGGGTCTAGCCGATTGGGTTTCGGTCTAGCCATGTGGGTTTGGGTCTAGCCGAGTGGGTTAGGGTCTAGCGGAGTGGGTTTGGGTGTAGCCACGTGGGTTTGGGTGCAGCCGAGTGGGTTTGGGTCTAGCCGAGTGGGTTTGGGTGTAGCCGAGTGGGTTTGGGTCTAGCCGAGTGGGTTTGGGTCTAGCGGAGTGGGTTTGGGTGTAGCCGAGTGGATTTGGGTCTAGCCGAGTGGGTTTGGGTCTAGCCGACTGGGTTTGGGACTAGCCGAGTGGGTTTGGGTCTAGCTGAGTGGGTTTGGGTCTAGCCGAGTGGGTTTATGTCTAGCCGCGTGGGTTTGGGTCTAGCGGAGTGGGTATCGGTGTAGCCGAGTGGGTTTGGGTGTAGCCGAGTGGGTTTGGGTCTAGCCGAGTGGGTTTGGGTCTAGCCGAGTGGGTTTGGGTCTAGCCGAGTGGGTTTGGGTCTAGCGGAGTGGGTTTGGGTGTTGCCGAGTGGGTTTGGGTCTAGCCGAGTGGGTTTGGGTCTAGCCGACTGGGTTTGGGACTAGCCGAGTGGGTTTTGGTCTAGCCGAGTGGGTTTGGGTCTAGCCGAGTGGGTTTACGTCTAGCCGAGTGGGTTTGGGTCTAGCGGAGTAGGTTTCGGTGTAGCCGAGTGGGTTTGGGTGTAGCCGAGTGGGTTTGGGTCTGGACGAGTGGGTTTGGGTCTAGCCGAGTGGGTTTGGGTCTAGCCGAGTGGGTTTACGTCTAACCGAGTGGGTTTGGGTCTAGCGGAGTGGGTTTGGGTGTAGCCGAGTGGGTTTGGGTGTAGCCGAGTGGGTTTGGGTCTGGACGAGTGGGTTTGGGTCTAGCCGAGTGGGTTTGGGTCTAGCCGAGTGGGTTTGGGTCTAGCCGAGTGGGTTTGGGCCTAGCCACGTGGGTTTGGGTCTAGCGGAGTGGGTTTGGGTCTAGCGGAGTGAGTTTGGGTCTAGCAGAGTGGGTTTGGGCCTAGCCGATTGGGTTTGGGTCTAGCGGAGTGGGTTTGGGTCTAGCCGAGTGGGTTTGGGTCTGGCCGAGTGGGTTTGGGTCCAGCCGAGTGGGTTTGGGTCTAGCCGTGTGGGTTTGGGTCTAGCCGATTGGGTTTGGGTCTGGCCATGTGGGTTTGGGTCTAGCCGAGTCGGTTAGGGTCTAGCGGAGTGGGTTTGGGTGTAGCCGCGTGGGTTTGGGTGTAGCCGAGTGGGTTTGGGTCTAGCCGAGTGGGTTTGGGTGTAGCCGAGTGGGTTTGGGTCTAGCCGAGTGGGTTTGGGTCTAGCGGAGTGGGTTTGGGTGTAGCCGAGTGGGTTTGGGTCTAGCCGAGTGGGTTTGGGTCTAGCCGACTGGGTTTGGGATTAGCCGAGTGGGTTTGGGTCTAGCTGAGTGGGTTTGGGTCTAGCCGAGTGGGTTTATGTCTAGCCGCGTGGGTTTGGGTCTAGCGGAGTGGGTATTGGTGTAGCCGAGTGGGTTTGGGTGTAGCCGAGTGGGTTTTGGTCTGGACGAGTGGGTTTGGGTCTAGCCGAGTGGGTTTGGGTCTAGCCGAGTGGGTTTGGGTCTAGCCTAGTGGGTTTGGGTCTAGCCAAGTGGGTTTGGGTCTAGCGGAGTGGGTTTGGGTCTAGCGGAGTGGGTTTGGGTCTAGCGGAGTGGGTTTGGGTCTAGCCGAGTGGGTTTGGTTCTAACCGAGTGGGTTTGTGTCTAGCGGAGTGGGTTTGGGTCTAGCGGAGTGGGATTGGGTCTAGCCGAGTGGGTTTGGGTCTTGCCGAGTGGGTTTGGGACCAGCCGAGTGGGTTTGGGTCTAGCCGAGTGGGTTTGGGTCTAGCTGAATGGGTTTGGGTCTAGCCGAGTGGGTTTGGGTCTAGCCGAGTGGGTTTGGGTCTAGCCGAAAGGGTTTGGGTCTAGCCGAGTGGGTTTGGGTCTAGCCGAGTGGGTTTGGGTCTAGCCGAGTGGGTGTGGGTCTAGCCAAGTGGATTTGGGTCTAGCCGAGTGGGTTTGGGTTTAGCCGAGTGGGTTTGGGTCTAGCGGAATGGGTTTGGGTGTAGCCGAGTGGGTTTGGGTCTAGCCGAGTGGGTTTGGGTCTGGCCGAGTGGGTTTGGGTCTAGCCAAGTGGGTTTGGGTCTAGCCGAGTGGGTTAGGGTCTAGCCGAGTGGGTTTGGGTGTAGCCGCGTGGGTTTGGATGTAGCCAAGTGGGTTTGGGTCTAGCCGAGTGGGTTTGGGTCTAGCCGAGTGGGTTTGGGACTAGCCGAGTGGGTTTGGGTCTAGCCGAGTGGGTTTGGGACTAGCCGAGTGGGTTTGGGTCTAGCCGAGTGGGTTTGGGTCTAGCTGAATGGGTTTGGGTCTAGCCGAGTGGGTTTGGGTCTAGCAGAGTGGGTTTGGGTGTAGCCGAGTGGGTTTGGGTCTAGCCGAGTTAGTTTGGGTCTAGCCGACTGGGTTTGGGTCAAGCCGAGTGGGTTTGGGTCTAGCCGAGTGGGTTTGGGTCTAGCCGAGTGGGTTTACGTCTAGCCGAGTGGGTTTGAGTCTAGCCGAGTTGGTTTGAATGCAGCCGAGTGGGTTTGGGTGTAGCCGAGTGGGTTTGGGTCTGGACGAGTGGGTTTGGGTCTAGCCGAGTGGGTTTGGGTCTAGCCGAGTGGGTTTGGGTCTAGCCGAGTGGGTTTGGGTGTAGCCGAGTGGGTTTGGGTCTAGCGGAGTGGGTTTGGGTGTAGCCGAGTGGGTTTGGGTCTAGCCGAGTGGGTTTGGGTCTAGCCGAGTGGGTTTGGGTCTAGCCGAGTGGGTTTGGGTCTAGCCGAGTGGGTTAGGGTCTAGCGGAGTGGGTTTGGGTGTAGCCGCGTGGGTTTGGATGTAGCCAAGTGGGTTTGGGTCCAGCCGAGTGGGTTTGGGTCTAGCCGAGTGGGTTTGGGTCTAGCCGAGTGGGTTTGGGTCTAGCGGAGTGGGTTTGGGCATAGCCGAGTGGGTTTGGGCCTAGCCGATTGGGTTTGGTTCTACCCGAGTGGGTGTGGGTCTAGCCGTGTGTGTTTGGGTCAAGCCGATTGGGTTTGGGTCTAGCTATGTGGGTTTGGGTCTAGCCGAGTGGGTTTGGGTCTAGCCGAGTGGGTTTGGGTCTAGCCGAGTGGGTTTGGGTCTAGCCGAGTGGGTTTGGGTCTAGCGGAGTGGGTTTGGGTGTAGCCGAGTGGGTTTGGGTCTAGCCGAGTTGGTTTGGGTCTAGCCGACTGGGTTTGGGTCTAGCCGAGTGGGTTTGGGTGTAGCCGAGTGGGTTTGGGTGTAGCCGAGTGGGTTTGGGTCTGGACGAGTGGGTTTGGGTCTAGCCGACTGGGTTTGGGACTAGCCGAGTGGGTTTTGGTCTAGCCGAGTGGGTTTGGGTCTAGCCGAGTGGGTTTACGTCCAGCCGAGTGGGTTTGGGTCTAGCGGAATAGGTTTCGGTGTAGCCGAGTGGGTTTGGGTGTAGCCGAGTGGGTTTGGGTCTGGACGAGTGGGTTTGGGTCTAGCCGAGTGGGTTTGGGTCTAGCCGATTGGGTTTACGTCTAACCGAGTGGGTTTGGGTCTAGCGGAGTGGGTTTGGGTGTAGCCTAGTGGGTTTGGGTGTAGCCGAGTGGGTTTGGGTCTGCACAAGTGGGTTTGGGTCTAGCCGAGTTGTTTTGGGTCTAGCCGAGTGGGTTTGGGTCTAGCCGAGTGGGTTTGGGTCTAGCCGAGTGGGTTTGGGCCTAGCCATGTGGGTTTGGGTCTAGCGGAGTGGGTTTGGGTCTAGCGGAGTGGGTTTGGGTCTATCCGAGTGGGTTTGGGCTTAGCCGATTGGGTTTGGTTCTAGCCGAGTGGGTTTGGGTCTAGCGGAGTGGGATTGGGTCTAGCCGAGTGGGTTTGGGTCTAGCCGAGTGGGTTTGGGACTAGCCGAGTGGGTTTGGGTCTAGCCGAGTGGGTTTGGGTCTAGCTGAATGGGTTTGGGTCTAGCCGAGTGGGTTTGGGACAAGCCGAGTGGGTTTGGGTCTAGCCGAGTGGGTTTGGGTGCAGCCGAGTGGGTTTGGGTCCGGCCGAGTGGGTTTGGGTCTAGCCGAGTGGGTTTGGGTCTGGCCGAGTGGGTTTGGGTCTAGCCGAGTGGGTTAGGGTCTAGCGGAGTGGGTTTGGTTGTAGCCGCGTGGGTTTGGGTGTAGCCGAGTAGGTTTGGGTCTAGCCGAGTGGGTTTGGGTCTAGCCGAGTGGGTTTGGGTCTAGCCGAGTGGGTTTGGGTCTAGCGGAGTGGGTTTGGGTGTTGCCGAGTGGGTTTGGGTCTAGCCGAGTGGGTTTGGGTCTAGCCGACTGGGTTTGGGACTAGCCGAGTGGGTTTTGGTCTAGCCGAGTGGGTTTGGGTCTAGCCGAGTGGGTTTACGTCTAGCCGAGTGGGTTTGGGTCTAGCGGAGTAGGTTTCGGTGTAGCCGAGTGGGTTTGGGTGTAGCCGAGTGGGTTTGGGTCTAGCCGAGTGGGTTTGGGTCTAGCCGAGTGGGTTTACATCTAACCGAGTGGGTTTGGGTCTAGCGGAGTGGGTTTGGGTGTAGCCGAGTGGGTTTGGGTGTAGCCGAGTGGGTTTGGGTCTGGACGTGTGGGTTTGGGTCTAGCCGAGTGGGTTTGGGTCTAGCCGAGTGGGTTTGGGTCTAGCCGAGTGGGTTTGGGCCTAGCCGCGTGGGTTTGTGTGTAGCCGAGTGGGTTTGGGTCTAGCCGAGTGGGTTTGGGTCTAGCCATGTGGGTTTGGGTCTAGCCGAGTGGGTTAGGGTCTAGCGGAGTCGGTTTGGGTGTAGCCGCGTGGGTTTGGGTGTAGCCGAGTGGGTTTGGGTCTAGCTGAGTGGGTTTGGGTGTAGCCGAGTGGGTTTGGGTCTAGCCGAGTGGGTTTGGGTCTAGCGGAGTGGGTTTGGGTGTAGCCGAGTGGGTTTGGGTCTAGCCGAGTGGGTTTGGGTCTAGGCGACTGGGTTTGGGACTAGCCGAGTGGGTTTGGGTCTAGCTGAGTGGGTTTGGGCGTAGCCGAGTGGGTTTATGTCTAGCCGCGTGGGTTTGGGTTTAGCGGAGTGGGTATCGGTGTAGCCGAGTGGGTTTGGGTGTAGCCGAGTGGGTTTGGGTCTAGCCGAGTGGGTTTGGGTCTAGCCGAGTGAGTTTGGGTCTAGCCGAGTGGGTTTGGGTCTAGCGGAGTGGGTTTGGGTGTTGCCGAGTGGGTTTGGGTCTAGCCGAGTGGGTTTGGGTCTAGCCGACTGGGTTTGGGACTACCCGAGTGGGTTTTGGTCTAGCCGAGTGGGTTTGGGTCTAGCCGAGTGGGTTTACGTCTAGCCGAGTGGGTTTGGGTCTAGCGGAGTAGGTTTCGGTGTAGCCGAGTGGGTTTGGGTGTAGCCGAGTGGGTTTGGGTCTGGACGAGTGGGTTTGGGTCTAGCCGAGTGGGTTTGGGTCTAGCCGAGTGGGTTTACGTCTAACCGAGTGGGTTTGAGTCTAGCGGAGTGGGTTTGGGTGTAGCCGAGTGGGTTTGGGTGTAGCCGAGTGGGTTTGGGTCTGGACGAGTGGGTTTGGGTCTAGCCGAGTGGGTTTGGGTCTAGCCGAGTGGGTTTGGGTCTCGCCGAGTGGGTTTGGGCCTAGCCGCGTGGGTTTGGGTCTAGCGGAGTGGGTTTGGGTCTAGCGGAGTGAGTTTGGGTCTAGCAGAGTGGGTTTGGGCCTAGCCGATTGTGTTTGGGTCTAGCCGATTGGGTTTGGGTCTAGCCGAGTGGGTTTGGGTCTGGCCGAGTGGGTTTGGGTCCAGCCGAGTGGGTTTGGGTCTAGCCGTGTGGGTTTGGGTCTAGCCGATTGGGTTTGGGTCTAGCCATGTGGGTTTGGGTCTAGCCGAGTGGGTTAGGGTCTAGCGGAGTGGGTTTGGGTGTAGCGGAGTGGGTTTGGGTGTTGCCGAGTGGGTTTGGGTCTAGCCGAGTGGGTTTGGGTCTAGCCGACTGGGTTTGGGACTAGCCGAGTGGGTTTTGGTCTAGCCGAGTGGGTTTGGGTCTAGCCGAGTGGGTTTAAGTCTTGCCGAGTGGGTTTGGGTCTAGCGGAGTAGGTTTCGGTGTAGCCGAGTGGGTTTGGGTGTAGCCGAGTGGGTTTGGGTCTGGACGAGTGGGTTTGGGTCTAGCCGAGTGGGTTTGGGTCTAGCCGAGTGGGTTTACGTCTAACCGAGTGGGTTTGGGTCTAGCGGAGTGGGTTTGGGTGTAGCCGAGTGGGTTTGGGTGTAGCCGAGTGGGTTTGGGTCTGGACGAGTGGGTTTGGGTCTAGCCGAGTGGGTTTGGGTCTAGCCGAGTGGGTTTGGGTCTAGCCGAGTGGGTTTGGGCCTAGCCGCGTGGGTTTGGGTCCAGCCGAGTGGGTTTGGGTCTAGCCGTGTGGGTTTGGGTCTAGCCGATTGGGTTTGGGTCTAGCCATGTGGGTTTGGGTCTAGCCGAGTGGGTTAGGGTCTAGCGGAGTGGGTTTGGGTGTAGCCGCGTGGGTTTGGGTGCAGCCGAGTGGGTTTGGGTCTAGCCGAGTGGGTTTGGGTGTAGCCGAGTGGGTTTGGGTCTAGCCGAGTGGGTTTGGGTCTAGCGGAGTGGGTTTGGGTGTAGCCGAGTGGGTTTGGGTCTAGCCGACTGGGTTTGGGACTAGCCGAGTGGGTTTGGGTCTAGCTGAGTGGGTTTGGGTCTAGCCGAGTGGGTTTATGTCTAGCCGCGTGGGTTTGGGTCTAGCGGAGTGGGTATCGGTGTAGCCGAGTGGGTTTGGGTGTAGCCGAGTGGGTTTTGGTCTGGACGAGTGGGTTTGGGTCTAGCCGAGTGGGTTTGGGTCTAGCCGAGTGGGTTTGGGTCCAGCCTAGTGGGTTTGGGTCTAGCCAAGTGGGTTTGGGTCTAGCGGAGTGGGTTTGGGTCTAGCGGAGTGGGTTTGGGTCTAGCGGAGTGGGTTTGGGTCTAGCCGAGTGGGTTTGGTTCTAACCGAGTGGGTTTGTGTCTAGCGGAGTGGGTTTGGGTCTAGCGGAGTGGGATTGGGTCTAGCCGAGTGGGTTTGGGTCTTGCCGAGTGGGTTTGGGACTAGCCGAGTGGGTTTGGGTCTAGCCGAGTGGGTTTGGGTCTAGCTGAATGGGTTTGGGTCTAGCCGAGTGGGTTTGGGTCTAGCCAAGTGGGTTTGGGTCTAGCCGAAAGGGTTTGGGTCTAGCCGAGTGGGTTTGGGTCTAGCCGAGTGGGTTTGAGTCTAGCCGAGTGGGTGTGGGTCTAGCCAAGTGGATTTGGGTCTAGCCGAGTGGGTTTGGGTGTTGCCGAGTGGGTTTGGGTCTAGCGGAGTGGGTTTGGGTCTAGCCGAGTGGGTTTGGGTCTAGCGGAGTGGGTTTGGGTGCAGCCGAGTGGGTTTGGGTGTAGCCGAGTGGGTTTGGGTCTAGCCGAGTGGGTTTGGGTCTAGCCGAGTGGGTTTGGGTCTAGCCGAGTGGGTTAGGGTCTAGCCGAGTGGGTTTGGGTGTAGCCGCCTGGGTTTGGATGTAGCCAAGTGGGTTTGGGTCTAGCCGAGTGGGTTTGGGTCTAGCCGAGTGGGTTTGGGTCTAGCCGAGTGGGTTTGGGTCTAGCCGAGTGGGTTTGGGACTAGCCGAGTGGGTTTGGGTCTAGCCGAGTGGGTTTGGGTCTAGCTGAATGGGTTTGGGTCTAGCCGAGTGGGTTTGGGTCTAGCAGAGTGGGTTTGGGTGTAGCCGAGTGGGTTTGGGTCTAGCTGAGTTGGTTTGGGTCTAGCCGACTGGGTTTGGGTCAAGCCGAGTGGGTTTGGGTCTAGCCGAGTGGGTTTGGGTCTAGCCGAGTGGGTTTACGTCTAGCCGAGTGGGTTTGAGTCTAGCCGAGTTGGTTTGAATGTAGCCGAGTGGGTTTGGGTGTAGCCGAGTGGGTTTGGGTCTGGACGAGTGGGTTTGGGTCTAGCCGAGTGGGTTTGGGTCTAGCCGAGTGGGTTTGGGTCTAGCCGAGTGGGTTTGGGTGTAGCCGAGTGGGTTTGGGTCTAGCCGAGTGGGTTTGGGTCTAGCCGAGTGGGTTTGGGTCTAGCCGAGTGGGTTTGGGTCTAGCCGAGTGGGTTAGGGTCTAGCGGAGTGGGTTTGGGTGTAGCCGCGTGGGTTTGGATGTAGCCAAGTGGTTTTGGGTCTAGCCGAGTGGGTTTGGGTATAGCCGAGTGGGTTTGGGTCTAGCCGAGTGGGTTTGGGTCTAGCGGAGTGGGTTTGGGTATAGCCGAGTGGGTTTGGGTCTAGCCGAGTGGGTTTGGGTCTAGCTGAATGGGTTTGGGTCTAGCCGAGTTTGTTTGGGTCTAGCAGAGTGGGTTGGGTGTAGCCGAGTGGGTTTGGGTCTAGCTGAGTTGGTTTGGGTCTAGCCGACTGGGTTTGGGTCAAGCCGAGTGGGTTTGGGTCTAGCTGAGTGGGTTTGGGTCTAGCCGAGTGGGTTTACGTCTAGCCGAGTGGGTTTGAGTCTAGCCGAGTTGGTTTGAATGCAGCCGAGTGGGTTTGGGTGTAGCCGAGTGGGTTTGGGTCTGGACGAGTGGGTTTGGGTCTAGCCGAGTGGGTTTGGGTCGAGCCGAGTGGGTTTGGGTCTAGCCGAGTGGGTTTGGGTGTAGCCGAGTGGGTTTGGGTCTAGCCGAGTGGGTTTGGGTCTAGCCGAGTGGGTTTGGGTCTAGCCGAGTGGGTTTGGGTCTAGCCGAGTGGGTTAGGGTCTAGCGGAGTGGGTTTGGGTGTAGCCGCGTGGGTTTGGATGTAGCCAAGTGGGTTTGGGTCTAGCCGAGTGGGTTTGGGTCTAGCCGAGTGGGTTTGGGTCTAGCCGAGTGGGTTTGGGTCTAGCGGAGTGGGTTTGGGTATAGCCGAGTGGGTTTGGGCTTAGCCGATTGGGTTTGGTTCTAGCCGAGTGGGTGTGGGTCTAGCCGAGTGGGTTTGGGTCTAGCCGAGTGGGTTTGGGTCTAGCGGAGTGGGTTTGGGTATAGCCGAGTGGGTTTACGTCTAGCCGAGTGGGTTTGGGTCTAGCCGAGTGGGTTTGGGTGTAGCCGAGTGGGTTTGGGTGTAGCCGAGTGGGTTTTGGTCTGGACGAGTGGGTTTGGGTCTAGCGGAGTGGGTTTGGGTGTAGCCGAGTGGGTTTGGGTCTAGCCGACTGGGTTTGGGACTAGCCGAGTGGGTTTGGGTCTAGCTGAGTGGGTTTGGGTCTAGCCGAGTGGGTTTATGTCTAGCCGCGTGGGTTTGGGTCTAGCGGAGTGGGTATCGGTGTAGCCGAGTGGGTTTGGGTGTAGCCGAGTGGGTTTTGGTCTGGACGAGTGGGTTTGGGTCTAGCCGAGTGGGTTTGGGTCTAGCCGAGTGGGTTTGGGTCCAGCCTAGTGGGTTTGGGTCTAGCCAAGTGGGTTTGGGTCTAGCGGAGTGGGTTTGGGTCTAGCGGAGTGGGTTTGGGTCTAGCGGAGTGGGTTTGGGTCTAGCCGAGTGGGTTTGGTTCTAACCGAGTGGGTTTGTGTCTAGCGGAGTGGGTTTGGGTCTAGCGGAGTGGGATTGGGTCTAGCCGAGTGGGTTTGGGTCTTGCCGAGTGGGTTTGGGACTAGCCGAGTGGGTTTGGGTCTAGCCGAGTGGGTTTGGGTCTAGCTGAATGGGTTTGGGTCTAGCCGAGTGGGTTTGGGTCTAGCCAAGTGGGTTTGGGTCTAGCCGAAAGGGTTTGGGTCTAGCCGAGTGGGTTTGGGTCTAGCCGAGTGGGTTTGAGTCTAGCCGAGTGGGTGTGGGTCTAGCCAAGTGGATTTGGGTCTAGCCGAGTGGGTTTGGGTGTTGCCGAGTGGGTTTGGGTCTAGCGGAGTGGGTTTGGGTCTAGCCGAGTGGGTTTGGGTCTAGCGGAGTGGGTTTGGGTGCAGCCGAGTGGGTTTGGGTGTAGCCGAGTGGGTTTGGGTCTAGCCGAGTGGGTTTGGGTCTAGCCGAGTGGGTTTGGGTCTAGCCGAGTGGGTTAGGGTCTAGCCGAGTGGGTTTGGGTGTAGCCGCCTGGGTTTGGATGTAGCCAAGTGGGTTTGGGTCTAGCCGAGTGGGTTTGGGTCTAGCCGAGTGGGTTTGGGTCTAGCCGAGTGGGTTTGGGTCTAGCCGAGTGGGTTTGGGACTAGCCGAGTGGGTTTGGGTCTAGCCGAGTGGGTTTGGGTCTAGCTGAATGGGTTTGGGTCTAGCCGAGTGGGTTTGGGTCTAGCAGAGTGGGTTTGGGTGTAGCCGAGTGGGTTTGGGTCTAGCTGAGTTGGTTTGGGTCTAGCCGACTGGGTTTGGGTCAAGCCGAGTGGGTTTGGGTCTAGCCGAGTGGGTTTGGGTCTAGCCGAGTGGGTTTACGTCTAGCCGAGTGGGTTTGAGTCTAGCCGAGTTGGTTTGAATGTAGCCGAGTGGGTTTGGGTGTAGCCGAGTGGGTTTGGGTCTGGACGAGTGGGTTTGGGTCTAGCCGAGTGGGTTTGGGTCTAGCCGAGTGGGTTTGGGTCTAGCCGAGTGGGTTTGGGTGTAGCCGAGTGGGTTTGGGTCTAGCCGAGTGGGTTTGGGTCTAGCCGAGTGGGTTTGGGTCTAGCCGAGTGGGTTTGGGTCTAGCCGAGTGGGTTAGGGTCTAGCGGAGTGGGTTTGGGTGTAGCCGCGTGGGTTTGGATGTAGCCAAGTGGTTTTGGGTCTAGCCGAGTGGGTTTGGGTATAGCCGAGTGGGTTTGGGTCTAGCCGAGTGGGTTTGGGTCTAGCGGAGTGGGTTTGGGTATAGCCGAGTGGGTTTGGGTCTAGCCGAGTGGGTTTGGGTCTAGCTGAATGGGTTTGGGTCTAGCCGAGTTTGTTTGGGTCTAGCAGAGTGGGTTGGGTGTAGCCGAGTGGGTTTGGGTCTAGCTGAGTTGGTTTGGGTCTAGCCGACTGGGTTTGGGTCAAGCCGAGTGGGTTTGGGTCTAGCTGAGTGGGTTTGGGTCTAGCCGAGTGGGTTTACGTCTAGCCGAGTGGGTTTGAGTCTAGCCGAGTTGGTTTGAATGCAGCCGAGTGGGTTTGGGTGTAGCCGAGTGGGTTTGGGTCTGGACGAGTGGGTTTGGGTCTAGCCGAGTGGGTTTGGGTCGAGCCGAGTGGGTTTGGGTCTAGCCGAGTGGGTTTGGGTGTAGCCGAGTGGGTTTGGGTCTAGCCGAGTGGGTTTGGGTCTAGCCGAGTGGGTTTGGGTCTAGCCGAGTGGGTTTGGGTCTAGCCGAGTGGGTTAGGGTCTAGCGGAGTGGGTTTGGGTGTAGCCGCGTGGGTTTGGATGTAGCCAAGTGGGTTTGGGTCTAGCCGAGTGGGTTTGGGTCTAGCCGAGTGGGTTTGGGTCTAGCCGAGTGGGTTTGGGTCTAGCGGAGTGGGTTTGGGTATAGCCGAGTGGGTTTGGGCCTAGCCGATTGGGTTTGGTTCTAGCCGAGTGGGTGTGGGTCTAGCCGAGTGGGTTTGGGTCTAGCCGAGTGGGTTTGGGTCTAGCGGAGTGGGTTTGGGTATAGCCGAGTGGGTTTACGTCTAGCCGAGTGGGTTTGGGTCTAGCCGAGTGGGTTTGGGTGTAGCCGAGTGGGTTTGGGTGTAGCCGAGTGGGTTTGGGTCTGGACGAGTGGGTTTGGGTCTAGCCGAGTGGGTTTGGGTCTAGCCGAGTGGGTTTGGGCCTAGCCGCGTGGGTTTGGGTCTAGCGGAGTGGGTTTGGGTCTAGCGGAGTGGGTTTGGGTCTAGCCGAGTGGGTTTGGGCCTAGCCGATTGGGTTTGTGTCTAGCCGAGTGGGTTTGGGTCTAGCCGAGTGGGTTTGGGTCTAGCCGAGTGGGTTTGGGTCCAGCCGAGTGGGTTTGGGTCTAGCCGTGTGGGTTTGGGTCTAGCCGATTGGGTTTGGGTCTGGCCATGTGAGTTTGGGTCTAGCCGAGTGGGTTAGGGTCTAGCGGAGTGGGTTTGGGTGTAGCCGCGTGGGGTTGGGTGTAGCGGAGTAGGTTTCGGTGTAGCCGAGTGGGTTTGGGTGTAGCCGAGTGGGTTTGGGTCTGGACGAGTGCGTTTGGGTCTAGCCGAGTGGGTTTGGGTCTAGCCGATTGGGTTTACGTCTAACCGAGTGGGTTTGGGTCTAGCGGAGTGGGTTTGGGTGTAGCCTAGTGGGTTTGGGTGTAGCCGAGTGGGTTTGGGTCTGGACGAGTGGGTTTGGGTCTAGCCGAGTTGGTTTGGGTCTAGCCGAGTGGGTTTGGGTCTAGCCGAGTGGGTTTGGGTCTAGCCGAGTGGGTTTGGGCCTAGCCATGTGGGTTTGGGTCTAGCGGAGTGGGTTTGGGTCTAGCGGAGTGGGTTTGGGTCTAGCCGAGTGGGTTTGGGCTTAGCCGATTGGGTTTGGTTCTAGCCGAGTGGGTTTGGGTCTAGCGGAGTGGGATTGGGTCTAGCCGAGTGGGTTTGGGTCTAGCCGAGTGGGTTTGGGTGTTGCCGAGTGGGCTTGGGTGTAGCCGAGTGGGTTTGGGTCTAGCCGAGTGGGTTTGGGTCTAGCCGAGTGGGTTTGGGTCTAGCCGAGTGGGTTTGGGTCTACCCGAGTGGGTTTGGGTCTAGCCGACTGGGTTTGGGTCTAGCCGAGTGGGTTTGGGTCTAGTCGAGTGGGTTTGGGTCTAGCCGAGTGGGTGTGGGTCTAGCCGAGTGGGTTTGGGTCTAGCCGAGTGGGTTTGGGTCTAGCCGAGTGGGTTTGGGTGTAGCCGAGTGGGTTTGAGTCTAGCCGAGAGGGTTTGTGCCTAGCCGAGTGGGTTTGGGTCTAGCGGTGTGGGTTTGGGTGTAGCTGAGTGGGTTTGGGACAAGCCGAGTGGGTTTGGGTCTAGCCGAGTGGGTTTGGGTCTAGCCGAATGGGTTTGGGTCTACCCGAGTGGGTTTGGGTCTACCCAAGTGGGTTTGGGTCTAGCCGAGTGGGTTTGGGTCTAGCCGAGTGGGTTTGGGTGTAGCCGAGTGGGTTTGGGTCTAGCGGAGTGGGTTTGGGTGTAGCCGAGTGGGTTTGGGTCTAGCCGAGAGGGTTTGTGCCTAGCCGAGTGGGTTTGGGTCTAGCGGTGTGGGTTTGGGTGTAGCTGAGTGGGTTTGGGACAAGCCGAGTGGGTTTGGGTCTAGCCGAGTGGGTTTGGGTCTAGCCGAATGGGTTTGGGTCTACCCGAGTGGGTTTGGGTCTACCCAAGTGGGTTTGGGTCTAGCCGAGTGGGTTTGGGTCTAGCCGAGTGGGTTTGGGTGTAGCCGGGTGGGTTTGGGTCTAGCGGAGTGGGTTTGGGTGTAGCCGAGTGGGTTTGGGTCTAGCCGAGTGGGTTTGGGTCTATCCGAATGGGTTTGGGTCTACCCGAGTGGGTTTGGGTGTACCCGAGTGGGTTTGGGTCTAGCCGAGTGGGTTTGGGTCTAGCCGAGTGGGTTTGGGTGTAGCGGAGTGGGTTTGGGTCTAGCCGAGTGGGTTTGGGTGCAGCGGAGTGGGTTTGGGTCTAGCGGAGTAGGTTTGGGTGTAGCCGAGTGGGTTTGGGTCTAGCCGAGTGGGTTTGGGTCTAGCCGACAGGGTTTGGGTCTAGCCGAGTGGGTTTGGGTCTAGCCGAGTGGGTTTGGGTCTAGCCGAGTGGGTGTGGGTCTAGCCGATTGGGTTTGGGTCTAGCCGAGTGGGTTTGGGTCTAGCCGAGTGGGTTTGGGTGTAGCCGAGTGGGTTTGGGTCTAGCCGAGTGGGTTTGTGCCTAGCCGAGTGGGTTTGGGTCTAGCGGTGTGGGTTTGGGTGTAGCTGAGTGGGTTTGGGACAAGCCGAGTGGGTTTGGGTCTAGCCGAGTGGGTTTGGGACTAGCCGAATGGGTTTGGGTCTACCCGAGTGGGTTTGGGTCTACCCGAGTGGGTTTGGGTCTAGCCGAGTGGGTTTGGGTCTAGCCGAGTGGGTTTGGGTGTAGCCGAGTGGGTTTGGGTCTAGCGGAGTGGGTTTGGGTGTAGCCGAGTGGGTTTGGGTCTAGCCGAGTGGGTTTGGGTCTAGCCGAATGGGTTTGGGTCTACCCGAGTGGGTTTGGGTGTACCCGAGTGGGTTTTCGTCTAGCCGAGTGGGTTTGGGTCTAGCCGAGTGGGTTTGGGTGTAGCGGAGTGGGTTTGGGTCTAGCCGAGTGGGTTTGGGTGCAGCGGAGTGGGTTTGGGTCTAGCGGAGTAGGTTTGGGTGTAGCCGAGTGGGTTTGGGTCTAGCCGAGTGGGTTTGGGTCTAGCCGACAGGGTTTGGGTCTAGCCGAGTGGGTTTGGGTCTAGCCGAGTGGGTTTGGGTCTAGCCGAGTGGGTGTGGGTCTAGCCGAGTGGGTTTGGGTCTAGCCGAGTGGGTTTGGATCTAGCCGAGTGGGTTTGGGTGTAGCCGAGTGGGTTTGGGTCTAGCCGAGTGGGTTTGTGCCTAGCCGAGTGGGTTTGGGTCTAGCGGTGTGGGTTTGGGTGTAGCTGAGTGGGTTTGGGACAAGCCGAGTGGGTTTGGGTCTAGCCGAGTGGGTTTGGGACTAGCCGAATGGGTTTGGGTCTACCCGAGTGGGTTTGGGTCTACCCGAGTGGGTTTGGGTCTAGCCGAGTGGGTTTGGGTGTAGCCGAGTGGGTTTGGGTCTAGCCGAGTGGGTTTGGGTCTAGCCGAGTGGGTTTGGGTCTAGCCGAGTGGGTTTGGGTCTAGCGGAGTGTGTTTGGGTGTAGCCGAGTGGGTTTGGGTCTAGCGGAGTGGGTTTGGGTGTAGCCGAGTGGGTTTGGGACTAGCCGAGTGGGTTTTGGTCTAGCCGAGTGGGTTTGGGTCTAGCCGAGTGGGTTTACGTCTAGCCGAGTGGGTTTGGGTCTAGCGGAGTAGGTTTCGGTGTAGCCGAGTGGGTTTGGGTGTAGCCGAGTGGGTTTGGGTCTGGACGAGTGGGTTTGGGTCTAGCGGAGTGTGTTTGGGTGTAGCCGAGTGGGTTTGGGTCTAGCGGAGTGGGTTTGGGTGTAGCCGAGTGGGTTTGGGACTAGCCGAGTGGGTTTTGGTCTAGCCGAGTGGGTTTGGGTCTAGCCGAGTGGGTTTACGTCTAGCCGAGTGGGTTTGGGTCTAGCGGAGTAGGTTTCGGTGTAGCCGAGTGGGTTTGGGTGTAGCCGAGTGGGTTTGGGTCTGGACGAGTGGGTTTGGGTCTAGCCGAGTGGGTTTGGGTCTAGCCGAGTGGGTTTACGTCTAACCGAGTGGGTTTGGGTCTAGCAGAGTGGGTTTGGGTCTAGCCGAGTGGGTTTGGGTCTTGCCGAGTGGGTTTGGGTCTAGCGGAGTGGGTTTGGGTATAGCCGAGTGGGTTTGGGCCTAGCCGATTGGGTTTGGTTCTAGCCGAGTGCGTGTGGGTCTAGCCCAGTGGGTTTGGGTCTAGCCGAGTGGGTTTGGGTCCAGCTGAGTGGGTTTGGGTCTAGCCGTGTGTGTTTGGGTCAAGCCGATTGGGTTTGGGTCTAGCTATGTGGGTTTGGGTCTAGCCGAGTGGGTTAGGGTCTAGCGGAGTGGGTTTGGGTGTAGCCGCGTGGGTTTGGATGTAGCCGAGTGGGTTTGGGTCTAGCCGAGTGGGTTTGGGTCTAGCCGAGTGGGTTTGGGTCTAGCCGAGTGGGTTTGGGTCTAGCGGAGGGGGTTTGGGTGTAGCCGAGTGGGTTTGGGTCTAGCCGAGTTGGTTTGGGTCTAGCCGACTGGGTTTAGGTCTAGCCGAGTGGGTTTGGGTCTAGCGGTGTGGGTTTGGGTGTAGCTGATTGGGTTTGGGACAAGCCGAGTGGGTTTGGGTCTAGCCGAGTGGGTTTGGGTCTAGCCGAATGGGTTTGGGTCTACCCGAGTGGGTTTGGGTCTACCCGAGTGGGTTTGGGTCTAGCCGAGTGGGTTTGGGTCTAGCCGAGTGGGTTTGGGTGTAGCCGAGTGGGTTTGGGTCTAGCGGAGTGGGTTTGGGTGTAGCCGAGTGGGTTTGGGTCTAGCCGAGTGGGTTTGGGTCTAGCCGAATGGGTTTGGGTCTACCCGAGTGGGTTTGGGTCTACCCGAGTGGGTTTGGGTCTAGCCGAGTGGGTTTGGGTCTAGCCGAGTGGGTTTGGGTGTAGCCGAGTGGGTTTGGGTCTAGCGGAGTGGGTTTGGGTGTAGCCGAGTGGGTTTGGGTCTAGCCGAGTGGGTTTGGGTCTAGCCGAGTGGGTTTGGGTCTAGCCGAGTGGGTTAGGGTCTAGCGGAGTGGGTTTGGGTGTAGCCGCGAGGGTTTGGGTGTAGCCGAGTGGGTTTGGGTCTAGCCGAGTGGGTTTGGGTCTAGCCGAGTGGGTTTGGGTCTAGCCGAGTGGGTTTGGGTGTAGCCGAGTGGGTTTGGGTCTAGCCGACAGGGTTTGGGTCTAGCCGAGTGGGTTTGGGTCTAGCCGAGTGGGTTTGGGTCTAGCCGAGTGGGTGTGGGTCTAGCCGAGTGGGTTTGGGTCTAGCCGAGTGGGTTTGGGTCTAGCCGAGTGGGTTTGGGTGTAGCCGAGTGGGTTTGGGTCTAGCCGAGTGGGTTTGTGCCTAGCCGAGTGGGTTTGGGTCTAGCGGTGTGGGTTTGGGTGTAGCCGAGTGCGTGTGGGTCTAGCCCAGTGGGTTTGGGTCTAGCCGAGTGGGTTTGGGTCCAGCTGAGTGGGTTTGGGTCTAGCCGTGTGTGTTTGGGTCAAGCCGATTGGGTTTGGGTCTAGCTATGTGGGTTTGGGTCTAGCCGAGTGGGTTAGGGTCTAGCGGAGTGGGTTTGGGTGTAGCCGCGTGGGTTTGGATGTAGCCGAGTGGGTTTGGGTCTAGCCGAGTGGGTTTGGGTCTAGCCGAGTGGGTTTGGGTCTAGCCGAGTGGGTTTGGGTCTAGCGGAGGGGGTTTGGGTGTAGCCGAGTGGGTTTGGGTCTAGCCGAGTTGGTTTGGGTCTAGCCGACTGGGTTTAGGTCTAGCCGAGTGGGTTTGGGTCTAGCGGTGTGGGTTTGGGTGTAGCTGATTGGGTTTGGGACAAGCCGAGTGGGTTTGGGTCTAGCCGAGTGGGTTTGGGTCTAGCCGAATGGGTTTGGGTCTACCCGAGTGGGTTTGGGTCTACCCGAGTGGGTTTGGGTCTAGCCGAGTGGGTTTGGGTCTAGCCGAGTGGGTTTGGGTGTAGCCGAGTGGGTTTGGGTCTAGCGGAGTGGGTTTGGGTGTAGCCGAGTGGGTTTGGGTCTAGCCGAGTGGGTTTGGGTCTAGCCGAATGGGTTTGGGTCTACCCGAGTGGGTTTGGGTCTACCCGAGTGGGTTTGGGTCTAGCCGAGTGGGTTTGGGTCTAGCCGAGTGGGTTTGGGTGTAGCCGAGTGGGTTTGGGTCTAGCGGAGTGGGTTTGGGTGTAGCCGAGTGGGTTTGGGTCTAGCCGAGTGGGTTTGGGTCTAGCCGAGTGGGTTTGGGTCTAGCCGAGTGGGTTAGGGTCTAGCGGAGTGGGTTTGGGTGTAGCCGCGAGGGTTTGGGTGTAGCCGAGTGGGTTTGGGTCTAGCCGAGTGGGTTTGGGTCTAGCCGAGTGGGTTTGGGTCTAGCCGAGTGGGTTTGGGTGTAGCCGAGTGGGTTTGGGTCTAGCCGACAGGGTTTGGGTCTAGCCGAGTGGGTTTGGGTCTAGCCGAGTGGGTTTGGGTCTAGCCGAGTGGGTGTGGGTCTAGCCGAGTGGGTTTGGGTCTAGCCGAGTGGGTTTGGGTCTAGCCGAGTGGGTTTGGGTGTAGCCGAGTGGGTTTGGGTCTAGCCGAGTGGGTTTGTGCCTAGCCGAGTGGGTTTGGGTCTAGCGGTGTGGGTTTGGGTGTAGCTGAGTGGGTTTGGGACAAGCCGAGTGGGTTTGGGTCTAGCCGAGTGGGTTTGGGACTAGCCGAATGGGTTTGGGTCTACCCGAGTGGGTTTGGGTCTACCCGAGTGGGTTTGGGTCTAGCCGAGTGGGTTTGGGTCTAGCCGAGTGGGTTTGGGTGTAGCCGAGTGGGTTTGGGTCTAGCGGAGTGGGTTTGGGTGTAGCCGAGTGGGTTTGGGTCTAGCCGAGTGGGTTTGGGTCTAGCCGAGTGGGTTAGGGTCTAGCGGAGTGGGTTTGGGTGTAGCCGCGAGGGTTTGGGTGTAGCCGAGTGGGTTTGGGTCTAGCCGAGTGGGTTTGGGTCTAGCCGAGTGGGTTTGGGTCTAGCCGAGTGGGTTTGGGTCTAGCGGAGTGGGTTTGGGTGTAGCCGAGTGGGTTTGGGTCTAGCCGAGTGGGTTTGGGTGTAGCCGAGTGGGTTTGGGACTTGCCGAGTGGGTTTTGGTCTAGCCGAGTGGGTTTGGGTCTAGCCGAGTGGGTTTACGTCTAGCCGAGTGGGTTTGGGTCTAGCGGAGTAGGTTTCGGTGTAGCCGAGTGGGTTTGGGTGTAGCCGAGTGGGTTTGGGTCTGGACGAGTGGGTTTGGGTCTAGCCGAGTGGGTTTGGGTCTAGCCGAGTGGGTTTACGTCTAACCGAGTGGGTTTGGGTCTAGCAGAGTGGGTTTGGGTCTAGCCGAGTGGGTTTGGGTCTATCCGAATGGGTTTGGGTCTACCCGAGTGGGTTTGGGTGTACCCGAGTGGGTTTGGGTCTAGCCGAGTGGGTTTGGGTCTAGCCGAGTGGGTTTGGGTGTAGCGGAGTGGGTTTGGGTCTAGCCGAGTGGGTTTGGGTGCAGCGGAGTGGGTTTGGGTCTAGCGGAGTAGGTTTGGGTGTAGCCGAGTGGGTTTGGGTCTAGCCGAGTGGGTTTGGGTCTAGCCGACAGGGTTTGGGTCTAGCCGAGTGGGTTTGGGTCTAGCCGAGTGGGTTTGGGTCTAGCCGAGTGGGTGTGGGTCTAGCCGATTGGGTTTGGGTCTAGCCGAGTGGGTTTGGGTCTAGCCGAGTGGGTTTGGGTGTAGCCGAGCGGGTTTGGGTCTAGCCGAGTGGGTTTGTGCCTAGCCGAGTGGGTTTGGGTCTAGCGGTGTGGGTTTGGGTGTAGCTGAGTGGGTTTGGGACAAGCCGAGTGGGTTTGGGTCTAGCCGAGTGGGTTTGGGACTAGCCGAATGGGTTTGGGTCTACCCGAGTGGGTTTGTGTCTACCCGAGTGGGTTTGGGTCTAGCCGAGTGGGTTTGGGTCTAGCCGAGTGGGTTTGGGTGTAGCCGAGTGGGTTTGGGTCTAGCGGAGTGGGTTTGGGTGTAGCCGAGTGGGTTTGGGTCTAGCCGAGTGGGTTTGGGTCTAGCCGAATGGGTTTGGGTCTACCCGAGTGGGTTTGGGTGTACCCGAGTGGGTTTTCGTCTAGCCGAGTGGGTTTGGGTCTAGCCGAGTGGGTTTGGGTGTAGCGGAGTGGGTTTGGGTCTAGCCGAGTGGGTTTGGGTGCAGCGGAGTGGGTTTGGGTCTAGCGGAGTAGGTTTGGGTGTAGCCGAGTGGGTTTGGGTCTAGCCGAGTGGGTTTGGGTCTAGCCGACAGGGTTTGGGTCTAGCCGAGTGGGTTTGGGTCTAGCCGAGTGGGTTTGGGTCTAGCCGAGTGGGTGTGGGTCTAGCCGAGTGGGTTTGGGTCTAGCCGAGTGGGTTTGGATCTAGCCGAGTGGGTTTGGGTGTAGCCGAGTGGGTTTGGGTCTAGCCGAGTGGGTTTGTGCCTAGCCGAGTGGGTTTGGGTCTAGCGGTGTGGGTTTGGGTGTAGCTGAGTGGGTTTGGGACAAGCCGAGTGGGTTTGGGTCTAGCCGAGTGGGTTTGTGACTAGCCGAATGGGTTTGGGTCTACCCGAGTGGGTTTGGGTCTACCCGAGTGGGTTTGGGTCTAGCCGAGTGGGTTTGGGTCTAGCCGAGTGGGTTTGGGTGTAGCCGAGTGGGTTTGGGTCTAGCGGAGTGGGTTTGGGTGTAGCCGAGTGGGTTTGGGTCTAGCCGAGTGGGTTTGGGTCTAGCCGAGTGGGTTTGGGTCTAGCCGAGTGGGTTAGGGTCTAGCGGAGTGGGTTTGGGTGTAGCCGCGAGGGTTTGGGTGTAGCCGAGTGGGTTTGGGTCTAGCCGAGTGGGTTTGGGTCTAGCCGAGTGGGTTTGGGTCTAGCCGAGTGGGTTTGGGTCTAGCGGAGTGTGTTTGGGTGTAGCCGAGTGGGTTTGGGTCTAGCGGAGTGGGTTTGGGTGTAGCCGAGTGGGTTTGGGACTAGCCGAGTGGGTTTTGGTCTAGCCGAGTGGGTTTGGGTCTAGCCGAGTGGGTTTACGTCTAGCCGAGTGGGTTTGGGTCTAGCGGAGTAGGTTTCGGTGTAGCCGAGTGGGTTTGGGTGTAGCCGAGTGGGTTTGGGTCTGGACGAGTGGGTTTGGGTCTAGCCGAGTGGGTTTGGGTCTAGCCGAGTGGGTTTACGTCTAACCGAGTGGGTTTGGGTCTAGCAGAGTGGGTTTGGGTCTAGCCGAGTGGGTTTGGGTCTAGCCGAGTGGGTTTGGGTCTAGCGGAGTGGGTTTGGGTATAGCCGAGTGGGTTTGGGCCTAGCCGATTGGGTTTGGTTCTAGCCGAGTGCGTGTGGGTCTAGCCCAGTGGGTTTGGGTCTAGCCGAGTGGGTTTGGGTCCAGCTGAGTGGGTTTGGGTCTAGCCGTGTGTGTTTGGGTCAAGCCGATTGGGTTTGGGTCTAGCTATGTGGGTTTGGGTCTAGCCGAGTGGGTTAGGGTCTAGCGGAGTGGGTTTGGGTGTAGCCGCGTGGGTTTGGATGTAGCCGAGTGGGTTTGGGTCTAGCCGAGTGGGTTTGGGTCTAGCCGAGTGGGTTTGGGTCTAGCCGAGTGGGTTTGGGTCTAGCCGAGTGGGTTTGGGTCTAGCCGAGTGGGTTTGGGTCTAGCCGAGTTGGTTTGGGTCTAGCCGACTGGGTTTAGGTCTAGCCGAGTGGGTTTGGGTCTAGCGGTGTGGGTTTGGGTGTAGCTGATTGGGTTTGGGACAAGCCGAGTGGGTTTGGGTCTAGCCGAGTGGGTTTGGGTCTAGCCGAATGGGTTTGGGTCTACCCGAGTGGGTTTGGGTCTACCCGAGTGGGTTTGGGTCTAGCCGAGTGGGTTTGGGTCTAGCCGAGTGGGTTTGGGTGTAGCCGAGTGAGTTTGGGTCTAGCGGAGTGGGTTTGGGTGTAGCCGAGTGGGTTTGGGTCTAGCCGAGTGGGTTTGGGTCTAGCCGAATGGGTTTGGGTCTACCCGAGTGGGTTTGGGTCTACCCGAGTGGGTTTGGGTCTAGCCGAGTGGGTTTGGGTCTAGCCGAGTGGGTTTGGGTGTAGCCGAGTGGGTTTGGGTCTAGCGGAGTGGGTTTGGGTGTAGCCGAGTGGGTTTGGGTCTAGCCGAGTGGGTTTGGGTCTAGCCGAGTGGGTTTGGGTCTAGCCGAGTGGGTTAGGGTCTAGCGGAGTGGGTTTGGGTGTAGCCGCGAGGGTTTGGGTGTGGCCGAGTGGGTTTGGGTGTGGCCGAGTGGGTTTGGGTCTAGCCGAGTGGGTTTGGGTCTAGCCGAGTGGGTTTGGGTCTAGCCGAGTGGGTTTGGGTCTAGCCGAGTGGGTGTGGGTCTAGCCGAGTGGGTTTGGGTCTAGCCGAGTGGGTTTGGGTGTAGCAGAGTGGGTTTGGGTCTAGCCGAGTGGGTTTGTGCCTAGCCGAGTGGGTTTGGGTCTAGCGGTGTGGGTTTGGGTGTAGCTGAGTGGGTTTGGGACAAGCCGAGTGGGTTTGGGTCTAGCCGAGTGGGTTTGGGACTAGCCGAATGGGTTTGGGTCTACCCGAGTGGGTTTGGGTCTACCCGAGTGGGTTTGGGTCTAGCCGAGTGGGTTTGGGTCTAGCCGAGTGGGTTTGGGTGTAGCCGAGTGGGTTTGGGTCTAGCGGAGTGGGTTTGGGTGTAGCCGAGTGGGTTTGGGTCTAGCCAAGTGGGTTTGGGTCTAGCCGAGTGGGTTAGGGTCTAGCGGAGTGGGTTTGGGTGTAGCCGCGAGGGTTTGGGTGTAGCCGAGTGGGTTTGGGTCTAGCCGAGTGGGTTTGGGTCTAGCCGAGTGGGTTTGGGTCTAGCCGAGTGGGTTTGGGTCTAGCGGAGTGGGTTTGGGTGTAGCCGAGTGGGTTTGGGTCTAGCCGAGTGGGTTTGGGTGTAGCCGAGTGGGTTTGGGACTTGCCGAGTGGGTTTTGGTCTAGCCGAGTGGGTTTGGGTCTAGCCGAGTGGGTTTACGTCTAGCCGAGTGGGTTTGGGTCTAGCGGAGTAGGTTTCGGTGTAGCCGAGTGGGTTTGGGTGTAGCCGAGTGGGTTTGGGTCTGGACGAGTGGGTTTGGGTCTAGCCGAGTGGGTTTGGGTCTAGCCGAGTGGGTTTACGTCTAACCGAGTGGGTTTGGGTCTAGCAGAGTGGGTTTGGGTCTAGCCGAGTGGGTTTGGGTCTAGCCGAGTGGGTTTGGGTCTAGCGGAGTGGGTTTGGGTATAGCCGAGTGGGTTTGGGCCTAGCCGATTGGGTTTGGTTCTAGCCGAGTGCGTGTGGGTCTAGCCGAGTGGGTTTGGGTCTAGCCGAGTGGGTTTGGGTCCAGCTGAGTGGGTTTGGGTCTAGCCGTGTGTGTTTGGGTCAAGCCGATTGGGTTTGGGTCTAGCTATGTGGGTTTGGGTCTAGCCGAGTGGGTTAGGGTCTAGCGGAGTGGGTTTGGGTGTAGCCGCGTGGGTTTGGATGTAGCCGAGTGGGTTTGGGTCTAGCCGAGTGGGTTTGGGTCTAGCCGAATGGGTTTGGGTCTACCCGAGTGGGTTTGGGTCTACCCGAGTGGGTTTGGGTCTAGCCGAGTGGGTTTGGGTCTAGCCGAGTGGGTTTGGGTGTAGCCGAGTGGGTTTGGGTCTAGCGGAGTGGGTTTGGGTGTAGCCGAGTGGGTTTGGGTCTAGCCGAGTGGGTTTGGGTCTAGCCGAGTGGGTTTGGGTCTAGCCGAGTGGGTTAGGGTCTAGCGGAGTGGGTTTGGGTGTAGCCGCGAGGGTTTGGGTGTAGCCGAGTGGGTTTGGGTCTAGCCGAGTGGGTTTGGGTCTAGCCGAGTGGGTTTGGGTCTAGCCGAGTGGGTTTGGGTGTAGCCGAGTGGGTTTGGGTCTAGCCGACAGGGTTTGGGTCTAGCCGAGTGGGTTTGGGTCTAGCCGAGTGGGTTTGGGTCTAGCCGAGTGGGTGTGGGTCTAGCCGAGTGGGTTTGGGTCTAGCCGAGTGGGTTTGGGTCTAGCCGAGTGGGTTTGGGTGTAGCCGAGTGGGTTTGGGTCTAGCCGAGTGGGTTTGTGCCTAGCCGAGTGGGTTTGGGTCTAGCGGTGTGGGTTTGGGTGTAGCTGAGTGGGTTTGGGACAAGCCGAGTGGGTTTGGGTCCAGCCGAGTGGGTTTGGGACTAGCCGAATGGGTTTGGGTCTACCCGAGTGGGTTTGGGTCTACCCGAGTGGGTTTGGGTCTAGCCGAGTGGGTTTGGGTCTAGCCGAGTGGGTTTGGGTGTAGCCGACTGGGTTTGGGTCTAGCGGAGTGGGTTTGGGTGTAGCCGAGTGGGTTTGGGTCTAGCCGAGTGGGTTTGGGTCTAGCCGAGTGGGTTAGGGTCTAGCGGAGTGGGTTTGGGTGTAGCCGCGAGGGTTTGGGTGTAGCCGAGTGGGTTTGGGTCTAGCCGAGTGGGTTTGGGTCTAGCCGAGTGGGTTTGGGTCTAGCCGAGTGGGTTTGGGTCTAGCGGAGTGGGTTTGGGTGTAGCCGAGTGGGTTTGGGTCTAGCCGAGTGGGTTTGGGTGTAGCCGAGTGGGTTTGGGACTTGCCGAGTGGGTTTGGTCTAGCCGAGTGGGTTTGGGTCTAGCCGAGTGGGTTTACGTCTAGCCGAGTGGGTTTGGGTCTAGCGGAGTAGGTTTCGGTGTAGCCGAGTGGGTTTGGGTGTAGCCGAGTGGGTTTGGGTCTGGACGAGTGGGTTTGGGTCTAGCCGAGTGGGTTTGGGTCTAGCCGAGTGGGTTTACGTCTAACCGAGTGGGTTTGGGTCTAGCAGAGTGGGTTTGGGTCTAGCCGAGTGGGTTTGGGTCTAGCCGAGTGGGTTTGGGTCTAGCGGAGTGGGTTTGGGTATAGCCGAGTGGGTTTGGGCCTAGCCGATTGGGTTTGGTTCTAGCCGAGTGCGTGTGGGTCTAGCCGAGTGGGTTTGGGTCTAGCCGAGTGGGTTTGGGTCCAGCTGAGTGGGTTTGGGTCTAGCCGTGTGTGTTTGGGTCAAGCCGATTGGGTTTGGGTCTAGCTATGTGGGTTTGGGTCTAGCCGAGTGGGTTAGGGTCTAGCGGAGTGGGTTTGGGTGTAGCCGCGTGGGTTTGGATGTAGCCGAGTGGGTTTGGGTCTAGCCGAGTGGGTTTGGGTCTACCCGAGTGGGTTTGGGTCTAGCCGAGTGGGTTTGGGTCTAGCCGAGTTGGTTTGGGTCTAGCCGACTGGGTTTGGGTCTAGCCGAGTGGGTTTGGGTCTTGCGGTGTGGGTTTGGGTGTAGCTGAGTGGGTTTGGGACAAGCCGAGTGGGTTTGGGTCTAGCCGAGTGGGTTTGGGTCTAGCCGAATGGGTTTGGTTCTACCCGAGTGGGTTTGGGTCTACCCGAGTGGGTTTGGGTCTACCCGAGTGGGTTTGGTTCTACCCGAGTGGGTTTGGGTCTAGCCGAGTGGGTTTGCGTCTAGCCGAGTGGGTTTGGGTGTAGCGGAGTGGGTTTGGGTCTAGCCGAGTGGGTTTGGGTGCAGCGGAGTGGGTTTGGGTCTAGCGGAGTAGGTTTGGGTGTAGCCGAGTGGGTTTGGGTCTAGCCGAGTGGGTTTGGGTCTAGCCGACAGGGTTTGGGTCTAGCCGAGTGGGTTTGGGTCTAGCCGAGTGGGTTTGGGTCTAGCCAAGTGGGTGTGGGTCTAGCCGAGTGGGTTTGGGTCTAGCCGAGTGGGTTTGGGTCTAGCCGAGTGGGTTTGAGTGTAGCCGAGTGGGTTTGGGTCTAGCCGAGTGCGTTTGTGCCTAGCCGAGTGGGTTTGGGTCTAGCGGTGTGGGTTTGGGTGTAGCTGAGTGGGTTTGGGACAAGCCGAGTGGGTTTGGGTCTAGCCGAGTGGGTTTGGGTCTAGCCGAATGGGTTTGGGTCTACCCGAGTGGGTTTGGGTCTACCCGAGTGGGTTTGGGTCCAGCCGAGTGGGTTTGGGTCTAGCCGAGTGGGTTTGGGTGTAGCCGAGCGGGTTTGGGTCTAGCGGAGTGGGTTTGGGTGTAGCCGAGTGGGTTTGGGTCTAGCCGAGTGGGTTTGGGTCTAGCCGAGTGGGTTTGGGTCTAGCCGAGTGGGTTTGGGTCTAGCGGAGTGGGTTTGGGTGTAGCCGAGTGGGTTTCGGTCTAGCCGAGTGGGTTTGGGTCTAGCCGACTGGGTTTGGGACTAGCCGAGTGGGTTTTGGTCTAGCCGAGTGGGTTTGGGTCTAGCCGAGTGGGTTTACGTCTAGCCGAGTGGGTTTGGGTCTAGCGGAGTAGGTTTCGGTGTAGCCGAGTGGGTTTGGGTGTAGCCGAGTGGGTTTGGGTCTGGACGAGTGGGTTTTGGTCTAGCCGAGTGGGTTTGGGTCTAGCCGAGTGGGTTTGGGTCTAGCCGAGTGGGTTTGGGTCTAGCCGAGTGGGTTTGGGTCTAGCGGAGTGGGTTTGGGTATAGCCGAGTGGGTTTGGGCCTAGCCGATTGGGTTTGGTTCTAGCCGAGTGCGTGTGGGTCTAGCCGAGTGGGTTTGGGTCTAGCCGAGTGGGTTTGGGTCCAGCTGAGTGGGTTTGGGTCTAGCCGAGTGGGTTTGGGTCTAGCGGAGTGGGTTTGGGTGTAGCCGAGTGGGTTTGGGTCTAGCCGAGTGGGTTTGGGTGTAGCCGAGTGGGTTTGGGACTTGCCGAGTGGGTTTTGGTCTAGCCGAGTGGGTTTGGGTCTAGCCGAGTGGGTTTACGTCTAGCCGAGTGGGTTTGGGTCTAGCGGAGTAGGTTTCGGTGTAGCCGAGTGGGTTTGGGTGTAGCCGAGTGGGTTTGGGTCTGGACGAGTGGGTTTGGGTCTAGCCGAGTGGGTTTGGGTCTAGCCGAGTGGGTTTACGTCTAACCGAGTGGGTTTGGGTCTAGCAGAGTGGGTTTGGGTCTAGCCGAGTGGGTTTGGGTCTAGCCGAGTGGGTTTGGGTCTAGCGGAGTGGGTTTGGGTATAGCCGAGTGGGTTTGGGCCTAGCCGATTGGGTTTGGTTCTAGCCGAGTGCGTGTGGGTCTAGCCGAGTGGGTTTGGGTCTAGCCGAGTGGGTTTGGGTCCAGCTGAGTGGGTTTGGGTCTAGCCGTGTGTGTTTGGGTCAAGCCGATTGGGTTTGGGTCTAGCTATGTGGGTTTGGGTCTAGCCGAGTGGGTTAGGGTCTAGCGGAGTGGGTTTGGGTGTAGCCGCGTGGGTTTGGATGTAGCCGAGTGGGTTTGGGTCTAGCCGAGTGGGTTTGGGTCTAGCCGAATGGGTTTGGGTCTACCCGAGTGGGTTTGGGTCTACCCGAGTGGGTTTGGGTCTAGCCGAGTGGGTTTGGGTCTAGCCGAGTGGGTTTGGGTGTAGCCGAGTGGGTTTGGGTCTAGCGGAGTGGGTTTGGGTGTAGCCGAGTGGGTTTGGGTCTAGCCGAGTGGGTTTGGGTCTAGCCGAGTGGGTTTGGGTCTAGCCGAGTGGGTTAGGGTCTAGCGGAGTGCGTTTGGGTGTAGCCGCGAGGGTTTGGGTGTAGCCGAGTGGGTTTGGGTCTAGCCGAGTGGGTTTGGGTCTAGCCGAGTGGGTTTGGGTCTAGCCGAGTGGGTTTGGGTGTAGCCGAGTGGGTTTGGGTCTAGCCGACAGGGTTTGGGTCTAGCCGAGTGGGTTTGGGTCTAGCCGAGTGGGTTTGGGTCTAGCCGAGTGGGTGTGGGTCTAGCCGAGTGGGTTTGGGTCTAGCCGAGTGGGTTTGGGTCTAGCCGAGTGGGTTTGGGTGTAGCCGAGTGGGTTTGGGTCTAGCCGAGTGGGTTTGTGCCTAGCCGAGTGGGTTTGGGTCTAGCGGTGTGGGTTTGGGTGTAGCTGAGTGGGTTTGGGACAAGCCGAGTGGGTTTGGGTCTAGCCGAGTGGGTTTGGGACTAGCCGAATGGGTTTGGGTCTACCCGAGTGGGTTTGGGTCTACCCGAGTGGGTTTGGGTCTAGCCGAGTGGGTTTGGGTCTAGCCGAGTGGGTTTGGGTGTAGCCGACTGGGTTTGGGTCTAGCGGAGTGGGTTTGGGTGTAGCCGAGTGGGTTTGGGTCTAGCCGAGTGGGTTTGGGTCTAGCCGAGTGGGTTAGGGTCTAGCGGAGTGGGTTTGGGTGTAGCCGCGAGGGTTTGGGTGTAGCCGAGTGGGTTTGGGTCTAGCCGAGTGGGTTTGGGTCTAGCCGAGTGGGTTTGGGTCTAGCCGAGTGGGTTTGGGTCTAGCGGAGTGGGTTTGGGTGTAGCCGAGTGGGTTTGGGTCTAGCCGAGTGGGTTTGGGTGTAGCCGAGTGGGTTTGGGACTTGCCGAGTGGGTTTGGTCTAGCCGAGTGGGTTTGGGTCTAGCCGAGTGGGTTTACGTCTAGCCGAGTGGGTTTGGGTCTAGCGGAGTAGGTTTCGGTGTAGCCGAGTGGGTTTGGGTGTAGCCGAGTGGGTTTGGGTCTGGACGAGTGGGTTTGGGTCTAGCCGAGTGGGTTTGGGTCTAGCCGAGTGGGTTTACGTCTAACCGAGTGGGTTTGGGTCTAGCAGAGTGGGTTTGGGTCTAGCCGAGTGGGTTTGGGTCTAGCCGAGTGGGTTTGGGTCTAGCGGAGTGGGTTTGGGTATAGCCGAGTGGGTTTGGGCCTAGCCGATTGGGTTTGGTTCTAGCCGAGTGCGTGTGGGTCTAGCCGAGTGGGTTTGGGTCTAGCCGAGTGGGTTTGGGTCCAGCTGAGTGGGTTTGGGTCTAGCCGTGTGTGTTTGGGTCAAGCCGATTGGGTTTGGGTCTAGCTATGTGGGTTTGGGTCTAGCCGAGTGGGTTAGGGTCTAGCGGAGTGGGTTTGGGTGTAGCCGCGTGGGTTTGGATGTAGCCGAGTGGGTTTGGGTCTAGCCGAGTGGGTTTGGGTCTACCCGAGTGGGTTTGGGTCTAGCCGAGTGGGTTTGGGTCTAGCCGAGTTGGTTTGGGTCTAGCCGACTGGGTTTGGGTCTAGCCGAGTGGGTTTGGGTCTTGCGGTGTGGGTTTGGGTGTAGCTGAGTGGGTTTGGGACAAGCCGAGTGGGTTTGGGTCTAGCCTAGTGGGTTTGGGTCTAGCCGAATGGGTTTGGGTCTACCCGAGTGGGTTTGGGTCTACCCGAGTGGGTTTGGGTCTACCCGAGTGGGTTTGGGTCTACCCGAGTGGGTTTGGGTCTAGCCGAGTGGGTTTGCGTCTAGCCGAGTGGGTTTGGGTGTAGCGGAGTGGGTTTGGGTCTAGCCGAGTGGGTTTGGGTGCAGCGGAGTGGGTTTGGGTCTAGCGGAGTAGGTTTGGGTGTAGCCGAGTGGGTTTGGGTCTAGCCGAGTGGGTTTGGGTCTAGCCGACAGGGTTTGGGTCTAGCCGAGTGGGTTTGGGTCTAGCCGAGTGGGTTTGGGTCTAGCCAAGTGGGTGTGGGTCTAGCCGAGTGGGTTTGGGTCTAGCCGAGTGGGTTTGGGTCTAGCCGAGTGGGTTTGAGTGTAGCCGAGTGGGTTTGGGTCTAGCCGAGTGCGTTTGTGCCTAGCCGAGTGGGTTTGGGTCTAGCGGTGTGGGTTTGGGTGTAGCTGAGTGGGTTTGGGACAAGCCGAGTGGGTTTGGGTCTAGCCGAGTGGGTTTGGGTCTAGCCGAATGGGTTTGGGTCTACCCGAGTGGGTTTGGGTCTACCCGAGTGGGTTTGGGTCTACCCGAGTGGGTTTGGGTCTACCCGAGTGGGTTTGGGTCTAGCCGAGTGGGTTTGGGTCTAGCCGAGTGGGTTTGGGTGTAGCCGAGCGGGTTTGGGTCTAGCGGAGTGGGTTTGGGTGTAGCCGAGTGGGTTTGGGTCTAGCCGAGTGGGTTTGGGTCTAGCCGAGTGGGTTTGGGTCTAGCCGAGTGGGTTTGGGTCTAGCGGAGTGGGTTTGGGTGTAGCCGAGTGGGTTTGGGCCTAGCCGATTGGGTTTGGTTCTAGCCGAGTGCGTGTGGGTCTAGCCGAGTGGGTTTGGGTCTAGCCGAGTGGGTTTGGGTCCAGCTGAGTGGGTTTGGGTCTAGCCGTGTGTGTTTGGGTCAAGCCGATTGGGTTTGGGTCTAGCTATGTGGGTTTGGGTCTAGCCGAGTGGGTTAGGGTCTAGCGGAGTGGGTTTGGGTGTAGCCGCGTGGTTTTGGATGTAGCCGAGTGGGTTTGGGTCTAGCGGAGTGGGTTTGGGTGTAGCCGAGTGGGTTTGGGTCTAGCCGAGTTGGCTTGGGTCTAGCCGACTGGGTTTGGGTCCTGCCGAGTGGGTTTGGGTCTAGCCGAGTGGGTTTGGGTCTAGCCGAGTGGGTTTACGTCTAGCCGAGTGGGTTTGGGTCTAGCCGAGTGGGTTTGGGTGTAGCCGAGTGGGTTTGGGTGTAGCCGAGTGGGTTTGGGTCTGGACGAGTGGGTTTGGGTCTAGCCGAGTGGGTTTGGGTCTAGCCGAGTGGGTTTGGGCCTAGCCGCGTGGGTTTGGGTCTAGCGGAGTGGGTTTGGGTCTAGCGGAGTGGGTTTGGGTCTAGCCGAGTGGGTTTGGGCCTAGCCGATTGGGTTTGTGTCTAGCCGAGTGGGTTTGGGTCTAGCCGAGTGGGTTTGGGTCTAGCCGAGTGGGTTTGGGTCCAGCCGAGTGGGTTTGGGTCTAGCCGTGTGGGTTTGGGTCTAGCCGATTGGGTTTGGGTCTGGCCATGTGGGTTTGGGTCTAGCCGAGTGGGTTAGGGTCTAGCGGAGTGGGTTTGGGTGTAGCCGCGTGGGGTTGGGTGTAGCGGAGTAGGTTTCAGTGTAGCCGAGTGGGTTTGGGTGTAGCCGAGTGGGTTTGGGTCTGGACGAGTGGGTTTGGGTCTAGCCGAGTGGGTTTGGGTCTAGCCGATTGGGTTTACGTCTAACCGAGTGGGTTTGGGTCTAGCGGAGTGGGTTTGGGTGTAGCCTAGTGGGTTTGGGTGCAGCCGAGTGAGTTTGGGTCTGGACGAGTGGGTTTGCGTCTAGCCGAGTTGGTTTGGGTCTGGCCATGTGGGTTTGGGTCTAGCCGAGTGGGTTAGGGTCTAGCGGAGTGGGTTTGGGTGTAGCCGCGTGGGGTTGGGTTTAGCGGAGTAGGTTTCAGTGTAGCCGAGTGGGTTTGGGTGTAGCCGAGTGGGTTTGGGTCTGGACGAGTGGGTTTGGGTCTAGCCGAGTGGGTTTGGGTCTAGCCGATTGGGTTTACGTCTAACCGAGTGGGTTTGGGTCTAGCGGAGTGGGTTTGGGTGTAGCCTAGTGGGTTTGGGTGCAGCCGAGTGAGTTTGGGTCTGGACGAGTGGGTTTGGGTCTAGCCGAGTTGGTTTGGGTCTAGCCGAGTGGGTTTGGGTCTAGCCGAGTGGGTTTGGGTCTAGCCGAGTGGGTTTGGGCCTTGCCATGTGGGTTTGGGCCTAGCGGTGTGGGTTTGGGTCTAGCGGAGTGGGTTTGGGTCTAGCCGAGTGGGTTTGGGCTTAGCCGATTGGGTTTGGTTCTAGCCGAGTGGGTTTGGGTCTAGCGGAGTGGGATTGGGTCTAGCCGAGTGGGTTTGGGTCTAGCCGAGTGGGTTTGGGACTAGCCGAGTGGGTTTGGGTCTAGCCGAGAGGGTTTGGGTCTAGCTGAATGGGTTTGGGTCTAGCCGAGTGGGTTTGGGACAAGCCGATTGGGTTTGGGTCTAGCCGAGTGGGTTTGGGTCTAGCCGAATGGGTTTGGGTCTACCCGAGTGGGTTTGGGTCTACCCGAGTGGGTTTGGGTCTAGCCGAGTGGGTTTGGGTCCAGCCGAGTGGGTTTGGGTGTAGCCGAGTGGGTTTGGGTCTAGCCGAGTGGGCTTGGGTGTAGCCGAGTGGGTTTGGGTCTAGCCGAATGGGTTTGGGTCTACCCGAGTGGGTTTGGGTCTACCCGAGTGGGTTTGGGTCTAGCCGAGTGGGTTTGGGTCTAGCCGAGTGGGTTTGGGTGTAGCCGAGTGGGTTTGGGTCTAGCCGAGTGGGTTTGGGTCTACCCGAGTGGGTTTGGGTCTAGCCGACTGGGTTTGCGTCTAGCCGAGTGGGTTTGGGTCTAGTCGAGTGGGTTTGGGTCTAGCCGAGTGGGTGTGGGTCTAGCCGAGTGGGTTTGGGTCTAGCCGAGTGGGTTTGGGTCTAGCCGAGTGGGTTTGTGTGTAGCCGAGTGGGTTTGGGTCTAGCCGAGAGGGTTTGTGCCTAGCCGAGTGGGTTTGGGTCTAGCGGTGTGGGTTTGGGTGTAGCTGAGTGGGTTTGGGACAAGCCGAGTGGGTTTGGGTCTAGCCGAGTGGGTTTGGGTCTAGCCGAATGGGTTTGGGTCTACCCGAGTGGGTTTGGGTCTACCCGAGTGGGTTTGGGTCTAGCCGAGTGGGTTTGGGTCTAGCTGAGTGGGTTTGGGTGTAGCCGAGTGGGTTTGGGTCTAGCGGAGTGGGTTTGGGTGTAGCCGAGTGGGTTTGGGTCTAGCCGAGTGGGTTTGGGTCCAGCCGAATGGGTTTCGGTCTACCCGAGTGGGTTTGGGTCTGCCCGAGTGGGTTTGGGTCTAGCCGAGTGGGTTTGGGTCTAGCCGAGTGGGTTTGGGTGTAGCCGAGTGGGTTTGGGTCTAGCGGAGTGGGTTTGGGTCTAGCCGAGTGGGTTTGGGTCTAGCCGAGTGGGTTTGGGTCTAGCGGAGTAGGTTTGGGTGTAGCCGAGTGGGTTTGGGTCTAGCCGAGTGGGTTTGGGTCTAGCCGACAGGGTTTGGGTCTAGCCGAGTGGGTTTGGGTCTAGCCGAGTGGGTTTGGGTCTAGCCGAGTGGGTGTGGGTCTAGCCGAGTGGGTTTGGGTCTAGCCGAGTGGGTTTGGGTCTAGCCGAGTGGGTTTGGGTGTAGCCGAGTGGGTTTGGGTCTAGCTGAGTGGGTTTGTGCCTAGCCGAGTGGGTTTGGGTCTAGCGGTGTGGGTTTGGGTGTAGCTGAGTGGGTTTGGGACAAGCCGAGTGGGTTTGGGTCTAGCCGAGTGTGTTTGGGTCTAGCCGAATGGGTTTGGGTCTACCCGAGTGGGTTTCGGTCTACCCGAGTGGGTTTGGGTCTACCCGAGTGGGTTTGGGTCTACCCGAGTGGGTTTGGGTCTAGCCGAGTGGGTTTGGGTCTAGCCGAGTGGGTTTGGGTGTAGCCGAGTGGGTTTGGGTCTAGCCGAGTGGGTTTGGGTCTAGCCGAGTGGGTTTGGGTCTAGCGGAGTAGGTTTGGGTGTAGCCGAGTGGGTTTGGGTCTAGCCGAGTGGGTTTGGGTCTAGCCGACAGGGTTTGGGTCTAGCCGAGTGGGTTTGGGTCTAGCCGAGTGGGTTTGGGTCTAGCCGAGTGGGTGTGGGTCTAGCCGAGTGGGTTTGGGTCTAGCCGAGTGGGTTTGGGTCTAGCCGAGTGGGTTTGGGTGTAGCCGAGTGGGTTTGGGTCTAGCTGAGTGGGTTTGTGCCTAGCCGAGTGGGTTTGGGTCTAGCGGTGTGGGTTTGGGTGTAGCTGAGTGGGTTTGGGACAAGCCGAGTGGGTTTGGGTCTAGCCGAGTGGGTTTGGGTCTAGCCGAATGGGTTTGGGTCTACCCGAGTGGGTTTGGGTCTACCCGAGTGGGTTTGGGTCTAGCCGAGTGGGTTTGGGTCTAGCCGAGTGGGTTTGGGTGTAGCCGAGTGGGTTTGGGTCTAGCGGAGTGGGTTTGGGTGTAGCCGAGTGGGTTTGGGTCTGGCCGAGTAGGTTTGGGTCTAGCCGAGTGGGTTTGGGTCTAGCCGAGTGGGTTAGGGTCTAGCGGAGTGGGTTTGGGTGTAGCCGCGAGCGTTTGGGTGTAGCCGAGTGGGTTTGGGTCTAGCCGAGTGGGTTTGGGTCTAGCCGAGTGGGTTTGGGTCTATCCGAGTGGGTTTGGGTCTAGCGGAGTGGGTTTGGGTGTAGCCGAGTGGGTTTGGGTCTAGCCAAGTGGGTTTGGGTCTAGCCGACTGGGTTTGGGACTAGCCGAGTGGGTTTTGGTCTAGCCGAGTGGGTTTGGGTCTAGCCGAGTGGGTTTACGTCTAGCCGAGTGGGTTTGGGTCTAGCTGAGTAGGTTTTGGTGTAGCCGAGTGGGTTTGGGTGTAGCCGAGTGGGTTTGGGTCTGGACGAGTGGGTTTGGGTCTAGCCGAGTGGGTTTGGGTCTAGCCGAGTGGGTTTACGTCTAACCGAGTGGGTTTGGGTCTAGCAGAGTGGGTTTGGGTGTAGCCGAGTGGGTTTGGGTGTAGCCGAGTGGGTTTGGGTCTGGACGAGTGGGTTTGGGTCTAGCGGAGTGGGTTTGGGTCTAGCCGAGTGGGTTTGGGTCTAGCCGAGTGGGTTTGGGTGTAGCCGAGTGGGTTTGGGTCTAGCCGAGAGGGTTTGTGCCTAGCCGAGTGGGTTTGGGTCTAGCGGTGTGGGTTTGGGTGTAGCTGAGTGGGTTTGGGACAAGCCGAGTGGGTTTGGGTCTAGCCGAGTGGGTTTGGGTCTAGCCGAATGGGTTTGGGTCTACCCGAGTGGGTTTGGGTCTACCCGAGTGGGTTTGGGTCTAGCCGAGTGGCTTTGGGTCTAGCTGAGTGGGTTTGGGTGTAGCCGAGTGGGTTTGGGTCTAGCGGAGTGGGTTTGGGTGTAGCCGAGTGGGTTTGGGTCTAGCCGAGTGGGTTTGGGTCTAGCCGAATGGGTTTCGGTCTACCCGAGTGGGTTTGGGTCTACCCGAGTGGGTTTGGGTCTAGCGGAGTGGGTTTGGGTCTAGCCGAGTGGGTTTGGGTCTAGCCGAGTGGGTTTGGGTCTAGCGGAGTAGGTTTGGGTGTAGCCGAGTGGGTTTGGGTCTAGCCGAGTGGGTTTGGGTCTAGCCGACAGGGTTTGGGTCTAGCCGAGTGGGTTTGGGTCTAGCCGAGTGGGTTTGGGTCTAGCCGAGTGGGTGTGGGTCTAGCCGAGTGGGTTTGGGTCTAGCCGAGTGGGTTTGGGTCTAGCCGAGTGGGTTTGGGTGTAGCCGAGTGGGTTTGGGTCTAGCTGAGTGGGTTTGTGCCTAGCCGAGTGGGTTTGGGTCTAGCGGTGTGGGTTTGGGTGTAGCTGAGTGGGTTTGGGACAAGCCGAGTGGGTTTGGGTCTAGCCGAGTGGGTTTGGGTCTAGCCGAATGGGTTTGGGTCTACCCGAGTGGGTTTGGGTCTACCCGAGTGGGTTTGGGTCTAGCCGAGTGGGTTTGGGTCTAGCCGAGTGGGTTTGGGTGTAGCCGAGTGGGTTTGGGTCTAGCGGAGTGGGTTTGGGTGTAGCCGAGTGGGTTTGGGTCTAGCCGAGTGGGTTTGGGTCTAGCCGAGTGGGTTTGGGTCTAGCCGAGTGGGTTAGGGTCTAGCGGAGTGGGTTTGGGTGTAGCCGCGAGGGTTTGGGTGTAGCCGAGTGGGTTTGGGTCTAGCCGAGTGGGTTTGGGTCTAGCCGAGTGGGTTTGGGTCTATCCGAGTGGGTTTGGGTCTAGCGGAGTGGGTTTGGGTGTAGCCGAGTGGGTTTGGGTCTAGCCGAGTGGGTTTGGGTCAAGCCGACTGGGTTTGGGACTAGCCGAGTGGGTTTTGGTCTAGCCGAGTGGGTTTGGGTCTAGCCGAGTGGGTTTACGTCTAGCCGAGTGGGTTTGGGTCTAGCGGAGTAGGTGTCGGTGTAGCCGAGTGGGTTTGGGTGTAGCCGAGTGGGTTTGGGTATGGACGAGTGGGTTTGGGTCTAGCCGAGTGGGTTTGGGTCTAGCCGAGTGGGTTTACGTCTAACCGAGTGGGTTTGGGTCTAGCAGAGTGGGTTTGGGTGTAGCCGAGTGGGTTTGGGTGTAGCCGAGTGGGTTTGGGTCTGGACGAGTGGGTTTGGGTCTAGCGGAGTGGGTTTGGGTCTAGCCGAGTGGGTTTGGGAGTAGCCGAGTGGGTTTGGGTCTAGCCGAGTGGGTTTGGGTCTAGCTGAATGGGTTTGGGTCTAGCCGAGTGGGTTTGGGTCTAGCCGAGTGGGTTTGGGTCTAGCCGACAGGGTTTGGGTCTAGCCGAGTGGGTTTGGGTCTAGCCGAGTGGGTTTGGGTCTAGCCGAGTGGGTGTGGGTCTAGCCGAGTGAGTTTGGGTCTAGCCGAGTTGGTTTGGGTCTAGCCGAGTGGGTTTGGGTGTAGCCGAGTGGGTTTGGGTCTAGCCGAGTGGGTTTGTGCCTAGCCGAGTGGGTTTGGGTCTAGCGGTGTGGGTTTGGGTCTAGCCGAGTGGGTTTGGGTCTAGCCGAGTGGGTTTGGGTCTAGCGGAGTGGGTTTGGGTCTAGTCGAGTGGGTTTGGGTCTAGCGGTGTGGGTTTGGATCTAACCGATTGGGTTTGGGTGTAGCCGATTGGGTTTGGGTCCAGCCGAGTGGGTTTGGGTCTACCCGAGTGGGTTTGGGTCTAGCCGAGTGGGTTTGGGGCTAGCCGAGTGGGTTAGGGTGTAGCCGAGTGGGTTTGGGTCTAGCGGAGTGGGTTTGCATGTAGCAGAGTGGGTTTGGGTGTAGCCGAGTGGGTTTGGGTCTAGCCGAGTGGGTTTGGGTCTAGCCGAGTGGGTTTGGGTCTAGCCGAGTGGGTTTGGATCCAGCCGAGTGGGTTTGGGTCCAGCCGAGTGGGTTTGGGTCTAGCGGAGTGGGTTTGGGTCTAGCCGAGTGTGTTTGGGTCTAGCGGTGTGGGTTTGGGTCTAGCCGAGTGGGTTTGGGTCTAGCCGAGTGGGTTTGGTTCTAGCCGAGTGGGTTTGGATCTAGCCGAGTGGGTTTGGGTCTAGGCGAGTTAGTTTGTGTGTAGCCGAGAGGGTTTGGGTCTAGCCGAGCGGGTTTGGGTCTAGCCATGTGGGTTTGGGTCTAGCCGAGTGGGTTTGGGTCTAGCCGAGTGGGTTTGGGTCCAGCGGAGTGGGTTTGGGACTAGCCTAGAGGGTTTGGGTCTATCCGAGTGGGTTTGGGTCTAGCCGAGAGGGTTTGGGTCTAGCGGAGTGGGTTTGGGTCTAGTGGAGTGGGTTTCCGTCTAGCCGAGTGGGTTTGGGTCTAGCCGAGTCCGTTTGGGTCTAGCCGAGTGGGTTTGGGACTAGCCGAGTGGGTTTGGGTCTAGCGGTGTGGGTTTGGATCTAACCGATTGGGTTTGGGTGTAGCCGATTGGGTTTGGGTCTAGCGGAGTGGGTTTGGGTCTAGCCGAGTGGGTTTGGGTCCAGCGGAGTGGGTTTGGGACTAGCCTAGAGGGTTTGGGTCTATCCGAGTGGGTTTGGGTCTAGCCGAGAGGGTTTGGGTCTAGCGGAGTGGGTTTGGGTCTAGTGGAGTGGGTTTCCGTCTAGCCGAGTGGGTTTGGGTCTAGCCGAGTCCGTTTGGGTCTAGCCGAGTGGGTTTGGGACTAGCCGAGTGGGTTTGGGTCTAGCCGAGTGGGTTTGGGTCTGGCGCAGTGGGTTTGGGTCTGGCGCAGTGGGTTTGGGTCTAGTCGAGTGGGTTTGGGTCTAGCGGTGTGGGTTTGGGTCTAGCCGATTGGGTTTGGGTGTAGCTGAGTGGGTTTGGGTCCAGCCGAGTGGGTTTGGGTCTAGCACAGTGGGTTTGGGTCTAGTCGAGTGGGTTTGGGTCTAGCGGTGTGGGTTTGGGTCTAGCCGATTGGGTTTGCGTGTAGCCGAGTGGGTTTGGGTCTAGCCCAGTGGGTTTGGGTCTAGCCGAGTGGGTTTGGGTTTAGCCGAGTGGGTTTGGGTCCAGCCGAGTGGGTTTGGGTGTGGCCGAGTGGGTTTGGGTCCAGCCGATTGGGTTTGGGTCTAGCCGAGTGTGTTTGGGTCTAGCCGAGTGGGTTTGGGTGCAGCCGAGTGGGTTTGGGTCCAGCCGAGTGTGTTTGGGTCTAGTCGAGTGGGTTTGGGCCTAGCAGCGTGGGTTTGGGTCTAGCGGAGTGGGTTTGGGTCTAGCGGAGTGGGCTTGGGTCTAGCCAAGTGGGTTTGGGCCTAGCCGAGTGGGTTTGGGTCCAGCCGATTGGGTTTGGTTCTAGCGAGTGGGTTTGGGTCTAGTCGAGTGGGTTTGGGTCTAGCGGTGTGGGTTTGGGTCTAGCCGATTGGGTTTGGGTGTAGCCGAGTGGGTTTGGGTCCAGCCGAGTGGGTTTGGGTCTAGCGCAGTGGGTTTGGGTCTAGTCGAGTGGGTTTGGGTCTAGCGGTGTGGGTTTGGGTCTAGCCGATTGGGTTTGGTTGTAGCCGAGTGGGTTTGGGTCTAGCCCAGTGGGTTTGGGTCTAGCCGAGTGGGTTTGGGTTTAGCCGAGTGGGTTTGGGTCCAGCCGAGTGGGTTTGGGTGTGGCCGAGTGGGTTTGGGTCCAGCCGATTGGGTTTGGGTCTAGCCGAGTGTGTTTGGGTCTAGCCGAGTGGGTTTGGGTGCAGCCGAGTGGGTTTGGGTCTAGCCGAGTGTGTTTGGGTCTAGTCGAGTGGGTTTGGGCCTAGCCGCGTGGGTTTGGGTCTAGCGGAGTGGGTTTGGGTCTAGCGGAGTGGGCTTGGGTCTAGCCAAGTGGGTTTGGGCCTAGCCGAGTGGGTTTGGGTCTAGCCGATTGGGTTTGGTTCTAGCGAGTGGGTTTGCGTCTAGCTGAGTGGGTTTGGGCCTAGCGGAGTGGGTTTGGGTGTAGCCGAGTGGATTTGGGTCTAGCCGAGTGGGTTTGCGTGTAGCAGAGTTGGTTTGGGTGCAGCCGAGTGGGTTTGGGTCTAGCCGAGTGGGTTTGGGTCTAGCCAAGTGGGTTTGGGTCTAGCCGAGTGGGTTTGGGTCCAGCCGAGTGGGTTTGGGTCCAGCCGAGTGGGTTTGGGTCTAGCGGAGTGGGTTTGGGTCTAGCCGAGTGTGTTTGGGTCTAGCGGTGTGGGTTTGGGTCTAGCCGAGTGGGTTTGGGTCTAGCCGAGTGGGTTTGGGTCTAGCCGAGTGGGTTTGGATCTAGCCGAGTGGGTTTGGGTCTAGCCGAGTTAGTTTGGGTGTAGCCGAGAGGGTTTGGGTCTAGCCGAGCGGGTTTGGGTCTAGCCATGTGGGTTTGGGTCTAGCTGAGTGGGTTTGGGTCTAGCCGAGTGGGTTTGGGTCCTGCGGAGTGGGTTTGGGACTAGCCTAGAGGGTTTGGGTCTATCCGAGTGGGTTTGGGTCTAGCCGAGAGGGTTTGGGTCTAGCGGAGTGGGTTTGGGTCTAGTGGAGTGGGTTTCCGTCTAGCCGAGTGGGTTTGGGTCTAGCCGAGTCCGTTTGGGTCTAGCCGAGTGGGTTTGGGACTAGCCGAGTGGGTTTGGGTCTAGCCGAGTGGGTTTGGGTCTAGCCGAGTGGGTTTGGGTCTGGCGCAGTGGGTTTGGGTCTAGTCGAGTGGGTTTGGGTCTAGCGGTGTGGGTTTGGGTCTAGCCGATTGGGTTTGGGTGTAGCCGAGTGGGTTTGGGTCTAGCCCAGTGGGTTTGGGTCTAGCCGAGTGGGTTTGGGTTTAGCCGAGTGGGTTTGGGTCCAGCCGAGTGGGTTTGGGTGTGGCCGAGTGGGTTTGGGTCCAGCCGATTGGGTTTGGGTCTAGCCGAGTGTGTTTGGGTCTAGCCGAGTGGGTTTGGGTGCAGCCGAGTGGGTTTGGGTCTAGCCGAGTGTGTTTGGGTCTAGTCGAGTGGGTTTGGGCCTAGCCGCGTGGGTCTGGGTCTAGCGGAGTGGGTTTGGGTCTAGCGGAGTGGGCTTGGGTCTAGCCAAGTGGGTTTGGGCCTAGCCGAGTGGGTTTGGGTATAGCCGATTGGGTTTGGTTCTAGCGAGTGGGTTTGCGTCTTGCTGAGTGGGTTTGGGCCTAGCGGAGTGGGTTTGGGTGTAGCCGAGTGGATTTGGGTCTAGCCGAGTGGGTTTGGGTCTAGACGAGTGGGTTTGGGTCTAGCCGAGTGGGTTTCGGTCTAGCCGAGTGGGTTTGGGTCTAGCGGAGTGGGTTTGGGTCTAGCCGAGTCCGTTTGGTTCTAGCCGAGTGGGTTTGGGACTAGCAGAGTGGGTTTGGGTCTAGCGGGGTGGGTTTGGTTCTAGCGGAGTGGGTTTAGGTCTAGCCGATTGGGTTTGGGTCTAGCCGAGTGGGTTTGGGTCTGGCGGAGTGGGTTTGGGTCTAGTGGAGTGGGTTTGGGTCTAGCCGAGTGGGTTTGGGTCTAGCCGAGTGGGTTTGGGTGTAGCTGAGTGGGTTTGTGTCTAGCTGAGTGGGTTTGGGTCTAGCGGATTGGGTTTGGTTGTAGCCAAGTGGGTTTGGGTCTAGCCGAGTGGGTTTGGGCCTAGACGAGTGGGTTTAGTTTTAGCCGAGTGGGTTTCGGTGTAGCCGAGTGGGTTTGGGTCTAGCCGAGTGGGTTTGGGTCTAGCGGAGTGGGTTTGGGTCTAGCGCAGTGGGTTTGGGTCTAGTCGAGTGGGTTTGGGTCTAGCGGTGTGGGTTTGGGTCTAGCCGATTGGGTTTGGGTGTAGCCGAGTGGGTTTGGGTCCAGCCGAGTGGGTTTGGGTCTAGCGCAGTGGGTTTGGGTCTAGCGGAGTGGGTTTGGGTCTAGCGCAGTGGGTTTGGGTCTAGCCGATTGGGTTTGGGTGTAGCCGAGTGGGTTTGGGTCCAGCCGAGTGGGTTTGGGTCTAGCGCAGTGGGTTTGGGTCTAGTCGAGTGGGTTTGGGTCTAGCACAGTGGGTTTGGGTCTAGTCGAGTGGGTTTGGGTCTAGCGGTGTGGGTTTGGGTGTAGCCGATTGGGTTTGGGTGTAGCCGAGTGGGTTTGGGTCCAGCCGAGTGGGTTTGGGTCGAGCGCAGTGGGTTTGGGTCTAGTCGAGTGGGTTTGGGTCTAGCGGTGTGGGTTTGGGTCTAGCCGATTGGGTTTGGGTGTAGCCGAGTGGGTTTGGGTCTAGCCGAGTGGGTTTGGATCTAGCCGAGTGGGTTTGGGTCTAGCCGAGTTAGTTTGGGTGTAGCTGAGAGGGTTTGGGTCTAGCCGAGCGGGTTTGGGTCTAGCCATGTGGGTTTGGGTCTAGCCGAGTGGGTTTGGGTCTAGCCGAGTGGGTTTGGGTCTAGCGGAGTGGGTTTGGGACTAGCCTAGAGGGTTTGGATCTATCCGAGTGGGTTTGGGTCTAGCCGAGAGGGTTTGGGTCTAGCGGAGTGGGTTTGGGTCTAGCGGAGTGGGTTTGCGTCTAGCCGAGTGGGTTTGGGTCTAGTCGAGTCCGTTTGGGTCTAGCCGAGTGGGTTTGGGTCTAGCCGAGTGGGTTTGGGTGCAGCCGAGTGGGTTTGGGTCTAGCCGAGTGTGTTTGGGTCTAGTCGAGTGGGTTTGGGCCTAGCCGCGTGGGTTTGGGTCTAGCGGAGTGGGTTTGGGTCTAGCGGAGTGGGCTTGGGTCTAGCCAAGTGGGTTTGGGCCTAGCCGAGTGGGTTTGGGTATAGGCGATTGGGTTTGGTTCTAGCGAGTGGGTTTGCGTCTTGCTGAGTGGGTTTGGGCCTAGCGGAGTGGGTTTGGGTGTAGCCGAGTGGATTTGGGTCTAGCCGAGTGGGTTTGGGTCTAGACGAGTGGGTTTGGGTCTAGCCGAGTGGGTTTCGGTCTAGCCGAGTGGGTTTGGGTCTAGCGGAGTGGGTTTGGGTCTAGCCGAGTCCGTTTGGTTCTAGCCGAGTGGGTTTGGGACTAGCAGAGTGGGTTTGGGTCTAGCGGGGTGGGTTTGGTTCTAGCGGAGTGGGTTTAGGTCTAGCCGATTGGGTTTGGGTCTAGCCGAGTGGGTTTGGGTCTGGCGGAGTGGGTTTGGGTCTAGTGGAGTGGGTTTGGGTCTAGCCGAGTGGGTTTGGGTCTAGCCGAGTGGGTTTGGGTGTAGCTGAGTGGGTTTGTGTCTAGCTGAGTGGGTTTGGGTCTAGCGGATTGGGTTTGGTTGTAGCCAAGTGGGTTTGGGTCTAGCGCAGTGGGTTTGGGTCTAGTCGAGTGGGTTTGGGTCTAGCGGTGTGGGTTTGGGTCTAGCCGATTGGGTTTGGGTGTAGCCGAGTGGGTTTGGGTCCAGCCGAGTGGGTTTGGGTCTACCTGAGTGGGTTTGGGTCTAGCCGAGTGGGTTTGGGGCTAGCCGAGTGGGTTAGGGTGTAGCCGAGTGGGTTTGTGTCTAGCGGAGTGGGTTTGCGTGTAGCAGAGTGGGTTTGGGTGTAGCCGAGTGGGTTTGGGTCTAGCCGAGTGGGTTTGGGTCTAGCCGAGTGGGTTTGGGTCTAGCCGAGTGGGTTTGGGTCCAGCCGAGTGGGTTTGGGTCCAGCCGAGTGGGTTTGGGTCTAGCGGAGTGGGTTTGGGTCTAGCCGAGTGTGTTTGGGTCTAGCGGTGTGGGTTTGGGTCTAGCCGAGTGGGTTTGGGTCTAGCCGAGTGGGTTTGGGTCTAGCCGAGTGGGTTTGGATCTAGCCGAGTGGGTTTAGGTCTAGCCGAGTTAGTTTGGGTGTAGCCGAGAGGGTTTGGGTGTAGCCGAGCTGGTTTGGGTCTAGCAATGTGGGTTTGGGTCTAGCCGAGTGGGTTTGGGTCTAGCCGAGTGGGTTTGGGTCTAGCGGAGTGGGTTTGGGACTAGCCTAGAGGGTTTGGGTCTATCCGAGTGGGTTTGGGTCCAGCCGAGAGGGTTTGGGTCTAGCGGAGTGGGTTTGGGTCTAGCGGAGTGGGTTTGCGTCTAGCCGAGTGGGTTTGGGTCTAGCCGAGTCCGTTTGGGTCTAGCCGAGTGGGTTTGGGACTAGCCGAGTGGGTTTGGGTCTAGCCGAGTGGGTTTGGGTCTAGCCGAGTGGGTTTGGGTCTGGCGCAGTGGGTTTGGGTCTAGTCGAGTGGGTTTGGGTCTAGCGGTGTGGGTTTGGTTCTAGCCGATTGGGTTTGGGTGTAGCCGAGTGGGTTTGGGTCCAGCCGAGTGGGTTTGGGTCTAGCGCAGTGGGTTTGGGTCTAGTCGAGTGGGTTTGGGTCTAGCGGTGTGGGTTTGGGTCTAGCCGATTGGGTTTGGGTGTCGCCGAGTGGGTTTGGGTCTAGCCCAGTGGGTTTGGGTCTAGCCGAGTGGGTTTGGGTTTAGCCGAGTGGGTTTGGGTCCAGCCGAGTGGGTTTGGGTGTGGCCGAGTGGGTTTGGGTCCAGCCGATTGGGTTTGGGTCTAGCCGAGTGTGTTTGGGTCTAGCCGAGTGGGTTTGGGTGCAGCCGAGTGGGTTTGGGTCTAGCCGAGTGTGTTTGGGTCTAGTCGAGTGGGTTTGGGTCTAGCCGAGTGGGTTTGGGTCCAGCCGAGTGGGTTTGGGCCTAGCCGCGTGGGTTTGGGTCTAGCGGAGTGGGTTTGGGTCTAGCGGAGTGGGCTTGGGTCTAGCCGAGTGGGTTTGGGCCTAGCCGAGTGGGTTTGGGTCTAGCCGATTGGGTTTGGTTCTAGCGAGTGGGTTTGCGTCTAGCTGAGTGGGTTTGGGTCTAGCAGAGTGGGTTTGGGTGTAGCCGAGTGGATTTGGGTCTAGCCGAGTGGGTTTGGGTCTAGACGAGTGGGTTTGGGTCTAGCCGAGTGGGTTTCGGTCTAGCCGAGTGGGTTTGGGTCTAGCGGAGTGGGTTTGGGTCTAGCCGAGTCCGTTTCGTTCTAGCCGAGTGGGTTTGGGACTAGCAGAGTGGGTTTGGGTCCAGCGGGGTGGGTTTGGTTCTAGCGGAGTGGGTTTAGGTCTAGCTGATTGGGTTTGGGTCTAGCGGAGTGGGTTTGGTTGTAGCCAAGTGGGTTTGGGTCTAGCCGAGTGGGTTTGGGCCTAGACGAGTGGGTTTTATTTTTAGCCGAGTGGGTTTCGGTGTAGCCGAGTGGGTTTGGGTCTAGCCGAGTGGGTTTGGGTCTAGCGGAGTGGGTTTGGGTCTAGCGGAGTGGGTTTGGGTCTAGCGCAGTGGGTTTGGGTCTAGTCGAGTGGGTTTGGGTCTAGCGGTGTGGGTTTGGGTCTAGCCGATTGGGTTTGGGTGTAGCCGAGTGGGTTTGGGTCCAGCCGAGTGGGTTTGGGTCTAGCGCAGTGGGTTTGGGTCTAGTCGAGTGGGTTTGGGTCTAGCACAGTGGGTTTGGGTCTAGTCGAGTGGGTTTGGGTCTAGCGGTGTGGGTTTGGGTCTAGCCGATTGGGTTTGGGTGTAGCCGAGTGGGTTTGGGTCCAGCCGAGTTTGTTTGGGTCTAGCGCAGTGGGTTTGGGTCTAGTCGAGTGGGTTTGGGTCTAGCGGTGTGGGTTTGGGTCTAGCCGATTGGGTTTGGGTGTAGCCGAGTGGGTTTGGGTCTAGCCGAGTGGGTTTGGGTCTAGCGGAGTGGGTTTGGGTCTAGCGCAGTGGGTTTGGGTGTAGCCGATTGGGTTTGGGTGTAGCCGAGTGGGTTTGGGTCCAGCCGAGTGGGTTTGGGTCTAGCGCAGTGGGTTTGGGTCTAGTCGAGTGGGTTTGGGTCTAGCACAGTGGGTTTGGGTCTAGTCGAGTGGGTTTGGGTCTAGCGGTGTGGGTTTGGGTCTAGCCGATTGGGTTTGGGTGTAGCCGAGTGGGTTTGGGTCCAGCCGAGTGGGTTTGGGTCTAGCGCAGTGGGTTTGGGTCTAGTCGAGTGGGTTTGGGTCTAGCGGTGTGGGTTTGGGTCTAGCCGATTGGGTTTGGGTGTAGCCGAGTGGGTTTGGGTCTAGCCCAGTGGGTTTGGGTCTAGCCGAGTGGGTTTGGGCCTAGCCGTGTGGGTTTGGGTCTAGCGGAGTGGGTTTGGGTCTAGCGGAGTGGGCTTGGGTCTAGCCGAGTGGGTTTGGGCCTAGCCGAGTGGGTTTGGGTCTAGCCGATTGGGTTTGGTTCTAGCGAGTGGGTTTGCGTCTAGCTGAGTCGGTTTGGGTCTAGCAGAGTGGGTTTGGGTGTAGCCGAGTGGATTTGGGTCTAGCCGAGTGGGTTTGGGTCTAGACGAGTGGGTTTGGGTCTAGCCGAGTGGGTTTCGGTCTAGCCGTGTGGGTTTGGGTCTAGCGGAGTGGGTTTGGGTCTAGCCGAGTCCGTTTCGTTCTAGCCGAGTGGGTTTGGGACTAGCAGAGTGGGTTTGGGTCCAGCGGGGTGGGTTTGGTTCTAGCGGAGTGGGTTTAGGTCTAGCCGATTGGGTTTGGGTCTAGCGGAGTGGGTTTGGTTGTAGCCAAGTGGGTTTGGGTCTAGCCGAGTGGGTTTGGGCCTAGACGAGTGGGTTTAGTTTTAGCCGAGTGGGTTTCGGTGTAGCCGAGTGGGTTTGGGTCTAGCCGAGTGGGTTTGGGTCTAGCCGAGTGGGTTTGGGTCTAGCGGAGTGGGTTTGGGTCTAGCGCAGTGGGTTTGGGTCTAGTCGAGTGGGTTTGGGTCTAGCGGTGTGGGTTTGGGTCTAGCCGATTGGGTTTGGGTGTAGCCGAGTGGGTTTGGGTCCAGCCGAGTGGGTTTGGGTCTAGCGCAGTGGGTTTGGGTCTAGTCGAGTGGGTTTGGGTCTAGCACAGTGGGTTTGGGTCTAGTCGAGTGGGTTTGGGTCTAGCGGTGTGGGTTTGGGTCTAGCCGATTGGGTTTGGGTGTAGCCGAGTGGGTTTGGGTCCAGCCGAGTTTGTTTGGGTCTAGCGCAGTGGGTTTGGGTCTAGTCGAGTGGGTTTGGGTCTAGCGGTGTGGGTTTGGGTCTAGCCGATTGGGTTTGGGTGTAGCCGAGTGGGTTTGGGTCTAGCCGAGTGGGTTTGGGTCTAGCGGAGTGGGTTTGGGTCTAGCGCAGTGGGTTTGGGTCTAGCCGATTGGGTTTGGGTGTAGCCGAGTGGGTTTGGGTCCAGCCGAGTGGGTTTGGGTCTAGCGCAGTGGGTTTGGGTCTAGTCGAGTGGGTTTGGGTCTAGCACAGTGGGTTTGGGTCTAGTCGAGTGGGTTTGGGTCTAGCGGTGTGGGTTTGGGTCTAGCCGATTGGGTTTGGGTGTAGCCGAGTGGGTTTGGGTCCAGCCGAGTGGGTTTGGGTCTAGCGCAGTGGGTTTGGGTCTAGTCGAGTGGGTTTGGGTCTAGCGGTGTGGGTTTGGGTCTAGCCGATTGGGTTTGGGTGTAGCCGAGTGGGTTTGGGTCTAGCCCAGTGGGTTTGGGTCTAGCCGAGTGGGTTTGGGTCTAGCCGAGTGGGTTTGGGTCCAGCCGAGTGGGTTTGGGTGTAGCCGAGTGGGTCTGGGTCCAGCCGATTGGGTTTGGGTCTAGCCGAGTGTGTTTGCGTCTAGCTGAATGGGTTTGGGTGCCGCCGAGTGGGTTTGGGTCTAGCCGAGTGGGTTTGGGTCTAGCGGAGTGGGTTTGGGTCTAGCCGAGTGGGTTTGGGGCTAGCCGAGTGGGTTAGGGTGTAGCCGAGTGGGTTTGGGTCTAGCGGAGTGGGTTTGCGTGTAGCAGAGTGGGTTTGGGTGTAGCCGAGTGGGTTTGGGTCTAGCCTAGTGGGTTTGGGTCTAGCCGAGTGGGTTTGGGTCTAGCCGAGTGGGTTTGGGTCCAGCCGAGTGGGTTTGTGTGCAACCGAGTCGGTTTGGGTCTAGCGGAGTGGGTTTGGGTCTAGCCGAGTGTGTTTGGGTCTAGCGGTGTGGGTTTGGGTCCAGCCGAGTGGGTTTGGGTCTAGCCGAGTGGGTTTGGATCTAGCCGCGTGGGTTTGGGTCTAGCCGAGTTAGTTTGGGTGTAGCCGAGAGGGTTTGGGTCTAGCCGAGCGGGTTTGGGTCTAGCCATGTGGGTTTGGGTCTAGCCGAGTGGGTTTGGGTCTAGCCGAGTGGGTTTGGGTCTAGCGGAGTGGGTTTGGGACTAGCCTAGAGGGTTTTTAGTCTATCCGAGTGGGTTTGTGTCTAGCCGAGAGGGTTTGGGTCTAGCGGAGTGGGTTTGGGTCTAGCGGAGTGGGTTTGCGTCTAGCCGAGTGGGTTTGGGTCTAGCCGAGTCCGTTTGGGTCGAGCCGAGTGGGTTTGGGACCAGCCGAGTGGGTTTGGGTCTAGCCGAGTGGGTTTGGGTCTAGCGGTGTGGGTTTGGGTCTAGCCGATTGGGTTTGGGTGTAGCCGAGTGGGTTTGGGTCCAGCCGAGTGGGTTTGGGTCTAGCGCAGTGGGTTTGGGTCTAGTCGAGTGGGTTTGGGTCTAGCGGTGTGGGTTTGGGTCTAGCCGATTGGGTTTGGGTGTAGCCGAGTGGGTTTGGGTCTAGCCCAGTGGGTTTGGGTCTAGCCGAGTGGGTTTGGGTTTAGCCGAGTGGGTTTGGGTCCAGCCGAGTGGGTTTGGGTGTAGCCGAGTGGGTTTGGGTCCAGCCGATTGGGTTTGGGTCTAGCCGAGTGTGTTTGGGTCTAGCCGAGTGGGTTTGGGTGCAGCCGAGTGGGTTTGGGTCCAGCCGAGTGTGTTTTGGTCTAGTCGAGTGGGTTTGGGTCTAGCCGAGTGGGTTTGGGTCTAGCCGAGTGGGTTTGGGCCTAGCCACGTGGGTTTGGGTCTAGCGGAGTGGGTTTGGGTGTAGCGGAGTGGGCTTGGGTCTAGCCGAGTGGGTTTGGGCCTAGCCGAGTGGGTTTGGGTCTAGCCGAGTGGGTTTGGTTCTAGCGAGTGGGTTTGCGCCTAGCTGAGTGGGTTTGGGTCTAGCGGAGTGGGTTTGGGTGTAGCCGAGTGGATTTGGGTCTAGCCGAGTGGGTTTGGGTCTAGACGAGTGGGTTTGGGTCTAGCCGAGTGGGTTTCGGTCTAGCCGAGTGGGTTTGGGTCTAGCGGAGTGGGTTTGGGTCTAGCCGAGTCCGTTTGGTTCTAGCCGAGCGGGTTTGGGACTAGCAGAGTGGGTTTGGGTCTAGCGGGGTGGGTTTGGTTCTAGCGGAGTGGGTTTAGGTCTAGCCGATTGGGTTTGGGTCTAGCCGAGTGGGTTTGGGTGGCGGAGTGGGTTTGGGTCTAGTGGAGTGGGTTTGGGTCTAGCCGAGTGGGTTTGGGTCTAGCCGAGTGGGTTTGGGTGTAGCTGAGTGGGTTTGTGTCTAGCCGAGTGGGTTTGGGTCTAGCGGAGTGGGTTTGGTTGTAGCCAAGTGGGTTTGGGTCTAGCCGAGTGGGTTTGGGCCTAGACGAGTGGGTTTAGTTTTAGCCGAGTGGGTTTCGGTGTAGCCGAGTGGGTTTGGGTCTAGCCGAGTGGGTTTGGGTCTAGCGGAGTGGGTTTGGGTCTAGCGCAGTGGGTTTGGGTCTAGTCGAGTGGGTTTGGGTCTAGCGGTGTGGGTTTGGGTCTAGCCGATTGGGTTTGGGTGTAGCCGAGTGGGTTTGGGTCCAGCCGAGTGGGTTTGGGTCTAGCGCAGTGGGTTTGGGTCTAGTCGAGTGGGTTTGGGTCTAGCGCAGTGGGTTTGGGTCTAGTCGAGTGGGTTTGGGTCTAGCGGTGTGGGTTTGGGTCTAGCCGATTGGGTTTGGGTGTAGCCGAGTGGGTTTGGGTCCAGCCGAGTGGGTTTGGGTCTAGCGCAGTGGGTTTGGGTCTAGTCGAGTGGGTTTGGGTCTAGCGGTGTGGGTTTGGGTCTAGCCGATTGGGTTTGGGTGTAGCCGAGTGGGTTTGGGTCTAGCCCAGTGGGTTTGGGTCTAGCCGAGTGGGTTTGGGTCTAGCCGAGTGGGTTTGGGTCCAGCCGAGTGGGTTTGGGTGTAGCCGAGTGGGTTTGGGTCCAGCCGATTGGGTTTGGGTCTAGCCGAGTGTGTTTGGGTCTAGCCGAATGGGTTTGGGTGCAGCCGAGTGGGTTTGGGTCTAGCCGAGTGTGTTTGGGTCTAGTCGAGTGGGTTTGGGTCTAGCCGAGTGGGTTTGGGTCTAGCCGAGTGGGTTTGGGCCTAGCCGCGTGGGTTTGGGTCTAGCGGAGTGGGTTTGGGTCTAGCGGAGTGGGATTGCGTCTAGCCGAGTGGGTTTGGGCCTAGCCGAGTGGGTTTGGATCTAGCCGAGTGGGTTTGGTTCTAGCGAGTGGGTTTGCGTCTAGCTGAGTGGGTTTGGGTCTAGCGGAGTGGGTTTGGGTGTAGCCGAGTGGATTTGGGTCTAGCCGAGTGGGTTTGGGTCTAGACGAGTGGGTTTGGGTCTAGCCGAGTGGGTTTCGGTCTAGCCGAGTGGGTTTGGTTCTAGCGGAGTGGGTTTGGGTCTAGCCGAGTCCGTTTGGTTCTAGCCGAGTGGGTTTGGGACTAGCAGAGTGGGTTTGGGTGTAGCGGGGTGGGTTTGGTTCTAGCGGAGTGGGTTTAGGTCTAGCCGATTGGGTTTGGGTCTAGCCGAGTGGGTTTGGGTCTGGCGGAGTGGGTTTGGGTCTAGCGGAGTGGGTTTGGGTCTAGCCGAGTGGGTTTGGGTCTAGCCGAGTGGGTTTGGGTGTAGCTGAGTGGGTTTGTGTCTAGCCGAGTGGGTTTGGGTCTAGCGCAGTGGGTTTGGTTGTAGCCAAGTGGGTTTGGGTCTAGCGGAGTGGGTTTGTGTCTAGCGGAGTGGGTTTGGGTCTAGCGGTGTGGGTTTGGGTCTTGCGGAGTGGGTTTGGGTCTAGCGGAGTGGGTTTGGGTCTAGCCGAGTGCGTTTGGGTCTAGCCGAGTTGGTTTGGGTCTAGTGGAGTGGGTTTGGGTCTAGCCGAGTGGGTTTGGGTCTAGCCGAGTGGGTTTGGGTGTAGCTGAGTGGGTTTGTGTCTAGCCGAGTGGGTTTGGGTCTAGCGGAGTGGGTTTGGTTGTAGCCAAGTGGGTTTGGGTCTAGCCGAGTGGGTTTGGGCCTAGACGAGTGGGTTTAGTTTTAGCCGAGTGGGTTTCGGTGTAGCCGAGTGGGTTTGGGTCTAGCCGAGTGGGTTTGGGTCTAGCGGAGTGGGTTTGGGTCTAGCGCAGTGGGTTTGGGTCTAGTCGAGTGGGTTTGGGTCTAGCGGTGTGGGTTTGGGTCTAGCCGATTGGGTTTGGGTGTAGCCGAGTGGGTTTGGGTCCAGCCGAGTGGGTTTGGGTCTAGCGCAGTGGGTTTGGGTCTAGTCGAGTGGGTTTGGGTCTAGCGCAGTGGGTTTGGGTCTAGTCGAGTGGGTTTGGGTCTAGCGGTGTGGGTTTGGGTCTAGCCGATTGGGTTTGGGTGTAGCCGAGTGGGTTTGGGTCCAGCCGAGTGGGTTTGGGTCTAGCGCAGTGGGTTTGGGTCTAGTCGAGTGGGTTTGGGTCTGGCGGTGTGGGTTTGGGTCTAGCCGATTGGGTTTGGGTGTAGCCGAGTGGGTTTGGGTCTAGCCCAGTGGGTTTGGGTCTAGCCGAGTGGGTTTGGGTGTAGCCGAGTGGGTTTGGGTCCAGACGATTGGGTTTGGGTCCAGCCGAGTGTGTTTGGGTCTAGCCGAATGGGTTTGGGTGCAGCCGAGTGGGTTTGGGTCTAGCCGAGTGTGTTTGGGTCTATTCGAGTGGGTTTGGGTCTAGCCGAGTGGGTTTGGGTCTAGCCGAGTGGGTTTGGGCCTAGCCGCGTGGGTTTGGGTCTAGCGGAGTGGGTTTGGGTCTAGCGCAGTGGGTTTGGGTCTAGTCGAGTGGGTTTGGGTCTAGCGGTGTGGGTTTGGGTCTAGCCGATTGGGTTTGGGTGTAGCCGAGTGGGTTTGGGTCCAGCCGAGTGGGTTTGGGTCTAGCGCAGTGGGTTTGGGTCTAGTCGAGTGGGTTTGGGTCTAGCGCAGTGGGTTTGGGTCTAGTCGAGTGGGTTTGGGTCTAGCGGTGTGGGTTTGGGTCTAGCCGATTGGGTTTGGGTGTAGCCGAGTGGGTTTGGGTCCAGCCGAGTGGGTTTGGGTCTAGCGCAGTGGGTTTGGGTCTAGTCGAGTGGGTTTGGGTCTAGCGGTGTGGGTTTGGGTCTAGCCGATTGGGTTTGGGTGTAGCCGAGTGGGTTTGGGTCTAGCCCAGTGGGTTTGGGTCTAGCCGAGTGGGTTTGGGTCTAGCCGAGTGGGTTTGGGTCCAGCCGAGTGGGTTTGGGTGTAGCCGAGTGGGTTTGGGTCCAGCCGATTGGGTTTGGGTCTAGCCGAGTGTGTTTGGGTCTAGCCGAATGGGTTTGGGTGCAGCCGAGTGGGTTTGGGTCTAGCCGAGTGTGTTTGGGTCTAGTCGAGTGGGTTTGGGTCTAGCCGAGTGGGTTTGGGTCTAGCCGAGTGGGTTTGGGCCTAGCCGCGTGGGTTTGGGTCTAGCGGAGTGGGTTTGGGTCTAGCGGAGTGGGCTTGCGTCTAGCCGAGTGGGTTTGGGCCTAGCCGAGTGGGTTTGGATCTAGCCGAGTGGGTTTGGTTCTAGCGAGTGGGTTTGCGTCTAGCTGAGTGGGTTTGGGTCTAGCGGAGTGGGTTTGGGTGTAGCCGAGTGGATTTGGGTCTAGCCGAGTGGGTTTGGGTCTAGACGAGTGGGTTTGGGTCTAGCCGAGTGGGTTTCGGTCTAGCCGAGTGGGTTTGGTTCTAGCGGAGTGGGTTTGGGTCTAGCCGAGTCCGTTTGGTTCTAGCCGAGTGGGTTTGGGACTAGCAGAGTGGGTTTGGGTGTAGCGGGGTGGGTTTGGTTCTAGCGGAGTGGGTTTAGGTCTAGCCGATTGGGTTTGGGTCTAGCCGAGTGGGTTTGGGTCTGGCGGAGTGGGTTTGGGTCTAGCGGAGTGGGTTTGGGTCTAGCCGAGTGGGTTTGGGTCTAGCCGAGTGGGTTTGGGTGTAGCTGAGTGGGTTTGTGTCTAGCCGAGTGGGTTTGGGTCTAGCGCAGTGGGTTTGGTTGTAGCCAAGTGGGTTTGGGTCTAGCGGAGTGGGTTTGTGTCTAGCGGAGTGGGTTTGGGTCTAGCGGTGTGGGTTTGGGTCTTGCGGAGTGGGTTTGGGTCTAGCGGAGTGGGTTTGGGTCTAGCCGAGTGCGTTTGGGTCTAGCCGAGTTGGTTTGGGTCTAGTGGAGTGGGTTTGGGTCTAGCCGAGTGGGTTTGGGTCTAGCCGAGTGGGTTTGGGTGTAGCTGAGTGGGTTTGTGTCTAGCCGAGTGGGTTTGGGTCTAGCGGAGTGGGTTTGGTTGTAGCCAAGTGGGTTTGGGTCTAGCCGAGTGGGTTTGGGCCTAGACGAGTGGGTTTAGTTTTAGCCGAGTGGGTTTCGGTGTAGCCGAGTGGGTTTGGGTCTAGCCGAGTGGGTTTGGGTCTAGCGGAGTGGGTTTGGGTCTAGCGCAGTGGGTTTGGGTCTAGTCGAGTGGGTTTGGGTCTAGCGGTGTGGGTTTGGGTCTAGCCGATTGGGTTTGGGTGTAGCCGAGTGGGTTTGGGTCCAGCCGAGTGGGTTTGGGTCTAGCGCAGTGGGTTTGGGTCTAGTCGAGTGGGTTTGGGTCTAGCGCAGTGGGTTTGGGTCTAGTCGAGTGGGTTTGGGTCTAGCGGTGTGGGTTTGGGTCTAGCCGATTGGGTTTGGGTGTAGCCGAGTGGGTTTGGGTCCAGCCGAGTGGGTTTGGGTCTAGCGCAGTGGGTTTGGGTGTAGTCGAGTGGGTTTGGGTCTGGCGGTGTGGGTTTGGGTCTAGCCGATTGGGTTTGGGTGTAGCCGAGTGGGTTTGGGTCTAGCCCAGTGGGTTTGGGTCTAGCCGAGTGGGTTTGGGTGTAGCCGAGTGGGTTTGGGTCCAGCCGATTGGTTTTGGGTCCAGCCGAGTGTGTTTGGGTCTAGCCGAATGGGTTTGGGTGCAGCCGAGTGGGTTTGGGTCTAGCCGAGTGTGTTTGGGTCTATTCGAGTGGGTTTGGGTCTAGCCGAGTGGGTTTGGGTCTAGCCGAGTGGGTTTGGGCCTAGCCGCGTGGGTTTGGGTCTAGCGGAGTGGGTTTGGGTCTAGCGGAGTGGGCTTGCGTCTAGCCGAGTGGGTTTGGGCCTAGCCGAGTGGGTTTGGGTCTAGCCGAGTGGGTTTGGTTCTAGCGAGTGGGTTTGCGTCTAGCTGAGTGGGTTTGGGTCTAGCGGAGTGGGTTTGGGTGTAGCCGAGTGGATTTGGGTCTAGCCGAGTGGGTTTGGGTCTAGACGAGTGGGTTTGGGTCTAGCCGAGTGGGTTTCGGTCTAGCCGAGTGGGTTTGGTTCTAGCGGAGTGGGTTTGGGTCTAGCCGAGTCCGTTTGGTTCTAGCCGAGTGGGTTTGGGACTAGCAGAGTGGGTTTGGGTGTAGCGGGGTGGGTTTGGTTCTAGCGGAGTGGGTTTAGGTCTAGCCGATTGGGTTTGGGTCTAGCCGAGTGGGTTTGGGTCTGGCGGAGTGGGTTTGGGTCTAGTGGAGTGGGTTTGGGTCTAGCCGAGTGGGTTTGGGTCTAGCCGAGTGGTTTTGGGTGTAGCTGAGTGGGTTTGTGTCTAGCCGAGTGGGTTTGGGTCTAGCGCAGTGGGTTTGGTTGTTGCCAAGTGGGTTTGGGTCTAGCCGATTGGGTTTGGGCCTAGACGAGTGGGTATAGGTTTAGCCGAGTGGGTTTGGGTCTAGCGGAGTGGGTTTGTGTCTAGCGGAGTGGGTTTGGGTCTAGCGGAGTGGGTTTGGGTCTTGCGGAGTGGGTTTGGGTCTAGCGGAGTGGGTTTGGGTCTAGCCGAGTGCGTTTGGGTCTAGCCGAGTTGGTTTGGGTCTAGCGGAGTGGGTTTGGGTCCAGCCGAGTGGGTTTGGGTCCAGCGGAGTGGGTTTGGGTCTAGTCGAGTGGGATTGGGTCTAGACGAGTGGGTTTGGGTCTAGCCGAGTGGGTTTCGGTCTAGCCGAGTGGGTTTGGGTCTGGCGGAGTGGGTTTGGGTCTAGCCGAGTCCGTTTGGTTCCAGCCGAGTGGGTTTGGGACTAGCAGAGTGGGTTTGGGTCTAGCGGGGTGGGTTTGGTTCTAGCGGAGTGGGTTTAGGTCTAGCCGATTGGGTTTGGGTCTAGCCGAGTGGGTTTGGGTCGAGCCGAGTGGGTTTGGGTCTAGCGCAGTGGGTTTGGGTCTAGTCGAGTGGGTTTGGGTCTAGCGGTGTGGGTTTGGGTCTAGCCGATTGGGTTTGGGTGTAGCCGAGTGGGTTTGGGTCTAGCCCAGTGGGTTTGGGTCTAGCCGAGTGGGTTTGGGTTTAGCCGAGTGGGTTTGGGTCCAGCCGAGTGGGTTTGGGTGTAGCCGAGTGGGTTTGGGTCCAGCCGATTGGGTTTGGGTCTAGCCGAGTGTGTTTGGGTCTAGCCGAGTGGGTTTGGGTGCAGCCGAGTGGGTTTGGGTCCAGCCGAGTGTGTTTTGGTCTAGTCGAGTGGGTTTGGGTCTAGCCGAGTGGGTTTGGGTCTAGCCGAGTGGGTTTGGGCCTAGCCGCGTGGGTTTGGGTCTAGCGGAGTGGGTTTGGGTGTAGCGGAGTGGGCTTGGGTCTAGCCGAGTGGGTTTGGGCCTAGCCGAGTGGGTTTGGGTCTAGCCGAGTGGGTTTGGTTCTAGCGAGTGGGTTTGCGTCTAGCTGAGTGGGTTTGGGTCTAGCGGAGTGGGTTTGGGTGTAGCCGAGTGGATTTGGGTCTAGCCGAGTGGGTTTGGGTCTAGACGAGTGGGTTTGGGTCTAGCCGAGTGGGTTTCGGTCTAGCCGAGTGGGTTTGGGTCTAGCGGAGTGGGTTTGGGTCTAGCCGAGTCCGTTTGGTTCTAGCCGAGCGGGTTTGGGACTAGCAGAGTGGGTTTGGGTCTAGTGGGGTGGGTTTGGTTCTAGCGGAGTGGGTTTAGGTCTAGCCGATTGGGTTTGGGTCTAGCCGAGTGGGTTTGGGTGGCGGAGTGGGTTTGGGTCTAGTGGAGTGGGTTTGGGTCTAGCCGAGTGGGTTTGGGTCTAGCCGAGTGGGTTTTGGTGTAGCTGAGTGGGTTTGTGTCTAGCCGAGTGGGTTTGGGTCTAGCGGAGTGGGTTTGGTTGTAGCCAAGTGGGTTTGGGTCTAGCCGAGTGGGTTTGGGCCTAGACGAGTGGGTTTAGTTTTAGCCGAGTGGGTTTCGGTGTAGCCGAGTGGGTTTGGGTCTAGCCGAGTGGGTTTGGGTCTAGCGGAGTGGGTTTGGGTCTAGCGCAGTGGGTTTGGGTCTAGTCGAGTGGGTTTGGGTCTAGCGGTGTGGGTTTGGGTCTAGCCGATTGGGTTTGGGTGTAGCCGAGTGGGTTTGGGTCCAGCCGAGTGGGTTTGGGTCTAGCGCAGTGGGTTTGGGTCTAGTCGAGTGGGTTTGGGTCTAGCGCAGTGGGTTTGGGTCTAGTCGAGTGGGTTTGGGTCTAGCGGTGTGGGTTTGGGTCTAGCCGATTGGGTTTGGGTGTAGCCGAGTGGGTTTGGGCCCAGCCGAGTGGGTTTGGGTCTGGCGCAGTGGGTTTGGGTCTAGCGGTGTGGGTTTGGGTCTAGCCGATTGGGTTTGGGTGTAGCCGAGTGGGTTTGGGTCTAGCCCAGTGGGTTTGGGTCTAGCCGAGTGGGTTTGGGTCTAGCCGAGTGGGTTTGGGTCCAGCCGAGTGGGTTTGGGTGTAGCCGAGTGGGTTTGGGTCCAGCCGATTGGGTTTGGGTCTAGCCGAGTGTGTTTGGGTCTAGCCGAATGGGTTTGGGTGCAGCCGAGTGGGTTTGGGTCTAGCCGAGTGTGTTTGGGTCTAGTCGAGTGGGTTTGGGTCTAGCCGAGTGGGTTTGGGTCTAGCCGAGTGGGTTTGGGCCTAGCCGCGTGGGTTTGGGTCTAGCGGAGTGGGTTTGGGTCTAGCGGAGTGGGCTTGCGTCTAGCCGAGTGGGTTTGGGCCTAGCCGAGTGGGTTTGGATCTAGCCGAGTGGGTTTGGTTCTAGCGAGTGGGTTTGCGTCTAGCTGAGTGGGTTTGGGTCTAGCGGAGTGGGTTTGGGTGTAGCCGAGTGGATTTGGGTCTAGCCGAGTGGGTTTGGGTCTAGACGAGTGGGTTTGGGTCTAGCCGAGTGGGTTTCGGTCTAGCCGAGTGGGTTTGGTTCTAGCGGAGTGGGTTTGGGTCTAGCCGAGTCCGTTTGGTTCTAGCCGAGTGGGTTTGGGACTAGCAGAGTGGGTTTGGGTGTAGCGGGGTGGGTTTGGGTCTAGCGCAGTGGGTTTGGGTCTAGTCGAGTGGGTTTGGGTCTAGCGGTGTGGGTTTGGGTCTAGCCGATTGGGTTTGGGTGTAGCCGAGTGGGTTTGGGTCCAGCCGAGTGGGTTTGGGTCTAGCGCAGTGGGTTTGGGTCTAGTCGAGTGGGTTTGGGTCTAGTCGAGTGGGTTTGGGTCTAGCGGTGTGGGTTTGGGTCTAGCCGATTGGGTTTGGGTGTAGCCGAGTGGGTTTGGGTCCAGCCGAGTGGGTTTGGGTCTAGCGCAGTGGGTTTGGGTCTAGTCGAGTGGGTTTGGGTCTGGCGGTGTGGGTTTGGGTCTAGCCGATTGGGTTTGGGTGTAGCCGAGTGGGTTTGGGTCTAGCCGAGTGGGTTTGGGTCTAGCCGAGTGGGTTTGGGTGTAGCCGAGTGGGTTTGGGTCCAGCCGATTGGGTTTGGGTCCAGCCGAGTGTGTTTGGGTCTAGCCGAATGGGTTTGGGTGCAGCCGAGCGGGTTTGGGTCTAGCCGAGTGTGTTTGGGTCTAGTCGAGTGGGTTTGGGTCTAGCCGAGTGGGTTTGGGTCTAGCCGAGTGGGTTTGGGCCTAGCCGCGTGGGTTTGGGTCTAGCAGAGTGGGTTTGGGTCTAGCGGAGTGGGCTTGCGTCTAGCCGAGTGGGTTTGGGCCTAGCCGAGTGGGTTTGGGTCTAGCCGAGTGGGTTTGGTTCTAGCGAGTGGGTTTGCGTCTAGCTGAGTGGGTTTGGGTCTAGCGGAGTGGGTTTGGGTGTAGCCGAGTGGATTTGGGTCTAGCCGAGTGGGTTTGGGTCTAGACGAGTGGGTTTGGGTCTAGCCGAGTGGGTTTCGGTCTAGCCGAGTGGGTTTGGTTCTAGCGGAGTGGGTTTGGGTCTAGCCGAGTCCGTTTGGTTCTAGCCGAGTGGGTTTGGGACTAGCAGAGTGGGTTTGGGTGTAGCGGGGTGGGTTTGGTTCTAGCGGAGTGGGTTTAGGTCTAGCCGATTGGGTTTGGGTCCAGCTGAGTGGGTTTGGGTCTGGCGGAGTGGGTTTGGGTCTAGTGGAGTGGGTTTGGGTCTAGCCGAGTGGGTTTGGGTCTAGCCGAGTGGTTTTGGGTGTAGCTGAGTGGGTTTGTGTCTAGCCGAGTGGGTTTGGGTCTAGCGCAGTGGGTTTGGTTGTAGCCAAGTGGGTTTGGGTCTAGCCGATTGGGTTTGGGCCTAGACGAGTGGGTTTAGGTTTAGCAGAGTGGGTTTGGGTCTAGCGGAGTGGGTTTGTGTCTAGCGGAGTGGGTTTGGGTCTAGCCGAGTGCGTTTGGGTCTAGCCGAGTTGGTTTGGGTCTAGCGGAGTGGGTTTGGGTCCAGCCGAGTGGGTTTGGGTCTAGCGGAGTGGGTTTGGGTCTAGTCGAGTGGGTTTGGGTCTAGACGAGTGGGTTTGGGTCTAGCCGAGTGGGTTTCGGTCTAGCCGAGTGGGTTTGGTTCTGGCGGAGTGGGTTTGGGTTTAGCCGAGTCCGTTTGGTTCTAGCCGAGTGGGTTTGGGACTAGCAGAGTGGGTTTGGGTCTAGCGGGGTGGGTTTGGTTCTAGCGGAGTGGGTTTAGGTCTAGCCGATTGGGTTTGGGTCTAGCCGAGTGGGTTTGGGTCTGGCGGAGTGGGTTTGGGTCTAGTGGAGTGGGTTTGGGTCTAGCCGAGTGGGTTTGGGTCTAGCCGAGTGGGTTTGGGTGTAGCTGAGTGGGTTTGTGTCTAGCCGAGTGGGTTTGGGTCTAGCGTAGTGGGTTTGGTTGTAGCCAAGTGGGTTTGGGTCGAGCCGAGTGGGTTTGGGCCTAGACGAGTGGGTTTACTTTTAGCCGAGTGGGTTTCGGTGTAGCCGAGTGGGTTTGGGTCCAGCCGAGTGGGTTTGGGTCTAGCGGAGTGGGTTTGGGTCTAGCGCAGTGGGTTTGGGTCTAGTCGAGTGGGTTTGGGTCTAGCGGTGTGGGTTTGGGTCTAGCCGATTGGGTTTGGGTGTAGCCGAGTGGGTTTGGGCCTAGACGAGTGGGTTTAGTTTTAGCCGAGTGGGTTTCGGTGTAGCCGAGTGGGTTTGGGTCTAGCCGAGTGGGTTTGGGTCTAGCGGAGTGGGTTTGGGTCTAGCGGTGTGGGTTTGGGTCCAGCCGATTGGGTTTGGGTGTAGCCGAGTGGGTTTGGGTCCAGCCGAGTGGGTTTGGGTCTAGCGCAGTGGGTTTGGGTCTAGTCGAGTGGGTTTGGGTCTAGCGCAGTGGGTTTGGGTCTAGTCGAGTGGGTTTGGGTCTAGCGGTGTGGGTTTGGGTCTAGCCGATTGGGTTTGGGTGTAGCCGAGTGGGTTTGGGTCCAGCCGAGTGGGTTTGGGTCTAGCGCAGTGGGTTTGGGTCTAGTCGAGTGGGTTTGGGTCTAGCGGTGTGGGTTTGGGTCTAGCCGAGTGGGTTTCGGTCTAGCCGAGTGGGTTTGGTTCTAGCGGAGTGGGTTTGGGTCTAGCCGAGTCCGTTTGGTTCTAGCCGAGTGGGTTTGGGACTAGCAGAGTGGGTTTGGGTGTAGCGGGGTGGGTTTGGTTCTAGCGGAGTGGGTTTAGGTCTAGCCGATTGGGTTTGGGTCTAGCCGAGTGGGTTTGGGTCTGGCGGAGTGGGTTTGGGTCTAGTGGAGTGGGTTTGGGTCAAGCCGAGTGGGTTTGGGTCTAGCCGAGTGGGTTTGGGTGTAGCTGAGTGGGTTTGTGTCCAGCCGAGTGGGTTTGGGTCTAGCGCAGTGGGTTTGGTTGTAGCCAAGTGGGTTTGGGTCTAGCCGATTGGGTTTGGGCCTAGACGAGTGGGTTTTGGTTTAGCCGAGTGGGTTTGGGTCTAGCGGAGTGGGTTTGTGTCTAGCGGAGTGGGTTTGGGTCTAGCGGAGTGGGTTTGGGTCTTGCGGAGTGGGTTTGGGTCTAGCGGAGTGGGTTTGGGTCTAGCCGAGTGCGTTTGGGTCTAGCCGAGTTGGTTTGGGTCTAGCGGAGTGGGTTTGGGTCCAGCCGAGTGGGTTTGGGTCTAGCGGAGTGGGTTTGGGTCTAGTCGAGTGGGTTTGGGTCTAGACGAGTGGGTTTGGGTCTAGCCGAGTGGGTTTCGGTCTAGCCGAGTGGGTTTGGGTCTGGCGGAGTGGGTTTGGGTCTAGCCGAGTCCGTTTTGTTCTAGCCGAGTGGGTTTGGGACTAGCAGAGTGGGTTTGGGTCTAGCGGGGTGGGTTTGGTTCTAGCGGAGTGGGTTTAGGTCTAGCCGATTGGGTTTGGGTCTAGCCGAGTGGGTTTGGGTCTGGCGGAGTGGGTTTGGGTCTAGTGGAGTGGGTTTGGGTCTAGCCGAGTGGGTTTGGGTCTAGCCGAGTGGGTTTGGGTGTAGCTGAGTGGGTTTGTGTCTAGCCGAGTGGGTTTGGGTCTAGCGGAGTGGGTTTGGTTGTAGCCAAGTGGGTTTGGGTCTAACCGAGTGGGTTTGGGCCTAGACGAGTGGGTTTAGTTTTAGCCGAGTGGGTTTCGGTGTAGCCGAGTGGGTTTGGGTCCAGCCGAGTGGGTTTGGGTCTAGCGGAGTGGGTTTGGGTCTAGCGCAGTGGGTTTGGGTCTAGTCGAGTGGGTTTGGGTCTAGCGGTGTGGGTTTGGGTCTAGCCGATTGGGTTTGGGTGTAGCCGAGTGGGTTTGGGTCCAGCCGAGTGGGTTTGGGTCTAGCGCAGTGGGTTTGGGTCTAGTCGAGTGGGTTTGGGTCTAGCGCAGTGGGTTTGGGTCTAGTCGAGTGGGTTTGGGTCTAGCGGTGTGGGTTTGGGTCTAGCCGATTGGGTTTGGGTGTAGCCGAGTGGGTTTGGGTCCAGCCGAGTGGGTTTGGGTCTAGCGCAGTGGGTTTGGGTCTAGTCGAGTGGGTTTGGGTCTAGCGGTGTGGGTTTGGGTCTAGCCGATTGGGTTTGGGTGTAGCCGAGTGGGTTTGGGTCTAGCCCAGTGGGTTTGGGCCTACCCGAGTGGGTTTGGGTCTAGCCGAGTGGGTTTGGGTCAAGGCGAGTGGGTTTGGGTGTAGCCGAGTGGGTTTGGGTCCAGCCGATTGGGTTTGGGTCTAGCCGAGTGTGTTTGGGTCTAGCCGAATGGGTTTGGGTGCAGCCGAGTGGGTTTGGGTCTAGCCGAGTGGGTTTGGGTCTAGCGGATTGGGCTTGGGTCTAGCCGAGTGGGTTTGGGCCTAGCCGAGTGGGTTTGGGTCTAGCCGAGTGGGTTTGGTTTTTGCGAGTGGGTTTGCGTCTAGCTGAGTGGGTTTGGGTCTAGCGGAGTGGGTTTGGGTGTAGCCGAGTGGATTTGGGTCTAGCCGAGTGGGTTTGGGTCTAGACGAGTGGGTTTGGGTCTAGCCGAGTGGGTTTCGGTCTAGCTGAGTGGGTTTGGGTCTAGCGGAGTGGGTTTGGGTCTAGCCGAGTCCGTTTGGTTCTAGCCGAGTGGGTTTGGGACTAGCAGAGTGGGTTTGGTTGTAGCGGGGTGGGTTTGGTTCTAGCGGAGTGGGTTTAGGTCTAGCCGATTGGGTTTGGGTCTAGCCGAGTGGGTTTGGGTCTGGCGGAGTGGGTTTGGGTCTAGTGGAGTGGGTTTGGGTCTAGCCGAGTGGGTTTGGGTCTAGCCGAGTGGGTTTGGGTGTAGCTGAGTGGGTTTGTGTCTAGCCGAGTGGGTTTGGGTCTAGCGGAGTGGGTTTGGTTGTAGCCAAGTGGGTTTGGGTCTAGCCGATTGGGTTTGGGCCTAGACGAGTGGGTTTAGGTTTAGCCGAGTGGGTTTGGGTCTAGCGGAGTGGGTTTGTGTCTAGCGGAGCGGGTTTGGGTCTAGCGGAGTGGGTTTGGGTCTTGCGGAGTGGGTTTGGGTCTAGCGGAGTGGGTTTGGGTCTAGCCGAGTGTGTTTGGGTCTAGCCGATTTGGTTTGGGTCTAGCGGAGTGGGTTTGGGTCCAGCCGAGTGGGTTTGGGTCTAGCGGAGTGGGTTTGGGTCTGGTCGAGTGGGTTTCGGTCTAGCGGTGTGGGTTTCGGTCTAGCCGAGTGGGTTTGGGTGTAGCCGAGTGGGTTTGGGTCTAGCCCAGTGGGTTTGGGTCTAGCCAAGTGGGTTTGGGTCTAGCCGAGAGGGTTTGGGCCTAGCGGAGTGGGTTTGGGTGTAGCCAAGTGGGTTTGGGTCCAGCCGAGTGGGTTTGGGTCCAGCCGAGTGGGTTTGGGTCTAGCCGAGTGTGTTTGGGTCTAGCCGAGTGGGTTTGGGTGCAGCCGAGTGGGTTTGGGTTTAGCCGAGTGTGTTTGGGTCTAGGCGAGTGGGTTTGGGTCTAGCCGAGTGGGTTTGGGTCTAGCCGAGTGGGTTTGGGCCCAGCCGCGTGGGTATGGGTCTAGCGGAGTGGGTTTGGGTCTAGCGGAGTGGGCTTGGGTCTAGCCGAGTGGGTTTGGGCCTAGCCGAGTGGGTTTGGGTCTAGCCGAGTGGGTTTGGGTCTAGCCGAGTGGGTTTGGGTCTAGCCGTGTGGGTTTGGGTCTAGCCGATTGGGTTTCGGTCTAGGCATGTGGGTTTGGGTCTAGCCGAGTGGGTTAGGGTCTAGCGGAATGGGTTTGGGTGTAGCCGCATGGGTTTGGGTCTAGCCGAGTGGGTTTGGGTCTAGGCGAGTGGGTTTGGGTCTGGATGAGTGGGTTTGGGTCTAGCCAAGTGGGTTTGGGTCTAGCCGAGTGGGTTTGGGTCTAGCCTAGTGGGTTTGGGTCTAGCCAAGTGGGTTTGGGTCTAGCGGAGTGGGTTTGGGTCTAGCGGAGTGGGGTTGGGTCTAGCCGAGTGGGTTTGGGTCTAACCGAGTGGGTTTGTGTCTAGCGGAGTGGGTTTGTGTCTAGCGGAGTGGGTTTGGGTCTAGCGGAGTGGGATTGGGTCTAGCCGAGTGGGTTTGGGTCTAGCCGAGTGGGTTTGGGAGTAGCCGAGTGGGTTTGGGTCTAGCCGAGTGGGTTTGGGTCTAGCTGAATGGGTTTGGGTCTAGCCGAGTGGGTTTGGGTTTAGCCGAGTGGGTTTGGGTCTAGCCGACAGGGTTTGGGTCTGGCCGAGTGGGTTTGGGTCTAGCCGAGTGGGTTTGGGCCTAGCCGAGTGGGTGTGGGTCTAGCCGAGTGGGTTTGGGTCTAGCCGAGTGGGTTTGGGTCTAGCCGAGTGGGTTTGGGTGTAGCCGAGTGGGTTTGGGTCTAGCCGAGTGGGTTTGTGCCTAGCCGAGTGGATTTGGGTCTAGCGGTGTGGGTTTGGGTGTAGCTGAGTGGGTTTGGGACAAGCCGAGTGGGTTTGGGTCTAGCCGAGTGGGTTTGCGTCTAGCCAAATGGGTTTGGGTCTACCCGAGTGGGTTTGGGTCTACCCGAGTGGGTTTGGGTCTAGCCAAGTGGGTTTGGGGCTAGCCGAGTGGGTTTGGGTGTAGCCGATTGGGTTTGGGTCTAGCGGAGTGGGTTTGGGTGTAGCCGAGTGGGTTTAGGTGTAGCCGAGTGGGTTTGGGTCTAGCCGAGTGGGTTTGGGTCTAGCGGAGTGGGTTCGGGTCTAGCCGAGTGGGTTTGGGTCTAGCGGTGTGGGTTTGGGTCTAGCCGAGTGGGTTTGGGTCTAGCCGAGTGGGTTTGGGTCTAGCCGAGTGGGTTTGGATCTAGCCGAGTGGGTTTGGGTCTAGCCAAGTCAGTTTGGGTGTAGCCGAGAGGGTTTGGGTCTAGCCGAGCGGGTTTGGGTCTAGCCATGTGGGTTTGGGTCCAGCCGAGTGGGTTTGGGTCTAGCCGAGTGGGTTTGGGTCTCGCGGAGTGGGTTTGGGACTAGCCTAGAGGGTTTGGGTCTATCCGAGTGGGTTTGGGTCTAGCCGAGAGGGTTTGGGTCTTGCGGAGTGGGTTTGGGTGTAGCGGAGTGGGTTTGCGTCTAGCCGAGTGGGTTTGGGTCTAGCCGAGTCCGTTTGGGTCTAGCCGAGTGGGTTTGGGACTAGCCGAGTGGGTTTGGGTCTAGCCGAGTGGGTTTGGGTCTAGCCAAGTGGGTTTGGGTCTAGCGGAGTGGGTTTGGGTGTAGCCGAGTGGGTTTGGGTCTAGCCGAGTGGGTTTGGGTCTGGCCGAGTGGGTTTGGGTGTAGCCGAGTGGGTTTGGTTCTAGCCGAGTGGGTTTGGGTCTAGCTGAGTGGGTTTGGGTCTAGCCGAGTGTGTTTGGGTCTAGCCGAGTGTGTTTGGGTCTAGCCGAGTGGGTTTGGGTCTAGCCGAGTGGGTTTGGGTCTAGCCGAGTGGGTTTGGGTCTGGCCGAGTGGGTTTGGGTGTAGCCGAGTGGGTTTGGTTCTAGCCGAGTGGGTTTGGGTCTAGCTGAGTGGGTTTGGGTCTAGCCAAGTGTGTTTGGGTCTAGCCGAGTGGGTTTGGGTCTAGCTGAGTGGGTTTGGGTCTAGCCGAGTGGGTATCGTTCTAGCCGAGTGGGTTTGGGTCTAGCCGATTGGGTTTGGGTCTAGCCGAGTGGGTTTGGGTCTGGCGGAGTGGGTTTGGGTCTAGTGGAGTGGGTTTAGGTGTAGCCGAGTGGGTTTGGGTCTAGCCGAGTGGGTTTGGGTCCAGCCGAGTGGGTTTTGGTCTAGCTGAGTGGGTTTGGGTCTAGCCGAGTGTGTTTGTGTCTAGCCGAGTGGGTTTGCGTCTAGCTGAGTGGGTTTGGGTCTAGCGGAGTGGGTTTGTGTGTAGCCGAGTGGGTTTGGGTCTAACCGAGTGGGTTTGGGTCTAGACGAGTGGGTTTGGGTCTAGCCGAGTGGGTATCGTTCTAGCCGAGTGGGTTTGGGTCTAGCGGAGTGGGTTTGGGTCTAGCCGAGTCCGTTTGGGTCTAGCCGAGTGGGTTTGGGACAAGCCGATTGGGTTTGGGTCTAGCCATGTGGGTTTGGGTCTAGCCGAGTGGGTTAGGGTCTAGCGGAGTGGGTTTGGGTGTAGCCGCGTGGGTTTGGATGTAGCCGAGTGGGTTTGGGTCTAGCCGAGTGGGTTTGGGTCTAGCGGAGTGGGTTTGGGTCTAGCATAGTGGGTTTGTGTCTAGCGGAGTGGGGTTGGGTGTAGCCGCGTGGGTTTGGGTCTAGCCGAGTGGGTTTGGGTCTAGCCAAGTGGGTTTGGGTCTGGCGGAGTGGGTTTGGGTGTAGCCGAGTGGGTTTGAGTCTAGCCGAGTGGGTTTGGGTCTAGCCGAGTGGGATTGGGTCTAGCCGAGTGGGTTTGGGTCTAGCCGAGTGGGTTTGGGTCTTGCCGAGTGGGTTTGCGTCTAGCCAAGTGGGTTTGGGTCAAGCGGAGTGGGTTTGGGTGTAGCCGAGTGGGTTTGGGTCTAGCCGAGTGGGTTTGGGTCTAGACGAGTGGGTTTGGGTCTAGCCGAGTGGGTTTCGGTGTAGCCGAGTGGGTTTGGGTCTAGCGGAGTGGGTTTGGGTCTAGCCGAGTGGGTTTGTGTCTTGCCGAGTTGGTTTGGGTCTAGCGAAGTGGGTTTGGGTCTAGCGGAGTGGGTTTGGGTCTAGCGGAGTGGGTTTGGGTGTAGCCGAGTGGGTTTGGGACTAGCCGAGTGGGTTTGGGTCTAGCCGAGTGGGTTTGGGTCTAGCCGAATGGGTTTTGGTTTAGCCGAGTGGGTTTGGGTCTAGCCGAGTGGGTTTGCGTCTAGCCGAGTGGGTTTGGGTCTAGCCGAGTGGGTTTGGGTCTGGCCGAGTGGGTTTGGGTGTAGCCGAGTGGGTTTGGTTCTAGCCGAGTGGGTTTGGGTCTAGCTGAGTGGGTTTGGGTCTAGCCGAGTGTGTTTGGGTCTAGCCGAGTGGGTTTGGGTCTAGCTGAGTGGGTTTGGGTCTAGCCGAGTGGGTATCGTTCTAGCCGAGTGGGTTTGGGTCTAGCCGATTGGGTTTGGGTCTAGCCGAGTGGGTTTGGGTCTGGCGGAGTGGGTTTGGGTCTAGTGGAGTGGGTTTAGGTGCAGCCGAGTGGGTTTGGGTCTAGCCGAGTGGGTTTGGGTCCAGCCGAGTGGGTTTTGGTCCAGCTGAGTGGGTTTGGGTCAAGCCGAGTGTGTTTGGGTCTAGCCGAGTGGGTTTGCGTCTAGCTGAGTGGGTTTGGGTCTAGCGGAGTGGGTTTGGGTGTAGCCGAGTGGGTTTGGGTCTAGCCGAGTGGGTTTGGGTCTAGACGAGTGGGTTTGGGTCTAGCCGAGTGGGTATCGTTCTAGCCGAGTGGGTTTGGGTCTAGCGGAGTGGTTTTGGGTCTAGCCGAGTCCGTTTGGGTCTAGCCGAGTGGGTTTGGGTCAAGCCGATTGGGTTTGGGTCTAGCCATGTGGGTTTGGGTCTAGCCGAGTGGGTTTGGGTCTAGCCGAGTGTGTTTGGGTCTAGCGGAGTGGGTTTGGGTCTAGCATAGTGGGTTTGTGTCTAGCGGAGTGGGGTTGGGTGTAGCCGCGTGGGTTTGGGTCTAGCCGAGTGGGTTTGGGTCTAGCCGAGTGGGTTTGGGTCTAGCCGAGTGGGTTTGGGTCTAGCCAAGTGGGTTTGGGTCTAGCTGAGTGGGTTTGGGTGTAGCCGAGTGGGTTTGGGTCTAGCCGAGTGGGTTTGGGTCTAGCCGAGTGGGATTGGGTCTAGCCGAGTGGGTTTGGGTCTAGCCGAGTGTGTTTGGGTCTAGCCGAGTGGGTTTGCGTCTAGCCAAGTGGGTTTGGGTCAAGCGGAGTGGGTTTGGGTGTAGCCGAGTGGGTTTGGGTCTAGCCGAGTGGGTTTGGGTCTAGACGAGTGGGTTTGGGTCTAGCCGAGTGGGTTTGGGTCTAGCGGAGTGGGTTTGGGTCTAGCCGAGTGGGTTTGGGTCTTGCCGAGTTGGTTTGGGTCTAGCGGAGTGGGTTTGGGTCTAGCGGAGTGGGTTTGGGTCTAGCGGAGTGGGTTTGGGTGTAGCCGAGTGGGTTTGGGACTAGCCGAGTGGGTTTGGGTCTAGCCGAGTGGGTTTGGGTCTAGCCGAATGGGTTTTGGTCTAGCCGAGTGGGTTTGGGTCTAGCCGAGTGGGTTTGCGTCTAGCCGAATGGGTTTGGGTCTAGCTGAGTGGGTTTGGGTCTAGCCGAGTGGGTTTGGGTCGAGCGGAGTGGGTTAGGGTCTAGCGGAGTGGGTTTGGGTCCAGCCGAGTGGGTTTGGGTTCAGCCGAGTGGGTTTGGGTCCAGCCGAGTGGGTTTGGGTCTAGCGGAGTGGGTTTGGGTCTAGCCGAGTGGGTTTGGGTCTAGCGGTGTGGGTTTGGGTCTAGCCGAGTGGGTTTGGGTCTAGCGGAGTGGGTTTGGGTGTAGCCGAGTGGGTTTGGGTCTAGCCGAGTTGGTTTGGGTCTAGCCGACTGGGTTTGGGTCTAGCCGAGTGGGTTTGGGTCTAGCCGAGTGGGTTTGGGTCTAGCCGAGTGGGTTTACGTCTAGCCGAGTGGGTTTGGGTCTAGCCGAGTGGGTTTGGGTGTAGCCGAGTGGGTTTGGGTGTAGCCGAGTGGGTTTGGGTCTGGACGAGTGGGTTTGGGTCTAGCCGAGTGGGTTTGGGTCTAGCCGAGTGGGTTTGGGTCTAGCCGAGTGGGTTTGGGTCTAGCCGAGTGGGATTGGCCTAGCCGCGTGGGTTTGGGTCTAGCGGAGTGGGTTTGGGTCTAGCGGAGTGGGTTTGGGTCTAGCCGAGTGGGTTTGGGTCTAGCCGAGTGGGTTTGGGTCCAGCCGAGTGGGTTTGGGTCTAGCCGTGTGGGTTTGGGTCTAGCCGATTGGGTTTGGGTCTGGCCATGTGGGTTTGGGTCTAGGCGAGTGGGTTAGGGTCTAGCGGAGTGGGTTTGGGTGTAGCCGCGTGGGGTTGGGTGTAGCCGAGTGGGTTTGGGTCTAGCCGAGTGGGTTTGGGTCTAGCCAAGTGGGTTTGTGTCTAGCCGAGTGGGTTTGGGTCTAGCGGAGTGGGTTTGGGTGTAGCCGAGTGTGTTTGGGTCTAGCCGAGTGGGTTTGGGTCTAGCCGACTGGGTTTGGGACTAGCCGAGTGGGTTTTGGTCTAGCCGAGTGGGTTTGGGTCTAGCCGAGTGGGTTTACGTCTAGCCGAGTGGGTTTGGGTCTAGCGGAGTAGGTTTCGGTGTAGCCGAGTGGGTTTGGGTGTAGCCGAGTGGGTTTGGGTCTGGACGAGTGGGTTTGGGTATAGCCGAGTGGGTTTGGGTCTAGCCGATTGGGTTTACGTCGAACCGAGTGGGTTTGGGCCTAGCCGTGTGGGTTTGGGTCTTGCGGAGTGGGTTTGGGTCTAGCGGAGTGGGTTTGGGTCTAGCCGAGTGGGTTTGGGCCTAGCCGATTGGGTTTGGGTCTAGCCGAGTGGGTTTGGGTCTAGCGGAGTGGGATTGGGTCTAGCCGAGTGGGTTTGGGTCTAGCCGAGTGGGTTTTGGACTAGCCGAGTGGGTTTGGGTCTAGCCGAGTGGGTTTGGGTCTAGCTGAATGGGTTTGGGTCTAGCCGAGCGGGTTTGGGTCTAGCCGAGTGGGTTTGGGTCTAGCCGAAAGTGTTTGGGTCTAGCCGAGTGGGTTTGGGTCTAGCCGAGTGGGTGTGGGTCTAGCCAAGTGGGTTTGGGTCTAGCCGAGTGGGTTTGGGTCTAGCCGAGTGGGTTTGGGTCTAGCCGAGTGGGTTTGGGTCTAGCCGAGTGGGTTTGGGTCTAGCCGAGTGGGTTTGGGTCTAGCGGAGTGGGTTAGGGTCTAGTGGAGTGGGTTTGGGTCTAGCCGAGTGGGTTTGGGTCTAGCCGAATGGGTTTGGGTCTACCCGAGTGCGTTTGGGTCTAACCGAGTGGGTTTGGGTCTAGCCGAATGGGTTTGGGTCAAGCCGAGTGGGTTTGGGTGTAGCCGAGTGGGTTTGGGTCTAGCGGAGTGGGTTTGGGTGTAGCCGAGTGGGTTTGGGTCTGGCCGAGTGGGTTTGGGTCTAGCCGAGTGGGTTTGGGTCTGGCCGAGTGGGTTTGGGTCTAGCCGAGTGGGTTAGGGTCAAGCGGAGTGGGTTTGGGTGTAGCCGCGTGGGTTTGGGTGTAGCCGAGTGGGTTTGGGTCTAGCCGAGTGGGTTTGGGTCTAGCCGAGTGGGTTTGGGTCTAGCCGAGTGGGTTTGGGTCTAGCGGAGTGGGTTTGGGTGTTGCCGAGTGGGTTTGGGTCTAGCCGAGTGGGTTTGGGTCTAGCCGACTGGGATTGGGACTAGCCGAGTGGGTTTTGGTCTAGCCGAGTGGGTTTGGGTCTAGCCGAGTGGGTTTACGTCTAGCCGAGTGGGTTTGGGTCTAGCGGAGTAGGTTTCGGTGTAGCCGAGTGGGTTTGGGTGTAGCCGAGTGGGTTTGGGTCTGGACGAGTGGGTTTGGGTCTAGCCGAGTGGGTTTGGGTCTCGCCGAGTGGGTTTACGTCTAACCGAGTGGGTTTGGGTCTAGCGGAGTGGGTTTGGGTGTAGCCGAGTGGGTTTGGGTGTAGCCGAGTGGGTTTGGGTCTGGACGAGTGGGTTTGGGTCTAGCCGAGTGGGTTTGGGTCTAGCCGAGTGGGTTTGGGTCTAGCCGAGTGGGTTTGGGCCTAGCCGCGTGGGTTTGGGTTTAGCGGAGTGGGTTTGGGTCTAGCGGAGTGAGTTTGGGTCTAGCAGAGTGGGTTTGGGCCTAGGCGATTGGGTTTGGGTCTAGCCAAGTGGGTTTGGGTCTAGCCGAGTGGGTTTGGGTCTGGCCGAGTGGGTTTGGGTCCAGCCGAGTGGGTTAGGGTCTAGCGGAGTGGGTTTGGGTGTAGCCGCGTGGGTTTGGGTGTAGCCGAGTGGGTTTGGGTCTAGCCGAGTGGGTTTGGGTCTAGCCGAGTGGGGTTGGGTCTAGCCGAGTGGGTTTGGGTCTAGCGGAGTGGGTTTGGGTGTTGCCGAGTGGGTTTGGGTCTAGCCGAGTGGGTTTGGGTCTAGCCGACTGGGATTGGGACTAGCCGAGTGGGTTTTGGTCTAGCCGAGTGGGTTTGGGTCTAGCCGAGTGGGTTTACGTCTAGCCGAGTGGGTTTGGGTCTAGCGGAGTAGGTTTCGGTGTAGCCGAGTGGGTTTGGGTGTAGCCGAGTGGGTTTGGGTCTGGACGAGTGGGTTTGGGTCTAGCCGAGTGGGTTTGGGTCTCGCCGAGTGGGTTTACGTCTAACCGAGTGGGTTTGGGTCTAGCGGAGTGGGTTTGGGTGTAGCCGAGTGGGTTTGGGTGTAGCCGAGTGGGTTTGGGTCTGGACGAGTGGGTTTGGGTCTAGCCGAGTGGGTTTGGGTCTAGCCGAGTGGGTTTGGGTCTAGCCGAGTGGGTTTGGGCCTAGCCGCGTGGGTTTGGGTCTAGCGGAGTGGGTTTGGGTCTAGCGGAGTGAGTTTGGGTCTAGCAGAGTGGGTTTGGGCCTAGGCGATTGGGTTTGGGTCTAGCCAAGTGGGTTTGTGTCTAGCCGAGTGGGTTTGGGTCTGGCCGAGTGGGTTTGGGTCCAGCCGAGTGGGTTTGGGTCTAGCCGTGTGGGTTTGGGTCTAGCCGATTGGGTTTGGGTCTAGCCATGTGGGTTTGGGTCTAGCCGAGTGGGTTAGGGTCTAGCGGAGTGGGTTTGGGTGTAGCCGCGTGGGTTTGGGTGCAGCCGAGTGGGTTTGGGTCGAGCAGAGTGGGTTTGGGTGTAGCCGAGTGGGTTTGGGTCTAACCGAGTTGGTTTGGGTCTAGCCGACTGGGTTTGGGTCAAGCCGAGTGGGTTTGGGTCTAGCCGAGTGGGTTTGAGTCTAGCCGAGTTGGTTTGAATGTAGCCGAATGGGTTTGGGTGTAGCCGAGTGGGTTTGGGTCTGGACGAGTGGGTTTGGGTCTCGCCGAGTGGGTTTGGGTCTAGCCGAGTGGGTTTGGGTCTAGCCGAGTGGGTTTGGGTGTAGCCGAGTGGGTTTGGGTCTAGCGGAGTGGGTTTGGGTGTAGCCGAGTGGGTTTGGGTCTAGCCGAGTGGGTTTGGGTCTAGCCGAGTGGGTTTGGGTCTAGCCGAGTGGGTTTGGGTCTAGCGGAGTGGGTTAGGGTCTAGTGGAGTGGGTTTGGGTCTAGCCGAGTGGGTTTGGGTCTAGCCGAATGGGTTTGGGTCTACCCGAGTGCGTTTGGGTCTAACCGAGTGGGTTTGGGTCTAGCCGAATGGGTTTGGGTCAAGCCGAGTGGGTTTGGGTGTAGCCGAGTGGGTTTGGGTCTAGCGGAGTGGGTTTGGGTGTAGCCGAGTGGGTTTGGGTCTGGCCGAGTGGGTTTGGGTCTAGCCGAGTGGGTTTGGGTCTGGCCGAGTGGGTTTGGGTCTAGCCGAGTGGGTTAGGGTCTAGCGGAGTGGGTTTGGGTGTAGCCGCGTGGGTTTGGGTGTAGCCGAGTGGGTTTGGGTCTAGCCGAGTGGGTTTGGGTCTAGCCGAGTGGGTTTGGGTCTAGCCGAGTGGGTTTGGGTCTAGCGGAGTGGGTTTGGGTGTTGCCGAGTGGGTTTGGGTCTAGCCGAGTGGGTTTGGGTCTAGCCGACTGGGATTGGGACTAGCCGAGTGGGTTTTGGTCTAGCCGAGTGGGTTTGGGTGTAGCCGAGTGGGTTTGGGTCTGGACGAGTGGGTTTGGGTCTAGCCGAGTGGGTTTGGGTCTCGCCGAGTGGGTTTACGTCTAACCGAGTGGGTTTGGGTCTAGCGGAGTGGGTTTGGGTGTAGCCGAGTGGGTTTGGGTGTAGCCGAGTGGGTTTGGGTCTGGACGAGTGGGTTTGGGTCTAGCCGAGTGGGTTTGGGTCTAGCCGAGTGGGTTTGGGTCTAGCCGAGTGGGTTTGGGCCTAGCCGCGTGGGTTTGGGTCTAGCGGAGTGGGTTTGGGTCTAGCGGAGTGAGTTTGGGTCTAGCAGAGTGGGTTTGGGCCTAGGCGATTGGGTTTGGGTCTAGCCAAGTGGGTTTGGGTCTAGCCGAGTGGGTTTGGGTCTGGCCGAGTGGGTTTGGGTCCAGCCGAGTGGGTTTGGGTCTAGCCGTGTGGGTTTGGGTCTAGCCGATTGGGTTTGGGTCTAGCCATGTGGGTTTGGGTCTAGCCGAGTGGGTTAGGGTCTAGCGGAGTGGGTTTGGGTGTAGCCGCGTGGGTTTGGGTGCAGCCGAGTGGGTTTGGGTCGAGCAGAGTGGGTTTGGGTGTAGCCGAGTGGGTTTGGGTCTAACCGAGTTGGTTTGGGTCTAGCCGACTGGGTTTGGGTCAAGCCGAGTGGGTTTGGGTCTAGCCGAGTGGGTTTGAGTCTAGCCGAGTTGGTTTGAATGTAGCCGAATGGGTTTGGGTGTAGCCGAGTGGGTTTGGGTCTGGACGAGTGGGTTTGGGTCTAGCCGAGTGGGTTTGGGTCTAGCCGAGTGGGTTTGGGTCTAGCCGAGTGGGTTTGGGTGTAGCCGAGTGGGTTTGGGTCTAGCGGAGTGGGTTTGGGTGTAGCCGAGTGGGTTTGGGTCTAGCCGAGTGGGTTTGGGTCTAGCCGAGTGGGTTTGGGTCTAGCCGAGTGGGTTTGGGTCTAGCCGAGTGGGTTAGGGTCTAGCGGAGTGGGTTTGGGTGTAGCCGTGTGGGTTTGGATGTAGCCAAGTGGGTTTGGGTCTAGCCGAGTGGGTTTGGGTCTAGCCGAGTGGGTTTGGGTCTAGCCGAGTGGGTTTGGGTCTAGCGGAGTGGGTTTGGGTCTAGCCGAGTGGGTTTGGGCCTAGCCGATTGGGTTTGGGCCTAGCCGAGTGGGTGTGGGTCTAGCCGAGTGGGTTTGGGTCTAGCCGAGTGGGTTTGGGTCCAGCTGAGTGGGTTTGGGTCTAGCCGAGTGGGTTTACGTCTAGCCGAGTGGGTTTGGGTCTAGCCGAGTGGGTTTGGGTGTAGCTGAGTGGGTTTGGGTGTAGCCGAGTGGGTTTGGGTGTAGCCGAGTGGGTTTGGGTCTAGCCGAGTTGGTTTGGGTCTAGCCGACTGGGTTTGGGTCTAGCGGAGTGGATTTGGGTCTAGCCGAGTGGGTTTGGGTCTAGCCGAGTGGGTTTACGTCTAGCCGAGTGGGTTTGAGTCTAGCCGAGTTGGTTTGGGTGTAGCCGAGTGGGTTTGGGTGTAGCCGAGTGGGTTTGGGTCTGGACGAGTGGGTTTGGGTCTAGCCGAGTGGGTTTGGGTCTAGCCGAGTGGGTTTGGGTCTAGCCGAGTGGGTTTGCGTCTAGCCGAGTGGGTTTGGGTCTAGCCGAGTGGGTTTGGGTCTAGCCGAGTGGGTTTGGGTCTAGCCAAGTAGGTTTGGGTCTAGCGGAGTGGGTTTGGGTGTAGCCGAGTGGGTTTGGGTCTAGCCGAGTGGGTTTGGGTCTAGCCGACTGGGTTTGGGACTAGCCGAGTGGGTTTTGGTCTAGCCGAGTGGGTTTTGGTCTAGCCGAGTGGGTTTGGGTCTAGCCGAGTGGGTTTACGTCTAGCCGAGTGGGTTTGGGTCTAGCGGAGTAGGTTTCGGTGTAGCCGAGTGGGTTTGGGTGTAGCCGAGTGGGTTTGGGTCTGGACGAGTGGGTTTGGGTGTAGCCGAGTGGGTTTGGGTGTAGCCGAGTGGGTTTGGGTCTAGCCGAGTGGGTTTGGGTCTGGCCGAGTGGGATTGGGCCTAGCCGTGTGGGTTTGGGTCTAGCGGAGTGGGTTTGGGTCTAGCGGAGTGGGTTTGGGTCTAGCAGAGTAGGTTTTGGCCTAGCCGATTGGGTTTGGGTCTAGCCGAGTGGGTTTGGGTCTAGCCGAGTGGGTTTGGGTCTGGCCGAGTGGGTTTGGGTCCAGCCGAGTGGGTTTGGGTCTAGCCGTGTGGGTTTGGGTCTAGCCGATTGGGTTTGGGTCTAGCCATGTGGGTTTGGGTCTAGCCGAGTGGGTTAGGGTCTAGCGGAGTGGGTTTGGGTGTAGCCGAGTGGGTTTGGGTCTAGCCGAGTTGGTTTGGGTGTAGCCGAGTGGGTTTGGGTCTAGCCGAGTGGGTTTGGGTCTAGCCGAGTGGGTTTACGTCTAGCCGAGTGGGTTTGGGTCTAGCCGAGTGGGTTTGGGTGTAGCCGAGTGGGTTTGGGTGTAGCCGAGTGGGTTTGGGTCTGGACGAGTGGGTTTGGGTCTAGCCGAGTGGGTTTGGGTCTAGCCGAGTGGGTTTGGGTCTAGCCGAGTGGGTTTGGGTCTAGCGGAGTGGGTTTGGGCCTAGCCGCGTGGGTTTGGGTCTAGCGGAGTGGGTTTGGGACTAGCGGAGTGGGTTTGGGTCTAGCCGAGTGGGTTTGGGCCTAGCCGATTGGGTTTGTGTCTAGCCGAGTGGGTTTGGGTCTAGCCGAGTGGGTTTGGGTCTAGCCGAGTGGGTTTGGGTCCAGCCGAGTGGGTTTGGGTCTAGCCGTGTGGGTTTGGGTCTAGCCGATTGGGTTTGGGTCTGGCCATGTGGGCTTGGGTCTAGCCGAGTGGGTTAGGGTCTAGCGGAGTGGGTTTGTGTGTAGCAGCGTGGGGTTGGGTGTAGCCGAGTGGGTTTGCGTCTAGCCGAGTGGGTTTGGGTCTAGCCGAGTGGGTTTGGGTCTAGCCGAGTGGGTTTGGGTCTAGCGGAGTGGGTTTGGGTGTAGCCGAGTGTGTTTGGGTCTAGCCGAGTGGGTTTGGGTCTAGCCGACTGGGTTTGGGACTAGCCAAGTGGGTTTTGGTCTAGCCGAGTGGGTTTGGGTCTAGCCGAGTGGGTTTACGTCTGGCCGAGTGGGTTTGGGTCTAGCGGAGTAGGTTTCGGTGTAGCCGAGTGGGTTTGGGTGTAGCCGAGTGGGTTTGGGTCTGGACGAGTGGGTTTGGGTCTAGCCGAGTGGGTTTGGGTCTAGCCGATTGGGTTTACGTCTAACCGAGTGGGTTTGGGTCTAGCGGAGTGGGTTTGGGTGTAGCCGAGTGGGTTTGGGTCTAGCCGAGTGGGTTTGGGTGTAGCCGAGTGGGTTTGGGTGTAGCCGAGTGGGTTTGGGTCTGGACGAGTGGGTTTGGGTCTAGCCGAGTGGGTTTGGGTCTAGCCGAGTGGGTTTGGGTCTAGCCGAGTGGGTTTGGGTCTAGCGGAGTGGGTTTGGGCCTAGCCGCGTGGGTTTGGGTCTAGCGGAGTGGGTTTGGGACTAGCGGAGTGGGTTTGGGTCTAGCCGAGTGGGTTTGGGCCTAGCCGATTGGGTTTGTGTCTAGCCGAGTGGGTTTGGGTCTAGCCGAGTGGGTTTGGGTCTAGCCGAGTGGGTTTGGGTCCAGCCGAGTGGGTTTGGGTCTAGCCGTGTGGGTTTGGGTCTAGCCGATTGGGTTTGGGTCTGGCCATGTGGGCTTGGGTCTAGCCGAGTGGGTTAGGGTCTAGCGGAGTGGGTTTGTGTGTAGCAGCGTGGGGTTGGGTGTAGCCGAGTGGGTTTGCGTCTAGCCGAGTGGGTTTGGGTCTAGCCGAGTGGGTTTGGGTCTAGCCGAGTGGGTTTGGGTCTAGCGGAGTGGGTTTGGGTGTAGCCGAGTGTGTTTGGGTCTAGCCGAGTGGGTTTGGGTCTAGCCGACTGGGTTTGGGACTAGCCAAGTGGGTTTTGGTCTAGCCGAGTGGGTTTGGGTCTAGCCGAGTGGGTTTACGTCTGGCCGAGTGGGTTTGGGTCTAGCGGAGTAGGTTTCGGTGTAGCCGAGTGGGTTTGGGTGTAGCCGAGTGGGTTTGGGTCTGGACGAGTGGGTTTGGGTCTAGCCGAGTGGGTTTGGGTCTAGCCGATTGGGTTTACGTCTAACCGAGTGGGTTTGGGTCTAGCGGAGTGGGTTTGGGTGTAGCCGAGTGGGTTTGGGTCTAGCCGAGTTGGTTTGGGTCTGGACGAGTGGGTTTGGGTCTAGCCGAGTGGGTTTGGGTCTAGCCGAGTGGGTTTGGGCCTAGCCATGTGGGTTTGGGTCTAGCGGAGTGGGTTTGGGTCTAGCGGAGTGGGTTTGGGTCTAGCCGACTGGGTTTGGGTCTAGCCGAATGGGTTTGGGTCTACCCGACTGCGTTTGGGTCTAGCCGAGTGGGTTTGGGTCTAGCCGAATGGGTTTGGGTCTAGCCGAGTGGGTTTGGGTGTAGCCGAGTGGGTTTGGGTCTAGCGGAGTGGGTTTGGGTGTAGCCTAGTGGGTTTGGGTCTAGCCGAGTGGGTTTGGGTCTAGCCCAGTGGGTTTGGGTCTAGCCGAGTGGGTTTGGGTCTAGCGGAGTGGGTTTGGGTGTAGCCTAGTGGGTTTGGGTCTAGCCGAGTGGGTTTGGGTCTAGCGGAGTGGGTTTGGGTGTAGCCTAGTGGGTTTGGGTCTAGCCGAGTGGGTTTGGGTCTAGCCGAGTGGGTTTGGGTCTAGCCGAGTGGGTTTGGGTCTAGCCGAGTGGGTTAGGGTCTAGCGGAGTGGGTTTGGGTGTAGCCGCGAGGGTTTGGGTGTAGCCGAGTGGGTTTGGGTCTAGCCGAGTGGGTTTGGGTCTAGCCGAGTGGGTTTGGGTCTAGCCAAGTAGGTTTGGGTCTAGCGGAGTGGGTTTGGGTGTAGCCGAGTGGGTTTGGGTCTAGCCGAGTGGGTTTGGGTCTAGCCGACTGGGTTTGGGACTAGCCGAGTGGGTTTTGGTCTAGCCGAGTGGGTTTGGGTCTAGCCGAGTGGGTTTACGTCTAGCCGAGTGGGTTTGGGTCTAGCGGAGTAGGTTTCGGTGTAGCCGAGTGGGTTTGGGTGTAGCCGAGTGGGTTTGGGTCTGGACGAGTGGGTTTGGGTGTAGCCGAGTGGGTTTGGGTGTAGCCGAGTGGGTTTGGGTCTGGACGAGTGGGTTTGGGTCTAGCTGAGTGGGTTTGGGTCTAGCCGAGTGGGTTTGGGTCTAGCCGAGTGGGATTGGGCCTAGCCGCGTGGGTTTGGGTCTAGCGGAGTGGGTTTGGGTCTAGCGGAGTGGGTTTGGGTCTAGCAGAGTAGGTTTTGGCCTAGCCGATTGGGTTTGGGTCTAGCCGAGTGGGTTTGGGTCTAGCCGAGTGGGTTTGGGTCTGGCCGAGTGGGTTTGGGTCCAGCCGAGTGGGTTTGGGTCTAGCCGTGTGGGTTTGGGTCTAGCCGATTGGGTTTGGGTCTAGCCATGTGGGTTTGGGTCTAGCCGAGTGGGTTAGGGTCTAGCGGAGTGGGTTTGGGTGTAGCCGCGTGGGTTTGGGTGTAGCCGAGTGGGTTTGGGTCTTGCCGAGTGGGTTTGGGTGTAGCCGAGTGGGTTTGGGTCTAGCCGAGTGGGTTTGCGTCTAGCCGAGTGGGTTTGGGTCTAGCCGAGTGGGTTTGGGTCTAGCCGAGTGGGTTTGGGTCTAGCCGACTGGGTTTGGGACTAGCCGAGTGGGTTTGGGTCTAGCCGAGTGGGTTTGGGTCTAGCCGAGCGGGTTTATGTCTAGCCGCGTGGGTTTGGTTCTAGCGGAGTGGGTATCGGTGTAGCCGAGTGGGTTTGGGTGTAGCCGAGTGGGTTTTGGTCTGGACGAGTGGGTTTGGGTCTAGCCGAGTGGGTTTGGGTCTAGCCGAGTGGGTTTGGGTCTAGCCTAGTGGGTTTGGGTCAAGCCAAGTGGGTTTGGGTCTAGCGGAGTGGGTTTGGGTCTAGCGGAGTGGGTTTGGGTCTAGCGGAGTGGGTTTGGGTCTAGCCGAGTGGGTTTGGTTCTAACCGAGTGGGTTTGTGTCTAGCGGAGTGGGTTTGGGTCTAGCGGAGTGGGATTGGGTCTAGCCGAGTGGGTTTGGGTCTTGCCGAGTGGGTTTGGGACTAGCCGAGTGGGTTTGGGTCTAGCCGAGTGGGTTTGGGTCTAGCCGAATGGGTTTGGGTCTAGCCGAGTGGGTTTGGGTCTAGCCGAGTGGGTTTGGGTCTAGCCGAAAGGGTTTGGGTCTAGCCGAGTGGGTTTGGGTCTAGCCGAGTGGGTTTGGGTCTAGCCGAGTGGGTGTGGGTCTAGCCAAGTGGGTTTGGGTCTAGCCGAGTGGGTATGGGTGTAGCCGAGTGGGTTTGGGTCTAGCAGAGTGGGTATGGGTGTAGCCGAGTGGGTTTGGGTCTAGCCGAGTGGGTTTGGGTCTAGCGGAGTGGGTTTGGGTGTAGCCGAGTGGGTTTGGGTCTAGCCGAGTTGGTTTGGGTCTAGCCGACTGGGTTTGGGTCTAGCGGAGTGGATTTGGGTCTAGCCGAGTGGGTTTGGGTCTAGCCGAGTGGGTTTACGTCTAGCCGAGTGGGTTTGAGTCTAGCCGAGTTGGTTTGGGTGTAGCCGAGTGGGTTTGGGTGTAGCCGAGTGGGTTTGGGTCTGGACGAGTGGGTTTGGGTCTAGCCGAGTGGGTTTGGGTCTAGCCGAGTGGGTTTGGGTCTAGCCGAGTGGGTTTGGGTGTAGCCGAGTGGGTTTGGGTCTAGCGGAGTGGGTTTGGGTGTAGCCGAGTGGGTTTGGGTCTAGCCGAGTGGGTTTGGGTCTAGCCGAGTGGGTTTGGGTCTAGCCGAGTGGGTTTGGGTCTAGCCGAGTGGGTTAGGGTCTAGCGGAGTGGGTTTGGGTGTAGCCGCGTGGGTTTGGATGTTGCCAAGTGGGTTTGGGTCTAGCCGAGTGGGTTTGGGTCTAGCCGAGTGGGTTTGGGTCTAGCCGAGTGGGTTTGGGTCTAGCGGAGTGGGTTTGGGTGTAGCCGAGTGGGTTTGGGTCTCGCCGAATTGGTTTGGGTCTAGCCGACTGGGTTTGGGTCTAGCCGACTGGGTTTGGGTCTAGCCGAGTGGGTTTGGGTCTAGCCGAGTGGGTTTGGGTCTAGCCGAGTGGGTTTACGTCTAGCCGAGTGGGTTTGAGTCTAGCCGAGTTGGTTTGGGTGTAGCCGAGTGGGTTTGGGTGTAGCCGAGTGGGTTTGGGTCTGGACGAGTGGGTTTGGGCTTAGCCGATTGGGTTTGGGTCTAGCCGAGTGGGTTTGGGTCTAGCGGAGTGGGATTGGGTCTAGCCGAGTGGGTTTGGGTCTAGCCGAGTGGGTTTGGGACTAGCCGAGTGGGTTTGGGTCTAGCCGAGTGGGTTTGGGTCTAGCTGAATGGGTTTGGGTCTAGCCGAGTGGGTTTGGGTCTAGCCGAGTGGGTTTGGGTCTAGCCGAAAGGGTTTGGGTCTAGCCGAGTGGGTTTGGTTCTAGCCGAGTGGGTTTGGGTCTAGCCGAGTGGGTGTGGGTCTAGCCAAGTGGGTTTGGGTCTAGCCGAGTGGGTTTGGGTGTAGCCGAGTGGGTTTGGGTCTAGCGGAGTGGGATTGGGTCTAGCCGAGTGGGTTTGGGTCTAGCCGAGTGGGTTTGGGTCTAGCTGAATGGGTTTGGGTCTAGCCGAGTGGGTTTGGGTCTAGCCGAGTGGGTTTGGGTCTAGCCGAAAGGGTTTGGGTCTAGCCGAGTGGGTTTGGGTCTCGCGGAGTGGGTTTGGGTCTAGCCGAGTGGGTGTGGGTCTAGCGGAGTGGGTTTGGGCTTAGCCGATTGGGTTTGGGTGTAGCCGAGTGGGTTTGGGTCTAGCGGAGTGGGATTGGGTCTAGCCGAGTGGGTTTGGGTCTAGCCGAGTGGATTTGGGTCTAGCTGAATGGGTTTGGGTCTAGCCGAGTGGGTTTGGGTCTAGCCGAGTGGGTTTGGGTCTAGCCGAAAGGGTTTGGGTCTAGCCGAGTGGGTTTGGGTCTAGCCGAGTGGGTTTGGGTCTAGCCGAGTGGGTGTGGGTCTAGCCAAGTGGGTTTGGGTCTAGCCGAGTGGGTTTGGGTCTTGCCGAGTGGGTTTGGGTCTAGCCGAGTGGGTTTGGGTCTAGCCGAGTGGGTTTGGGCCTAGCCGAGTGGGTTTGGGTCTAGCGGAGTGGGTTATGGTCTAGTGGAGTGGGTTTGGGTCTAGCCGACTGGGTTTGGGTCTAGCCGAATGGGTTTGGGTCTATCCGAGTGCGTTTGGGTCTAGCCGAGTGGGTTTGGGTCTAGCCGAATGGGTTTGGGTCTAGCCGAGTGGGTTTGGGTGTAGCCGATTGGGTTTGGGTCTAGCGGAGTGGGTTTGGTTGTAGCCGAGTGGGTTTGGGTCTAGCCGAGTGGGTTTGGGTCTAGCCGAGTGGGTTTGGGTCTAGCCGAGTGGGTTTGGGTCTAGCGGAGTGTGTTTGGGTGTAGCCGCGAGGGTTTGGGTGTAGTCGAGTGGGTTTGGGTCTAGCAGAGTGGGTTTGGGTCTAGCCGACTGGGTTTGGGACTAGCCAAGTGGGTTTTGGTCTAGCCGAGTGGGTTTGGGTCTAGCCGAGTGCGTTTATGTCTAGCCGAGTGGGTTTGGGTCTAGCGGAGTAGGTTTCAGTGTAGCCGAGTGGGTTTCGGTGTAGCCGAGTGGGTTTGGGTCTGGACGAGTGGGTTTGTGTCTAGCCGAGTGGGTTTGGGTCTAGCCGAGTGGGTTTACGTCTAACCGAGTGGGTTTGGGTCTAGCGGAGTGGGTTTGGGTGTAGCCGAGTGGGTTTGGGTGTAGCCGAGTGGGTTTGGGTCTGGACGAGTGGGTTTGGGTCTAGCCGAGTGGGTTTGGGTCTAGCCGAGTGGGTTTGGGTCTAGCCGAGTGGGTTTGGGCCTAGCCGCGTGGGTTTGGGTCTAGCGGTGTGGGTTTGGGTCTAGCGGAGTGGGTTTGGGTCTAGCAGAGTGGGTTTGGGCCTAGCCGATTGGGTTTGGGTCTAGCCGAGTGGGTTTGGGTCTAGCCGAGTGGGTTTTGGTCTGGCCGAGTGGGTTTGGGTCCAGCCGAGTGGGTTTGGGTCTAGCCGTGTGGGTTTGGGTCTAGCCGATTGGGTTTGGGTCTAGCCATGTGGGTTTGGGTCTAGCTGAGTGGGTTAGGGTCTAGCGGAGTGGGTTTGGGTGTAGCCGCGTGGGTTTGGGTGTAGCCGAGTGGGTTTGGGACTAGCCGAGTGGGTTTGGGTCTAGCCGAGTGGGTTTGGGTCTAGCCGAGTGGGTTTATGTCTAGCCGCGTGGGTTTCGGTCTAGCGGAGTGGGTATCGGTGTAGCCGAGTGGGTTTGGGTGTAGCCGAGTGAGTTTTGGTCTGGACGAGTGGGTTTGGGTTTAGCCGAGTGGGTTTGGGTCTAGCCGAGTGGGTTTGGGTCTAGCCGACTGGGTTTCGGACTAGCCGAGTGGGTTTTGGTCTAGCCGAGTGGGTTTGGGTCTAGCCGAGTGGGTTTACGTCTAGCCGAGTGTGTTTGGGTCTAGCGGAGTAGGTTTCGGTGTAGCCGAGTGGGTTTGGGTGTAGCCGAGTGGGTTTGGATCTGGACGAGTGGGTTTGGGTGTAGCCGAGTGGGTTTGGGTGTAGCCGAGTGGGTTTGGGTCTGGACGAGTGGGTTTGGGTCTAGCTGAGTGGGTTTGGGTCTAGCCGAGTGGGTTTGGGTCTAGCCGAGTGGGATTGGGCCTAGCCGCGTGGGTTTGGGTCTAGCGGAGTGGGTTTGGGTCTAGCGGAGTGGGTTTGGGTCTAGCAGAGTAGGTTTTGGCCTAGCCGATTGGGTTTGGGTCTAGCCGAGTGGGTTTGGGTCTAGCCGAGTGGGTTTGGGTCTGGCCGAGTGGGTTTGGGTCCAGCCGAGTGGGTTTGGGTCTAGCCGTGTGGGTTTGGGTCTAGCCGATTGGGTTTGGGTCTAGCCATGTGGGTTTGGGTCTAGCCGAGTGGGTTAGGGTCTAGCGGAGTGGGTTTGGGTGTAGCCGCGTGGGTTTGGGTGTAGCCGAGTGGGTTTGGGTCTTGCCGAGTGGGTTTGGGTGTAGCCGAGTGGGTTTGGGTCTAGCCGAGTGGGTTTGCGTCTAGCAGAGTGGGTTTGGGTGTAGCCGAGTGGGTTTGGGTCTAGCCGAGTGGGTTTGGGTCTAGCCGACTGGGTTTGGGACTAGCCGAGTGGGTTTGGGTCTAGCCGAGTGGGTTTGGGTCTAGCCGAGCGGGTTTATGTCTAGCCGCGTGGGTTTGGTTCTAGCGGAGTGGGTATCGGTGTAGCCGAGTGGGTTTGGGTGTAGCCGAGTGGGTTTTGGTCTGGACGAGTGGGTTTGGGTCTAGCCGAGTGGGTTTGGGTCTAGCCGAGTGGGTTTGGGTCTAGCCTAGTGGGTTTGGGTCAAGCCAAGTGGGTTTGGGTCTAGCGGAGTGGGTTTGGGTCTAGCGGAGTGGGTTTGGGTCTAGCGGAGTGGGTTTGGGTCTAGCCGAGTGGGTTTGGTTCTAACCGAGTGGGTTTGTGTCTAGCGGAGTGGGTTTGGGTCTAGCGGAGTGGGATTGGGTCTAGCCGAGTGGGTTTGGGTCTTGCCGAGTGGGTTTGGGACTAGCCGAGTGGGTTTGGGTCTAGCCGAGTGGGTTTGGGTCTAGCTGAATGGGTTTGGGTCTAGCCGAGTGGGTTTGGGTCTAGCCGAGTGGGTTTGGGTCTAGCCGAAAGGGTTTGGGTCTAGCCGAGTGGGTTTGGGTCTAGCCGAGTGGGTTTGGGTCTAGCCGAGTGGGTGTGGGTCTAGCCAAGTGGGTTTGGGTCTAGCCGAGTGGGTATGGGTGTAGCCGAGTGGGTTTGGGTCTAGCAGAGTGGGTATGGGTGTAGCCGAGTGGGTTTGGGTCTAGCCGAGTGGGTTTGGGTCTAGCGGAGTGGGTTTGGGTGTAGCCGAGTGGGTTTGGGTCTAGCCGAGTTGGTTTGGGTCTAGCCGACTGGGTTTGGGTCTAGCGGAGTGGATTTGGGTCTAGCCGAGTGGGTTTGGGTCTAGCCGAGTGGGTTTACGTCTAGCCGAGTGGGTTTGAGTCTAGCCGAGTTGGTTTGGGTGTAGCCGAGTGGGTTTGGGTGTAGCCGAGTGGGTTTGGGTCTGGACGAGTGGGTTTGGGTCTAGCCGAGTGGGTTTGGGTCTAGCCGAGTGGGTTTTAGTCTAGCCGAGTGGGTTTGGGTGTAGCCGAGTGGGTTTGGGTCTAGCGGAGTGGGTTTGGGTGTAGCCGAGTGGGTTTGGGTCTAGCCGAGTGGGTTTGGGTCTAGCCGAGTGGGTTTGGGTCTAGCCGAGTGGGTTTGGGTCTAGCCGAGTGGGTTAGGGTCTAGCGGAGTGGGTTTGGGTGTAGCCGCGTGGGTTTGGATGTTGCCAAGTGGGTTTGGGTCTAGCCGAGTGGGTTTGGGTCTAGCCGAGTGGGTTTGGGTCTAGCCGAGTGGGTTTGGGTCTAGCGGAGTGGGTTTGGGTGTAGCCGAGTGGGTTTGGGTCTCGCCGAATTGGTTTGGGTGTAGCCATGTGGGTTTGGGTCTAGCCGAGTGGGTTAGGGTCTAGCGGAGTGGGTTTGGGTGTAGCCGATTGGGTTTGGGTCTAGCCGAGTGGGTTTGGGTCTAGCTGAATGGGTTTGGGTCTAGCCGAGTGGGTTTGGGTCTAGCCGAGTGGGTTTGGGTCTAGCCGAAAGGGTTTGGGTCTAGCCGAGTGCGTTTGGGTCTAGCCGAGTGGGTTTGGGTCTAGCCGAATGGGTTTGGGTCTAGCCGAGTGGGTTTGGGTGTAGCCGAGTGGGTTTACGTCTAACCGAGTGGGTTTGGGTCTAGCGGAGTGGTTTTGGGTGTAGCCGAGTGGGTTTGGGTGTAGCCGAGTGGGTTTGGGTCTGGACGAGTGGGTTTGGGTCTAGCCGAGTGGGTTTGGGTCTAGCCGAGTGGGTTTGGGTCTAGCCGAGTGGGTTTGGGCCTAGCCGCGTGGGTTTGGGTCTAGCGGTGTGGGTTTGGGTCTAGCGGAGTGGGTTTGGGTCTAGCAGAGTGGGTTTGGGCCTAGCCGATTGGGTTTGGGTCTAGCCGAGTTGGTTTGGGTCTAGCTGAGTGGGTTTGGGTGTGGCCGAGTGGGTTTGGGTCCAGCCGAGTGGGTTTGGGTCTAGCCGTGTGGGTTTGGGTCTAGCCGATTGGGTTTGGGTCCAGCCATGTGGGTTTGCGTCTAGCCGAGTGGGTTTGCGTCTAGCCGAGTGGGTTAGGGTCTAGCAGAGTGGGTTTGGGTGTAGCCGCGTGGGTTTGGGTGTAGCCGAGTGGGTTTGGGTCTAGCCGAGTGGGTTTGGGTGTAGCCGAGTGGGTTTGGGTCTAGCCGAGTGGGTTTGGGTCTAGCCGAGTGGGTTTGGGTCTAGCCGAGTGGGTTTGGGTCTAGCCGAGTGGGTTAGGGTCTAGCGGAGTGGGTTTGGGTGTAGCCGCGAGGGTTTGGGTGTAGCCGAGTGGGTTTGGTTCTAGCCGAGTGGGTTTGGGTCTAGCCGAGTGGGTTTGGGTCTAGCCGAGTGGGTTTGGGTCTAGCGGAGTGGGTTTGGGTGTAGCCGAGTGGGTTTGGGTCTAGCCGAGTGGGTTTGGGTCTAGCCGACTGGGTTTGGGACTAGCCGAGTGGGTTTTGGTCTAGCCGAGTGGGTTTGGGTCTAGCCGAGTGGGTTTATGTCTAGCCGAGTGGGTTTGGGTCTACCGGAGTAGGTTTCGGTGTAGCCGAGTGGGTTTGGGTGTAGCCGAGTGGGTTTGGGTCTGGACGAGTGGGTTTGGGTCTAGCCGAGTGGGTTTGGGTCCAGCCGAGTGGGTTTACGTCTAACGGAGTGGGTTTGGGTCTAGCGGAGTGGTTTTGGGTGTAGCCGAGTGGGTTTGGGTGTAGCCGAGTGGGTTTGGGTCTGGACGAGTGGGTTTGGGTCTAGCCGAGTGGGTTTGGGTCTAGCCGAGTGGGTTTGGGTCTAGCCGAGTGGGTTTGGGCCTAGCCGCGTGGGTTTGGGTCTAGCGGAGTGGGTTTGGGTGTAGCTGAGTGGGTTTGGGTCTAGCTGAGTGGGTTTGGGTGTGGCCGAGTGGGTTTGGGTCCAGCCGAGTGGGTTTGGGTCTAGCCGTGTGGGTTTGGGTCTAGCCGATTGGGTTTGGGTCTAGCCATGTGGGTTTGCGTCTAGCCGAGTGGGTTTGCGTCTAGCCGAGTGGGTTAGGGTCTAGCAGAGTGGGTTTGGGTGTAGCCGCGTGGGTTTGGGTGTAGCCGAGTGGGTTTGGGTCTAGCCGAGTGGGTTTGGGTGTAGCCGAGTGGGTTTGGGTCTAGCCGAGTGGGTTTGGGTCTAGCGGAGTGGGTTTGGGTGTAGCTGAGTGGGTTTGGGTCTAGCCGAGTGGGTTTGGGTCTAGCCGACTGGGTTTGGGACTAGCCGAGTGGGTTTGGGTCTAGCCGAGTGGGTTTGGGTCTAGCCGAGTGGGTTTATGTCTAGCCGCGTGGGTTTGGGTCTAGCGGAGTGGGTATCGGTGTAGCCGAGTGGGTTTGGGTGTAGCCGAGTGGGTTTTGGTCTGGAAGAGTGGGTTTGGGTTTAGCCGAGTGGGTTTGGGTCTAGCCGAGTGGGTTTGGGTCTAGCCTAGTGGGTTTGGGTCTAGCCGAGTGGGTTTGGGTCTAGCCGAGTGGGTTTGGGTCTAGCCGAGTGGGTTTGGGCCTAGCCGCGTGGGTTTGGGTCTAGCGGTGTGGGTTTGGGTCTAGCGGAGTGGGTTTGGGTCTAGCAGAGTGGGTTTGGGCCTAGCCGATTGGGTTTGGGTCTAGCCGAGTGGGTTTGGGTCCAGCTGAGTGGGTTTGGGTGTGGCCGAGTGGGTTTGGGTCCAGCCGAGTGGGTTTGGGTCTAGCCGTGTGGGTTTGGGTCTAGCCGATTGGGTTTGGGTCTAGCCATGTGGGTTTGCGTCTAGCCGAGTGGGTTTGCGTCTAGCCGAGTGGGTTAGGGTCTAGCAGAGTGGGTTTGGGTGTAGCCGCGTGGGTTTGGGTGTAGCCGAGTGGGTTTGGGTCTAGCCGAGTGGGTTTGGGTGTAGCCGAGTGGGTTTGGGTCTAGCCGAGTGGGTTTGGGTCTAGCCGAGTGGGTTTGGGTCTAGCCGAGTGGGTTAGGGTCTAGCGGAGTGGGTTTGGGTGTAGCCGCGAGGGTTTGGGTGTAGCCGAGTGGGTTGGGTTCTAGCCGAGTGGGTTTGGGTCTAGCCGAGTGGGTTTGGGTCTAGCCGACTGGGTTTGGGACTAGCCGAGTGGGTTTTGGTCTAGCCGAGTGGGTTTGGGTCTAGCCGAGTGGGTTTATGTCTAGCCGAGTGGGTTTGGGTCTAGCGGAGTAGGTTTCGGTGTAGCCGAGTGGGTTTGGGTGTAGCCGAGTGGGTTTGGGTCTGGACGAGTGGGTTTGGGTCTAGCCGAGTGGGTTTGGGTCTAGCCGAGTGGGTTTACGTCTAACGGAGTGGGTTTGGGTCTAGCGGAGTGGTTTTGGGTGTAGCCGAGTGGGTTTGGGTGTAGCCGAGTGGGTTTGGGTCTGGACGAGTGGGTTTGGGTCTAGCCGAGTGGGTTTGGGTCTAGCCGAGTGGGTTTGGGTCTAGCCGAGTGGGTTTGGGCCTAGCCGCGTGGGTTTGGGTCTAGCGGTGTGGGTTTGGGTCTAGCGGAGTGGGTTTGGGTCTAGCAGAGTGGGTTTGGGCCTAGCCGATTGGGTTTGGGTCTAGCCGAGTGGGTTTGGGTCTAGCTGAGTGGGTTTGGGTGTGGCCGAGTGGGTTTGGGTCCAGCCGAGTGGGTTTGGGTCTAGCCGTGTGGGTTTGGGTCTAGCCGATTGGGTTTGGGTCTAGCCATGTGGGTTTGCGTCTAGCCGAGTGGGTTTGCGTCTAGCCGAGTGGGTTAGGGTCTAGCAGAGTGGGTTTGGGTGTAGCCGCGTGGGTTTGGGTGTAGCCGAGTGGGTTTGGGTCTAGCCGAGTGGGTTTGGGTGTAGCCGAGTGGGTTTGGGTCTAGCCGAGTGGGTTTGGGTCTAGCGGAGTGGGTTTGGGTGTAGCTGAGTGGGTTTGGGTCTAGCCGAGTGGGTTTGGGTCTAGCCGACTGGGTTTGGGACTAGCCGAGTGGGTTTGGGTCTAGCCGAGTGGGTTTGGGTCTAGCCGAGTGGGTTTATGTCTAGCCGCGTGGGTTTGGGTCTAGCGGAGTGGGTTTGTGTCTAGCAGGGTGGGTTTGGGTCTAGACGAGTGGGTTTGGGTCTAGCCGAAAGGGTTTGGGTCTAGCCGAGTGGGTTTGGGTCTAGCCGAGTGGGTTTGGGTCTAGCCGAGTGGGCGTGGGTCTAGCCAAGTGGGTTTGGGTCTAGCCGAGTGGGTTTGGGTGTAGCCGAGTGGGTTTGGGTCTAGCAGAGTGGGTATGGGTGTAGCCGAGTGGGTTTGGGTCTAGCCGAGTGGGTTTGGGTCTAGCCGAGTGGGTTTGGGTCTAGCGGAGTGGGTTTGGGTCTAGCCGAGTGGGTTTGGGTCTAGCGGAGTGGGTTTGGGTGTAGCCGAGTGGGTTTGGGTCTGGCCGAGTGGGTTTGGGTCCAGCCGAGTGGGTTTGGGTCTAGCCGTGTTGGTTTGGGTCTAGCCGATTGGGTTTGGGTCTAGCCATGTGGGTTTGCGTCTAGCCGAGTGGGTTTGCGTCTAGCCGAGTGGGTTAGGGTCTAGCAGAGTGGGTTTGGGTGTAGCCGCGTGGGTTTGGGTGTAGCCGAGTGGGTTTGGGTCTAGCCGAGTGGGTTTGGGTGTAGCCGAGTGGGTTTGGGTCTAGCCGAGTGGGTTTGGGTCTAGCAGAGTGGGTTTGGGTGTAGCTGAGTGGGTTTGGGTCTAGCCGAGTGGGTTTGGGTCTAGCCGACTGGGTTTGGGTCTAGCGGAGTGGGTTTGGGTCTAGCCGAGTGGGTTTGGTTCTAACCGAGTGGGTTTGTGTCTAGCGGAGTGGGTTTGGGTCTAGCGGAGTGGGATTGGGTCTAGCCGAGTGGGTTTGGGTCTTGCCGAGTGGGTTTGGGACTAGCCGAGTGGGTTTGGGTCGAGCCGAGTGGGTTTGGGTCCAGCTGAATGGGTTTGGGTCTAGCCGGGTGGGTTTGGGTCTAGCCGAGTGGGTTTGGGTCTAGCCGAAAGGGTTAGGGTCTAGCCGAGTGGGTTTGGGTCTGGCCGAGTGGGTTTGGGTCTAGCCGAGTGGGCGTGGGTCTAGCCAAGTGGGTTTGGGTCTAGCCGAGTGGGTTTGGGTGTAGCCGAGTGGGTTTGGGTCTAGCGGAGTGGGTATGGGTGTAGCCGAGTGGGTTTGGGTCCAGCCGAGTGGGTTTGGGTCTAGCCGAGTGGGTTTGGGTCTAGCGGAGTGGGTTTGGGTCTAGCCGAGTGGGTTTGGGTCGAGCGGAGTGGGTTTGGGTGTAGCCGAGTGGGTTTGGGTCTAGCCGAGTTGGTTTGGGTCTAGCCGACTGGGTTTGGGTCTAGCCGAGTGGGTTTGGGTCTAGCCGAGTGGGTTTGGGTCTAGCCGAGTGGGTTTACGTCTAGCCGAGTGGGTTTGAGTCTAGCCGAGTTGGTTTGGGTGTAGCCGAGTGGGTTTGGGTGTAGCCGAGTGGGTTTGGGTCTGGACGAGTGGGTTTGGGTCTAGCCGAGTGGGTTTGGGTCTAGCCGAGTGGGTTTGGGTCTAGCCGAGTGGGTTTGGGTGTAGCCGAGTGGGTTTGGGTCTAGCGGAGTGGGTTTGGGTGCAGCCGAGTGGGTTTGGGTCTAGCCGGGTGGGTTTGGGTCTAGCCGAGTGGGTTTGGGTCTAGCCGAGTGGGTTTGGGTCTAGCCGAGTGGGTTAGGGTCTAGCGGAGTGGGTTTGGGTGTAGCCGCGTGGGTTTGGATGTAGCCAAGTGGGTTTGGGTCTAGCCGAGTGGGTTTGGGTCTAGCCGAGTGGGTTTGGGTCTAGCCGAGTGGGTTTGGGTCTAGCGGAGTGGGTTTGGGTGTAGCCGAGTGGGTTTGGGTCTAGCCGAATTGGTTTGGGTCTAGCCGACTGGGTTTGGGTCTAGCCGAGTGGGTTTGGGTCAAGCCGAGTGGGTTTGGGTCTAGCCGAGTGGGTTTACGTCTAGCCGAGTGGGTTTGAGTCTAGCCGAAAGGGTTTGGGTCTCGCCGAGTGGGTTTGGGTCTAGCCGAGTGGGTTTGGGTCTAGTCGAGTGGGCGTGGGTCTAGCCAAGTGGGTTTGGGTCTAGCCGAGTGGGTTTGGGTGTAGCCGAGTGGGTTTGGGTCTAGCCGAGTGGGCTTGGGTCTAGCCGAGTGGGTTTGGGTCTAGCCGAGTGGGTTTGGGTCTAGCGGAGTGGGTTTGGGTCTAGCCGAGTGGGTTTGGGTCTAGCGGAGTGGGTTTGGGTGTAGCCGAGTGGGTTTGGGTCTGGCCGAGTGGGTTTGGGTCCAGCCGAGTGGGTTTGGGTCTAGCCGTGTGGGTTTGGGTCTAGCCGATTGGGTTTGGGTCTAGCCATGTGGGTTTGCGTCTAGCCGAGTGGGTTTGCGTCTAGCCGAGTGGGTTAGGGTCTAGCAGAGTGGGTTTGGGTGTAGCCGCGTGGGTTTGGGTGTAGCCGAGTGGGTTTGGGTCTAGCCGAGTGGGTTTGGGTGTACCCGAGTGGGTTTGGGTCTAGCCGAGTGGGTTTGGGTCTAGCGGAGTGGGTTTGGGTGTAGCTGAGTGGGTTTGGGTCTAGCCGAGTGGGTTTGGGTCTAGCCGACTGGGTTTGGGACTAGCCGAGTGGGTTTGGGTCTAGCCGAGTGGGTTTGGGTCTAGCCGAGTGGGTTTGGGTCTAGCCGGGTGGGTTTGGGTCTAGCCGAGTGGGTTTGGGTCTAGCCGAAAGGGTTAGGGTCTAGCCGAGTGGGTTTGGGTCTGGCCGAGTGGGTTTGGGTCTAGCCGAGTGGGCGTGGGTCTAGCCAAGTGGGTTTGGGTCTAGCCGAGTGGGTTTGGGTGTAGCCGAGTGGGTTTGGGTCTAGCGGAGTGGGTATGGGTGTAGCCGAGTGGGTTTGGGTCCAGCCGAGTGGGTTGGGGTCTAGCCGAGTGGGTTTGGGTCTAGCGGAGTGGGTTTGGGTCTAGCCGAGTGGGTTTGGGTCTAGCGGAGTGGGTTTGGGTGTAGCCGAGTGGGTTTGGGTCTAGCCGAGTTGGTTTGGGTCTAGCCGACTGGGTTTGGGTCTAGCCGAGTGGGTTTGGGTCTAGCCGAGTGGGTTTGGGTCTAGCCGAGTTGGTTTACGTCTAGCCGAGTGGGTTTGAGTCTAGCCGAGTTGGTTTGGGTGTAGCCGAGTGGGTTTGGGTGTAGCCGAGTGGGTTTGGGTCTGGACGAGTGGGTTTGGGTCTAGCCGAGTGGGTTTGGGTCTAGCGGAGTGGGTTTGGGTGCAGCCGAGTGGGTTTGGGTCTAGCCGGGTGGGTTTGGGTCTAGCCGAGTGGGTTTGGGTCTAGCCGAGTGGGTTTGGGTCTAGCCGAGTGGGTTAGGGTCTAGTGGAGTGGGTTTGGGTGTAGCCGCGTGGGTTTGGATGTAGCCAAGTGGGTTTGGGTCTAGCCGAGTGGGTTTGGGTCTAGCCGAGTGGGTTTGGGTCTAGCCGAGTGGGTTTGGGTCTAGCGGAGTGGGTTTGGGTGTAGCCGAGTGGGTTTGGGTCTAGCCGAATTGGTTTGGGTCTAGCCGACTGGGTTTGGGTCTAGCCGAGTGGGTTTGGGTCAAGCCGAGTGGGTTTGGGTCTAGCCGAGTGGGTTTACGTCTAGCCGAGTGGGTTTGAGTCTAGCCGAAAGGGTTTGGGTCTCGCCGAGTGGGTTTGGGTCTAGCCGAGTGGGTTTGGGTCTAGTCGAGTGGGCGTGGGTCTAGCCAAGTGGGTTTGGGTCTAGCCGAGTGGGTTTGGGTGTAGCCGAGTGGGTTTGGGTCTAGCCGAGTGGGCTTGGGTCTAGCCGAGTGGGTTTGGGTCTAGCCGAGTGGGTTTGGGTCTAGCGGAGTGGGTTTGGGTCTAGCCGAGTGGGTTTGGGTCTAGCGGAGTGGGTTTGGGTGTAGCTGAGTGGGTTTGGGTCTAGCCGAGTGGGTTTGGGTCTAGCCGACTGGGTTTGGGACTAGCCGAGTGGGTTTGGGTCTAGCCGAGTGGGTTTGGGTCTAGCCGAGTGGGTTTATGTCTAGCCGCGTGGGTTTGGGTCTAGCGGAGTGGGTATCGGTGTAGCCGAGTGGGTTTGGGTGTAGCCGAGTGGGTTTTGGTCTGGACGAGTGGGTTTGGGTTTAGCCGAGTGGGTTTGGGTCTAGCCGAGTGGGTTTGGGTCTAGCCTAGTGGGTTTGGGTATAGCCAAGTGGGTTTGGGTCTAGCGGAGTGGGTTTGGGTCTAGCGGAGTGGGTTTGGGTCTAGCGGAGTGGGTTTGGGTCTAGCCGAGTGGGTTTGGTTCTAACCGAGTGGGTTTGTGTCTAGCGGAGTGGGTTTGGGTCTAGCGGAGTGGGATTGCGTCTAGCCGAGTGGGTTTGGGTCTTGACGAGTGGGTTTGGGACTAGCCGAGTGGGTTTGGGTCGAGCCGAGTGGGTTTGGGTCCAGCTGAATGGGTTTGGGTCTAGCCGGGTGGGTTTGGGTCTAGCCGAGTGGGTTTGGGTCTAGCCGAAAGGGTTTGGGTCTAGCCGAGTGGGTTTGGGTCTAGCCGAGTGGGTTTGGGTCTAGCCGAGTGGGCGTGGGTCTAGCCAAGTGGGTTTGGGTCTAGCCGAGTGGGTTTGGGTGTAGCCGAGTGGGTTTGGGTCTAGCGGAGTGGGTATGGGTGTAGCCGAGTGGGTTTGGGTCTAGCCGAGTGGGTTTGGGTCTAGCCGAGTGGGTTTGGGTCTAGCGGAGTGGGTTTGGGTCTAGCCGAGTGGGTTTGGGTCTAGCGGAGTGGGTTTGGGTGTAGCCGAGTGGGTTTGGGTCTAGCCGAGTTGGTTTGGGTCTAGCCGACTGGGTTTGGGTCTAGCCGAGTGTGTTTGGGTCTAGCCGAGTGGGTTTGGGTCTAGCCGAGTGGGTTTACGTCTAGCCGAGTGGGTTTGAGTCTAGCCGAGTTGGTTTGGGTGTAGCCGAGTGGGTTTGGGTGTAGCCGAGTGGGTTTGGGTCTGGACGAGTGGGTTTGGGTCTAGCCGAGTGGGTTTGGGTCTAGCCGAGTGGGTTTGGGTCTAGCCGAGTGGGTTTGGGTGTAGCCGAGTGGGTTTGGGTCTAGCGGAGTGGGTTTGGGTGCAGCCGAGTGGGTTTGGGTCTAGCCGGGTGGGTTTGGGTCTAGCCGAGTGGGTTTGGGTCTAGCCGAGTGGGTTTGGGTCTAGCCGAGTGGGTTAGGGTCTAGCGGAGTGGGTTTGGGTGTAGCCGCGTGGGTTTGGATGTAGCCAAGTGGGTTTGGGTCTAGCCGAGTGGGTTTGGGTCTAGCCGAGTGGGTTTGGGTCTAGCCGAGTGGGTTTGGGTCTAGCGGAGTGGGTTTGGGTGTAGCCGAGTGGGTTTGGGTCTAGCCGAATTGGTTTGGGTCTAGCCGACTGGGTTTGGGTCTAGCCGAGTGGGTTTGGGTCTAGCCGAGTGGGTTTGGGTCTAGCCGAGTGGGTTTACGTCTAGCCGAGTGGGTTTGAGTCTAGCCGAGTTGGTTTGGGTGTAGCCGAGTGGGTTTGGGTGTAGCCAAGTGGGTTTGGGTCTGGACGAGTGGGTTTGGGTCTAGCCGAGTGGGTTTGGGTCTAGCCGAGTGGGTTTGGGTCTAGCCGAGTGGGTTTGGGTCTAGCCGAGTGGGTTTGGGCCTAGCCGCGTGGGTTTGGGTCTAGCGGAGTGGGTTTGGGTCTAGCGGAGTGGGTTTGGGTCTAGCCGAGTGGGCTTGGGCCTAGCCGATTGGGTTTGGGTCTAGCCGAGTGGGTTTGGGTCTAGCCGAGTGGGTTTGGGTCTAGCCGAGTGGCTTTGGGTCCAGCCGAGTGGGTTTGGGTCTAGCCGTGTGGGTTTGGGTCTAGCCGATTGGGTTTGGGTCTGGCCATGTGGGTTTGGGTCTAGCCGAGTGGGTTAGGGTCTAGCGGAGTGGGTTTGGGTGTAGCCCCGTGGGTTTGGGTGTAGCCGAGTGGGTTTGCGTCTAGCCGAGTTGGTTTGGGTCTAGCCGAGTGGGTTTGGGTCTAGCCGAGTGGGTTTGGGTCTAGCGGAGTGGGTTTGGGTGTAGCCGAGTGGGTTTGGGTCTAGCCGAGTGGGTTTGGGTCTAGCCGACTGGGTTTGGGACTAGCCGAGTGGCTTTGGGTCCAGCCGAGTGGGTTTGGGTCTAGCCGTGTGGGTTTGGGTCTAGCCGATTGGGTTTGTGTCTGGCCATGTGGGTTTGGGTCTAGCCGAGTGGGTTAGGGTCTAGCGGAGTGGGTTTGGGTGTAGCCCCGTGGGTTTGGGTGTAGCCGAGTGGGTTTACGTCTACCCGAGTGGGTTTGAGTCTAGTCGAGTTGGTTTGGGTGTAGCCGAGTGGGTTTGGGTGTAGCCGAGTGGGTTTGGGTCTGGACGAGTGGGTTTGGGTCTAGCCGAGTGGGTTTGGGTCTAGCCGAGTGGGTTTGGGTCTAGCCGAGTGGGTTTGGGTCTAGCCGAGTGGGTTTGGGTGTAGCCGAGTGGGTTTGGGTCTAGCGGAGTGGGTTTGGGTGTAGCCGAGTGGGTTTGGGTCTAGCCGAGTGGGTTTGGGTCGAGCCGAGTGGGTTTGGGTCTAGCCGAGTGGGTTTGGGTCTAGCCGAGTGGGTTAGGGTCTAGCCGAGTGTGTTTGGGTCTAGCCGAGTGGGTTTACGTCTAGCCGAGTGGGTTTGAGTCTAGCCGAGTTGGTTTGGGTGTAGCCGAGTGGGTTTGGGTGTAGCCGAGTGGGTTTGGGTCTGGACGAGTGGGTTTGGGTCTAGCCGAGTGGGTTTGGGTCTAGCCGAGTGGGTTTGGGTCTAGCCGAGTGGGTTTGGGTCTAGCCGAGTGGGTTTGGGTCTAGCCGAGTGGGTTTGGGCCTAGCCGCGTGGGTTTGGGTCTAGCGGAGTGGGTTTGGGTCTAGCGGAGTGGGTTTGGGTCTAGCCGAGTGGGTTTGGGTCTGGCCGATTGGGTTTGGGTCTAGCCGAGTGGGTTTGCGTCTAGCCGAGTGGGTTTGGGTCTAGCCGAGTGGGTTTGGGTCTAGCCGTGTGGGTTTGGGTCTAGCCGATTGGGTTTGGGTCTGGCCATGTGGGTTTGGGTCTAGCCGAGTGGGTTAGGGTCTAGCGGAGTGGGTTTGGGTGTAGCCCCGTGGGTTTGGGTGTAGCCGAGTGGGTTTGGGTCTAGCCGAGTGGGTTTGGGTCTAGCCGAGTGGGTTTGGGTCTAGCCGAGTGGGTTTGGGTCTAGCGGAGTGGGTTTGGGTGTAGCCGAGTGGGTTTGGGTCTAGCCGAGTGGGTTTGGGTCTAGCCGACTGGGTTTGGGACTAGCCAAGTGGCTTTGGGTCCAGCCGAGTGGGTTTGGGTCTAGCCGTGTGGGTTTGGGTCTAGCCGATTGGGTTTGGGTCTGGCCATGTGGGTTTGGGTCTAGCCGAGTGGGTTAGGGTCTAGCGGAGTGGGTTTGGGTGTAGCCCCGGGGGTTTGGGTCTAGCCGAGTGGGTTTGGGTCTAGCCGAGTGGGTTTGGGTCTAGCCGAGTGGGTTTGGGTCTAGCCGAGTGGGTTTGGGTCTAGCGGAGTGGGTTTGGGCGTAGCCGATTGGGTTTGGGTCTAGCCGAGTGGGTTTGCGTCTAGCCGAGTGGGTTTGGGTCTAGCCGAGTGGCTTTGGGTCCAGCCGAGTGGGTTTGGGTCTAGCCGTGTGGGTTTGGGTCTAGCCGATTGGGTTTGGGTCTGGCCATGTGGGTTTGGGTCTAGCCGAGTGGGTTAGGGTCTAGCGGAGTGGGTTTGGGTGTAGCCCCGTGCGTTTGGGTGTAGCCGAGTGGGTTTGGGTCTAGCCGAGTGGGTTTGGGTCTAGCCGAGTGGGTTTGGGTCTAGCGGAGTGGGTTTGGGTGTAGCCGAGTGGGTTTGGGTCTAGCCGAGTGGGTTTGGGTCTAGCCGACTGGGTTTGGGACTAGCCGAGTGGGTTTTGGTCTAGCCGAGTGGGTTTGGGTCTAGCCGAGTGGGTTTACATCTAGCCGAGTGGGTTTGGGTCTAGCCGAGTGGGTGTGGGTCTAGCCAAGTGGGTTTGGGTCTTGCCGAGTGGGTTTGGGTGTAGCCGAGTGGGTTTGGGTCTAGCGGAGTGGGTTTGGGTGCAGCCGAGTGGGTTTGGGTCTAGCCGAGTGGGTTTGGGTCTAGCCGCGTGGGTTTGGGTCTAGCCTTGTGGGTTTACGTCTAACCGAGTGGGTTAGGGTCCAGCGGAGTGGGTTTGGGTGTAGCCGAGTGGGTTTGGGTGTAGCCGAGTGGGTTTGGGTCTGGACGAGTGGGTTTGGGTCTAGCCGAGTGGGTTTGGGTCTTGCCGAGTGGGTGTGGGTCTAGCCAAACGGGTTTGGGTCTTGCCGAGTGGGTTTGGGTGTAGCCGAGTGGGTTTGGGTCTAGCGGAGTGGGTTTGGGTGCAGCCGAGTGGTTTTGGGTCTAGCCGAGTGGGTTTGGGTCTAGCCGAGTGGGTTTGGGTCTAGCCGAGTGGGTTTGGGTCTAGCCGAGTGGGTTAGGGTCTAGCGGAGTGGGTTTGGGTGTAGCCGCGTGGGTTTGGATGTAGCCAAGTGGGTTTGGGTCTAGCCGAGTGGGTTTGGGTCTAGCCGAGTGGGTTTGGGTCTAGCTGAGTGGGTTTGGGTCTAGCGGAGTGGGTTTGGGTGTAGCCGAGTGGGTTTGGGTCTAGCCGAATTGGTTTGGGTCTAGCCGACTGGGTTTGGGTCTAGCCGAGTGGGTTTGGGTCTAGCCGAGTGGGTTTGGGTCTAGCCGAGTGGGTTTACGTCTAGCCGAGTGGGTTTGAGTCTAGCCGAGTTGGTTTGGGTGCAGCCGAGTGGGTTTGGGTGTAGCCGCGTGGGTTTGGGTCTGGACGAGTGGGTTTGGGTCTAGCCGAGTGGGTTTGGGTCTAGCCGAGTGGGTTTGGGTCTAGCCGAGTGGGTTTTGGTCTAGTCGAGTGGGTTTGGGCCTAGCCGCGTGGGTTTGGGTCTAGCGGAGTGGGTTTGGGTCTAGCCGAGTGGGTTTGGGTCTAGCCGAGTGGGTTTGGGTCTAGCCGAGTGGGTTTGGGCCTAGCCGCGTGGGTTTGGGTCTAGCGGAGTGGGTTTGGGTCTAGCGGAGTGGGTTTGGGTCTAGCCGAGTGTGTTTGGGTCTAGCCGAGTGGCTTTGGGTCCAGCCGAGTGGGTTTGGGTCTAGCCGTGTGGGTTTGGGTCTAGCCGATTGGGTTTGGGTCTGGCCATGTGGGTTTGGGTCTAGCCGAGTGGGTTAGGGTCTAGCGGAGTGGGTTTGGGTGTAGCCCCGTGGGTTTGGGTGTAGCCGAGTGGGTTTGGGTCTAGCCGAGTGGGTTTGGGTCTAGCCGAGTGGGTTTGGGTCTAGCCGAGTGGGTTTGGGTCTAGCGGAGTGGGTTTGGGTGTAGCCGAGTGGGTTTGGGTCTAGCCGAGTGGGTTTGGGTCCAGCCGACTGGGTTTGGGACTGGCCGAGTGGCTTTGGGTCCACCCGAGTGGGTTTGGGTCTAGCCGTGTGGGTTTGGGTCTAGCCGATTGGGTTTGGGTCTGGCCATGTGGGTTTGGGTCTAGCCGCGTGGGTTAGGGTCTAGCGGAGTGGGTTTGGGTGTAGCCCCGTGGGTTTGGGTGTAGCCGAGTGGGTTTACGTCTAGCCGAGTGGGTTTGAGTCTAGCCGATTTGGTTTGGGTGTAGCCGAGTTGGTTTGGGTATAGCCGAGTGGGTTTGGGTCTGGACGAGTGGGTTTGGGTCTAGCCGAGTGGGTTTGGGTCTAGCCGAGTGGGTTTGGGTCTAGCCGCGTGGGTTTGGGCCTAGCCGCGTGGGTTTGGGTCTAGCGGAGTGGGTTTGGGTCTAGCGGAGTGGGTTTGGGTCTAGCCGAGTGGGTTTGGGCCTAGCCGATTGGGTTTGGGTCTAGCCGAGTGGGTTTGGGTCTAGCCGAGTGGGTTTGGGTCTAGCCGAGTGGCTTTGGGTCCAGCCGAGTGGGTTTGGGTCTAGCCGTGGGGGTTTGGGTCTAGCCGAGTGGGTTTGGGTCTAGCCGAGTGGGTTAGGGTCTAGCGGAGTGGGTTTGGGTGTAGCCGCGTGGGTTTGGATGTAGCCAACTGGGTTTGGGTCTAGCCGAGTGGGTTTGGGTCTAGCCGAGTGGGTTTGGGTGTAGCCGAGTGGGTTTGGGTCTAGCGGAGTGGGTTTGGGTGTAGCCGAGTGGGTTTGGGTCTAGCCGAATTGGTTTGGGTCTAGCCGACTGGGTTTGGGTCTAGCCGAGTGGGTTAGGGTCTAGCGGAGTGGGTTTGGGTGTAGCCACGTGGGTTTGGATGTAGCCAACTGGGTTTGGGTCTAGCCGCGTGGGTTTGGGCCTAGCCGAGTGGGTTTGGGTCTAGCGGAGTGGGTTTGGGTGTAGCCGAGTGGGTTTGGGTCTAGCCGAGTGGGTTTGGGTCTAGCCGAGTGGGTTTGGGTCTAGCCGAGTGGGTTTGGGTCTAGCCGAGTGGGTTAGGGTCTAGCGGAGTGGGTTTGGGTGCAGCCGCGTGGGTTTGGATGTAGCCAACTGGGTTTGGGTCTAGCCGAGTGGGTTTGGGTCTAGCCGAGTGGGTTTGGGTGTAGCCGAGTGGGTTTGGGTCTAGCGGAGTGGGTTTGGGTGTAGCCGAGTGGGTTTGGGTCTAGCCGAATTGGTTTGGGTCTAGCCGACTGGGTTTGGGTCTAGCCGAGTGGGTTTGGGTCTAGCCGAGTGGGTTTGGGTCTAGCCGAGTGGGTTTACGTCTAGCCGAGTGGGTTTGAGTCTAGCCGAGTTGGTTTGGGTGTAGCCGAGTGGGTTTGGGTGTAGCCGAGTGGGTTTGGGTCTGGACGAGTGGGTTTGGGTCTAGCCGAGTGGGTTTGGGTCTAGCCGCGTGGGTTTGGGTCTAGCGGAGTGGGTTTGGGTCTAGCGGAGTGGGTTTGGGTCTAGCCGAGTGGGTTTGGGCCTAGCCGATTGGGTTTGGGTCTAGCCGAGTGGGTTTGGGTCTAGCCGAGTGGGTTTGGGTCTAGCCGAGTGGCTTTGGGTCCAGCCGAGTGGGTTTGGGTCTAGCCGTGTGGGTTTGGGTCTAGCCGATTGGGTTTGGGTCTGGCCATGTGGGTTTGGGTCTAGCCGAGTGGGTTATGGTCTAGCGGAGTGGGTTTGGGTGTAGCCCCGTGGGTTTGGGTGTAGCCGAGTGGGTTTGGGTCTAGCCGAGTGGGTTTGGGTCTTGCCGAGTGGGTTTGGGTCTAGCCGAGTGGGTTTGGGTCTAGCCGAGTGGGTTTGGGTGTAGCCGAGTGGGTTTGGGTCTAGCCGAGTGGGTTTGGGTCTAGCCGACTGGGTTTGGGACTAGCCGAGTGGCTTTGGGTCCAGCCGAGTGGGTTTGGGTCTAGCCGTGTGGGTTTGGGTCTAGCCGATTGGGTTTGGGTCTGGCCATGTGGGTTTGGGTCTAGCCGAGTGGGTTAGGGTCTAGCGGAGTGGGTTTGGGTGTAGCCCCGTGGGTTTGGGTGTAGCCGAGTGGGTTTGGGTCTAGCCGAGTGGGTTTGGGTCTAGCCGAGTGGGTTTGGGTCTAGCCGAGTGGGTTTGGGTCTAGCGGAGTGGGTTTGCGCCTAGCCGATTGGGTTTGGGTCTAGCCGAGTGGGTTTGGGTCTAGCCGAGTGGGTTTGGGTCTAGCCGAGTGGCTTTGGGTCCAGCCGAGTGGGTTTGGGTCTAGCCGTGTGGGTTTGGGTCTAGCCGATTGGGTTTGGGTCTGGCCATGTGGGTTTGGGTCTAGCCGAGTGGGTTAGGGTCTAGCGGAGTGGGTTTGGGTGTAGCCCCGTGGGTTTGGGTGTAGCCGAGTGGGTTTGGGTCTAGCCGAGTGGGTTTGGGTCTAGCCGAGTGGGTTTGGGTCTAGCCGACTGGGTTTGGGACTAGCCGAGTGGGTTTTGGTCTAGCCGAGTGGGTTTGGGTCTAGCCGACTGGGTTTGGGACTAGCCGAGTGGCTTTGGGTCCAGCCGAGTGGGTTTGGGTCTAGCCGTGTGGGTTTGGGTCTAGCCGATTGGGTTTGGGTCTGGCCATGTGGGTTTGGGTCTAGCCGAGTGGGTTAGGGTCTAGCGGAGTGGGTTTGGGTGTAGCCCCGTGGGTTTGGGTGTAGCCGAGTGGGTTTGGGTCTAGCCGAGTGGGTTTGGGTCTAGCCGAGTGGGTTTGGGTCTAGCCGAGTGGGTTTGGGTCTAGCGGAGTGGGTTTGCGCCTAGCCGATTGGGTTTGGGTCTAGCCGAGTGGGTTTGGGTCTAGCCGAGTGGGTTTGGGTCTAGCCGAGTGGCTTTGGGTCCAGCCGAGTGGGTTTGGGTCTAGCCGTGTGGGTTTGGGTCTAGCTGATTGGGTTTGGGTCTGGCCATGTGGGTTTGTGTCTAGCCGAGTGGGTTAGGGTCTAGCGGAGTGGGTTTGGGTGTAGCCCCGTGGGTTTGGGTGTAGCCGAGTGGGTTTGGGTCTAGCCGAGTGGGTTTGGGTCTAGCCGAGTGGGTTTGGGTCTAGCCGACTGGGTTTGGGACTAGCCGAGTGGGTTTTGGTCTAGCCGAGTGGGTTTGGGTCTAGCCGAGTGGGTTTACGTCTAGCCGAGTGGGTTTGGGTCTAGCGGAGTAGGTTTCGGTGTAGCCGAGTGGGTTTGGGTGTAGCCGAGTGGGTTTGGGTTTAGCGGAGTGGGTTTGGGTCTAGCCGACTGGGTTTGGGTGTAGCCGAGTGGGTTTGGGTCTAGCCGAGTGGGTTTGGGTCTAGCCGAGTGGGTTTACGTCTAGCCGAGTGGGTTTGAGTCTAGCCGAGTTGGTTTGGCTGTAGCCGAGTGGGTTTGTGTGTAGCCGAGTGGGTTTGGGTCTGGACGAGTGGGTTTGGGTCTAGCCGAATGGGTTTGGGTCTAGCCGAGTGGGTTTGGGTCTAGCCGAGTGGGTTTGGGTGTAGACGAGTGGGTTTGGGTCTAGCGGAGTGGGTTTGGGTGTAGCCGAGTGGGTTTGGGTCTAGCCGAGTGGGTTTGGGTCTAGCCGAGTGGGTTTGGGTCTAGCCGAGTGGGTTTGGGTCTAGCAGAGTGGGTTTGGGTCTAGCCGTGTGGGTTTGGGTCTAGCCGATTGGGTTTGGGTCTGGCCATGTGGGTTTGGGTCTAGCCGAGTGGGTTAGGGTCTAGCGGAGTGGGTTTGGGTGTAGCCCCGTGGGTTTGGGTGTAGCCGAGTGGGTTTGGGTCTAGCCGAGTGGGTTTGGGTCTAGCCGAGTGGGTTTGGGTCTAGCCGAGTGGGTTTGGGTCTAGCGGAGTGGGTTTGCGCCTAGCCGATTGGGTTTGGGTCTAGCCGAGTGGGTTTGGGTCTAGCCGAGTGGGTTTGGGTCTAGCCGAGTGGCTTTGGGTCCAGCCGAGTGGGTTTGGGTCTAGCCGTGTGGGTTTGGGTCTAGCCGATTGGGTTTGGGTCTGGCCATGTGGGTTTGGGTCTAGCCGAGTGGGTTAGGGTCTAGCGGAGTGGGTTTGGGTGTAGCCCCGTGGGTTTGGGTGTAGCCGAGTGGGTTTGGGTCTAGCCGAGTGGGTTTGGGTCTAGCCGAGTGGGTTTGGGTCTAGCCGACTGGGTTTGGGACTAGCCGAGTGGGTTTTGGTCTAGCCGAGTGGGTTTGGGTCTAGCCGAGTGGGTTTACGTCTAGCCGAGTGGGTTTGAGTCTAGCGGAGTAGGTTTCGGTGTAGCCGAGTGGGTTTGGGTGTAGCCGAGTGGGTTTGGGTTTAGCGGAGTGGGTTTGGGTCTAGCCGACTGGGTTTGGGTGTAGCCGAGTGGGTTTGGGTCTAGCCGAGTGGGTTTGGGTCTAGCCGAGTGGGTTTACGTCTAGCCGAGTGGGTTTGAGTCTAGCCGAGTTGGTTTGGGTGTAGCCGAGTGGGTTTGTGTGTAGCCGAGTGGGTTTGGGTCTGGACGAGTGGGTTTGGGTCAAGCCGAATGGGTTTGGGTCTAGCCGAGTGGGTTTGGGTCTAGCCGAGTGGGTTTGGGTGTAGCCGAGTGGGTTTGGGTCTAGCGGAGTGGGTTTGGGTGTAGCCGAGTGGGTTTGGGTCTAGCCGAGTGGGTTTGGGTCTAGCCGAGTGGGTTTGGGTCTAGCCGAGTGGGTATGGGTCTAGCAGAGTGGGTTAGGGTCTAGCGGAGTGGGTTTGGGTGCAGCCGCGTCGGTTTGGATGTAGCCAAGTGGGTTTGGGTCTAGCCGAGTGGGTTTGGGTCTAGCCGAGTGGGTTTGGGTCTAGCCGAGTGGGTTTGGGTCTAGCGGAGTGGGTTTGGGTGTAGCCGAGTGGGTTTGGGTCTAGCCGAATTGGTTTGGGTCTAGCCGACTGGGTTTGGGTCTAGCCGAGTGGGTTTGGGTCTAGCCGAGTGGGTTTGGGTCTAACCGAGTGGGTTTGGGTCTAGCCGAGTGGGTTTGGGCCTAGCCGCGTGGGTTTGGGTCCAGCGGAGTGGGTTTGGGTCTAGCGGAGTGGGTTTGGGTCTAGCCGAGTGGGTTTGGGCCTAGCCGATTGGGTTTGGGTCTAGCCGAGTGGGTTTGGGTCTAGCCGAGTGGGTTTGGGTCTAGCCGAGTGGCTTTGGGTCCAGCCGAGTGGGTTTGGGTCTAGCCGTGTGGGTTTGGGTCTAGCCGATTGGGTTTGGGTCTGGCCATGTGGGTTCGGGTCTAGCCGAGTGGGTTAGGGTCTAGCGGAGTGGGTTTGGGTGTAGCCCCGTGTGTTTGGGTGTAGCCGAGTGGGTTTGGGTCTAGCCGAGTGGGTTTGGGTCTAGCCGAGTGGGTTTGGGTCTAGCCGAGTGGGTTTGGGTCTAGCGGAGTGGGTATGGGTGTAGCCGAGTGGGTTTGGGTCTAGCCGAGTGGGTTTGGGTCTAGCCGACTGGGTTTGGGACTAGCCGAGTGGCTTTGGGTCCAGCCGAGTGGGTTTGGGTCTAGCCGTGTGGGTTTGGGTCTAGCCGATTGGGTTTGGGTCTGGCCATGTGGGTTTGGGTCTAGCCGAGTGGGTTAGGGTCTAGCGGAGTGGGTTTGGGTGTAGCCCCGTGGGTTTGGGTGTAGCCGAGTGGGTTTACGTCTAGCCGAGTGGGTTTGAGTCTAGCCGAGTTGGTTTGGGTGTTGCCGAGTGGGTTTGGGTGTAGCCGAGTGGGTTTGGGTCTGGACGAGTGGGTTTGGGTCTAGCCGAGTGGGGTTGGGTCTAGCCGAGTGGGTTTGGGTCTAGCCGAGTGGCTTTGGGTCCAGCCGAGTGGGTTTGGGTCTAGCCGTGTGGGTTTGGGTCTAGCCGATTGGGTTTGGGTCTGGCCATGTGGGTTTGGGTCTAGCCGAGTGGGTTAGGGTCTAGCGGAGTGGGTTTGGGTGTAGCCCCGTGGGTTTGGGTGTAGCCGAGTGGGTTTGGGTCTAGCCGAGTGGGTTTGGGTCTAGCCGAGTGGGTTTGGGTCTAGCCGAGTGGGTTTGTGTCTGGCGGAGTGGGTTTGGGTGTAGCCGAGTGGGTTTGGGTCTAGCCGAGTGGGTTTGGGTCTAGCCGACTGGGTTTGGGACTAGCCGAGTGGGTTTTGGTCTAGCCGAGTGGGTTTGGGTCTAGCCGAGCGGGTTTACGTCTAGCCGAGTGGGGTTGGGTCTAGCGGAGTAGGTTTCGGTGTAGCCGAGTGGGTTTGGGTGTAGCCGAGTGGGTTTGGGTCTGGACGAGTGGGGTTGGGTCTAGCCGAGTGGGTTTGGGTCTAGCCGTGTGGGTTTACGTCTAACCGAGTGGGTTTGGGTCTAGCGGAGTGGGTTTGGGTGTAGCCGAGTGGGTTTGGGTGTAGCCGTGTAGGTTTGGGTCTAGCCGAGTGGGTTTGGGTCTAGCCGAGTGGGTTCGGGTCTAGCCGAGTGGGTTTGGGTCTAGCCGAGTGGGTTTGGGTCTGGACGAGTGGGTTTGGGTCTAGCCGAGTGGGTTTGGGTCTAGCCGAGTGAGTTTGGGTCTTGCCAAACGGGTTTGGGTCCAGCCGAGTGGGTTTGGGTCTAGCCGAGTGGGTTTGGGTCTAGCCGAGTGGGTGTGGGTCTAGCCAAGTGGGTTTGGGTCTTGCCGAGTGGGTTTGGGTCTAGCCGAGTGGGTTTGGGTGTAGCCGAGTGGGTTTGGGTCTAGCCGAATGGGTTTGGGTCTACCCGAGTGCGTTTGGGTCTAGCCGAGTGGGTTTGGGTCCAGCCGAATGGGTTTGGGTCTAGCCGAGTGGGTTTGGGTGTAGCCGAGTGGGTTTGGGTTTAGCGGAGTGGGTTTGGGTGTAGCCGTGTAGGTTTGGGTCTAGCCGAGTGGGTTTGGGTCTAGCCGAGTGGGTTCGGGTCTAGCCGAGTGGGTTTGGGTCTAGCCGAGTGGGTTTGGGTCTAGCCGAGTGGGTTTGCGTCTAGCCGAGTGGGTTTGGGTCTAGCCGAGTGGGTTTGGGTCTAGCCGAGTGGGTTTGGGTCTAGCCGAGTGGGTTTGGGTCTAGCCGAGTTGGTTTCGGTCTAGCCGAGTGGGTTTGGGTCTTGCCGAGTGGGTTTGGGTCTAGCCGAGTGGGTTTGGGTCTAGCCGAGTGGGTTTGGGTCTATCCGAGTTAGTTTGGGTGTAGCCGAGCGGGTTTGGGTCTAGCCGAGCGGGTTTGGGTCTAGCCGAGTGGGTTTGGGTCTAGCCGAGTGGGTTTGGGTCTAGCCGAGTGGGTTTGGGCCTAGCCGAGTGGGTTTGCGTCTAGCGGAGTGGGTTAGGGTCTAGTGGAGTGGGTTTGGGTCTAGCCGAGTGGGTTTGGGTCTAGCCGAATGGGTTTGGGTCTACCCGAGTGCGTTTGGGTCTAGCCGAGTGGGCTTGGGTCTAGCCGAATGGGTTTGGGTCTAGCCGAGTGGGTTTGGGTGTAGCCGAGTGGGTTTGGGTTTAGCGGAGTGGGTTTGGGTGTAGCCGAGTGGGTTTGGGTCTAGCCGAGTGGGTTTGGGTCTAGCCGAGTGGGTTTGGGTCTAGCCGAGTGGGTTTGGGTCTAGCCGAGTGGGTTTGGGTCTAGCCGAGTGGGTTTGGGTCTAGCCGAGTGGGTTTGCGTCCAGACGAGTGGGTTTGGGTCTAGCCGAGTGGGTTTGGGTCTAGCCGAGTGGGTTTGGGTCTAGCCGAGTGGGTTTGCGTCTAGCCGAGTGGGTTTGGGTCTAGCCGAGTGGGTTTGGGTCTAGCCAAGTGGGTTTGGGTCTAGCCGAGTGGGTTTGGGTCTAGCCGAGTTAGTTTGGGTGTAGCCGAGTGGGTTTGGGTCTAGCCGAGCGGGTTTGGGTCTAGCCGAGTTGGTTTGGGTCTAGCCGAGTGGGTTTGGGTCTAGCCGAGTGGGTTTGGGTCTAGCCGAGTGGGTTTGGGTCAAGCGGAGTTGGTATGGGTCTAGCGGAGTGGGTTTGGGTCTAGCGGAGTGGGTTTGGATGTAGCCGAGTGGGTTTGGGTCTAGCCTAGTGGGTTTGGGTCTACCCGAGTGGGTTTTGCGTCTAGCCGAGTGGGTTTGGGTCTAGCCGAGTGGGTGTGGGTCTAGCCGTGTGGGTTTGGGTCTAGCCAAGTGGGTTTGGGTCTAGCCGAGTGGGTTTGGGTCTATCCGAGTGGGTTTGCGTCTAGCCGAGTGGGTTTGGGTCTAGCCGAGTGGGTTTGGGTCTAGACGAGTGGGTTTGGGTCTAGCCGATTGGGTTTGGGTCTATCCATGTGGGTTTGGGTCTAGCCGAGTGTGTTAGGGTCTAGCGGAGTGGGTTTGGGTGTAGCCGCGTGGGTTTGGGTGTAGCCGAGTGGGTTTGGGTCTAGCCGAGTGGGTTTGGGTCTAGCCGAGTGGGTTTGGGTCTAGCCGAGTGGGTTTGGGTCTAGCGGAGTGGGTTTGGGTGTAGCCGAGTGGGTTTGGGTCTAGCCGAGTGGGTTTGGGTCTAGCCGACTGGGTTTGGGTCTAGCCGAGTGGGTTTGGGTCTAGCCGAGTGGGTTTGGGTCTAGCCGAGTGGGTTTGGGTCTAGCTGAGTGGGTTTGTGTCTAGCGGAGTTGGTTTCGGTCTAGCCGAGTGGGTTTGGGTCTAGCCGAGTGGGTTTGGGTCTAGCCGAGTGGGTTTGGGTCTAGCTGAGTGGGTTTGGGTCTAGCCGAGTTAGTTTGGGTGTAGCCGAGTGGGTTTAGGTCTAGCCCAGCAGGTTTGGGTCTAGCCGAGTGGGTTTGGGTCTAGCCGAGTTGGTTTGGGTCTAGCCGAGTGGGTTTGGGTCTAGCCGAGTGTGTTTGGGTCAAGCCTAGTGGGTTTGGGTCTAGCCGACTGGGTTTGGGTCTAGCCGAGTGGGTTTGGGTCTAGCCGAGTTGGTTTCGGTCTAGCCGAGTGGGTTTGGGTCTTGCCGAGTGGGTTTGGGTCTAGCCGAGTGGGTTTGGGTCTAGCCGAGTGGGTTTGGGTCTAGCCGAGTTAGTTTGGGTGTAGCCGAGCGGGTTTGGGTCTAGCCGAGCGGGTTTGGGTCTAGCCGAGTGGGTTTGGGTCTAGCCGAGTGGGTTTGGGTCTAGCCGAGTGGGTTTGGGCCTAGCCGAGTGGGTTTGGGTCTAGCGGAGTGGGTTAGGGTCTAGTGGAGTGGGTTTGGGTCTAGCCGAGTGGGTTTGGGTCTAGCCGAATGGGTTTGGGTCTACCCGAGTGCGTTTGGGTCTAGCCGAGTGGGCTTGGGTCTAGCCGAATGGGTTTGGGTCTAGCCGAGTGGGTTTGGGTGTAGCCGAGTGGGTTTGGGTTTAGCGGAGTGGGTTTGGGTGTAGCCGAGTGGGTTTGGGTCTAGCCGAGTGGGTTTGGGTCTAGCCGAGTGGGTTTGGGTCTAGCCGAGTGGGTTTGGGTCTAGCCGAGTGGGTTTGGGTCTAGCCGAGTGGGTTTGGGTCTAGCCGAGTGGGTTTGCGTCTAGCCGAGTGGGTTTGGGTCTAGCCGAGTGGGTTTGGGTCTAGCCAAGTGGGTTTGGGTCTAGCCGAGTGGGTTTGGGTCTAGCCGAGTTAGTTTGGGTGTAGCCCAGTGGGTTTGGGTCTAGCCGAGCGGGTTTGGGTCTAGCCGAGTTGGTTTGGGTCTAGCCGAGTGGGTTTGGGTCTAGCCGAGTGGGTTTGGGTCTAGCCGAGTGGGTTTGGGTCAAGCGGAGTTGGTATGGGTCTAGCGGAGTGGGTTTGGGTCTAGCGGAGTGGGTTTGGATGTAGCCGAGTGGGTTTGGGTCTAGCCGAGTGGGTTTGGGTCTACCCGAGTGGGTTTTGCGTCTAGCCGAGTGGGTTTGGGTCTAGCCGAGTGGGTGTGGGTCTAGCCGTGTGGGTTTGGGTCTAGCCAAGTGGGTTTGGGTCTAGCCGAGTGGGTTTGGGTCTATCCGAGTGGGTTTGCGTCTAGCCGAGTGGGTTTGGGTCTAGCCGAGTGGGTTTGGGTCTAGACGAGTGGGTTTGGGTCTAGCCGATTGGGTTTGGGTCTATCCATGTGGGTTTGGGTCTAGCCGAGTGTGTTAGGGTCTAGCGGAGTGGGTTTGGGTGTAGCCGCGTGGGTTTGGGTGTAGCCGAGTGGGTTTGGGTCTAGCCGAGTGGGTTTGGGTCTAGCCGAGTGGGTTTGGGTCTAGCCGAGTGGGTTTGGGTCTAGCGGAGTGGGTTTGGGTGTAGCCGAGTGGGTTTGGGTCTAGCCGAGTGGGTTTGGGTCTAGCCGACTGGGTTTGGGTCTAGCCGAGTGGGTTTGGGTCTAGCCGAGTGGGTTTGGGTCTAGCCGAGTGGGTTTGGGTCTAGCTGAGTGGGTTTGTGTCTAGCGGAGTTGGTTTCGGTCTAGCCGAGTGGGTTTGGGTCTAGCCGAGTGGGTTTGGGTCTAGCCGAGTGGGTTTGGGTCTAGCTGAGTGGGTTTGGGTCTAGCCGAGTTAGTTTGGGTGTAGCCGAGTGGGTTTAGGTCTAGCCCAGCAGGTTTGGGTCTAGCCGAGTGGGTTTGGGTCTAGCCGAGTTGGTTTGGGTCTAGCCGAGTGGGTTTGGGTCTAGCCGAGTGGGTTTGGGTCAAGCGGAGTTGGTATGGGTCTAGCGGAGTGGGTTTGGGTCTAGCGGAGTGGGTTTGGGTGGGGCCGAGTGGGTTTGGGTCTAGCCGAGTGGGTTTGGGTCTACCCGAGTGGGTTCGCGTCTAGCCGAGTGGGTTTGGGTCTAGCCGAGTGGGTGTGGGTGTAGCCGAGTGGGTTTGGGTCTAGCCGAGTGGGTTTGGGTCTAGCCGAGTGGGTTTGGGTCTATACGAGTGGGTTTGCGTCTAGCCGAGTGGGTTTGGGTCTAGCCGAGTGGGTTTGGGTCTAGCCGAGTGGGTTTGCGTCTAGCCGAGTGGGTTTGGGTCTAGCCGAGTGGGTTTGGGTCTAGCCAAGTGGGTTTGGGTCTAGCCGAGTTAGTTTGGGTGTAGCCGAGTGGGTTTGGGTCTAGCCGAGCGGGTTTGGGTCTAGCCGAGTTGGTTTGGGTCTAGCCGAGTGGGTTTGGGTCTAGCCGAGTGGGTTTGGGTCTAGCCGAGTGGGTTTGGGTCAAGCGGAGTTGGTATGGGTCTAGCGGAGTGGGTTTGGGTCTAGCGGAGTGGGTTTGGATGTAGCCGAGTGGGTTTGGGTCTAGCCGAGTGGGTTTGGGTCTACCCGAGTGGGTTTTGCGTCTAGCCGAGTGGGTTTGGGTCTAGCCGAGTGGGTGTGGGTCTAGCCGTGTGGGTTTGGGTCTAGCCAAGTGGGTTTGGGTCTAGCCGAGTGGGTTTGGGTCTATCCGAGTGGGTTTGCGTCTAGCCGAGTGGGTTTGGGTCTAGCCGAGTGGGTTTGGGTCTAGACGAGTGGGTTTGGGTCTAGCCGATTGGGTTTGGGTCTATCCATGTGGGTTTGGGTCTAGCCGAGTGTGTTAGGGTCTAGCGGAGTGGGTTTGGGTGTAGCCGCGTGGGTTTGGGTGCAGCCGAGTGGGTTTGGGTCTAGCCGAGTGGGTTTGGGTCTAGCCGAGTGGGTTTGGGTCTAGCCGAGTGGGTTTGGGTCTAGCGGAGTGGGTTTGGGTGTAGCCGAGTGGGTTTGGGTCTAGCCGAGTGGGTTTGGGTCTAGCCGACTGGGTTTGGGTCTAGCCGAGTGGGTTTGGGTCTAGCCGAGTGGGTTTGGGTCTAGCCGAGTGGGTTTGGGTCTAGCTGAGTGGGTTTGTGTCTAGCGGAGTTGGTTTCGGTCTAGCCGAGTGGGTTTGGGTCTAGCCGAGTGGGTTTGGGTCTAGCCGATTGGGTTTGGGTCTAGCTGAGTGGGTTTGGGTCTAGCCGAGTTAGTTTGGGTGTAGCCGAGTGGGTTTAGGTCTAGCCCAGCAGGTTTGGGTCTAGCCGAGTGGGTTTGGGTCTAGCCGAGTTGGTTTGGGTCTAGCCGAGTGGGTTTGGGTCTAGCCGAGTGGGTTTGGGTCAAGCGGAGTTGGTATGGGTCTAGCGGAGTGGGTTTGGGTCTAGCGGAGTGGGTTTGGGTGGGGCCGAGTGGGTTTGGGTCTAGCCGAGTGGGTTTGGGTCTACCCGAGTGGGTTCGCGTCTAGCCGAGTGGGTTTGGGTCTAGCCGAGTGGGTGTGGGTGTAGCCGAGTGGGTTTGGGTCTAGCCAAGTGGGTTTGGGTCTAGCCGAGTGGGTTTGGGTCTATACGAGTGGGTTTGCGTCTAGCCGAGTGGGTTTGGGTCTAGCCGAGTGGGTTTGGGTCTAGCCGAGTGGGTTTGCGTCTAGCCGAGTGGGTTTGGGTCTAGCCGAGTGGGTTTGGGTCTAGCCAAGTGGGTTTGGGTCTAGCCGAGTGGGTTTGGGTCTAGCCGAGTTAGTTTGGGTGTAGCCGACTGGGTTTGGGTCTAGCCGAGCGGGTTTGGGTCTAGCCGAGTTGGTTTGGGTCTAGCCGAGTGGGTTTGGGTCTAGCCGAGTGGGTTTGGGTCTAGCCGAGTGGGTTTGGGTCAAGCGGAGTTGGTATGGGTCTAGCGGAGTGGGTTTGGGTCTAGCGGAGTGGGTTTGGATGTAGCCGAGTGGGTTTGGGTCTAGCCGAGTGGGTTTGGGTCTACCCGAGTGGGTTTTGCGTGTAGCCGAGTGGGTTTGGGTCTAGCCGAGTGGGTGTGGGTCTAGCCGTGTGGGTTTGGGTCTAGCCAAGTGGGTTTGGGTCTAGCCGAGTGGGTTTGGGTCTATCCGAGTGGGTTTGCGTCTAGCCGAGTGGGTTTGGGTCTAGCCGAGTGGGTTTGGGTCTAGACGAGTGGGTTTGGGTCTAGCCGATTGGGTTTGGGTCTATCCATGTGGGTTTGGGTCTAGCCGAGTGTGTTAGGGTCTAGCGGAGTGGGTTTGGGTGTAGCCGCGTGGGTTTGGGTGTAGCCGAGTGGGTTTGGGTCTAGCCGTTGGGTTTGGGTCTAGCCGAGTGGGTTTGGGTCTAGCCGAGTGGGTATGGGTGTAGCCGAGTGGGTTTGGGTCTAGCCGAGTGGGTTTGGGTCTAGCCGACTGGGTTTGGGACTAGCCGAGTGGCTTTGGGTCCAGCCGAGTGGGTTTGGGTCTAGCCATGTGGGTTTGGGTCTAGCCGATTGGGTTTGGGTCTGGCCATGTGGGTTTGGGTCTAGCCGAGTGGGTTAGGGTCTAGCGGAGTGGGTTTGGGTGTAGCCCTGTGGGTTTGGGTGTAGCCGAGTGGGTTTACGTCTAGCCGAGTGGGTTTGAGTCTAGCCGAGTTGGTTTGGGTGTAGCCGAGTGGGTTTGGGTGTAGCCGAGTGGGTTTGGGTCTGGACGAGTGGGTTTGGGTGTAGCCGAGTGGGTTTGGGTCTAGCCGAGTGGGTTTGGGTCTTGCCGACTGGGTTTGGGTCTAGTCGAGTGGGTTTGGGTCTAGCCGAGTGGGTTTGGGTCTAGCCGAGTGGGTTTGGGTCTAGCTGAGTGGGTTTGGGTCTAGCGGAGTTGGTTTCGGTCTAGCCGAGTGGGTTTGGGTCTAGCCGAGTGGGTTTGGGTCTAGCCGAGTGGGTTTGGGTCTAGCTGAGTGGGTTTGGGTCTAGCCGAGTTAGTTTGGGTGTAGCCGAGTGGGTTTAGGTCTAGCCCAGCAGGTTTGGGTCTAGCCGAGTGGGTTTGGGTGTAGCCGAGTTGGTTTGGGTCTAGCCGAGTGGGTTTGGGTCTAGCCGAGTGGGTTTGGGTCAAGCGGAGTTGGTATGGGTCTAGCGGAGTGGGTTTGGGTCTAGCGGAGTGGGTTTGGGTGTAGCCGAGTGGGTTTGGGTCTAGCCGAGTGGGTTTGGGTCTACCCGAGTGGGTTCGCGTCTAGCCGAGTGGGTTTGGGTCTAGCCGAGTGGGTGTGGGTGTAGCCGAGTGGGTTTGGGTCTAGCCAAGTGGGTTTGGGTCTAGCCGAGTGGGTTTGGGTCTATACGAGTGGGTTTGCGTCTAGCCGAGTGGGTTTGGGTCTAGCCGAGTGGGTTTGGGTCTAGCCGAGTGGGTTTGGGTCTAGCCGAGTGGGTTTGGGTCTAGCCAAGTGGGTTTGGGTCTAGCCGAGTGGGTTTGGGTCTATACGAGTGGGTTTGCGTCTAGCCGAGTGGGTTTGGGTCTAGCCGAGTGGGTTTGGGTCTAGCCGAGTGGGTTTGGGTCTAGCCGATTGGGTTTGGGTCTAGCCGAGTGGGTTTGGGTCTAGCCGAGTGGGTTTGGGTCTAGCCGAGTGGGTTTGCGTCTAGCCGAGTGGGTTTGGGTCTAGCCGAGTGGGTTTGGGTCTAGCCAAGTGGGTTTGGGTCTAGCCGAGTGGGTTTGGGTCTAGCCGAGTGGGTTAGGGTCTAGCGGAGTGGGTTTGGGTGTAGCCCCGTGTGTTTGGGTGTAGCCGAGTGGGTTTGGGTCTAGCCGAGTGGGTTTGGGTATAGCCGAGTGGGTTTGGGTCTAGCCGAGTGGGTTTGGGTCTAGCGGAGTGGGTATGGGTGTAGCCGAGTGGGTTTGGGTCTAGCCGAGTGGGTTTGGGTCTAGCCGACTGGGTTTGGGACTAGCCGAGTGGCTTTGGGTCCAGCCGAGTGGGTTTGGGTCTAGCCATGTGGGTTTGGGTCTAGCCGATTGGGTTTGGGTCTGGCCATGTGGGTTTGGGTCTAGCCGAGTGGGTTAGGGTCTAGCGGAGTGGGTTTGGGTGTAGCCCTGTGGGTTTGGGTGTAGCCGAGTGGGTTTACGTCTAGCCGAGTGGGTTTGAGTCTAGCCGAGTTGGTTTGGGTGTAGCCGAGTGGGTTTGGGTGTAGCCGAGTGTGTTTGGGTCTGGACGAGTGGGTTTGGGTCTAGCCGAGTGGGGTTGGGTCTAGCCGAGTGGGTTTGGGTCTAGCCGAGTGGCTTTGGGTCCAGCCGAGTGGGTTTGGGTCTAGCCGTGTGGGTTTGGGTCTAGCCGATTGGGTTTGGGTCTGGCCATGTGGGTTTGGGTCTAGCCGAGTGGGTTAGGGTCTAGCGGAGTGGGTTTGGGTGTAGCCCCGTGGGTTTGGGTGTAGCCGAGTGGGTTTGGGTCTAGCCGAGTGGGTTTGGGTCTGGCCGAGTGGGTTTGGGTCTAGCCGAGTGGGTTTGGGTCTGGCGGAGTGGGTTTGGGTGTAGCCGAGTGGGTTTGGGTCTAGCCGAGAGGGTTTGGGTCTAGCCGACTGGGTTTGGGACTAGCCGAGTGGGTTTTGGTCTAGCCGAGTGGGTTTGGGTCTAGCCGAGCGGGTTTACGTCTAGCCGAGTGGGGTTGGGTCTAGCGGAGTAGGTTTGGGTGTAGCCGAGTGGGTTTGGGTGTAGCCGAGTGGGTTTGGGTCTGGACGAGTGGGTTTGGGTCTAGCCGAGTGGGTTTGGGTCTAGCCGTGTGGGTTTACGTCCAACCGAGTGGGTTTGGGTCTAGCGGAGTGGGTTTGGGTGTAGCCGAGTGGGTTTGGGTGTAGCCGAGTGGGTTTGGGTCTGGACGAGTGGGTTTGGGTCTAGCCGAGTGGGTTTGGGTCTAGCCGAGTGGGTTTGGGTCTAGCCAAACGGGTTTGGGTCTAGCCGAGTGGGTTTGGGTCTAGCCAAGTGGGTTTGGGTCTAGCCGAGTGGGTGTGGGTCTAGCCAAGTGGGTTTGGGTCTTGCCGAGTGGGTTTGGGTCTAGCCGAGTGGGTTTGGGTCTCGCCGAGTGGGTTTGGGTCTAGCCGAGTGGTTTTGGGTCTACCCGAGTGCGTTTGGGTCTAGCCGAGTGGGTTTGGGTCTAGCCGAATGGGTTTGGGTCTAGCCGAGTGGGTTTGGGTGTAGCCGAGTGGGTTTGGGTTTAGCGGAGTGGGTTTGGGTCTAGACGAGTGGGTTTGGGTCTAGCCGAGTGGGTTTGGGTCTAGCCGAGTGGGTTTGGGTCTAGCCGAGTGGGTTTGCGTCTAGCCGAGTGGGTTTGGGTCTAGCCGAGTGGGTTTGGGTCTAGCCAAGTGGGTTTGGGTCTAGCCGAGTGGGTTTGGGTCTAGCCGAGTTAGTTTGGGTGTAGCCGAGTGGGTTTGGGTCTAGCCGAGCGGGTTTGGGTCTAGCCGAGTTGGTTTGGGTCTAGCCGAGTGGGTTTGGGTCTAGCCGAGTGGGTTTGGGTCTAGCCGAGTGGGTTTGGGTCAAGCGGAGTTGGTATGGGTCTAGCGGAGTGGGTTTGGGTCTAGCGGAGTGGGTTTGGATGTAGCCGAGTGGGTTTGGGTCTAGCCGAGTGGGTTTGGGTCTACCCGAGTGGGTTTTGCGTCTAGCCGAGTGGGTTTGGGTCTAGCCGAGTGGGTGTGGGTCTAGCCGTGTGGGTTTGGGTCTAGCCAAGTGGGTTTGGGTCTAGCCGAGTGGGTTTGGGTCTATCCGAGTGGGTTTGCGTCTAGCCGAGTGGGTTTGGGTCTAGCCGAGTGGGTTTGGGTCTAGACGAGTGGGTTTGGGTCTAGCCGATTGGGTTTGGGTCTATCCATGTGGGTTTGGGTCTAGCCGAGTGTGTTAGGGTCTAGCGGAGTGGGTTTGGGTGTAGCCGCGTGGGTTTGGGTGTAGCCGAGTGGGTTTGGGTCTAGCCGAGTGGGTTTGGGTCTAGCCGAGTGGGTTTGGGTCTAGCCGAGTGGGTTTGGGTCTAGCGGAGTGGGTTTGGGTGTAGCCGAGTGGGTTTGGGTCTAGCCGAGTGGGTTTGGGTCTAGCCGAGTTAGTTTGGGTCTAGCCAAGTGGGTTTGGGTCTAGCCGAGTGGGTTTGCGTCTAGCCGAGTTGGTTTGGGTCTAGCCGAGTGGGTTTGGGTCTAGCCGAGTGGGTTTGGGTCTAGCCGAGTGGGTTTGGGTCAAGCGGAGTTGGTATGGGTCTAGCGGAGTGGGTTTGGGTCTAGCGGAGTGGGTTTGGATGTAGCCGAGTGGGTTTGGGTCTAGCCGAGTGGGTTTGGGTCTACCCGAGTGGGTTTTGCGTCTAGCCGAGTGGGTTTGGGTCTAGCCGAGTGGGTGTGGGTCTAGCCGTGTGGGTTTGGGTCTAGCCAAGTGGGTTTGGGTCTAGCCGAGTGGGTTTGGGTCTATCCGAGTGGGTTTGCGTCTAGCCGAGTGGGTTTGGGTCTAGCCGAGTGGGTTTGGGTCTAGACGAGTGGGTTTGGGTCTAGCCGATTGGGTTTGGGTCTATCCATGTGGGTTTGGGTCTAGCCGAGTGTGTTAGGGTCTAGCGGAGTGGGTTTGGGTGTAGCCGCGTGGGTTTGGGTGTAGCCGAGTGGGTTTGGGTCTAGCCGAGTGGGTTTGGGTCTAGCCGAGTGGGTTTGGGTCTAGCCGAGTGGGTTTGGGTCTAGCGGAGTGGGTTTGGGTGTAGCCGAGTGGGTTTGGGTCTAGCCGAGTGGGTTTGGGTCTAGCCGAGCGGGTTTACGTCTAGCCGAGTGGGGTTGGGTCTAGCGGAGTAGGTTTGGGTGTAGCCGAGTGGGTTTGGGTGTAGCCGAGTGGGTTTGGGTCTGGACGAGTGGGTTTGGGTCTAGCCGAGTGGGTTTGGGTCTAGCCGTGTGGGTTTACGTCCAACCGAGTGGGTTTGGGTCTAGCGGAGTGGGTTTGGGTGTAGCCGAGTGGGTTTGGGTGTAGCCGAGTGGGTTTGGGTCTGGACGAGTGGGTTTGGGTCTAGCCGAGTGGGTTTGGGTCTAGCCGAGTGGGTTTGGGTCTAGCCAAACGGGTTTGGGTCTAGCCGAGTGGGTTTGGGTCTAGCCGAGTGGGTTTGGGTCTAGCCGAGTGGGTGTGGGTCTAGCCAAGTGGGTTTGGGTCTTGCCGAGTGGGTTTGGGTCTAGCCGAGTGGGTTTGGGTCTCGCCGAGTGGGTTTGGGTCTAGCCGAGTGGTTTTGGGTCTACCCGAGTGCGTTTGGGTCTAGCCGAGTGGGTTTGGGTCTAGCCGAATGGGTTTGGGTCTAGCCGAGTGGGTTTGGGTGTAGCCGAGTGGGTTTGGGTTTAGCGGAGTGGGTTTGGGTCTAGTGGAGTGGGTTTGGGTCTAGCCGAGTGGGTTTGCGTCCAGACGAGTGGGTTTGGGTCTAGCCGAGTGGGTTTGGGTCTAGCCGAGTGGGTTTGGGTCTAGCCGAGTGGGTTTGCGTCTAGCCGAGTGGGTTTGGGTCTAGCCGAGTGGGTTTGGGTCTAGCCAAGTGGGTTTGGGTCTAGCCGAGTGGGTTTGGGTCTAGCCGAGTTAGTTTGGGTGTAGCCGAGTGGGTTTGGGTCTAGCCGAGCGGGTTTGGGTCTAGCCGAGTTGGTTTGGGTCTAGCCGAGTGGGTTTGGGTCTAGCCGAGTGGGTTTGGGTCTAGCCGAGTGGGTTTGGGTCAAGCGGAGTTGGTATGGGTCTAGCGGAGTGGGTTTGGGTCTAGCGGAGTGGGTTTGGATGTAGCCGAGTGGGTTTGGGTCTAGCCGAGTGGGTTTGGGTCTACCCGAGTGGGTTTTGCGTCTAGCCGAGTGGGTTTGGGTCTAGCCGAGTGGGTGTGGGTCTAGCCGTGTGGGTTTGGGTCTAGCCAAGTGGGTTTGGGTCTAGCCGAGTGGGTTTGGGTCTATCCGAGTGGGTTTGCGTCTAGCCGAGTGGGTTTGGGTCTAGCCGAGTGGGTTTGGGTCTAGACGAGTGGGTTTGGGTCTAGCCGATTGGGTTTGGGTCTATCCATGTGGGTTTGGGTCTAGCCGAGTGTGTTAGGGTCTAGCGGAGTGGGTTTGGGTGTAGCCGCGTGGGTTTGGGTGTAGCCGAGTGGGTTTGGGTCTAGCCGAGTGGGTTTGGGTCTAGCCGAGTGGGTTTGGGTCTAGCCGAGTGGGTTTGGGTCTAGCGGAGTGGGTTTGGGTGTAGCCGAGTGGGTTTGGGTCTAGCCGAGTGGGTTTGGGTCTAGCCGACTGGGTTTGGGTCTAGCCGAGTGGGTTTGGGTCTAGCCGAGTGGGTTTGGGTCTAGCCGAGTGGGTTTGGGTCTAGCTGAGTGGGTTTGTGTCTAGCGGAGTTGGTTTCGGTCTAGCCGAGTGGGTTTGGGTCTAGCCGAGTGGGTTTGGGTCTAGCCGAGTGGGTTTGGGTCTAGCTGAGTGGGTTTGGGTCTAGCCGAGTTAGTTTGGGTGTAGCCGAGTGGGTTTAGGTCTAGCCCAGCAGGTTTGGGTCTAGCCGAGTGGGTTTGGGTCTAGCCGAGTTGGTTTGGGTCTAGCCGAGTGGGTTTGGGTCTAGCCGAGTGGGTTTGGGTCAAGCGGAGTTGGTCTGGGTCTAGCGGAGTGGGTTTGGGTCTAGCGGAGTGGGTTTGGGTGTAGCCGAGTGGGTTTGGGTCTAGCCGAGTGGGTTTGGGTCTACCCGAGTGGGTTCGCGTCTAGCCGAGTGGGTTTGGGTCTAGCCGAGTGGGTGTGGGTGTAGCCGAGTGGGTTTGGGTCTAGCCAAGTGGGTTTGGGTCTAGCCGAGTGGGTTTGGGTCTATACGAGTGGGTTTGCGTCTAGCCGAGTGGGTTTGGGTCTAGCCGAGTGGGTTTGGGTCTAGCCGAGTGGGTTTGCGTCTAGCCGAGTGGGTTTGGGTCTAGCCGAGTGGGTTTGGGTCTAGCCAAGTGGGTTTGGGTCTAGCCGAGTGGGTTTGGGTCTAGCCGAGTTAGTTTGGGTGTAGCCGAGTGGGTTTGGGTCTAGCCGAGCGGGTTTGGGTCTAGCCGAGTGGGTTTGGGTCTAGCCGAGTGGGTTTGCGTCTAGCCGAGTGGGTTTGGGTCTAGCCGAGTGGGTTTGGGTCTAGCCCAGTGGGTTTGGGTCTAGCCGAGTGGGTTTGGGTCTAGCCGAGTTAGTTTGGGTGTAGCCGAGTGGGTTTGGGTCTAGCCGAGCGGGTTTGGGTCTAGCCGAGTTGGTTTGGGTCTAGCCGAGTGGGTTTGGGTCTAGCCGAGTGGGTTTGGGTCTAGCCGAGTGGGTTTGGGTCAAGCGGAGTTGGTATGGGTCTAGCGGAGTGGGTTTGGGTCTAGCGGAGTGGGTTTGGATGTAGCCGAGTGGGTTTGGGTCTAGCCGAGTGGGTTTGGGTCTACCCGAGTGGGTTTTGCGTCTAGCCGAGTGGGTTTGGGTCTAGCCGAGTGGGTGTGGGTCTAGCCGTGTGGGTTTGGGTCTAGCCAAGTGGGTTTGGGTCTAGCCGAGTGGGTTTGGGTCTATCCGAGTGGGTTTGCGTCTAGCCGAGTGGGTTTGGGTCTAGCCGAGTGGGTTTGGGTCTAGACGAGTGGGTTTGGGTCTAGCCGATTGGGTTTGGGTCTATCCATGTGGGTTTGGGTCTAGCCGAGTGTGTTAGGGTCTAGCGGAGTGGGTTTGGGTGTAGCCGCGTGGGTTTGGGTGTAGCCGAGTGGGTTTGGGTCTAGCCGAGTGGGTTTGGGTCTAGCCGAGTGGGTTTGGGTCTAGCCGAGTGGGTTTGGGTCTAGCGGAGTGGGTTTGGGTGTAGCCGAGTGGGTTTGGGTCTAGCCGAGTGGGTTTGGGTCTAGCCGACTGGGTTTGGGTCTAGCCGAGTGGGTTTGGGTCTAGCCGAGTGGGTTTGGGTCTAGCCGAGTGGGTTTGGGTCTAGCTGAGTGGGTTTGTGTCTAGCGGAGTTGGTTTCGGTCTAGCCGAGTGGGTTTGGGTCTAGCCGAGTGGGTTTGGGTCTAGCCGAGTGGGTTTGGGTCTAGCTGAGTGGGTTTGGGTCTAGCCGAGTTAGTTTGGGTGTAGCCGAGTGGGTTTAGGTCTAGCCCAGCAGGTTTGGGTCTAGCCGAGTGGGTTTGGGTCTAGCCGAGTTGGTTTGGGTCTTGCCGAGTGGGTTTGGGTCTAGCCGAGTGGGTTTGGGTCAAGCGGAGTTGGTATGGGTCTAGCGGAGTGGGTTTGGGTCTAGCGGAGTGGGTTTGGGTGTAGCCGAGTGGGTTTGGGTCTAGCCGAGTGGGTTTGGGTCTACCCGAGTGGGTTCGCGTCTAGCCGAGTGGGTTTGGGTCTAGCCGAGTGGGTGTGGGTGTAGCCGAGTGGGTTTGGGTCTAGCCAAGTGGGTTTGGGTCTAGCCGAGTGGGTTTGGGTCTATACGAGTGGGTTTGCATCTAGCCGAGTGGGTTTGGGTCTAGCCGAGTGGGTTTGGGTCTAGCCGAGTGGGTTTGCGTCTAGCCGAGTGGGTTTGGGTCTAGCCGAGTGGGTTTGGGTCTAGCCAAGTGGGTTTGGGTCTAGCCGAGTGTGTTTGGGTCTAGCCGAGTTAGTTTGGGTGTAGCCGAGTGGGTTTGGGTCTAGCCGAGCGGGTTTGGGTCTAGCCGAGTTGGTTTGGGTCTAGCCGAGTGGGTTTGGGTCTAGCCGAGTGGGTTTGGGTCTAGCCGAGTGGGTTTGGGTCAAGCGGAGTTGGTATGGGTCTAGCGGAGTGGGTTTGGGTCTAGCGGAGTGGGTTTGGATGTAGCCGAGTGGGTTTGGGTCTAGCCGAGTGGGTTTGGGTCTACCCGAGTGGGTTTTGCGTGTAGCCGAGTGGGTTTGGGTCTAGCCGAGTGGGTGTGGGTCTAGCCGTGTGGGTTTGGGTCTAGCCAAGTGGGTTTGGGTCTAGCCGAGTGGGTTTGGGTCTATCCGAGTGGGTTTGCGTCTAGCCGAGTGGGTTTGGGTCTAGCCGAGTGGGTTTGGGTCTAGACGAGTGGGTTTGGGTCTAGCCGATTGGGTTTGGGTCTATCCATGTGGGTTTGGGTCTAGCCGAGTGTGTTAGGGTCTAGCGGAGTGGGTTTGGGTGTAGCCTCGTGGGTTTGGGTGTAGCCGAGTGGGTTTGGGTCTAGCCGTTGGGTTTGGGTCTAGCCGAGTGGGTTTGGGTCTAGCCGAGTGGGTATGGGTGTAGCCGAGTGGGTTTGGGTCTAGCCGAGTGGGTTTGGGTCTAGCCGACTGGGTTTGGGACTAGCCGAGTGGCTTTGGGTCCAGCCGAGTGGGTTTGGGTCTAGCCATGTGGGTTTGGGTCTAGCCGATTGGGTTTGGGTCTGGCCATGTGGGTTTGGGTCTAGCCGAGTGGGTTAGGGTCTAGCGGAGTGGGTTTGGGTGTAGCCCTGTGGGTTTGGGTGTAGCCGAGTGGGTTTACGTCTAGCCGAGTGGGTTTGAGTCTAGCCGAGTTGGTTTGGGTGTAGCCGAGTGGGTTTGGGTGTAGCCGAGTGGGTTTGGGTCTGGACGAGTGGGTTTGGGTCTAGCCGAGTGGGGTTGGGTCTAGCCGAGTGGGTTTGGGTCTAGCCGAGTGGCTTTGGGTCCAGCCGAGTTGGTTTGGGTCTAGCCGTGTGGGTTTGGGTCTAGCCGATTGGGTTTGGGTCTGGCCATGTGGGTTTGGGTCTAGCCGAGTGGGTTAGGGTCTAGCGGAGTGGGTTTGGGTGTAGCCCCGTGGGTTTGGGTGTAGCCGAGTGGGTTTGGGTCTAGCCGAGTGGGTTTGGGTCTGGCCGAGTGGGTTTGGGTCTAGCCGAGTGGGTTTGGGTCTGGCGGAGTGGGTTTGGGTGTAGCCGAGTGGGTTTGGGTCTAGCCGAGAGGGTTTGGGTCTAGCCGACTGGATTTGGGACTAGCCGAGTGGGTTTTGGTCTAGCCGAGTGGGTTTGGGTCTAGCCGAGCGGGTTTACGTCTAGCCGAGTGGGGTTGGGTCTAGCGGAGTAGGTTTGGGTGTAGCCGAGTGGGTTTGGGTGTAGCCGAGTGGGTTTGGGTCTGGACGAGTGGGTTTGGGTCTAGCCGAGTGGGTTTGGGTCTAGCCGTGTGGGTTTACGTCTAACCGAGTGGGTTTGGGTCTAGCGGAGTGGGTTTGGGTGTAGCCGAGTGGGTTTGGGTGTAGCCGAGTGGGTTTGGGTCTGGACGAGTGGGTTTGGGTCTAGCCGAGTGGGTTTGGGTCTAGCCGAGTGGGTTTGGGTCTAGCCAAACGGGTTTGGGTCTAGCCGAGTGGGTTTGGGTCTAGCCGAGTGGGTTTGGGTCTAGCCGAGTGGGTGTGGGTCTAGCCAAGTGGGTTTGGGTCTTACCGAGTGGGTTTGGGTCTAGCCGAGTGGGTTTGGGTCTCGCCGAGTGGGTTTGGGTCTAGCCGAGTGGTTTTGGGTCTACCCGAGTGCGTTTGGGTCTAGCCGAGTGGGTTTGGGTCTAGCCGAATGGGTTTGGGTCTAGCCGAGTGGGTTTGGGTGTAGCCGAGTGGGTTTGGGTTTAGCGGAGTGGGTTTGGGTCTAGTGGAGTGGGTTTGGGTCTAGCCGAGTGGGTTTGGGTCTAGCCGAATGGGTTTGGGTCTACCCGAGTGCGTTTGGGTCTAGCCGAGTGGGTTTGGGTCTAGCCGAATGGGTTTGGGTCTAGCCGAGTGGGTTTGGGTGTAGCCGAGTGGGTTTGGGTTTAGCGGAGTGGGTTTGGGTGTAGCCGTGTAGGTTTGGGTCTAGCCGAGTGGGTTTGGGTCTAGCCGAGTGGGTTTGGGTCTAGCCGACTGGGTTTGGGTCTAGCCGAGTGGGTTTGGATCTAGCCGAGTGGGTTTGGGTCTAGCCGAGTGGGTTTGGGTCTAGCTGAGTGGGTTTGTGTCTAGCGGAGTTGGTTTCGGTCTAGCCGAGTGGGTTTGGGTCTAGCCGAGTGGGTTTGGGTCTAGCCGAGTGGGTTTGGGTCTAGCTGAGTGGGTTTGGGTCTAGCCGAGTTAGTTTGGGTGTAGCCGAGTGGGTTTAGGTCTAGCCCAGCAGGTTTGGGTCTAGCCGAGTGGGTTTGGGTCTAGCCGAGTTGGTTTGGGTCTTGCCGAGTGGGTTTGGGTCTAGCCGAGTGGGTTTGGGTCAAGCGGAGTTGGTATGGGTCTAGCGGAGTGGGTTTGGGTCTAGCGGAGTGGGTTTGGGTGTAGCGGAGTGGGTTTGGGTGTAGCCGAGTGGGTTTGGGTCTAGCCGAGTGGGTTTGGGTCTAGCCGAGTGGGTTCGCGTCTAGCCGAGTGGGTTTGGGTCTAGCCGAGTGGGTGTGGGTGTAGCCGAGTGGGTTTGGGTCTAGCCAAGTGGGTTTGGGTCTAGCCGAGTGGGTTTGGGTCTATACGAGTGGGTTTGCGTCTAGCCGAGTGGGTTTGGGTCTAGCCGAGTGGGTTTGGGTCTAGCCGAGTGGGTTTGCGTCTAGCCGAGTGGGTTTGGGTCTAGCCGAGTGGGTTTGGGTCTAGCCAAGTGGGTTTGGGTCTAGCCGAGTGGGTTTGGGTCTAGCCGAGTTAGTTTGGGTGTAGCCGAGTGGGTTTGGGTCTAGCCGAGCGGGTTTGGGTCTAGCCGAGTTGGTTTGGGTCTAGCCGAGTGGGTTTGGGTCTAGCCGAGTGGGTTTGGGTCTAGCCGAGTGGGTTTGGGTCAAGCGGAGTTGGTATGGGTCTAGCGGAGTGGGTTTGGGTCTAGCGGAGTGGGTTTGGATGTAGCCGAGTGGGTTTGGGTCTAGCCGAGTGGGTTTGGGTCTACCCGAGTGGGTTTTGCGTGTAGCCGAGTGGGTTTGGGTCTAGCCGAGTGGGTGTGGGTCTAGCCGTGTGGGTTTGGGTCTAGCCAAGTGGGTTTGGGTCTAGCCGAGTGGGTTTGGGTCTATCCGAGTGGGTTTGCGTCTAGCCGAGTGGGTTTGGGTCTAGCCGAGTGGGTTTGGGTCTAGACGAGTGGGTTTGGGTCTAGCCGATTGGGTTTGGGTCTATCCATGTGGGTTTGGGTCTAGCCGAGTGTGTTAGGGTCTAGCGGAGTGGGTTTGGGTGTAGCCGCGTGGGTTTGGGTGTAGCCGAGTGGGTTTGGGTCAGCCGTTGGGTTTGGGTCTAGCCGAGTGGGTTTGGGTCTAGCCGAGTGGGTATGGGTGTAGCCGAGTGGGTTTGGGTCTAGCCGAGTGGGTTTGGGTCTAGCCGACTGGGTTTGGGACTAGCCGAGTGGCTTTGGGTCCAGCCGAGTGGGTTTGGGTCTAGCCATGTGGGTTTGGGTCTAGCCGATTGGGTTTGGGTCTGGCCATGTGGGTTTGGGTCTAGCCGAGTGGGTTAGGGTCTAGCGGAGTGGGTTTGGGTGTAGCCCTGTGGGTTTGGGTGTAGCCGAGTGGGTTTACGTCTAGCCGAGTGGGTTTGAGTCTAGCCGAGTTGGTTTGGGTGTAGCCGAGTGGGTTTGGGTGTAGCCGAGTGGGTTTGGGTCTGGACGAGTGGGTTTGGGTCTAGCCGAGTGGGGTTGGGTCTAGCCGAGTGGGTTTGGGTCTAGCCGAGTGGCTTTGGGTCCAGCCGAGTGGGTTTGGGTCTAGCCGTGTGGGTTTGGGTCTAGCCGATTGGGTTTGGGTCTGGCCATGTGGGTTTGGGTCTAGCCGAGTGGGTTAGGGTCTAGCGGAGTGGGTTTGGGTGTAGCCCCGTGGGTTTGGGTGTAGCCGAGTGGGTTTGGGTCTAGCCGAGTGGGTTTGGGTCTGGCCGAGTGGGTTTGGGTCTAGCCGAGTGGGTTTGGGTCTGGCGGAGTGGGTTTGGGTGTAGCCGAGTGGGTTTGGGTCTAGCCGAGAGGGTTTGGGTCTAGCCGACTGGATTTGGGACTAGCCGAGTGGGTTTTGGTCTAGCCGAGTGGGTTTGGGTCTAGCCGAGCGGGTTTACGTCTAGCCGAGTGGGGTTGGGTCTAGCGGAGTAGGTTTGGGTGTAGCCGAGTGGGTTTGGGTGTAGCCGAGTGGGTTTGGGTCTGGACGAGTGGGTTTGGGTCTAGCCGAGTGGGTTTGGGTCTAGCCGTGTGGGTTTACGTCTAACCGAGTGGGTTTGGGTCTAGCGGAGTGGGTTTGGGTGTAGCCGAGTGGGTTTGGGTGTAGCCGAGTGGGTTTGGGTCTGGACGAGTGGGTTTGGGTCTAGCCGAGTGGGTTTGGGTCTAGCCGAGTGGGTTTGGGTCTAGCCAAACGGGTTTGGGTCTAGCCGAGTGGGTTTGGGTCTAGCCGAGTGGGTTTGGGTCTAGCCGAGTGGGTGTGGGTCTAGCCAAGTGGGTTTGGGTCTTGCCGAGTGGGTTTGGGTCTAGCCGAGTGGGTTTGGGTCTCGCCGAGTGGGTTTGGGTCTAGCCGAGTGGTTTTGGGTCTACCCGAGTGCGTTTGGGTCTAGCCGAGTGGGTTTGGGTCTAGCCGAATGGGTTTGGGTCTAGCCGAGTGGGTTTGGGTGTAGCCGAGTGGGTTTGGGTTTAGCGGAGTGGGTTTGGGTCTAGTGGAGTGGGTTTGGGTCTAGCCGAGTGGGTTTGGGTCTAGCCGAATGGGTTTGGGTCTACCCGAGTGCGTTTGGGTCTAGCCGAGTGGGTTTGGGTCTAGCCGAATGGGTTTGGGTCTAGCCGAGTGGGTTTGGGTGTAGCCGAGTGGGTTTGGGTTTAGCGGAGTGGGTTTGGGTGTAGCCGTGTAGGTTTCGGTCTAGCCGAGTGGGTTTGGGTCTAGCCGAGTGGGTTCGGGTCTAGCCGAGTGGGTTTGGGTCTAGCCGAGTGGGTTTGGGTCTAGCCGAGTGGGTTTGCGTCTAGCCGAGTGGGTTTGGGTCTAGCCGAGTGGGTTTGGGTCTAGCCGAGTGGGTTTGGGTCTAGCCGAGTGGGTTTGGGTCTAGCCGAGTTGGTTTCGGTCTAGCCGAGTGGGTTTGGGTCTAGCCGAGTGGGTTTGGGTCTAGCCGAGTGGGTTTGGGTCTAGCCGAGTTAGTTTGGGTGTAGCCGAGCGGGTTTGGGTCTAGCCGAGCGGGTTTGGGTCTAGCCGAGTGGGTTTGGGTCTAGCCGAGTGGGTTTGGGTCTAGCCGAGTGGGTTTGGGCCTAGCCGAGTGGGTTTGGGTCTAGCGGAGTGGGTTAGGGTCTAGTGGAGTGGGTTTGGGTCTAGCCGAGTGGGTTTGGGTCTAGCCGAATGGGTTTGGGTCTACCCGAGTGCGTTTGGGTCTAGCCGAGTTGGCTTGGGTCTAGCCGAATGGGTTTGGGTCTAGCCGAGTGGGTTTGGGTGTAGCCGAGTGGGTTTGGGTTTAGCGGAGTGGGTTTGGGTCTAGCCGAGTGGGTTTGGGTCTAGCCGAGTGGGCTTGCGTCCAGACGAGTGGGTTTGGGTCTAGCCGACTGGGTTTGGGTCTAGCCGAGTGGGCTTGCGTCCAGACGAGTGGGTTTGGGTCTAGCCGACTGGGTTTGGGTCTAGCCGAGTGGGTTTGGGTCTAGCCGAGTGGGTTTGCGTCCAGACGAGTGGGTTTGGGTCTACCCGAGTGGGTTTTGCGTCTAGCCGAGTGGGTTTGGGTCTAGCCGAGTGGGTGTGGGTCTAGCCGTGTGGGTTTGGGTCTAGCCAAGTGGGTTTGGGTCTAGCCGAGTGGGTTTGGGTCTATCCGAGTGGGTTTGCGTCTAGCCGAGTGGGTTTGGGTCTAGCCGAGTGGGTTTGCGTCTAGACGAGTGGGTTTGGGTCTAGCCGATTGGGTTTGGGTCTATCCATGTGGGTTTGGGTCTAGCCGAGTGTGTTAGGGTCTAGCGGAGTGGGTTTGGGTGTAGCCGCGTGGGTTTGGGTGTAGCCGAGTGGGTTTGGGTCTAGCCGAGTGGGTTTGGGTCCAGCCGAGTGGGTTTGGGTCTAGCCGAGTGGGTTTGGGTCTAGCGGAGTGGGTTTGGGTGTAGCCGAGTGGGTTTGGGTCTAGCCGAGTGGGTTTGGGTCTAGCCGACTGGGTTTGGGTCTAGCCCAGTGGGTTTGGGTCTAGCCGAGTGGGTTTGGGTCTAGCCGAGTGGGTTTGGGTCTAGCTGAGTGGGTTTGGGTCTAGTGGAGTGGGTTTGGGTGTAGCCCCGTGGGTTTGGGTGTAGCCGAGTGGGTTTGGGTCTAGCCGAGTGGGTTTGGGTCTAGCCGAGTGGGTTTGGGTCTAGCCGAGTGGGTTTGGGTCTGGCGGAGTGGGTTTGGGTGTAGCCGAGTGGGTTTGGGTCTAGCCGAGAGGGTTTGGGTCTAGCCGACTGGGTTTGGGACTAGCCGAGTGGGTTTTGGTCTAGCCGAGTGGGTTTGGGTCTAGCCGAGCGGGTTTACGTCTAGCCGAGTGGGGTTGGGTCTAGCGGAGTAGGTTTCGGTGTAGCCGAGTGGGTTTGGGTGTAGCCGAGTGGGTTTGGGTCTGGACGAGTGGGTTTGGGTCTAGCCGAGTGGGTTTGGGTCTAGCCGTGTGGGTTTACGTCTAACCGAGTGGGTTTGGGTCTAGCGGAGTGGGTTTGGGTGTAGCCGAGTGGGTTTGGGTGTAGCCGAGTGGGTTTGGGTCTGGACGAGTGGGTTTGGGTCTAGCCGAGTGGGTTTGGGTCTAGCCGAGTGGGTTTGGGTCTAGCCAAACGGGTTTGGGTCTAGCCGAGTGGGTTTGGGTCTAGCCGAGTGGGTTTGGGTCTAGCCGAGTGGGTGTGGGTCTAGCCAAGTGGGTTTGGGTCTTGCCGAGTGGGTTTGGGTCTAGCCGAATGGGTTTGGGTCTAGCCGAGTGGGTTTGGGTGTAGCCGAGTGGGTTTGGGTTTAGCGGAGTGGGTTTGGGTCTAGTGGAGTGGGTTTGGGTCTAGCTGAGTGGGTTTGGGTCTAGCCGAATGGGTTTGGGTCTACCCGAGTGCGTTTGGGTCTAGCCGAGTGGGTTTGGGTCTAGCCGAATGGGTTTGGGTCTAGCCGAGTGGGTTTGGGTGTAGCCGAGTGGGTTTGGGTTTAGCGGAGTGGGTTTGGGTGTAGCCGTGTAGGTTTGGGTCTAGCCGAGTGGGTTTGGGTCTAGCCGAGTGGGTTCGGGTCTAGCCGAGTGGGTTTGGGTCTAGCCGAGTGGGTTTGGGTCTAGCCGAGTGGGTTTGCGTCTAGCCGAGTGGGTTTGGGTCTAGCCGAGTGGGTTTGTGTCTAGCCGAGTTAGTTTGGGTCTAGCCGAGTGTGTTTGGGTCTAGCCGAGTTGGTTTCGGTCTAGCCGAGTGGGTTTGGGTCTTGCCGAGTGGGTTTGGGTCTAGCCGAGTGGGTTTGGGTCTAGCCGAGTGGGTTTGGGTCTAGCCGAGTTAGTTTGGGTGTAGCCGAGCGGGTTTGGGTCTAGCTGAGCGGGTTTGGGTCTAGCCGAGTGGGTTTGGGTCTAGCCGAGTGGGTTTGGGTCTAGCCGAGTGGGTTTGGGCCTAGCCGAGTGGGTTTGGGTCTAGCGGAGTGGGTTAGGGTCTAGTGGAGTGGGTTTGGGTCTAGCCGAGTGGGTTTGGGTCTAGCCGAATGGGTTTGGGTCTACCCGAGTGCGTTTGGGTCTAGCCGAGTGGGCTTGGGTCTAGCCGAATGGGTTTGGGTCTAGCCGAGTGGGTTTGGGTGTAGCCGAGTGGGTTTGGGTTTAGCGGAGTGGGTTTGGGTGTAGCCGAGTGGGTTTGGGTCTAGCCGAGTGGGTTTGGGTCTAGCCGAGTGGGTTTGGGTCTAGCCGAGTGGGTTTGGGTCTAGCCGAGTGGGTTTGGGTCCAGCCGAGTGGGTTTGGGTCTAGCCGAGTGGGTTTGCGTCCAGACGAGTGGGTTTGGGTCTAGCCGACTGGGTTTGGGTCTAGCCGAGTGGGTTTTGGTCTAGCCGAGTGGGTTTGCGTCTAGCCGAGTGGGTTTGGGTCTAGCCGAGTGGGTTTGGGTCTACCCAAGTGGGTTTGGGTCTAGCCGAGTGGGTTTGGGTCTAGCCGAGTTAGTTTGGGTGTAGCCGAGTGGGTTTGGGTCTAGCCGAGCGGGTTTGGGTCTAGCCGAGTTGGTTTGGGTCTGGCCGAGTGGGTTTGGGTCTAGCCGAGTGGGTTTGGGTCAAGCCGAGTGGGTTTGGGTCAAGCGGAGTTGGTATGGGTCTAGCGGAGTGGGTTTGGGTCTAGCGGAGTGGGTTTGGATGTAGCCGAGTGGGTTTGGGTCTAGCCGAGTGGGTTTGGGTCTACCCGAGTGGGTTTTGCGTCTAGCCGAGTGGGTTTGGGTCTAGCCGAGTGGGTGTGGGTCTAGCCGTGTGGGCTTGGGTCTAGCCAAGTGGGTTTGGGTCTAGCCGAGTGGGTTTGGGTCTATCCGAGTGGGTTTGCGTCTAGCCGAGTGGGTTTGGGTCTAGCTGAGTGGGTTTGGGTCTAGACGAGTGGGTTTGGGTCTAGCCGATTGGGTTTGGGTCTATCCATGTGGGTTTGGGTCTAGCCGAGTGTGTTAGGGTCTAGCGGGGTGGGTTTGGGTGTAGCCGCGTGGGTTTGGGTGTAGCCGAGTGGGTTTGGGTCTAGCCGAGTGGGTTTGGGTCTAGCCGAGTGGGTTTGGGTCTAGCCGAGTGGGTTTGGGTCTAGCGGAGTGGGTTTGGGTGTAGCCGAGTGGGTTTGGGTCTAGCCGAGTGGGTTTGGGTCTAGCCGACTGGGTTTGGGTCTAGCCGAGTGGGTTTGGGTCTAGCCGAGTGGGTTTGGGTCTAGCCGAGTGGGTTTGGGTCTAGCTGAGTGGGTTTGGGTCTAGCGGAGTTGGTTTCGGTCTAGCCAAGTGGGTTTGGTCTAGCCGAGTGGGTATGGGTGCAGCCGAGTGGGTTTGGGTCTAGCAGAGTGGGTATGGGTGTAGCCGAGTGGGTTTGGGTGTAGCCGAGTGGGTTTGGGTCTAGCGGAGTGGGTTTGGGTGTAGCCGAGTGGGTTTGGGTCTAGCCGAGTTGGTTTGGGTCTAGCCGACTGGGTTTGGGTCTAGCGGAGTGGATTTGGGTCTAGCCGAGTGGGTTTGGGTCTAGCCGAGTGGGTTTACGTCTAGCCGAGTGGGTTTGAGTCTAGCCGAGTTGGTTTGGGTGTAGCCGAGTGGGTTTGGGTGTAGCCGAGTGGGTTTGGGTCTGGACGAGTGGGTTTGGGTCTGGACGAGTGGGTTTGGGCTTAGCCGATTGGGTTTGGGTCTAGCCGAGTGGGTTTGGGTCTAGCGGAGTGGGATTGGGTCTAGCCGAGTGGGTTTGGGTCTAGCCGAGTGGGTTTGGGACTAGCCGAGTGGGTTTGGGTCTAGCCGAGTGGGTTTGGGTCTAGCTGAATGGGTTTGGGTCTAGCCGAGTGGGTTTGGGTCTAGCCGAGTGGGTTTGGGTCTAGCCGAAAGGGTTTGGGTCTAGCCGAGTGGGTTTGGGTCTAGCCGAGTGGGTTTGGGTCTAGCCGAGTGGGTGTGGGTCTAGCCAAGTGGGTTTGGGTCTAGCCGAGTGGGTTTGGGTCTAGCCGAGTGGGTTTGGGTCTAGCGGAGTGGGATTGGGTCTAGCCGAGTGGGTTTGGGTCTAGCCGAGTGGGTTTGGGTCTAGCTGAATGGGTTTGGGTCTAGCCGAGTGGGTTTGGGTCTAGCCGAGTGGGTTTGGGTCTAGCCGAAAGGGTTTGGGTCTAGCCGAGTGGGTTTGGGTCTAGCGGAGTGGGTTTGGGTCTAGCCGAGTGGGTGTGGGTCTAGCGGAGTGGGTTTGGGCTTAGCCGATTGGGTTTGGGTCTAGCCGAGTGGGTTTGGGTCTAGCGGAGTGGGATTGGGTCTAGCCGAGTGGGTTTGGGTCTAGCCGAGTGGGTTTGGGTCTAGCTGAATGGGTTTGGGTCTAGCCGAGTGGTTTTGGGTCTAGCCGAGTGGGTTTGGGTCTAGCCGAAAGGGTTTGGGTCTAGCCGAGTGGGTTTGGGTCTAGCCGAGTGGGTTTGGGTCTAGCCGAGTGGGTGTGGGTCTAGCCAAGTGGGTTTGGGTCTAGCCGAGTGGGTTTGGGTCTTGCCGAGTGGGTTTGGGTCTAGCCGAGTGGGTTTGGGTCTAGCCGAGTGGGTTTGGGCCTAGCCGAGTGGGTTTGGGTCTAGCGGAGTGGGTTATGGTCTAGTGGAGTGGGTTTGGGTCTAGCCGACTGGGTTTGGGTCTAGCCGAATGGGTTTGGGTCTACCCGAGTGCGTTTGGGTCTAGCCGAGTGGGTTTGGGTCTAGCCGAATGGGTTTGGGTCTAGCCGAGTGGGTTTGGGTGTAGCCGAGTGGGTTTGGGTCTAGCGGAGTGGGTTTGGTTGTAGCCGAGTGGGTTTGGGTCTAGCCGAGTGGGTTTGGGTCTAGCCGAGTGGGTTTGGGTCTAGCCGAGTGGGTTTGGGTCTAGCGGAGTGTGTTTGGGTGTAGCCGCGAGGGTTTGGGTGTAGTCGAGTGGGTTTGGGTCTAGCAGAGTGGGTTTGGGTCTAGCCGACTGGGTTTGGGACTAGCCAAGTGGGTTTTGGTCTAGCCGAGTGGGTTTGGGTCTAGCCGAGTGCGTTTATGTCTAGCCGAGTGGGTTTGGGTCTAGCGGAGTAGGTTTCAGTGTAGCCGAGTGGGTTTGGGTGTAGCCGAGTGGGTTTGGGTCTGGACGAGTGGGTTTGTGTCTAGCCGAGTGGGTTTGGGTCTAGCCGAGTGGGTTTACGTCTAACCGAGTGGGTTTGGGTCTAGCGGAGTGGGTTTGGGTGTAGCCGAGTGGGTTTGGGTGTAGCCGAGTGGGTTTGGGTCTGGACGAGTGGGTTTGGGTCTAGCCGAGTGGGTTTGGGTCTAGCCGAGTGGGTTTGGGTCTAGCCGAGTGGGTTTGGGCCTAGCCGCGTGGGTTTGGGTCTAGCGGTGTGGGTTTGGGTCTAGCGGAGTGGGTTTGGGTCTAGCAGAGTGGGTTTGGGCCTAGCCGATTGGGTTTGGGTCTAGCCGAGTGGGTTTGGGTCTAGCCGAGTGGGTTTGGGTCTGGCCGAGTGGGTTTGGGTCCAGCCGAGTGGGTTTGGGTCTAGCCGTGTGGGTTTGGGTCTAGCCGATTGGGTTTGGGTCTAGCCATGTGGGTTTGGGTCTAGCTGAGTGGGTTAGGGTCTAGCGGAGTGGGTTTGGGTGTAGCCGCGTGGGTTTGGGTGTAGCCGAGTGGGTTTGGGACTAGCCGAGTGGGTTTGGGTCTAGCCGAGTGGGTTTGGGTCTAGCCGAGTGGGTTTATGTCTAGCCGCGTGGGTTTCGGTCTAGCGGAGTGGGTATCGGTGTAGCCGAGTGGGTTTGGGTGTAGCCGAGTGAGTTTTGGTCTGGACGAGTGGGTTTGGGTTTAGCCGAGTGGGTTTGGGTCTAGCCGAGTGGGTTTGGGTCTAGCCTAGTGGGTTTGGGTCTAGCCAAGTGGGTTTGGGTCTAGCGGAGTGGGTGTGGGTCTAGCCAAGTGGGTTTGGGTCTAGCCGAGTGGGTTTGGGTCTAGCGGAGTGGGTTTGGGTCTAGCGGAGTGGGATTGGGTCTAGCCGAGTGGGTTTGGGTCTAGCCGAATGGGTTTGGGTCTACCCGAGTGCGTTTGGGTCTAGCCGAGTGGGCTTGGGTCTAGCCGAATGGGTTTGGGTCTAGCCGAGTGGGTTTGGGTGTAGCCGAGTGGGTTTGGGTTTAGCGGAGTGGGTTTGGGTGTAGCCGAGTGGGTTTGGGTCTAGCCGAGTGGGTTTGGGTCTAGCCGAGTGGGTTTGGGTCTAGCCGAGTGGGTTTGGGTCTAGCCGAGTGGGTTTGGGTCTAGCCGAGTGGGTTTGGGTCTAGCCGAGTGGGTTTGCGTCCAGACGAGTGGGTTTGGGTCTAGCCGACTGGGTTTGGGTCTAGCCGAGTGGGTTTGGGTCTAGCCGAGTGGGTTTGCGTCTAGCCGAGTGGGTTTGGGTCTAGCCGAGTGGGTTTGGGTCTAGCCAAGTGGGTTTGGGTCTAGCCGAGTGGGTTTGGGTCTAGCCGAGTTAGTTTGGGTGTAGCCGAGTGGGTTTGGGTCTAGCCGAGCGGGTTTGGGTCTAGCCGAGTTGGTTTGGGTCTAGCCGAGTGGGTTTGGGTCTAGCCGAGTGGGTTTGGGTCAAGCCGAGTGGGTTTGGGTCAAGCGGAGTTGGTATGGGTCTAGCGGAGTGGGTTTGGGTCTAGCGGAGTGGGTTTGGATGTAGCCGAGTGGGTTTGGGTCTAGCCGAGTGGGTTTGGGTCTACCCGAGTGGGTTTTGCGTCTAGCCGAGTGGGTTTGGGTCTAGCCGAGTGGGTGTGGGTCTAGCCGTGTGGGCTTGGGTCTAGCCAAGTGGGTTTGGGTCTAGCCGAGTGGGTTTGGGTCTATCCGAGTGGGTTTGCGTCTAGCCGAGTGGGTTTGGGTCTAGCTGAGTGGGTTTGGGTCTAGACGAGTGGGTTTGGGTCTAGCCGATTGGGTTTGGGTCTATCCATGTGGGTTTGGGTCTAGCCGAGTGTGTTAGGGTCTAGCGGGGTGGGTTTGGGTGTAGCCGCGTGGGTTTGGGTGTAGCCGAGTGGGTTTGGGTCTAGCCGAGTGGGTTTGGGTCTAGCCGTGTGAGTTTGGGTCTAGCCGAGTGGGTTTGGGTCTAGCGGAGTGGGTTTGGGTGTAGCCGAGTGGGTTTGGGTCTAGCCGAGTGGGTTTGGGTCTAGCCGACTGGGTTTGGGTCTAGCCGAGTGGGTTTGGGTCTAGCCGAGTGGGTTTGGGTCTAGCCGAGTGGGTTTGGGTCTAGCTGAGTGGGTTTGGGTCTAGCGGAGTTGGTTTCGGTCTAGCCGAGTGGGTTTGGGTCTAGCCGAGTGGGTTTGGGTCTAGCCGAGTGGGTTTGGGTCTAGCTGAGTGGGTTTGGGTCTAGCCGAGTTAGTTTGGGTGTAGCCGAGTGGGTTTAGGTCTAGCCCAGCAGGTTTGGGTCTAGCCGAGTGGGTTTGGGTCTAGCCAAGTTGGTTTGGGTCTAGCCGAGTGGGTTTGGGTCTAGCCGAGTGGGTTTGGGTCAAGCGGAGTTGGTATGGGTCTAGCGGAGTGGGTTTGGGTCTAGCGGAGTGGGTTTGGGTGTAGCCGAGTGGGTTTGGGTCTAGCCGAAAGGGTTTGGGTCTAGCCGAGTGGGTTTGGGTCTAGCCGAGTGGGTTTGGGTCTAGCCGAGTGGGTGTGGGTCTAGCCAAGTGGGTTTGGGTCTAGCCGAGTGGGTATGGGTGTAGCCGAGTGGGTTTGGGTCTAGCAGAGTGGGTATGGGTGTAGCCGAGTGGGTTTGGGTCTAGCCGAGTGGGTTTGGGTCTAGCGGAGTGGGTTTGGGTGTAGCCGAGTGGGTTTGGGTCTAGCCGAGTTGGTTTGGGTCTAGCCGACTGGGTTTGGGTCTAGCGGAGTGGATTTGGGTCTAGCCGAGTGGGTTTGGGTCTAGCCGAGTGGGTTTACGTCTAGCCGAGTGGGTTTGAGTCTAGCCGAGTTGGTTTGGGTGTAGCCGAGTGGGTTTGGGTGTAGCCGAGTGGGTTTGGGTCTGGACGAGTGGGTTTGGGTCTAGCCGAGTGGGTTTGGGTCTAGCCGAGTGGGTTTGGGTCTAGCCGAGTGGGTTTGGGTGTAGCCGAGTGGGTTTGGGTCTAGCGGAGTGGGTTTGGGTGTAGCCGAGTGGGTTTGGGTCTAGCCGAGTGGGTTTGGGTCTAGCCGAGTGGGTTTGGGTCTAGCCGAGTGGGTTTGGGTCTAGCCGAGTGGGTTAGGGTCTAGCGGAGTGGGTTTGGGTGTAGCCGCGTGGGTTTGGATGTTGCCAAGTGGGTTTGGGTCTAGCCGAGTGGGTTTGGGTCTAGCCGAGTGGGTTTGGGTCTAGCCGAGTGGGTTTGGGTCTAGCGGAGTGGGTTTGGGTGTAGCCGAGTGGGTTTGGGTCTCGCCGAATTGGTTTGGGTCTAGCCGACTGGGTTTGGGTCTAGCCGAGTGGGTTTGGGTCTAGCCGAGTGGGTTTGGGTCTAGCCGAGTGGGTTTACGTCTAGCCGAGTGGGTTTGAGTCTAGCCGAGTTGGTTTGGGTGTAGCCGAGTGGGTTTGGGTGTAGCCGAGTGGGTTTGGGTCTGGACGAGTGGGTTTGGGCTTAGCCGATTGGGTTTGGGTCTAGCCGAGTGGGTTTGGGTCTAGCGGAGTGGGATTGGGTCTAGCCGAGTGGGTTTGGGTCTAGCCGAGTGGGTTTGGGACTAGCCGAGTGGGTTTGGGTCTAGCCGAGTGGGTTTGGGTCTAGCTGAATGGGTTTGGGTCTAGCCGAGTGGGTTTGGGTCTAGCCGAGTGGGTTTGGGTCTAGCCGAAAGGGTTTGGGTCTAGCCGAGTGGGTTTGGGTCTAGCCGAGTGGGTTTGGGTCTAGCCGAGTGGGTGTGGGTCTAGCGGAGTGGGTTTGGGCTTAGCCGATTGGGTTTGGGTCTAGCCGAGTGGGTTTGGGTCTAGCGGAGTGGGATTGGGTCTAGCCGAGTGGGTTTGGGTCTAGCCGAGTGGGTTTGGGTCTAGCTGAATGGGTTTGGGTCTAGCCGAGTGGTTTTGGGTCTAGCCGAGTGGGTTTGGGTCTAGCCGAAAGGGTTTGGGTCTAGCCGAGTGGGTTTGTGTCTAGCCGAGTGGGTTTGGGTCTAGCCGAGTGGGTGTGGGTCTAGCCAAGTGGGTTTGGGTCTAGCCGAGTGGGTTTGGTTCTAGCCGAGTGGGTTTGGGCCTAGCCGAGTGGGTTTGGGTCTAGCGGAGTGGGTTATGGTCTAGTGGAGTGGGTTTGGGTCTAGCCGACTGGGTTTGGGTCTAGCCGAATGGGTTTGGGTCTACCCGAGTGCGTTTGGGTCTAGCCGAGTGGGTTTGGGTCTAGCCGAATGGGTTTGGGTCTAGCCGAGTGGGTTTGGGTGTAGCCGAGTGGGTTTGGGTCTAGCGGAGTGGGTTTGGTTGTAGCCGAGTGGGTTTGGGTCTAGCCGAGTGGGTTTGGGTCTAGCCGAGTGGGTTTGGGTCTAGCCGAGTGGGTTTGGGTCTAGCGGAGTGTGTTTGGGTGTAGCCGCGAGGGTTTGGGTGTAGTCGAGTGGGTTTGGGTCTAGCAGAGTGGGTTTGGGTCTAGCCGACTGGGTTTGGGACTAGCCAAGTGGGTTTTGGTCTAGCCGAGTGGGTTTGGGTCTAGCCGAGTGCGTTTATGTCTAGCCGAGTGGGTTTGGGTCTAGCGGAGTAGGTTTCAGTGTAGCCGAGTGGGTTTGGGTGTAGCCGAGTGGGTTTGGGTCTGGACGAGTGGGTTTGTGTCTAGCCGAGTGGGTTTGGGTCTAGCCGAGTGGGTTTACGTCTAACCGAGTGGGTTTGGGTCTAGCGGAGTGGGTTTGGGTGTAGCCGAGTGGGTTTGGGTGTAGCCGAGTGGGTTTGGGTCTGGACGAGTGGGTTTGGGTCTAGCCGAGTGGGTTTGGGTCTAGCCGAGTGGGTTTGGGTCTAGCCGAGTGGGTTTGGGCCTAGCCGCGTGGGTTTGGGTCTAGCGGTGTGGGTTTGGGTCTAGCGGAGTGGGTTTGGGTCTAGCAGAGTGGGTTTGGGCCTAGCCGATTGGGTTTGGGTCTAGCCGAGTGGGTTTGGGTCTAGCCGAGTGGGTTTGGGTCTGGCCGAGTGGGTTTGGGTCCAGCCGAGTGGGTTTGGGTCTAGCCGTGTGGGTTTGGGTCTAGCCGATTGGGTTTGGGTCTAGCCATGTGGGTTTGGGTCTAGCTGAGTGGGTTAGGGTCTAGCGGAGTGGGTTTGGGTGTAGCCGCGTGGGTTTGGGTGTAGCCGAGTGGGTTTGGGACTAGCCGAGTGGGTTTGGGTCTAGCCGAGTGGGTTTGGGTCTAGCCGAGTGGGTTTATGTCTAGCCGCGTGGGTTTCGGTCTAGCGGAGTGGGTATCGGTGTAGCCGAGTGGGTTTGGGTGTAGCCGAGTGAGTTTTGGTCTGGACGAGTGGGTTTGGGTTTAGCCGAGTGGGTTTGGGTCTAGCCGAGTGGGTTTGGGTCTAGCCTAGTGGGTTTGGGTCTAGCCAAGTGGGTTTGGGTCTAGCGGAGTGGGTGTGGGTCTAGCCAATTGGGTTTGGGTCTAGCCGAGTGGGTTTGGGTCTAGCGGAGTGGGTTTGGGTCTAGCGGAGTGGGATTGGGTCTAGCCGAGTGGGTTTGGGTCTAGCCGAGTGGGTTTGGGACTAGCCGATTGGGTTTGGGTCTAGCCGAGTGGGTTTGGGTCTAGCTGAATGGGTTTGGGTCTAGCCGAGTGGGTTTGGGTCTAGCCGAGTGGGTTTATGTCTAGCCGAGTGGGTTTGGGTCTAGCGGAGTAGGTTTCGGTGTAGCCGAGTGGGTTTGGGTGTAGCTGAGTGGGTTTGGGTCTGGACGAGTGGGTTTGGGTCTAGCCGAGTGGGTTTGGGTCTAGCCGAGTGGGTTTACGTCTAACCGAGTGGGTTTGGGTCTAGCGGAGTGGTTTTGGGTGTAGCCGAGTGGGTTTGGGTGTAGCCGAGTGGGTTTGGGTCTGGACGAGTGGGTTTGGGTCTAGCCGAGTGGGTTTGGGTCTAGCCGAGTGGGTTTGGGTCTAGCCGAGTGGGTTTGGGCCTAGCCGCGTGGGTTTGGGTCTAGCGGTGTGGGTTTGGGTCTAGCGGAGTGGGTTTGGGTCTAGCAGAGTGGGTTTGGGCCTAGCCGATTGGGTTTGGGTCTAGCCGAGTGGGTTTGGGTCTAGCTGAGTGGGTTTGGGTGTGGCCGAGTGGGTTTGGGTCCAGCCGAGTGGGTTTGGGTCTAGCCGTGTGGGTTTGGGTCTAGCCGATTGGGTTTGGGTCCAGCCATGTGGGTTTGCGTCTAGCCGAGTGGGTTTGCGTCTAGCCGAGTGGGTTAGGGTCTAGCAGAGTGGGTTTGGGTGTAGCCGCGTGGGTTTGGGTGTAGCCGAGTGGGTTTGGGTCTAGCCGAGTGGGTTTGGGTGTAGCCGAGTGGGTTTGGGTCTAGCCGAGTAGGTTTGGGTCTAGCCGAGTGGGTTTGGGTCTAGCCGAGTGGGTTTGGGTCTAGCCGAGTGGGTTAGGGTCTAGCGGAGTGGGTTTGGGTGTAGCCGCGAGGGTTTGGGTGTAGCCGAGTGGGTTTGGTTCTAGCCGAGTGGGTTTGGGTCTAGCCGAGTGGGTTTGGGTCTAGCCGAGTGGGTTTGGGTCTAGCGGAGTGGGTTTGGGTGTAGCCGAGTGGGTTTGGGTCTAGCCGAGTGGGTTTGGGTCTAGCCGACTGGGTTTGGGACTAGCCGAGTGGGTTTTGGTCTAGCCGAGTGGGTTTGGGTCTAGCCGAGTGGGTTTATGTCTAGCCGAGTGGGTTTGGGTCTAGCGGAGTAGGTTTCGGTGTAGCCGAGTGGGTTTGGGTGTAGCCGAGTGGGTTTGGGTCTGGACGAGTGGGTTTGGGTCTAGCCGAGTGGGTTTGGGTCTAGCCGAGTGGGTTTACGTCTAACGGAGTGGGTTTGGGTCTAGCGGAGTGGTTTTGGGTGTAGCCGAGTGGGTTTGGGTGTAGCCGAGTGGGTTTGGGTCTGGACGAGTGGGTTTGGGTCTAGCCGAGTGGGTTTGGGTCTAGCCGAGTGGGTTTGGGTCTAGCCGAGTGGGTTTGGGCCTAGCCGCGTGGGTTTGGGTCTAGCGGTGTGGGTTTGGGTCTAGCGGAGTGGGTTTGGGTCTAGCAGAGTGGGTTTGGGCCTAGCCGATTGGGTTTGGGTCTAGCCGAGTGGGTTTGGGTCTAGCTGAGTGGGTTTGGGTGTGGCCGAGTGGGTTTGGGTCCAGCCGAGTGGGTTTGGGTCTAGCCGTGTGGGTTTGGGTCTAGCCGATTGGGTTTGGGTCTAGCCATGTGGGTTTGCGTCTAGCCGAGTGGGTTTGCGTCTAGCCGAGTGGGTTAGGGTCTAGCAGAGTGGGTTTGGGTGTAGCCGCGTGGGTTTGGGTGTAGCCGAGTGGGTTTGGGTCTAGCCGAGTGGGTTTGGGTGTAGCCGAGTGGGTTTGGGTCTAGCCGAGTGGGTTTGGGTCTAGCGGAGTGGGTTTGGGTGTAGCTGAGTGGGTTTGGGTCTAGCCGAGTGGGTTTGGGTCTAGCCGACTGGGTTTGGGACTAGCCGAGTGGGTTTGGGTCTAGCCGAGTGGGTTTGGGTCTAGCCGAGTGGGTTTATGTCTAGCCGCGTGGGTTTGGGTTTGGCGGAGTGGGTATCGGTGTAGCCGAGTGGGTTTGGGTGTAGCCGAGTGGGTTTTGGTCTGGACGAGTGGGTTTGGGTTTAGCCGAGTGGGTTTGGGTCTAGCCGAGTGGGTTTGGGTCTAGCCTAGTGGGTTTGGGTCTAGCCGAGTGGGTTTGGGTCTAGCCGAGTGGGTTTGGGTCTAGCCGAGTGGGTTTGGGCCTAGCCGCGTGGGTTTGGGTCTAGCGGTGTGGGTTTGGGTCTAGCGGAGTGGGTTTGGGTCTAGCAGAGTGGGTTTGGGCCTAGCCGATTGGGTTTGGGTCTAGCCGAGTGGGTTTGGGTCTAGCTGAGTGGGTTTGGGTGTGGCCGAGTGGGTTTGGGTCCAGCCGAGTGGGTTTGGGTCTAGCCGTGTGGGTTTGGGTCTAGCCGATTGGGTTTGGGTCTAGCCATGTGGGTTTGCGTCTAGCCGAGTGGGTTTGCGTCTAGCCGAGTGGGTTAGGGTCTAGAAGAGTGGGTTTGGGTGTAGCCGCGTGGGTTTGGGTGTAGCCGAGTGGGTTTGGGTCTAGCCGAGTGGGTTTGGGTGTAGCCGAGTGGGTTTGGGTCTAGCCGAGTGGGTTTGGGTCTAGCCGAGTGGGTTTGGGTCTAGCCGAGTGGGTTTGGGTCTAGCCGAGTGGGTTAGGGTCTAGCGGAGTGGGTTTGGGTGTAGCCGCGAGGGTTTGGGTGTAGCCGAGTGGGTTTGGTTCTAGCCGAGTGGGTTTGGGTCTAGCCGAGTGGGTTTGGGTCTAGCCGAGTGGGTTTGGGTCTAGCGGAGTGGGTTTGGGTGTAGCCGAGTGGGTTTGGGTCTAGCCGAGTGGGTTTGGGTCTAGCCGAATGGGTTTGGGACTAGCCGAGTGGGTTTTGGTCTAGCCGAGTGGGTTTGGGTCTAGCCGAGTGGGTTTATGTCTAGCCGAGTGGGTTTGGGTCTAGCGGAGTAGGTTTCGGTGTAGCCGAGTGGGTTTGGGTGTAGCCGAGTGGGTTTGGGTCTGGACGAGTGGGTTTGGGTCTAGCCGAGTGGGTTTGGGTCTAGCCGAGTGGGTTTACGTCTAACGGAGTGGGTTTGGGTCTAGCGGAGTGGTTTTGGGTGTAGCCGAGTGGGTTTGGGTGTAGCCGAGTGGGTTTGGGTCTGGACGAGTGGGTTTGGGTCTAGCCGAGTGGGTTTGGGTCTAGCGGAGTGGGTTTGGGTCTAGCCGAGTGGGTTTGGGTCTAGCGGAGTGGGTTTGGGTGTAGCCGAGTGGGTTTGGGTCTAGCCGAGTTGGTTTGGGTCTAGCCGACTGGGTTTGGGTCTAGCCGAGTGGGTTTGGGTCTAGCCGAGTGGGTTTGGGTCTAGCTGAGTGGGTTTGGGTGTGGCCGAGTGGGTTTGGGTCCAGCCGAGTGGGTTTGGGTCTAGCCGTGTGGGTTTGGGTCTAGCCGATTGGGTTTGGGTCTAGCCATGTGGGTTTGCGTCTAGCCGAGTGGGTTTGCGTCTAGCCGAGTGGGTTAGGGTCTAGCAGAGTGGGTTTGGGTGTAGCCGCGTGGGTTTGGGTGTAGCCGAGTGGGTTTGGGTCTAGCCGAGTGGGTTTGGGTGTAGCCGAGTGGGTTTGGGTCTAGCCGAGTGGGTTTGGGTCTAGCGGAGTGGGTTTGGGTGTAGCTGAGTGGGTTTGGGTCTAGCCGAGTGGGTTTGGGTCTAGCCGACTGGGTTTGGGACTAGCCGAGTGGGTTTGGGTCTAGCCGAGTGGGTTTGGGTCTAGCCGAGTGGGTTTATGTCTAGCCGCGTGGGTTTGGGTCTAGCGGAGTGGGTATCGGTGTAGCCGAGTGGGTTTGGGTGTAGCCGAGTGGGTTTTGGTCTGGACGAGTGGGTTTGGGTTTAGCCGAGTGGGTTTGGGTCTAGCCGAGTGGGTTTGGGTCTAGCCTAGTGGGTTTGGGTCTAGCCAAGTGGGTTTGGGTCTAGCGGAGTGGGTTTGGGTCTAGCGGAGTGGGTTTGGGTCTAGCGGAGTGGGTTTGGGTCTAGCCGAGTGGGTTTGGTTCTAACCGAGTGGGTTTGTGTCTAGCGGAGTGGGTTTGGGTCTAGCGGAGTGGGATTGGGTCTAGCCGAGTGGGTTTGGGTCTTGCCGAGTGGGTTTGGGACTAGCCGAGTGGGTTTGGGTCTAGCCGAGTGGGTTTGGGTCCAGCTGAATGGGTTTGTGTCTAGCAATGTGGGTTTGGGTCTAGACGAGTGGGTTTGGGTCTAGCCGAAAGGGTTTGGGTCTAGCCGAGTGGGTTTGGGTCTAGCCGAGTGGGTTTGGGTCTAGCCGAGTGGGCGTGGGTCTAGCCAAGTGGGTTTGGGTCTAGCCGAGTGGGTTTGGGTGTAGCCGAGTGGGTTTGGGTCTGGCCGAGTGGGTTTGGGTCCTGCCGAGTGGGTTTGGGTCTAGCCGTGTTGGTTTGGGTCTAGCCGATTGGGTTTGGGTCTAGCCATGTGGGTTTGCGTCTAGCCGAGTGGGTTTGCGTCTAGCCGAGTGGGTTAGGGTCTAGCAGAGTGGGTTTGGGTGTAGCCGCGTGGGTTTGGGTGTAGCCGAGTGGGTTTGGGTCTAGCCGAGTGGGTTTGGGTGTAGCCGAGTGGGTTTGGGTCTAGCCGAGTGGGTTTGGGTCTAGCGGAGTGGGTTTGGGTGTAGCTGAGTGGGTTTGGGTCTAGCCGAGTGGGTTTGGGTCTAGCCGACTGGGTTTGGGTCCAGCGGAGTGGGTTTGGGTCTAGCCGAGTGGGTTTGGTTCTAACCGAGTGGGTTTGTGTCTAGCGGAGTGGGTTTGGGTCTACCGGAGTGGGATTGGGTCTAGCCGAGTGGGTTTGGGTCTTGCCGAGTGGGTTTGGGACCAGCCGAGTGGGTTTGGGTCGAGCCGAGTGGGTTTGGGTCCAGCTGAATGGGTTTGGGTCTAGCCGGGTGGGTTTGGGTCTAGCCGAGTGGGTTTGGGTCTAGCCGAAAGGGTTAGGGTCTAGCCGAGTGGGTTTGGGTCTGGCCGAGTGGGTTTGGGTCTAGCCGAGTGGGCGTGGGTCTAGCCAAGTGGGTTTGGGTCTAGCCGAGTGGGTTTGGGTGTAGCCGAGTGGGTTTGGGTCTAGCGGAGTGGGTATGGGTGTAGCCGAGTGGGTTTGGGTCCAGCCGAGTGGGTTTGGGTCTAGCCGAGTGGGTTTGGGTCTAGCGGAGTGGGTTTGGGTCTAGCCGAGTGGGTTTGGGTCTAGCGGAGTGGGTTTGGGTGTAGCCGAGTGGGTTTGGGTCTAGCTGAGTTGGTTTGGGTCTAGCCGACTGGGTTTGGGTCTAGCCGAGTGGGTTTGGGTCTAGCCGAGTGGGTTTACGTCTAGCCGAGTGGGTTTGAGTCTAGCCGAGTTGGTTTGGGTGTAGCCGAGTGGGTTTGGGTGTAGCCGAGTGGGTTTGGGTCTGGACGAGTGGGTTTGGGTCTAGCCGAGTGGGTTTGGGTCTAGCCGAGTGGGTTTGGGTCTAGCCGAGTGGGTTTGGGTGTAGCCGAGTGGGTTTGGGTCTAGCGGAGTGGGTTTGGGTGCAGCCGAGTGGGTTTGGGTCTAGCCTGGTGGGTTTGGGTCTAGCCGAGTGGGTTTGGGTCTAGCCGAGTGGGTTTGGGTCTAGCCGAGTGGGTTAGGGTCTAGCGGAGTGGGTTTGGGTGTAGCCGCGTGGGTTTGGATGTAGCCAAGTGGGTTTGGGTCTAGCCGAGTGGGTTTGGGTCTAGCCGAGTGGGTTTGGGTCTAGCCGAGTGGGTTTGGGTCTAGCGGAGTGGGTTTGGGTGTAGCCGAGTGGGTTTGGGTCTAGCCGAATTGGTTTGGGTCTAGCCGACTGGGTTTGGGTCTAGCCGAGTGGGTTTGGGTCAAGCCGAGTGGGTTTGGGTCTAGCCGAGTGGGTTTACGTCTAGCCGAGTGGGTTTGAGTCTAGCCGAAAGGGTTTGGGTCTCGCCGAGTGGGTTTGGGTCTAGCGTAGTGGGTTTGGGTCTAGTCGAGTGGGCGTGGGTCTAGCCAAGTGGGTTTGGGTCTAGCCGAGTGGGTTTGTGTGTAGCCGAGTGGGTTTGGGTCTAGCCGAGTGGGCTTGGGTCTAGCCGAGTGGGTTTGGGTCTAGCGGAGTGGGTTTGGGTGTAGCCGAGTGGGTTTGGGTCTGGCCGAGTGGGTTTGGGTCCAGCCGAGTGGGTTTGGGTCTAGCCGTGTGGGTTTGGGTCTAGCCGATTGGGTTTGGGTCTAGCCATGTGGGTTTGCGTCTAGCCGAGTGGGTTTGCGTCTAGCCGAGTGGGTTAGGGTCTAGCAGAGTGGGTTTGGGTGTAACCGCGTGGGTTTGGGTGTAGCCGAGTGGGTTTGGGTCTAGCCGAGTGGGTTTGGGTGTAGCCGAGTGGGTTTGGGTCTAGCCGAGTGGGTTTGGGTCTAGCGGAGTGGGTTTGGGTGTAGCTGAGTGGGTTTGGGTCTAGCCGAGTGGGTTTGGGTCTAGCCGACTGGGTTTGGGACTAGCCGAGTGGGTTTGGGTCTAGCCGAGTGGGTTTGGGTCTAGCCGAGTGGGTTTATGTCTAGCCGCGTGGGTTTGGGTCTAGCGGAGTGGGTATCGGTGTAGCCGAGTGGGTTTGGGTGTAGCCGAGTGGGTTTTGGTCTGGACGAGTGGGTTTGGGTTTAGCCGAGTGGGTTTGGGTCTAGCCGAGTGGGTTTGGGTCTAGCCTAGTGGGTTTGGGTATAGCCAAGTGGGTTTGGGTCTAGCGGAGTGGGTTTGGGTCTAGCGGAGTGGGTTTGGGTCTAGCGGAGTGGGTTTGGGTCTAGCCGAGTGGGTTTGGTTCTAACCGAGTGGGTTTGTGTCTAGCGGAGTGGGTTTGGGTCTAGCGGAGTGGGATTGGGTCTAGCCGAGTGGGTTTGGGTCTTGACGAGTGGGTTTGGGACTAGCCGAGTGGGTTTGGGTCGAGCCGAGTGGGTTTGGGTCCAGCTGAATGGGTTTGGGTCTAGCCGGGTGGGTTTGGGTCTAGCCGAGTGGGTTTGGGTCTAGCCGAAAGGGTTTGGGTCTAGCCGATTGGGTTTGGGTCTAGCCGAGTGGGTTTGGGTCTAGCCGAGTGGGCGTGGGTCTAGCCAAGTGGGTTTGGGTCTAGCCGAGTGGGTTTGGGTGTAGCCGAGTGGGTTTGGGTCTAGCGGAGTGGGTATGGGTGTAGCCGAGTGGGTTTGGGTCTAGCCGAGTGGGTTTGGGTCTAGCCGAGTGTGTTTGGGTCTAGCCGAGTGGGTTTGGGTCTAGCCGAGTGGGTTTACGTCTAGCCGAGTGGGTTTGAGTCTAGCCGAGTTGGTTTGGGTGTAGCCGAGTGGGTTTGGGTGTAGCCGAGTGGGTTTGGGTCTGGACGAGTGGGTTTGGGTCTAGCCGAGTGGGTTTGGGTCTAGCCGAGTGGGTTTGGGTCTAGCCGAGTGGGTTTGGGTGTAGCCGAGTGGGTTTGGGTCTAGCGGAGTGGGTTTGGGTGCAGCCGAGTGGGTTTGGGTCTAGCCGGGTGGGTTTGGGTCTAGCCGAGTGGGTTTGGGTCTAGCCGAGTGGGTTTGGGTCTAGCCGAGTGGGTTAGGGTCTAGCGGAGTGGGTTTGGGTGTAGCCGCGTGGGTTTGGATGTAGCCAAGTGGGTTTGGGTCTAGCCGAGTGGGTTTGGGTCTAGCCGAGTGGGTTTGGGTCTAGCCGAGTGGGTTTGGGTCTAGCGGAGTGGGTTTGGGTGTAGCCGAGTGGGTTTGGGTCTAGCCGAATTGGTTTGGGTCTAGCCGACTGGGTTTGGGTCTAGCCGAGTGGGTTTGGGTCTAGCCGAGTGGGTTTGGGTCTAGCCGAGTGGGTTTACGTCTAGCCGAGTGGGTTTGAGTCTAGCCGAGTTGGTTTGGGTGTAGCCGAGTGGGTTTGGGTGTAGCCGAGTGGGTTTGGGTCTGGACGAGTGGGTTTGGGTCTAGCCGAGTGGGTTTGGGTCTAGCTGAGTGGGTTTGGGTCTAGCCGAGTGGGTTTGGGTCTAGCCGAGTGGGTTTGGGCCTAGCCGCGTGGGTTTGGGTCTAGCGGAGTGGGTTTGGGTCTAGCGGAGTGGGTTTGGGTCTAGCCGAGTGGGCTTGGGCCTAGCCGATTGGGTTTGGGTCTAGCCGAGTGGGTTTGGGTCTAGCCGAGTGGGTTTGGGTCTAGCCGAGTGGCTTTGGGTCCAGCCGAGTGGGTTTGGGTCTAGCCGTGTGGGTTTGGGTCTAGCCGATTGGGTTTGGGTCTGGCCATGTGGGTTTGGGTCTAGCCGAGTGGGTTAGGGTCTAGCGGAGTGGGTTTGGGTGTAGCCCCGTGGGTTTGGGTGTAGCCGAGTGGGTTTGCGTCTAGCCGAGTTGGTTTGGGTCTAGCCGAGTGGGTTTGGGTCTAGCCGAGTGGGTTTGGGTCTAGCGGAGTGGGTTTGGGTGTAGCCGAGTGGGTTTGGGTCTAGCCGAGTGGGTTTGGGTCTAGCCGACTGGGTTTGGGACTAGCCGAGTGGCTTTGGGTCCAGCCGAGTGGGTTTGGGTCTAGCCGTGTGGGTTTGGGTCTAGCCGATTGGGTTTGTGTCTGGCCATGTGGGTTTGGGTCTAGCCGAGTGGGTTAGGGTCTAGCGGAGTGGGTTTGGGTGTAGCCCCGTGGGTTTGGGTGTAGCCGAGTGGGTTTACGTCTAGCCGAGTGGGTTTGAGTCTAGCCGAGTTGGTTTGGGTGTAGCCGAGTGGGTTTGGGTGTAGCCGAGTGGGTTTGGGTCTGGACGAGTGGGTTTGGGTCTAGCCGAGTGGGTTTGGGTCTAGCCGAGTGGGTTTGGGTCTAGCCGAGTGGGTTTGGGTCTAGCCGAGTGGGTTTGGGTGTAGCCGAGTGGGTTTGGGTCTAGCGGAGTGGGTTTGGGTGTAGCCGAGTGGGTTTGGGTCTAGCCGAGTGGGTTTGGGTCTAGCCGAGTGGGTTTGGGTCTAGCCGAGTGGGTTTGGGTCTAGCCGAGTAGGTTAGGGTCTAGCCGAGTGTGTTTGGGTCTAGCCGAGTGGGTTTACGTCTAGCCGAGTGGGTTTGGTTCTAACCGAGTGGGTTTGTGTCTAGCGGAGTGGGTTTGGGTCTAGCGGAGTGGGATTGGGTCTAGCCGAGTGGGTTTGGGTCTTGCCGAGTGGGTTTGGGACTAGCCGAGTGGGTTTGGGTCTAGCCGAGTGGGTTTGGGTCCAGCTGAATGGGTTTGTGTCTAGCAGGGTGGGTTTGGGTCTAGACGAGTGGGTTTGGGTCTAGCCGAAAGGGTTTGGGTCTAGCCGAGTGGGTTTGGGTCTAGCCGAGTGGGTTTGGGTCTAGCCGAGTGGGCGTGGGTCTAGCCAAGTGGGTTTGGGTCTAGCCGAGTGGGTTTGGGTGTAGCCGAGTGGGTTTGGGTCTGGCCGAGTGGGTTTGGGTCCAGCCGAGTGGGTTTGGGTCTAGCCGTGTTGGTTTGGGTCTAGCCGATTGGGTTTGGGTCTAGCCATGTGGGTTTGCGTCTAGCCGAGTGGGTTTGCGTCTAGCCGAGTGGGTTAGGGTCTAGCAGAGTGGGTTTGGGTGTAGCCGCGTGGGTTTGGGTGTAGCCGAGTGGGTTTGGGTCTAGCCGAGTGGGTTTGGGTGTAGCCGAGTGGGTTTGGGTCTAGCCGAGTGGGTTTGGGTCTAGCGGAGTGGGTTTGGGTGTAGCTGAGTGGGTTTGGGTCTAGCCGAGTGGGTTTGGGTCTAGCCGACTGGGTTTGGGTCCAGCGGAGTGGGTTTGGGTCTAGCCGAGTGGGTTTGGTTCTAACCGAGTGGGTTTGTGTCTAGCGGAGTGGGTTTGGGTCTAGCGGAGTGGGATTGGGTCTAGCCGAGTGGGTTTGGGTCTTGCCGAGTGGGTTTGGGACCAGCCGAGTGGGTTTGGGTCGAGCCGAGTGGGTTTGGTTCCAGCTGAATGGGTTTGGGTCTAGCCGGGTGGGTTTGGGTCTAGCCGAGTGGGTTTGGGTCTAGCCGAAAGGGTTAGGGTCTAGCCGAGTGGGTTTGGGTCTGGCCGAGTGGGTTTGGGTCTAGCCGAGTGGGCGTGGGTCTAGCCAAGTGGGTTTGGGTCTAGCCGAGTGGGTTTGGGTGTAGCCGAGTGGGTTTGGGTCTAGCGGAGTGGGTATGGGTGTAGCCGAGTGGGTTTGGGTCCAGCCGAGTGGGTTTGGGTCTAGCCGAGTGGGTTTGGGTCTAGCGGAGTGGGTTTGGGTCTAGCCGAGTGGGTTTGGGTCTAGCGGAGTGGGTTTGGGTGTAGCCGAGTGGGTTTGGGTCTAGCCGAGTTGGTTTGGGTCTAGCCGACTGGGTTTGGGTCTAGCCGAGTGGGTTTGGGTCTAGCCGAGTGGGTTTGGGTCTAGCCGAGTGGGTTTACGTCTAGCCGAGTGGGTTTGAGTCTAGCCGAGTTGGTTTGGGTGTAGCCGAGTGGGTTTGGGTGTAGCCGAGTGGGTTTGGGTCTGGACGAGTGGGTTTGGGTCTAGCCGAGTGGGTTTGGGTCTAGCCGAGTGGGTTTGGGTCTAGCCGAGTGGGTTTGGGTGTAGCCGAGTGGGTTTGGGTCTAGCGGAGTGGGTTTGGGTGCAGCCGAGTGGGTTTGGGTCTAGCCGGGTGGGTTTGGGTCTAGCCGAGTGGGTTTGGGTCTAGCCGAGTGGGTTTGGGTCTAGCCGAGTGGGTTAGGGTCTAGCGGAGTGGGTTTGGGTGTAGCCGCGTGGGTTTGGATGTAGCCAAGTGGGTTTGGGTCTAGCCGAGTGGGTTTGGGTCTAGCCGAGTGGGTTTGGGTCTAGCCGAGTGGGTTTGGGTCTAGCGGAGTGGGTTTGGGTGTAGCCGAGTGGGTTTGGGTCTAGCCGAATTGGTTTGGGTCTAGCCGACTGGGTTTGGGTCTAGCCGAGTGGGTTTGGGTCAAGCCGAGTGGGTTTGGGTCTAGCCGAGTGGGTTTACGTCTAGCCGAGTGGGTTTGAGTCTAGCCGAAAGGGTTTGGGTCTCGCCGAGTGGGTTTGGGTCTAGCCGAGTGGGTTTGGGTCTAGTCGAGTGGGCGTGGGTCTAGCCAAGTGGGTTTGGGTCTAGCCGAGTGGGTTTGTGTGTAGCCGAGTGGGTTTGGGTCTAGCCGAGTGGGCTTGGGTCTAGCCGAGTGGGTTTGGGTCTAGCCGAGTGGGTTTGGGTCTAGCGGAGTGGGTTTGGGTCTAGCCGAGTGGGTTTGGGTCTAGCGGAGTGGGTTTGGGTGTAGCCGAGTGGGTTTGGGTCTGGCCGAGTGGGTTTGGGTCCAGCCGAGTGGGTTTGGGTCTAGCCGTGTGGGTTTGGGTCTAGCCGATTGGGTTTGGGTCTAGCCATGTGGGTTTGCGTCTAGCCGAGTGGGTTTGCGTCTAGCCGAGTGGGTTAGGGTCTAGCAGAGTGGGTTTGGGTGTAACCGCGTGGGTTTGGGTGTAGCCGAGTGGGTTTGGGTCTAGCCGAGTGGGTTTGGGTGTAGCCGAGTGGGTTTGGGTCTAGCCGAGTGGGTTTGGGTCTAGCGGAGTGGGTTTGGGTGTAGCTGAGTGGGTTTGGGTCTAGCCGAGTGGGTTTGGGTCTAGCCGACTGGGTTTGGGACTAGCCGAGTGGGTTTGGGTCTAGCCGAGTGGGTTTGGGTCTAGCCGAGTGGGTTTATGTCTAGCCGCGTGGGTTTGGGTCTAGCGGAGTGGGTATCGGTGTAGCCGAGTGGGTTTGGGTGTAGCCGAGTGGGTTTTGGTCTGGACGAGTGGGTTTGGGTTTAGCCGAGTGGGTTTGGGTCTAGCCGAGTGGGTTTGGGTCTAGCCTAGTGGGTTTGGGTATAGCCAAGTGGGTTTGGGTCTAGCGGAGTGGGTTTGGGTCTAGCGGAGTGGGTTTGGGTCTAGCGGAGTGGGTTTGGGTCTAGCCGAGTGGGTTTGGTTCTAACCGAGTGGGTTTGTGTCTAGCGGAGTGGGTTTGGGTCTAGCGGAGTGGGATTGGGTCTAGCCGAGTGGGTTTGGGTCTTGACGAGTGGGTTTGGGACTAGCCGAGTGGGTTTGGGTCGAGCCGAGTGGGTTTGGGTCCAGCTGAATGGGTTTGGGTCTAGCCGGGTGGGTTTGGGTCTAGCCGAGTGGGTTTGGGTCTTGCCGAAAGGGTTTGGGTCTAGCCGATTGGGTTTGGGTCTAGCCGAGTGGGTTTGGGTCTAGCCGAGTGGGCGTGGGTCTAGCCAAGTGGGTTTGGGTCTAGCCGAGTGGGTTTGGGTGTAGCCGAGTGGGTTTGGGTCTAGCGGAGTGGGTATGGGTGTAGCCGAGTGGGTTTGGGTCTAGCCGAGTGGGTTTGGGTCTAGCCGAGTGTGTTTGGGTCTAGCCGAGTGGGTTTACGTCTAGCCGAGTGGGTTTGAGTCTAGCCGAGTTGGTTTGGGTGTAGCCGAGTGGGTTTGGGTGTAGCCGAGTGGGTTTGGGTCTGGACGAGTGGGTTTGGGTCTAGCCGAGTGGGTTTGGGTCTAGCCGAGTGGGTTTGGGTCTAGCCGAGTGGGTTTGGGTGTAGCCGAGTGGGTTTGGGTCTAGCGGAGTGGGTTTGGGTGCAGCCGAGTGGGTTTGGGTCTAGCCGGGTGGGTTTGGGTCTAGCCGAGTGGGTTTGGGTCTAGCCGAGTGGGTTTGGGTCTAGCCGAGTGGGTTAGGGTCTAGCGGAGTGGGTTTGGGTGTAGCCGCGTGGGTTTGGATGTAGCCAAGTGGGTTTGGGTCTAGCCGAGTGGGTTTGGTCTAGCCGAGTGGGTTTGGGTCTAGCCGAGTGGGTTTGGGTCTAGCGGAGTGGGATTGGGTGTAGCCGAGTGGGTTTGGGTCTAGCCGAATTGGTTTGGGTCTAGCCGACTGGGTTTGGGTCTAGCCGAGTGGGTTTGGGTCTAGCCGAGTGGGTTTGGGTCTAGCCGAGTGGGTTTACGTCTAGCCGAGTGGGTTTGAGTCTAGCCGAGTTGGTTTGGGTGTAGCCGAGTGGGTTTGGGTGTAGCCGAGTGGGTTTGGGTCTGGACGAGTGGGTTTGGGTCTAGCCGAGTGGGTTTGGGTCTAGCCGAGTGGGTTTGGGTCTAGCCGAGTGGGTTTGGGTCTAGCCGAGTGGGTTTGGGCCTAGCCGCGTGGGTTTGGGTCTAGCGGAGTGGGTTTGGGTCTAGCGGAGTGGGTTTGGGTCTAGCCGAGTGGGCTTGGGCCTAGCCGATTGGGTTTGGGTCTAGCCGAGTGGGTTTGGGTCTAGCCGAGTGGGTTTGGGTCTAGCCGAGTGGCTTTGGGTCCATCCGAGTGGGTTTGGGTCTAGCCGTGTGGGTTTGGGTCTAGCCGATTGGGTTTGGGTCTGGCCATGTGGGTTTGGGTCTAGCCGAGTGGGTTAGGGTCTAGCGGAGTGGGTTTGGGTGTAGCCCCGTGGGTTTGGGTGTAGCCGAGTGGGTTTGCGTCTAGCCGAGTTGGTTTGGGTCTAGCCGAGTGGGTTTGGGTCTAGCCGAGTGGGTTTGGGTCTAGCGGAGTGGGTTTGGGTGTAGCCGAGTGGGTTTGGGTCTAGCCGAGTGGGTTTGGGTCTAGCCGACTGGGTTTCGGACTAGCCGAGTGGCTTTGGGTCCAGCCGAGTGGGTTTGGGTCTAGCCGTGTGGGTTTGGGTCTAGCCGATTGGGTTTGTGTCTGGCCATGTGGGTTTGGGTCTAGCCGAGTGGGTTAGGGTCTAGCGGAGTGGGTTTGGGTGTAGCCCCGTGGGTTTGGGTGTAGCCGAGTGGGTTTGGGTGTAGCCGAGTGGGTTTGGGTCTGGACGAGTGGGTTTGGGTCTAACCGAGTGGGTTTGGGTCTAGCCGAGTGGGTTTGGGTCTAGCCGAGTGGGTTTGGGTCTAGCCGAGTGGGTTTGGGTGTAGCCGAGTGGGTTTGGGTCTAGCGGAGTGGGTTTGGGTGTAGCCGAGTGGGTTTGTGTCTAGCCGAGTGGGTTTGGGTCTAGCCGAGTGGGTTTGGGTCTAGCCGAGTGGGTTTGGGTCTAGCCGAGTGGGTTAGGGTCTAGCCGAGTGTGTTTGGGTCTAGCCGAGTGGGTTTACGTCTAGCCGAGTGGGTTTGAGTCTAGCCGAGTTGGTTTGGGTGTAGCCGAGTGGGTTTGGGTGTAGCCGAGTGGGTTTGGGTCTGGACGAGTGGGTTTGGGTCTAGCCGAGTGGGTTTGGGTCTAGCCGAGTGGGTTTGGGTCTAGCCAAGTGGGTTTGGGTCTAGCCGAGTGGGTTTGGTTCTAGCCGAGTGGGTTTGGGCCTAGCCGCGTGGGTTTGGATCTAGCGGAGTGGGTTTGGGTCTAGCGGAGTGGGTTTGGGTCTAGCCGAGTGGGTTTGGGTCTGGCCGATTGGGTTTGGGTCTAGCCGAGTGGGTTTGCGTCTAGCCGAGTGGGTTTGGGTCTAGCCGAGTGGGTTTGGGTCTAGCCGTGTGGGTTTGGGTCTAGCCGATTGGGTTTGGGTCTGGCCATGTGGGTTTGGGTCTAGCCGAGTGGGTTAGGGTCTAGCGGAGTGGGTTTGGGTGTAGCCCCGTGGGTTTGGGTGTAGCCGTGTGGGTTTGGGTCTAGCCGAGTGGGTTTGGGTCTAGCCGAGTGGGTTTGGGTCTAGCCGAGTGGGTTTGGGTCTAGCGGAGTGGGTTTGGGTGTAGCCGAGTGGGTTTGGGTCTAGCCGAGTGGGTTTGGGTCTAGCCGACTGGGTTTGGGACTAGCCAAGTGGCTTTGGGTCCAGCCGAGTGGGTTTGGGTCTAGCCGAGTGGGTTAGGGTCTAGCGGAGTGGGTTTGGGTGTAGCCCCGTGGGTTTGGGTCTAGCCGAGTGGGTTTGGGTCTAGCCGAGTGGGTTAGGGTCTAGCGGAGTGGGTTTGGGTGTAGCCGCGTGGGTTTGGATGTAGCCAAGTGGGTTTGGGTCTAGCCGAGTGGGTTTGGGTCTAGCCGAGTGGGTTTGGGTCTAGCCGAGTGGGTTTGGGTCTAGCGGAGTGGGTTTGGGTGTAGCCGAGTGGGTTTGGGTCTAGCCGAATTGGTTTGGGTCTAGCCGACTGGGTTTGGGTCTAGCCGAGTGGGTTTGGGTCTAGCCGAGTGGGTTTGGGTCTAGCCGAGTGGGTTTACGTCTAGCCGAGTGGGTTTGAGTCTAGCCGAGTTGGTTTGGGTGTAGCCGAGTGGGTTTGGGTGTAGCCGAGTGGGTTTGGGTCTGGACGAGTGGGTTTGGGTCTAGCCGAGTGGGTTTGGGTCTAGCCGAGTGGGTTTGGGTCTAGCCGAGTGGGTTTGGGTCTAGCCGAGTGGGTTTGAGCCTAGCCGCGTGGGTTTGGGTCTAGCGGAGTGGGTTTGGGTCTAGCGGAGTGGGTTTGGGTCTAGCCGAGTGGGCTTGGGCCTAGCCGATTGGGTTTGGGTCTAGCCGAGTGGGTTTGGGTCTAGCCGAGTGGGTTTGGGTCTAGCCGAGTGGCTTTGGGTCCAGCCGAGTGGGTTTGGGTCTAGCCGTGTGGGTTTGGGTCTAGCCGATTGGGTTTGGGTCTGGCCATGTGGGTTTGGGTCTAGCCGAGTGGGTTAGGGTCTAGCGGAGTGGGTTTGGGTGTAGCCCCGTGGGTTTGGGTGTAGCCGAGTGGGTTTGCGTCTAGCCGAGTTGGTTTGGGTCTAGCCGAGTGGGTTTGGGTCTAGCCGAGTGGGTTTGGGTCTAGCGGAGTGGGTTTGGGTGTAGCCGAGTGGGTTTGGGTCTAGCCGAGTGGGTTTGGGTCTAGCCGACTGGGTTTGGGACTAGCCGAGTGGCTTTGGGTCCAGCCGAGTGGGTTTGGGTCTAGCCGTGTGGGTTTGGGTCTAGCCGATTGGGTTTGTGTCTGGCCATGTGGGTTTGGGTCTAGCCGAGTGGGTTAGGGTCTAGCGGAGTGGGTTTGGGTGTAGCCCCGTGGGTTTGGGTGTAGCCGAGTGGGTTTGGGTGTAGCCGAGTGGGTTTGGGTCTGGACGAGTGGGTTTGGGTCTAGCCGAGTGGGTTTGGGTCTAGCCGAGTGGGTTTGGGTCTAGCCGAGTGGGTTTGGGTCTAGCCGAGTGGGTTTGGGTGTAGCCGAGTGGGTTTGGGTCTAGCGGAGTGGGTTTGGGTGTAGCCGAGTGGGTTTGTGTCTAGCCGAGTGGGTTTGGGTCTAGCCGAGTGGGTTTGGGTCTAGCCGAGTGGGTTTGGGTCTAGCCGAGTGGGTTAGGGTCTAGCCGAGTGTGTTTGGGTCTAGCCGAGTGGGTTTACGTCTAGCCGAGTGGGTTTGAGTCTAGCCGAGTTGGTTTGGGTGTAGCCGAGTGGGTTTGGGTGTAGCCGAGTGGGTTTGGGTCTGGACGAGTGGGTTTGGGTCTAGCCGAGTGGGTTTGGGTCTAGCCGAGTGGGTTTGGGTCTAGCCGAGTGGGTTTGGGTCTAGCCGAGTGGGTTTGGGTCTAGCCGAGTGGGTTTGGGCCTAGCCGCGTGGGTTTGGGTCTAGCGGAGTGGGTTTGGGTCTAGCGGAGTGGGTTTGGGTCTAGCCGAGTGGGTTTGGGTCTGGCCGATTGGGTTTGGGTCTAGCCGAGTGGGTTTGCGTCTAGCCGAGTGGGTTTGGGTCTAGCCGAGTGGGTTTGGGTCTAGCCGTGTGGGTTTGGGTCTAGCCGATTGGGTTTGGGTCTGGCCATGTGGGTTTGGGTCTAGCCGAGTGGGTTAGGGTCTAGCGGAGTGGGTTTGGGTGTAGCCCCGTGGGTTTGGGTGTAGCCGTGTGGGTTTGGGTCTAGCCGAGTGGGTTTGGGTCTAGCCGAGTGGGTTTGGGTCTAGCCGAGTGGGTTTGGGTCTAGCGGAGTGGGTTTGGGTGTAGCCGAGTGGGTTTGGGTCTAGCCGAGTGGGTTTGGGTCTAGCCGACTGGGTTTGGGACTAGCCAAGTGGCTTTGGGTCCAGCCGAGTGGGTTTGGGTCTAGCCGAGTGGGTTAGGGTCTAGCGGAGTGGGTTTGGGTGTAGCCCCGTGGGTTTGGGTCTAGCCGAGTGGGTTTGGGTCTAGCCGAGTGGGTTTGGGTCTAGCCGAGTGGGTTTGGGTCTAGCCGAGTGGGTTTGGGTCTAGCGGAGTGGGTTTGGGCGTAGCCGATTGGGTTTGGGTCTAGCCGAGTGGGTTTGGGTCTAGCCGAGTGGGTTTGGGTCTAGCCGAGTGGCTTTGGGTCCAGCCGAGTGGGTTTGGGTCTAGCCGTGTGGGTTTGGGTCTAGCCGATTGGGTTTGGGTCTGGCCATGTGGGTTTGGGTCTAGCCGAGTGGGTTAGGGTCTAGCGGAGTGGGTTTGGGTGTAGCCCCGTGGGTTTGGGTGTAGCCGAGTGGGTTTGGGTCTAGCCGAGTGGGTTTGGGTCTAGCCGAGTGGGTTTGGGTCTAGCGGAGTGGGTTTGGGTGTAGCCAAGTGGGTTTGGGTCTAGCCGAGTGGGTTTGGGTCTAGCCGACTGGGTTTGGGACTAGCCGAGTGGGTTTTGGTCTAGCCGAGTGGGTTTGGGTCTAGCCGAGTGGGTTTACATCTAGCCGAGTGGGTTTGGGTCTAGCCGAGTGGGTGTGGGTCTAGCCAAGTGGGTTTGGGTCTTGCCGAGTGGGTTTGGGTGTAGCCGAGTGGGTTTGGGTCTAGCGGAGTGGGTTTGGGTGCAGCCGAGTGGGTTTGGGTCTAGCCGAGTGGGTTTGGGTCTAGCCGAGTGGGTTTGGGTCTAGCCGAGTGGGTTTGGGTCTAGCCGAGTGGGTTAGGGTCTAGCGGAGTGGGTTTGGGTGTAGCCGCGTGGGTTTGGGTCTAGCCTTGTGGGTTTACGTCTAACCGAGTGGGTTTGGGTCTAGCGGAGTGGGTTTGGGTGTAGCCGAGTGGGTTTGGGTGTAGCCGAGTGGGTTTGGGTCTGGACGAGTGGGTTTGGGTCTAGCCGAGTGGGTTTGGGTCTAGCCGAGTGGGTTTGGGTCTAGCCAAACGGGTTTGGGTCTAGCCGAGTGGGTTTGGGTCTAGCCGAGTGGGTTTGGGTCTAGCCGAGTGGGTGTGGGTCTAGCCAAGTGGGTTTGGGTCTAGCCGAGTGGGTTTGGGTCTAGCCGACTGGGTTTGGGACTAGCCGAGTGGGTTTTGGTCTAGCCGAGTGGGTTTGGGTCTAGCCGAGTGGGTTTACATCTAGCCGAGTGGGTTTGGGTCTAGCCGAGTGGGTGTGGGTCTAGCCAAGTGGGTTTGGGTCTTGCCGAGTGGGTTTGGGTGTAGCCGAGTGGGTTTGGGTCTAGCGGAGTGGGTTTGGGTGCAGCCGAGTGGGTTTGGGTCTAGCCGAGTGGGTTTGGGTCTAGCCGAGTGGGTTTGGGTCTAGCCGAGTGGGTTTGGGTCTAGCCGAGTGGGTTAGGGTCTAGCGGAGTGGGTTTGGGTGTAGCCGCGTGGGTTTGGGTCTAGCCTTGTGGGTTTACGTCTAACCGAGTGGGTTTGGGTCTAGCGGAGTGGGTTTGGGTGTAGCCGAGTGGGTTTGGGTGTAGCCGAGTGGGTTTGGGTCTGGACGAGTGGGTTTGGGTCTAGCCGAGTGGGTTTGGGTCTAGCCGAGTGGGTTTGGGTCTAGCCAAACGGGTTTGGGTCTAGCCGAGTGGGTTTGGGTCTAGCCGAGTGGGTTTGGGTCTAGCCGAGTGGGTGTGGGTCTAGCCAAGTGGGTTTGGGTCTTGCCGAGTGGGTTTGGGTGTAGCCGAGTGGGTTTGGGTCTAGCGGAGTGGGTTTGGGTGCAGCCGAGTGGTTTTGGGTCTAGCCGAGTGGGTTTGGGTCTAGCCGAGTGGGTTTGGGTCTAGCCGAGTGGGTTTGGGTCTAGCCGAGTGGGTTAGGGTCTAGCGGAGTGGGTTTGGGTGTAGCCGCGTGGGTTTGGATGTAGCCAAGTGGGTTTGGGTCTAGCCGAGTGGGTTTGGGTCTAGCCGAGTGGGTTTGGGTCTAGCTGAGTGGGTTTGGGTCTAGCGGAGTGGGTTTGGGTGTAGCCGAGTGGGTTTGGGTCTAGCCGAATTGGTTTGGGTCTAGCCGACTGGGTTTGGGTCTAGCCGAGTGGGTTTGGGTCTAGCCGAGTGGGTTTGGGTCTAGCCGAGTGGGTTTACGTCTAGCCGAGTGGGTTTGAGTCTAGCCGAGTTGGTTTGGGTGTAGCCGAGTGGGTTTGGGTGTAGCCGCGTGGGTTTGGGTCTGGACGAGTGGGTTTGGGTCTAGCCGAGTGGGTTTGGGTCTAGCCGAGTGGGTTTGGGTCTAGCCGAGTGGGTTTTGGTCTAGCCGAGTGGGTTTGGGCCTAGCCGCGTGGGTTTGGGTCTAGCGGAGTGGGTTTGGGTCTAGCCGAGTGGGTTTGGGTCTAGCCGAGTGGGTTTGGGTCGAGCCGAGTGGGTTTGGGCCTAGCCGCGTGGGTTTGGGTCTAGCGGAGTGGGTTTGGGTCTAGCGGAGTGGGTTTGGGTCTAGCCGAGTGGGTTTGGGTCTAGCCGAGTGGCTTTGGGTCCAGCCGAGTGGGTTTGGGTCTAGCCGTGTGGGTTTGGGTCTAGCCGATTGGGTTTGGGTCTGGCCATGTGGGTTTGGGTCTAGCCGAGTGGGTTAGGGTCTAGCGGAGTGGGTTTGGGTGTAGCCCCGTGGGTTTGGGTGTGGCCGAGTGGGTTTGGGTCTAGCCGAGTGGGTTTGGGTCTAGCCGAGTGGGTTTGGGTCTAGCCGAGTGGGTTTGGGTCTAGCGGAGTGGGTTTGGGTGTAGCCGAGTGGGTTTGGGTCTAGCCGAGTGGGTTTGGGTCCAGCCGACTGGGTTTGGGACTGGCCGAGTGGCTTTGGGTCCACCCGAGTGGGTTTGGGTCTAGCCGTGTGGGTTTGGGTCTAGCCGATTGGGTTTGGGTCTGGCCATGTGGGTTTGGGTCTAGCCGCGTGGGTTAGGGTCTAGCGGAGTGGGTTTGGGTGTAGCCCCGTGGGTTTGGGTGTAGCCGAGTGGGTTTACGTCTAGCCGAGTGGGTTTGAGTCTAGCCGATTTGGTTTGGGTGTAGCCGAGTTGGTTTGGGTATAGCCGAGTGGGTTTGGGTCTGGACGAGTGGGTTTGGGTCTAGCCGAGTGGGTTTGGGTCTAGCCGAGTGGGTTTGGGTCTAGCCGCGTGGGTTTGGGCCTAGCCGCGTGGGTTTGGGTCTAGCGGAGTGGGTTTGGGTCTAGCGGAGTGGGTTTGGGTCTAGCCGAGTGGGTTTGGGCCTAGCCGATTGGGTTTGGGTCTAGCCGAGTGGGTTTGGGTCTAGCCGAGTGGGTTTGGGTCTAGCCGAGTGGCTTTGGGTCCAGCCGAGTGGGTTTGGGTCTAGCCGTGGGGGTTTGGGTCTAGCCGAGTGGGTTTGGGTCTAGCCGAGTGGGTTAGGGTCTAGCGGAGTGGGTTTGGGTGTAGCCGCGTGGGTTTGGATGTAGCCAACTGGGTTTGGGTCTAGCCGAGTGGGTTTGGGTCTAGCCGAGTGGGTTTGGGTGTAGCCGAGTGGGTTTGGGTCTAGCGGAGTGGGTTTGGGTGTAGCCGAGTGGGTTTGGGTCTAGCCGAATTGGTTTGGGTCTAGCCGACTGGGTTTGGGTCTAGCCGAGTGGGTTAGGGTCTAGCGGAGTGGGTTTGGGTGTAGCCACGTGGGTTTGGATGTAGCCAACTGGGTTTGGGTCTAGCCGCGTGGGTTTGGGCCTAGCCGAGTGGGTTTGGGTCTAGCGGAGTGGGTTTGGGTGTAGCCGAGTGGGTTTGGGTCTAGCCGAGTGGGTTTGGGTCTAGCCGAGTGGGTTTGGGTCTAGCCGAGTGGGTTTGGGTCTAGCCGAGTGGGTTAGGGTCTAGCGGAGTGGGTTTGGGTGCAGCCGCGTGGGTTTGGATGTAGCCAACTGGGTTTGGGTCTAGCCGAGTGGGTTTGGGTCTAGCCGAGTGGGTTTGGGTGTAGCCGAGTGGGTTTGGGTCTAGCGGAGTGGGTTTGGGTGTAGCCGAGTGGGTTTGGGTCTAGCCGAATTGGTTTGGGTCTAGCCGACTGGGTTTGGGTCTAGCCGAGTGGGTTTGGGTCTAGCCGAGTGGGTTTGGGTCTAGCCGAGTGGGTTTACGTCTAGCCGAGTGGGTTTGAGTCTAGCCGAGTTGGTTTGGGTGTAGCCGAGTGGGTTTGGGTGTAGCCGAGTGGGTTTGGGTCTGGACGAGTGGGTTTGGGTCTAGCCGAGTGGGTTTGGGTCTAGCCGAGTGGGTTTGGGTCTAGCCGCGTGGGTTTGGGCCTAGCCGCGTGGGTTTGGGTCTAGCGGAGTGGGTTTGGGTCTAGCGGAGTGGGTTTGGGTCTAGCCGAGTGGGTTTGGGCCTAGCCGATTGGGTTTGGGTCTAGCCGAGTGGGTTTGGGTCTAGCCGAGTGGGTTTGGGTCTAGCCGAGTGGCTTTGGGTCCAGCCGAGTGGGTTTGGGTCTAGCCGTGTGGGTTTGGGTCTAGCCGATTGGGTTTGGGTCTGGCCATGTGGGTTTGGGTCTAGCCGAGTGGGTTAGGGTCTAGCGGAGTGGGTTTGGGTGTAGCCCCGTGGGTTTGGGTGTAGCCGAGTGGGTTTGGGTCTAGCCGAGTGGGTTTGGGTCTAGCCGAGTGGGTTTGGGTCTAGCCGAGTGGGTTTGGGTCTAGCCGAGTGGGTTTGGGTGTAGCCGAGTGGGTTTGGGTCTAGCCGAGTGGGTTTGGGTCTAGCCGACTGGGGTTGGGACTAGCCGAGTGGCTTTGGGTCCAGCCGAGTGGGTTTGGGTCTAGCCGTGTGGGTTTGGGTCTAGCCGATTGGGTTTGGGTCTGGCCATGTGGGTTTGGGTCTAGCCGAGTGGGTTAGGGTCTAGCGGAGTGGGTTTGGGTGTAGCCCCGTGGGTTTGGGTGTAGCCGAGTGGGTTTGGGTCTAGCCGAGTGGGTTTGGGTCTAGCCGAGTGGGTTTGGGTCTAGCCGAGTGGGTTTGGGTCTAGCGGAGTGGGTTTGGGCCTAGCCGATTGGGTTTGGGTCTAGCCGAGTGGGTTTGGGTCTAGCCGAGTGGGTTTGGGTCTAGCCGAGTGGCTTTGGGTCCAGCCGAGTGGGTTTGGGTCTAGCCGTGTGGGTTTGGGTCTAGCCGATTGGGTTTGGGTCTGGCCATGTGGGTTTGGGTCTAGCCGAGTGGGTTAGGGTCTAGCGGAGTGGGTTTGGGTGTAGCCCCGTGGGTTTGGGTGTAGCCGAGTGGGTTTGGGTCTAGCCGAGTGGGTTTGGGTCTAGCCGAGTGGGTTTGGGTCTAGCCGACTGGGTTTGGGACTAGCCGAGTGGGTTTTGGTCTAGCCGAGTGGGTTTGGGTCTAGCCGAGTGGGTTTACGTCCAGCCGAGTGGGTTTGGGTCTAGCGGAGTAGGTTTCGGTGTAGCCGAGTGGGTTTGGGTGTAGCCGAGTGGGTTTGGGTTTAGCGGAGTGGGTTTGGGTCTAGCCGACTGGGTTTGGGTGTAGCCGAGTGGGTTTGGGTCTAGCCGAGTGGGTTTGGGTCTAGCCGAGTGGGTTTACGTCTAGCCGAGTGGGTTTGGGTCTAGCCGAGTTGGTTTGGGTGTAGCCGAGTGGGTTTGGGTGTAGCCGAGTGGGTTTGGGTCTGGACGAGTGGGTTTGGGTCTAGCCGAATGGGTTTGGGTCTAGCCGAGTGGGTTTGGGTCTAGCCGAGTGGGTTTGGGTGTAGCCGAGTGGGTTTGGGTCTAGCGGAGTGGGTTTGGGTGTAGCCGAGTGGGTTTGGGTCTAGCCGAGTGGGTTTGGGTCTAGCCGAGTGGGTTTGGGTCTAGCCGAGTGGGTTTGGGTCTAGCAGAGTGGGTTAGGGTCTAGCGGAGTGGGTTTGGGTGCAGCCGCGTCGGTTTGGATGTAGCCAAGTGGGTTTGGGTCTAGCCGAGTGGGTTTGGGTCTAGCCGAGTGGGTTTGGGTCTAGCGGAGTGGGTTTGGGTGTAGCCGAGTGGGTTTGGGTCTAGCCGAATTGGTTTGGGTCTAGCCGACTGGGTTTGGGTCTAGCCGAGTGGGTTTGGGTCTAGCCGAGTGGGTTTGGGTCTAGCCGAGTGGGTTTGGGTCTAGCCGAGTGGGTTTGGGCCTAGCCGCGTGGGTTTGGGTCCAGCGGAGTGGGTTTGGGTCTAGCGGAGTGGGTTTGGGTCTAGCCGAGTGGGTTTGGGCCTAGCCGATTGGGTTTGGGTCTAGCCGAGTGGGTTTGGGTCTAGCCGAGTGGGTTTGGGTCTAGCCGAGTGGCTTTGGGTCCAGCCGAGTGGGTTTGGGTCTAGCCGTGTGGGTTTGGGTCTAGCCGATTGGGTTTGGGTCTGGCCATGTGGGTTCGGGTCTAGCCGAGTGGGTTAGGGTCTAGCGGAGTGGGTTTGGGTGTAGCCCCGTGTGTTTGGGTGTAGCCGAGTGGGTTTGGGTCTAGCCGAGTGGGTTTGGGTCTAGCCGAGTGGGTTTGGGTCTAGCCGAGTGGGTTTGGGTCTAGCGGAGTGGGTATGGGTGTAGCCGAGTGGGTTTGGGTCTAGCCGAGTGGGTTTGGGTCTAGCCGACTGGGTTTGGGACTAGCCGAGTGGCTTTGGGTCCAGCCGAGTGGGTTTGGGTCTAGCCGTGTGGGTTTGGGTCTAGCCGATTGGGTTTGGGTCTGGCCATGTGGGTTTGGGTCTAGCCGAGTGGGTTAGGGTCTAGCGGAGTGGGTTTGGGTGTAGCCCCGTGGGTTTGGGTGTAGCCGAGTGGGTTTACGTCTAGCCGAGTGGGTTTGAGTCTAGCCGAGTTGGTTTGGGTGTAGCCGAGTGGGTTTGGGTGTAGCCGAGTGGGTTTGGGTCTGGACGAGTGGGTTTGGGTCTAGCCGAGTGGGTTTGGGTCTAGCCGAGTGGGTTTGGGTCTAGCCGAGTGGCTTTGGGTCCAGCCGAGTGGGTTTGGGTCTAGCCGTGTGGGTTTGGGTCTAGCCGATTGGGTTTGGGTCTGGCCATGTGGGTTTGGGTCTAGCCGAGTGGGTTAGGGTCTAGCGGAGTGGGTTTGGGTGTAGCCCCGTGGGTTTGGGTGTAGCCGAGTGGGTTTGGGTCTAGCCGAGTGGGTTTGGGTCTAGCCGAGTGGGTTTGGGTCTAGCCGAGTGGGTTTGTGTCTGGAGGAGTGGGTTTGGGTGTAGCCGAGTGGGTTTGGGTCTAGCCGAGTGGGTTTGGGTCTAGCCGACTGGGTTTGGGACTAGCCGAGTGGGTTTTGGTCTAGCCGAGTGGGTTTGGGTCTAGCCGAGCGGGTTTACGTCTAGCCGAGTGGGGTTGGGTCTAGCGGAGTAGGTTTCGGTGTAGCCGAGTGGGTTTGGGTGTAGCCGAGTGGGTTTGGGTCTGGACGAGTGGGTTTGGGTCTAGCCGAGTGGGTTTGGGTCTAGCCGTGTGGGTTTACGTCTAACCGAGTGGGTTTGGGTCTAGCGGAGTGGGTTTGGGTGTAGCCGAGTGGGTTTGGGTGTAGCCGAGTGGGTTTGGGTCTGGACGAGTGGGTTTGGGTCTAGCCGAGTGGGTTTGGGTCTAGCCGAGTGAGTTTGGGTCTTGCCAAACGGGTTTGGGTCTAGCCGAGTGGGTTTGGGTCTAGCCGAGTGGGTTTGGGTCTAGCCGAGTGGGTGTGGGTCTAGCCAAGTGGGTTTGGGGCTTGCCGAGTGGGTTTGGGTCTAGCCGAGTGGGTTTGGGTCTAGCCGAGTGGTTTTGGGTCTAGCCGAGTGGTTTTGGGTCTACCCGAGTGCGTTTGGGTTTGTCGAGTGGGTTTGGGTCTAGCCGAATGGGTTTGGGTCTAGCCGAGTGGGTTTGGGTGTAGCCGAGTGGGTTTGGGTTTAGCGGAGTGGGTTTGGGTCTAGTGGAGTGGGTTTGGGTCTAGCCAAGTGGGTTTGGGTCTAGCCGAATGGGTTTGGGTCTACCCGAGTGCGTTTGGGTCTAGCCGAGTGGGTTTGGGTCCAGCCGAATGGGTTTGGGTCTAGCCGAGTGGGTTTGGGTGTAGCCGAGTGGGTTTGGGTTTAGCGGAGTGGGTTTGGGTGTAGCCGTGTAGGTTTGGGTCTAGCCGAGTGGGTTTGGGTCTAGCCGAGTGGGTTCGGGTCTAGCCGAGTGGGTTTGGGTCTAGCCGAGTGGGTTTGGGTCTGGACGAGTGGGTTTGGGTCTAGCCGAGTGGGTTTGGGTCTAGCCGAGTGAGTTTGGGTCTTGCCAAACGGGTTTGGGTCCAGCCGAGTGGGTTTGGGTCTAGCCGAGTGGGTTTGGGTCTAGCCGAGTTGGTGTGGGTCTAGCCAAGTGGGTTTGGGTCTTGCCGAGTGGGTTTGGGTCTAGCCGAGTGGGTTTGGGTCTAGCCGAGTGGGTTTGGGTCTAGCCGAGTGGTTTTGGGTCTACCCGAGTGCGTTTGGGTTTGCCGAGTGGGTTTGGGTCTAGCCGAATGGGTTTGGGTCTAGCCGAGTGGGTTTGGGTGTAGCCGAGTGGGTTTGGGTTTAGCGGAGTGGGTTTGGGTCTAGTGGAGTGGGTTTGGGTCTAGCCGAGTGGGTTTGGGTCTAGCCGAATGGGTTTGGGTCTACCCGAGTGCGTTTGGGTCTAGCCGAGTGGGTTTGGGACCAGCCGAATGGGTTTGGGTCTAGCCGAGTGGGTTTGTGTGTAGCCGAGTGGGTTTGGGTTTAGCGGAGTGGGTTTGGGTGCAGCCGTGTAGGTTTGGGTCTAGCCGAGTGGGTTTGGGTCTAGCCGAGTGGGTTCGGGTCTAGCCGAGTGGGTTTGGGTCTAGCCGAGTGGGTTTGGGTCTAGCCGAGTGGGTTTGCGTCTAGCCGAGTGGGTTTGGGTCTAGCCGAGTGGGTTTGGGTCTAGCCGAGTGGGTTTGGGTCTAGCCGAGTGGGTTTGGGTCTAGCCGAGTTGGTTTCGGTCTAGCCGAGTGGGTTTGGGTCTTGCCGAGTGGGTTTGGGTCTAGCCGAGTGGGTTTGGGTCTAGCCGAGTGGGTTTGGGTCTAGCCGAGTTAGTTTGGGTGTAGCCGAGCGGGTTTGGGTCTAGCCGAGCGGGTTTGGGTCTAGCCGAGTGGGTTTGGGTCTAGCCGAGTGGGTTTGGGTCTAGCCGAGTGGGTTTGGGCCTAGCCGAGTGGGTTTGCGTCTAGCGGAGTGGGTTAGGGTCTAGTGGAGTGGGTTTGGGTCTAGCCGAGTGGGTTTGGGTCTAGCCGAATGGGTTTGGGTCTACCCGAGTGCGTTTGGGTCTAGCCGAGTGGGCTTGGGTCTAGCCGAATGGGTTTGGGTCTAGCCGAGTGGGTTTGGGTGTAGCCGAGTGGGTTTGGGTTTAGCGGAGTGGGTTTGGGTGTAGCCGAGTGGGTTTGGGTCTAGCCGAGTGGGTTTGGGTCTAGCCGAGTGGGTTTGGGTCTAGCCGAGTGGGTTTGGGTCTAGCCGAGTGGGTTTGGGTCTAGCCGAGTGGGTTTGGGTCTAGCCGAGTGGGTTTGCGTCCAGACGAGTGGGTTTGGGTCTAGCCGAGTGGGTTTGGGTCTAGCCGAGTGGGTTTGGGTCTAGCCGAGTGGGTTTGCATCTAGCCGAGTGGGTTTGGGTCTAGCCGAGTGCGTTTGGGTCTAGCCGAGTGGGTTTGGGTCTAGCCGAGTGGGTTTGGGTCTAGCCGAGTTAGTTTGGGTGTAGCCGAGTGGGTTTGGGTCTAGCCGAGCGGGTTTGGGTCTAGCCGAGTTGGTTTGGGTCTAGCCGAGTGGGTTTGGGTCTAGCCGAGTGGGTTTGGGTCTAGCCGAGTGGGTTTGGGTCAAGCGGAGTTGGTATGGGTCTAGCGGAGTGGGTTTGGGTCTAGCAGAGTGGGTTTGGATGTAGCCGAGTGGGTTTGGGTCTAGCCGAGTGGGTTTGGGTCTACCCGAGTGGGTTTTGCGTCTAGCCGAGTGGGTTTGGGTCTAGCCGAGTGGGTGTGGGTCTAGCCGTGTGGGTTTGGGTCTAGCCAAGTGGGTTTGGGTCTAGCCGAGTGGGTTTGGGTCTATCCGAGTGGGTTTGCGTCTAGCCGAGTGGGTTTGGGTCTAGCCGAGTGGGTTTGGGTCTAGACGAGTGGGTTTGGGTCTAGCCGATTGGGTTTGGGTCTATCCATGTGGGTTTGGGTCTAGCCGAGTGTGTTAGGGTCTAGCGGAGTGGGTTTGGGTGTAGCCGCGTGGGTTTGGGTGTAGCCGAGTGGGTTTGGGTCTAGCCGAGTGGGTTTGGGTCTAGCCGAGTGGGTTTGGGTCTAGCCGAGTGGGTTTGGGTCTAGCGGAGTGGGTTTGGGTGTAGCCGAGTGGGTTTGGGTCTAGCCGAGTGGGTTTGGGTCTAGCCGAGTGGGTTTGGGTCTAGCCGAGTGGGTTTGGGCCTAGCCGAGTGGGTTTGCGTCTAGCGGAGTGGGTTAGGGTCTAGTGGAGTGGGTTTGGGTCTAGCCGAGTGGGTTTGGGTCTAGCCGAATGGGTTTGGGTCTACCCGAGTGCGTTTGGGTCTAGCCGAGTGGGCTTGGGTCTAGCCGAATGGGTTTGGGTCTAGCCGAGTGGGTTTGGGTGTAGCCGAGTGGGTTTGGGTTTAGCGGAGTGGGTTTGGGTGTAGCCGAGTGGGTTTGGGTCTAGCCGAGTGGGTTTGGGTCTAGCCGAGTGGGTTTGGGTCTAGCCGAGTGGGTTTGGGTCTAGCCGAGTGGGTTTGGGTCTAGCCGAGTGGGTTTGGGTCTAGCCGAGTGGGTTTGCGTCCAGACGAGTGGGTTTGGGTCTAGCCGAGTGGGTTTGGGTCTAGCCGAGTGGGTTTGGGTCTAGCCGAGTGGGTTTGCGTCTAGCCGAGTGGGTTTGGGTCTAGCCGAGTGGGTTTGGGTCTAGCCAAGTGGGTTTGGGTCTAGCCGAGTGGGTTTGGGTCTAGCCGAGTTAGTTTGGGTGTAGCCGAGTGGGTTTGGGTCTAGCCGAGCGGGTTTGGGTCTAGCCGAGTTGGTTTGGGTCTAGCCGAGTGGGTTTGGGTCTAGCCGAGTGGGTTTGGGTCTAGCCGAGTGGGTATGGGTCTAGCGGAGTGGGTTTGGGTCTAGCAGAGTGGGTTTGGATGTAGCCGAGTGGGTTTGGGTCTAGCCGAGTGGGTTTGGGTCTACCCGAGTGGGTTTTGCGTCTAGCCGAGTGGGTTTGGGTCTAGCCGAGTGGGTGTGGGTCTAGCCGTGTGGGTTTGGGTCTAGCCAAGTGGGTTTGGGTCTAGCCGAGTGGGTTTGGGTCTATCCGAGTGGGTTTGCGTCTAGCCGAGTGGGTTTGGGTCTAGCCGAGTGGGTTTGGGTCTAGACGAGTGGGTTTGGGTCTAGCCGATTGGGTTTGGGTCTATCCATGTGGGTTTGGGTCTAGCCGAGTGTGTTAGGGTCTAGCGGAGTGGGTTTGGGTGTAGCCGCGTGGGTTTGGGTGTAGCCGAGTGGGTTTGGGTCTAGCCGAGTGGGTTTGGGTCTAGCCGAGTGGGTTTGGGTCTAGCCGAGTGGGTTTGGGTCTAGCGGAGTGGGTTTGGGTGTAGCCGAGTGGGTTTGGGTCTAGCTGAGTGGGTTTGGGTCTAGCCGACTGGGTTTGGGTCTAGCCGAGTGGGTTTGGGTCTAGCCGAGTGGGTTTGGGTCTAGCCGAGTGGGTTTGGGTCTAGCTGAGTGGGTTTGTGTCTAGCGGAGTTGGTTTCGGTCTAGCCGAGTGGGTTTGGGTCTAGCCGAGTGGGTTTGGGTCTAGCCGAGTGGGTTTGGGTCTAGCTGAGTGGGTTTGGGTCTAGCCGAGTTAGTTTGGGTGAAGCCGAGTGGGTTTAGGTCTAGCCCAGCAGGTTTGGGTCTAGCCGAGTGGGTTTGGGTCTAGCCGAGTTGGTTTGGGTCTAGCCGAGTGGGTTTGGGTCTAGCCGAGTGGGTTTGGGTCAAGCGGAGTTGGTATGGGTCTAGCGGAGTGGGTTTGGGTGTAGCCGAGTGGGTTTGGGTTTAGCGGAGTGGGTTTGGGTGTAGCCGTGTAGGTTTGGGTCTAGCCGAGTGGGTTTGGGTCTAGCCGAGTGGGTTCGGGTCTAGCCGAGTGGGTTTGGGTCTAGCCGAGTGGGTTTGGGTCTAGCCGAGTGGGTTTGCGTCTAGCCGAGTGGGTTTGGGTCTAGCCGAGTGGGTTTGGGTCTAGCCGAGTGGGTTTGGGTCTAGCCGAGTGGGTTTGGGTCTAGCCGAGTTGGTTTCGGTCTAGCCGAGTGGGTTTGGGTCTTGCCGAGTGGGTTTGGGTCTAGCCGAGTGGGTTTGGGTCTAGCCGAGTGGGTTTGGGTCTAGCCGAGTTAGTTTGGGTGTCGCCGAGCGGGTTTGGGTCTAGCCGAGCGGGTTTGGGTCTAGCCGAGTGGGTTTGGGTCTAGCCGAGTGGGTTTGGGTCTAGCCGAGTGGGTTTGGGCCTAGCCGAGTGGGTTTGGGTCTAGCGGAGTGGGTTAGGGTCTAGTGGAGTGGGTTTGGGTCTAGCCGAGTGGGTTTGGGTCTAGCCGAATGGGTTTGGGTCTACCCGAGTGCGTTTGGGTCTAGCCGAGTGGGCTTGGGTCTAGCCGAATGGGTTTGGGTCTCGCCGAGTGGGTTTGGGTGTAGCCGAGTGGGTTTGGGTTTAGCGGAGTGGGTTTGGGTGTAGCCGAGTGGGTTTGGGTCTAGCCGAGTGGGTTTGGGTCTAGCCGAGTGGGTTTGGGTCTAGCCGAGTGGGTTTGGGTCTAGCCGAGTGGGTTTGGGTCTAGCCGAGTGGGTTTGGGTCTAGCCGAGTGGGTTTGCGTCCAGACGAGTGGGTTTGGGTCTAGCCGAGTGGGTTTGGGTCTAGCCGAGTGGGTTTGGGTCTAGCCGAGTGGGTTTGCGTCTAGCCGAGTGGGTTTGGGTCTAGCCGAGTGGGTTTGGGTCTAGCCAAGTGGGTTTGGGTCTAGCCGAGTGGGTTTGGGTCTAGCCGAGTTAGTTTGGGTGTAGCCGAGTGGGTTTGGGTCTAGCCGAGCGGGTTTGGGTCTAGCCGAGTTGGTTTGGGTCTAGCCGAGTGGGTTTGGGTCTAGCCGAGTGGGTTTGGGTCTAGCCGAGTGGGTTTGGGTCAAGCGGAGTTGGTATGGGTCTAGCGGAGTGGGTTTGGGTCTAGCGGAGTGGGTTTGGATGTAGCCGAGTGGGTTTGGGTCTAGCCGAGTGGGTTTGGGTCTACCCGAGTGGGTTTTGCGTCTAGCCGAGTGGGTTTGGGTCTAGCCGAGTGGGTGTGGGTCTAGCCGTGTGGGTTTGGGTCTAGCCAAGTGGGTTTGGGTCTAGCCGAGTGGGTTTGGGTCTATCCGAGTGGGTTTGCGTCTAGCCGAGTGGGTTTGGGTCTAGCCGAGTGGGTTTGGGTCTAGACGAGTGGATTTGGGTCTAGCCGATTGGGTTTGGGTCTATCCATGTGGGTTTGGGTCTAGCCGAGTGTGTTAGGGTCTAGCGGAGTGGGTTTGGGTGTAGCCGCGTGGGTTTGGGTGTAGCCGAGTGGGTTTGGGTCTAGCCGAGTGGGTTTGGGTCTAGCCGAGTGGGTTTGGGTCTAGCCGAGTGGGTTTGGGTCTAGCGGAGTGGGTTTAGGTGTAGCCGAGTGGGTTTGGGTCTAGCCGAGTGGGTTTGGGTCTAGCCGACTGGGTTTGGGTCTAGCCGAGTGGGTTTGGGTCTAGCCGAGTGGGTTTGGGTCTAGCCGAGTGGGTTTGGGTCTAGCTGAGTGGGTTTGTGTCTAGCGGAGTTGGTTTCGGTCTAGCCGAGTGGGTTTGGGTCTAGCCGAGTGGGTTTGGGTCTAGCCGAGTGGGTTTGGGTCTAGCTGAGTGGGTTTGGGTCTAGCCGAGTTAGTTTGGGTGTAGCCGAGTGGGTTTAGGTCTAGCCCAGCAGGTTTGGGTCTAGCCGAGTGGGTTTGGGTCTAGCCGAGTTGGTTTGGGTCTAGCCGAGTGGGTTTGGGTCTAGCCGAGTGGGTTTGGGTCAAGCGGAGTTGGTATGGGTCTAGCGGAGTGGGTTTGGGTCTAGCGGAGTGGGTTTGGGTGTAGCCGAGTGGGTTTGGGTCTAGCCGAGTGGGTTTGGGTCTACCCGAGTGGGTTCGCGTCTAGCCGAGTGGGTTTGGGTCTAGCCGAGTGGGTGTGGGTGTAGCCGAGTGGGTTTGGGTCTAGCCAAGTGGGTTTGGGTCCAGCCGAGTGGGTTTGGGTCTATACGAGTGGGTTTGCGTCTAGCCGAGTGGGTTTGGGTCTAGCCGAGTGGGTTTGGGTCTAGCCGAGTGGGTTTGCGTCTAGCCGAGTGGGTTTGGGTCTAGCCGAGTGGGTTTGGGTCTAGCCGAGTGGGTTTGGGTCTAGCCGAGTGGGTTTGGGTCTAGCCGAGTTAGTTTGGGTGTAGCCGAGTGGGTTTAGGTCTAGCCCAGCAGGTTTGGGTCTAGCCGAGTGGGTTTGGGTCTAGCCGAGTTGGTTTGGGTCTAGCCGAGTGGGTTTGGGTCTAGCCGAGTGGGTTTGGGTCAAGCGGAGTTGGTATGGGTCTAGCGGAGTGGGTTTGGGTCTAGCGGAGTGGGTTTGGGTGTAGCCGAGTGGGTTTGGGTCTAGCCGAGTGGGTTTGGGTCTAGCCAAGTGGGTTTGGGTCTAGCCGAGTGGGTTTGGGTCTAGCCGAGTTAGTTTGGGTGTAGCCGAGTGGGTTTGGGTCTAGCCGAGCGGGTTTGGGTCTAGCCGAGTTGGTTTGGGTCTAGCCGAGTGGGTTTGGGTCTAGCCGAGTGGGTTTGGGTCTAGCCGAGTGGGTTTGGGTCAAGCGGAGTTGGTATGGGTCTAGCGGAGTGGGTTTGGGTCTAGCGGAGTGGGTTTGGATGTAGCCGAGTGGGTTTGGGTCTAGCCGAGTGGGTTTGGGTCTACCCGAGTGGGTTTTGCGTGTAGCCGAGTGGGTTTGGGTCTAGCCGAGTGGGTGTGGGTCTAGCCGTGTGGGTTTGGGTCTAGCCAAGTGGGTTTGGGTCTAGCCGAGTGGGTTTGGGTCTATCCGAGTGGGTTTGCGTCTAGCCGAGTGGGTTTGGGTCTAGCCGAGTGGGTTTGGGTCTAGACGAGTGGGTTTGGGTCTAGCCGATTGGGTTTGGGTCTATCCATGTGGGTTTGGGTCTAGCCAAGTGTGTTAGGGTCTAGCGGAGTGGGTTTGGGTGTAGCCGCGTGGGTTTGGGTGTAGCCGAGTGGGTTTGGGTCTAGCCGTTGGGTTTGGGTCTAGCCGAGTGGGTTTGGGTCTAGCCGAGTGGGTTTGGGTCTAGCGGAGTGGGTTTGGGTGTAGCCGAGTGGGTTTGGGTCTAGCCGAGTGGGTTTGGGTCTAGCCGACTGGGTTTGGGTCTAGTCGAGTGGGTTTGGGTCTAGCCGAGTGGGTTTGGGTCTAGCCGAGTGGGTTTGGGTCTAGCTGAGTGGGTTTGGGTCTAGCGGAGTTGGTTTCGGTCTAGCCGAGTGGGTTTGGGTCTAGCCGAGTGGGTTTGGGTCTAGCCGAGTGGGTTTGGGTCTAGCTGAGTGGGTTTGGGTCTAGCCGAGTTGGTTTGGGTCTAGCCGAGTGGGTTTGGGTCTAGCCGAGTGGGTTTGGGTCAAGCGGAGTTGGTATGGGTCTAGCGGAGTGGGTTTGGGTCTAGCGGAGTGGGTTTGGGTCTAGCCGAGTGGGTTTGGGTCTAGCCGAGTGGGTTTGGGTCTACCCGAGTGGGTTCGCGTCTAGCCGAGTGGGTTTGCGTCTAGCCGAGTGGGTTTGGGTCTAGCCGAGTGGGTTTGGGTCTAGCCGAGTGGGTTTGGGTCTAGCCGAGTGGGTTTGGGTCTAGCCAAGTGGGTTTGGGTCTAGCCGAGTGGGTTTGGGTCTATACGAGTGGGTTTGCGTCTAGCCGAGTGGGTTTGGGTCTAGCCGAGTGGGTTTGGGTCTAGCCGAGTGGGTTTGGGTCTAGCCGATTGGGTTTGGGTCTAGCCGAGTGGGTTTGGGTCTAGCCGAGTGGGTTTGGGTCTAGCCGAGTGGGTTTGCGTCTAGCCGAGTGGGTTTGGGTCTAGCCGAGTGGGTTTGGGTCTAGCCAAGTGGGTTTGGGTCTAGCCGAGTGGGTTTGGGTCTAGCCGAGTGGGTTAGGGTCTAGCGGAGTGGGTTTGGGTGTAGCCCCGTGTGTTTGGGTGTAGCCGAGTGGGTTTGGGTCTAGCCGAGTGGGTTTGGGTCTAGCCGAGTGGGTTTGGGTCTAGCCGAGTGGGTTTGGGTCTAGCGGAGTGGGTATGGGTGTAGCCGAGTGGGTTTGGGTCTAGCCGAGTGGGTTTGGGTCTAGCCGAATGGGTTTGGGACTAGCCGAGTGGCTTTGGGTCCAGCCGAGTGGGTTTGGGTCTAGCCATGTGGGTTTGGGTCTAGCCGATTGGGTTTGGGTCTGGCCATGTGGGTTTGGGTCTAGCCGAGTGGGTTAGGGTCTAGCGGAGTGGGTTTGGGTGTAGCCCTGTGGGTTTGGGTGTAGCCGAGTGGGTTTACGTCTAGCCGAGTGGGTTTGAGTCTAGCCGAGTTGGTTTGGGTGTAGCCGAGTGGGTTTGGGTGTAGCCGAGTGGGTTTGGGTCTGGACGAGTGGGTTTGGGTCTAGCCGAGTGGGGTTGGGTCTAGCCGAGTGGGTTTGGGTCTAGCCGAGTGGCTTTGGGTCCAGCCGAGTGGGTTTGGGTCTAGCCGTGTGGGTTTGGGTCTAGCCGATTGGGTTTGGGTCTGGCCATGTGGGTTTGGGTCTAGCCGAGTGGGATAGGGTCTAGCGGAGTGGGTTTGGGTGTAGCCCCGTGGGTTTGGGTGTAGCCGAGTGGGTTTGGGTCTAGCCGAGTGGGTTTGGGTCTAGCCGAGTGGGTTTGGGTCTAGCCGAGTGGGTTTGGGTCTGGCGGCGTGGGTTTGGGTGTAGCCGAGTGGGTTTGGGTCTAGCCGAGAGGGTTTGGGTCTAGCCGACTGGGTTTGGGACTAGCCGAGTGGGTTTTGGTCTAGCCGAGTGGGTTTGGGTCTAGCCGAGCGGGTTTACGTCTAGCCGAGTGGGGTTGGGTCTAGCGGAGTAGGTTTGGGTGTAGCCGAGTGGGTTTGGGTGTAGCCGAGTGGGTTTGGGTCTGGACGAGTGGGTTTGGGTCTAGCCGAGTGGGTTTGGGTCTAGCCGTGTGGGTTTACGTCTAACCGAGTGGGTTTGGGTCTAGCGGAGTGGGTTTGGGTGTAGCCGAGTGGGTTTGGGTGTAGCCGAGTGGGTTTGGGTCTGGACGAGTGGGTTTGGGTCTAGCCGAGTGGGTTTGGGTCTAGCCGAGTGGGTTTGGGTCTAGCCAAACGGGTTTGGGTCTAGCCGAGTGGGTTTGGGTCTAGCCGAGTGGGTTTGGGTCTAGCCGAGTGGGTGTGGGTCTAGCCAAGTGGGTTTGGGTCTTGCCGAGTGGGTTTGGGTCTAGCCGAGTGGGTTTGGGTCTCGCCGAGTGGGTTTGGGTCTAGCCGAGTGGTTTTGGGTCTACCCGAGTGCGTTTGGGTCTAGCCGAGTGGGTTTGGGTCTAGCCGAATGGGTTTGGGTCTAGCCGAGTGGGTTTGGGTGTAGCCGAGTGGGTTTGGGTTTAGCGGAGTGGGTTTGGGTCTAGTGGAGTGGGTTTGGGTCTAGCCGAGTGGGTTTGGGTCTAGCCGAATGGGTTTGGGTCTACCCGAGTGCGTTTGGGTCTAGCCGAGTGGGTTTGGGTCTAGCCGAATGGGTTTGGGTCTAGCCGAGTGGGTTTGGGTGTAGCCGAGTGGGTTTGGGTTTAGCGGAGTGGGTTTGGGTGTAGCCGTGTAGGTTTGGGTCTAGCCGAGTGGGTTTGGGTCTAGCCGAGTGGGTTTGGGTCTAGCCGAGTGGGTTTGCGTCTGGACGAGTGGGTTTGGGTCTAGCCGAGTGGGTTTGGGTCTAGCCGTGTGGGTTTACGTCTAACCGAGTGGGTTTGGGTCTAGCGGAGTGGGTTTGGGTGTAGCCGAGTGGGTTTGGGTGTAGCCGAGTGGGTTTGGGTCTGGACGAGTGGGTTTGGGTCTAGCCGAGTGGGTTTGGGTCTAGCCGAGTGGGTTTGGGTCTAGCCAAACGGGTTTGGGTCTAGCCGAGTGGGTTTGGGTCTAGCCGAGTGGGTTTGGGTCTAGCCGAGTGGGTGTGGGTCTAGCCAAGTGGGTTTGGGTCTTGCCGAGTGGGTTTGGGTCTAGCCGAGTGGGTTTGGGTCTCGCCGAGTGGGTTTGGGTCTAGCCGAGTGGTTTTGGGTCTACCCGAGTGCGTTTGGGTCTAGCCGAGTGGGTTTGGGTCTAGCCGAATGGGTTTGGGTCTAGCCGAGTGGGTTTGGGTGTAGCCGAGTGGGTTTGGGTTTAGCGGAGTGGGTTTGGGTCTAGTGGAGTGGGTTTGGGTCTAGCCGAGTGGGTTTGGGTCTAGCCGAATGGGTTTGGGTCTACCCGAGTGCGTTTGGGTCTAGCCGAGTGGGTTTGGGTCTAGCCGAATGGGTTTGGGTCTAGCCGAGTGGGTTTGGGTGTAGCCGAGTGGGTTTGGGTTTAGCGGAGTGGGTTTGGGTGTAGCCGTGTAGGTTTGGGTCTAGCCGAGTGGGTTTGGGTCTAGCCGAGTGGGTTTGGGTCTAGCCGAGTGGGTTTGCGTCTAGCCGAGTGGGTTTGGGTCTAGCCGAGTGGGTTTGGGTCTAGCCGAGTGGGTTTGGGTCTAGCCGAGTGGGTTTGGGTTTAGCCGAGTTGGTTTCGGTCTAGCCGAGTGGGTTTGGGTCTAGCCGAGTGGGTTTGGGTCTAGCCGAGTGGGTTTGGGTCTAGCCGAGTTAGTTTGGGTGTAGCCGAGCGGGTTTGGGTCTAGCCGAGCGGGTTTGGGTCTAGCCGAGTGGGTTTGGGTCTAGCCGAGTGGGTTTGGGTCTAGCCGAGTGGGTTTGGGCCTAGCCGAGTGGGTTTGGGTCTAGCGGAGTGGGTTAGGGTCTAGTGGAGTGGGTTTGGGTCTAGCCGAGTGGGTTTGGGTCTAGCCGAATGGGTTTGGGTCTACCCGAGTGCGTTTGGGTCTAGCCGAGTTGGCTTGGGTCTAGCCGAATGGGTTTGGGTCTAGCCGAGTGGGTTTGGGTGTAGCCGAGTGGGTTTGGGTTTAGCGGAGTGGGTTTGGGTGTAGCCGAGTGGGTTTGGGTCTAGCCGAGTGGGTTTGGGTCTAGCCGAGTGGGTTTGGGTCTAGCCGAGTGGGTTTGGGTCTAGCCGAGTGGGTTTGGGTCTAGCCGAGTGGGTTTGGGTCTAGCCGAGTGGGTTTGCGTCCAGACGAGTGGGTTTGGGTCTAGCCGACTGGGTTTGGGTCTAGCCGAGTGGGTTTGGGTCTAGCCGAGTGGGTTTGCGTCCAGACGAGTGGGTTTGGGTCTACCCGAGTGGGTTTTGCGTCTAGCCGAGTGGGTTTGGGTCTAGCCGAGTGGGTGTGGGTCTAGCCGTGTGGGTTTGGGTCTAGCCAAGTGGGTTTGGGTCTAGCCGAGTGGGTTTGGGTCTATCCGAGTGGGTTTGCGTCTAGCCGAGTGGGTTTGGGTCTAGCCGAGTGGGTTTGGGTCTAGACGAGTGGGTTTGGGTCTAGCCGATTGGGTTTGGGTCTATCCATGTGGGTTTGGGTCTAGCCGAGTGTGTTAGGGTCTAGCGGAGTGGGTTTGGGTGTAGCCGCGTGGGTTTGGGTGTAGCCGAGTGGGTTTGGGTCTAGCCGAGTGGGTTTGGGTCTAGCCGAGTGGGTTTGGGTCTAGCCGAGTGGGTTTGGGTCTAGCGGAGTGGGTTTGGGTGTAGCCGAGTGGGTTTGGGTCTAGCCGAGTGGGTTTGGGTCTAGCCGACTGGGTTTGGGTCTAGCCGAGTGGGTTTGGGTCCAGCCGAGTGGGTTTGGGTCTAGCCGAGTGGGTTTGGGTCTAGCTGAGTGGGTTTGGGTCTAGCGGAGTGGGTTTGGGTGTAGCCCCGTGGGTTTGGGTGTAGCCGAGTGGGTTTGGGTCTAGCCGAGTGGGTTTGGGTCTAGCCGAGTGGGTTTGGGTCTAGCCGAGTGGGTTTGGGTCTGGCGGAGTGGGTTTGGGTGTAGCCGAGTGGGTTTGGGTCTAGCCGAGAGGGTTTGGGTCTAGCCGACTGGGTTTGGGACTAGCCGAGTGGGTTTTGGTCTAGCCGAGTGGGTTTGGGTCTAGCCGAGCGGGTTTACGTCTAGCCGAGTGGGGTTGGGTCTAGCGGAGTAGGTTTCGGTGTAGCCGAGTGGGTTTGGGTGTAGCCGAGTGGGTTTGGGTCTGGACGAGTGGGTTTGGGTCTAGCCGAGTGGGTTTGGGTCTAGCCGTGTGGGTTTACGTCTAACCGAGTGGGTTTGGGTCTAGCGGAGTGGGTTTGGGTGTAGCCGAGTGGGTTTGGGTGTAGCCGAGTGGGTTTGGGTCTGGACGAGTGGGTTTGGGTCTAGCCGAGTGGGTTTGGGTCTAGCCGAGTGGGTTTGGGTCTAGCCGAGTGGGTGTGGGTCTAGCCAAGTGGGTTTGGGTCTTGCCGAGTGGGTTTGGGTCTAGCCGAGTGGGTTTGGGTCTCGCCGAGTGGGTTTGGGTCTAGCCGAGTGGTTTTGGGTCTACCCGAGTGCGTTTGGGTCTAGCCGAGTGGGTTTGGGTCTAGCCGAATGGGTTTGGGTCTAGCCGAGTGGGTTTGGGTGTAGCCGAGTGGGTTTGGGTTTAGCGGAGTGGGTTTGGGTCTAGTGGAGTGGGTTTGGGTCTAGCCGAGTGGGTTTGGGTCTAGCCGAATGGGTTTGGGTCTACCCGAGTGCGTTTGGGTCTAGCCGAGTGGGTTTGGGTCTAGCCGAATGGGTTTGGGTCTAGCCGAGTGGGTTTGGGTGTAGCCGAGTGGGTTTGGGTTTAGCGGAGTGGGTTTGGGTGTAGCCGTGTAGGTTTGGGTCTAGCCGAGTGGGTTTGGGTCTAGCCGAGTGGGTTCGGGTCTAGCCGAGTGGGTTTGGGTCTAGCCGAGTGGGTTTGGGTCTAGCCGAGTGGGTTTGCGTCTAGCCGAGTGGGTTTGGGTCTAGCCGAGTGGGTTTGGGTCTAGCCGAGTGGGTTTGGGTCTAGCCGAGTGGGTTTGGGTCTAGCCGAGTTGGTTTCGGTCTAGCCGAGTGGGTTTGGGTCTTGCCGAGTGGGTTTGGGTCTAGCCGAGTGGGTTTGGGTCTAGCCGAGTGGGTTTGGGTCTAGCCGAGTTAGTTTGGGTGTAGCCGAGCGGGTTTGGGTCTAGCCGAGCGGGTTTGGGTCTAGCCGAGTGGGTTTGGGTCTAGCCGAGTGGGTTTGGGTCTAGCCGAGTGGGTTTGGGCCTAGCCGAGTGGGTTTGGGTCTAGACGAGTGGGTTTGGGTCTAGCCGATTGGGTTTGGGTCTATCCATGTGGGTTTGGGTCTAGCCGAGTGTGTTAGGGTCTAGCGGAGTGGGTTTGGGTGTAGCCGCGTGGGTTTGGGTGTAGCCGAGTGGGTTTGGGTCTAGCCGAGTGGGTTTGGGTCTAGCCGAGTGGGTTTGGGTCTAGCCGAGTGGGTTTGGGTCTAGCGGAGTGGGTTTGGGTGTAGCCGAGTGGGTTTGGGTCTAGCCGAGTGGGTTTGGGTCTAGCCGACTGTGTTTGGGTCTAGCCGAGTGGGTTTGGGTCTAGCCGAGTGGGTTTGGGTCTAGCCGAGTGGGTTTGGGTCTAGCTGAGTGGGTTTGGGTCTAGCGGAGTTGGTTTCGGTCTAGCCGAGTGGGTTTGGGTCTAGCCGAGTGGGTTTGGGTCTAGCCGAGTGGGTTTGGGTCTAGCTGAGTGGGTTTGGGTCTAGCCGAGTTAGTTTGGGTGTAGCCGAGTGGGTTTAGGTCTAGCCCAGCAGGTTTGGGTCTAGCCGAGTGGGTTTGGGTCTAGCCGAGTTGGTTTGGGTCTAGCCGAGTGGGTTTGGGTCTAGCCGAGTGGGTTCGGGTCTAGCCGAGTGGGTTTGGGTCTAGCCGAGTGGGTTTGGGTCTAGCCGAGTGGGTTTGCGTCTAGCCGAGTGGGTTTGGGTCTAGCCGAGTGGGTTTGGGTCTAGCCGAGTGGGTTTGGGTCTAGCCGAGTGGGTTTGGGTCTAGCCGAGTTGGTTTCGGTCTAGCCGAGTGGGTTTGGGTCTTGCCGAGTGGGTTTGGGTCTAGCCGAGTGGGTTTGGGTCTAGCCGAGTGGGTTTGGGTCTAGCCGAGTTAGTTTGGGTGTAGCCGAGCGGGTTTGGGTCTAGCCGAGCGGGTTTGGGTCTAGCCGAGTGGGTTTGGGTCTAGCCGAGTGGGTTTGGGTCTAGCCGAGTGGGTTTGGGCCTAGCCGAGTGGGTTTGGGTCTAGACGAGTGGGTTTGGGTCTAGCCGATTGGGTTTGGGTCTATCCATGTGGGTTTGGGTCTAGCCGAGTGTGTTAGGGTCTAGCGGAGTGGGTTTGGGTGTAGCCGCGTGGGTTTGGGTGTAGCCGAGTGGGTTTGGGTCTAGCCGAGTGGGTTTGGGTCTAGCCGAGTGGGTTTGGGTCTAGCCGAGTGGGTTTGGGTCTAGCGGAGTGGGTTTGGGTGTAGCCGAGTGGGTTTGGGTCTAGCCGAGTGGGTTTGGGTCTAGCCGACTGTGTTTGGGTCTAGCCGAGTGGGTTTGGGTCTAGCCGAGTGGGTTTGGGTCTAGCCGAGTGGGTTTGGGTCTAGCTGAGTGGGTTTGGGTCTAGCGGAGTTGGTTTCGGTCTAGCCGAGTGGGTTTGGGTCTAGCCGAGTGGGTTTGGGTCTAGCCGAGTGGGTTTGGGTCTAGCTGAGTGGGTTTGGGTCTAGCCGAGTTAGTTTGGGTGTAGCCGAGTGGGTTTAGGTCTAGCCCAGCAGGTTTGGGTCTAGCCGAGTGGGTTTGGGTCTAGCCGAGTTGGTTTGGGTCTAGCCGAGTGGGTTTGGGTCTAGCCGAGTGGGTTTGGGTCAAGCGGAGTTGGTATGGGTCTAGCGGAGTGGGTTTGGGTCTAGCGGAGTGGGTTTGGGTGTAGCCGAGTGGGTTTGGGTCTAGCCGAGTGGGTTTGGGTCTACCCGAGTGGGTTCGCGTCTAGCCGAGTGGGTTTGGGTCTAGCCGAGTGGGTGTGGGTGTAGCCGAGTGGGTTTGGGTCTAGCCAAGTGGGTTTGGGTCTAGCCGAGTGGGTTTGGGTCTATACGAGTGGGTTTGCGTCTAGCCGAGTGGGTTTGGGTCTAGCCGAGTGGGTTTGGGTCTAGCCGAGTGGGTTTGGGTCTAGCCGAGTGGGTTTGGGTCTAGCCAAGTGGGTTTGGGTCTAGCCGAGTGGGTTTGGGTCTATACGAGTGGGTTTGCGTCTAGCCGAGTGGGTTTGGGTCTAGCCGAGTGGGTTTGGGTCTAGCCGAGTGGGTTTGGGTCTAGCCGATTGGGTTTGGGTCTAGCCGAGTGGGTTTGGGTCTAGCCGAGTGGGTTTGGGTCTAGCCGAGTGGGTTTGCGTCTAGCCGAGTGGGTTTGGGTCTAGCCGAGTGGGTTTGGGTCTAGCCAAGTGGGTTTGGGTCTAGCCGAGTGGGTTTGGGTCTAGCCGAGTTAGTTTGGGTGTAGCCGAGTGGGTTTGGGTCTAGCCGAGCGGGTTTGGGTCTAGCCGAGTTGGTTTGGGTCTAGCCGAGTGGGTTTGGGTCTAGCCGAGTGGGTTTGGGTCTAGCCGAGTGGGTTTGGGTCAAGCGGAGTTGGTATGGGTCTAGCGGAGTGGGTTTGGGTCTAGCGGAGTGGGTTTGGATGTATCCGAGTGGGTTTGGGTCTAGCCGAGTGGGTTTGGGTCTACCCGAGTGGGTTTTGCGTCTAGCCGAGTGGGTTTGGGTCTAGCCGAGTGGGTGTGGGTCTAGCCGAGTGGGTTTGGGTCTAGCCAAGTGGGTTTGGGTCTAGCCGAGTGGGTTTGGGTCTATCCGAGTGGGTTTGCGTCTAGCCGAGTGCGTTTGGGTCTAGCCGAGTGGGTTTGGGTCTAGACGAGTGGGTTTGGGTCCAGCCGATTGGGTTTGGGTCTATCCATGTGGGTTTGGGTCTAGCCGAGTGTGTTAGGGTCTAGCGGAGTGGGTTTGGGTGTAGCCGCGTGGGTTTGGGGGCAGCCGAGTGGGTTTGGGTCCAGCCGAGTGGGTTTGGGTCTAGCCGAGTGGGTTGGGGTCTAGCCGAGTGGGTTTGGGTCTAGCGGAGTGGGTTTGGGTGTAGCCGAGTGGGTTTGGGTCTAGCCGAGTGGGTTTGGGTCTAGCCGACTGGGTTTGGGTCTAGCCGAGTGGGTTTGGGTCTAGCCGAGTGGGTTTGGGTCTAGCCGAGTGGGTTTGGGTCTAGCTGAGTGGGTTTGGGTCTAGCGGAGTTGGTTTCGGTCTAGCCGAGTGGGTTTGGGTCTAGCCGAGTGGGTTTGGGTCTAGCCGAGTGGGTTTGGGTCTAGCCGAGTGGGTTTGGGTCTAGCCGAGTTAGTTTGGGTGTAGCCGAGTGGGTTTAGGTCTAGCCCAGCAGGTTTGGGTCTAGCCGAGTGGGTTTGGGTCTAGCCGAGTTGGTTTGGGTCTAGCCGAGTGGGTTTGGGTCTAGCCGAGTGGGTTTGGGTCAAGCGGAGTTGGTATGGGTCTAGTGGAGTGGGTTTGGGTCTAGCGGAGTGGGTTTGGGTGTAGCCGAGTGGGTTTGGGTCTAGCCGAGTGGGTTTGGGTCTACCCGAGTGGGTTCGCGTCTAGCCGAGTGGGTTTGGGTCTAGCCGAGTGGGTGTGGGTGTAGCCGAGTGGGTTTGGGTCTAGCCAAGTGGGTTTGGGTCTAGCCGAGTGGGTTTGGGTCTATACGAGTGGGTTTGCGTCTAGCCGAGTGGGTTTGGGTCTAGCCGAGTGGGTTTGGGTCTAGCGGAGTGGGTTTGGGTGTAGCCGAGTGGGTTTGGGTCTAGGCGAGTGGGTTTGGGTCTAGCCGAGTGGGTTTGCGTCTAGCCGAGTGGGTTTGGGTCTAGCCGAGTGGGTGTGGGTCTAGCCGAGTGGGTTTGGTTCTAGCCAAGTGGGTTTGGGTCTAGCCGAGTGGGTTTGGGTCTATACGAGTGGGTTTGCGTCTAGCCGAGTGGGTTTGGGTCTAGCCGAGTGGGTTTGGGTCTAGCCGAGTGGGTTTGGGTCTAGCCGATTGGGTTTGGGTCTATCCATGTGGGTTTGGGTCTAGCCGAGTGGGTTAGGGTCTAGCGGAGTGGGTTTGGGTGTAGCCGCGTGGGTTTGGGTGTAGCCGAGTGGGTTTGGGTCTAGCCGAGTGGGTTTGGGTCTAGCCGAGTGGGTTTGGGTCTAGCCGAGCGGGTTTGGGTCTAGCCGAGTGGGTTTGGGTCTAGCCGAGTGGGTTTGGGTCTAGCCGAGTGGGTTTGGGTCTAGCCGAGTGGGTTTGGGTCAAGCGGAGTGGGTTTGGGTCTAGACGAGTGGGTTTGGGTCTAGCCGATTGGGTTTGGGTCTATCCATGTGGGTTTGGGTCTAGCCGAGTGTGTTAGGGTCTAGCCGAGTGGGTTTGGGTCAAGCGGAGTTGGTATGGGTCTAGCCGAGTGGGTTTGGGTCTAGCCGAGTGGGTTTGGGTCTCGCCGAGTGGGTTTGGGCCCAGCCGAGTGGGTTTGGGTCTAGCGGAGTGGGTTAGGGTCTAGTGGAGTGGGTTTGGGTCTAGCCGAGTGGGTTTGGGTCTAGCCGAATGGGTTTGGGTCTACCCGAGTGCGTTTGGATCTAGCCGAGTGGGTTTGGGTCTAGCCGAATGGGTTTGGGTCTAGCCGAGTGGGTTTGGGTGTAGCCGAGTGGGTTTGGGTCTAGCCGAGTGGGTTTGGGTCTAGCCGAGTGGGTTTGGGTCAAGCGGAGTTGGTATGGGTCTAGCGGAGTGGGTTTGGGTCTAGCGGAGTGGGTTTGGATGTAGCCGAGTGGGTTTGGGTCTAGCCGAGTGGGTTTGGGTCTACCCGAGTGGGTTTTGCGTCTAGCCGAGTGGGTTTGGGTCTAGCCGAGTGGGTGTGGGTCTAGCCGAGTGGGTTTGGGTCTAGCCAAGTGGGTTTGGGTCTAGCCGAGTGGGTTTGGGTCTATCCGAGTGGGTTTGCGTCTAGCCGAGTGGGTTTGGGTCTAGCCGAGTGGGTTTGGGTCTAGACGAGTGGGTTTGGGTCTAGCCGATTGGGTTTGGGTCTATCCATGTGGGTTTGGGTCTAGCCGAGTGTGTTAGGGTCTAGCGGAGTGGGTTTGGGTGTAGCCGCGTGGGTTTGGGGGTAGCCGAGTGGGTTTGGGTCTAGCCGAGTGGGTTTGGGTCTAGCCGAGTGGGTTGGGGTCTAGCCGAGTGGGTTTGGGTCTAGCGGAGTGGGTTTGGGTGTAACCGAGTGGGTTTGGGTCTAGCCGAGTGGGTTTGGGTCTAGCCGACTGGGTTTGGGTCTAGCCGAGTGGGTTTGGGTCTAGCCGAGTGGGTTTGGGTCTAGCCGAGTGGGTTTGGGTCTAGCTGAGTGGGTTTGGGTCTAGCGGAGTTGGTTTCGGTCTAGCCGAGTGGGTTTGGGTCTAGCCGAGTGGGTTTGGGTCTAGCCGAGTGGGTTTGGGTCTAGCCGAGTGGGTTTGGGTCTAGCCGAGTTAGTTTGGGTGTAGCCGAGTGGGTTTAGGTCTAGCCCAGCAGGTTTGGGTCTAGCCGAGTGGGTTTGGGTCTAGCCGAGTTGGTTTGGGTCTAGCCGAGTGGGTTTGGGTCTAGCCGAGTGGGTTTGGGTCAAGCGGAGTTGGTATGGGTCTAGTGGAGTGGGTTTGGGTCTAGCGGAGTGGGTTTGGGTGTAGCCGAGTGGGTTTGGGTCTAGCCGAGTGGGTTTGGGTCTACCCGAGTGGGTTCGCGTCTAGCCGAGTGGGTTTGGGTCTAGCCGAGTGGGTGTGGGTGTAGCCGAGTGGGTTTGGGTCTAGCCAAGTGGGTTTGGGTCTAGCCGAGTGGGTTTGGGTCTATACGAGTGGGTTTGCGTCTAGCCGAGTGGGTTTGGGTCTAGCCGAGTGGGTTTGGGTCTAGCGGAGTGGGTTTGGGTGTAGCCGAGTGGGTTTGGGTCTAGGCGAGTGGGTTTGGGTCTAGCCGAGTGGGTTTGCGTCTAGCCGAGTGGGTTTGGGTCTAGCCGAGTGGGTGTGGGTCTAGCCGAGTGGGTTTGGTTCTAGCCAAGTGGGTTTGGGTCTAGCCGAGTGGGTTTGGGTCTATACGAGTGGGTTTGCGTCTAGCCGAGTGGGTTTGGGTCTAGCCGAGTGGGTTTGGGTCTAGCCGAGTGGGTTTGGGTCTAGCCGATTGGGTTTGGGTCTATCCATGTGGGTTTGGGTCTAGCCGAGTGGGTTAGGGTCTAGCGGAGTGGGTTTGGGTGTAGCCGCGTGGGTTTGGGTGTAGCCGAGTGGGTTTGGGTCTAGCCGAGTGGGTTTGGGTCTAGCCGAGTGGGTTTGGGTCTAGCCGAGCGGGTTTGGGTCTAGCCGAGTGGGTTTGGGTCTAGCCGAGTGGGTTTGGGTCTAGCCGAGTGGGTATGGGTCTAGCCGAGTGGGTTTGGGTCAAGCGGAGTGGGTTTGCGTCAAGACGAGTGGGTTTGGGTCTAGCCGATTGGGTTTGGGTCTATCCATGTGGGTTTGGGTCTAGCCGAGTGTGTTAGGGTCTAGCCGAGTGGGTTTGGGTCAAGCGGAGTTGGTATGGGTCTAGCCGAGTGGGTTTGGGTCTAGCCGAGTGGGTTTGGGTCTCGCCGAGTGGGTTTGGGCCCAGCCGAGTGGGTTTGGGTCTAGCGGAGTGGGTTAGGGTCTAGTGGAGTGGGTTTGGGTCTAGCCGAGTGGGTTTGGGTCTAGCCGAATGGGTTTGGGTCTACCCGAGTGCGTTTGGATCTAGCCGAGTGGGTTTGGGTCTAGCCGAATGGGTTTGGGTCTAGCCGAGTGGGTTTGGGTGTAGCCGAGTGGGTTTGGGTCTAGCAGAGTGGGTTTGGGTGTAGCCGAGTGGGTTTGGGTCTAGCCGAGTGGGTTTGCGTCTACCCGAGTGGGTTTGCGTCTAGCCGAGTGGGTTTGGGTCTAGCCGAGTGGGTGTGGGTGTAGCCGAGTGGGTTTGGGTCTAGCCAAGTGGGTTTGGGTCTAGCCGAGTGGGTTTGGGTCTATACGAGTGGGTTTGCGTCTAGCCGAGTGGGTTTGGGTCTAGCCGAGTGGGTTTGGGTCTAGCGGAGTGGGTTTGGGTGTAGCCGAGTGGGTTTGGGTCTAGGCGAGTGGGTTTGGGTCTAGCCGAGTGGGTTTGCGTCTAGCCGAGTGGGTTTGGGTCTAGCCGAGTGGGTGTGGGTCTAGCCGAGTGGGTTTGGGTCTAGCCAAGTGGGTTTGGGTCTAGCCGAGTGGGTTTGGGTCTATACGAGTGGGTTTGCGTCTAGCCGAGTGGGTTTGGGTCTAGCCGAGTGGGTTTGGGTCTAGCCGAGTGGGTTTGGGTCTAGCCGATTGGGTTTGGGTCTATCCATGTGGGTTTGGGTCTAGCCGAGTGGGTTAGGGTCTAGCGGAGTGGGTTTGGGTGTAGCCGCGTGGGTTTGGGTGTAGCCGAGTGGGTTTGGGTCTAGCCGAGTGGGTTTGGGTCTGGCCGAGTGGGTTTGGGTCTAGCCGAGCGGGTTTGGGTCTAGCCGAGTGGGTTTGGGTCTAGCCGAGTGGGTTTGGGTCTAGCCGAGTGGGTTTGGGTCTAGCCGAGTGGGTTTGGGTCAAGCGGAGTGGGTTTGGGTCTAGACGAGTGGGTTTGGGTCTAGCCGATTGGGTTTGGGTCTAGCGGTGTGGGTTTGGGTGTAGCCGCGTGGGTTTGGGTGTAGCCGAGTGGGTTTGGGTCTAGCCGAGTGGGTTTGGGTCTAGCCGAGTGGGTTTGGGTCTAGCCGAGTGGGTTTGGGTCTAGCGGAGTGGGTTTGGGTGTAGCCGAGTGGGTTTGGGTCTAGCCGAGTGGGTTTGGGTCTACCCGAGTGGGTTTGCGTCTAGCCGAGTGGGTTTGGGTCTAGCCGAGTGGGTGTGGGTCTACCCGAGTGCGTTTGGGTCTAGCCGAGTGGGTTTGCGTCTAGCCGAGTGGGTTTGGGTCTAGCCGAGTGGGTTTGGGTCTAACCAAGTGGGTTTGGGTCTAGCCGAGTGGGTTTGGGTCTAGCCGAGTTAGTTTGGGTGTAGCCGAGTGGGTTTGGGTCTAGCCGAGCGGGTTTGGGTCTAGCCGAGTTGGTTTGGGTCTAGCCGAGTGGGTTTGGGTCTAGCCGAGTGGGTTTGGGTCTAGCCGAGTGGGTTTGGGTCAAGCGGAGTTGGTATGGGTCTAGCGGAGTGGGTTTGGGTCTAGCGGAGTGGGTTTGGATGTAGCCGAGTGGGTTTGGGTCTAGCCGAGTGGGTTTGGGTCTACCCGAGTGGGTTTTGCGTCTAGCCGAGTGGGTTTGGGTCTAGCCGAGTGGGTGTGGGTCTAGCCGAGTGGGTTTGGGTCTAGCGGAGTGGGTTTGGGTGTAGCCGCGTGGGTTTGGGTGTAGCCGAGTGGGTTTGGGTCTAGCCGAGTGGGTTTGGGTCTGGCCGAGTGGGTTTGGGTCTAGCCGAGCGGGTTTGGGTCTAGCCGAGTGGGTTTGGGTCTAGCCGAGTGGGTTTGGGTCTAGCCGAGTGGGTTTGGGTCTAGCCGAGTGGGTTTGGGTCAAGCGGAGTGGGTTTGGGTCTAGACGTGTGGGTTTGGGTCTAGCCGATTGGGTTTGGGTCTAGCGGTGTGGGTTTGGGTGTAGCCGCGTGGGTTTGGGTGTAGCCGAGTGGGTTTGGGTCTAGCCGAGTGGGTTTGGGTCTAGCCGAGTGGGTTTGGGTCTAGCCGAGTGGGTTTGGGTCTAGCGGAGTGGGTTTGGGTTTAGCCGAGTGGGTTTGGGTCTAGCCGAGTGGGTTTGGGTCTACCCGAGTGGGTTTGCGTCTAGCCGAGTGGGTTTGGGTCTAGCCGAGTGGGTGTGGGTCTACCCGAGTGCGTTTGGGTCTAGCCGAGTGGGTTTGCGTCTAGCCGAGTGGGTTTGGGTCTAGCCGAGTGGGTTTGGGTCTAGCCAAGTGGGTTTGGGTCTAGCCGAGTGGGTTTGGGTCTAGCCGAGTTAGTTTGGGTGTAGCCGAGTGGGTTTGGGTCTAGCCGAGCGGGTTTGGGTCTAGCCGAGTGTGTTAGGGTCTAGCGGAGTGGGTTTGGGTGTAGCCGCGTGGGTTTGGGGGTAGCCGAGTGGGTTTGGGTCTAGCCGAGTGGGTTTGGGACTAGCCGAATGGGTTGGGGTCTAGCCGAGTGGGTTTGGGTCTAGCGGAGTGGGTTTGGGTGTAGCCGAGTGGGTTTGGGTCTAGCCGAGTGGGTTTGGGTCTAGCCGACTGGGTTTGGGTCTAGCCGAGTGGGTTTGGGTCTAGCCGAGTGGGTTTGGGTCTAGCCGAGTGGGTTTGGGTCTAGCTGAGTGGGTTTGGGTCTAGCGGAGTTGGTTTCGGTCTAGCCGAGTGGGTTTGGGTCTAGCCGAGTGGGTTTGGGTCTAGCCGAGTGGGTTTGGGTCTAGCCGAGTGGGTTTGGGTCTAGCCGAGTTAGTTTGGGAGTAGCCGAGTGGGTTTAGGTCTAGCCCAGCAGGTTTGGGTCTAGCCGAGTGGGTTTGGGTCTAGCCGAGTTGGTTTGGGTCTAGCCGAGTGGGTTTGGGTCTAGCCGAGTGGGTTTGTGTCAAGCGGAGTTGGTATGGGTCTAGTGGAGTGGGTTTGGGTCTAGCGGAGTGGGTTTGGGTGTAGCCGAGTGGGTTTGGGTCTAGCCGAGTGGGTTTGGGTCTACCCGAGTGGGTTCGCGTCTAGCCGAGTGGGTTTGGGTCTAGCCGAGTGGGTTTGGGTCTAGCCAAGTGGGTTTGGGTCTAGCCGAGTGGGTTTGGGTCTATACGAGTGGGTTTGCGTCTAGCCGAGTGGGTTTGGGTCTAGCCGAGTGGGTTTGGGTCTAGCCGAGCGGGTTTGGGTCTAGCCGAGTGGGTTTGGGTCTAGCCGAGTGGGTTTGGGTCTAGCCGAGTGGGTTTGGGTCTAGCCGAGTGGGTTTGGGTCAAGCGGAGTGGGTTTGGGTCTAGACGAGTGGGTTTGGGTCTAGCCGATTGGGTTTGGGTCTATCCATGTGGGTTTGGGTCTAGCCGAGTGTGTTAGGGTCTAGCCGAGTGGGTTTGGGTCAAGCGGAGTTGGTATGGGTCTAGCCGAGTGGGTTTGGGTCTAGCCGAGTGGGTTTGGGTCTCGCCGAGTGGGTTTGGGCCCAGCCGAGTGGGTTTGGGTCTAGCGGAGTGGGTTAGGGTCTAGTGGAGTGGGTTTGGGTCTAGCCGAGTGGGTTTGGGTCTAGCCGAATGGGTTTGGGTCTACCCGAGTGCGTTTGGATCTAGCCGAGTGGGTTTGGGTCTAGCCAAATGGGTTTGGGTCTAGCCGAGTGGGTTTGGGTGTAGCCGAGTGGGTTTGGGTCTAGCGGAGTGGGTTTGGGTGTAGCCGAGTGGGTTTGGGTCTAGCCGAGTGGGTTTGCGTCTACCCGAGTGGGTTTGCGTCTAGCCGAGTGGGTTTGGGTCTAGCCGAGTGGGTGTGGGTGTAGCCGAGTGGATTTGGGTCTAGCCAAGTGGGTTTGGGTCTAGCCGAGTGGGTTTGGGTCTATACGAGTGGGTTTGCGTCTAGCCGAGTGGGTTTGGGTCTAGCCGAGTGGGTTTGGGTCTAGCGGAGTGGGTTTGGGTGTAGCCGAGTGGGTTTGGGTCTAGGCGAGTGGGTTTGGGTCTACCCGAGTGGGTTTGCGTCTAGCCGAGTGGGTTTGGGTCTAGCCGAGTGGGTGTGGGTCTAGCCGAGTGGGTTTGGGTCTAGCCAAGTGGGTTTGGGTCTAGCCGAGTGGGTTTGGGTCTATACGAGTGGGTTTGCGTCTAGCCGAGTGGGTTTGGGTCTAGCCGAGCGGGTTTGGGTCTAGCCGAGTGGGTTTGGGTCTAGCCGATTGGGTTTGGGTCTATCCATGTGGGTTTGGGTCTAGCCGAGTGGGTTAGGGTCTAGCGGAGTGGGTTTGGGTGTAGCCGCGTGGGTTTGGGTGTAGCCGAGTGGGTTTGGGTCTAGCCGAGTGGGTTTGGGTCTGGCCGAGTGGGTTTGGGTCTAGCCGAGCGGGTTTGGGTCTAGCCGAGTGGGTTTGGGTCTAGCCGAGTGGGTTTGGGTCTAGCCGAGTGGGTTTGGGTCTAGCCGAGTGGGTTTGGGTCAAGCGGAGTGGGTTTGGGTCTAGACGAGTGGGTTTGGGTCTCGCCGATTGGGTTTGGGTCTAGCGGAGTGGGTTTGGGTGTAGCCGCGTGGGTTTGGGTGTAGCCGAGTGGGTTTGGGTCTAGCCGAGTGGGTTTGGGTCTAGCCGAGTGGGTTTGGGTCTAGCCGAGTGGGTTTGGGTCTAGCGGAGTGGGTTTGGGTGTAGCCGAGTGGGTTTGGGTCTAGCCGAGTGGGTTTGGGTCTACCCGAGTGGGTTTGCGTCTAGCCGAGTGGGTTTGGGTCTAGCCGAGTGGGTGTGGGTCTACCCGAGTGCGTTTGGGTCTAGCCGAGTGGGTTTGGGTCTATCCGAGTGGGTTTGCGTCTAGCCGAGTGGGTTTGGGTGTAGCCGAGTGGGTTTGGGTTTAGCGGAGTGGGTTTGGGTGTAGCCGAGTGGGTTTGGGTCTAGCCGAGTGGGTTTGGGTCTAGCCGAGTGTGTTAGGGTCTAGCCGAGTGGGTTTGGGTCTAGCCGAGTGGGTTTGGGTCTAGCTGAGTGGGTTTGGGTCTAGCTGAGTTGGTTTCGGTCTAGCCGAGTGGGGTTGGGTCTAGCCGAGTGGGTTTGGGTCTATACGAGTGGGTTTGCGTCTAGCCGAGTGGGTTTGGGTCTAGCCGAGTGGGTTTGGGTCTAGCGGAGTGGGTTTGGGTGTAGCCGAGTGGGTTTGGGTCTAGGCGAGTGGGTTTGGGTCTACCCGAGTGGGTTTGCGTCTAGCCGAGTGGGTTTGGGTCTAGCCGAGTGGGTGTGGGTCTAGCCGAGTGGGTTTGGGTCTAGCCAAGTGGGTTTGGGTCTAGCCGAGTGGGTTTGGGTCTATACGAGTGGGTTTGCGTCTAGCCGAGTGGGTTTGGGTCTAGCCGAGCGGGTTTGGGTCTAGCCGAGTGGGTTTGGGTCTAGCCGATTGGGTTTGGGTCTATCCATGTGGGTTTGGGTCTAGCCGAGTGGGTTAGGGTCTAGCGGAGTGGGTTTGGGTGTAGCCGCGTGGGTTTGGGTGTAGCCGAGTGGGTTTGGGTCTAGCCGAGTGGGTTTGGGTCTGGCCGAGTGGGTTTGGGTCTAGCCGAGCGGGTTTGGGTCTAGCCGAGTGGGTTTGGGTCTAGCCGAGTGGGTTTGGGTCTAGCCGAGTGGGTTTGGGTCTAGCCGAGTGGGTTTGGGTCAAGCGGAGTGGGTTTGGGTCTAGACGAGTGGGTTTGGGTCTCGCCGATTGGGTTTGGGTCTAGCGGAGTGGGTTTGGGTGTAGCCGCGTGGGTTTGGGTGTAGCCGAGTGGGTTTGGGTCTAGCCGAGTGGGTTTGGGTCTAGCCGAGTGGGTTTGGGTCTAGCCGAGTGGGTTTGGGTCTAGCGGAGTGGGTTTGGGTGTAGCCGAGTGGGTTTGGGTCTAGCCGAGTGGGTTTGGGTCTACCCGAGTGGGTTTGCGTCTAGCCGAGTGGGTTTGGGTCTAGCCGAGTGGGTGTGGGTCTACCCGAGTGCGTTTGGGTCTAGCCGAGTGGGTTTGGGTCTATCCGAGTGGGTTTGCGTCTAGCCGAGTGGGTTTGGGTGTAGCCGAGTGGGTTTGGGTTTAGCGGAGTGGGTTTGGGTGTAGCCGAGTGGGTTTGGGTCTAGCCGAGTGGGTTTGGGTCTAGCCGAGTGTGTTAGGGTCTAGCCGAGTGGGTTTGGGTCTAGCCGAGTGGGTTTGGGTCTAGCTGAGTGGGTTTGGGTCTAGCTGAGTTGGTTTCGGTCTAGCCGAGTGGGGTTGGGTCTAGCCGAGTGGGTTTGGGTCTAGCCGAGTGGGTTTGGGTCTAGCCGAGTGGGTTTGGGTCTAGCCGAGTTAGTTTGGGTGTAGCCGAGTGGGTTTGGGTCTAGCCGAGCAGGTTTGGGTCTAGCCGAGTGGGTTTGGGTCTAGCCGAGTTGGTTTGGGTCTAGCCGAGTGGGTTTGGGTCTAGCCGAGTGGGTTTGTGTCAAGCGGAGTTGGTATGGGTCTAGCGGAGTGGGTTTGGGTCTAGCGGAGTGGGTTTGGGTGTAGCCGAGTGGGTTTGGGTCTAGCCGAGTGGGTTTGGGTCTACCCGAGTGGGTTTGCGTCTAGCCGAGTGGGTTTGGGTCTAGCCGAGTGGGTGTGGGTCTAGCCGATTGGGTTTGGGTCTAGCCAAGTGGGTTTGGGTCTAGCCGAGTGGGTTTGGGTCTATACGAGTGGGTTTGCGTCTAGCCGAGTGGGTTTGGGTCTAGCCGAGTGGGTTTGGGTCTAGCGGAGTGGGTTTGGGTGTAGCCGAGTGGGTTTGGGTCTAGGCGAGTGGGTTTGGGTCTAGCCGAGTGGGTTTGGGTCTAGCCGAGTGGGTTTGGGTCTAGCCGAGTGGGTTTGGGTCAAGCGGAGTGGGTTTGGGTCTAGACGAGTGGGTTTGGGTCTAGCCGATTGGGTTTGGGTCTAGCGGAGTGGGTTTGGGTGTAGCCGCGTGGGTTTGGGTCTAGCCGAGTGGGTTTGGGTCTAGCCGAGTGGGTTTGTGTCAAGCGGAGTTGGTATGGGTCTAGCGGAGTGGGTTTGGGTCTAGCGGAGTGGGTTTGGGTGTAGCCGAGTGGGTTTGGGTCTAGCCGAGTGGGTTTGGGTCTACCCGAGTGGGTTTGCGTCTAGCCGAGTGGGTTTGGGTCTAGCCGAGTGGGTGTGGGTCTAGCCGATTGGGTTTGGGTCTAGCCAAGTGGGTTTGGGTCTAGCCGAGTGGGTTTGGGTCTATACGAGTGGGTTTGCGTCTAGCCGAGTGGGTTTGTGTCTAGCCGAGTGGGTTTGGGTCTAGCGGAGTGGGTTTGGGTGTAGCCGAGTGGGTTTGGGTCTAGGCGAGTGGGTTTGGGTCTAGCCGAGTGGGTTTGCGTCTAGCCGAGTGGGTTTGGGTCTATTCGAGTGGGTGTGGGTCTAGCCGAGTGGGTTTGGGTCTAGCCAAGTGGGTTTGGGTCTAGCCGAGTGGGTTTGGGTCTATACGAGTGGGTTTGCGTCTAGCCGAGTGGGTTTGGGTCTAGCCGAGTGGGTTTGGGTCTAGCCGAGCAGGTTTGGGTCTAGCCGAGTGGGTTTGGGTCTAGCCGAGTTGGTTTGGGTCTAGCCGAGTGGGTTTGGGTCTAGCCGAGTGGGTTTGTGTCAAGCGGAGTTGGTATGGGTCTAGCGGAGTGGGTTTGGGTCTAGCGGAGTGGGTTTGGGTGTAGCCGAGTGGGTTTGGGTCTAGCCGAGTGGGTTTGGGTCTACCCGAGTGGGTTTGCGTCTAGCCGAGTGGGTTTGGGTCTAGCCGAGTGGGTGTGGGTCTAGCCGATTGGGTTTGGGTCTAGCCAAGTGGGTTTGGGTCTAGCCGAGTGGGTTTGGGTCTATACGAGTGGGTTTGCGTCTAGCCGAGTGGGTTTGGGTCTAGCCGAGTGGGTTTGGGTCTAGCGGAGTGGGTTTGGGTGTAGCCGAGTGGGTTTGGGTCTAGCCGAGTGGGTTTGGGTCTAGCCGAGTGGGTTTGCGTCGAGCCGAGTGGGTTTGGGTCTAGCCGAGTGGGTGTGGGTCTAGCCAAGTGGGTTTGGGTCTAGCCAAGTGGGTTTGGGTCTAGCCGAGTGGGTTTGGGTCTATACGAGTGGGTTTGCGTCTAGCCGAGTGGGTTTGGGTCTAGCCGAGTGGGTTTGGGTGTAGCCGCGTGGGTTTTGGTGTAGCCGAGTGGGTTTGGGTCTAGCCGAGTGGGTTTGGGTCTAGCCGAGTGGGTTTGGGTCTAGCCGAGTGAGTTTGGGTCTAGCCGAGTGGGTTTGTGTCAAGCGGAGTTGGTATGGGTCTAGCGGAGTGGGTTTGGGTCTAGCGGAGTGGGTTTGGGTGTAGCCGAGTGGGTTTGGGTCTAGCCGAGTGGGTTTGGGTCTACCCGAGTGGGTTTGCGTCTAGCCGAGTGGGTTTGGGTCTAGCCGAGTGGGTGTGGGTCTAGCCGATTGGGTTTGGGTCTAGCCAAGTGGGTTTGGGTCTAGCCGAGTGGGTTTGGGTCTATACGAGTGGGTTTGCGTCTAGCCGAGTGGGTTTGGGTCTAGCCGAGTGGGTTTGGGTCTAACGGAGTGGGTTTGGGTGTAGCCGAGTGGGTTTGGGTCTAGCCGAGTGGGTTTGGGTCTAGCCGAGTGGGTTTGCGTCGAGCCGAGTGGGTTTGGGTCTAGCCGAGTGGGTGTGGGTCTAGCCAAGTGGGTTTGGGTCTAGCCAAGTGGGTTTGGGTCTAGCCGAGTGGGTTTGGGTCTATACGAGTGGGTTTGCGTCTAGCCGAGTGGGTTTGGGTCTAGCCGAGTGGGTTTGGGTGTAGCCGCGTGGGTTTTGGTGTAGCCGAGTGGGTTTGGGTCTAGCCGAGTGGGTTTGGGTCTAGCCGAGTGGGTTTGGGTCTAGCCGAGTGAGTTTGGGCCTAGCGGAGTGGGTTTGGGTGTAGCCGAGTGGGTTTGGGTCTAGCCGAGTGGGTTTGGGTCTAGCCGGCTGGGTTTGGGTCTAGCCGAGTGGGTTTGGGTCTAGCCGAGTGGGTTTGGGTGTAGCCGAGTGGGTTTGGGTCTAGCCGAGTGGGTTTGGGTCTAGCGGAGTGGGTTTGGGTGTAGCCGAGTGGGTTTGGGTCAAGCGGAGCGGGTTTGGGTGTAGCCGAGTGGGTTTGGGTCTAGCCTAGTGGGTTTGGGTCTATCCGACTGGGTTTGGCTCCAGCCGAGTGGGTTTGGGTGTAGCCGAGTGGGTTTGGGTGTAGCCGAGTGGGTTTGGGTCTGGACGAGTGGGTTTGGGTCTAGCCGAGTGGGTTTGGGTCTAGCCGAGTGGGTTTGGGTCTAGCCGAGTGGGTTTGGGTCTAGCCAAGTGGGTTTGGGTCCAGTGGAGTGGGTTTGGGTCTAGCGGAGTGGGTTTGGGTCTAGCGGAGTGGGTTTGGGTCTAGCGGAGTGGGTTTGGGTCTAACCGAGTGGGTTTGTGTCTAGCGGAGTGGGTTTGGGTCTGGCGGAGTGGGATTGGGCCTAGCCGAGTGGGTTTGGGTCTAGCGGAGTGGGTTTGGGTGTAGCCGCGTGGGTTTGGGTGTAGCCGAGTGGGTTTGGGTCTAGCCGAGTGGGTTTGGGTCTAGCCGAGTGGGTTTGGGTCTAGCCGAGTGGGTTTGGGTCTAGCGGAGTGGGTTTGGGTGTAGCCGAGTGGGTTTGGGTCTAGCCGAGTGGGTTTGGGTCTACCCGAGTGGGTTTGCGTCTAGCCGAGTGGGTTTGGGTCTAGCCGAGTGGGTTTGGGTCTAGCCGAGTGGGTTTGGGTCTAGCCGAGTGGGTTTGGGTCTAGCCAAGTGGGTTTGGGTCCAGTGGAGTGGGTTTGGGTCTAGCGGAGTGGGTTTGGGTCTAGCGGAGTGGGTTTGGGTCTAGCGGAGTGGGTTTGGGTCTAACCGAGTGGGTTTGTGTCTAGCGGAGTGGGTTTGGGTCTGGCGGAGTGGGATTGGGCCTAGCCGAGTGGGTTTGGGTCTAGCGGAGTGGGTTTGGGTGTAGCCGCGTGGGTTTGGGTGTAGCCGAGTGGGTTTGGGTCTAGCCGAGTGGGTTTGGGTCTAGCCGAGTGGGTTTGGGTCTAGCCGAGTGGGTTTGGGTCTAGCGGAGTGGGTTTGGGTGTAGCCGAGTGGGTTTGGGTCTAGCCGAGTGGGTTTGGGTCTACCCGAGTGGGTTTGCGTCTAGCCGAGTGGGTTTGGGTCTAGCCGAGTGGGTGTGGGTCTACCCGAGTGCGTTTGGGTCTAGCCGAGTGGGTTTGGGTCTATCCGAGTGGGTTTGTGTCTAGCCGAGTGGGTTTGGGTGTAGCCGAGTGGGTTTGGGTTTAGCGGAGTGGGTTTGGGTGTAGCCGAGTGGGTTTGGGTCTAGCCGAGTGGGTTTGGGTCTAGCCGAGTGTGTTAGGGTCTAGCCGAGTGGGTTTGGGTCTAGCCGAGTGGGTTTGGGTCTAGCTGAGTGGGTTTGGGTCTAGCTGAGTTGGTTTCGGTCTAGCCGAGTGGGGTTGGGTCTAGCCGAGTGGGTTTGGGTCTAGCCGAGTGGGTTTGGGTCTAGCCGAGTGGGTTTGGGTCTAGCCGAGTTAGTTTGGGTGTAGCCGAGTGGGTTTGGGTCTAGCCGAGCAGGTTTGGGTCTAGCCGAGTGGGTTTGGGTCTAGCCGAGTTGGTTTGGGTCTAGCCGAGTGGGTTTGGGTCTAGCCGAGTGGGTTTGTGTCAAGCGGAGTTGGTATGGGTCTAGCGGAGTGGGTTTGGGTCTAGCGGAGTGGGTTTGGGTGTAGCCGAGTGGGTTTGGGTCTAGCCGAGTGGGTTTGGGTCTACCCGAGTGGGTTTGCGTCTAGCCGAGTGGGTTTGGGTCTAGCCGAGTGGGTGTGGGTCTAGCCGATTGGGTTTGGGTCTAGCCAAGTGGGTTTGGGTCTAGCCGAGTGGGTTTGGGTCTATACGAGTGGGTTTGCGTCTAGCCGAGTGGGTTTGGGTCTAGCCGAGTGGGGTTGGGTCTAGCGGAGTGGGTTTGGGTGTAGCCGAGTGGGTTTGGGTCTAGCCGAGTGGGTTTGGGTCTAGCCGAGTGGGTTTGCGTCGAGCCGAGTGGGTTTGGGTCTAGCCGAGTGGGTGTGGGTCTAGCCAAGTGGGTTTGGGTCTAGCCAAGTGGGTTTGGGTCTAGCCGAGTGGGTTTGGGTCTATACGAGTGGGTTTGCGTCTAGCCGAGTGGGTTTGGGTCTAGCCGAGTGGGTTTGGGTGTAGCCGCGTGGGTTTTGGTGTAGCCGAGTGGGTTTGGGTCTAGCCGAGTGGGTTTGGGTCTAGCCGAGTGGGTTTGGGTCTAGCCGAGTGAGTTTGGGTCTAGCCGAGTGGGTTTGTGTCAAGCGGAGTTGGTATGGGTCTAGCGGAGTGGGTTTGGGTCTAGCGGAGTGGGTTTGGGTGTAGCCGAGTGGGTTTGGGTCTAGCCGAGTGGGTTTGGGTCTACCCGAGTGGGTTTGCGTCTAGCCGAGTGGGTTTGGGTCTAGCCGAGTGTGTGTGGGTCTAGCCGATTGGGTTTGGGTCTAGCCAAGTGGGTTTGGGTCTAGCCGAGTGGGTTTGGGTCTATACGAGTGGGTTTGCGTCTAGCCGAGTGGGTTTGGGTCTAGCCGAGTGGGTTTGGGTCTAGCGGAGTGGGTTTGGGTCTAGCCGAGTGGGTTTGGGTCTAGCCGAGTGGGTTTGGGTCTAGCCGAGTGGGTTTGCGTCGAGCCGAGTGGGTTTGGGTCTAGTCGAGTGGGTGTGGGTCTAGCCAAGTGGGTTTGGGTCTAGCCAAGTGGGTTTGGGTCTAGCCGAGTGGGTTTGGGTCTATACGAGTGGGTTTGCGTCTAGCCGAGTGGGTTTGGGTCTAGCCGAGTGGGTTTGGGTGTAGCCGCGTGGGTTTTGGTGTAGCCGAGTGGGTTTGGGTCTAGCCGAGTGGGTTTGGGTCTAGCCGAGTGGGTTTGGGTCTAGCCGAGTGAGTTTGGGTCTAGCGGAGTGGGTTTGGGTGTAGCCGAGTGGGTTTGGGTCTAGCCGAGTGGGTTTGGGTCTAGCCGACTGGGTTTGGGTCTAGCCGAGTGGGTTTGGGTCTAGCCGAGGTGGTTTGTGTGTAGCCGAGTGGGTTTGGGTCTAGCCGAGTGGGTTTGGGTCTAGCGGAGTGGGTTTGGGTGTAGCCGAGTGGGTTTGGGTCAAGCGGAGCGGGTTTGGGTGTAGCCGAGTGGGTTTGGGTCTAGCCTAGTGGGTTTGGGTCTAGCCGACTGGGTTTGGCTCCAGCCGAGTGGGTTTGGGTCTAGCCGAGTGGGTTTGGGTCTAGCCGAGTGGGTTTGGGTCTAGCCAAGTGGGTTTGGGTCCAGTGGAGTGGGTTTGGGTCTAGCGGAGTGGGTTTGGGTCTAGCGGAGTGGGTTTGGGTCTAGCGGAGTGGGTTTGGGTCTAGCCGAGTGGGTTTGGGTCTAGCCGAGTGGGTTTGGGTCAAGCGGAGTTGGTATGGGTCTAGCGGAGTGGGTTTGGGTCTAGCGGAGTGGGTTTGGGTGTAGCCGAGTGGGTTTGGGTCTAGCCGAGTGGGTTTGGGTCTACCCGAGTGGGTTTGCGTCTAGCCGAGTGGGTTTGGGTCTAGCCGAGTGGGTGTGGGTCTAGCCGAGTGGGTTTGGGTCTAGCCGAGTGGGTTTGGGTCTAGCCGAGTGGGTTTGGGTCTATCCGAGTGGGTTTGCGTCTAGCCGAGTGGGTTTGGGTCTAGCCGAGTGGGTTTGGGTCTAGACGAGTGGGTTTGGGTCTAGCCGATTGGGTTTGGGTCTAGCCGAGCAGTTTTGGGTCTAGCCGAGTGGGTTTGGGTCTAGCCGAGTTGGTTTGGGTCTAGCCGAGTGGGTTTGGGTCTAGCCGAGTGGGTTTGGGTAAAGCGGAGTTGGTATTGGTCTAGCGGAGTGGGTTTGGGTCTAGCGGAGTGGGTTTGGGTGTAGCCGAGTGGGTTTGGGTCTAGCCGAGTGGGTTTGGGTCTACCCGAGTGGGTTTGCGTCTAGCCGAGTGGGTTTGGGTCTAGCCGAGTGGGTGTGGGTCTAGCCGAGTGGGTTTGGGTCTAGCCAAGTGGGTTTGGGTCTAGCCGAGTGGGTTTGGGTCTATACGAGTGGGTTTGCGTCTAGCCGAGTGGGTTTGGGTTTAGCCGAGTGGGTTTGGGTCTAGCGGAGTGGGTTTGGGTGTAGCCGAGTGGGTTTGGGTCTAGCCGAGAGGGTTTGGGTCTAGCCGAGTGGGTTTGCGTCTAGCCGAGTGGGTTTGGGTCTAGCCGAGTTGGTGTGGGTCTAGCCGAGTGGGTTTGGGTCTAGCCAAGTGGGTTTGGGTGTAGCCGAGTGGGTTTGGGTCCATACGAGTGGGTTTGCGTCTAGCCGAGTGGGTTTGGGTCTAGCTGAGAGGGTTTGGGTCTGGCCGAGTGGGTTTGGGTCTAGCCGATTGGGTTTGGGTCTATCCATGTGGGTTTGGGTCTAGCCGAGTGGGTTTGGGTCTAGCGGAGTGGGTTTGGGTCTAGCCGAGTGGGTTTGAGTCTAGCCGAGTGGGTTTGGGTCTAGCGGAGTGGGTTTGGGTGTAGCCGAGTGGGTTTGGGTCTAGCCGAGTGGGTTTGGGTCTAACCGACTGGGTTTGGGTCTAGCCGAGTGGGTTTGGGTCTAGCCGAGTGGGTTTGGGTGTAGCCGAGTGGGTTTGGGTCTAGCCGAGTGGGTTTGACTAGCGGAGTGGGTTTGGGTGTAGCCGAGTGGGTTTGGGTCTAGCGGAGTGGGTTTGGGTCTAGCCGAGTGGGTTTGGGTCTAACCGAGTGGGTTTGTGTCTAGCGGAGTGGGTTTGGGTCTAGCGGAGTGGGATTGGGTCTAGCCGAGTGGGTTTGGGTCTAGCCAAGTGGGTTTGGGTCTAGCCGAGTGGGTTTGGGTCTATACGAGTGGGTTTGCGTCTAGCCGAGTGGGTTTGGGTCTAGCCGAGAGTGTTTGGGTCTAGCCGAGTGGCTTTGGGTCTAGCCGATTGGGTTTGGGTCTATCCATGTGGGTTTGGGTCTAGCCGAGTGGGTTAGGGTCTAGCGGAGTGGGTTTGGGTGCAGCCGCATGGGTTTGGGTGTAGCCGAGTGGGTTTGGGTCTAGCCGAGAGGGTTTGGGTCTAGCCGAGTGGGTTTGGGTCTAGCCGAGTGGGTTTGAGTCTAGCCGAGTGGGTTTGGGTCTAGCGGAGTGGGTTTGGGTGTAGCCGAGTGGGTTTGGGTCTAGCCGAGTGGGTTTGGGTCTAGCCGACTGGGTTTGGGTCTAGCCGAGTGGGTTTGGGTCTAGCCGAGTGGGTTTGGGTGTAGCCGAGTGGGTTTGGGTCTAGCCGAGTGGGTTTGACTAGCGGAGTGGGTTTGGGTGTAGCCGAGTGGGTTTGGGTGTAGCCGAGTGGGTTTGGGTCTGGACGAGTGGGTTTGGGTGTAGCCGAGTGGGTTTGGGTCTAGCCGAGTGGGTTTGGGTCTAGCCTAGTGGGTTTGGGTCTAGCCAAGTGGGTTTGGGTCCAGTGGAGTGGGTTTGGGTCTAGCGGAGTGGGTTTGGGTCTAGCGGAGTGGGTTTGGGTCTAGCCGAGTGGGTTTGGGTCTAACCGAGTGGGTTTGTGTCTAGCGGAGTGGGTTTGGGTCTAGCGGAGTGGGATTGGGCCTAGCCGAGTGGGTTTGGGTCTAGCCGAGTGGGTTTGGGACTAGCCGAGTGGGTTTGGGTCTAGCCGAGTGGGTTTGGGTCTAGCTGAATGGGTTTGGGTCTAGCCGAGTGGGTTTGGGTCTAGCCGAGTGGGTTTGGGTCTAGCCGAAAGGGTTTGGGTCTAGCCGAGTGGGTTTGGGTCTAGCCGAGTGGGTTTGGGTCTAGCCGAGTGGGTGTGGGTCAAGCCGAGTGGGTTTGGGTCTAGCCGAGTGGGTTTGGGTCTAGCCGAGTGGGTTTGGGTCTAGCCGAGTGGGTTTGGGTCTAGCCGAGTGGGTTTGGGCCTAGCCAAGTGGGTTTGGGTCTACCGGAGTGGGTTTGGGTGTAGCTGAGTGGGTTTGGGACTAGCCGAGTGGGTTTGGGTCTAGCCGAGTGGGTTTGGGTCTAGCCGAATGGGTTTGGGTCTACCCGAGTGGGTTTGGGTCTAGCCGAGTGGGTTTGCTTCTAGCCGAATGGGTTTGGGTCTAGCCGAGTGGGTTTGGGTGCAGACGAGTGGGTTTGGGTCTGTCGGAGTGGGTTTGGGTGTAGCCGAGTGGGTTTGGGTCTAGCCGTGTGGGTTTGGGTCTAGCCGAGTGGGTTTGGGTCTAGCCGAGTGGGTTTGGGTCTAGCCGAGTGGGTTTGGGTCCAGCCGAGTTGGTTTGGGTCTAGCCGAGTGGGTTTGCGTCTAGCCGAGTGGGTTTGTGTCTCGCAGAGTGGGTTTGGGTCTAGCGGAGTGGGTTTGGGTCTAGCGGAATGGGTTTGGGTGTAGCCGAGTGGGTTTGGGTCTAGCCGAGTGTGTTTGGGTCTAGCCGAGTGGGTTTGGGTCTAGCCGAGTGGGTTTGGGTCTAGCCGAGTAGGTTTGGGTCAAGCCGAGTGGGTTTGGGTCTAGCCGAGTGGGTTTGGGTCTAGCCGACTGGGTTTGGGCCTAGCCGCGTGGGTTTGGGTCTTGCGGAGTGGGTTTGGGTCTGGCGGAGTGGGTTTGGGTGTAGCCGACTGGGTTTGGGTCTAGCCGAGTGCGTTTGGGTCTAGCCGACAGGGTTTGGGATTAGCCGAGTGGGTTTGGGTCTAGCCGAGTGGGTTTGGGTCTAGCCGAGTGGGTTTACGTCTAGCCGCGTGGGTTTGGGTCTAGCGGAGTGGGTATCGGTGTAGCCGAGTGGGTTTGGGTCTAGCCCAGTGGGTTTGGGTCTAGCCGAGTGTGTTTGGGTCTAGCTTAGTGGGTTTGGGTCTAGCCAAGTGGGTTTGGGTCTAGCGGAGAGGGTTTGTGTCTAGCGGAGTGGGTTTGGGTCTAGCGGAGTGGGTTTGGGTCTAGCCGAGTGGGTTTGGTTCTAACCGAGTGGGTTTGTGTCTAGCGGAGTGGGTTTGGGTCTAGCGGAGTGGGATTGGGTCTAGCCGAGTGGGTTTGGGTCTAGCCGAGTGGGTTTGGGACTAGCCGAGTGGGTTTGGGTCTAGCCGAGTGGGTTTGGGTCTAGCTGAATGGGTTTGGGTCTAGCCGAGTGGGTTTGGGTCTAGCTGAGTGGGTTTGGGTCTAGCCGAAAGGGTTTGGGTCTAGCCGAGTGGGTTTGGGTAGAGCCGAGTGGGTTTGGGTCTAGCCGAGTGGGTGTGGGTCTAGCCAAGTGGGTTTGGGTCTAGCCGAGTGGGTTTGGGTCTTGCCGAGTGGGTTTGGGTCTAGCCGAGTGGGTTTGGGTCTAGCCGAGTGGGTTTGGGCCTAGCCGAGTGGGTTTGGGTCTAGCGGAGTGGGTTAGGGTCTAGTGGAGTGGGTTTGGGTCCAGCGGAGTGGGTTTGGGTCTAGCCGAATGGGTTTGGGTCTACCCGAGTGCGTTTGGGTCTAGCCGAGTGGGTTTGGGTCTAGCCGAATGGGTTTGGGTCTAGCCGAGTGGGTTTGGGTGTAGCCGAGTGGGTTTGGGTCTAGCGGGGTGGGTTTGGGTGTAGCCGAGTGGGTTTGGGTCTAGCCGAGTGGGTTTGGGTCTAGCCGAGTGGGTTTGGGTCTAGCCGAGTGTGTTTGGGTCTAGCCGAGTGGGTTTGGGTCTAGCCGAGTGGGTTTGGGTCTAGCCGAGTGTGTTTGGGTCTAGCTGAGTGGGTTTGGGTCTAGCCGAAAGGGTTTGGGTCGAGCCGAGTGGGTTTGGGTAGAGCCGAGTGGGTTTGGGTCTAGCCGAGTGGGTGTGGGTCTAGCCGAGTGGGTTTGGGTCTAGCTGAATGGGTTTGCGTCTAGCCGAGTGGGTTTGGGTCTAGGCGAGTGGGTTTGGGTCTAGCCGAAAGGGTTTGGGTCTAGCCGAGTGGGTTTGGGTCTAGCCGAGTGGGTTTGGGTCTAGCCGAGTGGGTGTGGGTCAAGCCGAGTGGGTTTGGGTCTAGCCGAGTGGGTTTGGGTCTAGCCGAGTGGGTTTGGGTCTAGCCGAGTGGGTTTGGGTCTAGCCGAGTGGGTTTGGGCCTAGCCGAGTGGGTTTGGGTCTACCGGAGTGGGTTTGGGTGTAGCTGAGTGGGTTTGGGACCAGCCGAGTGGGTTTGGGTCTAGCCGAGTGGGTTTGGGTCTAGCCGAATGGGTTTGGGTCTACCCGAGTGGGTTTGGGTCTAGCCGAGTGGGTTTGCTTCTAGCCGAATGGGTTTGGGTCTAGCCGAGTGGGTTTGGGTGCAGACGAGTGGGTTTGGGTCTGGCGGAGTGGGTTTGGGTGTAGCCGAGTAGGTTTGGGTCTAGCCGAGTGGGTTTGGGTCTAGCCGAGTGGGTTTGGGTCTAGCCGAGTGGGTTTGGGTCTAGCCGAGTGGGTTTGGGTCCAGCCGAGTTGGTTTGGGTCTAGCCGAGTGGGTTTGCGTCTAGCCGAGTGGGTTTGTGTCTCGCGGAGTGGGTTTGGGTCTAGCGGAGTGGGATTGGGTCTAGCGGAGTGGGTTTGGGTCTAGCCGAGTGGGTTTGGGACTAGCCGAGTGGGTTTGGGTCTAGCCGAGTGGGTTTGGGTCTAGCTGAATGGGTTTGGGTCTAGCCGAGTGGGTTTGGGTCTAGCCGAGTGTGTTTGGGTCTAGCCGAAAGGGTTTGGGTCTAGCCGAGTGGGTTTGGGTCTAGCCGAGTGGGTTTGGGTCAAGCCGAGTGGGTTTGGGTCTAGCCGAGTGGGTTTGGGTCTAGCCGACTGGGTTTGGGCCTAGCCGCGTGGGTTTGGGTCTTGCGGAGTGGGTTTGGGTCTGGCGGAGTGGGTTTGGGTGTAGCCGACTGGGTTTGGGTCTAGCCGAGTGCGTTTGCGTCTAGCCGACTGGGTTTGGGATTAGCCGAGTGGGTTTGGGTCTAGCCGAGTGGGTTTGGGTCTAGCCGAGTGGGTTTACGTCTAGCCGCGTGGGTTTGGGTCTAGCGGAGTGGGTATCGGTGTAGCCGAGTGGGTTTGGGTCTAGCCCAGTGGGTTTGGGTCTAGCCGAGTGTGTTTGGGTCTAGCCTAGTGGGTTTGGGTCTAGCCAAGTGGGTTTGGGTCTAGCGGAGTGGGTTTGTGTCTAGCGGAGTGGGTTTGGGTCTAGCGGAGTGGGTTTGGGTCTAGCCGAGTGGGTTTGGTTCTAACCGAGTGGGTTTGTGTCTAGCGGAGTGGGTTTGGGTCTAGCGGAGTGGGACTGGGACTAGCCGAGTGGGTTTGGGTCTACCCGAGTGGGTTTGGGACTAGCCGAGTGGGTTTGGGTCTAGCCGAGTGGGTTTGGGTCTAGCTGAATGGGTTTGGGTCTAGCCGAGTGGGTTTGGGTCTAGCCGAGTGGGTTCGGGTCTAGCCGAAAGGGTTTGGGTCTAGCCGAGTGGGTTTGGGTAGAGCCGAGTGGGTTTGGGTCTAGCCGAGTGGGTGTTGGTCTAGCCAAGTGGGTTTGGGTCTAGCCGAGTGGGTTTGGGTCTAGCCGAGTGGGTTTTGGTCTAGCCGAGTGGGTTTGGGTCTAGCCAAATGGGTTTGGGCCTAGCCGAGTGGGTTTGGGTCTAACGGAGTGGGCTAGGGTCTAGTGGAGTGGGTTTGGGTCCATCAGAGTGGGTTTGGGTCTAGCCGAATGGGTTTGGGTCTACCCGAGTGCGTTTGGGTCTAGCCGAGTGGGTTTGGGTCTAGCCGAATGGGTTTGGGTCTAGCCGAGTGGGTTTGGGTGTAGCCGAGTGGGTTTGGGTCTAGCGGGGTGGGTTTGGGTGTAGCCGAGTGGGTTTGGGTGTAGCCGAGTGGGTTTGGGTGTAGCCGAGTGGGTTTGGGTCTAGCCGAGTGTGTTTGGGTCTAGCCGAGTGGGTTTGGGTCTAGCCGAGTGGGTTTGGGTCTAGCCGAGTGGGTTTGGGTCTAGCCGAGTGGGTTTGGGTCTAGCCGAGTGGGTTTGGGTCTAGCTGAGTGGGTTTGGGTCTAGCCGAGTTGGTTTGGGTCTAGCCGAGTGGGTTTGGGTCTAGCCGAGTGGGTTTGGGTCTAGCCGAGTGGGTTTGGGTCTAGCCGAGTGGGTTTGGGTCTAGCCGAGTTAGTTTGGGTGTAGCCGAGTGGGTTTGGGTCTAGCCGAGTGGGTTTGGGTCTGGCCGAGTTAGTTTGGGTGTTGCCAAGTGGGTTTGGGTCTAGCCGAGCAGGTTTGGGTCTAGCCGAGTGGGTTTGGGTCTTGCCGAGTTGGTTTGGGTATAGCCGAGTGGGTTTGGGTCTAGCCGAGTGGGTTTGGGTCAAGCGGAGTTGGTATGGGTCTAGCGGAGAGGGTTTGGGTCTAGCGGAGTGGGTTTGGGTGTAGCCGAGTGGGTTTGGGTCTAGCCGACTGGGTTTGGGTCTACCCGAGTGGGTTTGTGTCTAGCCGAGTGGGTTTGGGTCTAGCCGAGTGGGTGTGGGTCTAGCCGAGTGGGTTTGGGTCTAGCCAAGTGGGTTTGGGTGTAGCCGAATGGGTTTGGGTCTATACGAGTGGGTTTGCATCTAGCCGAGTGGGTTTGGGTCTAGCCGAGTGGGTTTGGGTCTAGCGGAGTGGGTTTGGGTGTAGCCGAGTGGGTTTGGGTCTAGCCCAGTGGGTTTGGGTCTACCCGAGTGGGTTTGCATCTAGCCGAGTGGGTTTGGGTCTAGCCGAGTGGGTGTGGGTCTAGCCGAGTGGGTTTGGGTCCATACGAGTGGGTTTGCGTCTAGCCGAGTGGGTTTGGGTCTAGCCGAGTGGGTTTGGGTCTAGCCGAGTGGGTTTGGGTCTAGCCGATTGGGTTTGGGTCTATCCATGTGGGTTTGGGTCTAGCCGAGTGGGTTAGGGTCTAGCGGAATGGGTTTGGGTGTAGCCGCGTGGGTTTGGGTGTAGCCGAGTGGGTTTGGGTCTAGCCGAGTGGGTTTGGGTCTAGCCGAGTGGGTTTGGGTCTAGCCGAGTGGGTTTGGGTCTAGCGGAGTGGGTTTGGGTGTAGCCGAGTGGGTTTGGGTCTAGCCGAGTGGGTTTGGGTCTAGCCGACTTGGTTTGGGTCTAGCCGAGTGGGTTTGGGTCTAGCCGAGTGGGTTTGGGTCTTGCCGAGTGGGTTTGGGTCTAGCGGAGTGGGTTTGGGTGTAGCCGAGTGGGTTTGGGTCTAGCGGAGCGGGTTTGGGTGTAGCCGAGTGGGTTTGGGTCTAGCCGAGTGGGTTTGGGTCTAGCCAAGTCAGTTTGGGTCTAGCCGAGTGGGTTTGGGTCCATACGAGTGGGTTTGCGTCTAGCCGAGTGGGTTTGGGTCTAGCCGAGTGGGTTTGGGTCTAGCCGAGTGGGTTTGGGTCTAGCCGATTGGGTTTGGGTCTATCCATGTGGGTTTGGGTCTAGCCGAGTGGGTTAGGGTCTAGCGGAGTGGGTTTGGGTGTAGCCGCGTGGGTTTGGGTGTAGCCGAGTGGGTTTGGGTCTAGCCGAGTGGGTTTGGGTCTAGCCGAATGGGTTTGGGTCTAGCCGAGTGGGTTTGGGTGTAGCCGAGTGGGTTTGGGTCTAGCGGGGTGGGTTTGGGTGTAGCCGAGAGGGTTTGGGTGTAGCCGAGTGGGTTTGGGTCTAGCCGAGTGGGTTTGGGTCTAGCCGAGTGTGTTTGGGTCTAGCCGAGTGGGTTTGGGTCTAGCCGAGTGGGTTTGGGTCTAGCCGAGTGGGTTTGGGTCTAGCCGAGTGGGTTTGGGTCTAGCCGAGTGGGTTTGGGTCTAGCCGAGTTGGTTTGGGTCTAGCCGAGTGGGTTTGGGTCTAGCCGAGTGGGTTTGGGTCTAGCCGAGTGGGTTTGGGTCTAGCCGAGTGGGTTTGGGTCTAGCCGAGTTAGTTTGGGTGTAGCCGAGTGGGTTTGGGTCTAGCCGAGTGGGTTTGGGTCTGGCCGAGTTAGTTTGGGTGTTGCCAAGTGGGTTTGGGTCTAGCCGAGCAGGTTTGGGTCTAGCCGAGTGGGTTTGGGTCTAGCGGAGTGGGTTTGGGTGTAGCCGAGTGGGTTTGGGTCTAGCCCAGTGGGTTTGGGTCTACCCGAGTGGGTTTGCATCTAGCCGAGTGGGTTTGGGTCTAGCCGAGTGGGTGTGGGTCTAGCCGAGTGGGTTTGGGTCTAGCCAAGTCAGTTTGGGTCTAGCCGAGTGGGTTTGGGTCCATACGAGTGGGTTTGCGTCTAGCCGAGTGGGTTTGGGTCTAGCCGAGTGGGTTTGGGTCTAGCCGAGTGGGTTTGGGTCTAGCCGATTGGGTTTGGGTCTATCCATGTGGGTTTGGGTCTAGCCGAGTGGGTTAGGGTCTAGCGGAGTGGGTTTGGGTGTAGCCGCGTGGGTTTGGGTGTAGCCGAGTGGGTTTGGGTCTAGCCGAGTGGGTTTGGGTCTAGCCGAGTGGGTTTGGGTCTAGCCGAGTGGGTTTGGGTCTAGCGGAGTGGGTTTGGGTGTAGCCGAGTGGGTTTGGGTCTAGCCGAGTGGGTTTGGGTCTAGCCGACTTGGTTTGGGTCTAGCCGAGTGGGTTTGGGTCTAGCCGAGTGGGTTTGGGTCTTGCCGAGTGGGTTTGGGTCTAGCGGAGTGGGTTTGGGTGTAGCCGAGTGGGTTTGGGTCTAGCGGAGCGGGTTTGGGTGTAGCCGAGTGGGTTTGGGTCTAGCCGAGTGGGTTTGGGTCTAGCCAAGTCAGTTTGGGTCTAGCCGAGTGGGTTTGGGTCCATACGAGTGGGTTTGCGTCTAGCCGAGTGGGTTTGGGTCTAGCCGAGTGGGTTTGGGTCTAGCCGAGTGGGTTTGGGTCTAGCCGATTGGGTTTGGGTCTATCCATGTGGGTTTGGGTCTAGCCGAGTGGGTTAGGGTCTAGCGGAGTGGGTTTGGGTGTAGCCGCGTGGGTTTGGGTGTAGCCGAGTGGGTTTGGGTCTAGCCGAGTGGGTTTGGGTCTAGCCGAATGGGTTTGGGTCTAGCCGAGTGGGTTTGGGTGTAGCCGAGTGGGTTTGGGTCTAGCGGGGTGGGTTTGGGTGTAGCCGAGTGGGTTTGGGTGTAGCCGAGTGGGTTTGGGTCTAGCCGAGTGGGTTTGGGTCTAGCCGAGTGTGTTTGGGTCTAGCCGAGTGGGTTTGGGTCTAGCCGAGTGGGTTTGGGTCTAGCCGAGTGGGTTTGGGTCTAGCCGAGTGGGTTTGGGTCTAGCCGAGTGGGTTTGGGTCTAGCCGAGTGGGTTTGGGTCTAGCCGAGTTGGTTTGGGTCTAGCCGAGTGGGTTTGGGTCTAGCCGAGTGGGTTTGGGTCTAGCCGAGTGGGTTTGGGTCTAGCCGAGTGGGTTTGGGTCTAGCCGAGTTCGTTTGGGTGTAGCCGAGTGGGTTTGGGTCTAGCCGAGTGGGTTTGGGTCTGGCCGAGTTAGTTTGGGTGTTGCCAAGTGGGTTTGGGTCTAGCCGAGCAGGTTTGGGTCTAGCCGAGTGGGTTTGGGTCTTGCCGAGTTGGTTTGGGTCTAGCCGAGTGGGTTTGGGTCTAGCCGAGTGGGTTTGGGTCAAGCGGAGTTGGTATGGGTCTAGCGGAGAGGGTTTGGGTCTAGCGGAGTGGGTTTGGGTGTAGCCGAGTGGGTTTGGGTCTAGCCGACTGGGTTTGGGTCTACCCGAGTGGGTTTGTGTCTAGCCGAGTGGGTTTGGGTCTAGCCGAGTGGGTGTGGGTCTAGCCGAGTGGGTTTGGGTCTAGCCCAGTGGGTTTGGGTGTAGCGGAATGGGTTTGGGTCTATACGAGTGGGTTTGCATCTAGCCGAGTGGGTTTGGGTCTAGCCGAGTGGGTTTGGGTCTAGCGGAGTGGGTGTGGGTGTAGCCGAGTGGGTTTGGGTCTAGCCCAGTGGGTTTGGGTCTACCCGAGTGGGTTTGCATCTAGCCGAGTGGGTTTGGGTCTAGCCGAGTGGGTGTGGGTCTAGCCGAGTGGGTTTGGGTCTAGCCAAGTCAGTTTGGGTCTAGCCGAGTGGGTTTGGGTCCATACGAGTGGGTTTGCGTCTAGCCGAGTGGGTTTGGGTCTAGCCGAGTGGGTTTGGGTCTAGCCGAGTGGGTTTGGGTCTAGCCGATTGGGTTTGGGTCTATCCATGTGGGTTTGGGTCTAGCCGAGTGGGTTAGGGTCTAGCGGAGTGGGTTTGGGTGTAGCCGCGTGGGTTTGGGTGTAGCCGAGTGGGTTTGGGTCTAGCCGAGTGGGTTTGGGTCTAGCCGAGTGGGTTTGGGTCTAGCCGAGTGGGTTTGGGTCTAGCGGAGTGGGTTTGGGTGTAGCCGAGTGGGTTTGGGTCTAGCCGAGTGGGTTTGGGTCTAGCCGACTTGGTTTGGGTCTAGCCGAGTGGGTTTGGGGCTAGCCGAGTGGGTTTGGGTCTTGCCGAGTGGGTTTGGGTCTAGCGGAGTGGGTTTGGGTGTAGCCGAGTGGGTTTGGGTCTAGCGGAGCGGGTTTGGGTGTAGCCGAGTGGGTTTGGGTCTAGCCGAGTGGGTTTGGGTCTAGCCGAGTGGGTTTGGGCCTAGCCGAGTGGGTTTGGGTCTACCGGAGTGGGTTTGGGTGTAGCGGAGTGGGTTTGGGTGTAGCTGAGTGGGTTTGGGACCAGCCGAGTGGGTTTGGGTCTAGCCGAGTGGGTTTGGGTCCAGCCGAATGGGTTTGGGTCTACCCGAGTGGGTTTGGGTCTAGCCGAGTGGGTTTGCTTCTAGCCGAATGGGTTTGGGTCTAGCCGAGTGGGTTTGGGTGCAGACGAGTGGGTTTGGGTCTAGCGGAGTGGGTTTGGGTGTAGCCGAGTGGGTTTGGGTCTAGCCGAGTGGGTTTGGGTTTAGCCGAGTGGGTTTGGGTCTAGCCGAGTGGGTTTGGGTCTAGCCGAGTGGGTTTGGTTCTAGCCGAGTTGGTTTGGGTCTAGCCGAGTGGGTTTGCGTCTAGCCGAGTGGGTTTGTGTCTAGCGGAGTGGGTTTGGGTCTAGCGGAGTGGGATTGGGTCTAGCCGAGTGGGTTTGGGTCTAGCCGAGTGGGTTTGGGACTAGCCGAGTGGCTTTGGGTCTAGCCGAGTGGGTTTGGGTCTAGCTGAATGGGTTTGGGTCTAGCCGAGTGGGTTTGGGTCTAGCTGAGTGTGTTTGGGTCCAGCCGAAAGGGTTTGGGTCTAGCCGAGGGGGTTTGGGTCTAGCCGAGTGGGTTTGGTCAAGCCGAGTGGGTGTGGGTCTAGCCGAGTGGGTTTGGGTCTAGCCGAGTGGGTTTGGGTCTAGCCGAGTGGGTTTGGGTCCAGCCGAGTGGGTTTGGGCCTAGCCGAGTGGGTTTGGGTCTAGAGGAGTGGGTTAGGGTCTAGTGGAGTGGGTTTGGGTCTAGCCGAGTGGGTTTGGGTCTAGCCGAATGGGTTTGGGTCTACCCGAGTGCGTTTGGGTCTCACCGAGTGGGTTTGGATCTAGCCGAGTGGGTTTGGGTCTAGCGGAGTGGGTTTGGGTGTAGCGGAGTGGGTTTGGGTGTAGCCGAGTGGGTTTGGGTCTAGCCGAGTGGGTTTGGGTCTAGCCGAGTGGGTTTCGGTCAAGCGGAGTTGGTATGGGTCTAGCGGAGTGGGTTTGGGTCTAGCGGAGTGGGTTTGGGTGTAGCCGAGTGGGTTTGGGTCTAGCCGACTGGGTTTGGGTCTAGCCGAGTGGGTGTGGGTCTAGCCGAGTGGGTTTGGGTCTGGCCAAGTGGGTTTGGGTGTAGCCGAATGGGTTTGGGTCTATACGAGTGGGTTTGCGTCTAGCCGAGTGGGTTTGGGTCTAGCCGAGTGGGTTTGGGTCTAGCCGAGTGGGTTTGGGTCTAGCCGAGTGGGTTTGGGTCTAGCCGAGTGGGTTTGGGTCTAGGCGAGTGGGTTTGGGTCTACCCGAGTGGGTTTGCATCTAGCCGAGTGGGTTTGGGTCTAGCCGAGTGGGTGTGGTTCTAGCCGAGTGGGTTTGGGTCTAGCCAAGTCAGTTTGGGTCTAGCCGAGTGGGTTTGGGTCTATACGAGTGGGTTTGCGTCCAGCCGAGTGGGTTTGGGTCTAGCCGAGTGGGTTTGGGTCTAGCGGAGCGGGTTTGGGTGTAGCCGAGTGGGTTTGGGTCTAGCCGAGTGGGTTTGGGTCTAGCCAACTGGGTTTGGCTCTAGCCGAGTGGGTTTGGGTCTAGCCGAGTGGGTTTGGGTCTAGCCGAGTGGGTTTACGTCTAGCCGAGTGGGTTTGGGTCTAGCGGAGTGGGTTTGGGTGTAGCGGAGTGGGTTTGGGTGTAGCTGAGTGGGTTTGGGACCAGCCGAGTGGGTTTGGGTCTAGCCGAGTGGGTTTGGGTCCAGCCGAATGGGTTTGGGTCTACCCGAGTGGGTTTGGGTCTAGCCGAGTGGGTTTGCTTCTAGCCGAATGGGTTTGGGTCTAGCCGAGTGGGTTTGGGTGCAGACGAGTGGGTTTGGGTCTAGCGGAGTGGGTTTGGGTGTAGCCGAGTGGGTTTGGGTCTAGCCGAGTGGGTTTGGGTTTAGCCGAGTGGGTTTGGGTCTAGCCGAGTGGGTTTGGGTCTAGCCGAGTGGGTTTGGTTCTAGCCGAGTTGGTTTGGGTCTAGCCGAGTGGGTTTGCGTCTAGCCGAGTGGGTTTGTGTCTAGCGGAGTGGGTTTGGGTCTAGCGGAGTGGGATTGGGTCTAGCCGAGTGGGTTTGGTCTAGCCGAGTGGGTGTGGGTCCAGCCGAAAGGGTTTGGGTCTAGCCGAGGGGGTTTGGGTCTAGCCGAGTGGGTTTGGTCTAGCCGAGTGGGTGTGGGTCTAGCCGAGTGGGTTTGGGTCTAGCCGAGTGGGTTTGGGTCTAGCCGAGTGGGTTTGGGTCCAGCCGAGTGGGTTTGGGCCTAGCCGAGTGGGTTTGGGTCTAGAGGAGTGGGTTAGGGTCTAGTGGAGTGGGTTTGGGTCTAGCCGAGTGGGTTTGGGTCTAGCCGAATGGGTTTGGGTCTACCCGAGTGCGTTTGGGTCTCGCCGAGTGGGTTTGGATCTAGCCGAGTGGGTTTGGGTCTAGCGGAGTGGGTTTGGGTGTAGCGGAGTGGGTTTGGGTGTAGCCGAGTGGGTTTGGGTCTAGCCGAGTGGGTTTGGGTCTAGCCGAGTGGGTTTGGGTCAAGCGGAGTTGGTATGGGTCTAGCGGAGTGGGTTTGGGTCTAGCGGAGTGGGTTTGGGTGTAGCCGAGTGGGTTTGGGTCTAGCCGACTGGGTTTGGGTCTACCCGAGTGGGTTTGCGTCTAGCCGAGTGGGTTTGGGTCTAGCCGAGTGGGTGTGGGTCTAGCCGAGTGGGTTTGGGTCTAGCCAAGTGGGTTTGGGTGTAGCCGAATGGGTTTGGGTCTATACGAGTGGGTTTGCGTCTAGCCGAGTGGGTTTGGGTCTAGCCGAGTGGGTTTGGGTCTAGCGGAGTGGGTTTGGGTGTAGCCGAGTGGGTTTGGGTCTAGCCCAGTGGGTTTGGGTCTACCCGAGTGGGTTTGCATCTAGCCGAGTGGGTTTGGGTCTAGCCGAGTGGGTGTGGTTCTAGCCGAGTGGGTTTGGGTCTAGCCAAGTCAGTTTGGGTCTAGCCGAGTGGGTTTGGGTCTATACGAGTGGGTTTGCGTCCAGCCGAGTGGGTTTGGGTCTAGCCGAGTGGGTTTGGGTCTAGCGGAGCGGGTTTGGGTGTAGCCGAGTGGGTTTGGGTCTAGCCGAGTGGGTTTGGGTCTAGCCGACTGGGTTTGGCTCTAGCCGAGTGGGTTTGGGTCCAGCCGAGTGGGTTTGGGTCTAGCCGAGTGGGTTTACGTCTAGCCGAGTGGGTTTGGGTCTAGCGGAGTGGGTTTGGGTGTAGCCGAGTGGGTTTGGGTCTAGCCGAGTGGGTTTGGGTCTAGCCGAGTGGGTGTGGGTCAAGCCGAGTGGGTTTGGGACTAGCCGAGTGGGTTTGGGTCTAGCCGAGTGGGTTTGGGTCTAGCCGAGTGGGTTTGGGTCTAGCCGAGTGGGTTTGGGCCTAGCCGAGTGGGTTTGGGTCTACCGGAGTGGGTTTGGGTGTAGCGGAGTGGGTTTGGGTGTAGCTGAGTGGGTTTGGGACCAGCCGAGTGGGTTTGGGTCTAGCCGAGTGGGTTTGGGTCTAGCCGAATGGGTTTGGGTCTACCCGAGTGGGTTTGGGTCTAGCCGAGTGGGTTTGCTTCTAGCCGAGTTAGTTTGGGTGTAGCCGAGTGGGTTTGGGTCTAGCCGAGCAGGTTTGTGTCTAGCCGAGTGGGTTTGGGTCTAGCCGAGTGGGTTGGGGTCTAGCCGAGTGGGTTTGGGTCAAGCGGAGTTGGTATGGGTCTAGCGGAGTGGGTTTGGGTCTAGCGGAGTGGGTTTGGGTCTAGCCAAGTGGGTTTTGGTCTAGCCGAGTGGGTTTGGGTCTATCCGAGTGGGTTTGCGTCTAGCCGAGTGGGTTTGCGTCTAGCCGAGTGGGTTTGGGTCTAGCCGAGTGGGTTTGGGTCTAGCCGATTGGGTTTGGGTCTATCCATGTGGGTTTGGGTCTAGCCGAGTGGGTTAGGGTCTAGCGGAGTGGGATTGGGTGTAGCCGCGTGGGTTTGGGTGTAGCCGAGTGGGTTGGGGTCTAGCCGAGTGGGTTTGGGTCTAGCCGAGTGGGTTTGGGTCTAGCCGAGTGGGTTTGGGTCTAGCCGAGTGGGTTTGGGTCCAGCCGAGTGGGTTTGGGTCTAGCCGAGTGGGTTTGGGTGTAGCCGAGTGGGTGTGGGTGTAGCCGAGTGGGTTTGGGTCTAGCCGAGTGGGTTTGGGTCTAGCGGAGTGGGTTAGGGTCTAGCGGAGTGGGTTTGGGTCTAGCCGAGTGGGTTTGGGTCTAGCCGAATGGGTTTGGGTCTACCCGAGTGCGTTTGGGTCTCGCCGAGTGGGTTTGGGTCTAGCCGAATGGGTTTGGGTCTAGCCGAGTGGGTTTGGGTGTAGCCGAGTGGGTTTGGGTCTAGCGGAGTGGGTTTGGGTGTAGCCGAGTGGGTTTGGGTCTAGCCGAGTGGGTTTGGGTCTAGCCGAGCGGGTTTGGGTCTAGCCGAGTGGGTTTGGGTCTAGCCGAGTGGGTTTGGGTCTAGCCGAGTGGGTTTGGGTCTAGCCGAGTGGGTTTGGGTCTAGCCGAGTGGGTTTGGGCCTAGCCGAGTGGGTTTGGGTCTACCGGAGTGGGTTTGGGTGTAGCGGAGTGGGTTTGGGTGTAGCTGAGTGGGTTTGGGACCAGCCGAGTGGGTTTGGGTCTAGCCGAGTGGGTTTGGGTCTAGCCGAATGGGTTTGGGTCTACCCGAGTGGGTTTGGGTCTAGCCGAGTGGGTTTGCTTCTAGCCGAATGGGTTTGGGTCTAGCCGAGTGGGTTTGCGTGCAGACGAGTGGGTTTGGGTCTAGCGGAGAGGGTTTGGGTGTAGCCGAGTGGGTTTGGGTCTAGCCGAGTGGGTGTGGGTCTAGCCGAGTGGGTTTGGGTCTAGCCTAGTGGGTTTGGGTCTAGCCGAGTAGGTTTGGGTCTAGCCGAGTGGGTTTGGGTCTAGCCGAGTTAGTTTGGGTGTAGCCGAGTGGGTTTGGGTCTAGCCGAGCAGGTTTGTGTCTAGCCGAGTGGGTTTGGGTCTAGCCGAGTGGGTTGGGGTCTAGCCGAGTGGGTTTGGGTCAAGCGGAGTTGGTATGGGTCTAGCGGAGTGGGTTTGGGTCTAGCGGAGTGGGTTTGGGTCTAGCCAAGTGGGTTTTGGTCTAGCCGAGTGGGTTTGGGTCTATCCGAGTGGTTTGCGTCTAGCCGAGTTGGTTTGCGTCTAGCCGAGTGGGTTTGGGTCTAGCCGAGTGGGTTTGGGTCTAGCCGATTGGGTTTGGGTCTATCCATGTGGGTTTGGGTCTAGCCGAGTGGGTTAGGGTCTAGCGGAGTGGGATTGGGTGTAGCCGCGTGGGTTTGGGTGTAGCCGAGTGGGTTTGGGTCTAGCCGAGTGGGTTTGGGTCTAGCCGAGTGGGTTTGGGTCTAGCCGAGTGGGTTTGGGTCTAGCCGAGTGGGTTTGGGTCTAGCCGAGTGGGTTTGGGTCCAGCCGAGTGGGTTTGGGTCTAGCCGAGTGGGTTTGGGTGTAGCCGAGTGGGTGTGGGTGTAGCCGAGTGGGTTTGGGTCTAGCCGAGTGGGTTTGGGTCGAGCTGAATGGGTTTGGGTCTGGCCGAGTGGGTTTGGGTCCAGCCGAGTGTGTTTGGGTCCAGCCGAAAGGGTTTGGGTCTAGCCGAGGGGGTTTGGGTCTAGCCGAGTGGGTTTGGTCTAGCCGAGTGGGTGTGGGTCTAGCCGAGTGGGTTTGGGTCTAGCCGAGTGGGGATGGGTCTAGCCGAGTGGGTTTGGGTCCAGCCGAGTGGGTTTGGGCCTAGCCGAGTGGGTTTGGGTCTAGCGGAGTGGGTTAGGGTCTAGTGGAGTGGGTTTGGGTCAACCCGAGTGGGTTTGGGTCTAGCCGAATGGGTTTGGGTCTACCCGAGTGCGTTTGGGTCTCGCCGAGTGTGTTTGGATCTAGCCGAGTGGGTTTGGGTCTAGCGGAGTGGGTTTGGGTGTAGCGGAGTGGGTTTGGGTGTAGCCGAGTGGGTTTGGGTATAGCCGACTGGGTTTGGGTGTAGCCGAGTGGGTTTGGGTCCAGCCGAATGGGTTTGGGTCTAGCCGAGTGGCTTTGGGTCTAGCTGAGTGGGTTTGGGTCTAGCCGAGTTGGTTTCGGTCTAGCCGAGTGGGTTTGGGTCTAGCCTAGTGGGTTTGGGTCTAGCCGAGTAGGTTTGGGTCTAGCCGAGTGGGTTTGGGTCTAGCCGAGTTAGTTTGGGTGTAGCCGAGTGGGTTTGGGTCTAGCCGAGCAGGTTTGTGTCTAGCCGAGTGGGTTTGGGTCTAGCCGAGTGGGTTGGTGTCTAGCCGAGTGGGTTTGGGTCAAGCGGAGTTGGTATGGGTCTAGCGGAGTGGGTTTGGGTCTAGCGGAGTGGGTTTGGGTCTAGCCAAGTGGGTTTTGGTCTAGCCGAGTGGGTTTGGGTCTATCCGAGTGGGTTTGCGTCTAGCCGAGTGGGTTTGCGTCTAGCCGAGTGGGTTTGGGTCTAGCCGAGTGGGTTTGGGTCTAGCCGATTGGGTTTGGGTCTATCCATGTGGGTTTGGGTCTAGCCGAGTGGGTTAGGGTCTAGCGGAGTGGGATTGGGTGTAGCCGCGTGGGTTTGGGTGTAGCCGAGTGGGTTTGGGTCTAGCCGAGTGGGTTTGGGTCTAGCCGAGTGGGTTTGGGTCTAGCCGAGTGGGTTTGGGTCTAGCCGAGAGGGTTTGGGTCCAGCCGAGTGGGTTTGGGTCTAGCCGAGTGGGTTTGGGTGTAGCCGAGTGGGTGTGGGTGTAGCCGAGTGGGTTTGGGTCTAGCCGAGTGGGTTTGGGTCTAGCGGAGTGGGTTAGGGTCTAGTGGAGTGGGTTTGGGTCTAGCCGAGTGGGTTTGGGTCTAGCCGAATGGGTTTGGGTCTACCCGAGTGCGTTTGGGTCTCGCCGAGTGGGTTTGGGTCTAGCCGAATGGGTTTGGGTCTAGCCGAGTGGGTTTGGGTGTAGCCGAGTGGGTTTGGGTCTAGCGGAGTGGGTTTGGGTGTAGCCGAGTGGGTTTGCGTCTAGCCGAGTGGGTTTGGGTCTAGCCGAGCGGGTTTGGGTCTAGCCGAGTGGGTTTGGGTCTAGCCGAGTGGGTTTGGGTCTGGCCGAGTGGGTTTGGGTCTAGCCGAGGGGGTTTGGGTCTAGCCGAGTGGGTTTGGTCTAGCCGAGTGGGTGTGGGTCTAGCCGAGTGGGTTTGGGTCTAGCCGAGTGGGGATGGGTCTAGCCGAGTGGGTTTGGGTCCAGCCGAGTGGGTTTGGGCCTAGCCGAGTGGGTTTGGGTCTAGCGGAGTGGGTTAGGGTCTAGTGGAGCGGGTTTGGGTCAACCCGAGTGGGTTTGGGTCTAGCCGAATGGGTTTGGGTCTACCCGAGTGCGTTTGGGTCTCGCCGAGTGTGTTTGGATCTAGCCGAGTGGGTTTGGGTCTAGCGGAGTGGGTTTGGGTGTAGCGGAGTGGGTTTGGGTGTAGCCGAGTGGGTTTGGGTATAGCCGACTGGGTTTGGGTGTAGCCGAGTGGGTTTGGGTCCAGCCGAATGGGTTTGGGTCTAGCCGAGTGGCTTTGGGTCTAGCTGAGTGGGTTTGGGTCTAGCCGAGTTGGTTTCGGTCTAGCCGAGTGGGTTTGGGTCTAGCCTAGTGGGTTTGGGTCTAGCCGAGTAGGTTTGGGTCTAGCCGAGTGGGTTTGGGTCTAGCCGAGTTAGTTTGGGTGTAGCCGAGTGGGTTTGGGTCTAGCCGAGCAGGTTTGTGTCTAGCCGAGTGGGTTTGGGTCTAGCCGAGTGGGTTGGTGTCTAGCCGAGTGGGTTTGGGTCAAGCGGAGTTGGTATGGGTCTAGCGGAGTGGGTTTGGGTCTAGCGGAGTGGGTTTGGGTCTAGCCAAGTGGGTTTTGGTCTAGCCGAGTGGGTTTGGGTCTATCCGAGTGGGTTTGCGTCTAGCCGAGTGGGTTTGCGTCTAGCCGAGTGGGTTTGGGTCTAGCCGAGTGGGTTTGGGTCTAGCCGATTGGGTTTGGGTCTATCCATGTGGGTTTGGGTCTAGCCGAGTGGGTTAGGGTCTAGCGGAGTGGGATTGGGTGTAGCCGCGTGGGTTTGGGTGTAGCCGAGTGGGTTTGGGTCTAGCCGAGTGGGTTTGGGTCTAGCCGAGTGGGTTTGGGTCTAGCCGAGTGGGTTTGGGTCTAGCCGAGAGGGTTTGGGTCCAGCCGAGTGGGTTTGGGTCTAGCCGAGTGGGTTTGGGTGTAGCCGAGTGGGTGTGGGTGTAGCCGAGTGGGTTTGGGTCTAGCCGAGTGGGTTTGGGTCTAGCGGAGTGGGTTAGGGTCTAGTGGAGTGGGTTTGGGTCTAGCCGAGTGGGTTTGGGTCTAGCCGAATGGGTTTGGGTCTACCCGAGTGCGTTTGGGTCTCGCCGAGTGGGTTTGGGTCTAGCCGAATGGGTTTGGGTCTAGCCGAGTGGGTTTGGGTGTAGCCGAGTGGGTTTGGGTCTAGCGGAGTGGGTTTGGGTGTAGCCGAGTGGGTTTGCGTCTAGCCGAGTGGGTTTGGGTCTAGCCGAGCGGGTTTGGGTCTAGCCGAGTGGGTTTGGGTCTAGCCGAGTGGGTTTGGGTCTGGCCGAGTGGGTTTGGGTCTAGCCGAGTGTGTTTGCGTCTAGCCGAGTGGGTTTGGGTCTAGCCGAGTGGGTTTGGGTCTAGCCGAGTGGGTTTGGGTCTAGCTGAGTGGGTTTCGGTCTAGCCGAGTGTGTTAGGGTCTAGCGGAGTGGGTTTGGATGTAGCCGCGTGGGTTTGGGTGTAGCCGAGTGGGTTTGGGTCTAGCCGAGTGGGTTTGGGTCTAGCCGAGTGGGTTTGGGTCTAGCGGAGTGGGTTTGGGTGTAGCCGAGTGGGTTTTGGTCTAGCCGAGTGGGTTTGGGTCTAGCCGAGTGGGTTTGGGTCTAGCGGAGTGGGTTTGGGTATAGCCGAGTGGGTTTGGGCCTAGCCGAGTGGGTTTGGGTCTAGCCGAGTGGGTTTGGGTCTAGCCGAGTGGGTGTGGGTGTAGCCGAGTGGGTTTGGGTCTAGCCGAGTGGGTTTGGGTCTAGCAGAGTGGGTTAGGGTCCAGTGGAGTGGGTTTGGGTCTAGCCGAGTGGGTTTGGGTCTAGCCGAATGGGTTTGGGTCTACCCGAGTGCGTTTGGGTCTTGCCGAGTGGGTTTGGGTCTAGCCGAATGGGTTTGGGTCTAGCCGAGTGGGTTTGGGTGTAGCCGAGTGGGTTTGGGTCTAGCGGAGTGGGTTTGGGTGTAGCCGAGTGGGTTTGGGTCTAGCCGAGTGGGTTTGGGTCTAGCCGAGTGGGTTTGGGTCTAGCCGAGTGGGTTTGGGTCCAGCCGAGTGGGTTTGGGTCTAGCCGAGTGGGTTTGGGTCTAGCCGAGTGGGTTTGGGTCTAGCCGAGTGGGTTTGGGTCTAGCCGAGTGGGTTTGGGTCTAGCCGAGTGTGTTTGCGTCTAGCCGAGTGGGTTTGGGTCTAGCCGAGTGGGTTTGGGTCTAGCCGAGTGGGTTTGGGTCTAGCTGAGTGGGTTTGGGTCTAGCCGAGTGTGTTAGGGTCTAGCGGAGTGGGTTTGGATGTAGCCGCGTGGGTTTGGGTGTAGCTGAGTGGGTTTGGGTCTAGCCGAGTGGGTTTGGGTCTAGCCGAGTGGGTTTGGGTCTAGCCGAGTGGGTTTGGGTCTAGCGGAGTGGGTTTGGGTGTAGCCGAGTGGGTTTGGGTCTAGCCGAGTGGGTTTGGGTATAGCCGACTGGGTTTGGGTGTAGCCGAGTGGGTTTGGGTCCAGCCGAGTGGGTTTGGGTCTAGCCGAGTGGCTTTGTGTCTAGCTGAGTGGGTTTGGGTCTAGCCGAGTTGGTTTCAGTCTAGCCGAGTGGGTTTGGGTCTAGCCGAGTGGGTTTGGGTCTAGCCGAGTGGGTTTGGGTCTAGCCGAGTGGGTTTGCGTCTAGCCAAGTTAGTTTGGGTGTAGCCGAGTGGGTTTGGGTCTAGCCGAGCAGGTTTGGGTCTAGCCGAGTGGGTTTGGGTCTAGCCGAGTGGGTTTGGGTCTAGCCGAGTGGGTTTGGGTCAAGCGGAGTTGGTATGGGTCTAGCGGAGTGGGTTTGGGTCTAGCGGAGTGGGTTTGGGTCTAGCCAAGTGGGTTTTGGTCTAGCCGAGTGGGTTTGGGTCTATCCGAGTGGGTTTGCGTCTAGCCGAGTGGGTTTGCGTCTAGCCGAGTGGGTTTGGGTCTAGCCGAGTGGGTTTGGGTCTAGCCGATTGGGTTTGGGTCTATCCATGTGGGTTTGGGTCTAGCCGAGTGGGTTAGGGTCTAGCGGAGTGGGATTGGGTAGGGCCGCGTGGGTTTGGGTGTAGCCGAGTGGGTTTGGGTGTAGCCGAGTGGGTTTGGGTCTAGCCGAGTGGGTTTGGGTCTAGCCGAGTGGGTTTGGGTCTAGCCGAGTTTGTTTGGGTCTAGCCGAGTGGGTTTGGGTCAAGCGGAGTTGGTAAGGGTCTAGCGGAGTGGGTTTGGGTCTAGCGGAGTGGGTTTGGGTCTAGCCAAGTGGGTTTTGGTCTAGCCGAGTGGGTTTGGGTCTATCCGAGTGGGTTTGCGTCTAGCCGAGTGGGTTTGGGTCTGGCCGAGTGGGTTTGGGTCAATCCATGTGGGTTTGGGTCTAGCCGAGTGGGTTAGGGTCTAGCGGAGTGGGTTTGGGTTTAGCCGCGTGGGTTTGGGTGTAGCCGAGTGGGTTTGGGTCTAGCCGAGTGGGTTTGGGTCTAGCGGAGTGGGTTTGGGTGTAGCCGAGTGGGTTTGGGTCTAGCCGAGTGGGTTTGGGTCTAGCCGACTGGGTTTGGGTCTAGCCGAGTGGGTTTGGGTCTAGCCGAGTGGGTTTGGGTCTAGCCGAGTGGGTTTGGGTCTAGCCGATTGGGTTTGGGTCTAGCGGAGTGGGTTTGGTTGTAGCCGAGTGGGTTTGGGTCTAGCGGAGTGGGTTTGGGTGTAGCCGAGTGGGTTTGGGTCTAGCCGAGTGGGTTTGGGTCTGGCCGACTGGGTTTGGGTCTGGACGAGTGGGTTTGGGTCTAGCCGAGTGGGTTTGGGTCTTGTCGAGTGGGTTTGGGTCTAGCCGAGTGGGTTTGGGTCTAGCCTAGTGGGTTTGGGTCTAGCCAAGTGGGTTTCGGTCCAGCGGAGTGGGTTTGGGTCTAGCGCAGTGGGTTTGGGTCTAGCGGAGTGGGTTTGGGTCTAGCTGAGTGGGTTTGGGTCTAGCGGAGTGGGTTTCGGTCTAGCCGATTGGGTTTGGGTCTATCCATGTGGGTTTGGGTCTAGCCGAGTGGGTTAGGGTCTAGCGGAGTGGGTTTGGGTGTAGCCGCGTGGGTTTGGGTGTAGCCGAGTGGGTTTGGGTCTAGCCGAGTGGGTTTGGGTCTAGCCGAGTGGGTTTGGGTCTAGCCCAGTGGGTTTGGGTCTAGCGGAGTGGGTTTGGGTCTAGCCTAGTGGGTTTGGGTCTAGCCAAGTTCGTTTGGGTCCAGCGGAGTGGGTTTGGGTCTAGCGCAGTGGGTTTGGGTCTAGCGGAGTGGGTTTGGGTCTAGCCGAGTGGGTTTGGGTCTAGCGGAGTGGGTTTGGTTGTAGCCGAGTGGGTTTGGGTCTAGCGGAGTGGGTTTGGGTGTAGCCGAGTGGGTTTGGGTCTAGCCGAGTGGGTTTGGGTCTGGCCGACTGGGTTTGGGTCTGGACGAGTGGGTTTGGGTCTAGCCGAGTGGGTTTGGGTCTTGTCGAGTGGGTTTGGGTCTAGCCGAGTGGGTTTGGGTCTAGCCTAGTGGGTTTGGGTCTAGCCAAGTGGGTTTCGGTCCAGCGGAGTGGGTTTGGGTCTAGCGCAGTGGGTTTGGGTCTAGCGGAGTGGGTTTGGGTCTAGCTGAGTGGGTTTGGGTCTAGCGGAGTGGGTTTCGGTCTAGCCGATTGGGTTTGGGTCTATCCATGTGGGTTTGGGTCTAGCCGAGTGGGTTAGGGTCTAGCGGAGTGGGTTAGGGTGTAGCCGCGTGGGTTTGGGTGTAGCCGAGTGGGTTTGGGTCTAGCCGAGTGGGTTTGGGTCTAGCCGAGTGGGTTTGGGTCTAGCCCAGTGGGTTTGGGTCTAGCGGAGTGGGTTTGGGTCTAGCCTAGTGGGTTTGGGTCTAGCCAAGTTCGTTTGGGTCCAGCGGAGTGGGTTTGGGTCTAGCGCAGTGGGTTTGGGTCTAGCGGAGTGGGTTTGGTTCTAGCCGAGTGGGTTTGGGTCTAACCGAGTGGGTTTGTGTCTAGCGGAGTGGGTTTGGGTCTAGCGGAGTGGGATTGGGTCTAGCCGAGTGGGTTTGGGTCTAGCCGAGTGGGTTTGGGACTAGCCGAGTGGGTTTGGGTCTAGCCGAGTGGGTTTGGGTCTAGCTGAATGTGTTTGGGTCTAGCCGAGTGGGTATGGGTCTAGCCGAGTGGGTTTGGGTCTAGCCGAAAGGGTTTGGGTCTAGCCGAGTGGGTTTGGGTCTAGCCGAGTGGGTTTGGGTCTAGCCGAGTGGGTTTGGGTCTAGCCGACTGGGTTTGGGTCTAGCCGAGTGGGTTTGGGTCCAGCCGAGTGGGTTTGGGTCTAGCGGAGTGGGTTTGGTTGTAGCCGAGTGGGTTTGGGTCTAGCGGAGTGGGTTTGGGTGTAGCCGAGTGGGTTTGGGTCTAGCCGAGTGGGTTTGGGTCTAGCCGACTGGGTTTGGGTCTAGCCGAGTGGGTTTGGGTCTAGCCGAGTGGGTTTGGGTCTAGCCGAGTGGGTTTACGTCTAGCCGAGTGGGTTTGGGCCTAGCGGAGTGGGTTTGGGTGTAGCCGAGTGGGTTTGGGTGTAGCCGAGTGGGTTTGGGTCTAGCCGAGTGGGTTTACGTCTAGCCGAGTGGGTTTGGGCCTAGCGGAGTGGGTTTGGGTGTAGCCGAGTGGGTTTGGGTGTAGCCGAGTGGGTTTGGGTCTGGACGAGTGGGTTTGCGTCTAGCCGAGTGGGTTTGGGTCTAGCCGAGTGGGTTTTAGTCCAGCTGAGTGGGTTTGAGTGTAGCCGAGTGGGTTTGGGTCTGGACGAGTGGGTTTGGGTCTAGCCGAGTGGGTTTGGGTGTAGCCGAGTGGGTTTGGGTCTTGCCGAGTGGGTTTGGGTCTAGCCTAGTGGGTTTGGGTCTAGCCAAGTGGGTTTGGGTCCAGCGGAGTGGGTTTGGGTCTAGCGCAGTGGGTTTGGGTCTAGCGGAGTGTGTTTGTGTCTAGCCGAGTGGGTTTGTGTCTAGCGGAGTGGGTTTGGGTCTAGCGGAGTGGGATTGGGTCTAGCCGATTGGGTTTGGGTGTATCCATGTGGGTTTGGGTCGAGTCGAGTGGGTTAGGGTCTAGCGGAGTGGGATTGGGTGTAGCCGCGTGGGTTTGGGTGTAGCCGAGTGGGTTTGGGTCTAGCCGAGTGGGTTTGGGTCTAGCCGAGTGGGTTTGGGTCTAGCCGAGTGGGTTTGGGTCTAGCGGAGTGGGTTTGGGTGTAGCCGAGTGGGTTTGGGTCTAGCCGAGTGGGTTTGCGTCTAGCCGAGTGGGTTTGGGTCTAGCCGAGTGGGTTTGGGTGTAGCCGAGTGGGTTTGGGTCTGGCCATGTGGGTTTGGGTCTAGCCGAGTGGGTTAGGGTCTAGCGGAGTGGGTTTTGGGTGTAGCCCCGTGGGTTTGGGTGTAGCCAAGTGGGTTTACGTCTAGCCGAGTGGGTTTGAGTCTAGCCGAGTTGGTTTGGGTGTAGCCGAGTGGGTTTGGGTGTAGCCGAGTGGGTTTGGGTCTGGACGAGTGGGTTTGGGTCTAGCCGAGTGGGGTTGGGTCTAGCCGAGTGGGTTTGGGTCTAGCCGAGTGGCTTTGGGTCCAGCCGAGTGGGTTTGGGTCTAGCCGTGTGGGTTTGGGTCTAGCCGATTGGGTTTGGGTCTGGCCATGTGGGTTTGGGTCTAGCCGAGTGGGTTAGGGTCTAGCGGAGTGGGTTTGGGTGTAGCCCCGTGGGTTTGGGTGTAGCCGAGTGGGTTTGGGTCTAGCCGAGTGGGTTTGGGTCTAGCCGAGTGGGTTTGGGTCTAGCCGAGTGGGTTTGGGTCTAGCGGAGTGGGTTTGGGTGTAGCCGAGTGGGTTTGGGTCTAGCCGAGTGGGTTTGGGTCTAGCCGAATGGGTTTGGGACTAGCCGAGTGGGTTTTGTTCTAGCCGAATGGGTTTGGGTCTAGCCGAGTGGGTTTACGTCTAGCCGAGTGGGGTTGGGTCTAGTGGAGTAGGTTTCGGTGTAGCCGAGTGTGTTTGGGTGTAGCCGAGTGGGTTTGGGTCTGGACGAGTGGGTTTGGGTCTAGCCGAGTGGGTTTCGGTCTAGCCGTGTGGGTTTACGTCTAACCGAGTGGGTTTGGGTCTAGCGGAGTAGGTTTGGGTGTAGCCGAGTGGGTTTGGGTGTAGCCGAGTGGGTTTGGGTCTGGACGAGTGGGTTTGGGTCTAGCCGAGTGGGTTTGGGTCTAGCCGAGTTGGTTTGGGTCTAGCCAAACGGGTTTGGGTGTAGCCGAGTGGGTTTGGGTCTAGCCGAGTGGGTTTGGGTCTAGCCGAGTGGGTGTGGGTCTAGCCAAGTGGGTTTGGGTCTTGCCGAGTGGGTTTGGGTCTAGCCGAGTGGGCTTGGGTCTAGCCGAGTGGGTTTGGGTCTAGCCGAGTGGTTTTGGGTCTACCCGAGTGCGTTTGGGTCTAGCCGAGTGGGTTTGGGTCTAGCCGAATGGGTTTGGGTCTAGCCGAGTGGGTTTGGGTGTAGCCGAGTGGGTTTGGGTTTAGCGGAGTGGGTTTGGGTCTAGTGGAGTGGGTTTGGGTCTAGCCGAGTGGGTTTGGGTCTAGCCGAATGGGTTTGGGTCTACCCGAGTGCGTTTGGGTCTAGCCGAGTGGGTTTGGGTCTAGCCGAATGGGTTTGGGTCTAGCCGAGTGGGTTTGGGTGTAGCCGAGTGGGTTTGGGTTTAGCGGAGTGGGTTTGGGTGTAGCCGTGTAGGTTTGGGTCTAGCCGAGTGGGTTTGGGTCTAGCCGAGTGGGTTCGGGTCTAGCCGAGTGTGTTTGGGTCTAGCCGAGTGGGTTTGGGTCTAGCCGAGTGGGTTTGCATCTAGCCGAGTGGGTTTGGGTCTAGCCGAGTGGGTTTGGGTCTAGCCGAGTGGGTTTGGGTCTAGCCGAGTTGGTTTCGGTCTAGCCGAGTGGGTTTGGGTCTTGCCGAGTGGGTTTGGGTCTAGCCGAGTGGGTTTGGGTCTAGCCGAGTGGGTTTGGGTCTAGCCGAGTTAGTTTGGGTGTAGCCGAGCGGGTTTGGGTCTAGCCGAGCGGGTTTGGGTCTAGCCGAGTGGGTTTGGGTCAAGCCGAGTGGGTTTGGGTCTAGCCGAGTGGGTTTGGGTCTAGCCGAGTGGGTTTGGGCCTAGCCGAGTGGGTTTGGGTCTAGCGGAGTGGGTTAGGGTCTAGTGGAGTGGGTTTGGGTCTAGCCGAGTGGGTTTGGATCTAGCCGAATGGGTTTGGGTCTACCCGAGTGCGTTTGGGTCTAGCCGAGTGGGCTTGGGTCTAGCCGAATGGGTTTTGGTCTAGCCGAGTGGGTTTGGGTGTAGCCGAGTGGGTTTGGGTTTAGCGGAGTGGGTTTGGGTGTAGCCGAGTGGGTTTGGGTCTAGCCGAGTGGGTTTGGGTCTAGCCGTGTGGGCTTGGGTCTAGCCGAGTGGGTTTGGGTCTAGCCGAGTGGGTTTGGGTCTAGCCGAGTGGGTTTGGGTCTAGCCGAGTGGGTTTGCGTCTAGACGAGTGGGTTTGGGTCTAGCCGAGTGGGTTTGGGTCTAGCCGAGTGGGTTTGGGTCTAGCCGAGTGGGTTTGCGTCTAGCCGAGTGGGTTTGGGTCTAGCCGAGTTGGTTTGGGTCTAGCCGAGTGGGTTTGGGTCTAGCCGAGTGGGTTTGGGTCTAGCCGAGTGGGTTTGGGTCAAGCGGAGTTGGTATGGGTCTAGCGGAGTGGGTTTGGGTCTAGCGGAGTGGGTTTGGATGTAGCCGAGTGGGTTTGGGTCAAGCCGAGTGGGTTTGGGTCTACCCGAGTGGGTTTTGCGTCTAGCCGAGTGGGTTTGGGTCTAGCCGAGTGGGTGTGGGTCTAGCCGAGTGGGTTTGGGTCTAGCCAAGTGGGTTTGGGTCTAGCCGAGTGGGTTTGGGTCTATCCGAGTGGGTTTGCGTCTAGCCGAGTGGGTTTGGGTCTAGCCGAGCGGGTTTGGGTCTAGACGAGTGGGTTTGGGTCTAGCCGAATGGGTTTGGGTCTATCCATGTGGGTTTGGGTCTAGCCGAGTGTGTTAGGGTCTAGCGGAGTGGGTTTGGGTGTAGCCGCGTGGGTTTGGGTGTAGCCGAGTGGGTTTGGGTCTAGCCGAGTGGGTTTGGGTCTAGCCCAGTGGGTTTGGGTCTAGCCGAGTGGGTTTGGGTCTAGCCGAGTTAGTTTGGGTGTAGCCGAGTGGGTTTGGGTCTAGCCCAGCAGGTTTGGGTCTAGCCGAGTGGGTTTGGGTCTAGCCGAGTTGGTTTGGGTCTAGCCGAGTGGGTTTGGGTCTAGCTGAGTGGGTTTGGGTCTAGCTGAGTTGGTTTCGGTCTCGCCGAGTGGGTTTGGGTCTAGCCGAGTGGGTTTGGGTCTAGCCGAGTGGGTTTGGTTTTGCCGAGTGGGTTTGGGTCTAGCCGAGTTAGTTTGGGTGTAGCTGAGTGGGTTTGGGTCTAGCCCAGCAGGTTTGGGTCTAGCCGAGTGGGTTTGGGTCTAGCCGAGTGGGTTTGGGTCTAGCCAAGTGGGTTTACGTCTAGCCGAGTGGGGTTGGGTCTAGTGGAGTAGGTTTCGGTGTAGCCGAGTGTGTTTGGGTGTAGCCGAGTGGGTTTGGGTCTGGACGAGTGGGTTTGGGTCTAGCCGAGTGGGTTTCGGTCTAGCCGTGTGGGTTTACGTCTAACCGAGTGGGTTTGGGTCTAGCGGAGTAGGTTTGGGTGTAGCCGAGTGGGTTTGGGTGTAGCCGAGTGGGTTTGGGTCTGGACGAGTGGGTTTGGGTCTAGCCGAGTGGGTTTGGGTCTAGCCGAGTGGGTTTGGGTCTAGCCAAACGGGTTTGGGTGTAGCCGAGTGGGTTTGGGTCTAGCCGAGTGGGTTTGGGTCTAGCCGAGTGGGTGTGGGTCTAGCCAAGTGGGTTTGGGTCTTGCCGAGTGGGTTTGGGTCTAGCCGAGTGGGCTTGGGTCTAGCCGAGTGGGTTTGGGTCTAGCCGAGTGGTTTTGGGTCTACCCGAGTGCGTTTGGGTCTAGCCGAGTGGGTTTGGGTCTAGCCGAATGGGTTTGGGTCTAGCCGAGTGGGTTTGGGTGTAGCCGAGTGGGTTTGGGTTTAGCGGAGTGGGTTTGGGTCTAGTGGAGTGGGTTTGGGTCTAGCCGAGTGGGTTTGGGTCTAGCCGAATGGGTTTGGGTCTACCCGAGTGCGTTTGGGTCTAGCCGAGTGGGTTTGGGTCTAGCCGAATGGGTTTGGGTCTAGCCGAGTGGGTTTGGGTGTAGCCGAGTGGGTTTGGGTTTAGCGGAGTGGGTTTGGGTGTAGCCGTGTAGGTTTGGGTCTAGCCGAGTGGGTTTGGGTCTAGCCGAGTGGGTTCGGGTCTAGCCGAGTGGGTTTGGGTCTAGCCGAGTGGGTTTGGGTCTAGCCGAGTGGGTTTGCGTCTAGCCGAGTGGGTTTGGGTCTAGCCGAGTGGGTTTGGGTCTAGCCGAGTGGGTTTGGGTCTAGCCGAGTGGGTTTGGGTCTAGCCGAGTTGGTTTCGGTCTAGCCGAGTGGGTTTGGGTCTTGCCGAGTGGGTTTGGGTCTAGCCGAGTGGGTTTGGGTCTAGCCGAGTGGGTTTGGGTCTAGCCGAGTTAGTTTGGGTGTAGCCGAGCGGGTTTGGGTCTAGCCGAGCGGGTTTGGGTCTAGCCGAGTGGGTTTGGGTCAAGCCGAGTGGGTTTGGGTCTAGCCGAGTGGGTTTGGGTCTAGCCGAGTGGGTTTGGGCCTAGCCGAGTGGGTTTGGGTCTAGCGGAGTGGGTTAGGGTCTAGTGGAGTGGGTTTGGGTCTAGCCGAGTGGGTTTGGATCTAGCCGAATGGGTTTGGGTCTACCCGAGTGCGTTTGGGTCTAGCCGAGTGGGCTTGGGTCTAGCCGAATGGGTTTTGGTCTAGCCGAGTGGGTTTGGGTGTAGCCGAGTGGGTTTGGGTTTAGCGGAGTGGGTTTGGGTGTAGCCGAGTGGGTTTGGGTCTAGCCGAGTGGGTTTGGGTCTAGCCGTGTGGGCTTGGGTCTAGCCGAGTGGGTTTGGGTCTAGCCGAGTGGGTTTGGGTCTAGCCGAGTGGGTTTGGGTCTAGCCGAGTGGGTTTGCGTCTAGACGAGTGGGTTTGGGTCTAGCCGAGTGGGTTTGGGTCTAGCCGAGTGGGTTTGGGTCTAGCCGAGTGGGTTTGCGTCTAGCCGAGTGGGTTTGGGTCTAGCCGAGTTGGTTTGGGTCTAGCCGAGTGGGTTTGGGTCTAGCCGAGTGGGTTTGGGTCTAGCCGAGTGGGTTTGGGTCAAGCGGAGTTGGTATGGGTCTAGCGGAGTGGGTTTGGGTCTAGCGGAGTGGGTTTGGATGTAGCCGAGTGGGTTTAGAAACATAGAAACATAGAAAATAGGTGCAGGAGTAGGCCATTCGGCCCTTCGAGCCTGCACCGCCATTCAATGTGATCATGGCTGATCATCCAACTCAGTATCCCGTACCTGCCTTCTCTCCATACCCCCTGATCCCTTTAGCCACAAGTGCCACATCTAATGCCCTCTTAAATATAGCCAATGAACTGGCCTCAACTACCTTCTGTGGCAGAGAATTCCAGAGACTCACCACTCTCTGTGTAAAGAATGTTTTCCTCATTTCGGTCCTAAAGGAATTCCCCCTTATCCTTAGACTGTGACCCCTTGTTCTGGACTCCCCCAACATCGGGAACAATCTTCCAGCATCTAGCTTGTCCAACCCCTTAAGAATTTTGTAGGTTTCTATAAGATCCCCCCTCAATCTTCTAAATTCCATCGAGTACAAACCGAGTCTATCCAATCTTTCCTCATATGAAAGTCCTGACATCCCAGGAATCAGTCTGGTGAATCTTCTCTGTACCCCCTCTATGGCAAGGATGTCTATGTTTGGGTCAAGCCGAGTGGGTTTGGGTCTACCCGAGTGGGTTTTGCGTCTAGCCGAGTGGGTTTGGGTCTAGCCGAGTGGGTGTGGGTCTAGCCGAGTGGGTTTGGGTCTAGCCAAGTGGGTTTGGGTCTAGCCGAGTGGGTTTGGGTCTATCCGAGTGGGTTTGCGTCTAGCCGAGTGGGTTTGGGTCTAGCCGAGCGGGTTTGGGTCTAGACGAGTGGGTTTGGGTCTAGCCGATTGGGTTTGGGTCTATCCATGTGGGTTTGGGTCTAGCCGAGTGTGTTAGGGTCTAGCGGAGTGGGTTTGGGTGTAGCCGCGTGGGTTTGGGTGTAGCCGAGTGGGTTTGGGTCTAGCCGAGTGGGTTTGGGTCTAGCCCAGTGGGTTTGGGTCTAGCCGAGTGGGTTTGGGTCTAGCCGAGTTAGTTTGGGTGTAGCCGAGTGGGTTTGGGTCTAGCCCAGCAGGTTTGGGTCTAGCCGAGTGGGTTTGGGTCTAGCCGAGTTGGTTTGGGTCTAGCCGAGTGGGTTTGGGTCTAGCTGAGTGGGTTTGGGTCTAGCTGAGTTGGTTTCGGTCTCGCCGAGTGGGTTTGGGTCTAGCCGAGTGGGTTTGGGTCTAGCCGAGTGGGTTTGGTTTTGCCGAGTGGGTTTGGGTCTAGCCGAGTTAGTTTGGGTGTAGCTGAGTGGGTTTGGGTCTAGCCCAGCAGGTTTGGGTCTAGCCGAGTGGGTTTGGGTCTAGCCGAGTGGGTTTGGGTCTAGCCAAGTGGGTTTGGGTCTAGCCGAGTGGGTTTGGGTCTAGCCGAGTTAGTTTGGGTGTAGCCGAGTGGGTTTGGGTCTAGCCGAGCGGGTTTGGGTCTAGCCGAGTTGGTTTGGGTCTAGCCGAGTGGGTTTGGGTCTAGCCGAGTGGGTTTGGGTCTAGCCGAGTGGGTTTGGGTCAAGCGGAGTTGGTATGGGTCTAGCGGAGTGGGTTTGGGTCTAGAGGAGTGGGTTTGGATGTAGCCGAGTGGGTTTGGGTCTAGCCGAGTGGGTTTGGGTCTACCCGAGTGGGTTTTGCGTCTAGCCGAGTGGGTTTGGGTCTAGCCGAGTGGGTGTGGGTCTAGCCGAGTGGGTTTGGGTCTAGCCAAGTGGGTTTGGGTCTAGCCGAGTGGGTTTGGGTCTATCCGAGTGGGTTTGCGTCTAGCCGAGTGGGTTTGGGTCTAGCCGAGCGGGTTTGGGTCTAGACGAGTGGGTTTGGGTCTAGCCGATTGGGTTTGGGTCTATCCATGTGGGTTTGGGTCTAGCCGAGTGTGTTAGGGTCTAGCGGAGTGGGTTTGGGTGTAGCCGCGTGGGTTTGGGTGTAGCCGAGTGGGTTTGGGTCTAGCCGAGTGGGTTTGGGTCTAGCCCAGTGGGTTTGGGTCTAGCCGAGTGCGTTTGGGTCTAGCCGAGTTAGTTTGGGTGTAGCCAAGTGGGTTTGGGTCTAGCCCAGCAGGTTTGGGTCTAGCCGAGTGGGTTTGGGTCTAGCCGAGTTGGTTTGGGTCTAGCCGAGTGGGTTTGGGTCTAGCTGAGTGGGTTTGGGTCTAGCTGAGTTGGTTTCGGTCTCGCCGAGTGGGTTTGGGTCTAGCCGAGTGGGTTTGGGTCTAGCCGAGTGGGTTTGGTTTTGCCGAGTGGGTTTGGGTCTAGCCGAGTTAGTTTGGGTGTAGCCGAGTGGGTTTGGGTCTAGCCCAGCAGGTTTGGGTCTAGCCGAGTGGGTTTGGGTCTAGCCGAGTTGGTTTGGGTCTATCCGAGTGGGTTTGGGTCTAGCCGAGTGGGTTTGGGTCAAGCCGAGTGGGTTTGGGTCTAGCCGATTGGGTTTGGGTCTATCCATGTGGGTTTGGGTCTAGCCGAGTGGGTTAGGGTCTACCGGAGTGGGTTTGGGTGTAGCTGCGTGGGTTTGGGTGTAGCCGAGTGGGTTTGGGTCTAGCCGAGTGGGTTTGGGTCTAGCCGAGTGGGTTTGGGTCTAGCCGAGCGGGTTTGGGTCTAGCCGAGTGGGTTTGGGTCTAGCCGAGTGGGTTTGGGTCTAGCCGAGTAGGTTTGGGTCTAGCCGAGTGGGTTTGGGTCAAGCGGAGTTGGTATGGGTCTAGCGGAGTGGGTTTGGGTCTAGCGGAGTGGGTTTGGGTGTAGCCGAGTGGGTTTGGGTGTAGCCGAGTGGGTTTGGGTCTACCCGAGTGGGTTTGCGTCTAGCCGAGTGGGTTTGGGTCTAGGCGAGTGGGTGTGGGTCTAGCCGAGTGGGTTTGGGTCTAGCCAAGTGGGTTTGGGTGTAGCCGAGTGGGTTTGGGTCTATCCGAGTGGGTTTGCGTCTAGCCGAGTGGGTTTGGGTCTAGCCGAGTGGGTTTGGGTCTAGACGAGTGGGTTTGGGTCTAGCCGATTGGGTTTGGGTCTATCCATGTGGGTTTGGGTCTAGCCGAGTGTGTTAGGGTCTAGCCGAGTGGGTTTGGGCCTAGCAGAGTGGGTTTGGGTCTAGCGGAGTGGGTTAGGGTCTAGTGGAGTGGGTTTGGGTCTAGCCGAGTGTGTTAGGGTCTAGCGGAGTGGGTTTGGGTGTAGCCGCGTGGGTTTGGGTGTAGCCGAGTGGGTTTGGGTCTAGCCGAGTGGGTTTGGGTCTAGCCGAGTGGGTTTGGGTCTAGCCGAGTGGGTTTGGGTCTAGCGGAGTGGGTTTGGGTGTAGCCGAGTGGGTTTGGGACTAGCCGAGAGGGTTTGGGTCTAGCCGACTGGGTTTGGGTCTAGCCGAGTGGGTTTGGGTCTAGCCGAGTGGGTTTGGGTCTAGCCGAGTGGGTTTGGGTCTAGCTGAGTGGGTTTGGGTCTAGCGGAGTTGGTTTCGGTCTAGCCGAGTGGGTTTGGGTCTAGCCGAGTGGGTTTGGGTCTAGCCGAGTGGGTTTGGGTCTAGCCGAGTGGGTTTGGGTCTAGCCGACTTAGTTTGGGTGTAGCCGAGTGGGTTTCGGTCTAGCCCAGCAGGTTTGGGTCTAGCCGAGTGGGTTTGGGTCTAGCCGAGTTGGTTTGGGTCTAGCCGAATGGGTTTGGGTCTAGCCGAGTGGGTTTGGGTCAAGCGGAGTTGGTATGGGTCTAGCGGAGTGGGTTTGGGTCTAGCGGAGTGGGTTTGGGTGTAGCCGAGTGGGTTTGGGTCTAGCCGAGTGGGTTTGGGTCTACCCGAGTGGGTTCGCGTCTAGCCGAGTGGGTTTGGGTCTAGCCGAGTGGGTGTGGGTGTAGCCGAGTGGGTTTGGGTCTAGCCAAGTGGGTTTGGGTCTAGCCGAGTGGGTTTGGGTCTATACGAGTGGGTTTGCGTCTAGCCGAGTGGGTTTGGGTCTAGCCGAGTGGGTTTGGGTCTAGCGGAGTGGGTTTGGGTGTAGCCGAGTGGGTTTGGGTCTAGGCGAGTGGGTTTGGGTCTAGCCGAGTGGGTTTGCGTCTAGCCGAGTGGGTTTGGGTCTAGCCGAGTGGGTGTGGGTCTAGCCGAGTGGGTTTGGGTCTAGCCAAGTGGGTTTGGGTCTAGCCGAGTGGGTTTGGGTCTATACGAGTGGGTTTGCGTCTAGCCGAGTGGGTTTGGGTCTAGCCGAGTGGGTTTGGGTCTAGCCGAGTGGGTTTGGGTCTAGCCGATTGGGTTTGGGTCTATCCATGTGGGTTTGGGTCTAGCCGAGTGGGTTAGGGTCTAGCGGAGTGGGTTTGGGTGTAGCCGCGTGGGTTTGGGTGTAGCCGAGTGGGTTTGGGTCTAGCCGAGTGGGTTTGGGTCTAGCCGAGTGGGTTTGGGTCTAGCCGAGCGGGTTTGGGTCTAGCCGAGTGGGTTTGGGTCTAGCCGAGTGGGTTTGGGTCTAGCCGAGTGGGTTTGGGTCTAGCCGAGTGGGTTTGGGTCAAGCGGAGTGGGTTTGGGTCTAGACGAGTGGGTTTGGGTCTAGCCGATTGGTTTTGGGTCTATCCATGTGGGTTTGGGTCTAGCCGAGTGTGTTAGGGTCTAGCCGAGTGGGTTTGGGTCAAGCGGAGTTGGTATGGGTCTAGCCGAGTGGGTTTGGGTCTAGCCGAGTGGGTTTGGGTCTAGCCGAGAGGGTTTGGGCCTAGCCGAGTGGGTTTGGGTCTAGCGGAGTGGGTTAGGGTCTAGTGGAGTGGGTTTGGGTCTAGCCGAGTGGGTTTGGGTCTAGCCGAATGGGTTTGGGTCTACCCGAGTGCGTTTGGATCTAGCCGAGTGGGTTTGGGTCTAGCCGAATGGGTTTGGGTCTAGCCAAGTGGGTTTGGGTGTAGCCGAGTGGGTTTGGGTCTAGCGGAGTGGGTTTGGGTGTAGCCGAGTGGGTTTGGGTCTAGCCGAGTGGGTTTGGGTCTACCCGAGTGGGTTTGCATCTAGCCGAGTGGGTTTGGGTCTAGCCGAGTGGGTGTGGGTGTAGCCGAGTGGGTTTGGGTCTAGCCAAGTGGGTTTGGGTCTAGCCGAGTGGGTTTGGGTCTATACGAGTGGGTTTGCGTCTAGCCGAGTGGGTTTGGGTCTAGCCGAGTGTGTTTGGGTCTAGCGGAGTGGGTTTGGGTGTAGCCGAGTGGGTTTGGGTCTAGGCGAGTGGGTTTGGGTCTAGCCGAGTGGGTTTGCGTCTAGCCGAGTGGGTTTGGGTCTGGCCGAGTGGGTGTGGGTCTAGCCGAGTGGGTTTGGGTCTAGCCAAGTGGGTTTGGGTCTAGCCGAGTGGGTTTGGGTCTAGCCGAGTGGGTTTGGGTCAAGCGGAGTGGGTTTGGGTCTAGACGAGTGGGTTTGGGTCTAGCCGATTGGGTTTGGGTCTAGCGGAGTGGGTTTGGGTGTAGCCGCGTGGGTTTGGGTGTAGCCGAGTGGGTTTGGGTCTAGCCGAGTGGGTTTGGGTCTAGCCGAGTGGGTTTGGGTCTAGCCGAGTGGGTTTGGGTCTAGCGGAGTGGGTTTGGGTGTAGCCGAGTGGGTTTGGGTCTAGCCGAGTGGGTTTGGGTCTACCCGAGTGGGTTTGCGTCTAGCCGAGTGGGTTTGGGTCTAGCCGAGTGGGTGTGGGTCTACCCGAGTGCGTTTGGGTCTAGCCGAGTGGGTTTGGGTCTATCCGAGTGGGTTTTGCGTCTAGCCGAGTGGGTTTGGGTGTAGCCGAGTGGGTTTGGGTTTAGCGGAGTGGGTTTGGGTGTAGCCGAGTGGGTTTGGGTCTAGCCGAGTGGGTTTGGGTCTAGCCGAGTGTGTTAGGGTCTAGCGGAGTGGGTTTGGGTGTAGCCGCGTGGGTTTGGGTGTAGCCGAGTGGGTTTGGGTCTAGCCGAGTGGGTTTGGGTCTAGCCGAGTGGGTTTGGGTCTAGCCGAGTGGGTTTGGGTCTAGCTGAGTGTGTTAGGGTCTAGCGGAGTGGGTTTGGGTGTAGCCGCGTGGGTTTGGGTGTAGCCGAGTGGGTTTGGGTCTAGCCGAGTGGGTTTGGGTCTAGCCGAGTGGGTTTGCGTCTAGCCGAGTGGGTTTGGGTCTAGGCGAGTGGTTGTGGGTCTAGCCGAGTGGGTTTGGGTCTAGCCAAGTGGGTTTGGGTGTAGCCGAGTGGGTTTGGGTCTATCCGAGTGGGTTTGCGTCTAGCCGAGTGGGTTTGGGTCTAGCCGAGTGGGTTTGGGTCTAGACGAGTGGGTTTGGGTCTAGCCGATTGGGTTTGGGTCTATCCATGTGGGTTTGGGTCTAGCCGAGTGTGTTAGGGTCTAGCCGAGTGGGTTTGGGTCAAGCGGAGTTGGTATGGGTCTAGCCGAGTGGGTTTGGGTCTAGCCGAGTGGGTTTGGGTCTAGCCGAGTGGGTTTGGGCCTAGCAGAGTGGGTTTGGGTCTAGCGGAGTGGGTTAGGGTCTAGTGGAGTGGGTTTGGGTCTAGCCGAGTGTGTTAGGGTCTAGCGGAGTGGGTTTGGGTGTAGCCGCGTGGGTTTGGGTGTAGCCGAGTGGGTTTGGGTCTAGCCGAGTGGGTTTGGGTCTGGCCGAGTGGGTTTGGGTCTAGCCGAGTGGGTTTGGGTCTAGCCGAATGGGTTTGGGTCTAGCCAAGTGGGTTTGGGTGTAGCCGAGTGGGTTTGGGTCTAGCGGAGTGGGTTTGGGTGTAGCCGAGTGGGTTTGGGTCTAGCCGAGTGGGTTTGGGTCTACCCGAGTGGGTTTGCATCTAGCCGAGTGGGTTTGGGTCTAGCCGAGTGGGTGTGGGTGTAGCCGAGTGGGTTTGGGTCTAGCCAAGTGGGTTTGGGTCTAGCCGAGTGGGTTTGGGTCTATACGAGTGGGTTTGCGTGTAGCCGAGTGGGTTTGGGTCTAGCCGAGTGTGTTTGGGTCTAGCGGAGTGGGTTTGGGTGTAGCCGAGTGGGTTTGGGTCTAGGCGAGTGGGTTTGGGTCTAGCCGAGTGGGTTTGCGTCTAGCCGAGTGGGTTTGGGTCTGGCCGAGTGGGTGTGGGTCTAGCCGAGTGGGTTTGGGTCTAGCCAAGTGGGTTTGGGTCTAGCCGAGTGGGTTTGGGTCTATACGAGTGGGTTTGCGTCTAGCCGAGTGGGTTTGGGTCTAGCCGAGTGGGTTTGGGTCTAGCCGAGTGGGTTTGGGTGTAGCCGAGTGGGTTTGGGTCTAGCCAAGTGGGTTTGGGTCTAGCCGAGTGGGTTTGGGTCTATACGAGTGGGTTTGCGTCTAGCCGAGTGGGTTTGGGTCTAGCCGAGTGTGTTTGGGTCTAGCGGAGTGGGTTTGGGTGTAGCCGAGTGGGTTTGGGTCTAGGCGAGTGGGTTTGGGTCTAGCCGAGTGGGTTTGCGTCTAGCCGAGTGGGTTTGGGTCTGGCCGAGTGGGTGTGGGTCTAGCCGAGTGGGTTTGGGTCTAGCCAAGTGGGTTTGGGTCTAGCCGAGTGGGTTTGGGTCTAGCCGAGTGGGTTTGGGTCAAGCGGAGTGGGTTTGGGTCTAGACGAGTGGGTTTGGGTCTAGCCGATTGGGTTTGGGTCTAGCGGAGTGGGTTTGGGTGTAGCCGCGTGGGTTTGGGTGTAGCCGAGTGGGTTTGGGTCTAGCCGAGTGGGTTTGGGTCTAGCCGAGTGGGTTTGGGTCTAGCCGAGTGGGTTTGGGTCTAGCGGAGTGGGTTTGGGTGTAGCCGAGTGGGTTTGGGTCTAGCCGAGTGGGTTTGGGTCTACCCGAGTGGGTTTGCGTCTAGCCGAGTGGGTTTGGGTCTAGCCGAGTGGGTGTGGGTCTACCCGAGTGCGTTTGGGTCTAGCCGAGTGGGTTTGGGTCTATCCGAGTGGGTTTTGCGTCTAGCCGAGTGGGTTTGGGTGTAGCCGAGTGGGTTTGGGTTTAGCGGAGTGGGTTTGGGTGTAGCCGAGTGGGTTTGGGTCTAGCCGAGTGGGTTTGGGTCTAGCCGAGTGTGTTAGGGTCTAGCGGAGTGGGTTTGGGTGTAGCCGCGTGGGTTTGGGTGTAGCCGAGTGGGTTTGGGTCTAGCCGAGTGGGTTTGGGTCTAGCCGAGTGGGTTTGGGTCTAGCCGAGTGGGTTTGGGTCTAGCTGAGTGTGTTAGGGTCTAGCGGAGTGGGTTTGGGTGTAGCCGCGTGGGTTTGGGTGTAGCCGAGTGGGTTTGGGTCTAGCCGAGTGGGTTTGGGTCTAGCCGAGTGGGTTTGCGTCTAGCCGAGTGGGTTTGGGTCTAGGCGAGTGGTTGTGGGTCTAGCCGAGTGGGTTTGGGTCTAGCCAAGTGGGTTTGGGTGTAGCCGAGTGGGTTTGGGTCTATCCGAGTGGGTTTGCGTCTAGCCGAGTGGGTTTGGGTCTAGCCGAGTGGGTTTGGGTCTAGACGAGTGGGTTTGGGTCTAGCCGATTGGGTTTGGGTCTATCCATGTGGGTTTGGGTCTAGCCGAGTGTGTTAGGGTCTAGCCGAGTGGGTTTGGGTCAAGCGGAGTTGGTATGGGTCTAGCCGAGTGGGTTTGGGTCTAGCCGAGTGGGTTTGGGTCTAGCCGAGTGGGTTTGGGCCTAGCAGAGTGGGTTTGGGTCTAGCGGAGTGGGTTAGGGTCTAGTGGAGTGGGTTTGGGTCTAGCCGAGTGTGTTAGGGTCTAGCGGAGTGGGTTTGGGTGTAGCCGCGTGGGTTTGGGTGTAGCCGAGTGGGTTTGGGTCTAGCCGAGTGGGTTTGGGTCTGGCCGAGTGGGTTTGGGTCTAGCCGAGTGGGTTTGGGTCTAGCCGAATGGGTTTGGGTCTAGCCAAGTGGGTTTGGGTGTAGCCGAGTGGGTTTGGGTCTAGCGGAGTGGGTTTGGGTGTAGCCGAGTGGGTTTGGGTCTAGCCGAGTGGGTTTGGGTCTACCCGAGTGGGTTTGCATCTAGCCGAGTGGGTTTGGGTCTAGCCGAGTGGGTGTGGGTGTAGCCGAGTGGGTTTGGGTCTAGCCAAGTGGGTTTGGGTCTAGCCGAGTGGGTTTGGGTCTATACGAGTGGGTTTGCGTGTAGCCGAGTGGGTTTGGGTCTAGCCGAGTGTGTTTGGGTCTAGCGGAGTGGGTTTGGGTGTAGCCGAGTGGGTTTGGGTCTAGGCGAGTGGGTTTGGGTCTAGCCGAGTGGGTTTGCGTCTAGCCGAGTGGGTTTGGGTCTGGCCGAGTGGGTGTGGGTCTAGCCGAGTGGGTTTGGGTCTAGCCAAGTGGGTTTGGGTCTAGCCGAGTGGGTTTGGGTCTATACGAGTGGGTTTGCGTCTAGCCGAGTGGGTTTGGGTCTAGCCGAGTGGGTTTGGGTCTAGCCGAGTGGGTTTGGGTCTAGCCGATTGGGTTTGGGTCTATCCATGTGGGTTTGGGTCTAGCCGAGTGGGTTAGGGTCTAGCGGAGTGGGTTTGGGTGTAGCCGTGTGGGTTTGGGTGTAGCCGAGTGGGTTTGGGTCTAGCCGAGTGGGTTTGTGTCTAGCCGAGTGGGTTTGGGTCTAGCCGAGCGGGTTTGGGTCTAGCCGAGTGGGTTTGGGTCTAGCCGAGTGGGTTTGGGTCTAGCCGAGTGGGTTTGGGTCTAGCCGAGTGGGTTTGGGTCAAGCGGAGTGGGTTTGGGTCTAGACGAGTGGGTTTGGGTCTAGCCGATTGGGTTTGGGTCTAGCGGAGTGGGTTTGGGTGTAGCCGCGTGGGTTTGGGTGTAGCCGAGTGGGTTTGGGTCTAGCCGAGTGGGTTTGGGTCTAGCCGAGTGGGTTTGGGTCTAGCCGAGTGGGTTTGGGTCTAGCGGAGTGGGTTTGGGTGTAGCCGAGTGGGTTTGGGTCTAGCCGAGTGGGTTTGGGTCTACCCGAGTGGGTTTGCGTCTAGCCGAGTGGGTTTGGGTCTAGCCGAGTGGGTGTGGGTCTACCCGAGTGCGTTTGGGTCTAGCCGAGTGGGTTTGGGTCTATCCGAGTGGGTTTTGCGTCTAGCCGAGTGGGTTTGGGTGTAGCCGAGTGGGTTTGGGTTTAGCGGAGTGGGTTTGGGTGTAGCCGAGTGGGTTTGGGTCTAGCCGAGTGGGTTTGGGTCTAGCCGAGTGTGTTAGGGTCTAGCGGAGTGGGTTTGGGTGTAGCCGCGTGGGTTTGGGTGTAGCCGAGTGGGTTTGGGTCTAGCCGAGTGGGTTTGGGTCTAGCCGAGTGGGTTTGGGTCTAGCCGAGTGGGTTTGGGTCTAGCTGAGTGTGTTAGGGTCTAGCGGAGTGGGTTTGGGTGTAGCCGCGTGGGTTTGGGTGTAGCCGAGTGGGTTTGGGTCTAGCCGAGTGGGTTTGGGTCTAGCCGAGTGGGTTTGCGTCTAGCCGAGTGGGTTTGGGTCTAGGCGAGTGGGTGTGGGTCTAGCCGAGTGGGTTTGGGTCTAGCCAAGTGGGTTTGGGTGTAGCCGAGTGGGTTTGGGTCTATCCGAGTGGGTTTGCGTCTAGCCGAGTGGGTTTGGGTCTAGCCGAGTGGGTTTGGGTCTAGACGAGTGGGTTTGGGTCTAGCCGATTGGGTTTGGGTCTATCCATGTGGGTTTGGGTCTAGCCGAGTGTGTTAGGGTCTAGCCGAGTGGGTTTGGGTCAAGCGGAGTTGGTATGGGTCTAGCCGAGTGGGTTTGGGTCTAGCCGAGTGGGTTTGGGTCTAGCCGAGTGGGTTTGGGCCTAGCAGAGTGGGTTTGGGTCTAGCGGAGTGGGTTAGGGTCTAGTGGAGTGGGTTTGGGTCTAGCCGAGTGTGTTAGGGTCTAGCGGAGTGGGTTTGGGTGTAGCCGCGTGGGTTTGGGTGTAGCCGAGTGGGTTTGGGTCTAGCCGAGTGGGTTTGGGTCTGGCCGAGTGGGTTTGGGTCTAGCCGAGTGGGTTTGGGTCTAGCCGAGTGGGTTTGGGTCTAGACGAGTGGGTTTGGGTCTAGCCGATTGGGTTTGGGTCTATCCATGTGGGTTTGGGTCTAGCCGAGTGTGTTAGGGTCTAGCCGAGTGGGTTTGGGTCAAACGGAGTTGGTATGGGTCTAGCCGAGTGGGTTTGGGTCTAGCCGAGTGGGTTTGGGTCTAGCCGAGTGGGTTTGGGCCTAGCAGAGTGGGTTTGGGTCTAGCGGAGTGGGTTAGGGTCTAGTGGAGTGGGTTTGGGTCTAGCCGAGTGTGTTAGGGTCTAGCGGAGTGGGTTTGGGTGTAGCCGCGTGGGTTTGGGTGTAGCCGAGTGGGTTTGGGTCTAGCCGAGTGGGTTTGGGTCTGGCCGAGTGGGTTTGGGTCTAGCCGAGTGGGTTTGGGTCTAGCCGAATGGGTTTGGGTCTAGCCAAGTGGGTTTGGGTGTAGCCGAGTGGGTTTGGGTCTAGCGGAGTGGGTTTGGGTGTAGCCGAGTGGGTTTGGGTCTAGCCGAGTGGGTTTGGGTCTACCCGAGTGGGTTTGCATCTAGCCGAGTGGGTTTGGGTCTAGCCGAGTGGGTGTGGGTGTAGCCGAGTGGGTTTGGGTCTAGCCAAGTGGGTTTGGGTCTAGCCGAGTGGGTTTGGGTCTATACGAGTGGGTTTGCGTCTAGCCGAGTGGGTTTGGGTCTAGCCGAGTGTGTTTGGGTCTAGCGGAGTGGGTTTGGGTGTAGCCGAGTGGGTTTGGGTCTAGGCGAGTGGGTTTGGGTCTAGCCGAGTGGGTTTGCGTCTAGCCGAGTGGGTTTGGGTCTGGCCGAGTGGGTGTGGGTCTAGCCGAGTGGGTTTGGGTCTAGCCAAGTGGGTTTGGGTCTAGCCGAGTGGGTTTGGGTCTATACGAGTGGGTTTGCGTCTAGCCGAGTGGGTTTGGGTCTAGCCGAGTGGGTTTGGGTCTAGCCGAGTGGGTTTGGGTCTAGCCGATTGGGTTTGGGTCTATCCATGTGGGTTTGGGTCTAGCCGAGTGGGTTAGGGTCTAGCGGAGTGGGTTTGGGTGTAGCCGTGTGGGTTTGGGTGTAGCCGAGTGGGTTTGGGTCTAGCCGAGTGGGTTTGTGTCTAGCCGAGTGGGTTTGGGTCTAGCCGAGCGGGTTTGGGTCTAGCCGAGTGGGTTTGGGTCTAGCCGAGTGGGTTTGGGTCTAGCCGAGTGGGTTTGGGTCTAGCCGAGTGGGTTTGGGTCAAGCGGAGTGGGTTTGGGTCTAGACGAGTGGGTTTGGGTCTAGCCGATTGGGTTTGGGTCTAGCGGAGTGGGTTTGGGTGTAGCCGAGTGGGTTTGGGTCTAGCCGAGTGGGTTTGGGTCTACCCGAGTGGGTTTGCGTCTAGCCGAGTGGGTTTGGGTCTAGCCGAGTGGGTGTGGGTCTACCCGAGTGCGTTTGGGTCTAGCCGAGTGGGTTTGGGTCTATCCGAGTGGGTTTTGCGTCTAGCCGAGTGGGTTTGGGTGTAGCCGAGTGGGTTTGGGTTTAGCGGAGTGGGTTTGGGTGTAGCCGAGTGGGTTTGGGTCTAGCCGAGTGGGTTTGGGTCTAGCCGAGTGTGTTAGGGTCTAGCGGAGTGGGTTTGGGTGTAGCCGCGTGGGTTTGGGTGTAGCCGAGTGGGTTTGGGTCTAGCCGAGTGGGTTTGGGTCTAGCCGAGTGGGTTTGGGTCTAGCCGAGTGGGTTTGGGTCTAGCTGAGTGTGTTAGGGTCTAGCGGAGTGGGTTTGGGTGTAGCCGCGTGGGTTTGGGTGTAGCCGAGTGGGTTTGGGTCTAGCCGAGTGGGTTTGGGTCTAGCCGAGTGGGTTTGCGTCTAGCCGAGTGGGTTTGGGTCTAGGCGAGTGGGTGTGGGTCTAGCCGAGTGGGTTTGGGTCTAGCCAAGTGGGTTTGGGTGTAGCCGAGTGGGTTTGGGTCTATCCGAGTGGGTTTGCGTCTAGCCGAGTGGGTTTGGGTCTAGCCGAGTGGGTTTGGGTCTAGACGAGTGGGTTTGGGTCTAGCCGATTGGGTTTGGGTCTATCCATGTGGGTTTGGGTCTAGCCGAGTGTGTTAGGGTCTAGCCGAGTGGGTTTGGGTCAAGCGGAGTGGGTTTGGGTCTAGACGAGTGGGTTTGGGTCTAGCCGATTGGGTTTGGGTCTAGCGGAGTGGGTTTGGGTGTAGCCGAGTGGGTTTGGGTCTAGCCGAGTGGGTTTGGGTCTACCCGAGTGGGTTTGCGTCTAGCCGAGTGGGTTTGGGTCTAGCCGAGTGGGTGTGGGTCTACCCGAGTGCGTTTGGGTCTAGCCGAGTGGGTTTGGGTCTATCCGAGTGGGTTTTGCGTCTAGCCGAGTGGGTTTGGGTGTAGCCGAGTGGGTTTGGGTTTAGCGGAGTGGGTTTGGGTGTAGCCGAGTGGGTTTGGGTCTAGCCGAGTGGGTTTGGGTCTAGCCGAGTGTGTTAGGGTCTAGCGGAGTGGGTTTGGGTGTAGCCGCGTGGGTTTGGGTGTAGCCGAGTGGGTTTGGGTCTAGCCGAGTGGGTTTGGGTCTAGCCGAGTGGGTTTGGGTCTAGCCGAGTGGGTTTGGGTCTAGCTGAGTGTGTTAGGGTCTAGCGGAGTGGGTTTGGGTGTAGCCGCGTGGGTTTGGGTGTAGCCGAGTGGGTTTGGGTCTAGCCGAGTGGGTTTGGGTCTAGCCGAGTGGGTTTGCGTCTAGCCGAGTGGGTTTGGGTCTAGGCGAGTGGGTGTGGGTCTAGCCGAGTGGGTTTGGGTCTAGCCAAGTGGGTTTGGGTGTAGCCGAGTGGGTTTGGGTCTATCCGAGTGGGTTTGCGTCTAGCCGAGTGGGTTTGGGTCTAGCCGAGTGGGTTTGGGTCTAGACGAGTGGGTTTGGGTCTAGCCGATTGGGTTTGGGTCTATCCATGTGGGTTTGGGTCTAGCCGAGTGTGTTAGGGTCTAGCCGAGTGGGTTTGGGTCAAGCGGAGTTGGTATGGGTCTAGCCGAGTGGGTTTGGGTCTAGCCGAGTGGGTTTGGGCCTAGCAGAGTGGGTTTGGGTCTAGCGGAGTGGGTTAGGGTCTAGTGGAGTGGGTTTGGGTCTAGCCGAGTGTGTTAGGGTCTAGCGGAGTGGGTTTGGGTGTAGCCGCGTGGGTTTGGGTGTAGCCGAGTGGGTTTGGGTCTAGCCGAGTGGGTTTGGGTCTGGCCGAGTGGGTTTGGGTCTAGCCGAGTGGGTTTGGGTCTAGCGTAGTGGGTTTGGGTGTAGCCGAGTGGGTTTGGGTCTAGCCGAGAGGGTTTGGGTCTAGCCGACTGGGTTTGGGTCTAGCCGAGTGGGTTTGGGTCTAGCCGAGTGGGTTTGGGTCTAGCCGAGTGGGTTTGGGTCTAGCTGAGTGGGTTTGGGTCTAGCGGAGTTGGTTTCGGTCTAGCCGAGTGGGTTTGGGTCTAGCCGAGTGGGTTTGGGTCTAGCCGAGTGGGTTTGGGTCTAGCCGAGTGGGTTTGGGTCTAGCCGACTTAGTTTGGGTGTAGCCGAGTGGGTTTAGGTCTAGCCCAGCAGGTTTGGGTCTAGCCGAGTGGGTTTGGGTCTAGCCGAGTTGGTTTGGGTCTAGCCGAGTGGGTTTGGGTCTAGCCGAGTGGGTTTGGGTCAAGCGGAGTTGGTATGGGTCTAGCGGAGTGGGTTTGGGTCTAGCGGAGTGGGTTTGGGTGTAGCCGAGTGGGTTTGGGTCTAGCCGAGTGGGTTTGGGTCTACCCGAGTGGGTTCGCGTCTAGCCGAGTGGGTTTGGGTCTAGCCGAGTGGGTGTGGGTGTAGCCGAGTGGGTTTGGGTCTAGCCAAGTGGGTTTGGGTCTAGCCAAGTGGGTTTGGGTCTAGCCGAGTGGGTTTGGGTCTATACGAGTGGGTTTGCGTCTAGCCGAGTGGGTTTGGGTCTAGCCGAGTGTGTTTGGGTCTAGCGGAGTGGGTTTGGGTGTAGCCGAGTGGGTTTGGGTCTAGGCGAGTGGGTTTGGGTCTAGCCGAGTGGGTTTGCGTCTAGCCGAGTGGGTTTGGGTCTGGCCGAGTGGGTGTGGGTCTAGCCGAGTGGGTTTGGGTCTAGCCAAGTGGGTATGGGTCTAGCCGAGTGGGTTTGGGTCTATACGAGTGGGTTTGCGTCTAGCCGAGTGGGTTTGGGTCTAGCCGAGTGGGTTTGGGTCTAGCCGAGTGGGTTTGGGTCTAGCCGATTGGGTTTGGGTCTATCCATGTGGGTTTGGGTCTAGCCGAGTGGGTTAGGGTCTAGCGGAGTGGGTTTGGGTGTAGCCGCGTGGGTTTGGGTGTAGCCGAGTGGGTTTGGGTCTAGCCGAGTGGGTTTGTGTCTAGCCGAGTGGGTTTGGGTCTAGCCGAGCGGGTTTGGGTCTAGCCGAGTGGGTTTGGGTCTAGCCGAGTGGGTTTGGGTCTAGCCGAGTGGGTTTGGGTCTAGCCGAGTGGGTTTGGGTCAAGCGGAGTGGGTTTGGGTCTAGACGAGTGGGTTTGGGTCTAGCCGATTGGGTTTGGGTCTAGCGGAGTGGGTTTGGGTGTAGCCGCGTGGGTTTGGGTGTAGCCGAGTGGGTTTGGGTCTAGCCGAGTGGGTTTGGGTCTAGCCGAGTGGGTTTGGGTCTAGCCGAGTGGGTTTGGGTCTAGCGGAGTGGGTTTGGGTGTAGCCGAGTGGGTTTGGGTCTAGCCGAGTGGGTTTGGGTCTACCCGAGTGGGTTTGCGTCTAGCCGAGTGGGTTTGGGTCTAGCCGAGTGGGTGTGGGTCTACCCGAGTGCGTTTGGGTCTAGCCGAGTGGGTTTGGGTCTATCCGAGTGGGTTTTGCGTCTAGCCGAGTGGGTTTGGGTGCAGCCGAGTGGGTTTGGGTTTAGCGGAGTGGGTTTGGGTGTAGCCGAGTGGGTTTGGGTCTAGCCGAGTGGGTTTGGGTCTAGCCGAGTGTGTTAGGGTCTAGCGGAGTGGGTTTGGGTGTAGCCGCGTGGGTTTGGGTGTAGCCGAGTGGGTTTGGGTCTAGCCGAGTGGGTTTGGGTCTAGCCGAGTGGGTTTGGGTCTAGCCGAGTGGGTTTGGGTCTAGCTGAGTGTGTTAGGGTCTAGCGGAGTGGGTTTGGGTGTAGCCGCGTGGGTTTGGGTGTAGCCGAGTGGGTTTGGGTCTAGCCGAGTGGGTTTGGGTCTAGCCGAGTGGGTTTGCGTCTAGCCGAGTGGGTTTGGGTCTAGGCGAGTGGGTGTGGGTCTAGCCGAGTGGGTTTGGGTCTAGCCAAGTGGGTTTGGGTGTAGCCGAGTGGGTTTGGGTCTATCCGAGTGGGTTTGCGTCTAGCCGAGTGGGTTTGGGTCTAGCCGAGTGGGTTTGGGTCTAGACGAGTGGGTTTGGGTCTAGCCGATTGGGTTTGGGTCTATCCATGTGGGTTTGGGTCTAGCCGAGTGTGTTAGGGTCTAGCCGAGTGGGTTTGGGTCAAGCGGAGTTGGTATGGGTCTAGCCGAGTGGGTTTGGGTCTAGCCGAGTGGGTTTGGGTCTAGCCGAGTGGGTTTGGGCCTAGCAGAGTGGGTTTGGGTCTAGCGGAGTGGGTTAGGGTCTAGTGGAGTGGGTTTGGGTCTAGCCGAGTGTGTTAGGGTCTAGCGGAGTGGGTTTGGGTGTAGCCGCGTGGGTTTGGGTGTAGCCGAGTGGGTTTGGGTCTAGCCGAGTGGGTTTGGGTCTGGCCGAGTGGGTTTGGGTCTAGCCGAGTGGGTTTGGGTCTAGCGTAGTGGGTTTGGGTGTAGCCGAGTGGGTTTGGGTCTAGCCGAGAGGGTTTGGGTCTAGCCGACTGGGTTTGGGTCTAGCCGAGTGGGTTTGGGTCTAGCCGAGTGGGTTTGGGTCTAGCCGAGTGGGTTTGGGTCTAGCTGAGTGGGTTTGGGTCTAGCGGAGTTGGTTTCGGTCTAGCCGAGTGGGTTTGGGTCTAGCCGAGTGGGTTTGGGTCTAGCCGAGTGGGTTTGGGTCTAGCCGAGTGGGTTTGGGTCTAGCCGACTTAGTTTGGGTGTAGCCGAGTGGGTTTAGGTCTAGCCCAGCAGGTTTGGGTCTAGCCGAGTGGGTTTGGGTCTAGCCGAGTTGGTTTGGGTCTAGCCGAGTGGGTTTGGGTCTAGCCGAGTGGGTTTGGGTCAAGCGGAGTTGGTATGGGTCTAGCGGAGTGGGTTTGGGTCTAGCGGAGTGGGTTTGGGTGTAGCCGAGTGGGTTTGGGTCTAGCCGAGTGGGTTTGGGTCTACCCGAGTGGGTTCGCGTCTAGCCGAGTGGGTTTGGGTCTAGCCGAGTGGGTGTGGGTGTAGCCGAGTGGGTTTGGGTCTAGCCAAGTGGGTTTGGGTCTAGCCAAGTGGGTTTGGGTCTAGCCGAGTGGGTTTGGGTCTATACGAGTGGGTTTGCGTCTAGCCGAGTGGGTTTGGGTCTAGCCGAGTGTGTTTGGGTCTAGCGGAGTGGGTTTGGGTGTAGCCGAGTGGGTTTGGGTCTAGGCGAGTGGGTTTGGGTCTAGCCGAGTGGGTTTGCGTCTAGCCGAGTGGGTTTGGGTCTGGCCGAGTGGGTGTGGGTCTAGCCGAGTGGGTTTGGGTCTAGCCAAGTGGGTTTGGGTCTAGCCGAGTGGGTTTGGGTCTATACGAGTGGGTTTGCGTCTAGCCGAGTGGGTTTGGGTCTAGCCGAGTGGGTTTGGGTCTAGCCGAGTGGGTTTGGGTCTAGCCGATTGGGTTTGGGTCTATCCATGTGGGTTTGGGTCTAGCCGAGTGGGTTAGGGTCTAGCGGAGTGGGTTTGGGTGTAGCCGCGTGGGTTTGGGTGTAGCCGAGTGGGTTTGGGTCTAGCCGAGTGGGTTTGTGTCTAGCCGAGTGGGTTTGGGTCTAGCCGAGCGGGTTTGGGTCTAGCCGAGTGGGTTTGGGTCTAGCCGAGTGGGTTTGGGTCTAGCCGAGTGGGTTTGGGTCTAGCCGAGTGGGTTTGGGTCAAGCGGAGTGGGTTTGGGTCTAGACGAGTGGGTTTGGGTCTAGCCGATTGGGTTTGGGTCTAGCGGAGTGGGTTTGGGTGTAGCCGCGTGGGTTTGGGTGTAGCCGAGTGGGTTTGGGTCTAGCCGAGTGGGTTTGGGTCTAGCCGAGTGGGTTTGGGTCTAGCCGAGTGGGTTTGGGTCTAGCGGAGTGGGTTTGGGTGTAGCCGAGTGGGTTTGGGTCTAGCCGAGTGGGTTTGGGTCTACCCGAGTGGGTTTGCGTCTAGCCGAGTGGGTTTGGGTCTAGCCGAGTGGGTGTGGGTCTACCCGAGTGCGTTTGGGTCTAGCCGAGTGGGTTTGGGTCTATCCGAGTGGGTTTTGCGTCTAGCCGAGTGGGTTTGGGTGCAGCCGAGTGGGTTTGGGTTTAGCGGAGTGGGTTTGGGTGTAGCCGAGTGGGTTTGGGTCTAGCCGAGTGGGTTTGGGTCTAGCCGAGTGTGTTAGGGTCTAGCGGAGTGGGTTTGGGTGTAGCCGCGTGGGTTTGGGTGTAGCCGAGTGGGTTTGGGTCTAGCCGAGTGGGTTTGGGTCTAGCCGAGTGGGTTTGGGTCTAGCCGAGTGGGTTTGGGTCTAGCTGAGTGTGTTAGGGTCTAGCGGAGTGGGTTTGGGTGTAGCCGCGTGGGTTTGGGTGTAGCCGAGTGGGTTTGGGTCTAGCCGAGTGGGTTTGGGTCTAGCCGAGTGGGTTTGCGTCTAGCCGAGTGGGTTTGGGTCTAGGCGAGTGGGTGTGGGTCTAGCCGAGTGGGTTTGGGTCTAGCCAAGTGGGTTTGGGTGTAGCCGAGTGGGTTTGGGTCTATCCGAGTGGGTTTGCGTCTAGCCGAGTGGGTTTGGGTCTAGCCGAGTGGGTTTGGGTCTAGACGAGTGGGTTTGGGTCTAGCCGATTGGGTTTGGGTCTATCCATGTGGGTTTGGGTCTAGCCGAGTGTGTTAGGGTCTAGCCGAGTGGGTTTGGGTCAAGCGGAGTTGGTATGGGTCTAGCCGAGTGGGTTTGGGTCTAGCCGAGTGGGTTTGGGTCTAGCCGAGTGGGTTTGGGCCTAGCAGAGTGGGTTTGGGTCTAGCGGAGTGGGTTAGGGTCTAGTGGAGTGGGTTTGGGTCTAGCCGAGTGTGTTAGGGTCTAGCGGAGTGGGTTTGGGTGTAGCCGCGTGGGTTTGGGTGTAGCCGAGTGGGTTTGGGTCTAGCCGAGTGGGTTTGGGTCTGGCCGAGTGGGTTTGGGTCTAGCCGAGTGGGTTTGGGTCTAGCGTAGTGGGTTTGGGTGTAGCCGAGTGGGTTTGGGTCTAGCCGAGTGGGTTTGGGTCTAGCCGAGTGGGTTTGGGTCTAGCCGAGTGGGTTTGGGTCTAGCCGACTTAGTTTGGGTGTAGCCGAGTGGGTTTAGGTCTAGCCCAGCAGATTTGGGTCTAGCCGAGTGGGTTTGGGTCTAGCCGAGTTGGTTTGGGTCTAGCCGAGTGGGTTTGGGTCTAGCCGAGTGGGTTTGGGTCAAGCGGAGTTGGTATGGGTCTAGCGGAGTGGGTTTGGGTCTAGCGGAGTGGGTTTGGGTGTAGCCGAGTGGGTTTGGGTCTAGCCGAGTGGGTTTGGGTCTACCCAAGTGGGTTCGCGTCTAGCCGAGTGGGTTTGGGTCTAGCCAAGTGGGTTTGGGTCTAGCCGAGTGGGTTTGGGTCTATACGAGTGGGTTTGCGTCTAGCCGAGTGGGTTTGGGTCTAGCCGAGTGGGTTTGGGTCTAGCGGAGTGGGTTTGGGTGTAGCCGAGTGGGTTTGGGTCTAGGCGAGTGGGTTTGGGTCTAGCCGAGTGGGTTTGCGTCTAGCCGAGTGGGTTTGGGTCTAGCCGAGTGGGTGTGGGTCTAGCCGAGTGGGTTTGGGTCTAGCCAAGTGGGTTTGGGTCTAGCCGAGTGGGTTTGGGTCTATACGAGTGGGTTTGCGTCCAGCCGAGTGGGTTTCGGTCTAGCCGAGTGGGTTTGGGTCTAGCCGAGTGGGTTTGGGTCTAGCCGATTGGGTTTGGGTCTATCCATGTGGGTTTGGGTCTAGCCGAGTGGGTTAGGGTCTAGCGGAGTGGGTTTGGGTGTAGCCGCGTGGGTTTGGGTGTAGCCGAGTGGGTTTGGGTCTAGCCGAGTGGGTTTGGGTCTAGCCGAGTGGGTTTGGGTCTAGCCGAGCGGGTTTGGGTCTAGCCGAGTGGGTTTGGGTCTAGCCGAGTGGGTTTGGGTCTAGCCGAGTGGGTTTGGGTCTAGCCGAGTGGGTTTGGATCAAGCGGAGTGGGTTTGGGTCTAGACGAGTGGGTTTGGGTCTAGCCGAGTGGGTTTGGGTCTAGCCGAGTGGGTTTGGGTCAAGCGGAGTGGGTTTGGGTCTAGACGAGTGGGTTTGGGTCTAGCCGATTGGGTTTGGGTCTAGCGGAGTGGGTTTGGGTGTAGCCGCGTGGGTTTGGGTGTAGCCGAGTGGGTTTGGGTCTAGCCGAGTGGGTTTGGGTCTAGCCGAGTGGGTTTGGGTCTAGCCGAGTGGGTTTGGGTCTAGCGGAGTGGGTTTGGGTGTAGCCGAGTGGGTTTGGGTCTAGCCGAGTGGGTTTGGGTCTACCCGAGTGGGTTTGCGTCTAGCCGAGTGGGTTTGGGTCTAGCCGAGTGGGTGTGGGTCTACCCGAGTGCGTTTGGGTCTAGCCGAGTGGGTTTGGGTCTATCCGAGTGGGTTTTGCGTCTAGCCGAGTGGGTTTGGGTGTAGCCGAGTGGGTTTGGGTTTAGCGGAGTGGGTTTGGGTGTAGCCGAGTGGGTTTGGGTCTAGCCGAGTGGGTTTGGGTCTAGCCGAGTGTGTTAGGGTCTAGCGGAGTGGGTTTGGGTGTAGCCGAGTGGGTTTGCGTCTAGCCGAGTGTGTTTGGGTCTAGCCGAGTGGGTTTGGGTCTAGCGGAGTGGGTTTGGGTGTAGCCGAGTGGGTTTGGGTCTAGGCGAGTGGGTTTGGGTCTAGCCGAGTGGGTTTGCGTCTAGCCGAGTGGGTTTGGGTCTAGCCGAGTGGGTGTGGGTCTAGCCGAGTGGGTTTGGGTCTAGCCAAGTGGGTTTGGGTCTAGCCGAGTGGGTTTGGGTCTATACGAGTGGGTTTGCGTCTAGCCGAGTGGGTTTGGGTCTAGCCGAGTGGGTTTGGGTCTAGCCGAGTGGGTTTGGGTCTAGCCGATTGGGTTTGGGTCTATCCATGTGGGTTTGGGTCTAGCCGAGTGGGTTAGGGTCTAGCGGAGTGGGTTTGGGTGTAGCCGCGTGGGTTTGGGTGTAGCCGAGTGGGTTTGGGTCTAGCCGAGTGGGTTTGGGTCTAGCCGAGTGGGTTTGGGTCTAGCCGAGCGGGTTTGGGTCTAGCCGAGTGGGTTTGGGTCTAGCCGAGTGGGTTTGGGTCTAGCCGAGTGGGTTTGGGTCTAGCCGAGTGGGTTTGGGTCAAGCGGAGTGGGTTTGGGTCTAGACGAGTGGGTTTGGGTCTAGCCGATTGGTTTTGGGTCTATCCATGTGGGTTTGGGTCTAGCCGAGTGTGTTAGGGTCTAGCCGAGTGGGTTTGGGTCAAGCGGAGTTGGTATGGGTCTAGCCGAGTGGGTTTGGGTCTAGCCGAGTGGGTTTGGGTCTAGCCGAGAGGGTTTGGGCCTAGCCGAGTGGGTTTGGGTCTAGCGGAGTGGGTTAGGGTCTAGTGGAGTGGGTTTGGGTCTAGCCGAGTGGGTTTGGGTCTAGCCGAATGGGTTTGGGTCTACCCGAGTGCGTTTGGATCTAGCCGAGTGGGTTTGGGTCTAGCCGAATGGGTTTGGGTCTAGCCAAGTGGGTTTGGGTGTAGCCGAGTGGGTTTGGGTCTAGCGGAGTGGGTTTGGGTGTAGCCGAGTGGGTTTGGGTCTAGCCGAGTGGGTTTGGGTCTACCCGAGTGGGTTTGCATCTAGCCGAGTGGGTTTGGGTCTAGCCGAGTGGGTGTGGGTGTAGCCGAGTGGGTTTGGGTCTAGCCAAGTGGGTTTGGGTCTAGCCGAGTGGGTTTGGGTCTATACGAGTGGGTTTGCGTCTAGCCGAGTGGGTTTGGGTCTAGCCGAGTGTGTTTGGGTCTAGCGGAGTGGGTTTGGGTGTAGCCGAGTGGGTTTGGGTCTAGGCGAGTGGGTTTGGGTCTAGCCGAGTGGGTTTGCGTCTAGCCGAGTGGGTTTGGGTCTGGCCGAGTGGGTGTGGGTCTAGCCGAGTGGGTTTGGGTCTAGCCAAGTGGGTTTGGGTCTAGCCGAGTGGGTTTGGGTCTAGCCGAGTGGGTTTGGGTCAAGCGGAGTGGGTTTGGGTCTAGACGAGTGGGTTTGGGTCTAGCCGATTGGGTTTGGGTCTAGCGGAGTGGGTTTGGGTGTAGCCGCGTGGGTTTGGGTGTAGCCGAGTGGGTTTGGGTCTAGCCGAGTGGGTTTGGGTCTAGCCGAGTGGGTTTGGGTCTAGCCGAGTGGGTTTGGGTCTAGCGGAGTGGGTTTGGGTGTAGCCGAGTGGGTTTGGGTCTAGCCGAGTGGGTTTGGGTCTACCCGAGTGGGTTTGCGTCTAGCCGAGTGGGTTTGGGTCTAGCCGAGTGGGTGTGGGTCTACCCGAGTGCGTTTGGGTCTAGCCGAGTGGGTTTGGGTCTATCCGAGTGGGTTTTGCGTCTAGCCGAGTGGGTTTGGGTGTAGCCGAGTGGGTTTGGGTTTAGCGGAGTGGGTTTGGGTGTAGCCGAGTGGGTTTGGGTCTAGCCGAGTGGGTTTGGGTCTAGCCGAGTGTGTTAGGGTCTAGCGGAGTGGGTTTGGGTGTAGCCGCGTGGGTTTGGGTGTAGCCGAGTGGGTTTGGGTCTAGCCGAGTGGGTTTGGGTCTAGCCGAGTGGGTTTGGGTCTAGCCGAGTGGGTTTGGGTCTAGCTGAGTGTGTTAGGGTCTAGCGGAGTGGGTTTGGGTGTAGCCGCGTGGGTTTGGGTGTAGCCGAGTGGGTTTGGGTCTAGCCGAGTGGGTTTGGGTCTAGCCGAGTGGGTTTGCGTCTAGCCGAGTGGGTTTGGGTCTAGGCGAGTGGTTGTGGGTCTAGCCGAGTGGGTTTGGGTCTAGCCAAGTGGGTTTGGGTGTAGCCGAGTGGGTTTGGGTCTATCCGAGTGGGTTTGCGTCTAGCCGAGTGGGTTTGGGTCTAGCCGAGTGGGTTTGGGTCTAGACGAGTGGGTTTGGGTCTAGCCGATTGGGTTTGGGTCTATCCATGTGGGTTTGGGTCTAGCCGAGTGTGTTAGGGTCTAGCCGAGTGGGTTTGGGTCAAGCGGAGTTGGTATGGGTCTAGCCGAGTGGGTTTGGGTCTAGCCGAGTGGGTTTGGGTCTAGCCGAGTGGGTTTGGGCCTAGCAGAGTGGGTTTGGGTCTAGCGGAGTGGGTTAGGGTCTAGTGGAGTGGGTTTGGGTCTAGCCGAGTGTGTTAGGGTCTAGCGGAGTGGGTTTGGGTGTAGCCGCGTGGGTTTGGGTGTAGCCGAGTGGGTTTGGGTCTAGCCGAGTGGGTTTGGGTCTGGCCGAGTGGGTTTGGGTCTAGCCGAGTGGGTTTGGGTCTAGCCGAATGGGTTTGGGTCTAGCCAAGTGGGTTTGGGTGTAGCCGAGTGGGTTTGGGTCTAGCGGAGTGGGTTTGGGTGTAGCCGAGTGGGTTTGGGTCTAGCCGAGTGGGTTTGGGTCTACCCGAGTGGGTTTGCATCTAGCCGAGTGGGTTTGGGTCTAGCCGAGTGGGTGTGGGTGTAGCCGAGTGGGTTTGGGTCTAGCCAAGTGGGTTTGGGTCTAGCCGAGTGGGTTTGGGTCTATACGAGTGGGTTTGCGTGTAGCCGAGTGGGTTTGGGTCTAGCCGAGTGTGTTTGGGTCTAGCGGAGTGGGTTTGGGTGTAGCCGAGTGGGTTTGGGTCTAGGCGAGTGGGTTTGGGTCTAGCCGAGTGGGTTTGCGTCTAGCCGAGTGGGTTTGGGTCTGGCCGAGTGGGTGTGGGTCTAGCCGAGTGGGTTTGGGTCTAGCCAAGTGGGTTTGGGTCTAGCCGAGTGGGTTTGGGTCTATACGAGTGGGTTTGCGTCTAGCCGAGTGGGTTTGGGTCTAGCCGAGTGGGTTTGGGTCTAGCCGAGTGGGTTTGGGTGTAGCCGAGTGGGTTTGGGTCTAGCCAAGTGGGTTTGGGTCTAGCCGAGTGGGTTTGGGTCTATACGAGTGGGTTTGCGTCTAGCCGAGTGGGTTTGGGTCTAGCCGAGTGTGTTTGGGTCTAGCGGAGTGGGTTTGGGTGTAGCCGAGTGGGTTTGGGTCTAGGCGAGTGGGTTTGGGTCTAGCCGAGTGGGTTTGCGTCTAGCCGAGTGGGTTTGGGTCTGGCCGAGTGGGTGTGGGTCTAGCCGAGTGGGTTTGGGTCTAGCCAAGTGGGTTTGGGTCTAGCCGAGTGGGTTTGGGTCTAGCCGAGTGGGTTTGGGTCAAGCGGAGTGGGTTTGGGTCTAGACGAGTGGGTTTGGGTCTAGCCGATTGGGTTTGGGTCTAGCGGAGTGGGTTTGGGTGTAGCCGCGTGGGTTTGGGTGTAGCCGAGTGGGTTTGGGTCTAGCCGAGTGGGTTTGGGTCTAGCCGAGTGGGTTTGGGTCTAGCCGAGTGGGTTTGGGTCTAGCGGAGTGGGTTTGGGTGTAGCCGAGTGGGTTTGGGTCTAGCCGAGTGGGTTTGGGTCTACCCGAGTGGGTTTGCGTCTAGCCGAGTGGGTTTGGGTCTAGCCGAGTGGGTGTGGGTCTACCCGAGTGCGTTTGGGTCTAGCCGAGTGGGTTTGGGTCTATCCGAGTGGGTTTTGCGTCTAGCCGAGTGGGTTTGGGTGTAGCCGAGTGGGTTTGGGTTTAGCGGAGTGGGTTTGGGTGTAGCCGAGTGGGTTTGGGTCTAGCCGAGTGGGTTTGGGTCTAGCCGAGTGTGTTAGGGTCTAGCGGAGTGGGTTTGGGTGTAGCCGCGTGGGTTTGGGTGTAGCCGAGTGGGTTTGGGTCTAGCCGAGTGGGTTTGGGTCTAGCCGAGTGGGTTTGGGTCTAGCCGAGTGGGTTTGGGTCTAGCTGAGTGTGTTAGGGTCTAGCGGAGTGGGTTTGGGTGTAGCCGCGTGGGTTTGGGTGTAGCCGAGTGGGTTTGGGTCTAGCCGAGTGGGTTTGGGTCTAGCCGAGTGGGTTTGCGTCTAGCCGAGTGGGTTTGGGTCTAGGCGAGTGGTTGTGGGTCTAGCCGAGTGGGTTTGGGTCTAGCCAAGTGGGTTTGGGTGTAGCCGAGTGGGTTTGGGTCTATCCGAGTGGGTTTGCGTCTAGCCGAGTGGGTTTGGGTCTAGCCGAGTGGGTTTGGGTCTAGACGAGTGGGTTTGGGTCTAGCCGATTGGGTTTGGGTCTATCCATGTGGGTTTGGGTCTAGCCGAGTGTGTTAGGGTCTAGCCGAGTGGGTTTGGGTCAAGCGGAGTTGGTATGGGTCTAGCCGAGTGGGTTTGGGTCTAGCCGAGTGGGTTTGGGTCTAGCCGAGTGGGTTTGGGCCTAGCAGAGTGGGTTTGGGTCTAGCGGAGTGGGTTAGGGTCTAGTGGAGTGGGTTTGGGTCTAGCCGAGTGTGTTAGGGTCTAGCGGAGTGGGTTTGGGTGTAGCCGCGTGGGTTTGGGTGTAGCCGAGTGGGTTTGGGTCTAGCCGAGTGGGTTTGGGTCTGGCCGAGTGGGTTTGGGTCTAGCCGAGTGGGTTTGGGTCTAGCCGAATGGGTTTGGGTCTAGCCAAGTGGGTTTGGGTGTAGCCGAGTGGGTTTGGGTCTAGCGGAGTGGGTTTGGGTGTAGCCGAGTGGGTTTGGGTCTAGCCGAGTGGGTTTGGGTCTACCCGAGTGGGTTTGCATCTAGCCGAGTGGGTTTGGGTCTAGCCGAGTGGGTGTGGGTGTAGCCGAGTGGGTTTGGGTCTAGCCAAGTGGGTTTGGGTCTAGCCGAGTGGGTTTGGGTCTATACGAGTGGGTTTGCGTGTAGCCGAGTGGGTTTGGGTCTAGCCGAGTGTGTTTGGGTCTAGCGGAGTGGGTTTGGGTGTAGCCGAGTGGGTTTGGGTCTAGGCGAGTGGGTTTGGGTCTAGCCGAGTGGGTTTGCGTCTAGCCGAGTGGGTTTGGGTCTGGCCGAGTGGGTGTGGGTCTAGCCGAGTGGGTTTGGGTCTAGCCAAGTGGGTTTGGGTCTAGCCGAGTGGGTTTGGGTCTATACGAGTGGGTTTGCGTCTAGCCGAGTGGGTTTGGGTCTAGCCGAGTGGGTTTGGGTCTAGCCGAGTGGGTTTGGGTCTAGCCGATTGGGTTTGGGTCTATCCATGTGGGTTTGGGTCTAGCCGAGTGGGTTAGGGTCTAGCGGAGTGGGTTTGGGTGTAGCCGTGTGGGTTTGGGTGTAGCCGAGTGGGTTTGGGTCTAGCCGAGTGGGTTTGTGTCTAGCCGAGTGGGTTTGGGTCTAGCCGAGCGGGTTTGGGTCTAGCCGAGTGGGTTTGGGTCTAGCCGAGTGGGTTTGGGTCTAGCCGAGTGGGTTTGGGTCTAGCCGAGTGGGTTTGGGTCAAGCGGAGTGGGTTTGGGTCTAGACGAGTGGGTTTGGGTCTAGCCGATTGGGTTTGGGTCTAGCGGAGTGGGTTTGGGTGTAGCCGCGTGGGTTTGGGTGTAGCCGAGTGGGTTTGGGTCTAGCCGAGTGGGTTTGGGTCTAGCCGAGTGGGTTTGGGTCTAGCCGAGTGGGTTTGGGTCTAGCGGAGTGGGTTTGGGTGTAGCCGAGTGGGTTTGGGTCTAGCCGAGTGGGTTTGGGTCTACCCGAGTGGGTTTGCGTCTAGCCGAGTGGGTTTGGGTCTAGCCGAGTGGGTGTGGGTCTACCCGAGTGCGTTTGGGTCTAGCCGAGTGGGTTTGGGTCTATCCGAGTGGGTTTTGCGTCTAGCCGAGTGGGTTTGGGTGTAGCCGAGTGGGTTTGGGTTTAGCGGAGTGGGTTTGGGTGTAGCCGAGTGGGTTTGGGTCTAGCCGAGTGGGTTTGGGTCTAGCCGAGTGTGTTAGGGTCTAGCGGAGTGGGTTTGGGTGTAGCCGCGTGGGTTTGGGTGTAGCCGAGTGGGTTTGGGTCTAGCCGAGTGGGTTTGGGTCTAGCCGAGTGGGTTTGGGTCTAGCCGAGTGGGTTTGGGTCTAGCTGAGTGTGTTAGGGTCTAGCGGAGTGGGTTTGGGTGTAGCCGCGTGGGTTTGGGTGTAGCCGAGTGGGTTTGGGTCTAGCCGAGTGGGTTTGGGTCTAGCCGAGTGGGTTTGCGTCTAGCCGAGTGGGTTTGGGTCTAGGCGAGTGGGTGTGGGTCTAGCCGAGTGGGTTTGGGTCTAGCCAAGTGGGTTTGGGTGTAGCCGAGTGGGTTTGGGTCTATCCGAGTGGGTTTGCGTCTAGCCGAGTGGGTTTGGGTCTAGCCGAGTGGGTTTGGGTCTAGACGAGTGGGTTTGGGTCTAGCCGATTGGGTTTGGGTCTATCCATGTGGGTTTGGGTCTAGCCGAGTGTGTTAGGGTCTAGCCGAGTGGGTTTGGGTCAAGCGGAGTTGGTATGGGTCTAGCCGAGTGGGTTTGGGTCTAGCCGAGTGGGTTTGGGTCTAGCCGAGTGGGTTTGGGCCTAGCAGAGTGGGTTTGGGTCTAGCGGAGTGGGTTAGGGTCTAGTGGAGTGGGTTTGGGTCTAGCCGAGTGTGTTAGGGTCTAGCGGAGTGGGTTTGGGTGTAGCCGCGTGGGTTTGGGTGTAGCCGAGTGGGTTTGGGTCTAGCCGAGTGGGTTTGGGTCTGGCCGAGTGGGTTTGGGTCTAGCCGAGTGGGTTTGGGTCTAGCCGAGTGGGTTTGGGTCTAGACGAGTGGGTTTGGGTCTAGCCGATTGGGTTTGGGTCTATCCATGTGGGTTTGGGTCTAGCCGAGTGTGTTAGGGTCTAGCCGAGTGGGTTTGGGTCAAACGGAGTTGGTATGGGTCTAGCCGAGTGGGTTTGGGTCTAGCCGAGTGGGTTTGGGTCTAGCCGAGTGGGTTTGGGCCTAGCAGAGTGGGTTTGGGTCTAGCGGAGTGGGTTAGGGTCTAGTGGAGTGGGTTTGGGTCTAGCCGAGTGTGTTAGGGTCTAGCGGAGTGGGTTTGGGTGTAGCCGCGTGGGTTTGGGTGTAGCCGAGTGGGTTTGGGTCTAGCCGAGTGGGTTTGGGTCTGGCCGAGTGGGTTTGGGTCTAGCCGAGTGGGTTTGGGTCTAGCCGAATGGGTTTGGGTCTAGCCAAGTGGGTTTGGGTGTAGCCGAGTGGGTTTGGGTCTAGCGGAGTGGGTTTGGGTGTAGCCGAGTGGGTTTGGGTCTAGCCGAGTGGGTTTGGGTCTACCCGAGTGGGTTTGCATCTAGCCGAGTGGGTTTGGGTCTAGCCGAGTGGGTGTGGGTGTAGCCGAGTGGGTTTGGGTCTAGCCAAGTGGGTTTGGGTCTAGCCGAGTGGGTTTGGGTCTATACGAGTGGGTTTGCGTCTAGCCGAGTGGGTTTGGGTCTAGCCGAGTGTGTTTGGGTCTAGCGGAGTGGGTTTGGGTGTAGCCGAGTGGGTTTGGGTCTAGGCGAGTGGGTTTGGGTCTAGCCGAGTGGGTTTGCGTCTAGCCGAGTGGGTTTGGGTCTGGCCGAGTGGGTGTGGGTCTAGCCGAGTGGGTTTGGGTCTAGCCAAGTGGGTTTGGGTCTAGCCGAGTGGGTTTGGGTCTATACGAGTGGGTTTGCGTCTAGCCGAGTGGGTTTGGGTCTAGCCGAGTGGGTTTGGGTCTAGCCGAGTGGGTTTGGGTCTAGCCGATTGGGTTTGGGTCTATCCATGTGGGTTTGGGTCTAGCCGAGTGGGTTAGGGTCTAGCGGAGTGGGTTTGGGTGTAGCCGTGTGGGTTTGGGTGTAGCCGAGTGGGTTTGGGTCTAGCCGAGTGGGTTTGTGTCTAGCCGAGTGGGTTTGGGTCTAGCCGAGCGGGTTTGGGTCTAGCCGAGTGGGTTTGGGTCTAGCCGAGTGGGTTTGGGTCTAGCCGAGTGGGTTTGGGTCTAGCCGAGTGGGTTTGGGTCAAGCGGAGTGGGTTTGGGTCTAGACGAGTGGGTTTGGGTCTAGCCGATTGGGTTTGGGTCTAGCGGAGTGGGTTTGGGTGTAGCCGAGTGGGTTTGGGTCTAGCCGAGTGGGTTTGGGTCTACCCGAGTGGGTTTGCGTCTAGCCGAGTGGGTTTGGGTCTAGCCGAGTGGGTGTGGGTCTACCCGAGTGCGTTTGGGTCTAGCCGAGTGGGTTTGGGTCTATCCGAGTGGGTTTTGCGTCTAGCCGAGTGGGTTTGGGTGTAGCCGAGTGGGTTTGGGTTTAGCGGAGTGGGTTTGGGTGTAGCCGAGTGGGTTTGGGTCTAGCCGAGTGGGTTTGGGTCTAGCCGAGTGTGTTAGGGTCTAGCGGAGTGGGTTTGGGTGTAGCCGCGTGGGTTTGGGTGTAGCCGAGTGGGTTTGGGTCTAGCCGAGTGGGTTTGGGTCTAGCCGAGTGGGTTTGGGTCTAGCCGAGTGGGTTTGGGTCTAGCTGAGTGTGTTAGGGTCTAGCGGAGTGGGTTTGGGTGTAGCCGCGTGGGTTTGGGTGTAGCCGAGTTGGTTTGGGTCTAGCCGAGTGGGTTTGGGTCTAGCCGAGTGGGTTTGCGTCTAGCCGAGTGGGTTTGGGTCTAGGCGAGTGGGTGTGGGTCTAGCCGAGTGGGTTTGGGTCTAGCCAAGTGGGTTTGGGTGTAGCCGAGTGGGTTTGGGTCTATCCGAGTGGGTTTGCGTCTAGCCGAGTGGGTTTGGGTCTAGCCGAGTGGGTTTGGGTCTAGACGAGTGGGTTTGGGTCTAGCCGATTGGGTTTGGGTCTATCCATGTGGGTTTGGGTCTAGCCGAGTGTGTTAGGGTCTAGCCGAGTGGGTTTGGGTCAAGCGGAGTGGGTTTGGGTCTAGACGAGTGGGTTTGGGTCTAGCCGATTGGGTTTGGGTCTAGCGGAGTGGGTTTGGGTGTAGCCGAGTGGGTTTGGGTGTAGCCGAGTGGGTTTGGGTCTAGCCGAGTGGGTTTGCGTCTAGCCGAGTGGGTTTGGGTCTAGCCGAGTGGGTGTGGGTCTACCCGAGTGCGTTTGGGTCTAGCCGAGTGGGTTTGGGTCTATCCGAGTGGGTTTTGCGTCTAGCCGAGTGGGTTTGGGTGTAGCCGAGTGGGTTTGGGTTTAGCGGAGTGGGTTTGGGTGTAGCCGAGTGGGTTTGGGTCTAGCCGAGTGGGTTTGGGTCTAGCCGAGTGTGTTAGGGTCTAGCGGAGTGGGTTTGGGTGTAGCCGCGTGGGTTTGGGTGTAGCCGAGTGGGTTTGGGTCTAGCCGAGTGGGTTTGGGTCTAGCCGAGTGGGTTTGGGTCTAGCCGAGTGGGTTTGGGTCTAGCTGAGTGTGTTAGGGTCTAGCGGAGTGGGTTTGGGTGTAGCCGCGTGGGTTTGGGTGTAGCCGAGTGGGTTTGGGTCTAGCCGAGTGGGTTTGGGTCTAGCCGAGTGGGTTTGCGTCTAGCCGAGTGGGTTTGGGTCTAGGCGAGTGGGTGTGGGTCTAGCCGAGTGGGTTTGGGTCTAGCCAAGTGGGTTTGGGTGTAGCCGAGTGGGTTTGGGTCTATCCGAGTGGGTTTGCGTCTAGCCGAGTGGGTTTGGGTCTAGCCGAGTGGGTTTGGGTCTAGACGAGTGGGTTTGGGTCTAGCCGATTGGGTTTGGGTCTATCCATGTGGGTTTGGGTCTAGCCGAGTGTGTTAGGGTCTAGCCGAGTGGGTTTGGGTCAAGCGGAGTTGGTATGGGTCTAGCCGAGTGGGTTTGGGTCTAGCCGAGTGGGTTTGGGCCTAGCAGAGTGGGTTTGGGTCTAGCGGAGTGGGTTAGGGTCTAGTGGAGTGGGTTTGGGTCTAGCCGAGTGTGTTAGGGTCTAGCGGAGTGGGTTTGGGTGTAGCCGCGTGGGTTTGGGTGTAGCCGAGTGGGTTTGGGTCTAGCCGAGTGGGTTTGGGTCTGGCCGAGTGGGTTTGGGTCTAGCCGAGTGGGTTTGGGTCTAGCGTAGTGGGTTTGGGTGTAGCCGAGTGGGTTTGGGTCTAGCCGAGAGGGTTTGGGTCTAGCCGACTGGGTTTGGGTCTAGCCGAGTGGGTTTGGGTCTAGCCGAGTGGGTTTGGGTCTAGCCGAGTGGGTTTGGGTCTAGCTGAGTGGGTTTGGGTCTAGCGGAGTTGGTTTCGGTCTAGCCGAGTGGGTTTGGGTCTAGCCGAGTGGGTTTGGGTCTAGCCGAGTGGGTTTGGGTCTAGCCGAGTGGGTTTGGGTCTAGCCGACTTAGTTTGGGTGTAGCCGAGTGGGTTTAGGTCTAGCCCAGCAGGTTTGGGTCTAGCCGAGTGGGTTTGGGTCTAGCCGAGTTGGTTTGGGTCTAGCCGAGTGGGTTTGGGTCTAGCCGAGTGGGTTTGGGTCAAGCGGAGTTGGTATGGGTCTAGCGGAGTGGGTTTGGGTCTAGCGGAGTGGGTTTGGGTGTAGCCGAGTGGGTTTGGGTCTAGCCGAGTGGGTTTGGGTCTACCCGAGTGGGTTCGCGTCTAGCCGAGTGGGTTTGGGTCTAGCCGAGTGGGTGTGGGTGTAGCCGAGTGGGTTTGGGTCTAGCCAAGTGGGTTTGGGTCTAGCCAAGTGGGTTTGGGTCTAGCCGAGTGGGTTTGGGTCTATACGAGTGGGTTTGCGTCTAGCCGAGTGGGTTTGGGTCTAGCCGAGTGTGTTTGGGTCTAGCGGAGTGGGTTTGGGTGTAGCCGAGTGGGTTTGGGTCTAGGCGAGTGGGTTTGGGTCTAGCCGAGTGGGTTTGCGTCTAGCCGAGTGGGTTTGGGTCTGGCCGAGTGGGTGTGGGTCTAGCCGAGTGGGTTTGGGTCTAGCCAAGTGGGTATGGGTCTAGCCGAGTGGGTTTGGGTCTATACGAGTGGGTTTGCGTCTAGCCGAGTGGGTTTGGGTCTAGCCGAGTGGGTTTGGGTCTAGCCGAGTGGGTTTGGGTCTAGCCGATTGGGTTTGGGTCTATCCATGTGGGTTTGGGTCTAGCCGAGTGGGTTAGGGTCTAGCGGAGTGGGTTTGGGTGTAGCCGCGTGGGTTTGGGTGTAGCCGAGTGGGTTTGGGTCTAGCCGAGTGGGTTTGTGTCTAGCCGAGTGGGTTTGGGTCTAGCCGAGCGGGTTTGGGTCTAGCCGAGTGGGTTTGGGTCTAGCCGAGTGGGTTTGGGTCTAGCCGAGTGGGTTTGGGTCTAGCCGAGTGGGTTTGGGTCAAGCGGAGTGGGTTTGGGTCTAGACGAGTGGGTTTGGGTCTAGCCGATTGGGTTTGGGTCTAGCGGAGTGGGTTTGGGTGTAGCCGCGTGGGTTTGGGTGTAGCCGAGTGGGTTTGGGTCTAGCCGAGTGGGTTTGGGTCTAGCCGAGTGGGTTTGGGTCTAGCCGAGTGGGTTTGGGTCTAGCGGAGTGGGTTTGGGTGTAGCCGAGTGGGTTTGGGTCTAGCCGAGTGGGTTTGGGTCTACCCGAGTGGGTTTGCGTCTAGCCGAGTGGGTTTGGGTCTAGCCGAGTGGGTGTGGGTCTACCCGAGTGCGTTTGGGTCTAGCCGAGTGGGTTTGGGTCTATCCGAGTGGGTTTTGCGTCTAGCCGAGTGGGTTTGGGTGCAGCCGAGTGGGTTTGGGTTTAGCGGAGTGGGTTTGGGTGTAGCCGAGTGGGTTTGGGTCTAGCCGAGTGGGTTTGGGTCTAGCCGAGTGTGTTAGGGTCTAGCGGAGTGGGTTTGGGTGTAGCCGCGTGGGTTTGGGTGTAGCCGAGTGGGTTTGGGTCTAGCCGAGTGGGTTTGGGTCTAGCCGAGTGGGTTTGGGTCTAGCCGAGTGGGTTTGGGTCTAGCTGAGTGTGTTAGGGTCTAGCGGAGTGGGTTTGGGTGTAGCCGCGTGGGTTTGGGTGTAGCCGAGTGGGTTTGGGTCTAGCCGAGTGGGTTTGGGTCTAGCCGAGTGGGTTTGCGTCTAGCCGAGTGGGTTTGGGTCTAGGCGAGTGGGTGTGGGTCTAGCCGAGTGGGTTTGGGTCTAGCCAAGTGGGTTTGGGTGTAGCCGAGTGGGTTTGGGTCTATCCGAGTGGGTTTGCGTCTAGCCGAGTGGGTTTGGGTCTAGCCGAGTGGGTTTGGGTCTAGACGAGTGGGTTTGGGTCTAGCCGATTGGGTTTGGGTCTATCCATGTGGGTTTGGGTCTAGCCGAGTGTGTTAGGGTCTAGCCGAGTGGGTTTGGGTCAAGCGGAGTTGGTATGGGTCTAGCCGAGTGGGTTTGGGTCTAGCCGAGTGGGTTTGGGTCTAGCCGAGTGGGTTTGGGCCTAGCAGAGTGGGTTTGGGTCTAGCGGAGTGGGTTAGGGTCTAGTGGAGTGGGTTTGGGTCTAGCCGAGTGTGTTAGGGTCTAGCGGAGTGGGTTTGGGTGTAGCCGCGTGGGTTTGGGTGTAGCCGAGTGGGTTTGGGTCTAGCCGAGTGGGTTTGGGTCTGGCCGAGTGGGTTTGGGTCTAGCCGAGTGGGTTTGGGTCTAGCGTAGTGGGTTTGGGTGTAGCCGAGTGGGTTTGGGTCTAGCCGAGAGGGTTTGGGTCTAGCCGACTGGGTTTGGGTCTAGCCGAGTGGGTTTGGGTCTAGCCGAGTGGGTTTGGGTCTAGCCGAGTGGGTTTGGGTCTAGCTGAGTGGGTTTGGGTCTAGCGGAGTTGGTTTCGGTCTAGCCGAGTGGGTTTGGGTCTAGCCGAGTGGGTTTGGGTCTAGCCGAGTGGGTTTGGGTCTAGCCGAGTGGGTTTGGGTCTAGCCGACTTAGTTTGGGTGTAGCCGAGTGGGTTTAGGTCTAGCCCAGCAGGTTTGGGTCTAGCCGAGTGGGTTTGGGTCTAGCCGAGTTGGTTTGGGTCTAGCCGAGTGGGTTTGGGTCTAGCCGAGTGGGTTTGGGTCAAGCGGAGTTGGTATGGGTCTAGCGGAGTGGGTTTGGGTCTAGCGGAGTGGGTTTGGGTGTAGCCGAGTGGGTTTGGGTCTAGCCGAGTGGGTTTGGGTCTACCCGAGTGGGTTCGCGTCTAGCCGAGTGGGTTTGGGTCTAGCCGAGTGGGTGTGGGTGTAGCCGAGTGGGTTTGGGTCTAGCCAAGTGGGTTTGGGTCTAGCCAAGTGGGTTTGGGTCTAGCCGAGTGGGTTTGGGTCTATACGAGTGGGTTTGCGTCTAGCCGAGTGGGTTTGGGTCTAGCCGAGTGTGTTTGGGTCTAGCGGAGTGGGTTTGGGTGTAGCCGAGTGGGTTTGGGTCTAGGCGAGTGGGTTTGGGTCTAGCCGAGTGGGTTTGCGTCTAGCCGAGTGGGTTTGGGTCTGGCCGAGTGGGTGTGGGTCTAGCCGAGTGGGTTTGGGTCTAGCCAAGTGGGTTTGGGTCTAGCCGAGTGGGTTTGGGTCTATACGAGTGGGTTTGCGTCTAGCCGAGTGGGTTTGGGTCTAGCCGAGTGGGTTTGGGTCTAGCCGAGTGGGTTTGGGTCTAGCCGATTGGGTTTGGGTCTATCCATGTGGGTTTGGGTCTAGCCGAGTGGGTTAGGGTCTAGCGGAGTGGGTTTGGGTGTAGCCGCGTGGGTTTGGGTGTAGCCGAGTGGGTTTGGGTCTAGCCGAGTGGGTTTGTGTCTAGCCGAGTGGGTTTGGGTCTAGCCGAGCGGGTTTGGGTCTAGCCGAGTGGGTTTGGGTCTAGCCGAGTGGGTTTGGGTCTAGCCGAGTGGGTTTGGGTCTAGCCGAGTGGGTTTGGGTCAAGCGGAGTGGGTTTGGGTCTAGACGAGTGGGTTTGGGTCTAGCCGATTGGGTTTGGGTCTAGCGGAGTGGGTTTGGGTGTAGCCGCGTGGGTTTGGGTGTAGCCGAGTGGGTTTGGGTCTAGCCGAGTGGGTTTGGGTCTAGCCGAGTGGGTTTGGGTCTAGCCGAGTGGGTTTGGGTCTAGCGGAGTGGGTTTGGGTGTAGCCGAGTGGGTTTGGGTCTAGCCGAGTGGGTTTGGGTCTACCCGAGTGGGTTTGCGTCTAGCCGAGTGGGTTTGGGTCTAGCCGAGTGGGTGTGGGTCTACCCGAGTGCGTTTGGGTCTAGCCGAGTGGGTTTGGGTCTATCCGAGTGGGTTTTGCGTCTAGCCGAGTGGGTTTGGGTGCAGCCGAGTGGGTTTGGGTTTAGCGGAGTGGGTTTGGGTGTAGCCGAGTGGGTTTGGGTCTAGCCGAGTGGGTTTGGGTCTAGCCGAGTGTGTTAGGGTCTAGCGGAGTGGGTTTGGGTGTAGCCGCGTGGGTTTGGGTGTAGCCGAGTGGGTTTGGGTCTAGCCGAGTGGGTTTGGGTCTAGCCGAGTGGGTTTGGGTCTAGCCGAGTGGGTTTGGGTCTAGCTGAGTGTGTTAGGGTCTAGCGGAGTGGGTTTGGGTGTAGCCGCGTGGGTTTGGGTGTAGCCGAGTGGGTTTGGGTCTAGCCGAGTGGGTTTGGGTCTAGCCGAGTGGGTTTGCGTCTAGCCGAGTGGGTTTGGGTCTAGGCGAGTGGGTGTGGGTCTAGCCGAGTGGGTTTGGGTCTAGCCAAGTGGGTTTGGGTGTAGCCGAGTGGGTTTGGGTCTATCCGAGTGGGTTTGCGTCTAGCCGAGTGGGTTTGGGTCTAGCCGAGTGGGTTTGGGTCTAGACGAGTGGGTTTGGGTCTAGCCGATTGGGTTTGGGTCTATCCATGTGGGTTTGGGTCTAGCCGAGTGTGTTAGGGTCTAGCCGAGTGGGTTTGGGTCAAGCGGAGTTGGTATGGGTCTAGCCGAGTGGGTTTGGGTCTAGCCGAGTGGGTTTGGGTCTAGCCGAGTGGGTTTGGGCCTAGCAGAGTGGGTTTGGGTCTAGCGGAGTGGGTTAGGGTCTAGTGGAGTGGGTTTGGGTCTAGCCGAGTGTGTTAGGGTCTAGCGGAGTGGGTTTGGGTGTAGCCGCGTGGGTTTGGGTGTAGCCGAGTGGGTTTGGGTCTAGCCGAGTGGGTTTGGGTCTGGCCGAGTGGGTTTGGGTCTAGCCGAGTGGGTTTGGGTCTAGCGTAGTGGGTTTGGGTGTAGCCGAGTGGGTTTGGGTCTAGCCGAGTGGGTTTGGGTCTAGCCGAGTGGGTTTGGGTCTAGCCGAGTGGGTTTGGGTCTAGCCGACTTAGTTTGGGTGTAGCCGAGTGGGTTTAGGTCTAGCCCAGCAGATTTGGGTCTAGCCGAGTGGGTTTGGGTCTAGCCGAGTTGGTTTGGGTCTAGCCGAGTGGGTTTGGGTCTAGCCGAGTGGGTTTGGGTCAAGCGGAGTTGGTATGGGTCTAGCGGAGTGGGTTTGGGTCTAGCGGAGTGGGTTTGGGTGTAGCCGAGTGGGTTTGGGTCTAGCCGAGTGGGTTTGGGTCTACCCAAGTGGGTTCGCGTCTAGCCGAGTGGGTTTGGGTCTAGCCAAGTGGGTTTGGGTCTAGCCGAGTGGGTTTGGGTCTATACGAGTGGGTTTGCGTCTAGCCGAGTGGGTTTGGGTCTAGCCGAGTGGGTTTGGGTCTAGCGGAGTGGGTTTGGGTGTAGCCGAGTGGGTTTGGGTCTAGGCGAGTGGGTTTGGGTCTAGCCGAGTGGGTTTGCGTCTAGCCGAGTGGGTTTGGGTCTAGCCGAGTGGGTGTGGGTCTAGCCGAGTGGGTTTGGGTCTAGCCAAGTGGGTTTGGGTCTAGCCGAGTGGGTTTGGGTCTATACGAGTGGGTTTGCGTCCAGCCGAGTGGGTTTCGGTCTAGCCGAGTGGGTTTGGGTCTAGCCGAGTGGGTTTGGGTCTAGCCGATTGGGTTTGGGTCTATCCATGTGGGTTTGGGTCTAGCCGAGTGGGTTAGGGTCTAGCGGAGTGGGTTTGGGTGTAGCCGCGTGGGTTTGGGTGTAGCCGAGTGGGTTTGGGTCTAGCCGAGTGGGTTTGGGTCTAGCCGAGTGGGTTTGGGTCTAGCCGAGCGGGTTTGGGTCTAGCCGAGTGGGTTTGGGTCTAGCCGAGTGGGTTTGGGTCTAGCCGAGTGGGTTTGGGTCTAGCCGAGTGGGTTTGGATCAAGCGGAGTGGGTTTGGGTCTAGACGAGTGGGTTTGGGTCTAGCCGAGTGGGTTTGGGTCTAGCCGAGTGGGTTTGGGTCAAGCGGAGTGGGTTTGGGTCTAGACGAGTGGGTTTGGGTCTAGCCGATTGGGTTTGGGTCTAGCGGAGTGGGTTTGGGTGTAGCCGCGTGGGTTTGGGTGTAGCCGAGTGGGTTTGGGTCTAGCCGAGTGGGTTTGGGTCTAGCCGAGTGGGTTTGGGTCTAGCCGAGTGGGTTTGGGTCTAGCGGAGTGGGTTTGGGTGTAGCCGAGTGGGTTTGGGTCTAGCCGAGTGGGTTTGGGTCTACCCGAGTGGGTTTGCGTCTAGCCGAGTGGGTTTGGGTCTAGCCGAGTGGGTGTGGGTCTACCCGAGTGCGTTTGGGTCTAGCCGAGTGGGTTTGGGTCTATCCGAGTGGGTTTTGCGTCTAGCCGAGTGGGTTTGGGTGTAGCCGAGTGGGTTTGGGTTTAGCGGAGTGGGTTTGGGTGTAGCCGAGTGGGTTTGGGTCTAGCCGAGTGGGTTTGGGTCTAGCCGAGTGTGTTAGGGTCTAGCGGAGTGGGTTTGGGTGTAGCCGCGTGGGTTTGGGTGTAGCCGAGTGGGTTTGGGTCTAGCCGAGTGGGTTTGGGTCTAGCCGAGTGGGTTTGGGTCTAGCCGAGTGGGTTTGGGTCTAGCTGAGTGTGTTAGGGTCTAGCGGAGTGGGTTTGGGTGTAGCCGCGTGGGTTTGGGTGTAGCCGAGTGGGTTTGGGTCTAGCCGAGTGGGTTTGGGTCTAGCCGAGTGGGTTTGCGTCTAGCCGAGTGGGTTTGGGTCTAGGCGAGTGGGTGTGGGTCTAGCCGAGTGGGTTTGGGTCTAGCCAAGTGGGTTTGGGTGTAGCCGAGTGGGTTTGGGTCTATCCGAGTGGGTTTGCGTCTAGCCGAGTGGGTTTGGGTCTAGCCGAGTGGGTTTGGGTCTAGACGAGTGGGTTTGGGTCTAGCCGATTGGGTTTGGGTCTATCCATGTGGGTTTGGGTCTAGCCGAGTGTGTTAGGGTCTAGCCGAGTGGGTTTGGGTCAAGCGGAGTTGGTATGGGTCTAGCCGAGTGGGTTTGGGTCTAGCCGAGTGGGTTTGGGTCTAGCCGAGTGGGTTTGGGCCTAGCAGAGTGGGTTTGGGTCTAGCGGAGTGGGTTAGGGTCTAGTGGAGTGGGTTTGGGTCTAGCCGAGTGTGTTAGGGTCTAGCGGAGTGGGTTTGGGTGTAGCCGCGTGGGTTTGGGTGTAGCCGAGTGGGTTTGGGTCTAGCCGAGTGGGTTTGGGTCTGGCCGAGTGGGTTTGGGTCTAGCCGAGTGGGTTTGGGTCTAGCGTAGTGGGTTTGGGTGTAGCCGAGTGGGTTTGGGTCTAGCCGAGAGGGTTTGGGTCTAGCCGACTGGGTTTGGGTCTAGCCGAGTGGGTTTGGGTCTAGCCGAGTGGGTTTGGGTCTAGCCGAGTGGGTTTGGGTCTAGCTGAGTGGGTTTGGGTCTAGCGGAGTTGGTTTCGGTCTAGCCGAGTGGGTTTGGGTCTAGCCGAGTGGGTTTGGGTCTAGCCGAGTGGGTTTGGGTCTAGCCGAGTGGGTTTGGGTCTAGCCGACTTAGTTTGGGTGTAGCCGAGTGGGTTTAGGTCTAGCCCAGCAGGTTTGGGTCTAGCCGAGTGGGTTTGGGTCTAGCCGAGTTGGTTTGGGTCTAGCCGAGTGGGTTTGGGTCTAGCCGAGTGGGTTTGGGTCAAGCGGAGTTGGTATGGGTCTAGCGGAGTGGGTTTGGGTCTAGCGGAGTGGGTTTGGGTGTAGCCGAGTGGGTTTGGGTCTAGCCGAGTGGGTTTGGGTCTACCCGAGTGGGTTCGCGTCTAGCCGAGTGGGTTTGGGTCTAGCCGAGTGGGTGTGGGTGTAGCCGAGTGGGTTTGGGTCTAGCCAAGTGGGTTTGGGTCTAGCCAAGTGGGTTTGGGTCTAGCCGAGTGGGTTTGGGTCTATACGAGTGGGTTTGCGTCTAGCCGAGTGGGTTTGGGTCTAGCCGAGTGTGTTTGGGTCTAGCGGAGTGGGTTTGGGTGTAGCCGAGTGGGTTTGGGTCTAGGCGAGTGGGTTTGGGTCTAGCCGAGTGGGTTTGCGTCTAGCCGAGTGGGTTTGGGTCTGGCCGAGTGGGTGTGGGTCTAGCCGAGTGGGTTTGGGTCTAGCCAAGTGGGTTTGGGTCTAGCCGAGTGGGTTTGGGTCTATACGAGTGGGTTTGCGTCTAGCCGAGTGGGTTTGGGTCTAGCCGAGTGGGTTTGGGTCTAGCCGAGTGGGTTTGGGTCTAGCCCATTGGGTTTGGGTCTATCCATGTGGGTTTGGGTCTAGCCGAGTGGGTTAGGGTCTAGCGGAGTGGGTTTGGGTGTAGCCGCGTGGGTTTGGGTGTAGCCGAGTGGGTTTGGGTCTAGCCGAGTGGGTTTGTGTCTAGCCGAGTGGGTTTGGGTCTAGCCGAGCGGGTTTGGGTCTAGCCGAGTGGGTTTGGGTCTAGCCGAGTGGGTTTGGGTCTAGCCGAGTGGGTTTGGGTCTAGCCGAGTGGGTTTGGGTCAAGCGGAGTGGGTTTGGGTCTAGACGAGTGGGTTTGGGTCTAGCCGATTGGGTTTGGGTCTAGCGGAGTGGGTTTGGGTGTAGCCGCGTGGGTTTGGGTGTAGCCGAGTGGGTTTGGGTCTAGCCGAGTGGGTTTGGGTCTAGCCGAGTGGGTTTGGGTCTAGCCGAGTGGGTTTGGGTCTAGCGGAGTGGGTTTGGGTGTAGCCGAGTGGGTTTGGGTCTAGCCGAGTGGGTTTGGGTCTACCCGAGTGGGTTTGCGTCTAGCCGAGTGGGTTTGGGTCTAGCCGAGTGGGTGTGGGTCTACCCGAGTGCGTTTGGGTCTAGCCGAGTGGGTTTGGGTCTATCCGAGTGGGTTTTGCGTCTAGCCGAGTGGGTTTGGGTGCAGCCGAGTGGGTTTGGGTTTAGCGGAGTGGGTTTGGGTGTAGCCGAGTGGGTTTGGGTCTAGCCGAGTGGGTTTGGGTCTAGCCGAGTGTGTTAGGGTCTAGCGGAGTGGGTTTGGGTGTAGCCGCGTGGGTTTGGGTGTAGCCGAGTGGGTTTGGGTCTAGCCGAGTGGGTTTGGGTCTAGCCGAGTGGGTTTGGGTCTAGCCGAGTGGGTTTGGGTCTAGCTGAGTGTGTTAGGGTCTAGCGGAGTGGGTTTGGGTGTAGCCGCGTGGGTTTGGGTGTAGCCGAGTGGGTTTGGGTCTAGCCGAGTGGGTTTGGGTCTAGCCGAGTGGGTTTGCGTCAAGCCGAGTGGGTTTGGGTCTAGGCGAGTGGGTGTGGGTCTAGCCGAGTGGGTTTGGGTCTAGCCAAGTGGGTTTGGGTGTAGCCGAGTGGGTTTGGGTCTATCCGAGTGGGTTTGCGTCTAGCCGAGTGGGTTTGGGTCTAGCCGAGTGGGTTTGGGTCTAGACGAGTGGGTTTGGGTCTAGCCGATTGGGTTTGGGTCTATCCATGTGGGTTTGGGTCTAGCCGAGTGTGTTAGGGTCTAGCCGAGTGGGTTTGGGTCAAGCGGAGTTGGTATGGGTCTAGCCGAGTGGGTTTGGGTCTAGCCGAGTGGGTTTGGGTCTAGCCGAGTGGGTTTGGGCCTAGCAGAGTGGGTTTGGGTCTAGCGGAGTGGGTTAGGGTCTAGTGGAGTGGGTTTGGGTCTAGCCGAGTGTGTTAGGGTCTAGCGGAGTGGGTTTGGGTGTAGCCGCGTGGGTTTGGGTGTAGCCGAGTGGGTTTGGGTCTAGCCGAGTGGGTTTGGGTCTGGCCGAGTGGGTTTGGGTCTAGCCGAGTGGGTTTGGGTCTAGCGTAGTGGGTTTGGGTGTAGCCGAGTGGGTTTGGGTCTAGCCGAGAGGGTTTGGGTCTAGCCGACTGGGTTTGGGTCTAGCCGAGTGGGTTTGGGTCTAGCCGAGTGGGTTTGGGTCTAGCCGAGTGGGTTTGGGTCTAGCCGAGTGGGTTTGGGTCTAGCCGACTTAGTTTGGGTGTAGCCGAGTGGGTTTAGGTCTAGCCCAGCAGATTTGGGTCTAGCCGAGTGGGTTTGGGTCTAGCCGAGTTGGTTTGGGTCTAGCCGAGTGGGTTTGGGTCTAGCCGAGTGGGTTTGGGTCAAGCGGAGTTGGTATGGGTCTAGCGGAGTGGGTTTGGGTCTAGCGGAGTGGGTTTGGGTGTAGCCGAGTGGGTTTGGGTCTAGCCGAGTGGGTTTGGGTCTACCCAAGTGGGTTCGCGTCTAGCCGAGTGGGTTTGGGTCTAGCCAAGTGGGTTTGGGTCTAGCCGAGTGGGTTTGGGTCTATACGAGTGGGTTTGCGTCTAGCCGAGTGGGTTTGGGTCTAGCCGAGTGGGTTTGGGTCTAGCGGAGTGGGTTTGGGTGTAGCCGAGTGGGTTTGGGTCTAGGCGAGTGGGTTTGGGTCTAGCCGAGTGGGTTTGCGTCTAGCCGAGTGGGTTTGGGTCTAGCCGAGTGGGTGTGGGTCTAGCCGAGTGGGTTTGGGTCTAGCCAAGTGGGTTTGGGTCTAGCCGAGTGGGTTTGGGTCTATACGAGTGGGTTTGCGTCCAGCCGAGTGGGTTTCGGTCTAGCCGAGTGGGTTTGGGTCTAGCCGAGTGGGTTTGGGTCTAGCCGATTGGGTTTGGGTCTATCCATGTGGGTTTGGGTCTAGCCGAGTGGGTTAGGGTCTAGCGGAGTGGGTTTGGGTGTAGCCGCGTGGGTTTGGGTGTAGCCGAGTGGGTTTGGGTCTAGCCGAGTGGGTTTGGGTCTAGCCGAGTGGGTTTGGGTCTAGCCGAGCGGGTTTGGGTCTAGCCGAGTGGGTTTGGGTCTAGCCGAGTGGGTTTGGGTCTAGCCGAGTGGGTTTGGGTCTAGCCGAGTGGGTTTGGATCAAGCGGAGTGGGTTTGGGTCTAGACGAGTGGGTTTGGGTCTAGCCGATTGGTTTTGGGTCTATCCATGTGGGTTTGGGTCTAGCCGAGTGTGTTAGGGTCTAGCCGAATGGGTTTGGGTCAAGCGGAGTTGGTATGGGTCTAGCCGAGTGGGTTTGGGTCTAGCCGAGTGGGTTTGGGTCTAGCCGAGGGGGTTTGGGCCTAGCCGAGTGGGTTTGGGTCTAGCGGAGTGGGTTAGGGTCTAGTGGAGTGGGTTTGGGTCTAGCCGAGTGGGTTTGGGTCTAGCCGAATGGGTTTGGGTCTACCCGAGTGCGTTTGGATCTAGCCGAGTGGGTTTGGGTCTAGCCGAATGGGTTTGGGTCTAGCCAAGTGGGTTTGGGTGTAGCCGAGTGGGTTTGGGTCTAGCGGAGTGGGTTTGGGTGTAGCCGAGTGGGTTTGGGTCTAGCCGTGTGGGTTTGGGTCTACCCGAGTGGGTTTGCGTCCAGCCGAGTGGGTTTGGGTCTAGCCGAGTGGGTGTGGGTGTAGCCGAGTGGGTTTGGGTCTAGCCAAGTGGGTTTGGGTCTAGCCGAGTGGGTTTGGGTCTATACGAGTGGGTTTGCGTCTAGCCGAGTGGGTTTGGGTCTAGCGGAGTGGGTTTGGGTCTAGCGGAGTGGGTTTGGGTGTAGCCGAGTGGGTTTGGGTCTAGGCGAGTGGGTTTGGGTCTTGCCGAGTGGGTTTGCGTCTAGCCGAGTGGGTTTGGGTCTAGCCGAGTGGGTGTGGGTCTAGCCGAGTGGGTTTGGGTCTAGCCAAGTGGGTTTGGGTCTAGCCGAGTGGGTTTGGGTCTATACGAGTGGGTTTGCGTCTAGCCGAGTGGGTTTGGGTCTAGCCGAGTGGGTTTGGGTCTAGCCGAGTGGGTTTGGGTCTAGCCGATTGGGTTTGGGTCTATCCATGTGGGTTTGGGTCTAGCCGAGTGGGTTTGGGTCTAGCCGAGTGGGTTTGGGTCTAGCCGAGTGGGTTTGGGTCTAGCGTAGTGGGTTTGGGTGTAGCCGAGTGGGTTTGGGTCTAGCCGAGAGGGTTTGGGTCTAGCCGACTGGGTTTGGGTCAAGCCGAGTGGGTTTGGGTCTAGCTGAGTGGGTTTGGGTCCAGCCGAGTGGGTTTGGGTCTAGCTGAGTGGGTTTGGGTCTAGCGGAGTTGGTTTCGGTCTAGCCGAGTGGGTTTGGGTCTAGCCGTGTGGGTTTGGGTCTAGCCGAGTGGGTTTGTGTCTAGCCGAGTGGGTTTGGGTCTAGCCGACTTAGTTTGGGTGTAGCCGAGTGGGTTTAGGTCTAGCCCAGCAGGTTTGGGTCTAGCCGAGTGGGTTTGGGTCTAGCCGAGTTGGTTTGGGTCTAGCCGAGTGGGTTTGGGTCTAGCCGAGTGGGTTTGGGTCAAGCGGAGTTGGTATGGGTCTAGCGGAGTGGGTTTGGGTCTAGCGGAGTGGGTTTGGGTGTAGCCGAGTGGGTTTGGGTCTAGCCGAGTGGGTTTGGGTCTACCCGAGTGGGTTCGCGTCTAGCCGAGTGGGTTTGGGTCTAGCCGAGTGGGTGTGGGTGTAGCCGAGTGGGTTTGGGTCTAGCCAAGTGGGTTTGGGTCTAGCCGAGTGGGTTTGGGTCTATACGAGTGGGTTTGGGTCTAGCGGAGTGGGTTTGGGTGTAGCCGAGTGGGTTTGGGTCTAGGCGAGTGGGTTTGGGTCTAGCCGAGTGGGTTTGCGTCTAGCCGAGTGGGTTTGGGTCTAGCCGAGTGGGTGTGGGTCTAGCCGAGTGGGTTTGGGTCTAGCCAAGTGGGTTTGGGTCTAGCCGAGTGGGTTTGGGTCTATACGAGTGGGTTTGCGTCTAGCCGAGTGGGTTTGGGTCTAGCCGAGTGGGTTTGGGTCTAGCCGAGTGGGTTTGGGTCTAGCCGATTGGGTTTGGGTCTATCCATGTGGGTTTGGGTCTAGCCGAGTGGGTTAGGGTCTAGCGGAGTGGGTTTGGGTGTAGCCGCGTGGGTTTGGGTGTAGCCGAGTGGGTTTGGGTCTAGCCGAGTGGGTTTGGGTCTAGCCGAGTGGGTTTGGGTCTAGCCGAGCGGGTTTGGGTCTAGCCGAGTGGGTTTGGGTCTAGCCGAGTGGGTTTGGGTCTAGCCGAGTGGGTTTGGGTCTAGCCGAGTGGGTTTGGGTCAAGCGGAGTGGGTTTGGGTCTAGACGAGTGGGTTTGGGTCTAGCCGATTGGTTTTGGGCCTATCCATGTGGGTTTGGGTCTAGCCGAGTGTGTTAGGGTCTAGCCGAGTGGGTTTGGGTCAAGCGGAGTTGGTATGGGTCTAGCCGAGTGCGTTTGGGTCTAGCCGAGTGGGTTTGGGTCTAGCCGAGGGGGTTTGGGCCTAGCCGAGTGGGTTTGGGTCTAGCGGAGTGGGTTAGGGTCTAGTGGAGTGGGTTTGGGTCTAGCCGAGTGGGTTTGGGTCTAGCCGAATGGGTTTGGGTCTACCCGAGTGCGTTTGGATCTAGCCGAGTGGGTTTGGGTCTAGCCGAATGGGTTTGGGTCTAGCCAAGTGGGTTTGGGTGTAGCCGAGTGGGTTTGGGTCTAGCGGAGTGGGTTTGGGTGTAGCCGAGTGGGTTTGGGTCTAGCCGAGTGGGTTTGGGTCTACCCGAGTGGGTTTGCGTCTAGCCGAGTGGGTTTGGGTCTAGCCGAGTGGGTGTGGGTGTAGCCGAGTGGGTTTGGGTCTAGCCAAGTGGGTTTGGGTCTAGCCGAGTGGGTTTGGGTCTATACGAGTGGGTTTGCGTCTAGCCGAGTGGGTTTGGGTCTAGCCGAGTGGGTTTGGGTCTAGCGGAGTGGGTTTGGGTGTAGCCGAGTGGGTTTGGGTCTAGGCGAGTGGGTTTGGGTCTAGCCGAGTGGGTTTGCGTCTAGCCGAGTGGGTTTGGGTCTAGCCGAGTGGGTGTGGGTCTAGCCGAGTGGGTTTGGGTCTAGCCAAGTGGGTTTGGGTCTAGCCGAGTGGGTTTGGGTCTGTACGAGTGGGTTTGCGTCTAGCCGAGTGGGTTTGGGTCTAGCCGAGTGGGTTTGGGTCTAGCCGAGTGGGTTTGGGTCTAGCTGATTGGGTTTGGGTCTATCCATGTGGGTTTGGGTCTAGCCGAGTGGGTTCGGGTCTAGCGGAGTGGGTTTGGGTGTAGCCGCGTGGGTTTGGGTGTAGCCGAGTGGGTTTGGGTCTAGCCGAGTGGGTTTGGGTCTAGCCGAGTGGGTTTGGGTCTTGCCGAGCGGGTTTGGGTCTAGCCGAGTGGGTTTGGGTCTAGCCGAGTGGGTTTGGGTCTAGCCGAGTGGGTTTGGGTCAAGCGGAGTGGGTTTGGGTCTAGACGAGTGGGTTTGGGTCTAGCCGATTGGGTTTGGGTCTAGCGGAGTGGGTTTGGGTGTAGCCGCGTGGGTTTGTGTGTAGCCGAGTGGGTTTGGGTCTAGCCGAGTGGGTTTGGGTCTAGCCGAGTGGGTTTGGGTCTAGCCGAGTGGGTTTGGGTCTAGCGGAGTGGGTTTGGGTGTAGCCGAGTGGGTTTGGGTTTAGCCGAGTGGGTTTGGGTCTACCCGAGTGGGTTTGCGTCTAGCCGAGTGGGTTTGGGTCTAGCCGAGTGGGTGTGGGTCTACCCGAGTGCGTTTGGGTCTAGCCGAGTGGGTTTGGGTCTATCCGAGTGGGTTTGCGTCTAGCCGAGTGGGTTTGGGTGTAGCCGAGTGGGTTTGGGTTTAGCGGAGTGGGTTTGGGTGTAGCCGAGTGGGTTTGGGTCTAGCCAAGTGGGTTTGGGTCTAGCCGAGTGTGTTAGGGTCTAGCGGAGTGGGTTTGGGTGTAGCCGCGTGGGTTTGGGTGTAGCCGAGTGGGTTTGGGTCTAGCCGAGTGGGTTTAGGTCTAGCCGAGTGGGTTTGGGTCTAGCCGAGTGGGTTTGGGTCTAGCCGAGTGTGTTAGGGTCTAGCGGAGTGGGTTTGGGTGTAGCCGCGTGGGTTTGGGTGTAGCCGAGTGGGTTTGGGTCTAGCCGAGTGGGTTTGGGTCTAGCCGAGTGGGTTTGGGTCTAGCCGAGTGGGTTTGGGTCTAGCCGAGTGGGTTTGGGTCTAGCCGAGTGGGTTTGGGTCTAGCGGAGTGGGTTTGGGTGTAGCCGAGTGGGTTTGGGTCTAGCCGAGTGGGTTTGGGTCTACCCGAGTGGGTTTGCGTCTAGCCGAGTGGGTTTGGGTCTAGCCGAGTGGGTGTGGGTCTACCCGAGTGCGTTTGGGTCTAGCCGAGTGGGTTTGGGTCTATCCGAGTGGGTATGCGTCTAGCCGAGTGGGTTTGGGTGTAGCCGAGTGGGTTTGGGTTTAGCGGAGTGGGTTTGGGTGTAGCCGAGTGGGTTTGGGTCTAGCCGAGTGGGTTTGGGTCTAGCCGAGTGTGTTAGGGTCTAGCGGAGTGGGTTTGGGTGTAGCCGCGTGGGTTTGGGTGTAGCCGAGTGGGTTTGGGTCTAGCCGAGTGGGTTTGGGTCTAGCCGAGTGGGTGTGGGTCTAGCCGAGTGGGTTTGCGTCTAGCTGAGTGGGTTTGGGTCTAGCTGAGTTGGTTTCGGTCTAGCCGAGTGGGTTTGGGTCTAGCCGAGTGGGTTTGGGTCTAGCCGAGTGGGTTTGGGTCTAGCCGAGTGGGTTTGGGTCTAGCCGAGTGTGTTTGGGTCTAGCTGAGTGGGTTTGGGTCTAGCGGAGTTGGTTTCGGTCGAGCCGAGTGGGTTTGGGTCTAGCCGAGTGGGTTTGGGTCTAGCCGAGTGGGTTTGGGTCTAGCCGAGTGGGTTTGGGTCTAGCCGACTTAGTTTGGGTGTAGCCGAGTGGGTTTAGGTCTAGCCCAGCAGGTTTGGGTCTAGCCGAGTGGGTTTGGGTCTAGCCGAGTTGGTTTGGGTCTAGCCGAGTGGGTTTGGGTCTAGCCGAGTGGGTTTGGGTCAAGCGGAGTTGGTATGGGTCTAGCGGAGTGGGTTTGGGTCTAGCGGAGTGGGTTTGGGTGTAGCCGAGTGGGTTTGGGTCTAGCCGAGTGGGTTTGGGTCTACCCGAGTGGGTTCGCGTCTAGCCGAGTGGGTTTGGGTCTAGCCGAGTGGGTGTGGGTGTAGCCGAGTGGGTTTGGGTCTAGCCAAGTGGGTTTGGGTCTAGCCGAGTGGGTTTGGGTCTATACGAGTGGGTTTGCGTCTAGCCAAGTGGGTTTGGGTCTAGCCGAGTGGGTTTGGGTCTAGCGGAGTGGGTTTGGGTGTAGCCGAGTGGGTTTGGGTCTAGGCGAGTGGGTTTGGGTCTAGCCGAGTGGGTTTGCGTCTAGCCGAGTGGGTTTGGGTCTAGCCGAGTGGGTGTGGGTCTAGCCGAGTGGGTTTGGGTCTAGCCAAGTGGGTTTGGGTCTAGCCGAGTGGGTTTGGGTCTATACGAGTGGGTTTGCGTCTAGCCGAGTGGGTTTGGGTCTAGCCGAGTGGGTTTGGGTCTAGCCGAGTGGGTTTGGGTCTAGCCGATTGGGTTTGGGTCTATCCATGTGGGTTTGGGTCTAGCCGAGTGGGTTAGGGTCTAGCGGAGTGGGTTTGGGTGTAGCCGCGTGGGTTTGGGTGTAGCCGAGTGGGTTTGGGTCTAGCCGAGTGGGTTTGGGTCTAGCCGAGTGGGTTTGGGTCTATACGAGTGGGTTTGCGTCTAGCCGAGTGGGTTTGGGTCTAGCCGAGTGGGTTTGGGTCTAGCGGAGTGGGTTTGGGTGTAGCCGAGTGGGTTTGGGTCTAGGCGAGTGGGTTTGGGTCTAGCCGAGTGGGTTTGCGTCTAGCCGAGTGGGTTTGGGTCTAGCCGAGTGGGTGTGGGTCTAGCCGAGTGGGTTTGGGTCTAGCCAAGTGGGTTTGGGTCTAGCCGAGTGGGTTTGGGTCTATACGAGTGGGTTTGCGTCTAGCCGAGTGGGTTTGGGTCTAGCCGAGTGGGTGTGGGTCTACCCGAGTGCGTTTGGGTCTAGCCGAGTGGGTTTGGGTCTATCCGAGTGGGTTTGCGTCTAGCCGAGTGGGTTTGGGTGTAGCCGAGTGGGTTTGGGTTTAGCGGAGTGGGTTTGGGTGTAGCCGAGTGGGTTTGGGTCTAGCCAAGTGGGTTTGGGTCTAGCCGAGTGTGTTAGGGTCTAGCGGAGTGGGTTTGGGTGTAGCCGCGTGGGTTTGGGTGTAGCCGAGTGGGTTTGGGTCTAGCCGAGTGGGTTTAGGTCTAGCCGAGTGGGTTTGGGTCTAGCCGAGTGGGTTTGGGTCTAGCCGAGTGTGTTAGGGTCTAGCGGAGTGGGTTTGGGTGTAGCCGCGTGGGTTTGGGTGTAGCCGAGTGGGTTTGGGTCTAGCCGAGTGGGTTTGGGTCTAGCCGAGTGGGTTTGGGTCTAGCCGAGTGGGTTTGGGTCTAGCCGAGTGGGTTTGGGTCTAGCCGAGTGGGTTTGGGTCTAGCGGAGTGGGTTTGGGTGTAGCCGAGTGGGTTTGGGTCTAGCCGAGTGGGTTTGGGTCTACCCGAGTGGGTTTGCGTCTAGCCGAGTGGGTTTGGGTCTAGCCGAGTGGGTGTGGGTCTACCCGAGTGCGTTTGGGTCTAGCCGAGTGGGTTTGGGTCTATCCGAGTGGGTATGCGTCTAGCCGAGTGGGTTTGGGTGTAGCCGAGTGGGTTTGGGTTTAGCGGAGTGGGTTTGGGTGTAGCCGAGTGGGTTTGGGTCTAGCCGAGTGGGTTTGGGTCTAGCCGAGTGTGTTAGGGTCTAGCGGAGTGGGTTTGGGTGTAGCCACGTGGGTTTGGGTGTAGCCGAGTGGGTTTGGGTCTAGCCGAGTGGGTTTGGGTCTAGCCGAGTGGGTGTGGGTCTAGCCGAGTGGGTTTGCGTCTAGCTGAGTGGGTTTGGGTCTAGCTGAGTTGGTTTCGGTCTAGCCGAGTGGGTTTGGGTCTAGCCGAGTGGGTTTGGGTCTAGCCGAGTGGGTTTGGGTCTAGCCGAGTGGGTTTGGGTCTAGCCGAGTGTGTTTGGGTCTAGCTGAGTGGGTTTGGGTCTAGCGGAGTTGGTTTCGGTCGAGCCGAGTGGGTTTGGGTCTAGCCGAGTGGGTTTGGGTCTAGCCGAGTGGGTTTGGGTCTAGCCGAGTGGGTTTGGGTCTAGCCGACTTAGTTTGGGTGTAGCCGAGTGGGTTTAGGTCTAGCCCAGCAGGTTTGGGTCTAGCCGAGTGGGTTTGGGTCTAGCCGAGTTGGTTTGGGTCTAGCCGAGTGGGTTTGGGTCTAGCCGAGTGGGTTTGGGTCAAGCGGAGTTGGTATGGGTCTAGCGGAGTGGGTTTGGGTCTAGCGGAGTGGGTTTGGGTGTAGCCGAGTGGGTTTGGGTCTAGCCGAGTGGGTTTGGGTCTACCCGAGTGGGTTCGCGTCTAGCCGAGTGGGTTTGGGTCTAGCCGAGTGGGTGTGGGTGTAGCCGAGTGGGTTTGGGTCTAGCCAAGTGGGTTTGGGTCTAGCCGAGTGGGTTTGGGTCTATACGAGTGGGTTTGCGTCTAGCCAAGTGGGTTTGGGTCTAGCCGAGTGGGTTTGGGTCTAGCGGAGTGGGTTTGGGTGTAGCCGAGTGGGTTTGGGTCTAGGCGAGTGGGTTTGGGTCTAGCCGAGTGGGTTTGCGTCTAGCCGAGTGGGTTTGGGTCTAGCCGAGTGGGTGTGGGTCTAGCCGAGTGGGTTTGGGTCTAGCCAAGTGGGTTTGGGTCTAGCCGAGTGGGTTTGGGTCTATACGAGTGGGTTTGCGTCTAGCCGAGTGGGTTTGGGTCTAGCCGAGTGGGTTTGGGTCTAGCCGAGTGGGTTTGGGTCTAGCCGATTGGGTTTGGGTCTATCCATGTGGGTTTGGGTCTAGCCGAGTGGGTTAGGGTCTAGCGGAGTGGGTTTGGGTGTAGCCGCGTGGGTTTGGGTGTAGCCGAGTGGGTTTGGGTCTAGCCGAGTGGGTTTGGGTCTAGCCGAGTGGGTTTGGGTCTATACGAGTGGGTTTGCGTCTAGCCGAGTGGGTTTGGGTCTAGCCGAGTGGGTTTGGGTCTAGCGGAGTGGGTTTGGGTGTAGCCGAGTGGGTTTGGGTCTAGGCGAGTGGGTTTGGGTCTAGCCGAGTGGGTTTGCGTCTAGCCGAGTGGGTTTGGGTCTAGCCGAGTGGGTGTGGGTCTAGCCGAGTGGGTTTGGGTCTAGCCAAGTGGGTTTGGGTCTAGCCGAGTGGGTTTGGGTCTATACGAGTGGGTTTGCGTCTAGCCGAGTGGGTTTGGGTCTAGCCGAGTGGGTTTGGGTCTAGCCGAGTGGGTTTGGGTCTAGCCGATTGGGTTTGGGTCTATCCATGTGGGTTTGGGTCTAGCCGAGTGGGTTAGGGTCTAGCGGAGTGGGTTTGGGTGTAGCCGCGTGGGTTTGGGTGTAGCCGAGTGGGTTTGGGTCTAGCCGAGTGGGTTTGGGTCTAGCCGAGTGGGTTTGGGTCTAGCCGAGCGGGTTTGGGTCTAGCCGAGTGGGTTTGGGTCTAGCCGAGTGGGTTTGGGTCTAGCCGAGTGGGTTTGGGTCTAGCCGAGTGGGTTTGGGTCAAGCGGAGTGGGTTTGGGTCTAGACGAGTGGGTTTGGGTCTAGCCGATTGGGTTTGGGTCTATCTATGTGGGTTTGGGTCTAGCCGAGTGTGTTAGGGTCTAGCCGAGTGGGTTTGGGTCAAGCGGAGTTGGTATGGGTCTAGCCGAGTGGGTTTGGGTCTAGCCGAGTGGGTTTGGGTCTAGCCGAGTGGGTTTGGGCCTAGCCGAGTGGGTTTGGGTCTAGCGGAGTGGGTTGGGGTCTAGTGGAGTGGGTTTGGGTCTAGCCGAGTGGGTTTGGGTCTAGCCGAATGGGTTTGGGTCTACCCGAGTGCGTTTGGATCTAGCCGAGTGGGTTTGGGTCTAGCCGAATGGGTTTGGGTCTAGCCGAGTGGGTTTGGGTGTAGCCGAGTGGGTTTGGGTCTAGCGGAGTGGGTTTGGGTGTAGCCGAGTGGGTTTGGGTCTAGCCGAGTGGGTTTGGGTCTACCCGAGTGGGTTTGCATCTAGCCGAGTGGGTTTGGGTCTAGCCGAGTGGGTGTGGGTGTAGCCGAGTGGGTTTGGGTCTAGCCAAGTGGGTTTGGGTCTAGCCGAGTGGGTTTGGGTCTATACGAGTGGGTTTGCGTCTAGCCGTGTGGGTTTGGGTCTAGCCGAGTGGGTTTGGGTCTAGCGGAGTGGGTTTGGGTGTAGCCGAGTGGGTTTGGGTCTAGGCGAGTGGGTTTGGGTCTAGCCGAGTGGGTTTGCGTCTAGCCGAGTGGGTTTGGGTCTAGCCGAGTGGGTGTGGGTCTAGCCGAGTGGGTTTGGGTCTAGCCAAGTGGGTTTGGGTCTAGCCGAGTGGGTTTGGGTCTATACGAGTGGGTTTGCGTCTAGCCGAGTGGGTTTGGGTCTAGCCGAGTGGGTTTGGGTCGAGCCGAGTAGGTTTGGGTCTAGCCGATTGGGTTTGGGTCTATCCATGTGGGTTTGGGTCTAGCCGAGTGGGTTAGGGTCTAGCGGAGTGGGTTTGGGTGTAGCCGCGTGGGTTTGGGTGTAGCCGAGTGGGTTTGGGTCTAGCCGAGTGGGTTTGGGTCTAGCCGAGTGGGTTTGGGTCTAGCCGAGCGGGTTTGGGTCTAGCCGAGTGGGTTTGGGTCTAGCCGAGTGGGTTTGGGTCTAGCCGAGTGGGTTTGGGTCTAGCCGAGTGGGTTTGGGTCAAGCGGAGTGGGTTTGGGTCTAGACGAGTGGGTTTGGGTCTAGCCGATTGGGTTTGGGTCTAGCGGAGTGGGTTTGGGTGTAGCCGCGTGGGTTTGGGTGTAGCCGAGTGGGTTTGGGTCTAGCCGAGTGGGTTTGGGTCTAGCCGAGTGTGTTTGGGTCTAGCCGAGTGGGTTTGGGTCTAGCGGAGTGGGTTTGGGTGTAGCCGAGTGGGTTTGGGTCTAGCCGAGTGGGTTTGGGTCTACCCGAGTGGGTTTGCGTCTAGCCGAGTGGGTTTGGGTCTAGCCGAGTGGGTTTGGGTCTACCCGAGTGCGTTTGGGTCTAGCCGAGTGGGTTTGGGTCTATCCGAGTGGGTTTGCGTCTAGCCGAGTGGGGTTGGGTGTAGCCGAGTGGGTTTGGGTTTAGCGGAGTGGGTTTGGGTGTAGCCGAGTGGGTTTGGGTCTAGCCGAGTGGGTTTGGGTCTAGCCGAGTGGGTTTGGGCCTAGCCGAGTGGGTTTGGGTCTAGCGGAGTGGGTTGGGGTCTAGTGGAGTGGGTTTGGGTCTAGCCGAGTGGGTTTGGGTCTAGCCGAATGGGTTTGGGTCTACCCGAGTGCGTTTGGATCTAGCCGAGTGGGTTTGGGTCTAGCCGAATGGGTTTGGGTCTAGCCGAGTGGGTTTGGGTGTAGCCGAGTGGGTTTGGGTCTAGCGGAGTGGGTTTGGGTGTAGCCGAGTGGGTTTGGGTCTAGCCGAGTGGGTTTGGGTCTACCCGAGTGGGTTTGCATCTAGCCGAGTGGGTTTGGGTCTAGCCGAGTGGGTGTGGGTGTAGCCGAGTGGGTTTGGGTCTAGCCAAGTGGGTTTGGGTCTAGCCGAGTGGGTTTGGGTCTATACGAGTGGGTTTGCGTCTAGCCGTGTGGGTTTGGGTCTAGCCGAGTGGGTTTGGGTCTAGCGGAGTGGGTTTGGGTGTAGCCGAGTGGGTTTGGGTCTAGGCGAGTGGGTTTGGGTCTAGCCGTGTGGGTTTGCGTCTAGCCGAGTGGGTTTGGGTCTAGCCGAGTGGGTGTGGGTCTAGCCGAGTGGGTTTGGGTCTAGCCAAGTGGGTTTGGGTCTAGCCGAGTGGGTTTGGGTCTATACGAGTGGGTTTGCGTCTAGCCGAGTGGGTTTGGGTCTAGCCGAGTGGGTTTGGGTCGAGCCGAGTAGGTTTGGGTCTAGCCGATTGGGTTTGGGTCTATCCATGTGGGTTTGGGTCTAGCCGAGTGGGTTAGGGTCTAGCGGAGTGGGTTTGGGTGTAGCCGCGTGGGTTTGGGTGTAGCCGAGTGGGTTTGGGTCTAGCCGAGTGGGTTTGGGTCTAGCCGAGTGGGTTTGGGTCTAGCCGAGCGGGTTTGGGTCTAGCCGAGTGGGTTTGGGTCTAGCCGAGTGGGTTTGGGTCTAGCCGAGTGGGTTTGGGTCTAGCCGAGTGGGTTTGGGTCAAGCGGAGTGGGTTTGGGTCTAGACGAGTGGGTTTGGGTCTAGCCGATTGGGTTTGGGTCTAGCGGAGTGGGTTTGGGTGTAGCCGCGTGGGTTTGGGTGTAGCCGAGTGGGTTTGGGTCTAGCCGAGTGTGTTTGGGTCTAGCCGAGTGTGTTTGGGTCTAGCCGAGTGGGTTTGGGTCTAGCGGAGTGGGTTTGGGTGTAGCCGAGTGGGTTTGGGTCTAGCCGAGTGGGTTTGGGTCTACCCGAGTGGGTTTGCGTCTAGCCGAGTGGGTTTGGGTCTAGCCGAGTGGGTTTGGGTCTACCCGAGTGCGTTTGGGTCTAGCCGAGTGGGTTTGGGTCTATCCGAGTGGGTTTGCGTCTAGCCGAGTGGGTTTGGGTGTAGCCGAGTGGGTTTGGGTTTAGCGGAGTGGGTTTGGGTGTAGCCGAGTGGGTTTGGGTCTAGCCGAGTGGGTTTGGGTCTAGCCGAGTGTGTTAGGGTCTAGCAGAGTGGGTTTGGGTGTAGCCGCGTGGGTTTGGGTGTAGCCGAGTGGGTTTGGGTCTAGCCGAGTGGGTTTGGGTCTAGCTGAGTGGGTTTGGGTCGAGCCGAGTGGGTTTGGGTCTAGCTGAGTGGGTTTGGGTCTAGCTGAGTTGGTTTCGGTCTAGCCGAGTGGGTTTGGGTCTAGCCGAGTGGGTTTGGGTCTAGCCGAGTGGGTTTGGGTCTAGCCGAGTGGGTTTGGGTCTCGCCGAATTAGTTTGGGTGTAGCCGAGTGGGTTTGGGTCTAGCCGAGCAGGTTTGGGTCTAGCCGAGTGGGTTTGGGTCTAGCCGAGTTGGTTTGGGTCTAGCCGAGTGGGTTTGGGTCTAGCCGAGTGGGTTTGTGTCAAGCGGAGTTGGTATGGGTCTAGCGGAGTGGGTTTGGGTCTAGCGGAGTGGGTTTGGGTGTAGCCGAGTGGGTTTGGGTCTAGCCGAGTGGGTTTGGGTCTACCCGAGTGGGTTTGCGTCTAGCCGAGTGGGTTTGGGTCTAGCCGAGTGGGTGTGGGTCTACCCGAGTGCGTTTGGGTCTAGCCAAGTGGGTTTGGGTCTATCCGAGTGGGTTTGCGTCTAGCCGAGTGGGTTTGGGTGTAGCCGAGTGGGTTTGGGTTTAGCGGAGTGGGTTTGGGTGTAGCCGAGTGGGTTTGGGTCTAGCCGAGTGGGTTTGGGTCTAGCCGAGTGTGTTAGGGTCTAGCGGAGTGGGTTTGGGTGTAGCCGCGTGGGTTTGGGTGTAGCCGAGTGGGTTTGGGTCTAGCCGAGTGGGTTTGGGTCTAGCCGAGTGGGTTTGGGTCTAGCCGAGTGGGTTTGTGTCTAGCGGAGTGGGTTTGGGTGTAGCCGAGTGGGTTTGCGTCTAGCCGAGTGGGTTTGGGTCTAGCGGAGTGGGTTTGGGTGTAGCCGAGTGGGTTTGGGTGTAGCCGAGTGGGTTTGGGTCTAGCCGAGTGGGTTTGCGTCTAGCCGAGTGGGTTTGGGTCTAGCCGAGTGGGTGTGGGTCTAGCCAAGTGGGTTTGGGTCTAGCCAAGTGGGTTTGGGTCTAGCCGAGTGGGTTTGGGTCTATACGAGTGGGTTTGCGCCTAGCCGAGTGGGTTTGGGTCTAGCCGAGTGGGTTTGGGTCTAGCCGAGTGGGTTTGGGTCTAGCCGATTGGGTTTGGGTCTATCCATGTGGGTTTGGGTCTCGCCGAGTGTGTTAGGGTCTAGCGGAGTGGGTTTGGGTGTAGCCGCGTGGGTTTTGGTGTAGCCGAGTGGGTTTGGGTCTAGCCGAGTGGGTTTGGGTCTAGCCGAGTGGGTTTGGGTCTAGCCGAGTGAGTTTGGGTCTAGCGGAGTGGGTTTGGGTGTAGCCAAGTGGGTTTGGGTCTAGCCGAGTGGGTTTGGGTCTTGCCGACTGGGTTTGGGTCTAGCCGAGTGGGTTTGGGTCTAGCCGAGTGGGTTTGGGTGTAGCCGAGTGGGTTTGGGTCTAGCCGAGTGGGTTTGGGTCTAGCGGAGTGGGTTTGGGTGTAGCCGAGTGGGTTTGGGTCTAGCGGAGCGGGTTTGGGTGTAGCCGAGTGGGTTTGGGTCTAGCCTAGTGGGTTTGGGTCTAGCCGACTGGGTTTGGTTCCAGCCGAGTGGGTTTGGGTCTAGCCGAGTGGGTTTGGGTCTAGCCGAGTGGGTTTGGGTCTAGCCGAGTGGGTTTGGGTCTAGCCAAGTGGGTTTGGGTCCAGTGGAGTGGGTTTGGGTCTAGCGGAGTGGGTTTGGGTCTAGCGGAGTGGGTTTGGGTCTAGCCGAGTGGGTTTGGGTCTAACCGAGTGGGTTTGTGTCTAGCGGAGTGGGTTTGGGTCTGGCGGAGTGGGATTGGGCCTAGCCGAGTGGGTTTGGGTCTAGCCGAGTGGGTTTGGGTCTAGCCGAGTGGGTTTGGGTCAAGCGGAGTTGGTATGGGTCTAGCGGAGTGGGTTTGGGTCTAGCGGAGTGGGTTTGGGTGTAGCCGAGTGGGTTTGGGTCTAGCCGAGTGGGTTTGGGTCTACCCGAGTGGGTTTGCGTCTAGCCCAGTGGGTTTGGGTCTAGCCGAGTGGGTGTGGGTCTAGCCGAGTGGGTTTGGGTCTAGCCAAGTGGGTTTGGGTCTAGCCGAGTGGGTTTGGGTCTATCCGAGTGGGTTTGCGTCTAGCCGAGTGGGTTTGGGTCTAGCCGAGTGGGTTTGGGTCTAGACGAGTGGGTTTGGGTCTAGCCGATTGGGTTTGGGTCTATCCATGTGGGTTTGGGTCTAGCCGAGTGTGTTAGGGTCTAGCGGAGTGAGTTTGGGTGTAGCCGCGTGGGTTTGGGTGTAGCCGAGTGGGTTTGGGTCTGGCCGAGTGGGTTTGGGTCTAGCCGACTGGGTTTGGGTCTAGCCGAGTGGGTTTGGGTCTAGCCGAGTGGGTTTGGGTCTAGCCGGGTGGGTTTGGGTCTAGCCGAGTGGGTTTGGGTCTAGCCGAGTGGGTTTGGGTCAAGCGGAGTTGGTATGGGTCTAGCGGAGTGGGTTTGGGTCTAGCGGAGTGGGTTTGGGTGTAGCCGAGTGGGTTTGGGTCTAGCCGAGTGGGTTTGGGTCTACCCGAGTGGGTTTGCGTCTAGCCCAGTGGGTTTGGGTCTAGCCGAGTGGGTGTGGGTCTAGCCGAGTGGGTTTGGGTCTAGCCAAGTGGGTTTGGGTCTAGCCGAGTGGGTTTGGGTCTATCCGAGTGGGTTTGCGTCTAGCCGAGTGGGTTTGGGTCTAGCCGAGTGGGTTTGGGTCTAGACGAGTGGGTTTGGGTCTAGCCGATTGGGTTTGGGTCTATCCATGTGGGTTTGGGTCTAGCCGAGTGTGTTAGGGTCTAGCGGAGTGAGTTTGGGTGTAGCCGCGTGGGTTTGGGTGTAGCCGAGTGGGTTTGGGTCTGGCCGAGTGGGTTTGGGTCTAGCCGACTGGGTTTGGGTCTAGCCGAGTGGGTTTGGGTCTAGCCGACTGGGTTTGGGTCTAGCCGAGTGGGTTTGGGTCTAGCTGAGTGGGTTTGGGTCTAGCTGAGTTGGTTTCGGTCTAGCCGAGTGGGTTTGGGTCTAGCCGAGTGGGTTTGGGTCTAGCCGAGTGGGTTTGGGTCTAGCCGAGTGGGTTTGGGTCTAGCCGAGTTAGTTTGGGTGTAGCCGAGTGGGTTTGGGTCTAGCCGAGCAGGTTTGGGTCTAGCCGAGTGGGTTTGGGTCTAGCCGAGTGGGTTTGGGTCAAGCGGAGTTGGTATGGGTCTAGCGGAGTGGGTTTGGGTGTAGCCGAGTGGGTTTGGGTCTAGCCGAGTGGGTTTGGGTCTACCCGAGTGGGTTTGCGTCTAGCCGAGTGGGTTTGGGTCTAGCCGAGTGGGTGTGGGTCTAGCCGAGTGGGTTTGGGTCTAGCCAAGTGGGTTTGTGTCTAGCCGAGTGGGTTTGGGTCTATACGAGTGGGTTTGCGTCTAGCCGAGTGGGTTTGGGTTTAGCCGAGTGGGTTTGGGTCTAGCGGAGTGGGTTTGGGTGTAGCCGAGTGGGTTTGGGTCTAGCCGAGAGGGTTTGGGTCTAGCCGAGTGGGTTTGCGTCTAGCCGAGTGGGTATGGGTCTAGCCGAGTGGGTGTGGGTCTAGCCGAGTGGGTTTGGGTCTAGCCAAGTGGGTTTGGGTCTAGCCGAGTGGGTTTGGGTCTATACGAGTGGGTTTGCGTCTAGCCGAGTGGGTTTGGGTCTAGCCGAGAGGGTTTGGGTCTAGCCGAGTGGGTTTGGGTCTAGCCGATTGGGTTTGGGTCTATCCATGTGGGTTTGGGTCTAGCCGAGTGGGTTAGGGTCTAGCGGAGTGGGTTTGAGTGCAGCCGCATGGGTTTGGGTGTAGCCGAGTGGGTTTGGGTCTAGCCGAGTGGGTTTGGGTCTAGCCGAGTGGGTTTGAGTCTAGCCGAGTGGGTTTGGGTTTAGCGGAGTGGGTTTGGGTGTAGCCGAGTGGGTTTGGGTCTAGCCGAGTGGGTTTGGGTCTAGCCGACTGGGTTTGGGTCTAGCCGAGTGGGTTTGGGTCTAGCCGAGTGGGTTTGGGTGTAGCCGAGTGGGTTTGGGTCTAGCCGAGTGGGTTTGACTAGCGGAGTGGGTTTGGGTGTAGCCGAGTGGGTTTGGGTGTAGCCGAGTGGGTTTGGGTCTGGACGAGTGGGTTTGGGTGTAGCCGAGTGGGTTTGGGTCTAGCCGAGTGGGTTTGGGTCTAGCCTAGTGGGTTTGGGTCTAGCCAAGTGGGTTTGGGTCCAGTGGAGTGGGTTTGGGTCTAGCGGAGTGGGTTTGGGTCTAGCGGAGTGGGTTTGGGTCTAGCCGAGTGGGTTTGGGTCTAACCGAGTGGGTTTCTGTCTAGCGGAGTGGGTTTGGGTCTAGCGGAGTGGAATTGGGCCTAGCCGAGTGGGTTTGGGTCTAGCCGAGTGGGTTTGGGACTAGCCGAGTGGGTTTGGGTCTAGCCGAGTGGGTTTGGGTCTAGCCGAATGGGTTTGGGTCTAGCCGAGTGGGTTTGGGTCTAGCCGAGTGTGTTTGGGTCTAGCCGAAAGGGTTTGGGTCTAGCCGAGTGGGTTTGGGTCTAGCCGAGTGGGTTTGGGTCTAGCCGAGTGGGTGTGGGTCAAGCCGAGTGGGTTTGGGTCTAGCCGAGTGGGTTTGGGTCTAGCCGAGTGGGTTTGGGTCTAGCCGAGTGGGTTTGGGTCTAGCCGAGTGGGTTTGGGCCTAGCCGAGTGGGTTTGGGTCTACCGGAGTGGGTTTGGGTGTAGCTGAGTGGGTTTGGGACCAGCCGAGTGGGTTTGGGTCTAGCCGAGTGTGTTTGGGTCTAGCCGAGTGGGTTTGGGTCTAGCCGAGTGGTTTGGGTCTAGCCGAGTGGGTTTGGGTCAAGCCGAGTGGGTTTGGGTCTAGCCGAGTGGGTTTGGGTCTAGCCGACTGGGTTTGGGCCTAGCCGCGTGGGTTTGGGTCTTGCGGAGTGGGTTTGGGTCTGGCGGAGTGGGTTTGGGTGTAGCCGACTGGGTTTGGGTCTAGCCGAGTGCGTTTGGGTCTAGCCGACTGGGTTTGGGATTAGCCGAGTGGGTTTGGGTCTAGCCGAGTGGGTTTGGGTCTAGCCGAGTGGGTTTACGTCTAGCCGCGTGGGTTTGGGTCTAGCGGAGTGGGTATCGGTGTAGCCGAGTGGGTTTGGGTCTAGCCCAGTGGGTTTGGGTCTAGCCGAGTGTGTTTGGGTCTAGCTTAGTGGGTTTGGGTCTAGCCAAGTGGGTTTGGGTCTAGCGGAGAGGGTTTGTGTCTAGCGGAGTGGGTTTGGGTCTAGCGGAGTGGGTTTGGGTCTAGCCGAGTGGGTTTGGTTCTAACCGAGTGGGTTTGTGTCTAGCGGAGTGGGTTTGGGTCTAGCGGAGTGGGATTGGGTCTAGCCGAGTGGGTTTGGGTCTAGCCGAGTGGGTTTGGGACTAGCCGAGTGGGTTTGGGTCTAGCCGAGTGGGTTTGGGTCTAGCTGAATGGGTTTGGGTCTAGCCGAGTGGGTTTGGGTCTAGCCGAGTGGGTTTGGGTCTAGCCGAAAGGGTTTGGGTCTAGCCGAGTGGGTTTGGGTAGAGCCGAGTGGGTTTGGGTCTAGCCGAGTGGGTGTGGGTCTAGCCAAGTGGGTTTGGGTCTAGCCGGGTGGGTTTGGGTCTAACCGAGTGGGTTTGGGTCTAGCCGAGTGGGTTTGGGTCTAGCCGAGTGGGTTTGGGCCTAGCCGAGTGGGTTTGGGTCTAGCGGAGTGGGTTTGGGTCTAGCCGAATGGGTTTGGGTCTACCCGAGTGCGTTTGGGTCTAGCCGAGTGGGTTTGTGTCTAGCCGAATGGGTTTGGGTCTAGCCGAGTGGGTTTGGGTGTAGCCGAGTGGGTTTGGGTCTAGCCGAGTGGGTTTGGGTCTAGCCGAGTGGGTTTGGGTCTAGCCGAGTGGGTTTGGGTCTAGCCGAGTGGGTTTGGGCCTAGCCGAGTGGGTTTGGGTCTAGCGGAGTGGGTTCGGGTCTAGTGGAGTGGGTTTGGGTCCAGCGGAGTGGGTTTGGGTCTAGCCGAATGGGTTTGGGTCTACCCGAGTGCGTTTGGGTCTAGCCGAGTGGGTTTGGGTCTAGCCGAATGGGTTTGGGTCTAGCCAAGTGGGTTTGGGTGTAGCCGAGTGGGTTTGGGTCTAGCGGGGTGGGTTTGGGTGTAGCCCAGTGGGTTTGGGTCTAGCCGAGTGGGTTTGGGTCTAGCCGAGTGGGTTTGGGTCTAGCCGAGTGGGTTTGGGTCTAGCCGAGTGGGTTTGGGTCTAGCCGAGTGTGTTTGGGTCCAGCCGAGTGGGTTTGGGTCTAGCCGAAAGGGTTTGGGTCTAGCCGAGTGGGTTTGGGTAGAGCCGAGTGGGTTTGGGTCTAGCCGAGTGGGTGTGGGTCTAGCCGAGTGGGTTTGGGTCTAGCTGAATGGGTTTGGGTCTAGCCGAGTGGGTTTGGGTCTAGCCGAGTGGGTTTGGGTCTAGCCGAAAGGGTTTGGGTCTAGCCGAGTGGGTTTGGGTCTAGCCGAGTGGGTTTGGGTCTAGCCGAGTGGGTGTGGGTCAAGCCGAGTGGGTTTGGGTCTAGCCGAGTGGGTTTGGGTCTAGCCGAGTGGGTTTGGGTCTAGCCGAGTGGGTTTGGGTCTAGCCGAGTGGGTTTGGGCCTAGCCGAGTGGGTTTGGGTCTACCGGAGTGGGTTTGGGTGTAGCTGAGTGGGTTTGGGACCAGCCGAGTGGGTTTGGGTCTAGCCGAGTGGGTTTGGGTCTAGCCGAATGGGTTTGGGTCTACCCGAGTGGGTTTGGGTCTAGCCGAGTGGGTTTGCTTCTAGCCGAATGGGTTTGGGTCTAGCCGAGTGGGTTTGGGTGCAGACGAGTGGGTTTGGGTCTGGCGGAGTGGGTTTGGGTGTAGCCGAGTGGGTTTGGGTCTAGCCGAGTGGGTTTGGGTCTAGCCGAGTGGGTTTGGGTCTAGCCGAGTGGGTTTGGGTCTAGCCGAGTGGGTTTGGGTCCAGCCGAGTTGGTTTGGGTCTAGCCGAGTGGGTTTGCGTCTAGCCGAGTGGGTTTGTGTCTCGCGGAGTGGGTTTGGGTCTAGCGGAGTGGGATTGGGTCTAGCGAAGTGGGTTTGGGTCTAGCCGAGTGGGTTTGGGTCTAGCCGAGTGGGTTTGGGTCTAGCCGAGTGGGTTTGGGTCTAGCCGAGTGGGTTTGGGCCTAGCCGAGTGGGTTTGGGTCTAGCGGAGTGGGTTTGGGTGTAGCTGAGTGGGTTTGGGACCAGCCGAGTGGGTTTGGGTCTAGCCGAGTGGGTTTGGGTCTAGCCGAATGGGTTTGGGTCTACCCGAGTTGGGTTTGGGTCTAGCCGAGTGGGTTTGCTTCTAGCCGAATGGGTTTGGGTCTAGCCGAGTGGGTTTGGGTGCAGACGAGTGGGTTTGGGTCTGGCGGAGTGGGTTTGGGTGTAGCCGAGTGGGTTTGGGTCTAGCCGAGTGGGTTTGGGTCTAGCCGAGTGGGTTTGGGTCTAGCCGAGTGGGTTTGGGTCTAGCCGAGTGGGTTTGGGTACAGCCGAGTTGGTTTGGATATAGCCGAGTGGGTTTGCGTCTAGCCGAGTGGGTTTGTGTCTCGCGGAGTGGGTTTGGGTCTAGCGGAGTGGGATTGGGTCTAGCGAAGTGGGTTTGGGTCTAGCCGAGTGGGTTTGGGACTAGCCGAGTGGGTTTGGGTCTAGCCGAGTGGGTTTGGGTCTAGCTGAATGGGTTTGGGTCTAGCCGAGTGGGTTTGGGTCTAGCCGAGTGTGTTTGGGTCTAGCCGAAAGGGTTTGGGTCTAGCCGAGTGGGTTTGGGTCTAGCCGAGTGGGTTTGGGTCAAGCCGAGTGGGTTTGGGTCTAGCCGAGTGGGTTTGGGTCTAACCGACTGGGTTTGGGCCTAGCCGCGTGGGTTTGGGTCTTGCGGAGTGGGTTTGGGTCTGGCGGAGTTTGTTTGGGTGTAGCCGACTGGGTTTGGGTCTAGCCGAGTGCGTTTGGGTCTAGCCGACTGGGTTTGGGATTAGCCGAGTGGGTTTGGGTCTAGCCGAGTGGGTTTGGGTCTAGCCGAGTGGGTTTACGTCTAGCCGCGTGGGTTTGGGTCTAGCGGAGTGGGTATCGGTGTAGCCGAGTGGGTTTGGGTCTAGCCCAGTGGGTTTGGGTCTAGCCGAGTGTGTTTGGGTCTAGCCGAGTGGGTTTGGGTCTAGCCGAGTGGGTTTGGGTGTAGCCGAGTGGGTTTGGGTCTAGCCGAGTGGGTTTGGGTCTAGCCGAGTGGGTTTGGGTCTAGCCGAGTGGGTTTGGGTCTAGCCGAGTGGGTTTGGGTCTAGCCGAGTGGGTTTGGGTCTAGCCGAGTGGGTTTGGGTCTAGCCGAGTGTGTTTGGGTCCAGCCGAGTGGGTTTGGGTCTAGCCGAAAGGGTTTGGGTCTAGCCGAGTGGGTTTGGGTAGAGCCGAGTGGGTTTGGGTCTAGCCGAGTGGGTGTGGGTCTAGCCGAGTGGGTTTGGGTCTAGCTGAATGGGTTTGGGTCTAGCCGAGTGGGTTTGGGTCTAGCCGAGTGGGTTTGGGTCTAGCCGAAAGGGTTTGGGTCTAGCCGAGTGGGTTTGGGTCTAGCCGAGTGGGTTTGGGTCTAGCCGAGTGGGTGTGGGTCAAGCCGAGTGGGTTTGGGTCTAGCCGAGTGGGTTTGGGTCTAGCCGAGTGGGTTTGGGTCTAGCCGAGTGGGTTTGGGTCTAGCCGAGTGGGTTTGGGCCTAGCCGAGTGGGTTTGGGTCTACCGGAGTGGGTTTGGGTGTAGCTGAGTGGGTTTGGGACCAGCCGAGTGGGTTTGGGTCTAGCCGAGTGGGTTTGGGTCTAGCCGAATGGGTTTGGGTCTACCCGAGTGGGTTTGGGTCTAGCCGAGTGGGTTTGCTTCTAGCCGAATGGGTTTGGGTCTAGCCGAGTGGGTTTGGGTGCAGACGAGTGGGTTTGGGTCTGGCGGAGTGGGTTTGGGTGTAGCCGAGTGGGTTTGGGTCTAGCCGAGTGGGTTTGGGTCTAGCCGAGTGGGTTTGGGTCTAGCCGAGTGGGTTTGGGTCTAGCCGAGTGGGTTTGGGTCCAGCCGAGTTGGTTTGGGTCTAGCCGAGTGGGTTTGCGTCTAGCCGAGTGGGTTTGTGTCTCGCGGAGTGGGTTTGGGTCTAGCGGAGTGGGATTGGGTCTAGCGAAGTGGGTTTGGGTCTAGCCGAGTGGGTTTGGGTCTAGCCGAGTGGGTTTGGGTCTAGCCGAGTGGGTTTGGGTCTAGCCGAGTGGGTTTGGGCCTAGCCGAGTGGGTTTGGGTCTAGCGGAGTGGGTTTGGGTGTAGCTGAGTGGGTTTGGGACCAGCCGAGTGGGTTTGGGTCTAGCCGAGTGGGTTTGGGTCTAGCCGAATGGGTTTGGGTCTACCCGAGTTGGGTTTGGGTCTAGCCGAGTGGGTTTGCTTCTAGCCGAATGGGTTTGGGTCTAGCCGAGTGGGTTTGGGTGCAGACGAGTGGGTTTGGGTCTGGCGGAGTGGGTTTGGGTGTAGCCGAGTGGGTTTGGGTCTAGCCGAGTGGGTTTGGGTCTAGCCGAGTGGGTTTGGGTCTAGCCGAGTGGGTTTGGGTCTAGCCGAGTGGGTTTGGGTACAGCCGAGTTGGTTTGGATATAGCCGAGTGGGTTTGCGTCTAGCCGAGTGGGTTTGTGTCTCGCGGAGTGGGTTTGGGTCTAGCGGAGTGGGATTGGGTCTAGCGAAGTGGGTTTGGGTCTAGCCGAGTGGGTTTGGGACTAGCCGAGTGGGTTTGGGTCTAGCCGAGTGGGTTTGGGTCTAGCTGAATGGGTTTGGGTCTAGCCGAGTGGGTTTGGGTCTAGCCGAGTGTGTTTGGGTTTAGCCGAAAGGGTTTGGGTCTAGCCGAGTGGGTTTGGGTCTAGCCGAGTGGGTTTGGGTCAAGCCGAGTGGGTTTGGGTCTAGCCGAGTGGGTTTGGGTCTAGCCGACTGGGTTTGGGCCTAGCCGCGTGGGTTTGGGTCTTGCGGAGTGGGTTTGGGTCTGGCGGAGTTTGTTTGGGTGTAGCCGACTGGGTTTGGGTCTAGCCGAGTGCGTTTGGGTCTAGCCGACTGGGTTTGGGATTAGCCGAGTGGGTTTGGGTCTAGCCGAGTGGGTTTGGGTCTAGCCGAGTGGGTTTACGTCTAGCCGCGTGGGTTTGGGTCTAGCGGAGTGGGTATCGGTGTAGCCGAGTGGGTTTGGGTCTAGCCCAGTGGGTTTGGGTCTAGCCGAGTGTGTTTGGGTCTAGCCTAGTGGGTTTGGGTCTAGCCAAGTGGGTTTGGGTCTAGCGGAGTGGGTTTGTGTCTAGCGGAGTGGGTTTGGGTCTAGCGGAGTGGGTTTGGGTCTAGCCGAGTGGGTTTGGTTCTAACCGAGTGGGTTTGTGTCTAGCGGAGTGGGTTTGGGTCTAGCGGAGTGGGACTGGGTCTAGCCGAGTGGGTTTGGGTCTAGCCGAGTGGGTTTGGGACTAGCCGAGTGGGTTTGGGTCTAGCCGAGTGGGTTTGGGTCTAGCCGAGTGTGTTTGGGTCTAGCCGAGTGGGTTTGGGTCTAGCCGAGTGGGTTTGGGTCTAGCCGAGTGGGTTTGGGTCTAGCCGAGTGGGTTTGGGTCTAGCCGAGTGGGTTTGGGTCTAGCCGAGTTGGTTTGGGTCTAGCCGAGTGGGTTTGGGTCTAGCCGAGTGGGTTTGGGTCTAGCCGAGTGGGTTTGGGTCTAGCCGAGTGGGTTTGGGCCTAGCCGAGTGGGTTTGGGTCTAGCGGAGTGGGTTAGGGTCTAGTGGAGTGGGTTTGGGTCCAGCAGAGTGGGTTTGGGTCTAGCCGAATGGGTTTGGGTCTACCCGAGTGCGTTTGGGTCAAGCCGAGTGGGTTTGGGTCTAGCCGAATGGGTTTGGTTCTAGCCGAGTGGGTTTGGGTGTAGCCGAGTGGGTTTGGGTCTAGCGGGGTGGGTTTGGGTGTAGCCGAGTGGGTTTGGGTCTAGCCGAGTGGGTTTGGGTCTAGCCGAGTGGGTTTGGGTCTAGCCCAGTGGGTTTGGGTCTAGCCGAGTGGGTTTGGGTCAAGCCGAGTGGGTTTGGGTCTAGCCGAGTGGGTTTGGGTCTAGCCGACTGGGTTTGGGCCTAGCCGCGTGGGTTTGGGTCTTGCGGAGTGGGTTTGGGTCTGGCGGAGTGGGTTTGGGTGTAGCCGACTGGGTTTGGGTCTAGCCGAGTGCGTTTGGGTCTAGCCGACTGGGTTTGGGATTAGCCGAGTGGGTTTGGGTCTAGCCGAGTGGGTTTGGGTCTAGCCGAGTGGGTTTACGTCTAGCCGCGTGGGTTTGGGTCTAGCGGAGTGGGTATCGGTGTAGCCGAGTGGGTTTGGGTCTAGCCCAGTGGGTTTGGGTCTGGCCGAGTGTGTTTGGGTCTAGCCTAGTGGGTTTGGGTCTAGCCAAGTGGGTTTGGGTCTAGCGGAGTGGGTTTGTGTCTAGCGGAGTGGGTTTGGGTCTAGCTGAGTGGGTTTGGGTCTAGCCGAGTGGGTTTGGTTCTAACCGAGTGGGTTTGTGTCTAGCGGAGTGGGTTTGGGTCTAGCGGAGTGGGACTGGGTCTAGCCGAGTGGGTTTGGGTCTAGCCGAGTGGGTTTGGGACTAGCCGAGTGGGTTTGGGTCTAGCCGAGTGGGTTTGGGTACAGCCGAGTTGGTTTGGATATAGCCGAGTGGGTTTGCGTCTAGCCGAGTGGGTTTGTGTCTCGCGGAGTGGGTTTGGGTCTAGCGGAGTGGGATTGGGTCTAGCGAAGTGGGTTTGGGTCTAGCCGAGTGGGTTTGGGACTAGCCGAGTGGGTTTGGGTCTAGCCGAGTGGGTTTGGGTCTAGCTGAATGGGTTTGGGTCTAGCCGAGTGGGTTTGGGTCTAGCCGAGTGTGTTTGGGTCTAGCCGAAAGGGTTTGGGTCTAGCCGAGTGGGTTTGGGTCTAGCCGAGTGGGTTTGGGTCAAGCCGAGTGGGTTTGGGTCTAGCCGAGTGGGTTTGGGTCTAGCCGACTGGGTTTGGGCCTAGCCGCGTGGGTTTGGGTCTTGCGGAGTGGGTTTGGGTCTGGCGGAGTTTGTTTGGGTGTAGCCGACTGGGTTTGGGTCTAGCCGAGTGCGTTTGGGTCTAGCCGACTGGGTTTGGGATTAGCCGAGTGGGTTTGGGTCTAGCCGAGTGGGTTTGGGTCTAGCCGAGTGGGTTTACGTCTAGCCGCGTGGGTTTGGGTCTAGCGGAGTGGGTATCGGTGTAGCCGAGTGGGTTTGGGTCTAGCCCAGTGGGTTTGGGTCTAGCCGAGTGTGTTTGGGTCTAGCCGAGTGGGTTTGGGTCTAGCCGAGTGGGTTTGGGTGTAGCCGAGTGGGTTTGGGTCTAGCCGAGTGGGTTTGGGTCTAGCCGAGTGGGTTTGGGTCTAGCCGAGTGGGTTTGGGTCTAGCCGAGTGGGTTTGGGTCTAGCCGAGTGGGTTTGGGTCTAGCCGAGTGGGTTTGGGTCTAGCCGAGTGTGTTTGGGTCCAGCCGAGTGGGTTTGGGTCTAGCCGAAAGGGTTTGGGTCTAGCCGAGTGGGTTTGGGTAGAGCCGAGTGGGTTTGGGTCTAGCCGAGTGGGTGTGGGTCTAGCCGAGTGGGTTTGGGTCTAGCTGAATGGGTTTGGGTCTAGCCGAGTGGGTTTGGGTCTAGCCGAGTGGGTTTGGGTCTAGCCGAAAGGGTTTGGGTCTAGCCGAGTGGGTTTGGGTCTAGCCGAGTGGGTTTGGGTCTAGCCGAGTGGGTGTGGGTCAAGCCGAGTGGGTTTGGGTCTAGCCGAGTGGGTTTGGGTCTAGCCGAGTGGGTTTGGGTCTAGCCGAGTGGGTTTGGGTCTAGCCGAGTGGGTTTGGGCCTAGCCGAGTGGGTTTGGGTCTACCGGAGTGGGTTTGGGTGTAGCTGAGTGGGTTTGGGACCAGCCGAGTGGGTTTGGGTCTAGCCGAGTGGGTTTGGGTCTAGCCGAATGGGTTTGGGTCTACCCGAGTGGGTTTGGGTCTAGCCGAGTGGGTTTGCTTCTAGCCGAATGGGTTTGGGTCTAGCCGAGTGGGTTTGGGTGCAGACGAGTGGGTTTGGGTCTGGCGGAGTGGGTTTGGGTGTAGCCGAGTGGGTTTGGGTCTAGCCGAGTGGGTTTGGGTCTAGCCGAGTGGGTTTGGGTCTAGCCGAGTGGGTTTGGGTCTAGCCGAGTGGGTTTGGGTCCAGCCGAGTTGGTTTGGGTCTAGCCGAGTGGGTTTGCGTCTAGCCGAGTGGGTTTGTGTCTCGCGGAGTGGGTTTGGGTCTAGCGGAGTGGGATTGGGTCTAGCGAAGTGGGTTTGGGTCTAGCCGAGTGGGTTTGGGTCTAGCCGAGTGGGTTTGGGTCTAGCCGAGTGGGTTTGGGTCTAGCCGAGTGGGTTTGGGCCTAGCCGAGTGGGTTTGGGTCTAGCGGAGTGGGTTTGGGTGTAGCTGAGTGGGTTTGGGACCAGCCGAGTGGGTTTGGGTCTAGCCGAGTGGGTTTGGGTCTAGCCGAATGGGTTTGGGTCTACCCGAGTTGGGTTTGGGTCTAGCCGAGTGGGTTTGCTTCTAGCCGAATGGGTTTGGGTCTAGCCGAGTGGGTTTGGGTGCAGACGAGTGGGTTTGGGTCTGGCGGAGTGGGTTTGGGTGTAGCCGAGTGGGTTTGGGTCTAGCCGAGTGGGTTTGGGTCTAGCCGAGTGGGTTTGGGTCTAGCCGAGTGGGTTTGGGTCTAGCCGAGTGGGTTTGGGTACAGCCGAGTTGGTTTGGATATAGCCGAGTGGGTTTGCGTCTAGCCGAGTGGGTTTGTGTCTCGCGGAGTGGGTTTGGGTCTAGCGGAGTGGGATTGGGTCTAGCGAAGTGGGTTTGGGTCTAGCCGAGTGGGTTTGGGACTAGCCGAGTGGGTTTGGGTCTAGCCGAGTGGGTTTGGGTCTAGCTGAATGGGTTTGGGTCTAGCCGAGTGGGTTTGGGTCTAGCCGAGTGTGTTTGGGTCTAGCCGAAAGGGTTTGGGTCTAGCCGAGTGGGTTTGGGTCTAGCCGAGTGGGTTTGGGTCAAGCCGAGTGGGTTTGGGTCTAGCCGAGTGGGTTTGGGTCTAGCCGACTGGGTTTGGGCCTAGCCGCGTGGGTTTGGGTCTTGCGGAGTGGGTTTGGGTCTGGCGGAGTTTGTTTGGGTGTAGCCGACTGGGTTTGGGTCTAGCCGAGTGCGTTTGGGTCTAGCCGACTGGGTTTGGGATTAGCCGAGTGGGTTTGGGTCTAGCCGAGTGGGTTTGGGTCTAGCCGAGTGGGTTTACGTCTAGCCGCGTGGGTTTGGGTCTAGCGGAGTGGGTATCGGTGTAGCCGAGTGGGTTTGGGTCTAGCCCAGTGGGTTTGGGTCTAGCCGAGTGTGTTTGGGTCTAGCCTAGTGGGTTTGGGTCTAGCCAAGTGGGTTTGGGTCTAGCGGAGTGGGTTTGTGTCTAGCGGAGTGGGTTTGGGTCTAGCGGAGTGGGTTTGGGTCTAGCCGAGTGGGTTTGGTTCTAACCGAGTGGGTTTGTGTCTAGCGGAGTGGGTTTGGGTCTAGCGGAGTGGGACTGGGTCTAGCCGAGTGGGTTTGGGTCTAGCCGAGTGGGTTTGGGACTAGCCGAGTGGGTTTGGGTCTAGCCGAGTGGGTTTGGGTCTAGCTGAATGGGTTTGGGTCTAGCCGAGTGGGTTTGGGTCTAGCCGAGTGGGTTTGGGTCTAGCCGAGTGCGTTTGGGTCTAGCCGAGTGGGTTTGGGTCTAGCCGAATGGGTTTGGGTCTAGCCGAGTGGGTTTGGGTGATGCCGAGTGGGTTTGGGTCTAGCGGGGTGGGTTTGGGTGTAGCCGAGTGGGTTTGGGTCTAGCCGAGTGGGTTTGGGTCTAGCCGAGTGGGTTTGGGCATAGCCGAGTGGGTTTGGGTCTAGCCGAGTGGGTTTGGGTCAAGCCGAGTGGGTTTGGGTCTAGCCGAGTGGGTTTGGGTCTAGCCGACTGGGTTTGGGCCTAGCCGCGTGGGTTTGGGTCTTGCGGAGTGGGTTTGGGTCTGGCGGAGTGGGTTTGGGTGTAGCCGACTGGGTTTGGGTCTAGCCGAGTGCGTTTGGGTCTAGCCGACTGGGTTTGGGATTAGCCGAGTGGGTTTGGGTCTAGCCGAGTGGGTTTGGGTCTAGCCGAGTGGGTTTACGTCTAGCCGCGTGGGTTTGGGTCTAGCGGAGTGGGTATCGGTGTAGCCGAGTGGGTTTGGGTCTAGCCCAGTGGGTTTGGGTCTGGCCGAGTGTGTTTGGGTCTAGCCTAGTGGGTTTGGGTCTAGCCAAGTGGGTTTGGGTCTAGCGGAGTGGGTTTGTGTCTAGCGGAGTGGGTTTGGGTCTAGCGGAGTGGGTTTGGGTCTAGCCGAGTGGGTTTGGTTCTAACCGAGTGGGTTTGTGTCTAGCGGAGTGGGTTTGGGTCTAGCGGAGTGGGACTGGGTCTAGCCGAGTGGGTTTGGGTCTAGCCGAGTGGGTTTGGGACTAGCCGAGTGGGTTTGGGTCTAGCCGAGTGGGTTTGGGTCTAGCTAAATGGGTTTGGGTCTAGCCGAGTGGGTTTGGGTCTAGCCGAGTGGGTTTGGGTCTAGCCGAAAGGGTTTGGGTCTAGCCGAGTGGGTTTGGGTAGAGCCGAGTGGGTTTGGGTCTAGCCGAGTGGGTGTGGGTCTAGCCAAGTGGGTTTGGGTCTAGCCGAGTGGGTTTGGGTCTAGCCGAGTGGGTTTTGGTCTAGCCGAGTGGGTTTGGGTCTAGCCGAGTGGGTTTGGGCCTAGCCGAGTGGGTTTGGGTCTAGCGGAGTGGGTTAGGGTCTAGTGGAGTGGGTTTGGGTCCAGCAGAGTGGGTTTGGGTCTAGCCGAGTGGGTTTGGGTCTAGCCGAATGGGTTTGGGTCTAGCCGAGTGGGTTTGGGTGTAGCCGAGTGGGTTTGGGTCTAGCGGGGTGGGTTTGGGTGTAGCCGAGTGGGTTTGGGTCTAGCCGAGTGGGTTTGGGTCTAGCCGAGTGGGTTTGGGTCTAGCCGAGTGTGTTTGGGTCTAGCCGAGTGGGTTTGGGTCTAGCCGAGTGGGTTTGGGTCTAGCCGAGTGGGTTTGGGTCTAGCCGAGTGGGTTTGGGTCTAGCCGAGTGGGTTTGGGTCTAGCCGAGTTGGTTTGGGTCTAGCCGAGTGGGTTTGGGTCTAGCCGAGTGGGTTTGGGTCTAGCCGAGTGGGTTTGGGTCTAGCCGAGTGGGTTTGGGCCTAGCCGAGTGGGTTTGGGTCTAGCGGAGTGGGTTAGGGTCTAGTGGAGTGGGTTTGGGTCCAGCAGAGTGGGTTTGGGTCTAGCCGAATGGGTTTGGGTCTACCCGAGTGCGTTTGGGTCAAGCCGAGTGGGTTTGGGTCTAGCCGAATGGGTTTGGTTCTAGCCGAGTGGGTTTGGGTGTAGCCGAGTGGGTTTGGGTCTAGCGGGGTGGGTTTGGGTGTAGCCGAGTGGGTTTGGGTCTAGCCGAGTGGGTTTGGGTCTAGCCGAGTGGGTTTGGGTCTAGCCCAGTGGGTTTGGGTCTAGCCGAGTGGGTTTGGGTCAAGCCGAGTGGGTTTGGGTCTAGCCGAGTGGGTTTGGGTCTAGCCGACTGGGTTTGGGCCTAGCCGCGTGGGTTTGGGTCTTGCGGAGTGGGTTTGGGTCTGGCGGAGTGGGTTTGGGTGTAGCCGACTGGGTTTGGGTCTAGCCGAGTGCGTTTGGGTCTAGCCGACTGGGTTTGGGATTAGCCGAGTGGGTTTGGGTCTAGCCGAGTGGGTTTGGGTCTAGCCGAGTGGGTTTGTGTCTAGCGGAGTGGGTTTGGGTCTAGCGGAGTGGGTTTGGGTCTAGCCGAGTGGGTTTGGTTCTAACCGAGTGGGTTTGTGTCTAGCGGAGTGGGTTTGGGTCTAGCGGAGTGGGACTGGGTCTAGCCGAGTGGGTTTGGGTCTAGCCGAGTGGGTTTGGGACTAGCCGAGTGGGTTTGGGTCTAGCCGAGTGGGTTTGGGTCTAGCTGAATGGGTTTGGGTCTAGCCGAGTGGGTTTGGGTCTAGCCGAGTGGGTTTGGGTCTAGCTGAAAGGGTTTGGGTCTAGCCGAGTGGGTTTGGGTAGAGCCGAGTGGGTTTGGGTCTAGCCGAGTGGGTGTGGGTCTAGCCAAGTGGGTTTGGGTCTAGCCTAGTGGGTTTGGGTCTAGCCGAGTGGGTTTTGGTCTAGCCGAGTGGGTTTGGGTCTAGCCGAGCGGGTTTGGGCCTAGCCGAGTGGGTTTGGGTCTAGCGGAGTGGGTTAGGGTCTAGTGGAGTGGGTTTGGGTCCAGCAGAGTGGGTTTGGGTCTAGCCGAATGGGTTTGGGTCTACCCGAGTGCGTTTGGGTCTAGCCGAGTGGGTTTGGGTCTAGCCGAATGGGTTTGGGTCTAGCCGAGTGGGTTTGGGTGTAGCCGAGTGGGTTTGGGTCTAGCGGGGTGGGTTTGGGTGTAGCCGAGTGGGTTTGGGTCTAGCCGAGTGGGTTTGGGTCTAGCCGAGTGGGTTTGGGTCTAGCCGAGTGTGTTTGGGTCTAGCCGAGTGGGTTTGGGTCTAGCCGAGTGGGTTTGGGTCTAGCCGGGTGGGTTTGGGTCTAGCCGAGTGGGTTTGGGTCTAGCCGAGTGGGTTTGGGTCTAGCCGAGTGGGTTTGGGTCTAGCCGAGTTGGTTTGGGTCTAGCCGAGTGGGTTCGGGTCCAGCCAAGTGGGTTTGGGTCTAGCCGAGTGGGTTTGGGTCTAGCCGAGTGGGTTTGGGTCTAGCCGAGTTAGTTTGGGTGTAGCCGAGTGGGTTTGGGTCTAGCCGAGTGGGTTTGGGTCTGGCCGAGTTAGTTTGGGTGTTGCCAAGTGGGTTTGGGTCTAGCCGAGCAGGTTTGGGTCTAGCCGAGTGGGTTTGGGTCTTGCCGAGTTGGTTTGGGTCTAGCCGAGTGGGTTTGGGTCTAGCCGAGTGGGTTTGGGTCAAGCCGAGTGGGTTTGGGTCTAGCCGAGTGGGTTTGGGTCTAGCCGAGTGGGTTTGGGCCTAGCCGAGTGGGTTTGGGTCTAGCGGAGTGGGTTAGGGTCTAGTGGAGTGGGTTTGGGTCCAGCAGAGTGGGTTTGGGTCTAGCCGAATGGGTTTGGGTCTACCCGAGTGCGTTTGGGTCAAGCCGAGTGGGTTTGGGTCTAGCCGAATGGGTTTGGTTCTAGCCGAGTGGGTTTGGGTGTAGCCGAGTGGGTTTGGGTCTAGCGGGGTGGGTTTGGGTGTAGCCGAGTGGGTTTGGGTCTAGCCGAGTGGGTTTGGGTCTAGCCGAGTGGGTTTGGGTCTAGCCCAGTGGGTTTGGGTCTAGCCGAGTGGGTTTGGGTCAAGCCGAGTGGGTTTGGGTCTAGCCGAGTGGGTTTGGGTCTAGCCGACTGGGTTTGGGCCTAGCCGCGTGGGTTTGGGTCTTGCGGAGTGGGTTTGGGTCTGGCGGAGTGGGTTTGGGTGTAGCCGACTGGGTTTGGGTCTAGCCGAGTGCGTTTGGGTCTAGCCGACTGGGTTTGGGATTAGCCGAGTGGGTTTGGGTCTAGCCGAGTGGGTTTGGGTCTAGCCGAGTGGGTTTACGTCTAGCCGCGTGGGTTTGTGTCTAGCGGAGTGGGTATCGGTGTAGCCGAGTGGGTTTGGGTCTAGCCCAGTGGGTTTGGGTCTGGCCGAGTGTGTTTGGGTCTAGCCTAGTGGGTTTGGGTCTAGCCAAGTGGGTTTGGGTCTAGCGGAGTGGGTTTGTGTCTAGCGGAGTGGGTTTGGGTCTAGCGGAGTGGGTTTGGGTCTAGCCGAGTGGGTTTGGTTCTAACCGAGTGGGTTTGTGTCTAGCGGAGTGGGTTTGGGTCTAGCGGAGTGGGACTGGGTCTAGCCGAATGGGTTTGGGTCTACCCGAGTGCGTTTGGGTCTAGCCGAGTGGGTTTGGGTCTAGCCGAATGGGTTTGGGTCTAGCCGAGTGGGTTTGGGTGTAGCCGAGTGGGTTTGGGTCTAGCGGGGTGGGTTTGGGTGTAGCCGAGTGGGTTTGGGTCTAGCCGAGTGGGTTTGGGTCTAGCCGAGTGGGTTTGGGTCTAGCCGAGTGTGTTTGGGTCTAGCCGAGTGGGTTTGGGTCTAGCCGAGTGGGTTTGGGTCTAGCCGGGTGGGTTTGGGTCTAGCCGAGTGGGTTTGGGTCTAGCCGAGTGGGTTTGGGTCTAGCCGAGTGGGTTTGGGTCTAGCCGAGTTGGTTTGGGTCTAGCCGAGTGGGTTCGGGTCCAGCCAAGTGGGTTTGGGTCTAGCCGAGTGGGTTTGGGTCTAGCCGAGTGGGTTTGGGTCTAGCCGAGTTAGTTTGGGTGTAGCCGAGTGGGTTTGGGTCTAGCCGAGTGGGTTTGGGTCTGGCCGAGTTAGTTTGGGTGTTGCCAAGTGGGTTTGGGTCTAGCCGAGCAGGTTTGGGTCTAGCCGAGTGGGTTTGGGTCTTGCCGAGTTGGTTTGGGTCTAGCCGAGTGGGTTTGGGTCTAGCCGAGTGGGTTTGGGTCAAGCCGAGTGGGTTTGGGTCTAGCCGAGTGGGTTTGGGTCTAGCCGAGTGGGTTTGGGCCTAGCCGAGTGGGTTTGGGTCTAGCGGAGTGGGTTAGGGTCTAGTGGAGTGGGTTTGGGTCCAGCAGAGTGGGTTTGGGTCTAGCCGAATGGGTTTGGGTCTACCCGAGTGCGTTTGGGTCAAGCCGAGTGGGTTTGGGTCTAGCCGAATGGGTTTGGTTCTAGCCGAGTGGGTTTGGGTGTAGCCGAGTGGGTTTGGGTCTAGCGGGGTGGGTTTGGGTGTAGCCGAGTGGGTTTGGGTCTAGCCGAGTGGGTTTGGGTCTAGCCGAGTGGGTTTGGGTCTAGCCCAGTGGGTTTGGGTCTAGCCGAGTGGGTTTGGGTCAAGCCGAGTGGGTTTGGGTCTAGCCGAGTGGGTTTGGGTCTAGCCGACTGGGTTTGGGCCTAGCCGCGTGGGTTTGGGTCTTGCGGAGTGGGTTTGGGTCTGGCGGAGTGGGTTTGGGTGTAGCCGACTGGGTTTGGGTCTAGCCGAGTGCGTTTGGGTCTAGCCGACTGGGTTTGGGATTAGCCGAGTGGGTTTGGGTCTAGCCGAGTGGGTTTGGGTCTAGCCGAGTGGGTTTACGTCTAGCCGCGTGGGTTTGTGTCTAGCGGAGTGGGTATCGGTGTAGCCGAGTGGGTTTGGGTCTAGCCCAGTGGGTTTGGGTCTGGCCGAGTGTGTTTGGGTCTAGCCTAGTGGGTTTGGGTCTAGCCAAGTGGGTTTGGGTCTAGCGGAGTGGGTTTGTGTCTAGCGGAGTGGGTTTGGGTCTAGCGGAGTGGGTTTGGGTCTAGCCGAGTGGGTTTGGTTCTAACCGAGTGGGTTTGTGTCTAGCGGAGTGGGTTTGGGTCTAGCGGAGTGGGACTGGGTCTAGCCGAGTGGGTTTGGGTCTAGCCGAGTGGGTTTGGGACTAGCCGAGTGGGTTTGGGTCTAGCCGAGTGGGTTTGGGTCTAGCTGAATGGGTTTGGGTCTAGCCGAGTGGGTTTGGGTCTAGCCGAGTGGGTTTGGGTCTAGCTGAAAGGGTTTGGGTCTAGCCGAGTGGGTTTGGGTAGAGCCGAGTGGGTTTGGGTCTAGCCGAGTGGGTGTGGGTCTAGCCAAGTGGGTTTGGGTCTAGCCTAGTGGGTTTGGGTCTAGCCGAGTGGGTTTTGGTCTAGCCGAGTGGGTTTGGGTCTAGCCGAGCGGGTTTGGGCCTAGCCGAGTGGGTTTGGGTCTAGCGGAGTGGGTTAGGGTCTAGTGGAGTGGGTTTGGGTCCAGCAGAGTGGGTTTGGGTCTAGCCGAATGGGTTTGGGTCTACCCGAGTGCGTTTGGGTCTAGCCGAGTGGGTTTGGGTCTAGCCGAATGGGTTTGGGTCTAGCCGAGTGGGTTTGGGTGTAGCCGAGTGGGTTTGGGTCTAGCGGGGTGGGTTTGGGTGTAGCCGAGTGGGTTTGGGTCTAGCCGAGTGGGTTTGGGTCTAGCCGAGTGGGTTTGGGTCTAGCCGAGTGTGTTTGGGTCTAGCCGAGTGGGTTTGGGTCTAGCCGAGTGGGTTTGGGTCTAGCCGGGTGGGTTTGGGTCTAGCCGAGTGGGTTTGGGTCTAGCCGAGTGGGTTTGGGTCTAGCCGAGTGGGTTTGGGTCTAGCCGAGTTGGTTTGGGTCTAGCCGAGTGGGTTTGGGTCCAGCCAAGTGGGTTTGGGTCTAGCCGAGTGGGTTTGGGTCTAGCCGAGTGGGTTTGGGTCTAGCCGAGTTAGTTTGGGTGTAGCCGAGTGGGTTTGGGTCTAGCCGAGTGGGTTTGGGTCTGGCCGAGTTAGTTTGGGTGTTGCCAAGTGGGTTTGGGTCTAGCCGAGCAGGTTTGGGTCTAGCCGAGTGGGTTTGGGTCTTGCCGAGTTGGTTTGGGTCTAGCCGAGTGGGTTTGGGTCTAGCCGAGTGGGTTTGGGTCAAGCGGAGTTGGTATGGGTCTAGCGGAGTGGGTTTGGGTCTAGCGGAGTGGGTTTGGGTGTAGCCGAGTGGGTTTGGGTCTAGCCGACTGGGTTTGGGTCTACCCGAGTGGGTTTGCGTCTAGCCGAGTGGGTTTGGGTCTAGCCGAGTGGGTGTGGGTCTAGCCGAGTGGGTTTGGGTCTAGCCAAGTGGGTTTGGGTGTAGCCGAATGGGTTTGGGTCTATACGAGTGGGTTTGGGTCTATACGAGTGGGTTTGCGTCTAGCCGAATGGGTTTGGGTCTAGCCGAGTGGGTTTGGGTCTAGCGGAGTGGGTTTGGGTGTAGCCGAGTGGGTTTGGGTCTAGCCCAGTGGGTTTGGGTCTACCCGAGTGGGTTTGCATCTAGCCGAGTGGGTTTGGGTCTAGCCGAGTGGGTGTGGGTCTAGCCGAGTGGGTTTGGGTCTAGCCAAGTCAGTTTGGGTCTAGCCGAGTGGGTTTGGGTCTATACGAGTGGGCTTGCGTCTAGCTGAGTGGGTTTGGGTCTAGCCGAGTGGGTTTGGGTCTATACGAGTGGGTTTGCGTCTAGCCGAGTGGGTTTGGGTCTAGCCGAGTGGGTTTACGTCTAGCCGCGTGGGTTTGCGTCTAGCGGAGTGGGTATCGGTGTAGCCGAGTGGGTTTGGGTCTAGCCCAGTGGGTTTGGGTCTGGCCGAGTGTGTTTGGGTCTAGCCTAGTGGGTTTGGGTCTAGCCAAGTGGGTTTGGGTCTAGCGGAGTGGGTTTGTGTCTAGCGGAGTGGGTTTGGTTCTAACCGAGTGGGTTTGTGTCTAGCGGAGTGGGTTTGGGTCTAGCGGAGTGGGACTGGGTCTAGCCGAGTGGGTTTGGGTCTAGCCGAGTGGGTTTGGGACTAGCCGAGTGGGTTTGGGTCTAGCCGAGTGGGTTTGGGTCTAGCTGAATGGGTTTGGGTCTAGCCGAGTGGGTTTGGGTCTAGCCGAGTGGGTTTGGGTCTAGCCGAAAGGGTTTGGGTCTAGCCGAGTGGGTTTGGGTAGAGCCGAGTGGGTTTGGGTCTAGCCGAGTGGGTGTGGGTCTAGCCAAGTGGGTTTGGGTCTAGCCGAGTGGGTTTGGGTCTAGCCGAGTGGGTTTTGGTCTAGCCGAGTGGGTTTGGGTCTAGCCGAGTGGGTTTGGGCCTAGCCGAGTGGGTTTGGGTCTAGCGGAGTGGGTTAGGGTCTAGTGGAGTGGGTTTGGGTCCAGCAGAGTGGGTTTGGGTCTAGCCGAATGGGTTTGGGTCTACCCGAGTGCGTTTGGGTCTAGCCGAGTGGGTTTGGGTCTAGCCGAATGGGTTTGGGTCTAGCCGAGTGGGTTTGGGTGTAGCCGAGTGGGTTTGGGTCTAGCGGGGTGCGTTTGGGTGTAGCCGAGTGGGTTTGGGTCTAGCCGAGTGGGTTTGGGTCTAGCCGAGTGGGTTTGGGTCTAGCCGAGTGTGTTTGGGTCTAGCCGAGTGGGTTTGGGTCTAGCCGAGTGGGTTTGGGTCTAGCCGAGTGGGTTTGGGTCTAGCCGAGTGGGTTTGGGTCTAGCCGAGTGGGTTTGGGTCTAGCCGAGTGGGTTTGGGTCTAGCCGAGTTGGTTTGGGTCTAGCCGAGTGGGTTTGGGTCGAGCCGAGTGGGTTTGGGTCTAGCCGAGTGGGTTTGGGTCTAGCCGAGTGGGTTTGGGTCTAGCCGAGTTAGTTTGGGTGTAGCCGAGTGGGTTTGGGTCTAGCCGAGTGGGTTTGGGTCTGGCCGAGTTAGTTTGGGTGTTGCCAAGTGGGTTTGGGTCTAGCCGAGCAGGTTTGGGTCTAGCCGAGTGGGTTTGGGTCTAGCCGAGTGGGTTTGGGTCTAGCGGGGTGGGTTTGGGTGTAGCCGAGTGGGTTTGGGTCTAGCCGAGTGGGTTTGGGTCTAGCCGAGTGGGTTTGGGTCTAGCCGAGTGGGTTTGGGTCTAGCCGAGTGGGTTTGGGTCAAGCCGAGTGGGTTTGGGTCTAGCCGAGTGGGTTTGGGTCTAGCCGACTGGGTTTGGGCCTAGCCGCGTGGGTTTGGGTCTTGCGGAGTGGGTTTGGGTCTGGCGGAGTGGGTTTGGGTGTAGCCGACTGGGTTTGGGTCTAGCCGAGTGCGTTTGGGTCTAGCCGACTGGGTTTGGGATTAGCCGAGTGGGTTTGGGTCTAGCCGAGTGGGTTTGGGTCTAGCCGAGTGGGTTTACGTCTAGCCGCGTGGGTTTGGGTCTAGCGGAGTGGGTATCGGTGTAGCCGAGTGGGTTTGGGTCTAGCCCAGTGGGTTTGGGTCTGGCCGAGTGTGTTTGGGTCTAGCCTAGTGGGTTTGGGTCTAGCCAAGTGGGTTTGGGTCTAGCGGAGTGGGTTTGTGTCTAGCGGAGTGGGTTTGGGTCTAGCGGAGTGGGTTTGGGTCTAGCCGAGTGGGTTTGGTTCTAACCGAGTGGGTTTGTGTCTAGCGGAGTGGGTTTGGGTCTAGCGGAGTGGGACTGGGTCTAGCCGAGTGGGTTTGGGTCTAGCCGAGTGGGTTTGGGACTAGCCGAGTGGGTTTGGGTCTAGCCGAGTGGGTTTGGGTCTAGCTGAATGGGTTTGGGTCTAGCCGAGTGGGTTTGGGTCTAGCCGAGTGGGTTTGGGTCTAGCCGAAAGGGTTTGGGTCTAGCCGAGTGGGTTTGGGTAGAGCCGAGTGGGTTTGGGTCTAGCCGAGTGGGTGTGGGTCTAGCCAAGTGGGTTTGGGTCTAGCCGAGTGGGTTTGGGTCTAGCCGAGTGGGTTTTGGTCTAGCCGAGTGGGTTTGGGTCTAGCCGAGTGGGTTTGGGCCTAGCCGAGTGGGTTTGGGTCTAGCGGAGTGGGTTAGGGTCTAGTGGAGTGGGTTTGGGTCCAGCAGAGTGGGTTTGGGTCTAGCCGAATGGGTTTGGGTCTACCCGAGTGCGTTTGGGTCTAGCCGAGTGGGTTTGGATCTAGCCGAATGGGTTTGGGTCTAGCCGAGTGGGTTTGGGTGTAGCCGAGTGGGTTTGGGTCTAGCGGGGTGGGTTTGGGTGTAGCCGAGTGGGTTTGGGTCTAGCCGAGTGGGTTTGGGTCTAGCCGAGTGGGTTTGGGTCTAGCCGAGTGTGTTTGGGTCTAGCCGAGTGGGTTTGGGTCTAGCCGAGTGGGTTTGGGTCTAGCCGAGTGGGTTTGGGTCTAGCCGAGTGGGTTTGGGTCTAGCCGAGTGGGTTTGGGTGTAGCCGAGTTGGTTTGGGTCTAGCCGAGTGGGTTTGGGTCTAGCCGAGTGGGTTTGGGTCTAGCCGAGTGGGTTTGGGTTTAGCCGAGTGGGTTTGGGCCTAGCCGAGTGGGTTTGGGTCTAGCGGAGTGGGTTAGGGTCTAGTGGAGTGGGTTTGGGTCCAGCAGAGTGGGTTTGGGTCTAGCCGAATGGGTTTGGGTCTACCCGAGTGCGTTTGGGTCAAGCCGAGTGGGTTTGGGTCTAGCCGAATGGGTTTGGGTCTAGCCGAGTGGGTTTGGGTGTAGCCGAGTGGGTTTGGGTCTAGCGGGGTGGGTTTGGGTGTAGCCGAGTGGGTTTGGGTCTAGCCGAGTGGGTTTTGGTCTAGCCGAGTGGGTTTGGGTCTAGCCGAGTGGGTTTGGGTCTAGCCGAGTGGGTTTGGATCAAGCCGAGTGGGTTTGGGTCTAGCCGAGTGGGTTTGGGTCTAGCCGACTGGGTTTGGGCCTAGCCGCGTGGGTTTGGGTCTTGCGGAGTGGGTTTGGGTCTGGCGGAGTGGGTTTGGGTGTAGCCGACTGGGTTTGGGTCTAGCCGAGTGCGTTTGGGTCTAGCCGACTGGGTTTGGGATTAGCCGAGTGGGTTTGGGTCTAGCCGAGTGGGTTTGGGTCTAGCCGAGTGGGTTTACGTCTAGCCGCGTGGGTTTGGGTCTAGCGGAGTGGGTATCGGTGTAGCCGAGTGGGTTTGGGTCTAGCCCAGTGGGTTTGGGTCTGGCCGAGTGTGTTTGGGTCTAGCCTAGTGGGTTTGGGTCTAGCCAAGTGGGTTTGGGTCTAGCGGAGTGGGTTTGTGTCTAGCGGAGTGGGTTTGGGTCTAGCGGAGTGGGTTTGGGTCTAGCCGAGTGGGTTTGGTTCTAACCGAGTGGGTTTGTGTCTAGCGGAGTGGGTTTGGTCTAGCGGAGTGGGACTGGGTCTAGCCGAGTGGGTTTGGGTCTAGCCGAGTGGGTTTGGGACTAGCCGAGTGGGTTTGGGTCTAGCCGAGTGGGTTTGGGTCTAGCTGAATGGGTTTGGGTCTAGCCGAGTGGGTTTGGGTCTAGCCGAGTGGGTTTGGGTCTAGCCGAAAGGGTTTGGGTCTAGCCGAGTGGGTTTGGGTAGAGCCGAGTGGGTTTGGGTCTAGCCGAGTGGGTGTGGGTCTAGCCAAGTGGGTTTGGGTCTAGCCGAGTGGGTTTGGGTCTAGCCGAGTGGGTTTTGGTCTAGCCGAGTGGGTTTGGGTCTAGCCGAGTGGGTTTGGGCCTAGCCGAGTGGGTTTGGGTCTAGCAGAGTGGGTTAGGGTCTAGTGGAGTGGGTTTGGGTCCAGCAGAGTGGGTTTGGGTCTAGCCGAATGGGTTTGGGTCTACCCGAGTGCGTTTGGGTCTAGCCGAGTGGGTTTGGGTCTAGCCGAATGGGTTTGGGTCTAGCCGAGTGGGTTTGGGTGTAGCCGAGTGGGTTTGGGTCTAGCGGGGTGGGTTTGGGTGTAGCCGAGTGGGTTTGGGTCTAGCCGAGTGGGTTTGGGTCTAGCCGAGTGGGTTTGGGTCTAGCCGAGTGTGTTTGGGTCTAGCCGAGTGGGTTTGGGTCTAGCCGAGTGGGTTTGGGTCTAGCCGAGTGGGTTTGGGTCTAGCCGAGTGGGTTTGGGTCTAGCCGAGTGGGTTTGGGTCTAGCCGAGTTGGTTTGGGTCTAGCCGAGTGGGTTTGGGTCTAGCCAAGTGGGTTTGGGTCTAGCCGAGTGGGTTTGTGTCTAGCCGAGTGGGTTTGGGTCTAGCCGAGTTAGTTTGGGTGTAGCCGAGTGGGTTTGGGTCTAGCCGAGTGGGTTTGGGTCTGGCCGAGTTAGTTTGGGTGTTGCCAAGTGGGTTTGGGTCTAGCCGAGCAGGTTTGGGTCTAGCCGAGTGGGTTTGGGTCTTGCCGAGTTGGTTTGGGTCTAGCCGAGTGGGTTTGGGTCTAGCCGAGTGGGTTTGGGTCAAGCGGAGTTGGTATGGGTCTAGCGGAGTGGGTTTGGGTCTAGCGGAGTGGGTTTGGGTGTAGCCGAGTGGGTTTGGGTCTAGCCGACTGGGTTTGGGTCTACCCGAGTGGGTTTGCGTCTAGCCGAGTGGGTTTGGGTCTAGCCGAGTGGGTGTGGGTCTCGCCGAGTGGGTTTGGGTCTAGCCAAGTGGGTTTGGGTGTAGCCGAATGGGTTTGGGTCTATACGAGTGGGTTTGGGTCTATACGAGTGGGTTTGCGTCTAGCCGAGTGGGTTTGGGTCTAGCCGAGTGGGTTTGGGTCTAGCGGAGTGGGTTTGGGTGTAGCCGAGTGGGTTTGGGTCTAGCCCAGTGGGTTTGGGTCTACCCGAGTGGGTTTGCATCTAGCCGAGTGGGTTTGGGTCTAGCCGAGTGGGTGTGGGTCTAGCCGAGTGGGTTTGGGTCTAGCCAAGTCAGTTTGGGTCTAGCCGAGTGGGTTTGGGTCTATACGAGTGGGTTTGCGTCTAGCTGAGTGGGTTTGGGTCTAGCCGAGTGGGTTTGGGTCTAGCCGAGTGGGTTTGGGTCTAGCCGAAAGGGTTTGGGTCTAGCCGAGTGGGTTTGGGTAGAGCCGAGTGGGTTTGGGTCTAGCCGAGTGGGTGTGGGTCTAGCCAAGTGGGTTTGGGTCTAGCCGAGTGGGTTTGGGTCTAGCCGAGTGGGTTTTGGTCTAGCCGAGTGGGTTTGGGTCTAGCCGAGTGGGTTTGGGCCTAGCCGAGTGGGTTTGGGTCTAGCAGAGTGGGTTAGGGTCTAGTGGAGTGGGTTTGGGTCCAGCAGAGTGGGTTTGGGTCTAGCCGAATGGGTTTGGGTCTACCCGAGTGCGTTTGGGTCTAGCCGAGTGGGTTTGGGTCTAGCCGAATGGGTTTGGGTCTAGCCGAGTGGGTTTGGGTGTAGCCGAGTGGGTTTGGGTCTAGCGGGGTGGGTTTGGGTGTAGCCGAGTGGGTTTGGGTCTAGCCGAGTGGGTTTGGGTCTAGCCGAGTGGGTTTGGGTCTAGCCGAGTGTGTTTGGGTCTAGCCGAGTGGGTTTGGGTCTAGCCGAGTGGGTTTGGGTCTAGCCGAGTGGGTTTGGGTCTAGCCGAGTGGGTTTGGGTCTAGCCGAGTGGGTTTGGGTCTAGCCGAGTGGGTTTGGGTCTAGCCGAGTTGGTTTGGGTCTAGCCGAGTGGGTTTGGGTCTAGCCCAGTGGGTTTGGGTCTAGCCGAGTGGGTTTGGGTCTAGCCGAGTGGGTTTGGGTCTAGCCGAGTTAGTTTGGGTGTAGCCGAGTGGGTTTGGGTCTAGCCGAGTGGGTTTGGGTCTGGCCGAGTTAGTTTGGGTGTTGCCAAGTGGGTTTGGGTCTAGCCGAGCAGGTTTGGGTCTAGCCGAGTGGGTTTGGGTCTTGCCGAGTTGGTTTGGGTCTAGCCGAGTGGGTTTGGGTCTAGCCGAGTGGGTTTGGGTCAAGCGGAGTTGGTATGGGTCTAGCGGAGTGGGTTTGGGTCTAGCGGAGTGGGTTTGGGTGTAGCCGAGTGGGTTTGGGTCTAGCCGACTGGGTTTGGGTCTACCCGAGTGGGTTTGCGTCTAGCCGAGTGGGTTTGGGTCTAGCCGAGTGGGTGTGGGTCTCGCCGAGTGGGTTTGGGTCTAGCCAAGTGGGTTTGGGTGTAGCCGAATGGGTTTGGGTCTATACGAGTGGGTTTGGGTCTATACGAGTGGGTTTGCGTCTAGCCGAGTGGGTTTGGGTCTAGCCGAGTGGGTTTGGGTCTAGCGGAGTGGGTTTGGGTGTAGCCGAGTGGGTTTGGGTCTAGCCCAGTGGGTTTGGGTCTACCCGAGTGGGTTTGCATCTAGCCGAGTGGGTTTGGGTCTAGCCGAGTGGGTGTGGGTCTAGCCGAGTGGGTTTGGGTCTAGCCAAGTCAGTTTGGGTCTAGCCGAGTGGGTTTGGGTCTATACGAGTGGGTTTGCGTCTAGCTGAGTGGGTTTGGGTCTAGCCGAGTGGGTTTGGGTCTATACGAGTGGGTTTGCGTCTAGCCGAGTGGGTTTGGGTCTAGCCGAGTGGGTTTACGTCTAGCCGCGTGGGTTTGGGTCTAGCGGAGTGGGTATCGGTGTAGCCGAGTGGGTTTGGGTCTAGCCCAGTGGGTTTGGGTCTGGCCGAGTGTGTTTGGGTCTAGCCTAGTGGGTTTGGGTCTAGCCAAGTGGGTTTGGGTCTAGCGGAGTGGGTTTGTGTCTAGCGGAGTGGGTTTGGTTCTAACCGAGTTGGTTTGTGTCTAGCGGAGTGGGTTTGGGTCTAGCGGAGTGGGACTGGGTCTAGCCGAGTGGGTTTGGGTCTAGCCGAGTGGGTTTGGGACTAGCCGAGTGGGTTTGGGTCTAGCCGAGTGGGTTTGGGTCTAGCTGAATGGGTTTGGGTCTAGCCGAGTGGGTTTGGGTCTAGCCGAGTGGGTTTGGGTCTAGCCGAAAGGGTTTGGGTCTAGCCGAGTGGGTTTGGGTAGAGCCGAGTGGGTTTGGGTCTAGCCGAGTGGGTGTGGGTCTAGCCAAGTGGGTTTGGGTCTAGCCGAGTGGGTTTGGGTCTAGCCGAGTGGGTTTTGGTCTAGCCGAGTGGGTTTGGGTCTAGCCGAGTGGGTTTGGGCCTAGCCGAGTGGGTTTGGGTCTAGCGGAGTGGGTTAGGGTCTAGTGGAGTGGGTTTGGGTCCAGCAGAGTGGGTTTGGGTCTAGCCGAATGGGTTTGGGTTTACCCGAGTGCGTTTGGGTCTAGCCGAGTGGGTTTGGGTCTAGCCGAATGGGTTTGGGTCTAGCCGAGTGGGTTTGGGTGTAGCCGAGTGGGTTTGGGTCTAGCGGGGTGGGTTTGGGTGTAGCCGAGTGGGTTTGGGTCTAGCCGAGTGGGTTTGGGTCTAGCCGAGTGGGTTTGGGTCTAGCCGAGTGTGTTTGGGTCTAGCCGAGTGGGTTTGGGTCTAGCCGAGTGGGTTTGGGTCTAGCCGAGTGGGTTTGGGTCAAGCCGAGTGGGTTTGCGTCTAGCCGAGTGGGTTTGGGTCTAGCCGAGTGGGTTTGGGTCTAGCCGAGTTGGTTTGGGTCTAGCCGAGTGGGTTTGGGTCTAGCCGAGTGGGTTTGGGTCTAGCCGAGTGGGTTTGGGTCTAGCCGAGTGGGTTTGGGTCTAGCCGAGTTAGTTTGGGTGTAGCCGAGTGGGTTTGGGTCTAGCCGAGTGGGTTTGGGTCTGGCCGAGTTAGTTTGGGTGTTGCCAAGTGGGTTTGGGTCTAGCCGAGCAGGTTTGGGTCTAGCCGAGTGGGTTTGGGTCTTGCCGAGTTGGTTTGGGTCTAGCCGAGTGGGTTTGGGTCTAGCCGAGTGGGTTTGGGTCAAGCGGAGTTGGTATGGGTCTAGCGGAGTGGGTTTGGGTCTAGCGGAGTGGGTTTGGGTGTAGCCGAGTGGGTTTGGGTCTAGCCGACTGGGTTTGGGTCTACCCGAGTGGGTTTGCGTCTAGCCGAGTGGGTTTGGGTTTAGCCGAGTGGGTGTGGGTCTAGCCGAGTGGGTTTGGGTCTAGCCAAGTGGGTTTGGGTGTAGCCGAATGGGTTTGGGTCTATACGAGTGGGTTTGCGTCTAGCCGAGTGGGTTTGGGTCTAGCCGAGTGGGTTTGGGTCTAGCGGAGTGGGTTTGGGTGTAGCCGAGTGGGTTTGGGTCTAGCCCAGTGGGTTTGGGTCTACCCGAGTGGGTTTGCATCTAGCCGAGTGGGTTTGGGTCTAGCCGAGTGGGTGTGGGTCTAGCCGAGTGGGTTTGGGTCTAGCCAAGTCAGTTTGGGTCTAGCCGAGTGGGTTTGGGTCTATACGAGTGGGTTTGCGTCTAGCTGAGTGGGTTTGGGTCTAGCCGAGTGGGTTTGGGTCTATACGAGTGGGTTTGCGTCTAGCCGAGTGGGTTTGGGTCTAGCCGAGTGGGTTTACGTCTAGCCGCGTGGGTTTGGGTCTAGCGGAGTGGGTATCGGTGTAGCCGAGTGGGTTTGGGTCTAGCCCAGTGGGTTTGGGTCTGGCCGAGTGTGTTTGGGTCTAGCCTAGTGGGTTTGGGTCTAGCCAAGTGGGTTTGGGTCTAGCGGAGTGGGTTTGTGTCTAGCGGAGTGGGTTTGGTTCTAACCGAGTGGGTTTGTGTCTAGCGGAGTGGGTTTGGGTCTAGCGGAGTGGGACTGGGTCTAGCCGAGTGGGTTTGGGTCTAGCCGAGTGGGTTTGGGACTAGCCGAGTGGGTTTGGGTCTAGCCGAGTGGGTTTGGGTCTAGCTGAATGGGTTTGGGTCTAGCCGAGTGGGTTTGGGTCTAGCCGAGTGGGTTTGGGTCTAGCCGAAAGGGTTTGGGTCTAGCCGAGTGGGTTTGGGTAGAGCCGAGTGGGTTTGGGTCTAGCCGAGTGGGTGTGGGTCGAGCCAAGTGGGTTTGGGTCTAGCCGAGTGGGTTTGGGTCTAGCCGAGTGGGTTTTGGTCTAGCCGAGTGGGTTTGGGTCTAGCCGAGTGGGTTTGGGTCTATACGAGTGGGTTTGCGTCTAGCCGAGTGGGTTTGGGTCTAGCCGAGTGGGTTTACGTCTAGCCGCGTGGGTTTGGGTCTAGCGGAGTGGGTATCGGTGTAGCCGAGTGGGTTTGGGTCTAGCCCAGTGGGTTTGGGTCTGGCCGAGTGTGTTTGGGTCTAGCCTAGTGGGTTTGGGTCTAGCCAAGTGGGTTTGGGTCTAGCGGAGTGGGATTGTGTCTAGCGGAGTGGGTTTGGTTCTAACCGAGTGGGTTTGTGTCTAGCGGAGTGGGTTTGGGTCTAGCGGAGTGGGACTGGGTCTAGCCGAGTGGGTTTGGGTCTAGCCGAGTGGGTTTGGGACTAGCCGAGTGGGTTTGGGTCTAGCCGAGTGGGTTTGGGTCTAGCTGAATGGGTTTGGGTCTAGCCGAGTGGGTTTGGGTCTAGCCGAGTGGGTTTGGGTCTAGCCGAAAGGGTTTGGGTCTAGCCGAGTGGGTTTGGGTAGAGCCGAGTGGGTTTGGGTCTAGCCGAGTGGGTGTGGGTCGAGCCAAGTGGGTTTGGGTCTAGCCGAGTGGGTTTGGGTCTAGCCGAGTGGGTTTTGGTCTAGCCGAGTGGGTTTGGGTCTAGCCGAGTGGGTTTGGGCCTAGCCGAGTGGGTTTGGGTCTAGCGGAGTGGGTTAGGGTCTAGTGGAGTGGGTTTGGGTCCAGCAGAGTGGGTTTGGGTCTAGCCGAATGGGTTTGGGTCTACCCGAGTGCGTTTGGGTGTAGCCGAGTGGGTTTGGGTCTAGCCGAATGGGTTTGGGTCTAGCCGAGTGGGTTTGGGTGTAGCCGAGTGGGTTTGGGTCTAGCGGGGTGGGTTTGGGTGTAGCCGAGTGGGTTTGGGTCTAGCCGAGTGGGTTTGGGTCTAGCCGAGTGGGTTTGGGTCTAGCCGAGTGTGTTTGGGTCTAGCCGAGTGGGTTTGGGTCTAGCCGAGTGTGTTTGGGTCTAGCCGAGTGGGTTTGGGTCTAGCCGAGTGGGTTTGGGTCTAGCCGAGTGGGTTTGGGTCTAGCCGAGTGGGTTTGGGTCTAGCCGAGTGGGTTTGGGTCTAGCCGAGTGGGTTTGGGTCTAGCCGAGTTGGTTTGGGTCTAGCCGAGTGGGTTTGGGTCTAGCCGAGTGGGTTTGGGTCTAGCCGAGTGGGTTTGGGTCTAGCCGAGTGGGTTTGGGTCTAGCCGAGTTAGTTTGGGTGTAGCCGAGTGGGTTTGGGTCTAGCCGAGTGGGTTTGGGTCTGGCCGAGTTAGTTTGGGTGTTGCCAAGTGGGTTTGGGTCTAGCCGAGCAGGTTTGGGTCTAGCCGAGTGGGTTTGGGTCTTGCCGAGTTGGTTTGGGTCTAGCCGAGTGGGTTTGGGTCTAGCCGAGTGGGTTTGGGTCAAGCGGAGTTGGTATGGGTCTAGCGGAGTGGGTTTGGGTCTAGCGGAGTGGGTTTGGGTGTAGCCGAGTGTGTTTGGGTCTAGCCGACTGGGTTTGGGTCTACCCGAGTGGGTTTGCGTCTAGCCGAGTGGGTTTGGGTCTAGCCGAGTGGGTGTGGGTCTAGCCGAGTGGGTTTGGGTCTAGCCAAGTGGGTTTGGGTGTAGCCGAATGGGTTTGGGTCTATACGAGTGGGTTTGCGTCTAGCCGAGTGGGTTTGGGTCTAGCCAAGTGGGTTTGGGTCTAGCGGAGTGGGTTTGGGTGTAGCCGAGTGGGTTTGGGTCTAGCCCAGTGGGTTTGGGTCTACCCGAGTGGGTTTGCATCTAGCCGAGTGGGTTTGGGTCTAGCCGAGTGGGTGTGGGTCTAGCCGAGTGGGTTTGGGTCTAGCCAAGTCAGTTTGGGTCTAGCCGAGTGGGTTTGGGTCTATACGAGTGGGTTTGCGTCTAGCCGAGTGGGTTTGGGTCTAGCCGAGTGGGTTTGGGTCTAGCCGAGTGGGTTTGGGTCTAGCCGATTGGGTTTGGGTCTATCCATGTGGGTTTGGGTCTAGCCGAGTGGGTTAGGGTCTAGCGGAGTGGGTTTGGGTGTAGCCGCGTGGGTTTGGGTGTAGCCGAGTGGGTTTGGGTCTAGCCGAGTGGGTTTGGGTCTAGCCGAGTGGGTTTGGGTCTAGCCGAGTGGGTTTGGTCTAGCGGAGTGGGTTTGGGTGTAGCCGAGTGGGTTTGGGTCTAGCCGAGTGGGTTTGGGTCTAGCCGACTGGGCTTGGGTCTAGCCGAGTGGGTTTGGGTCTAGCCGAGTGGGTTTGGGTCTTGCCGAGTGGGTTTGGGTCTAGCGGAGTGGGTTTGGCTCTAGCCGAGTGGGTTTGGGTCTAGCCGAGTGGGTTTGGGTCTAGCCGAGTGGGTTTACGTCTAGCCGAGTGGGTTTGGGTCTAGCGGAGTGGGTTTGGGTGTAGCCGAGTGGGTTTGGGTCTAGCCGAGTGGGTTTGGGTCTAGCCGAGTGGGTGTGGGTCAAGCCGAGTGGGTTTGGGACTAGCCGAGTGGGTTTGGGTCTAGCCGAGTGGGTTTGGGTCTAGCCGAGTGGGTTTGGGTCTAGCCGAGTGGGTTTGGGCCTAGCCGAGTGGGTTTGGGTCTACCGGAGTGGGTTTGGGTGTAGCGGAGTGGGTTTGGGTGTACCTGAGTGGGTTTGGGACCAGCCGAGTGGGTTTGGGTCTAGCCGAGTGGGTTTGGGTCTAGCCGAATGGGTTTGGGTCTACCCGAGTGGGTTTGGGTCTAGCCGAGTGGGTTTGCTTCTAGCCGAATGGGTTTGGGTCTAGCCGAGTGGGTTTGGGTGCAGACGAGTGGGTTTGGGTCCAGCCGAGTGGGTTTGGGTCTAGCCGAGTGGGTTTGGTTCTAGCCGAGTTGGTTTGGGTCTAGCCGAGTGGGTTTGCGTCTAGCCGAGTGGGTTTGTGTCTAGCGGAGTGGGTTTGGGTCTAGCGGAGTGGGATTGGGTCTAGCCGAGTGGGTTTGGATCTAGCCGAGTGGGTTTGGGACTAGCCGAGTGGGTTTGGGTCTAGCCGAGTGGGTTTGGGTCTAGCTGAATGGGTTTGGGTCTAGCCGAGTGGGTTTGGGTCTAGCCGAGTGTGTTTGGGTCCAGCCGAAAGGGTTTGGGTCTAGCCGAGGGGGTTTGGGTCTAGCCGAGTGGGTTTGGTCTAGCCGAGTGGGTGTGGGTCTAGCCGAGTGGGTTTGGGTCTAGCCGAGTGGGTTTGGGTCTAGCCGAGTGGGTTTGGGTCCAGCCGAGTGGGTTTGGGCCTAGCCGAGTGGGTTTGGGTCTAGCGGAGTGGGTTAGGGTCTAGTGGAGTGGGTTTGGGTCTAGCCGAGTGGGTTTGGGTCTAGCCGAATGGGTTTGGGTCTACCCGAGTGCGTTTGGGTCTCGCCGAGTGGGTTTGGATCTGGCCGAGTGGGTTTGGGTCTAGCGGAGTGGGTTTGGGTGTAGCGGAGTGGGTTTGGGTGTAGCCGAGTGGGTTTGGGTCTAGCCGAGTGGGTTTGGGTCTAGCCGAGTGGGTTTGGGTCAAGCGGATTTGGTATGGGTCTAGCGGAGTGGGTTTGGGTCTAGCGGAGTGGGTTTGGGTGTAGCCGAGTGGGTTTGGGTCTAGCCGACTGGGTTTGGGTCTACCCGAGTGGGTTTGCGTCTAGCCGAGTGGGTTTGGGTCTAGCCGAGTGGGTTTGGTTCCAGCCGAGTTGGTTTGGGTCTAGCCAAGTGGGTTTGGGTGTAGCCGAATGGGTTTGGGTCTATACGAGTGGGTTTGCGTCTAGCCGAGTGGGTTTGGGTCTAGCCGAGTGGGTTTGGGTCTAGCCGAGTGGGTTTGGTTTTAGCCGAGTTGGTTTGGGTCTAGCCGAGTGGGTTTGCGTCTAGCCGAGTGGGTTTGTGTCTAGCGGAGTGGGTTTGGGTCTAGCGGAGTGGGATTGGGTCTAGCCGAGTGGGTTTGGGTCTAGCCGAGTGGGTTTGGGACTAGCCGAGTGGGTTTGGGTCTAGCCGAGTGGGTTTGGGTCTAGCCGAGTGGGTTTGGGTCTCGCCGAGTGGGTTTGGGTCTAGCCGAGTGGGTTTGGGTCTAGCCGAGTTGGTTTGGGTCTAGCCGAGTGGGTTTGGGTCTAGCCGAGTGGGTTTGGGTCTAGCCGAGTGGGTTTGGGTCTAGCCGAGTGGGTTTGGGTCTAGCCGAGTTAGTTTGGGTGTAGCCGAGTGGGTTTGGGTCTAGCCGAGTGGGTTGGGGTCTGGCCGAGTTAGTTTGGGTGTTGCCAAGTGGGTTTGGGTCTAGCCGAGCAGGTTTGGGTCTAGCCGAGTGGGTTTGGGTCTTGCCGAGTTGGTTTGGGTCTAGCCGAGTGGGTTTGGGTCTAGCCGAGTGGGTTTGGGTCAAGCGGAGTTGGTATGGGTCTAGCGGAGTGGGTTTGGGTCTAGCGGAGTGGGTTTGGGTGTAGCCGAGTGGGTTTGGGTGTAGCCGAGTGGGTTTGGGTCTAGCGGGGTGGGTTTGGGTGTAGCCGAGTGGGTTTGGGTCTAGCCGAGTGGGTTTGGGTCTAGCCGAGTGGGTTTGGGTCTAGCCGAGTGTGTTTGGGTCTAGCCGAGTGGGTTTGGGTCTAGCCGAGTGTGTTTGGGTCTAGCCGAGTGGGTTTGGGTCTAGCCGAGTGGGTTTGGGTCTAGCCGAGTGGGTTTGGGTCTAGCCGAGTGGGTTTGGGTCTAGCCGAGTGGGTTTGGGTCTAGCCGAGTGGGTTTGGGTCTAGCCGAGTTGGTTTGGGTCTAGCCGAGTGGGTTTGGGTCTAGCCGAGTGGGTTTGGGTCTAGCCGAGTGGGTTTGGGTCTAGCCGAGTGGGTTTGGGTCTAGCCGAGTTAGTTTGGGTGTAGCCGAGTGGGTTTGGGTCTAGCCGAGTGGGTTTGGGTCTGGCCGAGTTAGTTTGGGTGTTGCCAAGTGGGTTTGGGTCTAGCCGAGCAGGTTTGGGTCTAGCCGAGTGGGTTTGGGTCTTGCCGAGTTGGTTTGGGTCTAGCCGAGTGGGTTTGGGTCTAGCCGAGTGGGTTTGGGTCAAGCGGAGTTGGTATGGGTCTAGCGGAGTGGGTTTGGGTCTAGCGGAGTGGGTTTGGGTGTAGCCGAGTGTGTTTGGGTCTAGCCGACTGGGTTTGGGTCTACCCGAGTGGGTTTGCGTCTAGCCGAGTGGGTTTGGGTCTAGCCGAGTGGGTGTGGGTCTAGCCGAGTGGGTTTGGGTCTAGCCAAGTGGGTTTGGGTGTAGCCGAATGGGTTTGGGTCTATACGAGTGGGTTTGCGTCTAGCCGAGTGGGTTTGGGTCTAGCCAAGTGGGTTTGGGTCTAGCGGAGTGGGTTTGGGTGTAGCCGAGTGGGTTTGGGTCTAGCCCAGTGGGTTTGGGTCTACCCGAGTGGGTTTGCATCTAGCCGAGTGGGTTTGGGTCTAGCCGAGTGGGTGTGGGTCTAGCCGAGTGGGTTTGGGTCTAGCCAAGTCAGTTTGGGTCTAGCCGAGTGGGTTTGGGTCTATACGAGTGGGTTTGCGTCTAGCCGAGTGGGTTTGGGTCTAGCCGAGTGGGTTTGGGTCTAGCCGAGTGGGTTTGGGTCTAGCCGATTGGGTTTGGGTCTATCCATGTGGGTTTGGGTCTAGCCGAGTGGGTTAGGGTCTAGCGGAGTGGGTTTGGGTGTAGCCGCGTGGGTTTGGGTGTAGCCGAGTGGGTTTGGGTCTAGCCGAGTGGGTTTGGGTCTAGCCGAGTGGGTTTGGGTCTAGCCGAGTGGGTTTGGTCTAGCGGAGTGGGTTTGGGTGTAGCCGAGTGGGTTTGGGTCTAGCCGAGTGGGTTTGGGTCTAGCCGACTGGGCTTGGGTCTAGCCGAGTGGGTTTGGGTCTAGCCGAGTGGGTTTGGGTCTTGCCGAGTGGGTTTGGGTCTAGCGGAGTGGGTTTGGCTCTAGCCGAGTGGGTTTGGGTCTAGCCGAGTGGGTTTGGGTCTAGCCGAGTGGGTTTACGTCTAGCCGAGTGGGTTTGGGTCTAGCGGAGTGGGTTTGGGTGTAGCCGAGTGGGTTTGGGTCTAGCCGAGTGGGTTTGGGTCTAGCCGAGTGGGTGTGGGTCAAGCCGAGTGGGTTTGGGACTAGCCGAGTGGGTTTGGGTCTAGCCGAGTGGGTTTGGGTCTAGCCGAGTGGGTTTGGGTCTAGCCGAGTGGGTTTGGGCCTAGCCGAGTGGGTTTGGGTCTACCGGAGTGGGTTTGGGTGTAGCGGAGTGGGTTTGGGTGTACCTGAGTGGGTTTGGGACCAGCCGAGTGGGTTTGGGTCTAGCCGAGTGGGTTTGGGTCTAGCCGAATGGGTTTGGGTCTACCCGAGTGGGTTTGGGTCTAGCCGAGTGGGTTTGCTTCTAGCCGAATGGGTTTGGGTCTAGCCGAGTGGGTTTGGGTGCAGACGAGTGGGTTTGGGTCCAGCCGAGTGGGTTTGGGTCTAGCCGAGTGGGTTTGGTTCTAGCCGAGTTGGTTTGGGTCTAGCCGAGTGGGTTTGCGTCTAGCCGAGTGGGTTTGTGTCTAGCGGAGTGGGTTTGGGTCTAGCGGAGTGGGATTGGGTCTAGCCGAGTGGGTTTGGATCTAGCCGAGTGGGTTTGGGACTAGCCGAGTGGGTTTGGGTCTAGCCGAGTGGGTTTGGGTCTAGCTGAATGGGTTTGGGTCTAGCCGAGTGGGTTTGGGTCTAGCCGAGTGTGTTTGGGTCCAGCCGAAAGGGTTTGGGTCTAGCCGAGGGGGTTTGGGTCTAGCCGAGTGGGTTTGGTCTAGCCGAGTGGGTGTGGGTCTAGCCGAGTGGGTTTGGGTCTAGCCGAGTGGGTTTGGGTCTAGCCGAGTGGGTTTGGGTCCAGCCGAGTGGGTTTGGGCCTAGCCGAGTGGGTTTGGGTCTAGCGGAGTGGGTTAGGGTCTAGTGGAGTGGGTTTGGGTCTAGCCGAGTGGGTTTGGGTCTAGCCGAATGGGTTTGGGTCTACCCGAGTGCGTTTGGGTCTCGCCGAGTGGGTTTGGATCTGGCCGAGTGGGTTTGGGTCTAGCGGAGTGGGTTTGGGTGTAGCGGAGTGGGTTTGGGTGTAGCCGAGTGGGTTTGGGTCTAGCCGAGTGGGTTTGGGTCTAGCCGAGTGGGTTTGGGTCAAGCGGATTTGGTATGGGTCTAGCGGAGTGGGTTTGGGTCTAGCGGAGTGGGTTTGGGTGTAGCCGAGTGGGTTTGGGTCTAGCCGACTGGGTTTGGGTCTACCCGAGTGGGTTTGCGTCTAGCCGAGTGGGTTTGGGTCTAGCCGAGTGGGTTTGGTTCCAGCCGAGTTGGTTTGGGTCTAGCCAAGTGGGTTTGGGTGTAGCCGAATGGGTTTGGGTCTATACGAGTGGGTTTGCGTCTAGCCGAGTGGGTTTGGGTCTAGCCGAGTGGGTTTGGGTCTAGCCGAGTGGGTTTGGTTTTAGCCGAGTTGGTTTGGGTCTAGCCGAGTGGGTTTGCGTCTAGCCGAGTGGGTTTGTGTCTAGCGGAGTGGGTTTGGGTCTAGCGGAGTGGGATTGGGTCTAGCCGAGTGGGTTTGGGTCTAGCCGAGTGGGTTTGGGACTAGCCGAGTGGGTTTGGGTCTAGCCGAGTGGGTTTGGGTCTAGCCGAGTGGGTTTGGGTCTCGCCGAGTGGGTTTGGGTCTAGCCGAGTGGGTTTGGGTCTAGCCGAGTTGGTTTGGGTCTAGCCGAGTGGGTTTGGGTCTAGCCGAGTGGGTTTGGGTCTAGCCGAGTGGGTTTGGGTCTAGCCGAGTGGGTTTGGGTCTAGCCGAGTTAGTTTGGGTGTAGCCGAGTGGGTTTGGGTCTAGCCGAGTGGGTTGGGGTCTGGCCGAGTTAGTTTGGGTGTTGCCAAGTGGGTTTGGGTCTAGCCGAGCAGGTTTGGGTCTAGCCGAGTGGGTTTGGGTCTTGCCGAGTTGGTTTGGGTCTAGCCGAGTGGGTTTGGGTCTAGCCGAGTGGGTTTGGGTCAAGCGGAGTTGGTATGGGTCTAGCGGAGTGGGTTTGGGTCTAGCGGAGTGGGTTTGGGTGTAGCCGAGTGGGTTTGGGTCTAGCCGACTGGGTTTGGGTCTACCCGAGTGGGTTTGCGTCTAGCCGAGTGGGTTTGGGTCTAGCCGAGTGGGTGTGGGTCTAGCCGAGTGGGTTTGGGTCTAGCCAAGTGGGTTTGGGTGTAGCCGAATGGGTTTGGGTCTATACGAGTGGGTTTGCGTCTAGCCGAGTGGGTTTGGGTCTAGCCGAGTGGGTTTGGGTCTAGCCGATTGGGTTTGGGTCTATCCATGTGGGTTTGGGTCTAGCCGAGTGGGTTAGGGTCTAGCGGAGTGGGTTTGGGTGTAGCCGCGTGGGTTTGGGTGTAGCCGAGTGGGTTTGGGTCTAGCCGAGTGGGTTTGGGTCTAGCCGAGTGGGTTTGGGTCTAGCCGAGTGGGTTTGGGTCTAGCGGAGTGGGTTTGGGTGTAGCCGAGTGGGTTTGGGTCTAGCCGAGTGGGTTTGGGTCTAGCCGACTGGGTTTGGGTCTAGCCGAGTGGGTTTGGGTCTAGCCGAGTGGGTTTGGGTCTAGCCGAGTGGGTTTGGGTCTAGCCGAGTGGGTTTGGGTCTAGCCGAGTGGGTTTGGGCCTAGCCGAGTGGGTTTGGGTCTACCGGAGTGGGTTTGGGTGTAGCGGAGTGGGTTTGGGTGTACCTGAGTGGGTTTGGGACCAGCCGAGTGGGTTTGGGTCTAGCCGAGTGGGTTTGGGTCTAGCCGAATGGGTTTGGGTCTACCCGAGTGGGTTTGGGTCTAGCCGAGTGGGTTTGCTTCTAGCCGAATGGGTTTGGGTCTAGCCGAGTGGGTTTGGGTGCAGACGAGTGGGTTTGGGTCTAGCCGAGTGGGTTTGGGTCTAGCCGAGTGGGTTTGGTTCTAGCCGAGTTGGTTTGGGTCTAGCCGAGTGGGTTTGCGTCTAGCCGAGTGGGTTTGTGTCTAGCGGAGTGGGTTTGGGTCTAGCGGAGTGGGATTGGGTCTAGCCGAGTGGGTTTGGATCTAGCCGAGTGGGTTTGGGACTAGCCGAGTGGGTTTGGGTCTAGCCGAGTGGGTTTGGGTCTAGCTGAATGGGTTTGGGTCTAGCCGAGTGGGTTTGGGTCTAGCCGAGTGTGTTTGGGTCCAGCCGAAAGGGTTTGGGTCTAGCCGAGGGGGTTTGGGTCTAGCCGAGTGGGTTTGGTCTAGCCGAGTGGGTGTGGGTCTAGCCGAGTGGGTTTGGGTCTAGCCGAGTGGGTTTGGGTCTAGCCGAGTGGGTTTGGGTCCAGCCGAGTGGGTTTGGGCCTAGCCGAGTGGGTTTGGGTCTAGCGGAGTGGGTTAGGGTCTAGTGGAGTGGGTTTGGGTCTAGCCGAGTGGGTTTGGGTCTAGCCGAATGGGTTTGGGTCTACCCGAGTGCGTTTGGGTCTCGCCGAGTGGGTTTGGATCTGGCCGAGTGGGTTTGGGTCTAGCGGAGTGGGTTTGGGTGTAGCGGAGTGGGTTTGGGTGTAGCCGAGTGGGTTTGGGTCTAGCCGAGTGGGTTTGGGTCTAGCCGAGTGGGTTTGGGTCAAGCGGATTTGGTATGGGTCTAGCGGAGTGGGTTTGGGTCTAGCGGAGTGGGTTTGGGTGTAGCCGAGTGGGTTTGGGTCTAGCCGACTGGGTTTGGGTCTACCCGAGTGGGTTTGCGTCTAGCCGAGTGGGTTTGGGTCTAGCCGAGTGGGTTTGGTTCTAGCCGAGTTGGTTTGGGTCTAGCCAAGTGGTTTTGGGTGTAGCCGAATGGGTTTGGGTCTATACGAGTGGGTTTGCGTCAAGCCGAGTGGGTTTGGGTCTAGCCGAGTGGTTTGGGTCTAGCCGAGTGGGTTTGGTTTTAGCCGAGTTGGTTTGGGTCTAGCCGAGTGGGTTTGCGTCTAGCCGAGTGGGTTTGTGTCTAGCGGAGTGGGTTTGGGTCTAGCGGAGTGGGATTGGGTCTAGCCGAGTGGGTTTGGGTCTAGCCGAGTGGGTTTGGGACTAGCCGAGTGGGTTTGGGTCTAGCCGAGTGGGTTTGGGTCTAGCTGAATGGGTTTGGGTCTCGCCGAGTGGGTTTGGGTCTAGCCGAGTGTGTTTGGGTCCAGCCGAAAGGGTTTGGGTCTAGCCAAGGGGGTTTGGGTCTAGCCGAGTGGGTTTGGTCTAGCTGAGTGGGTGTGGGTCTAGCCGAGTGGGTTTGGGTCTAGCCGAGTGGGTTTGGGTCTAGCCGAGTGGGTTTGGGTCCAGCAGAGTGGGTTTGGGGCTAGCCGAGTGGGTTTGGGTCTAGCGGAGTGGGTTAGGGTCTAGTGGAGTGGGTCTGGGTCTAGCCGAGTGGGTTTGGGTCTAGCCGAATGGGTTTGGGTCTACCCACGTGCGTTTGGGTCTAGCCGAGTGGGTTTGGGTCAAGCGGAGTTGGTATGGGTCTAGCGGAGTGGGTTTGGGTCTAGCGGAGTGGGTTTGGGTGTAGCCGAGTGGGTTTGGGTCTAGCCGACTGGGTTTGGGTCTATACGAGTGGGTTTGCGTCTAGCCGAGTGGGTTTGGGTCTAGCCGAGTGGGTTTGGGTCTAGCCGAGTGGGTTTGGGTCTAGCCGATTGGGTTTGGGTCTATCCATGTGGGTTTGGGTATAGCCGAGTGGGTTAGGGTCTAGCGGAGTGGGTTTGGGTGTAGCCGCGTGGGTTTGGGTGTAGCCGAGTGGGTTTGGGTCTAGCCGAGTGGGTTTGGGTCTAGCCGAGTGGGTTTGGGTCTAGCCGAGTGGGTTTGGGTCTAGCGGAGTGGGTTTGGGTGTAGCCGAGTGGGTTTGGGTCTAGCCGACTGGGTTTGGCTCTAGCCGAGTGGGTTTGGGTCCAGCCGAGTGGGTTTGGGCCTAGCCGAGTGGGTTTGGGTCTAGCGGAGTGGGTTAGGGTCTAGTGGAGTGGGTTTGGGTCTAGCCGAGTGGGTTTGGGTCTAGCCGAATGGGTTTGGGTCTACCCGAGTGCGTTTGGGTCTCGCCGAGTGGGTTTGGATCTAGCCGAGTGGGTTTGGGTCTAGCGGAGTGGGTTTGGGTGTAGCGGAGTGGGTTTGGGTGTAGCCGTGTGGGTTTGGGTCTAGCCGAGTGGGTTTGGGTCTAGCCGAGTGGGTTTGGGTCAAGCGGAGTTGGTATGGGTCTAGCGGAGTGGGTTTGGGTCTAGCGGAGTGGGTTTGGGTGTAGCCGAGTGGGTTTGGGTCTAGCCGACTGGGTTTGGGTCTACACGAGTGGGTTTGCGTCTAGCCGAGTGGGTTTGGGTCTAGCCGAGCGGGTGTGGGTCTAGCCGAGTGGGTTTGGGTCTAGCCAAGTGGGTTTGGGTGTAGCCGAATGGGTTTGGGTCTATACGAGTGGGTTTGCGTCTAGCCGAGTGGGTTTGGGTCTAGCGGAGTGGGTTTGGGTCTAGCGGAGTGGGTTTGGGTGTAGCCGAGTGGGTTTGGGTCTAGCCCAGTGGGTTTGGGTCTACCCGAGTGGGTTTGCATCTAGCCGAGTGGGTTTGGGTCTAGCCGAGTGGGTGTGGGTCTAGCCGAGTGGGTTTGGGTCTAGCCAAGTCAGTTTGGGTCTAGCCAAGTGGGTTTGGGTGTAGCCGAATGGGTTTGGGTCTATACGAGTGGGTTTGCGTCTAGCCGAGTGGGTTTGGGTCTAGCGGAGTGGGTTTGGGTGTAGCCGAGTGGGTTTGGGTCTAGCCGAGTGGGTTTGGGTCTAGCCGACTGGGTTTGGGTCTAGCCGAGTGGGTTTGGGTCTAGCCGAGTGGGTTTGGGTCTTGCCGAGTGGGTTTGGGTCTAGCGGAGTGGGTTTGGGTGTAGCCGAGTGGGTTTGGGTCTAGCGGAGCGGGTTTGGGTGTAGCCGAGTGGGTTTGGGTCTAGCCGAGTGGGTTTGGGTCTAGCCGACTGGGTTTGGCTCTAGCCGAGTGGGTTTGGGTCTAGTGGAGTGGGTTTGGGTCTAGCCGAGTGGGTTTGGGTCTAGCCGAATGGGTTTGGGTCTACCCGAGTGCGTTTGGGTCTCGCCGAGTGGGTTTGGATCTAGCCGAGTGGGTTTGGGTCTAGCGGAGTGGGTTTGGGTGTAGCGGAGTGGGTTTGGGTGTAGCCGTGTGGGTTTGGGTCTAGCCGAGTGGGTTTGGGTCTAGCCGAGTGGGTTTGGGTCAAGCGGAGTTGGTATGGGTCTAGCGGAGTGGGTTTGGGTCTAGCGGAGTGGGTTTGGGTGTAGCCGAGTGGGTTTGGGTCTAGCCGACTGGGTTTGGGTCTACACGAGTGGGTTTGCGTCTAGCCGAGTGGGTTTGGGTCTAGCCGAGCGGGTGTGGGTCTAGCCGAGTGGGTTTGGGTCTAGCCAAGTGGGTTTGGGTGTAGCCGAATGGGTTTGGGTCTATACGAGTGGGTTTGCGTCTAGCCGAGTGGGTTTGGGTCTAGCCGAGTGGGTTTGGGTCTAGCGGAGTGGGTTTGGGTGTAGCCGAGTGGGTTTGGGTCTAGCCCAGTGGGTTTGGGTCTACCCGAGTGGGTTTGCATCTAGCCGAGTGGGTTTGGGTCTAGCCGAGTGGGTGTGGGTCTAGCCGAGTGGGTTTGGGTCTAGCCAAGTCAGTTTGGGTCTAGCCAAGTGGGTTTGGGTGTAGCCGAATGGGTTTGGGTCTATACGAGTGGGTTTGCGTCTAGCCGAGTGGGTTTGGGTCTAGCGGAGTGGGTTTGGGTGTAGCCGAGTGGGTTTGGGTCTAGCCGAGTGGGTTTGGGTCTAGCCGACTGGGTTTGGGTCTAGCCGAGTGGGTTTGGGTCTAGCCGAGTGGGTTTGGGTCTTGCCGAGTGGGTTTGGGTCTAGCGGAGTGGGTTTGGGTGTAGCCGAGTGGGTTTGGGTCTAGCGGAGCGGGTTTGGGTGTAGCCGAGTGGGTTTGGGTCTAGCCGAGTGGGTTTGGGTCTAGCCGACTGGGTTTGGCTCTAGCCGAGTGGGTTTGGGTCTAGCCGAGTGGGTTTGGGTCAAGCCGAGTGGGTTTATGTCTAGCCGAGTGGGTTTGGGTCTAGCGGAGTGGGTTTGGGTGTAGCCGAGTTGGTTTGGGTCTAGCCGAGTGGGTTTGGGTCTAGCCGAGTGGGTGTGGGTCAAGCCGAGTGGGTTTGGGACTAGCCGAGTGGGTTTGGGTCTAGCCGAGTGGGTTTGGGTCTAGCCGAGTGGGTTTGGGTCTAGCCGAGTGGGTTTGGGCCTAGCCGAGTGGGTTTGGGTCTACCGGAGTGGGTTTGGGTGTAGCGGAGTGGGTTTGGGTGTAGCTGAGTGGGTTTGGGACCAGCCGAGTGGGTTTGGGTCTAGCCGAGTGGGTTTGGGTCTAGCCGAATGGGTTTGGGTCTACCCGAGTGGGTTTGGGTCTAGCCGAGTGGGTTTGCTTCTAGCCGAATGGGTTTGGGTCTAGCCGAGTGGGTTTGGGTGCAGACGAGTGGGTTTGGGTCCAGCGGAGTGGGTTTGGGTGTAGCCGAGTGGGTTTGGGTCTAGCCGAGTGGGTTTGGGTTTAGCCGAGTGGGTTTGGGTCTAGCCGAGTGGGTTTGGGTCTAGCCGAGTGGGTTTGGTTCTAGCCGAGTTGGTTTGGGTCTAGCCGAGTGGGTTTGCGTCTAGCCGAGTGGGTTTGTGCCTAGCGGAGTGGGTTTGGGTCTAGTGGAGTGGGATTGGGTCTAGCCGAGTGGGTTTGGGTCTAGCCGAGTGGGTTTGGGACTAGCCGAGTGGGTTTGGGTCTCGCCGAGTGGGTTTGGGTCTACCTGAATGGGTTTGGGTCTAGCCGAGTGGGTTTGGGTCTAGCCGAGTGTGTTTGGGTCCAGCCGAAAGGGTTTGGGTCTAGCCGAGGGGGTTTGGGTCTAGCCGAGTGGGTTTGGTCTAGCCGAGTGGGTGTGGGTCTAGCCGAGTGGGTTTGGGTCTAGCCGAGTGGGTTTGGGTCTAGCCGAGTGGGTTAGGGTCTAGCCGAGTGGGTTTGGGTCTAGCCGAGTGGGTTTGGGTCTAGCGGAGTGGGTTAGGGTCTAGTGGAGTGGGTTTGGGTGTAGCGGAGTGGGTTTGGGTGTAGCTGAGTGGGTTTGGGACCAGCCGAGTGGGTTTGGGTCTAGCCGAGTGGGTTTGGGTCTAGCCGAATGGGTTTGGGTCTACCCGAGTGGGTTTGGGTCTAGCCGAGTGGGTTTGCTTCTAGCCGAATGGGTTTGGGTCTAGCCGAGTGGGTTTGGGTGCAGACGAGTGGGTTTGGGTCTAGCGGAGTGGGTTTGGGTGTAGCCGAGTGGGTTTGGGTCTAGCCGAGTGGGTTTGGGTTTAGCCAAGTGGGTTTGGGTCTAGCCGAGTGGGTTTGGGTCTAGCCGAGTGGGTTTGGTTCTAGCCGAGTTGGTTTGGGTCTAGCCGAGTGGGTTTGCGTCTGGCCGAGTGGGTTTGTGTCTAGCGGAGTGGGTTTGGGTCTAGCGGAGTGGGATTGGGTCTAGCCGAGTGGGTTTGGGTCTAGCCGAGTGGGTTTGGGACTAGCCGAGTGGGTTTGGGTCTCGCCGAGTGGGTTTGGGTCTACCTGAATGGGTTTGGGTCTAGCCGAGTGGGTTTGGGTCTAGCCGAGTGTGTTTGGGTCCAGCCGAAAGGGTTTGGGTCTAGCCGAGGGGGTTTGGGTCTAGCCGAGTGGGTTTGGTCTAGCCGAGTGGGTGTGGGTCTAGCCGAGTGGGTTTGGGTCTAGCCGAGTGGGTTTGGGTCTAGCCGAGTGGGTTTGGGTCCAGCCGAGTGGGTTTGGGCCTAGCCGAGTGGGTTTGGGTCTAGCGGAGTGGGTTAGGGTCTAGTGGAGTGGGTTTGGGTCTAGCCGAGTGGGTTTGGGTCTAGCCGAATGGGTTTGGGTCTACCCGAGTGCGTTTGGGTCTCGCCGAGTGGGTTTGGATCTAGCCGAGTGGGTTTGGGTCTAGCGGAGTGGGTTTGGGTGTAGCGGAGTGGGTTTGGGTCCAGCCGAATGGGTTTGGGTCTAGCTGAGTGGCTTTGGGTCTAGCTGAGTGGGTTTGGGTCTAGCCGAGTTGGTTTCGGTCTAGCCGAGTGGGTTTGGGTCTAGCCTAGTGGGTTTGGGTCTAGCCGAGTGGGTTTGGGTCTAGCCGAGTGGGTTTGGGTCTAGCCGAGTTAGTTTGGGTGTAGCCGAGTGGGTTTGGGTCTAGCCGAGCAGGTTTGGGTCCAGCCGAGTGGGTTTGGGTCTAGCCGAGTGGGTTTGGGTCTAGCCGAGTGGGTTTGGGTCAAGCGGAGTTGGTATGGGTCTAGCGGAGTGGGTTTGGGTCTAGCGGAGTGGGTTTGGGTCTAGCCAAGTGGGTTTTGGTCTAGCCGAGTGGGTTTGGGTCTATCCGAGTGGGTTTGCGTCTAGCCGAGTGGGTTTGCGTCTAGCCGAGTGGGTTTGGGTCTAGCCGAGTGGGTTTGGGTCTAGCCGATTGGGTTTGGGTCTATCCATGTGGGTTTGGGTCTAGCCGAGTGGGTTAGGGTCTAGCGGAGTGGGATTGGGTGTAGCCGCGTGGGTTTGGGTGTAGCCGAGTGGGTTTGGGTCTAGCCGAGTGGGTTTGGGTCTAGCCGAGTGGGTTTGGGTCTAGCCGAGTGGGTTTGGGTCTAGCCGAGTGGGTTTGGGTCTAGCCGAGTGGGTTTGGGTCTAGCCGAGTGGGTTTGGGTCTAGCCGAGTGGGTTTGGGTCTAGCCGATTGGGTTTGGGTCTATCCATGTGGGTTTGGGTCTAGCCGAGTGGGTTAGGGTCTAGCGGAGTGGGTTTGGGTGTAGCCGCGTGGGTTTGGGTGTAGCCGAGTGGGTTTGGGTCTAGCCGAGTGGGTTTGGGTCTAGCCGAGTGGGTTTGGGTCTAGCCGAGTGGGTTTGGGTCTAGCGGAGTGGGTTTGGGTGTAGCCGAGTGGGTTTGGGTCTAGCCGAGTGGGTTTGGGTCTAGCCGACTGGGTTTGGGTCTAGCCGAGTGGGTATGGGTCTAGCCGAGTGGGTTTGGGTCTTGCCGAGTGGGTTTGGGTCTAGCGGAGTGGGTTTGGGTGTAGCCGAGTGGGTTTGGGTCTAGCGGAGCGGGTTTGGGTGTAGCCGAGAGGGTTTGGGTCTAGCCGAGTGGGTTTGGGTCTAGCCGACTGGGTTTGGCTCTAGCCGAGTGGGTTTGGGTCTAGCCGAGTGGGTTTGGGTCTAGCCGAGTGGGTTTACGTCTAGCCGAGTGGGTTTGGGTCTAGCGGAGTGGGTTTGGGTGTAGCCGAGTGGGTTTGGGTCTAGCCGAGTGGGTTTGGGTCTAGCCGAGTGGGTGTGGGTCAAGCCGAGTGGGTTTGGGACTAGCCGAGTGGGTTTGGGTCTAGCCGAGTGGGTTTGGGTCTAGCCGAGTGGGTTTGGGTCTAGCCGAGTGGGTTTGGGCCTAGCCGAGTGGGTTTGGGTCTACCGGAGTGGGTTTGGGTGTAGCGGAGTTGGTTTGGGTGTAGCTGAGTGGGTTTGGGACCAGCCGAGTGGGTTTGGGTCTAGCCGAGTGGGTTTGGGTCTAGCCGAATGGGTTTGGGTCTGCCCGAGTGGGTTTGGGTCTAGCCGAGTGGGTTTGCTTCTAGCCGAATGGGTTTGGGTCTAGCCGTGTGGGTTTGGGTGCAGACGAGTGGGTTTGGGTCTAGCGGAGTGGGTTTGGGTGTAGCCGAGTGGGTTTGGGTCTAGCCGAGTGGGTTTGGGTTTAGCCGAGTGGGTTTGGGTCTAGCCGAGTGGGTTTGGGTCTAGCCGAGTGGGTTTGGTTCTAGCCGAGTTGGTTTGGGTCTAGCCGAGTGGGTTTGCGTCTAGCCGAGTGGGTTTGTGTCTAGCGGAGTGGGTTTGGGTCTAGCGGAGTGGGATTGGGTCTAGCCGAGTGGGTTTGGGTCTAGCCGAGTGGGTTTGGGACTAGCCGAGTGGGTTTGGGTCTAGCCGAGTGTGTTTGGGTCCAGCCGAAAGGGTTTGGGTCTAGCCGAGGGGGTTTGGGTCTAGCCGAGTGGGTTTGGTCTAGCCGAGTGGGTGTGGGTCTAGCCGAGTGGGTTTGGGTCTAGCCGAGTGGGTTTGGGTCTAGCCGAGTGGGTTTGGGTCCAGCCGAGTGGGTTTGGGCCTAGCCGAGTGGGTTTGGGTCTAGCGGAGTGGGTTAGGGTCTAGTGGAGTGGGTTTGGGTCTAGCCGAGTGGGTTTGGGTCTAGCCGAATGGGTTTGGGTCTACCCGAGTGCGTTTGGGTCTCGCCGAGTGGGTTTGGATCTAGCCGAGTGGGTTTGGGTCTAGCGGAGTGGGTTTGGGTGTAGCGGAGTGGGTTTGGGTCCAGCCGAATGGGTTTGGGTCTAGCTGAGTGGCTTTGGGTCTAGCTGAGTGGGTTTGGGTCTAGCCGAGTTGGTTTCGGTCTAGCCGAGTGGGTTTGGGTCTAGCCTAGTGGGTTTGGGTCTAGCCGAGTGGGTTTGGGTCTAGCCGAGTGGGTTTGGGTCTAGCCGAGTTAGTTTGGGTGTAGCCGAGTGGGTTTGGGTCTAGCCGAGCAGGTTTGGGTCCAGCCGAGTGGGTTTGGGTCTAGCCGAGTGGGTTTGGGTCTAGCCGAGTGGGTTTGGGTCAAGCGGAGTTGGTATGGGTCTAGCGGAGTGGGTTTGGGTCTAGCGGAGTGGGTTTGGGTCTAGCCAAGTGGGTTTTGGTCTAGCCGAGTGGGTTTGGGTCTATCCGAGTGGGTTTGCGTCTAGCCGAGTGGGTTTGCGTCTAGCCGAGTGGGTTTGGGTCTAGCCGAGTGGGTTTGGGTCTAGCCGATTGGGTTTGGGTCTATCCATGTGGGTTTGGGTCTAGCCGAGTGGGTTAGGGTCTAGCGGAGTGGGATTGGGTGTAGCCGCGTGGGTTTGGGTGTAGCCGAGTGGGTTTGGGTCTAGCCGAGTGGGTTTGGGTCTAGCCGAGTGGGTTTGGGTCTAGCCGAGTGGGTTTGGGTCTAGCCGAGTGGGTTTGGGTCTAGCCGAGTGGGTTTGGGTCTAGCCGAGTGGGTTTGGGTCTAGCCGAGTGGGTTTGGGTCTAGCCGATTGGGTTTGGGTCTATCCATGTGGGTTTGGGTCTAGCCGAGTGGGTTAGGGTCTAGCGGAGTGGGTTTGGGTGTAGCCGCGTGGGTTTGGGTGTAGCCGAGTGGGTTTGGGTCTAGCCGAGTGGGTTTGGGTCTAGCCGAGTGGGTTTGGGTCTAGCCGAGTGGGTTTGGGTCTAGCGGAGTGGGTTTGGGTGTAGCCGAGTGGGTTTGGGTCTAGCCGAGTGGGTTTGGGTCTAGCCGACTGGGTTTGGGTCTAGCCGAGTGGGTATGGGTCTAGCCGAGTGGGTTTGGGTCTTGCCGAGTGGGTTTGGGTCTAGCGGAGTGGGTTTGGGTGTAGCCGAGTGGGTTTGGGTCTAGCGGAGCGGGTTTGGGTGTAGCCGAGAGGGTTTGGGTCTAGCCGAGTGGGTTTGGGTCTAGCCGACTGGGTTTGGCTCTAGCCGAGTGGGTTTGGGTCTAGCCGAGTGGGTTTGGGTCTAGCCGAGTGGGTTTACGTCTAGCCGAGTGGGTTTGGGTCTAGCGGAGTGGGTTTGGGTGTAGCCGAGTGGGTTTGGGTCTAGCCGAGTGGGTTTGGGTCTAGCCGAGTGGGTGTGGGTCAAGCCGAGTGGGTTTGGGACTAGCCGAGTGGGTTTGGGTCTAGCCGAGTGGGTTTGGGTCTAGCCGAGTGGGTTTGGGTCTAGCCGAGTGGGTTTGGGCCTAGCCGAGTGGGTTTGGGTCTACCGGAGTGGGTTTGGGTGTAGCGGAGTTGGTTTGGGTGTAGCTGAGTGGGTTTGGGACCAGCCGAGTGGGTTTGGGTCTAGCCGAGTGGGTTTGGGTCTAGCCGAATGGGTTTGGGTCTGCCCGAGTGGGTTTGGGTCTAGCCGAGTGGGTTTGCTTCTAGCCGAATGGGTTTGGGTCTAGCCGTGTGGGTTTGGGTGCAGACGAGTGGGTTTGGGTCTAGCGGAGTGGGTTTGGGTGTAGCCGAGTGGGTTTGGGTCTAGCCGAGTGGGTTTGGGTTTAGCCGAGTGGGTTTGGGTCTAGCCGAGTGGGTTTGGGTCTAGCCGAGTGGGTTTGGTTCTAGCCGAGTTGGTTTGGGTCTAGCCGAGTGGGTTTGCGTCTAGCCGAGTGGGTTTGTGTCTAGCGGAGTGGGTTTGGGTCTAGCGGAGTGGGATTGGGTCTAGCCGAGTGGGTTTGGGTCTAGCCGAGTGGGTTTGGGACTAGCCGAGTGGGTTTGGGTCTAGCCGAGTGGGTTTGGGTCTAGCTGAATGGGTTTGGGTCTAGCCGAGTGGGTTTGGGTCTAGCCGAGTGTGTTTGGGTCCAGCCGAAAGGGTTTGGGTCCAGCCGAGGGGGTTTGGGTCTAGCCGAGTGGGTTTGGTCTAGCCGAGTGGGTGTGGGTCTAGCCGAGTGGGTTTGGGTCTAGCCGAGTGGGTTTGGGTCTAGCCGAGTGGGTTTGGGTCCAGCCGAGTGGGTTTGGGCCTAGCCGAGTGGGTTTGGGTCTAGCGGAGTGGGTTAGGGTCTAGTGGAGTGGGTTTGGGTCTTGCCGAGTGGATTTGGGTCTAGCCGAATGGGTTTGGGTCTACCCGAGTGCGTTTGGGTCTCGCCTAGTGGGTTTGGATCTAGCCGAGTGGGTTTGGGTCTGGCGGAGTGGGTTTGGGTGTAGCGGAGTGGGTTTGGGTGTAGCCGAGTGGGTTTGGGTATAGCCGACTGGGTTTGGGTGTAGCCGAGTGGGTTTGGGTCCAGCCGAATGGGTTTGGGTCTAGCCGAGTGGCTTTGGGTCTAGCTGAGTGGGTTTGGGTCTAGCCGAGTTGGTTTGGGTCTAGCCGAGTGGGTTTGGGTCTAGCCTAGTGGGTTTGGGTCTAGCCGAGTGGGTTTGGGTCTAGCCGAGTGGGTTTGGGTCTAGCCGAGTTAGTTTGGGTGTAGCCGAGTGGGTTTGGGTCTAGCCGAGCAGGTTTGGGTCTAGCCGAGTGGGTTTGGGTCTAGCCGAGTGGGTTTGGGTCTAGCCGAGTGGGTTTGGGTCAAGCGGAGTTGGTATGGGTCTAGCGGAGTGGGTTTGGGTCTAGCGGAGTGGGTTTGGGTCTAGCCAAGTGGGTTTTGGTCTAGCCGAGTGGGTTTGGGTCTATCCGAGTGGGTTTGCGTCTAGCCGAGTGGGTTTGCGTCTAGCCGAGTGGGTTTGGGTCTAGCCGAGTGGGTTTGGGTCTAGCCGATTGGGTTTCGGTCTATCCATGTGGGTTTGGGTCTAGCCGAGTGGGTTAGGGTCTAGCGGAGTGGGATTGGGTGTAGCCGCGTGGGTTTGGGTGTAGCCGAGTGGGTTTGGGTCTAGCCGAGTGGGTTTGGGTCTAGCCGAGTGGGTTTGGGTCTAGCCGAGTGGGTTTGGGTCTAGCCGAGTGGGTTTGGGTCTAGCCGAGTGGGTTTGGGTCTAGCCGAGTGGGTTTGGGTCCAGCCGAGTGGGTTTGGATGTAGCCGAGTGGGTGTGGGTGTAGCCGAGTGGGTTTGGGTCTAGCCGAGTGGGTTTGGGTCTAGCGGAGTGGGTTAGGGTCTAGTGGAGTGGGTTTGGGTCTAGCCGAGTGGGTTTGGGTCTAGCCGAATGGGTTTGGGTCTACCCGAGTGCGTTTGGGTCTCGCCGAGTGGGTTTGGGTCTAGCCGAATGGGTTGGGTCTAGCCGAGTGGGTTTGGGTGTAGCCGAGTGGGTTTGGGTCTAGCGGAGTGGGTTTGGGTGTAGCCGAGTGGGTTTGGGTCTAGCCGAGTGGGTTTGGGTCTAGCCGAGTGGGTTTGGGTCTAGCCGAGTGGGTTTGGGTCTAGCCGAGTGGGTTTGCGTCTAGCCGAGTGGGTTTGGGTCTAGCCGAGTGTGTTTGCGTCTAGCCGAGTGGGTTTGGGTCTAGCCGAGTGGGTTTGGGTCTAGCCGAGTGGGTTTGGGTCTAGCTGAGTGGGTTTGGGTCTAGCCGAGTGTGTTAGGGTCTAGCAGAGTGGGTTTGGATGTAGCCGCGTGGGTTTGGGTGTAGCCGAGTGGGTTTGGGTCTAGCCGAGTGAGTTTGGGTCTAGCCGAGTGGGTTTGGGTCTAGCGGAGTGGGTTTGGGTGTAGCCGAGTGGGTTTTGGTCTAGCCGAGTGGGTTTGGGTATAGCCGACTGGGTTTGGGTGTAGCCGAGTGGGTTTGGGTCTAGCCGAGTGGGTTTGGGTCCAGCCGAGTGGGTTTGGGTCTAGCCGAGTGTGTTTGCGTCTAGCCGAGTGGGTTTGGGCCTAGCCGAGTGGGTTTGGGTCTAGCCGAGTGGGTTTGGGTCTAGCTGAGTGGGTTTGGGTCTAGCCGAGTGTGTTAGGGTCTAGCGGAGTGGGTTTGGATGTAGCCGCGTGGGTTTGGGTGTAGCTGAGTGGGTTTGGGTCTAGCCGAGTGGGTTTGGGTCTAGCCGAGTGGGTTTGGGTCTAGCCGAGTGGGTTTGGGTCTAGCGGAGTGGGTTTGGGTGTAGCCGAGTGGGTTTGGGTCTAGCCGAGTGGGTTTGGGTATAGCCGACTGGGTTTGGGTGTAGCCGAGTGGGTTTGGGTCCAGCCGAGTGGGTTTGGGTCTAGCCGAGTGGCTTTGGGTCTAGCTGAGTGGGTTTGGGTCTAGCCGAGTTGGTTTCGGTCTAGCCGAGTGGGTTTGGGTCTAGCCGAGTGGGTTTGGGTCTAGCCGAGTGGGTTTGGGTCTAGCCGAGTGGGTTTGCATCTAGCCAAGTTAATTTGGGTGTAGCCGAGTGGGTTTGGGTCTAGCCGAGCAGGTTTGGGTCCAGCCGTGTGGGTTTGGGTCTAGCCGAGCGGGTTTGGGTCTAGCCGAGTGGGTTTGGGTCAAGCGGAGTTGGTATGGGTCTAGCGGAGTGGGTTTGGGTCTAGCGGAGTGGGTTTGGGTCTAGCCATGTGCGTTTTGGTCTAGCCGAGTGGGTTTGGGTCTATCCGAGTGGGTTTGCGTCTAGCCGAGTGGGTTTGCGTCTAGCCGAGTGGGTTTGTGTCTAGCGGAGTGGGTTTGGTTCTAGCGGAGTGGGATTGGGTCTAGCCGAGTGGGTTTGGGTCTAGCCGAGTGGGTTTGGGACTAGCCGATTGGGTTTGGGTCTAGCCGAGTGGGTTTGGGTCTAGCTGAATGGGTTTGGGTCTAGCCGAGTGGGTTTGGGTCTAGCCGAGTGTGTTTGGGTCCAGCCGAAAGGGTTTGGGTCTAGCCGAGGGGGTTTGGGTCTAGCCGAGTGGGTTTGGTCTAGCCGAGTGGGTGTGGGTCTAGCCGAGTGGGTGTGGGTCTAGCCGAGTGGGTTTGGGTCTAGCCGAGTGGGTTTGGGTCCAGCCGAGTGGGTTTGGGCCTAGCCGAGTGGGTTTGGGTCTAGCGGAGTGGGTTAGGGTCTAGTGGAGTGGGTTTGGCTCTAGCCGAGTGGATTTGGGTCTAGCCGAATGGGTTTGGGTCTACCCGAGTGCGTTTGGGACTCGCCTAGTGGGTTTGGATCTAGCCGAGTGGGTTTGGGACTAGCGGAGTGGGTTTGGGTGTAGCGGAGTGGGTTTGGGTGTAGCCGAGTGGGTTTGGGTATAGCCGAGTGGGTTTGGGTCTAGCCGAGTGGGTTTGGGTCTAGCGGAGTGGGTTTGGGTGTAGCCGAGTGGGTTTTGGTCTAGCCGAGTGGGTTTGGGTATAGCCGACTGGGTTTGGGTGTAGCCGAGTGGGTTTGGGTCCAGCCGAGTGGGTTTGGGTCTAGCCGAGTGGCTTTGGGTCTAGCTGAGTGGGTTTGGGTCTAGCCGAGTTGGTTTCGGTCTAGCCGAGTGGGTTTGGGTCTAGCCGAGTGGGTTTGAGTCTAGCCGAGTGGGTTTGGGTCTAGCCGAGTGGGTTTGGGTCTATCCATGTGGGTTTGGGTCTAGCCGAGTGGGTTAGGGTCTAGCGGAGTGGGATTGGGTGTAGCCGCGTGGGTTTGGGTGTAGCCGAGTGGGTTTGGGTCTAGCCGAGTGGGTTTGGGTCTAGCCGAGTGGGTTTGGGTCTAGCCGAGTGGGTTTGGGTCTAGCGGAGTGGGTTTGGGTATAGCCGAGTGGGTTTGGGTCTAGCCGAGTGGGTTTGGGTCTAGCCGAGTGGGTTTGGGTCTAGCCGAGTTGGGTGTGGGTGTAGCCGAGTGGGTTTGGGTCTAGCCGAGTGGGTTTGGGTCTAGCGGAGTGGGTTAGGGTCTAGTGGAGTGGGTTTGGGTCTAGCCGAGTGGGTTTGGGTCCAGCCGAATGGGTTTGGGTCTACCCGAGTGCGTTTGGGTCTTGCCGAGTGGGTTTGGGTCAAGCCGAATGGGTTTGGGTCTAGCCGAGTGGGTTTGGGTGTAGCCGAGTGGGTTTGGGTCTAGCGGAGTGGGTTTGGGTGTAGCCGAGTGGGTTTGGGTCTAGCCGAGTGGGTTTGGGTCTAGCCGAGTGGGTTTGGGTCTAGCCGAGTGGGTTTGGGTCTAGCCGAGTGTGTTTGCGTCTAGCCGAGTGGGTTTGGGTCTAGCCGAGTGGGTTTGGGTCTAGCCGAGTGGGTTTGGGTCTAGCTGAGTGGGTTTGGGTCTAGCCGAGTGTGTTAGGGTCTAGCGGAGTGGGTTTGGATGTAGCCGCGTGGGTTTGGGTGTAGCTGAGTGGGTTTGGGTCTAGCCGAGTGGGTTTGGGTCTAGCCGAGTGGGTTTGGGTCTAGCCGAGTGGGTTTGGGTCTAGCGGAGTGGGTTTGGGTGTAGCCGAGTGGGTTTGGGTCTAGCCGAGTGGGGTTGGGTATAGCCAACTGGGTTTGGGTGTAGCCGAGTGGGTTTGGGTCCAGCCGAGTGGGTTTGGGTCTAGCCGAGTGGCTTTGGGTCTAGCTGAGTGGGTTTGGGTCTAGCCGAGTTGGTTTTCGGTCTAGCCGAGTGGGTTTGGGTCTAGCCGAGTGGGTTTGGGTCTAGCCGAGTGGGTTTGGGTCTAGCCGAGTGGGTTTGCATCTAGCCAAGTTAATTTGGGTGTAGCCGAGTGGGTTTGGGTCTAGCCGAGCAGGTTTGGGTCTAGCCGAGTGGGTTTGGGTCTAGCCGAGTGGGTTTGGGTCTAGCCGAGTGGGTTTGGGTCAAGCGGAGTTGGTATGGGTCTAGCGGAGTGGGTTTGGGTCTAGCGGAGTGGGTTTGGGTCTAGCCATGTGCGTTTTGGTCTAGCCGAGTGGGTTTGGGTCTATCCGAGTGGGTTTGCGTCTAGCCGAGTGGGTTTGCGTCTAGCCGAGTGGGTTTGTGTCTAGCGGAGTGGGTTTGGTTCTAGCGGAGTGGGATTGGGTCTAGCCGAGTGGGTTTGGGTCTAGCCGAGTGGGTTTGGGACTAGCCGAGTGGGTTTGGGTCTAGCCGAGTGGGTTTGGGTCTAGCTGAATGGGTTTGGGTCTAGCCGAGTGGGTTTGGGTCTAGCCGAGTGTGTTTGGGTCCAGCCGAAAGGGTTTGGGTCTAGCCGAGGGGGTTTGGGTCTAGCCGAGTGGGTTTGGTCTAGCCGAGTGGGTGTGGGTCTAGCCGAGTGGGTGTGGGTCTAGCCGAGTGGGTTTGGGTCTAGCCGAGTGGGTTTGGGTCCAGCCGAGTGGGTTTGGGCCTAGCCGAGTGGGTTTGGGTCTAGCGGAGTGGGTTAGGGTCTAGTGGAGTGGGTTTGGCTCTAGCCGAGCGGATTTGGGTCTAGCCGAATGGGTTTGGGTCTACCCGAGTGCGTTTGGGTCTCGCCTAGTGGGTTTGGATCTAGCCGAGTGGGTTTGGGTCTAGCGGAGTGGGTTTGGGTGTAGCGGAGTGGGTTTGGGTGTAGCCGAGTGGGTTTGGGTATAGCCGACTGGGTTTGGGTGTAGCCGAGTGGGTTTGGGTCCAGCTGAATGGGTTTGGGTCTAGCCGAGTGGCTTTGGGTCTAGCTGAGTGGGTTTGGGTCTAGCCGAGTTGGTTTCGGTCTACCCGAGTGGGTTTGGGTCTAGCCTAGTGGGTTTGGGGCTAGCCGAGTGGGTTTGGGTCTAGCCGAATGGGTTTGGGTCTAGCCGAGTTAGTTTGGGTGTAGCCGAGTGGGTTTGGGTCTAGCCGAGCAGGTTTGGGTCTAGCCGAGTGGGTTTGGGTCTAGCCGAGTGGGTTTGGGTCTAGCCGAGTGGGTTTGGGTCAAGCGGAGTTGGTATGGGTCTAGCGGAGTGGGTTTGGGTCTAGCGGAGTGGGTTTGGGTCCAGCCAAGTGGGTTTTGGTCAAGCCGAGTGGGTTTGGGTCTATCCGAGTGGGTTTGCGTCTAGCCGAGTGGGTTTGCGTCTAGCCGAGTGGGTTTGGGTCTAGCCGAGTGGGTTTGGGTCTAGCCGATTGGGTTTGGGTCTATCCATGTGGGTTTGGGTCTAGCCGAGTGGGTTAGGGTCTAGCGGAGTGGGATTGGGTGTAGCCGCGTGGGTTTGGGTGTAGCCGAGTGGGTTTGGGTCTAGCCGAGTGGGTTTGGGTCTAGCCGAGTGGGTTTGGGTCTAGCCGAGTGGGTTTGGGTCTAGCCGAGTGGGTTTGGGTCTAGCCGAGTGGGTTTGGGTCTAGCCGAGTGGGTTTGGGTCTAGCCGAGTGGGTTTGGGTGTAGCCGAGTGGGTGTGGGTGTGGCCGAGTGGGTTTGGGTCTAGCCGAGTGGGTTTGGGTCTAGCGGAGTGGGTTAGGGTCTAGCGGAGTGGGTTTGGGTCCAGCCGAGTGGGTTTGGGTCTAGCCGAATGGGTTTGGGTCTACCCGAGTGCGTTTGGGTCTCGCCGAGTGGGTTTGGGTCTAGCCGAATGGGTTTGGGTGTAGCCGAGTGGGTTTGGGTGTAGCCGAGTGGGTTTGGGTCTAGCGGAGTGGGTTTGGGTGTAGCCGAGTGGGTTTGGGTCTAGCCGAGTGGGTTTGGGTCTAGCCGAGTGGGTTTGGGTCTAGCCGAGTGGGTTTGGGTCTAGCCGAGTGGGTTTGGGTCTAGCCGAGTGTGTTTGCGTCTAGCCGAGTGGGTTTGGGTCTAGCCGAGTGGGTTTGGGTCTAGCCGAGTGGGTTTGGGTCTAGCTGAGTGGGTTTGGGTCTAGCCGAGTGTGTTAGGGTCTAGCGGAGTGGGTTTCGATGTAGCCGCGTGGGTTTGGGTGTAGCCGAGTGGGTTTGGGTCTAGCCGAGTGGGTTTGGGTCTAGCCGAGTGGGTTTGGGTCTAGCGGAGTGGGTTTGAGTGTAGCCGAGTGGGTTTTGGTCTAGCCGAGTGGGTTTGGGTATAGCCGACTGGGTTTGGGTGTAGCCGAGTGGGTTTGGGTCCAGCCGAGTGGGTTTGGGTCTAGCCGAGTGGCTTTGGGTCTAGCTGAGTGGGTTTGGGTCTAGCCGAGTTGGTTGCGGTCTAGCCGAGTGGGTTTGGGTCTAGCCGAGTGGGTTTGGGTCTAGCCGAGTGGGTTTGGGTCTAACCGAGTGGGTTTGGGTCTAGCCAAGTTAGTTTGGGTGTAGCCGAGTGGGTTTGGGTCTAGCCAAGTGGGTTTTGGTCTAGCCGAGTGGGTTTGGGTCTATTCGAGTGTGTTTGCGTCTAGCCGAGTGGGTTTGCGTCTAGCCGAGTGGGTTTGGGTCTAGCCGAGTGGGTTTGGGTCTAGCCGATTGGGTTTGGGTCTATCCATGTGGGTTTGGGTCTAGCCGAGTGGGTTAGGGTCTAGCGGAGTGGGATTGGGTGTAGCCGCGTGGGTTTGGGTGTAGCCGAGTGGGTTTGGGTCTAGCCGAGTGGGTTTGGGTCTAGCCGAGTGGGTTTGGGTCTAGCCGAGTGGGTTTGGGTCTAGCGGAGTGGGTTTGGGTATAGCCGAGTGGGTTTGGGTCTAGCCGAGTGGGTTTGGGTCTAGCCGAGTGGGTTTGGGTCTAGCCGAGTGGGTGTGGGTGTAGCCGAGTGGGTTTGGGTCTAGCCGAGTGGGTTTGGGTCTAGCGGAGTGGGTTAGGGTCTAGTGGAGTGGGTTTGGGTCTAGCCGAGTGGGTTTGGGTCTAGCCGAATGGGTTCGGGTCTACCCGAGTGCGTTTGGGTCTTGCCGAGTGGGTTTGGGTCTAGCCGAATGGGTTTGGGTCTAGCCGAGTGCGTTTGGGTCTTGCCGAGTGGGTTTGGGTCTAGCCGAGTGGGTTTGGGTCTAGCCGAGTGGGTTTGGGTCTAGCCGAGTGGGTTTGGGTCTAGCCGAGTGTGTTTGCGTCTAGCCGAGTGGGTTTGGGTCTAGCCGAGTGGGTTTGGGTCTAGCCGAGTGGGTTTGGGTCTAGCTGAGTGGGTTTGGGTCTAGCCGAGTGTGTTAGGGTCTAGCGGAGTGGGTTTGGATGTAGCCGCGTGGGTTTGGGTGTAGCTGAGTGGGTTTGGGTCTAGCCGAGTGGGTTTGGGTCTAGCCGAGTGGGTTTGGGTCTAGCCGAGTGGGTTTGGGTCTAGCGGAGTGGGTTTGTGTGTAGCCGAGTGGGTTTGGGTCTAGCCGAGTGGGTTTGGGTATAGCCGACTGGGTTTGGGTGTAGCCGAGTGGGTTTGGGTCCAGCCGAGTGGGTTTGGGTCTAGCCGAGTGGCTTTGGGTCTAGCTGAGTGGGTTTGGGTCTAGCCGAGTTGGTTTCGGTCTAGCCGAGTGGGTTTGGGTCTAGCCGAGTGGGTTTGGGTCTAGCCGAGTGGGTTTGCGTCCAGCCAAGTTAGTTTGGGTGTAGCCGAGTGGGTTTGGGTCTAGCCGAGCATGTTTGGGTCTAGCCGAGTGGGTTTGGGTCTAGCCGAGTGGGTTTGGGTCTAGCCGAGTGGGTTTGGGTCAAGCGGAGTTGGTTTGGGTCTAGCGGAGTGGGTTTGGGTCTAGCGGAGTGGGTTTGGGTCTAGCCAAGTGGGTTTTGGTCTAGCCGAGTGGGTTTGGGTCTATCCGAGTGGGTTTGCGTCTAGCCGAGTGGGTTTGCGTCTAGCCGAGTGGGTTTGGGTCTAGCCGAGTGGGTTTGGGTCTAGCCGATTGGGTTTGGGTCTATCCATGTGGGTTTGGGTCTAGCCGAGTGGGTTAGGGTCTAGCGGAGTGGGATTGGGTGTAGCCGCGTGGGTTTGGGTGTAGCCGAGTGGGTTTGGGTGTAGCCGAGTGGGTTTGGGTCTAGCCGAGTGGGTTTGGGTCTAGCCGAGTGGCTTTGGGTCTAGCTGAGTGGGTTTGGGTCTAGCCGAGTTGGTTTCGGTCTAGCCGAGTGGGTTTGGGTCTAGCCGAGTGGGTTTGGGTCCAGCCGAGTGGGTTTGGTTCTAGCCGAGTGGGTTTGGGTCTAGCCGAGTTTGTTTGGGTCTAGCCGAGTGGGTTTGGGTCAAGCGGAGTTGGTAAGGGTCTAGCGGAGTGGGTTTGGGTCTAGCGGAGTGGGTTTGGGTCTAGCCAAGTGGGTTTTGGTCTAGCCGAGTGGGTTTGGGTCTATCCGAGTGGGTTTGCATCTAGCCGAGTGGGTTTTGGTCTAGTCGAGTGGGTTTGTGTCTATTCGAGTGTGTTTGCGTCTAGCCGAGTGGGTTTGCGTCTAGCCGAGTGGGTTTGGGTCTAGCCGAGTGGGTTTGGGTCTAGCCGATTGGGTTTGGGTCTATCCATGTGGGTTTGGGTCCAGCCGAGTGGGTTTGGGTCTAGCCGAGTGGGTTTGGGTCTAGCCGAGTGGGTTTGGGTCTAGCCGAGTGGGTGTGGGTGTAGCCGAGTGGGTTTGGGTCTAGCCGAGTGGGTTTGGGTCTAGCGGAGTGGGTTAGGGTCTAGTGGAGTGGGTTTGGGTCTAGCCGATTGGGTTTGGGTCTAGCCGAATGGGTTTGGGTCTACCCGAGTGCGTTTGGGTCTTGCCGAGTGGGTTTGGGTCTAGCCGAATGGGTTTGGGTCTAGCCGAGTGCGTTTGGGTCTTGCCGAGTGGGTTTGGGTCTAGCCGAATGGGTTTGGGTGTAGCCGAGTGGGTTTGGGTCTAGCCGAGTGGGTTTGGGTCTAGCCGAGTGGGTTTGGGTCTAGCCGAGTGGGTTTGGGTCTAGCCGAGTGGGTTTGGGTCTAGCCGAGTGTGTTTGCGTCTAGCCGAGTGGGTTTGGGTCTAGCCGAGTGGGTTTGGGTCTAGCCGAGTGGGTTTGGGTCTAGCTGAGTGGGTTTGGGTCTAGCCGAGTGTGTTAGGGTCTAGCGGAGTGAGTTTGGATGTAGCCGCGTGGGTTTGGGTGTAGCTGAGTGGGTTTGGGTCTAGCCGAGTGGGTTTGGGTCTAGCCGAGTGGGTTTGGGTCTAGCCGAGTGGGTTTGGGTCTAGCGGAGTGGGTTTGGGTGTAGCCGAGTGGGTTTGGGTCTAGCCGAGTGGGTTTGGGTATAGCCGACTGGGTTTGGGTGTAGCCGAGTGGGTTTGGGTCCAGCCGAGTGGGTTTGGGTCTAGCCGAGTGGCTTTGGGTCTAGCTGAGTGGGTTTGGGTCTAGCCGAGTTGGTTTCGGTCTAGCCGAGTGGGTTTGGGTCTAGCCGAGTGGGTTTGGGTCTAGCCGAGTGGGTTTGGGTCTAGCCGAGTGGGTTTGCGTCCAGCCAAGTTAGTTTGGGTGTAGCCGAGTGGGTTTGGGTCTAGCCGAGCATGTTTGGGTCTAGCCGAGTGGGTTTGGGTCTAGCCGAGTGGGTTTGGGTCTAGCCGAGTGGGTTTGGGTCAAGCGGAGTTGGTATGGGTCTAGCGGAGTGGGTTTGGGTCTAGCGGAGTGGGTTTGGGTCTAGCCAAGTGGGTTTTGGTCTAGCCGAGTGGGTTTGGGTCTATCCGAGTGGGTTTGCGTCTAGCCGAGTGGGTTTGCGTCTAGCCGAGTGGGTTTGGGTCTAGCCGAGTGGGTTTGGGTCTAGCCGATTGGGTTTGGGTCTATCCATGTGGGTTTGGGTCTAGCCGAGTGGGTTAGGGTCTAGCGGAGTGGGATTGGGTGTAGCCGCGTGGGTTTGGGTGTAGCCGAGTGGGTTTGGGTGTAGCCGAGTGGGTTTGGGTCTAGCCGAGTGGGTTTGGGTCTAGCCGAGTGGCTTTGGGTCTAGCTGAGTGGGTTTGGGTCTAGCCGAGTTGGTTTCGGTCTAGCCGAGTGGGTTTGGGTCTAGCCGAGTGGGTTTGGGTCCAGCCGAGTGGGTTTGGGTCTAGCCGAGTGGGTTTGGGTCTAGCCGAGTTTGTTTGGGTCTAGCCGAGTGGGTTTGGGTCAAGCGGAGTTGGTAAGGGTCTAGCGGAGTGGGTTTGGGTCTAGCGGAGTGGGTTTGGGTCTAGCCAAGTGGGTTTTGGTCTAGCCGAGTGGGTTTGGGTCTATCCGAGTGGGTTTTTGCGTCTAGCCGAGTGGGTTTGGGTCTAGCCGAGTGGGTTTGGGTCAATCCATGTGGGTTTGGGTCTAGCCGAGTGGGTTAGGGTCTAGCGGAGTGGGTTTGGGTTTAGCCGCGTGGGTTTGGGTGTAGCCGAGTGGGTTTGGGTCTAGCCGAGTGGGTTTGGGTCTAGCCGAGTGGGTTTGGGTCTAGCCGATTGGGTTTGGGTCTAGCGGAGTGGGTTTGGGTGTAGCCGAGTGGGTTTGGGTCTAGCCGAGTGGGTTTGGGTCTAGCCGACTGGGTTTGGGTCTAGCCGAGTGGGTTTGGGTCTAGCCGAGTGGGTTTGGGTCTAGCCGAGTGGGTTTGGGTCTAGCCGAGTGGGTTTGGGTCTAGCGGAGTGGGTTTGGTTGTAGCCGAGTGGGTTTGGGTCTAGCGGAGTGGGTTTGGGTGTAGCCGAGTGGGTTTGGGTCTAGCCGAGTGGGTTTGGGTCTGGCCGACTGGGTTTGGGTCTGGACGAGTGGGTTTGGGTCTAGCCGAGTGGGTTTGGGTCTAGCCGAGTGGGTTTGGGTCTAGCCGAGTGGGTGTGGGTGTAGCCGAGTGGGTTTGGGTCTAGCCGAGTGGGTTTGGGTCTAGCGGAGTGGGTTAGGGTCTAGTGGAGTGGGTTTGGGTCTAGCCGAGTGGGTTTGGGTCTAGCCGAATGGGTTTGGGTCTACCCGAGTGCGTTTGGGTCTTGCCGAGTGGGTTTGGGTCTAGCCGAATGGGTTTGGGTCTAGCCGAGTGGGTTTGGGTGTAGCCGAGTGGGTTTGGGTCTAGCGGAGTGGGTTTGGGTCTAGCGGAGTGGGTTTGGGTCTAGCCAAGTGGGTTTTGGTCTAGCCGAGTGGGTTTGGGTCTATCCGAGTGGGTTTGCGTCTAGCCGAGTGGGTTTGGGTCTAGCCGAGTGGGTTTGGGTCAATCCATGTGGGTTTGGGTCTAGCCGAGTGGGTTAGGGTCTAGCGGAGTGGGTTTGGGTTTAGCCGCGTGGGTTTGGGTGTAGCCGAGTGGGTTTGTGTCTAGCCGAGTGGGTTTGGGTCTAGCCGAGTGGGTTTGGGTCTAGCCGAGTGGGTTTGGGTCTAGCGGAGTGGGTTTGGGTGTAGCCGAGTGGGTTTGGGTCTAGCCGAGTGGGTTTGGGTCTAGCCGACTGGGTTTGGGTCTAGCCGAGTGGGTTTGGGTCTAGCCGAGTGGGTTTGGGTCTAGCCGAGTGGGTTTGGGTCTAGCCGAGTGGGTTTGGGTCTAGCGGAGTGGGTTTGGTTGTAGCCGAGTGGGTTTGGGTCTAGCGGAGTGGGTTTGGGTGTAGCCGAGTGGGTTTGGGTCTAGCCGAGTGGGTTTGTGTCTGGCCGACTGGGTTTGGGTCTGGACGAGTGGGTTTGGGTCTAGCCGAGTGGGTTTGGGTCTAGCCGAGTGGGTTTGGGTCTAGCCGAGTGGGTGTGGGTGTAGCCGAGTGGGTTTGGGTCTAGCCGAGTGGGTTTGGGTCTAGCGGAGTGGGTTAGGGTCTAGTGGAGTGGGTTTGGGTCTAGCCGAGTATGTTTGGGTCTAGCCGAATGGGTTTGGGTCTACCCGAGTGCGTTTGGGTCTTGCCGAGTGGGTTTGGGTCTAGCCGAATGGGTTTGGGTCTAGCCGAGTGGGTTTGGGTGTAGCCTAGTGGGTTTGGGTCTAGCGGAGTGGGTTTGGGTGTAGCCGAGTGGGTTTGGGTCTAGCCGAGTGGGTTTGGGTCTAGCCGAGTGGGTTTGGGTCTAGCCGAGTGGGTTTGGGTCTAGCCGAGTGGGTTTGGGTCTAGCCGAGTGTGTTTGCGTCTAGCCGAGTGGGTTTGGGTCTAGCCGAGTGGGTTTGGGTCTAGCCGAGTGGGTTTGGGTCTAGCTGAGTGGGTTTGGGTCTAGCCGAGTGTGTTAGGGTCTAGCGGAGTGGGTTTGGATGTAGCCGCGTGGGTTTGGGTGTAGCTGAGTGGGTTTGGGTCTAGCCGAGTGGGTTTGGGTCTAGCGGAGTGGGTTTGGGTCTAGCCGAGTGGGTTTGGGTCTAGCGGAGTGGGTTTGGGTGTAGCCGAGTGGGTTTGGGTCTAGCCGAGTGGGTTTGGGGTATAGCCGACTGGGTTTGGGTGTAGCCGAGTGTGTTTGGGTCCAGCCGAGTGGGTTTGGGTCTTGCCGAGTGGCTTTGGGTCTAGCTGAGTGGGTTTGGGTCTAGCCGAGTTGGTTTCGGTCTAGCCGAGTGGGTTTGGGTCTAGCCGAGTGGGTTTGGGTCTAGCCGAGTGGGTTTGGGTCTAGCCGAGTGGGTTTGCGTCTAGCCAAGTTAGTTTGGGTGTAGCCGAGTGGGTTTGGGTCTAGCCGAGCAGGTTTGGGTCTAGCCGAGTGGGTTTGGGTCTAGCCGAGTGGGTTTGGGTCTAGCCGAGTGGGTTTGGGTCAAGCGGAGTTGGTATGGGTCTGGCGGAGTGGGTTTGGGTCTAGCGGAGTGGGTTTGGGTCTAGCCAAGTGGGTTTTGGTCTAGCCGAGTGGGTTTGGGTCTATCCGAGTGGGTTTGCGTCTAGCCGAGTGGGTTTGCGTCTAGCCGAGTGGGTTTGGATCTAGCCGAGTGGGTTTGGGTCTAGCCGATTGGGTTTGGGTCTATCCATGTGGGTTTGGGTCTAGCCGAGTGGGTTAGGGTCTAGCGGAGTGGGATTGGGTGTAGCCGCGTGGGTTTGGGTGTAGCCGAGTGGGTTTGGGTGTAGCCGAGTGGGTTTGGGTCTAGCCGAGTGGGTTTGGGTCTAGCCGAGTGGCTTTGGGTCTAGCTGAGTGGGTTTGGGTCCAGCCGAGTTGGTTTCCGTCTAGCCGAGTGGGTTTGGGTCTAGCCGAGTGGGTTTGGGTCTAGCCGAGTGGGTTTGGTTCTAGCCGAGTGGGTTTGGGTCTAGCCGAGTTTGTTTGGGTCTAGCCGAGTGGGTTTGGGTCAAGCGGAGTTGGTAAGGGTCTAGCGGAGTGGGTTTGGGTCTAACGGAGTGGGTTTGGGTCTAGCCAAGTGGGTTTTGGTCTAGCCGAGTGGGTTTGGGTCTAGCCGAGTGGGTTTGGGTCTAGCGGAGTGGGTTTGGTTGTAGCCGAGTGGGTTTGGGTCTAGCGGAGTGGGTTTGGGTGTATCCGAGTGGGTTTGGGTCTAGCCGAGTGGGTTTGGGTCTGGCCGACTGGGTTTGGGTCTGGACGAGTGGGTTTGGGTCTAGCCGAGTGGGTTTGGGTCTAGCCGAGTGGGTTTGGGTCTAGCCGAGTGGGTGTGGGTGTAGCCGAGTGGGTTTGGGTCTAGCCGAGTGGGTTTGGGTCTAGCGGAGTGGGTTAGGGTCTAGTGGAGTGGGTTTGGGTCTAGCCGAGTGGGTTTGGGTCTAGCCGAATGGGTTTGGGTCTACCCGAGTGCGTTTGGGTCTTGCCGAGTGGGTTTGGGTCTAGCCGAATGGGTTTGGGTCTAGCCGAGTGGGTTTGGGTGTAGCCTAGTGGGTTTGGGTCTAGCGGAGTGGGTTTGGGTGTAGCCGAGTGGGTTTGGGTCTAGCCGAGTGGGTTTGGGTCTAGCCGAGTGGGTTTGGGTCTAGCCGAGTGGGTTTGGGTCTAGCCGAGTGGGTTTGGGTCTAGCCGAGTGTGTTTGCGTCTAGCCGAGTGGGTTTGGGTCTAGCCGAGTGGGTTTGGGTCTAGCCGAGTGGGTTTGGGTCTAGCTGAGTGGGTTTGGGTCTAGCCGAGTGTGTTAGGGTCTAGCGGAGTGGGTTTGGATGTAGCCGCGTGGGTTTGGGTGTAGCTGAGTGGGTTTGGGTCTAGCCGAGTGGGTTTGGGTCTGGCGGAGTGGGTTTGGGTCTAGCCGAGTGGGTTTGGGTCTAGCGGAGTGGGTTTGGGTGTAGCCGAGTGGGTTTGGGTCTAGCCGAGTGGGTTTGGGGTATAGCCGACTGGGTTTGGGTGTAGCCGAGTGTGTTTGGGTCCAGCCGAGTGGGTTTGGGTCTTGCCGAGTGGCTTTGGGTCTAGCTGAGTGGGTTTGGGTCTAGCCGAGTTGGTTTCGGTCTAGCCGAGTGGGTTTGGGTCTAGCCGAGTGGGTTTGGGTCTAGCCGAGTGGGTTTGGGTCTAGCCGAGTGGGTTTGCGTCTAGCCAAGTTAGTTTGGGTGTAGCCGAGTGGGTTTGGGTCTAGCCGAGCAGGTTTGGGTCTAGCCGAGTGGGTTTGGGTCTAGCCGAGTGGGTTTGGGTCTAGCCGAGTGGGTTTGGGTCAAGCGGAGTTGGTATGGGTCTGGCGGAGTGGGTTTGGGTCTAGCGGAGTGGGTTTGGGTCTAGCCAAGTGGGTTTTGGTCTAGCCGAGTGGGTTTGGGTCTATCCGAGTGGGTTTGCGTCTAGCCGAGTGGGTTTGCGTCTAGCCGAGTGGGTTTGGATCTAGCCGAGTGGGTTTGGGTCTAGCCGATTGGGTTTGGGTCTATCCATGTGGGTTTGGGTCTAGCCGAGTGGGTTAGGGTCTAGCGGAGTGGGATTGGGTGTAGCCGCGTGGGTTTGGGTGTAGCCGAGTGGGTTTGGGTGTAGCCGAGTGGGTTTGGGTCTAGCCGAGTGGGTTTGGGTCTAGCCGAGTGGCTTTGGGTCTAGCTGAGTGGGTTTGGGTCCAGCCGAGTTGGTTTCCGTCTAGCCGAGTGGGTTTGGGTCTAGCCGAGTGGGTTTGGGTCTAGCCGAGTGGGTTTGGTTCTAGCCGAGTGGGTTTGGGTCTAGCCGAGTTTGTTTGGGTCTAGCCGAGTGGGTTTGGGTCAAGCGGAGTTGGTAAGGGTCTAGCGGAGTGGGTTTGGGTCTAGCGGAGTGGGTTTGGGTCTAGCCAAGTGGGTTTTGGTCTAGCCGAGTGGGTTTGGGTCTATCCGAGTGGGTTTGCGTCTAGCCGAGTGGGTTTGGGTCTAGCCGAGTGGGTTTGGGTCAATCCATGTGGGTTTGGGTCTAGCCGAGTGTGTTAGGGTCTAGCGGAGTGGGTTTGGGTTTAGCCGCGTGGGTTTGGGTGTAGCCGAGTGGGTTTGGGTCTAGCCGAGTGGGTTTGGGTCTAGCCGAGTGGGTTTGGGTCTAGCCGAGTGGGTTTGGGTCTAGCGGAGTGGGTTTGGGTGTAACCGAGTGGGTTTGGGTCTAGCCGAGTGGGTTTGGGTCTAGCCGAGTGGGTTTGGGTCTAGCCGAGTGGGTTTGGGTCTAGCCGAGTGGGTTTGGGTCTAGCCGAGTGGGTTTGGGTCTAGCCGAGTGGGTTTGGGTCTAGCGGAGTGGGTTTGGTTGTAGCCGAGTGGGTTTGGGTCTAGCGGAGTGGGTTTGGGTGTAGTCGAGTGGGTTTGGGTCTAGCCGAGTGGGTTTGGGTCTGGCCGACTGGGTTTGGGTCTGGACGAGTGGGTTTGGGTCTAGCCGAGTGGGTTTGGGTCTAGTCGAGTGGGTTTGGGTCTAGCCGAGTGGGTTTGGGTCTAGCCTAGTGGGTTTGGGTCTAGCCAAGTGGGTTTCGGTCCAGCGGAGTGGGTTTGGGTCTAGCGCAGTGGGTTTGGGTCTAGCGGAGTGGGTTTGGGTCTAGCTGAGTGGGTTTGGGTCTAACCGAGTGGGTTTGTGTCTAGCGGAGTGGGTTTGGGTCTAGCGGAGTGGGATTGGGTCTAGCCGAGTGGGTTTGGGTCTAGCCGAGTGGGTTTGGGACTAGCCGAGTGGGTTTGGGTCTAGCCGAGTGGGTTTGGGTCTAGCCGAGTGGGTTTGGGTCTAGCCGAGTGGGTTTCGGTCTAGCCGATTGGGTTTGGGTCTATCCATGTGGGTTTGGGTCTAGCCGAGTGGGTTAGGGTCTAGCGGAGTGGGTTTGGGTGTAGCCGCGTGGGTTTGGGTGTAGCCGAGTGGGTTTGGGTCTAGCCGAGTGGGTTTGGGTCTAGCCGAGTGGGTTTGGGTCTAGCCCAGTGGGTTTGGGTCTAGCGGAGTGGGTTTGGGTGTAGCCGAGTGGGTTTGGGTCTAGCCGAGTGGGTTTGGGTGTAGCCGAGTGGGTTTGGGTCTAGCCGAGTGGGTTTGGGTATAGCCGACTGGGTTTGGGTCTAGCCGAGTGGGTTTGGGTCTAGCCGAGTGGGTTTGGGTCTAGCCGAGTGGGTTTGGGTCTAGCCGAGTGGGTTTGGGTCTAGCCAAGTTCGTTTGGGTCCAGCGGAGTGGGTTTGGGTCTAGCGCAGTTGGTTTGGGTCTAGCGGAGTGGGTTTGGTTCTAGCCGAGTGGGTTTGGGTCTAACCGAGTGGGTTTGTGTCTAGCGGAGTGGGTTTGCGTCTAGCGGAGTGGGATTGGGTCTAGCCGAGTGGGTTTGGGTCTAGCCGAGTGGGTTTGGGACTAGCCAAGTGGGTTTGGGTCTAGCCGAGTGGGTTTGGGTCCAGCTGAATGTGTTTGGGTCTAGCCGAGTGGGTATGGGTCTAGCCGAGTGGGTTTGGGTCTAGCCGAAAGGGTTTGGGTCTAGCCGAGTGGGTTTGGGTCTAGCCGAGTGGGTTTGGGTCTAGCCGAGTGGGTTTGGGTCTAGCCGACTGGGTTTGGGTCTAGCCGAGTGGGTTTGGGTCCAGCCGAGTGGGTTTGGGTCTAGCGGAGTGGGTTTGGTTGTAGCCGAGTGGGTTTGGGTCTAGCGGAGTGTGTTTGGGTGTAGCCGAGTGGGTTTGGGTCTAGCAGAGTGGGTTTGGGTCTAGCCGACTGGGTTTGGGTCTAGCCGAGTGGGTTTGGGTCTAGCCGAGTGGGTTTGGGTCTAGCCGAGTGGGTTTACGTCTAGCCGAGTGGGTTTGGGCCTAGCGGAGTGGGTTTGGGTGTAGCCGAGTGGGTTTGGGTGCAGCCGAGTGGGTTTGGGTCTGGACGAGTGGGTTTGGGTCTAGCCGAGTGGGTTTGGGTCTAGCCGAGTGGGTTTTGGTCTAGCAGAGTGGGTTTGAGTGTAGCCGAGTGGGTTTGGGTCTGGACGAGTGGGTTTGGGTCTTGCCGAGTGGGTTTGGGTGTAGCCGAGTGGGTTTGGGTCTTGCCGAGTGGGTTTGGGTCTAGCCTAGTGGGTTTGGGTCTAGCCAAGTGGGTTTGGGTCCAGCGGAGTGGGTTTGGGTCTAGCGCAGTGGGTTTGGGTCTAGCGGAGTGTGTTTGTGTCTAGCCGAGTGGGTTTGGGTCTAACCGAGTGGGTTTGTGTCTAGCGGAGTGGGTTTGGGTCTAGCGGAGTGGGATTGGGTCTAGCCGATTGGGTTTGGGTCTATCCATGTGGGTTTGGGTCTAGCCGAGTGGGTTAGGGTCTAGCGGAGTGGGATTGGGTGTAGCCGCGTGGGTTTGGGTGTAGCCGAGTGGGTTTGGGTCTAGTGAGTGGGTTTGGGTCTTGCCGAGTGGGTTTGGGTCTAGCCGAGTGGGTTTGGGTCTAGCGGAGTGGGTTTGGGTGTAGCCGAGTGGGTTTGGGTCTAGCCGAGTGGGTTTGGGTCTAGCCGAGTGGGTTTGGGTCTAGCCGAGTGGGTTTGGGTGTAGCCGAGTGGGTTTGGGTCTAGCCGAGTGGGTTTGGGTCTAGCCGAGTGGGTTTGGGTCTAGCCGAGTGGGTTTGGGTCTAGCGGAGTGGGTTTGGGTGTAGCGGAGTGGGTTTGGGTCTAGCCGAGTGGGTTTGGGTCTAGCCAAGTGGGTTTGGGTCTAGCCGAGTGGGTTTGGGTCTATCCGAGTGGGTTTGCGTCTAGCCGAGTGGGTTTGGGTCTAGCCGAGTGGGTTTGGGTCAATCCATGTGGGTTTGGGTCTAGCCGAGTGGGTTAGGGTCTAGCGGAGTGGGTTTGGGTTTAGCCGCGTGGGTTTGGGTGTAGCCGAGTGGGTTTGGGTCTAGCCGAGTGGGTTTGGGTCTAGCCGAGTGGGTTTGGGTCTAGCCGAGTGGGTTTGGGTCTAGCGGAGTGGGTTTGGGTGTAGCCGAGTGGGTTTGGGTCTAGCCGAGTGGGTTTGGGTCTAGCCGACTGGGTTTGGGTCTAGCCGAGTGGGTTTGGGTCTAGCCGAGTGGGTTTGGGTCTAGCCGAGTGGGTTTGGGTCTAGCGGAGTGGGTTTGGGTGTAACCGAGTGGGTTTGGGTCTAGCCGAGTGGGTTTGGGTCTAGCCGACTGGGTTTGGGTCTAGCCGAGTGGGTTTGGGTCTAGCCGAGTGGGTTTGGGTCTAGCCAAGTGGGTTTGGGTCTAGCCGAGTGGGTTTGGGTCTAGCGGAGTGGGTTTGGTTGTAGCCGAGTGGGTTTGGGTCTAGCGGAGTGGGTTTGGGTCTGGCCGACTGGGTTTGGGTCTAGCCGAGTGGGTTTGGGTCTAGCCGAGTGGGTTTGGGTCTAGTCGAGTGGGTTTGGGTCTAGCCGAGTGGGTTTCGGTCCAGCGGAGTGGGTTTGGGTCTAGCGCAGTGGGTTTGGGTATAGCCGACTGGGTTTGGGTCTAGCCGAGTGGGTTTGGGTCTAGCCGAGTGGGTTTGGGTCTCGCCGAGTGGGTTTACGTCTAGCCGAGTGGGTTTGGGTCTGGCGGAGTGGGTTTGGGTGTAGCCGAGTGGGTTTGGGTGTAGCCGAGTGGGTTTGGGTCTGGACGAGTGGGTTTGGGTCTAGCCGAGTGGGTTTGGGTCCAGCCGAGTGGGTTTGGGTCTAGCCGAGTGGGTTTGGGTCTAGCCTAGTGGGTTTGGGTCTAGCCAAGTTCGTTTGGGTCCAGCGGAGTGGGTTTGGGTCTAGCGCAGTGGGTTTGGATCTAGCGGAGTGGGTTTGGTTCTAGCCGAGTGGGTTTGGGTCTAACCGAGTGGGTTTGTGTCTAGCGGAGTGGGTTTGGGTCTAGCGGAGTGGGATTGGGTCTAGCCGATTGGGTTTGGGTCTAGCCGAGTGGGTTTGGGACTAGCCGAGTGGGTTTGGGTCTAGCCGAGTGGGTTTGGGTCTAGCTGAATGTGTTTGGGTCTAGCCGAGTGGGTATGGGTCTAGCCGAGTGGGTTTGGGTCTAGCCGAAAGGGTTTGGGTCTAGCCGAGCGGGTTTGGGTCTAGCCGAGTGGGTTTGGGTCTAGCCGAGTGGGTTTGGGTCTAGCCGACTGGGTTTGGGTCTAGCCGAGTGGGTTTGGGTCCAGCCGAGTGGGTTTGGGTCTAGCGGAGTGGGTTTGGTTGTAGCCGAGTGGGTTTGTGTCTAGCGGAGTGGGTTTGGGTGTAGCCGACTGGGTTTGGGTCTAGCCGAGTGGGTTTGGGTCTAGCCGACTGGGTTTGGGTGTAGCCGAGTGGGTTTGGGTCTAGCCGAGTGGGTTTGGGTCTAGCCGAGTGGGTTTACGTCTAGCCGGGTGGGTTTGGGCCTAGCGGAGTGGGTTTGGGTGTAGCCGAGTGGGTTTGGGTGTAGCCGAGTGGGTTTGGGTCTGGACGAGTGGGTTTGGGTCTAGCCGAGTGGGTTTGGGTCTAGCCGAGTGGGTTTTGGTCTAGCAGAGTGGGTTTGAGTGTAGCCGAGTGGGTTTGGGTCTGGACGAGTGGGTTTGGGTCAAGCCGAGTGGGTTTGGGTGTAGCCGAGTGGGTTTGGGTCTTGCCGAGTGGGTTTGGGTCTAGCCTAGTGGGTTTGGGTCTAGCCAAGTGGGTTTGGGTCCAGCGGAGTGGGTTTGGGTCTAGCGCAGTGGGTTTGGGTCTAGCGGAGTGTGTTTGTGTCTAGCCGAGTGGGTTTGGGTCTAACCGAGTGGGTTTGTGTCTAGCGGAGTGGGTTTGGGTCTAGCGGAGTGGGATTGGGTCTAGCCGATTGGGTTTGGGTCTATCCATGTGGGTTTGGGTCTAGCCGAGTGGGTTAGGGTCTAGCGGAGTGGGATTGGGTGTAGCCGCGTGGGTTTGGGTGTAGCCGAGTGGGTTTAGGTCTAGCCGAGTGGGTTTGGGTCTAGCCGAGTGGGTTTGGGTCTAGCCGAGTGGGTTTGGGTCTAGCGGAGTGGGTTTGGGTGTAGCCGAGTGGGTTTGGGTCTAGCCGAGTGGGTTTGGGTCTAGCCAAGTGGGTTTGGGTGTAGCCGAGTGGGTTTGGGTCTAGCCGAGTGGGTTTGGGTCTAGCCGAGTGGGCTTGGGTCTAGCCGAGTGGGTTTGGGTCTAGCGGAGTGGGTTTGGGTGTAGCGGAGTGGGTTTGGGTCTAGCCGAGTGGGTTTGGGTACAGCCGACTGGGTTTGGGTGCAGCCGAGTGGGTTTGGGTCTAGCCGAGTGGGTTTGGGTCTCGCCGAGTGGCTTTGGGTCTAGCTGAGTGGGTTTGGGTCTAGCCGAGTTGGTTTCGGTCTAGCCGAGTGGATTTGGGTCTAGCCGAGTGGGTTTGGGTCTAGCCGAGTGGGTTTAGGTCTAGCCGAGTGGGTTTGGGTCTAGCCGAGTTTGTTTGGGTCTAGCCGAGTGGGTTTGGGTCAAGCGGAGTTGGTATGGGTCTAGCGGAGTGGGTTTGGGTCTAGCGGAGTGGGTTTGGGTCTAGCCAAGTGGGTTTGGGTCTAGCCGAGTGGGTTTGGGTCTATCCGAGTGGGTTTGCGTCTAGCCGAGTGGGTTTGGGTCTAGCCGAGTGGGTTTGGGTCAATCCATGTGGGTTTGGGTCTAGCCGAGTGGGTTAGGGTCTAGCGGAGTGGGTTTGGGTTTAGCCGCGTGGGTTTGGGTGTAGCCGAGTGGGTTTGGGTCTAGCCGAGTGGGTTTGGGTCTAGCCGAGTGGGTTTGGGTCTAGCCGAGTGGGTTGGGGTCTAGCGGAGTGGGTTTGGGTGTAGCCGAGTGGGTTTGGGTCTAGCCGAGTGGGTTTGGGTCTAGCCGACTGGGTTTGGGTCTAGCCGAGTGGGTTTGGGTCTAGCCGAGTGGGTTTGGGTCTAGCCGACTGGGTTTGGGTCTAGCCGAGTGGGTTTGGGTCGAGCCGAGTGGGTTTGATTGTAGCCGAGTGGGTTTGGGTCTAGCGGAGTGGGTTTGGGTGTAGCCGAGTGGGTTTGGGTCTAGCCGAGTGGGTTTGGGTCTAGCCGATTGGGTTTGGGTCTGGACGAGTGGGTTTGGGTCTAACCGAGTGGGTTTGGGTCTAGTCGAGTGGGTTTGGGTCTAGCCGAGTGGGTTTGGGTCTAGCCAAGTGGGTTTGGGTCTAGCGGAGTGGGATTGGGTCTAGCCGAGTGGGTTTGGGTCTAGCCGAGTGGGTTTGGGACTAGCCGAGTGGGTTTGGGTCTAGCCGAGTGGGTTTGGGTCTAGCCGAGTGGGTTTGGGTCTAGCCGAGTGGGTTTGGGCCTAGCGGAGTGGGTTTGGGTGTAGCCGAGTGGGTTTGGGTGTAGCCGAGTGGGTTTGGGTCTGGACGAGTGGGTTTGGGTCTAGCCGAGTGGGTTTGGGTCTAGCCGAGTGGGTTTTGGTCTAGCAGAGTGGGTTTGAGTGTAGCCGAGTGGGTTTGGGTCTGGACGAGTGGGTTTGGGTCTAGCCGAGTGGGTTTGGGTGTAGCCGAGTGGGTTTGGGTCTTGCCGAGTGGGTTTGGGTCTAGCCTAGTGGGTTTGGGTCTAGCCAAGTGGGTTTGGGTCCAGCGGAGTGGGTTTGGGTCTAGCGCAGTGGGTTTGGGTCTAGCGGAGTGTGTTTGTGTCTAGCCGAGTGGGTTTGGGTCTAACCGAGTGGGTTTCTGTCTAGCGGAGTGGGTTTGGGTCTAGCGGAGTGGGATTGGGTCTAGCCGATTGGGTTTGGGTCTATCCATGTGGGTTTGGGTCTAGCCGAGTGGGTTAGGGTCTAGCGGAGTGGGATTGGGTGTAGCCGCGTGGGTTTGGGTGTAACCGAGTGGGTTTAGGTCTAGCCGAGTGGGTTTGGGTCAAGCCGAGTGGGTTTGGGTCTAGCCGAGTGGGTTTGGGTCTAGCGGAGTGGGTTTGGGTGTAGCCGAGTGGGTTTGGGTCTAGCCGAGTGGGTTTGGGTCTAGCCAATTGGGTTTGGGTGTAGCCGAGTGGGTTTGGGTCTAGCCGAGTGGGTTTGGGTCTAGCCGAGTGGGCTTGGGTCTAGCCGAGTGGGTTTGGGTCTAGCGGAGTGGGTTTGGGTGTAGCGGAGTGGGTTTGGGTCTAGCCGAGTGGGTTTGGGTACAGCCGACTGGGTTTGGGTGCAGCCGAGTGGGTTTGGGTCTAGCCGAGTGGGTTTGGGTCTCGCCGAGTGGCTTTGGGTCTAGCTGAGTGGGTTTGGGTCTAGCCGAGTTGGTTTCGGTCTAGCCGAGTGGATTTGGGTCTAGCCGAGTGGGTTTGGGTCTAGCCGAGTGGGTTTAGGTCTAGCCGAGTGGGTTTGGGTCTAGCCGAGTTTGTTTGGGTCTAGCCGAGTGGGTTTGGGTCAAGCGGAGTTGGTATGGGTCTAGCGGAGTGGGTTTGGGTCTAGCGGAGTGGGTTTGGGTCTAGCCAAGTGGGTTTGGGTCTAGCCGAGTGGGTTTGGGTCTATCCGAGTGGGTTTGCGTCTAGCCGAGTGGGTTTGGGTCTAGCCGAGTGGGTTTGGGTCAATCCATGTGGGTTTGGGTCTAGCCGAGTGGGTTAGGGTCTAGCGGAGTGGGTTTGGGTTTAGCCGCGTGGGTTTGGGTGTAGCCGAGTGGGTTTGGGTCTGGACGAGTGGGTTTGGGTCTAACCGAGTGGGTTTGGGTCTAGTCGAGTGGGTTTGGGTCTAGCCGAGTGGGTTTGGGTCTAGCCTAGTGGGTTTGGGTCTAGCGGAGTGGGATTGGGTCTAGCCGAGTGGGTTTGGGTCTAGCCGAGTGGGTTTGGGACTAGCCGAGTGGGTTTGGGTCTAGCCGAGTGGGTTTGGGTCTAGCCGAGTGGGTTTCGGTCTAGCCGAGTGGGTTTCGGTCTAGCCGATTGGGTTTGGGTCTATCCATGTGGGTTTGGGTCTAGCCGAGTGGGTTAGGGTCTAGCGGAGTGGGTTTGGGTGTAGCCGCGTGGGTTTGTGTGTAGCCGAGTGGGTTTGGGTCTAGCCGAGTGGGTTTGGGTCTAGCCGAGTGGGTTTGGGTCTAGCCCAGTGGGTTTGGGTCTAGCGGAGTGGGTTTGGGTGTAGCCGAGTGGGTTTGGGTCTAGCCGAGTGGGTTTGGGTGTAGCCGAGTGGGTTTGGGTCTAGCCGAGTGGGTTTGGGTCTAGTCGAGTGGGTTTGGGTCTAGCCGAGTGGGTTTGGGTCTAGCCTAGTGGGTTTGGGTCTAGCGGAGTGGCATTGGGTCTAGCCGAGTGGGTTTGGGTCTAGCCGAGTGGGTTTGGGACTAGCCGAGTGGGTTTGGGTCTAGCCGAGTGGGTTTGGGTCTAGCCGAGTGGGTTTGGGTCTAGCCGAGTGGGTTTGGGCCTAGCGGAGTGGGTTTGGGTGTAGCCGAGTGGGTTTGGGTGTAGCCGAGTGGGTTTGGGTCTGGACGAGTGGGTTTGGGTCTAGCCGAGTGGGTTTGGGTCTAGCCGAGTGGGTTTTGGTCTAGCAGAGTGGGTTTGAGTGTAGCCGAGTGGGTTTGGGTCTGGACGAGTGGGTTTGGGTCTAGCCGAGTGGGTTTGGGTGTAGCCGAGTGGGTTTGGGTCTTGCCGAGTGGGTTTGGGTCTAGCCTAGTGGGTTTGGGTCTAGCCAAGTGGGTTTGGGTCCAGCGGAGTGGGTTTGGGTCTAGCGCAGTGGGTTTGGGTCTAGCGGAGTGTGTTTGTGTCTAGCCGAGTGGGTTTGGGTCTAACCGAGTGGGTTTCTGTCTAGCGGAGTGGGTTTGGGTCTAGCGGAGTGGGATTGGGTCTAGCCGATTGGGTTTGGGTCTATCCATGTGGGTTTGGGTCTAGCCGAGTGGGTTAGGGTCTAGCGGAGTGGGATTGGGTGTAGCCGCGTGGGTTTGGGTGTAACCGAGTGGGTTTAGGTCTAGCCGAGTGGGTTTGGGTCAAGCCGAGTGGGTTTGGGTCTAGCCGAGTGGGTTTGGGTCTAGCGGAGTGGGTTTGGGTGTAGCCGAGTGGGTTTGGGTCTAGCCGAGTGGGTTTGGGTCTAGCCAATTGGGTTTGGGTGTAGCCGAGTGGGTTTGGGTCTAGCCGAGTGGGTTTGGGTCTAGCCGAGTGGGCTTGGGTCTAGCCGAGTGGGTTTGGGTCTAGCGGAGTGGGTTTGGGTGTAGCGGAGTGGGTTTGGGTCTAGCCGAGTGGGTTTGGGTACAGCCGACTGGGTTTGGGTGCAGCCGAGTGGGTTTGGGTCTAGCCGAGTGGGTTTGGGTCTCGCCGAGTGGCTTTGGGTCTAGCTGAGTGGGTTTGGGTCTAGCCGAGTTGGTTTCGGTCTAGCCGAGTGGATTTGGGTCTAGCCGAGTGGGTTTGGGTCTAGCCGAGTGGGTTTAGGTCTAGCCGAGTGGGTTTGGGTCTAGCCGAGTTTGTTTGGGTCTAGCCGAGTGGGTTTGGGTCAAGCGGAGTTGGTATGGGTCTAGCGGAGTGGGTTTGGGTCTAGCGGAGTGGGTTTGGGTCTAGCCAAGTGGGTTTGGGTCTAGCCGAGTGGGTTTGGGTCTATCCGAGTGGGTTTGCGTCTAGCCGAGTGGGTTTGGGTCTAGCCGAGTGGGTTTGGGTCAATCCATGTGGGTTTGGGTCTAGCCGAGTGGGTTAGGGTCTAGCGGAGTGGGTTTGGGTTTAGCCGCGTGGGTTTGGGTGTAGCCGAGTGGGTTTGGGTCTGGACGAGTGGGTTTGGGTCTAACCGAGTGGGTTTGGGTCTAGTCGAGTGGGTTTGGGTCTAGCCGAGTGGGTTTGGGTCTAGCCTAGTGGGTTTGGGTCTAGCGGAGTGGGATTGGGTCTAGCCGAGTGGGTTTGGGTCTAGCCGAGTGGGTTTGGGACTAGCCGAGTGGGTTTGGGTCTAGCCGAGTGGGTTTGGGTCTAGCCGAGTGGGTTTCGGTCTAGCCGAGTGGGTTTCGGTCTAGCCGATTGGGTTTGGGTCTATCCATGTGGGTTTGGGTCTAGCCGAGTGGGTTAGGGTCTAGCGGAGTGGGTTTGGGTGTAGCCGCGTGGGTTTGTGTGTAGCCGAGTGGGTTTGGGTCTAGCCGAGTGGGTTTGGGTCTAGCCGAGTGGGTTTGGGTCTAGCCCAGTGGGTTTGGGTCTAGCGGAGTGGGTTTGGGTGTAGCCGAGTGGGTTTGGGTCTAGCCGAGTGGGTTTGGGTGTAGCCGAGTGGGTTTGGGTCTAGCCGAGTGGGTTTGGGTATAGCCGACTGGGTTTGGGTCTAGCCGAGTGGGTTTGGGTCCAGAGGAGTGGGTTTGGGTCTAGCGCAGTGGGTTTGGGTCTAGCGGAGTGTGTTTGTGTCTAGCCGAGTGGGTTTGGGTCTAACCGAGTGGGTTTGTGTCTAGCGGAGTGGGTTTGGGTCTAGCGGAGTGGGATTGGGTCTAGCCGATTGGGTTTGGGTCTATCCATCTGGGTTTGGGTCTAGCCGAGTGGGTTAGGGTCTAGCGGAGTGGGATTGGGTGTAGCCGCGTGGGTTTGGGTGTAGCCGAGTGGGTTTGGGTCTAGCCGAGTGGGTTTGGGTCTAGCCGAGTGGGTTTGGGTCTAGCCGAGTGGGTTTCGGTCTAGCCGATTGGGTTTGGGTCTATCCATGTGGGTTTGGGTCTAGCCGAGTGGGTTAGGGTCTAGCGGAGTGGGTTTGGGTGTAGCCGCGTGGGTTTGGGTGTAGCCGAGTGGGTTTGGGTCTAGCCGAGTGGGTTTGGGTCTAGCCGAGTGGGTTTGGGTCTAGCCCAGTGGGTTTGGGTCTAGCGGAGTGGGTTTGGGTGTAGCCGAGTGGGTTTGGGTCTAGCCGAGTGGGTTTGGGTGTAGCCGAGTGGGTTTGGGTCTAGCCGAGTGGGTTTGGGTATAGCCGACTGGGTTTGGGTCTAGCCGAGTGGGTTTGGGTCTAGCCGAGTGGGTTTGCGTCTAGCCGAGTGGGTTTGGGTCTAGCCGAGTGGGTTTGGGTCTAGCCAAGTTCGTTTGGGTCCAGCGGAGTTGGTTTGGGTCTAGCGCAGTTGGTTTGGGTCTAGCGGAGTGGGTTTGGTTCTAGCCGAGTGGGTTTGGGTCTAACCGAGTGGGTTTGTGTCTAGCGGAGTGGGTTTGGGTCTAGCGGAGTGGGATTGGGTCTAGCCGAGTGGGTTTGGGTCTAGCCGAGTGGGTTTGGGACTAGCCAAGTGGGTTTGGGTCTAGCCGAGTGGGTTTGGGTCTAGCTGAATGTGTTTGGGTCTAGCCGAGTGGGTATGGGTCTAGCCGAGTGGGTTTGGGTCTAGCCGAAAGGGTTTGGGTCTAGCCGAGTGGGTTTGGGTCTAGCCGAGTGGGTTTGGGTCTAGCCGAGTGGGTTTGGGTCTAGCCGACTGGGTTTGGGTCTAGCCGAGTGGGTTTGGGTCCAGCCGAGTGGGTTTGGGTCTAGCGGAGTGGGTTTGGTTGTAGTCGAGTGGGTTTGGGTCTCGCGGAGTGGGTTTGGGTGTAGCCGAGTGGGTTTGGGTCTAGCCGAGTGGGTTTGGGTCTAGCCGACTGGGTTTGGGTCTAGCCGAGTGGGTTTGGGTCTAGCCGAGTGGGTTTGGGTCTAGCCGAGTGGGTTTACGTCTAGCCGAGTGGGTTTGGGCCTAGCGGAGTGGGTTTGGGTGTAGCCGAGTGGGTTTGGGTGTAGCCGAGTGGGTTTGGGTCTGGACGAGTGGGTTTGGGTCTAGCCGAGTGGGTTTGGGTCTAGCCGAGTGGGTTTTGGTCTAGCAGAGTGGGTTTGAGTGTAGCCGAGTGGGTTTGGGTCTGGACGAGTGGGTTTGGGTCTTGCCGAGTGGGTTTGGGTGTAGCCGAGTGGGTTTGGGTCTTGCCGAGTGGGTTTGGGTCTAGCCTAGTGGGTTTGGGTCTAGCCAAGTGGGTTTGGGTCCAGCGGAGTGGGTTTGGGTCTAGCGCAGTGGGTTTGGGTCTAGCGGAGTGTGTTTGTGTCTAGCCGAGTGGGTTTGGGTCTAACCGAGTGGGTTTGTGTCTAGCGGAGTGGGTTTGGGTCTAGCGGAGTGGGATTGGGTCTAGCCGATTGGGTTTGGGTCTATCCATGTGGGTTTGGGTCTAGCCGAGTGGGTTAGGGTCTAGCGGAGTGGGATTGGGTGTAGCCGCGTGGGTTTGGGTGTAGCCGAGTGGGTTTGGGTCTAGTGAGTGGGTTTGGGTCTAGCCGAGTGGGTTTGGGTCTAGCCGAGTGGGTTTGGGTCTAGCGGAGTGGGTTTGGGTGTAGCCGAGTGGGTTTGGGTCTAGCCGAGTGGGTTTGGGTCTAGCCGAGTGGGTTTGGGTCTAGCCGAGTGGGTTTGGGTGTAGCCGAGTGGGTTTGGGTCTAGCCGAGTGGGTTTGGGTCTAGCCGAGTGGGTTTGGGTCTAGCCGAGTGGGTTTGGGTCTAGCGGAGTGGGTTTGGGTGTAGCGGAGTGGGTTTGGGTCTAGCCGAGTGGGTTTGGGTCTAGCCAAGTGGGTTTGGGTCTAGCCGAGTGGGTTTGGGTCTATCCGAGTGGGTTTGCGTCTAGCCGAGTGGGTTTGGGTCTAGCCGAGTGGGTTTGGGTCAATCCATGTGGGTTTGGGTCTAGCCGAGTGGGTTAGGGTCTAGCGGAGTGGGTTTGGGTTTAGCCGCGTGGGTTTGGGTGTAGCCGAGTGGGTTTGGGTCTAGCCGAGTGGGTTTGGGTCTAGCCGAGTGGGTTTGGGTCTAGCCGAGTGGGTTTGGGTCTAGCGGAGTGGGTTTGGGTGTAGCCGAGTGGGTTTGGGTCTAGCCGAGTGGGTTTGGGTCTAGCCGACTGGGTTTGGGTCTAGCCGAGTGGGTTTGGGTCTAGCCGAGTGGGTTTGGGTCTAGCTGAGTGGGTTTGGGTCTAGCGGAGTGGGTTTGGGTGTAACCGAGTGGGTTTGGGTCTAGCCGAGTGGGTTTGGGTCTAGCCGACTGGGTTTGGGTCTAGCCGAGTGGGTTTGGGTCTAGCCGAGTGGGTTTGGGTCTAGCCAAGTGGGTTTGGGTCTAGCCGAGTGGGTTTGGGTCTAGTGGAGTGGGTTTGGTTGTAGCCGAGTGGGTTTGGGTCTAGCGGAGTGGGTTTGGGTGTAGCCGAGTGGGTTTGGGTCTGGCCGACTGGGTTTGGGTCTGGACGAGTGGGTTTGGGTCTAGCCGAGTGGGTTTGGGTCTAGTCGAGTGGGTTTGGGTCTAGCCGAGTGGGTTTGGGTCTAGCCTAGTGGGTTTGGGTCTAGCCAAGTGGGTTTCGGTCCAGCGGAGTGGGTTTGGGTCTAGCGCAGTGGGTTTGGGTATAGCCGACTGGGTTTGGGTCTAGCCGAGTGGGTTTGGGTCTAGCCGAGTGGGTTTGGGTCTCGCCGAGTGGGTTTACGTCTAGCCGAGTGGGTTTGGGTCTGGCGGAGTGGGTTTGGGTGTAGCCGAGTGGGTTTGGGTGTAGCCGAGTGGGTTTGGGTCTGGACGAGTGGGTTTGGGTCTAGCCGAGTGGGTTTGGGTCTAGCCGAGTGGGTTTGGGTCTAGCCGAGTGGGTTTGGGTCTAGCCTAGTGGGTTTGGGTCTAGCCAAGTTCGTTTGGGTCCAGCGGAGTGGGTTTGGGTCTAGCGCAGTGGGTTTGGATCTAGCGGAGTGGGTTTGGTTCTAGCCGAGTGGGTTTGGGTCTAACCGAGTGGGTTTGTGTCTAGCGGAGTGGGTTTGGGTCTAGCGGAGTGGGATTGGGTCTAGCCGATTGGGTTTGGGTCTAGCCGAGTGGGTTTGGGACTAGCCGAGTGGGTTTGGGTCTAGCCGAGTGGGTTTGGGTCTAGCTGAATGTGTTTGGGTCTAGCCGAGTGGGTATGGGTCTAGCCGAGTGGGTTTGGGTCTAGCCGAAAGGGTTTGGGTCTAGCCGAGTGGGTTTGGGTCTAGCCGAGTGGGTTTGGGTCTAGCCGAGTGGGTTTGGGTCTAGCCGAGTGGGTTTGGGTCTAGCCGAGTGGGTTTGGGTCCAGCCGAGTGGGTTTGGGTCTAGCGGAGTGGGTTTGGTTGTAGCCGAGTGGGTTTGTGTCTAGCGGAGTGGGTTTGGGTGTAGCCGACTGGGTTTGGGTCTAGCCGAGTGGGTTTGGGTCTAGCCGACTGGGTTTGGGTCTAGCCGAGTGGGTTTGGGTCTAGCCGAGTGGGTTTGGGTCTAGCCGAGTGGGTTTACGTCTAGCCGAGTGGGTTTGGGCCTAGCGGAGTGGGTTTGGGTGTAGCCGAGTGGGTTTGGGTGTGGCCGAGTGGGTTTGGGTCTGGACGAGTGGGTTTGGGTCTAGCCGAGTGGGTTTGGGTCTAGCCGAGTGGGTTTTGGTCTAGCAGAGTGGGTTTGAGTGTAGCCGAGTGGGTTTGGGTCTGGACGAGTGGGTTTGGGTCTAGCCGAGTGGGTTTGGGTGTAGCCGATTGGGTTTGGGTCTTGCCGAGTGGGTTTGGGTCTAGCCTAGTGGGTTTGGGTCTAGCCAAGTGGGTTTGGGTCCAGCGGAGTGGGTTTGGGTCTAGCGCAGTGGGTTTGGGTCTAGCGGAGTGTGTTTGTGTCTAGCCGAGTGGGTTTGGGTCTAACCGAGTGGGTTTGTGTCTAGCGGAGTGGGTTTGGGTCTAGCGGAGTGGGATTGGGTCTAGCCGATTGGGTTTGGGTCTATCCATGTGGGTTTGGGTCTAGCCGAGTGGGTTAGGGTCTAGCGGAGTGGGATTGGGTGTAGCCGCGTGGGTTTGGGTGTAGCCGAGTGGGTTTAGGTCTAGCCGAGTGGGTTTGGGTCTAGCCGAGTGGGTTTGGGTCTAGCCGAGTGGGTTTGGGTCTAGCGGAGTGGGTTTGGGTGTAGCCGAGTGGGTTTGGGTCTAGCCGAGTGGGTTTGGGTCTAGCCAAGTGGGTTTGGGTGTAGCCGAGTGGGTTTGGGTCTAGCCGAGTGGGTTTGGGTCTAGCCGAGTGGGCTTGGGTCTAGCCGAGTGGGTTTGGGTCTAGCGGAGTGGGTTTGGGTGTAGCGGAGTGGGTTTGGGTCTAGCCGAGTGGGTTTGGGTACAGCCGACTGGGTTTGGGTGCAGCCGAGTGGGTTTGGGTCTAGCCGAGTGGGTTTGGGTCTCGCCGAGTGGCTTTGGGTCTAGCTGAGTGGGTTTGGGTCTAGCCGAGTTGGTTTCGGTCTAGCCGAGTGGATTTGGGTCTAGCCGAGTGGGTTTGGGTCTAGCCGAGTGGGTTTAGGTCTAGCCGAGTGGGTTTGGGTCTAGCCGAGTTTGTTTGGGTCTAGCCGAGTGGGTTTGGGTCAAGCGGAGTTGGTATGGGTCTAGCGGAGTGGGTTTGGGTCTAGCGGAGTGGGTTTGGGTCTAGCCAAGTGGGTTTGGGTCTAGCCGAGTGGGTTTGGGTCTATCCGAGTGGGTTTGCGTCTAGCCGAGTGGGTTTGGGTCTAGCCGAGTGGGTTTGGGTCAATCCATGTGGGTTTGGGTCTAGCCGAGTGGGTTAGGGTCTAGCGGAGTGGGTTTGGGTTTAGCCGCGTGGGTTTGGGTGTAGCCGAGTGGGTTTGGGTCTAGCCGAGTGGGTTTGGGTCTAGCCGAGTGGGTTTGGGTCTAGCCGAGTGGGTTGGGGTCTAGCGGAGTGGGTTTGGGTGTAGCCGAGTGGGTTTGGGTCTAGCCGAGTGGGTTTGGGTCTAGCCGACTGGGTTTGGGTCTAGCCGAGTGGGTTTGGGTCTAGCCGAGTGGGTTTGGGTCTAGCCGACTGGGTTTGGGTCTAGCCGAGTGGGTTTGGGTCGAGCCGAGTGGGTTTGGTTGTAGCCGAGTGGGTTTGGGTCTAGCGGAGTGGGTTTGGGTGTAGCCGAGTGGGTTTGGGTCTAGCCGAGTGGGTTTGGGTCTAGCCGACTGGGTTTGGGTCTGGACGAGTGGGTTTGGGTCTAACCGAGTGGGTTTGGGTCTAGTCGAGTGGGTTTGGGTCTAGCCGAGTGGGTTTGGGTCTAGCCTAGTGGGTTTGGGTCTAGCGGAGTGGGATTGGGTCTAGCCGAGTGGGTTTGGGTCTAGCCGAGTGGGTTTGGGACTAGCCGAGTGGGTTTGGGTCTAGCCGAGTGGGTTTGGGTCTAGCCGAGTGGGTTTGGGTCTAGCCGAGTGGGTTTGGGCCTAGCGGAGTGGGTTTGGGTGTAGCCGAGTGGGTTTGGGTCTAGCCGAGTGGGTTTTGGTCTAGCAGAGTGGGTTTGAGTGTAGCCGAGTGGGTTTGGGTCTGGACGAGTGGGTTTGGGTCTAGCCGAGTGGGTTTGGGTGTAGCCGAGTGGGTTTGGGTCTTGCCGAGTGGGTTTGGGTCTAGCCTAGTGGGTTTGGGTCTAGCCAAGTGGGTTTGGGTCCAGCGGAGTGGGTTTGGGTCTAGCGCAGTGGGTTTGGGTCTAGCGGAGTGTGTTTGTGTCTAGCCGAGTGGGTTTGGGTCTAACCGAGTGGGTTTGTGTCTAGCGGAGTGGGTTTGGGTCTAGCGGAGTGGGATTGGGTCTAGCCGATTGGGTTTGGGTCTATCCATGTGGGTTTGGGTCTAGCCGAGTGGGTTAGGGTCTAGCGGAGTGGGATTGGGTGTAGCCGCGTGGGTTTGGGTGTAGCCGAGTGGGTTTAGGTCTAGCCGAGTGGGTTTGGGTCTAGCCGAGTGGGTTTGGGTCTAGCCGAGTGGGTTTGGGTCTAGCGGAGTGGGTTTGGGTGTAGCCGAGTGGGTTTGGGTCTAGCCGAGTGGGTTTGGGTCTAGCCAAGTGGGTTTGGGTGTAGCCGAGTGGGTTTGGGTCTAGCCGAGTGGGTTTGGGTCTAGCCGAGTGGGCTTGGGTCTAGCCGAGTGGGTTTGGGTCTAGCGGAGTGGGTTTGGGTGTAGCGGAGTGGGTTTGGGTCTAGCCGAGTGGGTTTGGGTACAGCCGACTGGGTTTGGGTGCAGCCGTGTGGGTTTGGGTCTAGCCGAGTGGGTTTGGGTCTCGCCGAGTGGCTTTGGGTCTAGCTGAGTGGGTTTGGGTCTAGCCGAGTTGGTTTCGGTCTAGCCGAGTGGATTTGGGTCTAGCCGAGTGGGTTTGGGTCTAGCCGAGTGGGTTTAGGTCTAGCCGAGTGGGTTTGGGTCTAGCCGAGTTTGTTTGGGTCTAGCCGAGTGGGTTTGGGTCAAGCGGAGTTGGTATGGGTCTAGCGGAGTGGGTTTGGGTCTAGCGGAGTGGGTTTGGGTCTAGCCAAGTGGGTTTGGGTCTAGCCGAGTGGGTTTGGGTCTATCCGAGTGGGTTTGCGTCTAGCCGAGTGGGTTTGGGTCTAGCCGAGTGGGTTTGGGTCAATCCATGTGGGTTTGGGTCTAGCCGAGTGGGTTAGGGTCTAGCGGAGTGGGTTTGGGTTTAGCCGCGTGGGTTTGGGTGTAGCCGAGTGGGTTTGGGTCTAGCCGAGTGGGTTTGGGTCTAGCCGAGTGGGTTTGGGTCTAGCCGAGTGGGTTGGGGTCTAGCGGAGTGGGTTTGGGTGTAGCCGAGTGGGTTTGGGTCTAGCCGAGTGGGTTTGGGTCTAGCCGACTGGGTTTGGGTCTAGCCGAGTGGGTTTGGGTCTAGCCGAGTGGGTTTGGGTCTAGCCGACTGGGTTTGGGTCTAGCCGAGTGGGTTTGGGTCGAGCCGAGTGGGTTTGGTTGTAGCCGAGTGGGTTTGGGTCTAGCGGAGTGGGTTTGGGTGTAGCCGAGTGGGTTTGGGTCTAGCCGAGTGGGTTTGGGTCTAGCCGACTGGGTTTGGGTCTGGACGAGTGGGTTTGGGTCTAACCGAGTGGGTTTGGGTCTAGTCGAGTGGGTTTGGGTCTAGCCGAGTGGGTTTGGGTCTAGCCTAGTGGGTTTGGGTCTAGCGGAGTGGGATTGGGTCTAGCCGAGTGGGTTTGGGTCTAGCCGAGTGGGTTTGGGACTAGCCGAGTGGGTTTGGGTCTAGCCGAGTGGGTTTGGGTCTAGCCGAGTGGGTTTGGGTCTAGCCGAGTGGGTTTCGGTCTAGCCGATTGGGTTTGGGTCTATCCATGTGGGTTTGGGTCTAGCCGAGTGGGTTAGGGTCTAGCGGAGTGGGTTTGGGTGTAGCCGCGTGGGTTTGTGTGTAGCCGAGTGGGTTTGGGTCTAGCCGAGTGGGTTTGGGTCTAGCCGAGTGGGTTTGGGTCTAGCCCAGTGGGTTTGGGTCTAGCGGAGTGGGTTTGGGTGTAGCCGAGTGGGTTTGGGTCTAGCCGAGTGGGTTTGGGTGTAGCCGAGTGGGTTTGGGTCTAGCCGAGTGGGTTTGGGTATAGCCGACTGGGTTTGGGTCTAGCCGAGTGGGTTTGGGTCCAGAGGAGTGGGTTTGGGTCTAGCGCAGTGGGTTTGGGTCTAGCGGAGTGTGTTTGTGTCTAGCCGAGTGGGTTTGGGTCTAACCGAGTGGGTTTGTGTCTAGCGGAGTGGGTTTGGGTCTAGCGGAGTGGGATTGGGTCTAGCCGATTGGGTTTGGGTCTATCCATCTGGGTTTGGGTCTAGCCGAGTGGGTTAGGGTCTAGCGGAGTGGGATTGGGTGTAGCCGCGTGGGTTTGGGTGTAGCCGAGTGGGTTTGGGTCTAGCCGAGTGGGTTTGGGTCTAGCCGAGTGGGTTTGGGTCTAGCCGAGTGGGTTTGGGTCTAGCGGAGTGGGTTTGGGTGTAGCCGAGTGGGTTTGGGTCTAGCCGAGTGGGTTTGGGTCTAGCCGAGTGGGTTTGGGTCTAGCCGAGTGGGTTTGGGTGTAGCCGAGTGGGTTTGGGTCTAGCCGAGTGGGTTTGGGTCTAGCCGAGTGGGTTTGGGTCTAGCCGAGTGGGTTTGGGTCTAGCGGAGTGGGTTTGGGTGTAGCGGAGTGGGTTTGGGTCTAGCCGAGTGGGTTTGGGTATAGCCGACTGGGTTTGGGTGTAGCCGAGTGGGTTTGGGTCTAGCCGAGTGGGTTTGGGTCTAGCCGAGTGGCTTTGGGTCTAGCTGAGTGGGTTTGGGTCTAGCCGAGTTGGTTTCGGTCTAGCCGAGTGGGTTTGGGTCTAGCCGAGTGGGTTTGGCTCTAGCCGAGTGGGTTTGGGTCTAGCCGAGTGGGTTTGGGTCTAGCCGAGTTTGTTTGGGTCTAGCCGAGTGGGTTTGGGTCAAGCGGAGTTGGTATGGGTCTAGCCGAGTGGGTTTGGGTCTAGCGGAGTGGGTTTGGGTCTAGCCGAGTGGGTTTGCTTCTAGCCGAATGGGTTTGGGTCTAGCCGAGTGGGTTTGGGACTAGCCGAGTGGGTTTGGGTCTAGCCGAGTGGGTTTGGGTGCAGCCGAGTGGGTTTGGGTCTAGCGGAGTGGGTTTGGGTGTAGCCGAGTGGGTTTGGGTCTAGCCGAGTGGGTTTGGGTCTAGCCGAGTGGGTTTGTGTCTAGCCGAGTGGGTTTGGGTCTAGCCGAGTGGGTTTGGGTCTAGCCGAGTTGGTTTGGTTCTAGCCGAGTGGGTTTGCGTCTAGCCGAGTGGGTTTGGGTCTAGCCGAGTGTGTTTGGGTCTAGCCGAGTGGGTTTGGGTCTAGCTGAGTGGGTTTGGGTCTAGCCGAGTGGGTTTCGGTGTAGCCGAGTGGGTTTGGGCCTAGCCGAGTGGGTTTGGGTCTAGCCGAGTGGGTTTGGGTCTAGCCGAGTGGGTTTGGGTCTAGCCGAGTTAGTTTGTGTGTAGCCGAGTGGGTTTGGGTCTAGCCGAGCGGGTTTGGGTCTAGCTGAGTGGGTTTGGATCTAGCCGAGTGGGTTTGGGTCTAGCCGAGTTGGTTTGGGTCTACCCGAGTGGGTTTGGGTCTAGCGGAGTGGGTTTGGGTCTAGCGGAGTGGGTTTGGGTCTAGCCGAGTGGGTTTGGGTCTAGCCGAGTGGGTTTGGGTCTAGCCGAGTGGGTTAGGGTCTAGCCGAGTGGGTTTGGGCGTAGCCGAGTCGGTTTGGGTCTAGCCGAGTGGGTTTGGGTCTAGCCGAGTTGGTTTGGGTCTAGCCGAGTGGGTTTGGGTCTAGCCGAGTGGGTTTCGTTCTAGCCGCGTGGGTTTGGGTTTATCCGAGTGGGTTTGGATCTAGCCGAGTGGGTTTGGGTCCAGCCCAGTGGATTTGGCTCCAGCCGAGTGGGTTTGGGTGTAGCCGAGTGGGTTTGCGTCCAGCCGTGTGGGTTTGGGTCTAGCCAAGTGGGTTTGGGTCTAGCCGAGTATGTTTCGGTGTAGCCCAGTGGGTTTGGGTCTAGCCGAGTTAGTTTGGGTGTAGCCGAGTTAGTTTGGGTCTGGCCGAGCGGGCTTGGGTCTAGCCGAGTGGGTTTGTGTCTAGCCGAGTGGGTTTGGGTCTAGCCGAGTGGGTTTGGGTCTAGCCGAGTGGGTTTGGGTCAAGCGGAGTTGGTATGGGTCTAGCGGAGTGGGTTTGGGTCAAGCGGAATTGGTATGGGTCCAGCGGAGTGGGTTTGGGTCTGGACGAGTGGGTTTGGGTCTAGCCGAGTGGGTTTGGGTCTAGCCGAGTGGGTTTGGGTCTAGCCTAGTGGGTTTGGGTCTAGCCAAGTGGGTTTGGGTCAAGTGGAGTGGGTTTGGGTCTAGCGGAGTGGGTTTGGGTCTAGCGGAGTGGGTTTGGGTCTAGCCGAGTGGGTTTGGGTCTAACCGAGTGGGTTTGTGTCTAGCGGAGTGGGTTTGGTTCTAGCGGAGTGGGTTTAGGTCTAGCCGATTGGGTTTGGGTCTAGCCGAGTGGGTTTGGGTCTAGCTGAGTGGGTTTGGGTCTAGCCGAGTGGGTTTCGGTGTAGCCGAGTGGGTTTGGGCCTAGCCGAGTGGGTTTGGGTCTAGCCGAGTGGGTTTGGGTCTAGCCGAGTGGGTTTGGGTCTAGCCGAGTTAGTTTGTGTGTAGCCGAGTGGGTTTGGGTCTAGCCGAGCGGGTTTGGGTCTAGCTGAGTGGGTTTGGATCTAGCCGAGTGGGTTTGGGTCTAGCCGAGTTGGTTTGGGTCTACCCGAGTGGGTTTGGGTCTAGCGGAGTGGGTTTGGGTCTAGCGGAGTGGGTTTGGGTCTAGCCGAGTGGGTTTGGGTCTAGCCGAGTGGGTTTGGGTCTAGCCGAGTGGGTTAGGGTCTAGCCGAGTGGGTTTGGGCGTAGCCGAGTCGGTTTGGGTCTAGCCGAGTCGGTTTGGGTCTAGCCGAGTTGGTTTGGGTCTAGCCGAGTGGGTTTGGGTCTAGCCGAGTGGGTTTCGTTCTAGCCGCGTGGGTTTGGGTTTATCCGAGTGGGTTTGGATCTAGCCGAGTGGGTTTGGGTCCAGCCCAGTGGATTTGGCTCCAGCCGAGTGGGTTTGGGTGTAGCCGAGTGGGTTTGCGTCCAGCCGTGTGGGTTTGGGTCTAGCCAAGTGGGTTTGGGTCTAGCCGAGTATGTTTCGGTGTAGCCCAGTGGGTTTGGGTCTAGCCGAGTTAGTTTGGGTGTAGCCGAGTTAGTTTGGGTCTGGCCGAGCGGGCTTGGGTCTAGCCGAGTGGGTTTGTGTCTAGCCGAGTGGGTTTGGGTCTAGCCGAGTGGGTTTGGGTCTAGCCGAGTGGGTTTGGGTCAAGCGGAGTTGGTATGGGTCTAGCGGAGTGGGTTTGGGTCAAGCGGAATTGGTATGGGTCCAGCGGAGTGGGTTTGGGTCTGGACGAGTGGGTTTGGGTCTAGCCGAGTGGGTTTGGGTCTAGCCGAGTGGGTTTGGGTCTAGCCTAGTGGGTTTGGGTCTAGCCAAGTGGGTTTGGGTCAAGTGGAGTGGGTTTGGGTCTAGCGGAGTGGGTTTGGGTCTAGCGGAGTGGGTTTGGGTCTAGCCGAGTGGGTTTGGGTCTAACTGAGTGGGTTTGTGTCTAGCGGAGTGGGTTTGGTTCTAGCGGAGTGGGTTTAGGTCTAGCCGATTGGGTTTGGGTCTAGCCGAGTGGGTTTCGGTCTGGCGGAGTGGGTTTGGGTCTATTGGAGTGGGTTTGGGTCTAGCCGAGTGGGTTTGGGTCTAGCCGAGTGGGTTTGGGTGTAGCTGAGTGGGTTTGTGTCTAGCCGAGTGGGTTTGGATCTAGCGAAGTGGGTTTGGTTGTAGCCGAGTGGGTTTGGGTCTAGCCGAGTGGGTTTGGGTCTAGACGAGTGGGTTTAGGTTTAGCCGAGTGGGTTTCGGTGTAGCCGAGTGGGTTTGGGTCTAGCGGAGTGGGTTTGTGTCTAGCGGACTGGGTTTGGGTCTAGCGGAGTGGGTTTGGGTCTTGCGGAGTGGGTTTGAGTCTAGCGGAGTGGGTTTGGGTCTAGCCGAGTGCGTTTGGGTCTAGCCGAGTTGGTTTGGGTCTAGCGGAGTGGGTTTGGGTCCAGCCGAGTGAGTTTGGGTCTAGCCGAGTGGGTTTGTGTCTAGCCGAGTGGGTTTGGGTCCAGCCGATTGTGTTTGGGTCTAGCCGAGTGGGTTTGGGTCTAGCCGAGTGGGTTTGGGTCCAGCCGAGTGGGTTTGGGTCTAGCCGAGTGGGTTTGGGTCTAGACGAGTGGGTTTGGGTTTAGCCGAGTGGGTTTCGGTGTAGCCAAGTGGGTTTGGGTCTAGCGGAGTGGGTTTGTGTCTAGCGGAGTGGGTTTGGGTCTAGCGGAGTGGGTTTGGGTCTAGCGGAGTGGGTTTGGGTCTAGCGGAGTCGGGTTTGGGTCTAGCCGAGTGGGTTTGGGTCTAGCCGAGTTGGTTTGGGTCTAGCGGAGTGGGTTTGGGTCTAGCGGAGTGGGTTTGGGTCTAGCGGAGTGGGTTTGTGTGTAGCCGAGTGGGTTTGGGACTAGCCGAGTGGGTTTGGGTCTAGCCGAGTGGGTTTGGGTCTAGCCGAATGGGTTTTGGTCTAGCCGAGTGTGTTTGGGTCTAGCCGAGTGTGTTTGGGTCTAGCCTAGTGGGTTTGGGTCTAGCCAAGTGGGTTTGGGTCTAGCCAAGTGGGTTTGGGTCCAGCGGAGTGGGTTTGGGTCTAGCGGAGTGGGTTTGGGTCTAGCCGAGTGGGTTTGGGTCTAGCCGAGTGGGTTTGGGTGTAGCCGAGTGGGTTTGCGTCCAGCCGTGTGGGTTTGGGTCTAGCCAAGTGGGTTTGGGTCTAGCCGAGTATGTTTCGGTGTAGCCCAGTGGGTTTGGGTCTAGCCGAGTTAGTTTGGGTGTAGCCGAGTTAGTTTGGGTCTAGCCGAGCGGGTTTGGGTCTAGCCGAGTGGGTTTGTGTCTAGCCGAGTGGGTTTGGGTCTAGCCCAGTGGGTTTGGGTCTAGCCGAGTGGGTTTGGGTCAAGCGGAGTTGGTATGGGTCTAGCGGAGTGGGTTTGGGTCAAGCGGAATTGGTATGGGTCTAGCAGAGTGGGTTTGGGTCTGGACGAGTGGGTTTGGGTCTAGCCGAGTGGGTTTGGGTCTAGCCGAGTGGGTTTGGGTCTAGCCTAGTGGGTTTGGGTCTTGCCAAGTGGGTTTGGGTCAAGTGGAGTGGGTTTGGGTCTAGCGGAGTGGGTTTGGGTCTAGCGGAGTGGGTTTGGGTCTAGCCGAGTGGGTTTGGGTCTAACCGAGTGGGTTTGTGTCTAGCGGAGTGGGTTTGGTTCTAGCGGAGTGGGTTTAGGTCTAGCCGATTGGGTTTGGGTCTAGCCGAGTGGGTTTCGGTCTGGCGGAGTGGGTTTGGGTCTATTGGAGTGGGTTTGGGTCTAGCCGAGTGGGTTTGGGTCTAGCCGAGTGGGTTTGGGTGTAGCTGAGTGGGTTTTTGTCTAGCCGAGTGGGTTTGGGTCTAGCGAAGTGGGTTTGGTTGTAGCCGAGTGGGTTTGGGTCTAGCCGAGTGGGTTTGGGTCTAGACGAGTGGGTTTAGGTTTAGCCGAGTGGGTTTCGGTGTAGCCGAGTGGGTTTGGGTCTAGCGGAGTGGGTTTGTGTCTAGCGGAGTGGGTTTGGGTCTAGCGGAGTGGGTTTGGGTCTTGCGGAGTGGGTTTGAGTCTAGCGGAGTGGGTTTGGGTCTAGCCGAGTGCGTTTGGGTCTAGCCGAGTTGGTTTGGGTCTAGCGGAGTGGGTTTGGGTCCAGCCGAGTGAGTTTGGGTCTAGCCGAGTGGGTTTGTGTCTAGCCGAGTGGGTTTGGGTCCAGCCGAGTGGGTTTGGGTCTAGCGGAGTGGGTTTGGGTCTAGTCGAGTGGGTTTGGGTCTAGCGGTGTGGGTTTGGGTCTAGCCGAGTGGGTTTGGGTGTAGCCGAGTGGGTTTGTGTCTAGCCGACTGGGTTTGGATCTGGACGAGTGGGTTTGGGTCTAGCAGAGTGGGTTTGGGTCTAGTCGAGTGGGTTTGGGTCTAGCCGAGTGGGTTTGGGTCTAGCCTAGTGGGTTTGGGTCTCGCCAAGTGGGTTTCGGTCCAGCGGAGTGGGTTTGGGTCTAGCGCAGTGGGTTTGGGTCTAGCGGAGTGGGTTTGGGTCTAGCCGAGTGGGTTTGGGTCTAGCCTAGTGGGTTTGGGTCTAGCCAAGTGGGTTTCGGTCCAGCGGAGTGGGTTTGGGTCTAGCGCAGTGGGTTTGGGTCTAGCGGAGTGGGTTTGGGTCTAGCTGAGTGGGTTTGGGTCTAACCGAGTGGGTTTGGGTCTAGCCGAGTGGGTTTGGGTCTAGCCCAGTGGATTTGGCTCTAGCTGAGTGGGTTTGAGTCTAGCCAAGTGGGTTTGGGTCTAGCCGAGTGGGATTGGGTCTAGCCGAGTGGGTTTCGGTGTAGCCAAGTGGGTTTGGGTCTAGCGGAGTGGGTTTGTGTCTAGCGGAGTGGGTTTGGGTCTAGCGGAGTGGGTTTGGGTCTAGCGGAGTGGGTTTGGGTCTAGCGGAGTCGGGTTTGGGTCTAGCCGAGTGGGTTTGGGTCTAGCCGAGTTGGTTTGGGTCTAGCGGAGTGGGTTTGGGTCTAGCGGAGTGGGTTTGGGTCTAGCGGAGTGGGTTTGGGTGTAGCCGAGTGGGTTTGGGACTAGCCGAGTGGGTTTGGGTCTAGCCGAGTGGGTTTGGGTCTAGTCGAATGGGTTTTGGTCTAGCCGAGTGTGTTTGGGTCTAGCCGAGTGTGTTTGGGTCTAGCCTAGTGGGTTTGGGTCTAGCCAAGTGGGTTTGGGTCTAGCCAAGTGGGTTTGGGTCCAGCGGAGTGGGTTTGGGTCTAGCGGAGTGGGTTTGGGTCTAGCCGAGTGGGTTTGGGTCTAGCCGAGTGGGTTTGGGTGTAGCCGAGTGGGTTTGCGTCCAGCCGTGTGGGTTTGGGTCTGGCCAAGTGGGTTTGGGTCTAGCCGAGTATGTTTCGGTGTAGCCCAGTGGGTTTGGGTCTAGCCGAGTTAGTTTGGGTGTAGCCGAGTTAGTTTGGGTCTAGCCGAGCGGGTTTGGGTCTGGACGAGTGGGTTTGGGTCTAGCCGAGTGGGTTTGGGTCTAGCCGAGTGGGTTTGGGTCTAGCCTAGTGGGTTTGGGTCTTGCCAAGTGGGTTTGGGTCAAGTGGAGTGGGTTTGGGTCTAGCGGAGTGGGTTTGGGTCTAGCGGAGTGGGTTTGGGTCTAGCCGAGTGGGTTTGGGTCTAACCGAGTGGGATTGTGTCTAGCGGAGTGGGTTTGGTTCTAGCGGAGTGGGTTTAGGTCTAGCCGATTGGGTTTGGGTCTAGCCGAGTGGGTTTCGGTCTGGCGGAGTGGGTTTGGGTCTATTGGAGTGGGTTTGGGTCTAGCCGAGTGGGTTTGGGTCTAGCCGAGTGGGTTTGGGTGTAGCTGAGTGAGTTTGTGTCTAGCCGAGTGGGTTTGGGTCTAGCGAAGTGGGTTTGGTTGTAGCCGAGTGGGTTTGGGTCTAGCCGAGTGGGTTTGGGTCTAGACGAGTGGGTTTAGGTTTAGCCGAGTGGGTTTCGGTGTAGCCGAGTGGGTTTGGGTCTAGCGGAGTGGGTTTGTGTCTAGCGGAGTGGGTTTGGGTCTAGCGGAGTGGGTTTGGGTCTTGCGGAGTGGGTTTGAGTCTAGCGGAGTGGGTTTGGGTCTAGCCGAGTGCGTTTGGGTCTAGCCGAGTTGGTTTGGGTCTAGCGGAGTGGGTTTGGGTCCAGCCGAGTGAATTTGGGTCTAGCCGAGTGGGTTTGTGTCTAGCCGAGTGGGTTTGGGTCTAGCCGATTGTGTTTGGGTGCAGCCGAGTGGGTTTGGGTCTAGCCGAGTGGGTTTGGGTCCAGCCGAGTGGGTTTGGGTCTAGCGGAGTGGGTTTGGGTCTAGTCGAGTGGGTTTGGGTCTAGCGGTGTGGGTTTGGGTCTAGCCGAGTGGGTTTGGGTGTAGCCGAGTGGGTTTGTGTCTAGCCGACTGGGTTTGGATCTGGACGAGTGGGTTTGGGTCTAGCAGAGTGGGTTTGGGTCTAGTCGAGTGGGTTTGGGTCTAGCCGAGTGGGTTTGGGTCTAGCCTAGTGGGTTTGGGTCTCGCCAAGTGGGTTTCGGTCCAGCGGAGTGGGTTTGGGTCTAGCGCAGTGGGTTTGGGTCTAGCGGAGTGGGTTTGGGTCTAGCCGAGTGGGTTTGGGTCTAGCCTAGTGGGTTTGGGTCTAGCCAAGTGGGTTTCGGTCCAGCGGAGTGGGTTTGGGTCTAGCGCAGTGGGTTTGGGTCTAGCGGAGTGGGTTTGGGTCTAGCTGAGTGGGTTTGGGTCTAACCGAGTGGGTTTGGGTCTAGCCGAGTGGGTTTGGGTCTAGCCCAGTGGATTTGGCTCTAGCTGAGTGGGTTTGAGTCTAGCCAAGTGGGTTTGGGTCTAGCCGAGTGGGATTGGGTCTAGCCGAGTGGGTTTCGGTGTAGCCAAGTGGGTTTGGGTCTAGCGGAGTGGGTTTGTGTCTAGCGGAGTGGGTTTGGGTCTAGCGGAGTGGGTTTGGGTCTAGCGGAGTGGGTTTGGGTCTAGCGGAGTCGGGTTTGGGTCTAGCCGAGTGGGTTTGGGTCTAGCCGAGTTGGTTTGGGTCTAGCGGAGTGGGTTTGGGTCTAGCGGAGTGGGTTTGGGTCTAGCGGAGTGGGTTTGGGTGTAGCCGAGTGGGTTTGGGACTAGCCGAGTGGGTTTGGGTCTAGCCGAGTGGGTTTGGGTCTAGTCGAATGGGTTTTGGTCTAGCCGAGTGTGTTTGGGTCTAGCCGAGTGTGTTTGGGTCTAGCCTAGTGGGTTTGGGTCTAGCCAAGTGGGTTTGGGTCTAGCCAAGTGGGTTTGGGTCCAGCGGAGTGGGTTTGGGTCTAGCGGAGTGGGTTTGGGTCTAGCCGAGTGGGTTTGGGTCTAGCCGAGTGGGTTTGGGTGTAGCCGAGTGGGTTTGCGTCCAGCCGTGTGGGTTTGGGTCTGGCCAAGTGGGTTTGGGTCTAGCCGAGTATGTTTCGGTGTAGCCCAGTGGGTTTGGGTCTAGCCGAGTTAGTTTGGGTGTAGCCGAGTTAGTTTGGGTCTAGCCGAGCGGGTTTGGGTCTGGACGAGTGGGTTTGGGTCTAGCCGAGTGGGTTTGGGTCTAGCCGAGTGGGTTTGGGTCTAGCCTAGTGGGTTTGGGTCTTGCCAAGTGGGTTTGGGTCAAGTGGAGTGGGTTTGGGTCTAGCGGAGTGGGTTTGGGTCTAGCGGAGTGGGTTTGGGTCTAGCCGAGTGGGTTTGGGTCTAACCGAGTGGGTTTGTGTCTAGCGGAGTGGGTTTGGTTCTAGCGGAGTGGGTTTAGGTCTAGCCGATTGGGTTTGGGTCTAGCCGAGTGGGTTTCGGTCTGGCGGAGTGGGTTTGGGTCTATTGGAGTGGGTTTGGGTCTAGCCGAGTGGGTTTGGGTCTAGCCGAGTGGGTTTGGGTGTAGCTGAGTGAGTTTGTGTCTAGCCGAGTGGGTTTGGGTCTAGCGAAGTGGGTTTGGTTGTAGCCGAGTGGGTTTGGGTCTAGCCGAGTGGGTTTGGGTCTAGACGAGTGGGTTTAGGTTTAGCCGAGTGGGTTTCGGTGTAGCCGAGTGGGTTTGGGTCTAGCGGAGTGGGTTTGTGTCTAGCGGAGTGGGTTTGGGTCTAGCGGAGTGGGTTTGGGTCTTGCGGAGTGGGTTTGAGTCTAGCGGAGTGGGTTTGGGTCTAGCCGAGTGCGTTTGGGTCTAGCCGAGTTGGTTTGGGTCTAGCGGAGTGGGTTTGGGTCCAGCCGAGTGAATTTGGGTCTAGCCGAGTGGGTTTGTGTCTAGCCGAGTGGGTTTGGGTCTAGCCGATTGTGTTTGGGTGCAGCCGAGTGGGTTTGGGTCTAGCCGAGTGGGTTTGGGTCCAGCCGAGTGGGTTTGGGTCTAGCGGAGTGGGTTTGGGTCTAGTCGAGTGGGTTTGGGTCTAGCGGTGTGGGTTTGGGTCTAGCCGAGTGGGTTTGGGTGTAGCCGAGTGGGTTTGTGTCTAGCCGACTGGGTTTGGATCTGGACGAGTGGGTTTGGGTCTAGCAGAGTGGGTTTGGGTCTAGCCGAGTGGGTTTGGGTCGAGCCGAGTGGGTTTGGGTCTAGCCGAGTGTGTTTGGGTCTAGCCGAGTGGGTTTGGGTCTAGCCGAGTGGGTTTGGGCCTAGCCGAGTGGGTTTGGGTCTAGCGGAGTGGGTTAGGGTCTAGTGGAGTGGGTTTGGGTCCAGCCGAGTGGGTTTGGGTCTAGCCGAATGGGTTTGGGTCTACCCGAGTGCGTTTTGGTCTAGCCGAGTGGGTTTGGGTCAAGCCGAATGGGTTTGGGTCTAGCCGAGTGGGTTTGGGTGTAGCCGAGTGGGTTTGGGTCTAGCGGAGTGGGTTTGGGTGTAGCCGAGTGGGTTTGGGTATAGCCGAGTGGGTTTGGGTCTAGCCGAGTGGGTTTGGGTCTAGCCGAGTGGGTTTGGGTCTAGCCGAGTGGGTTTGGGTCTAGCCGAGTGGGTTTGGGTCTAGCCGAGTGGGTTTGGGTCTAGCCGAGTGGGTTTGGGTCAAGCCGAGTGGGTTTGGGTCTAGCCGAGTGGGTTTGGGTCTAGCCGAATGGGTTTTGGTCTAGCCGAGTGTGTTTGGGTCTAGCCGAGTGGGTTTGGGTCTAGCCTAGTGGGTTTGGGTCTAGCCAAGTGGGTTTGGGTCTAGCCAAGTGGGTTTGGGTCTAGCCGAGTGGGTTTGGGTCCAGCCGAGTGGGTTTGGGTCTAGCCGTGTGGGTTTGGGTCTAGCCAATTGGGTTTGGGTCTAGCCATGTGGGTTTGGGTCTAGCCGAGTGGGTTAGGGTCTAGCGGAGTGGGTTTGGGTGTAGCCGCGTGGGTTTGGGTCTAGCGGAGTGGGTTTGGGTGTAGCCGAGTGGGTTTGGGTGTAGCCGAGTGGGTTTGGGTCTAGCGGAGTGGGTTTGGGTGTAGCCGAGTGGGTTTGGGTCTAGCCGAGTGGGTTTGGGTCTAGCCGAGTGGGTTTGGTTCTAGCCGAGTGGGTTTGGGTCTAGCCGAGTGGGTTTGGGTCTAGCCGAGTGGGTTTGGGTCTAGCCGAGTGGGTTTGGGTCTAGCCGAGTGGGTTTGGGACTAGCCGAGTGTGTTTGGGTCTAGCCGAGTGGGTTTGGGTCTAGCCGAATGGGTTTTGGTCTAGCCGAGTGTGTTTGGGTCTAGCCGAGTGGGTTTGGGTCTAGCCTAGTGGGTTTGGGTCTAGCCAAGTGGGTTTGGGTCTAGCCAAGTGGGTTTGGGTCCAGCGGAGTGGGTTTGGGTCTAGCGGAGTGGGTTTGGGTCAAGCCGAGTGGGTTTGGGTCTAGCCGAGTGGGTTTGGGTCTAGCCGAGTGGGTTTGGGTCTAGCCGAGTGGGTTTGGGTCCAGCCGAGTGAGTTTGGGTCTAGCCGTGTGGGTTTGGGTCTAGCCAATTGGGTTTGGGTCTAGCCATGTGGGTTTGCGTCTAGCCGAGTGGGTTAGGGTCTAGCGGAGTGGGTTTGGGTGTAGCCGCGTGGGTTTGGGTGTAGCCGAGTGGGTTTGGGTCTAGCCGAGTGGGTTTGGGTGTAGCCGAGTGGGTTTGGGCCTAGCCGAGTGGGTTTGGGTCTGGCGGAGTGGGTTTGGGTGTAGCCGAGTGGGTTTGGGTCTAGCCGAGTGGGTTTGGGTCTAGCCGACTGGGTTTGGGATTAGCCGAGTGGGTTTGGGTCTAGCCGAGTGGGTTTGGGTCTAGCCGAGTGGGTTTACGTCTAGCCGCGTGGGTTTGGGTCTAGCGGAGTGGGTATCGGTGTAGCCGAGTGGGTTTGGGTCTAGCCGAGTGGGTTTGGGTCTAGCCGAGTGTGTTTGGGTCTAGCCTAGTGGGTTTGGGTCTAGCCAAGTGGGTTTGGGTCTAGCGGTGTGGGTTTGTGTCTAGCGGAGTGGGTTTGGGTCTAGCGGAGTGGGTTTGGGTCTAGCCGAGTGGGTTTGGTTCTAACCGAGTGGGTTTGTGTCTAGCGGAGTGGGTTTGGGTCTAGCGGAGTGGGATTGGGTCTAGCCGAGTGGGTTTGGGTCTAGCCGAGTGGGTTTGGGACTAGCCGAGTGGGTTTGGGTCTAGCCGAGTGGGTTTGGGTCTAGCTGAATGGGTTTGGGTCTAGCCGAGTGGGTTTGGGTCTAGCCGAGTGGGTTTGGGTCTAGCCGAAAGGGTTTGGGTCTAGCCGAGTGGGTTTGGGTCTAGCCAAGTGGGTTTGGGTCTAGCCGAGTGGGTGTGTCTAGCCAAGTGGGTTTGGGTCGAGCCGAGTGGGTTTGGGTCTAGCCGAGTGGGTTTGGGTCTAGCCGAGTGGGTTTGGGACTAGCCGAGTGGGTTTGGGCCTAGCCGAGTGGGTTTGGGTCTAGCGGAGTGGGTTAGGGTCCAGTGGAGTGGGTTTGGGTCCAGCCGAGTGGTTTGGGTCTAGCCGAATGGGTTTGGGTCTACCCGAGTGCGTTTGGGTCTAGCCGAGTGGGTTTGGGTCTAGCTGAATGGGTTTGGGTCTAGCCGAGTAGGTTTGGGTGTAGCCGAGTGGGTTTGGGTCTGGCGGAGTGGGTTTGGGTGTAGCCGAGTGGGTTTGGGTCTAGCCGAGTGGGTTTGGGTCTAGCCGACTGGGTTTGGGATTAGCCGAGTGGGTTTGGGTCTAGCCGAGTGGGTTTGGGTCTAGCCGAGTGGGTTTACGTCTAGCCGCGTGGGTTTGGGTCTAGCGGAGTGGGTATCGGTGTAGCCGAGTGGGTTTGGGTCTAGCCGAGTGGGTTTGGGTCTAGCCGAGTGTGTTTGGGTCTAGCCTAGTGGGTTTGGGTCTAGCCAAGTGGGTTTGGGTCTAGCGGTGTGGGTTTGTGTCTAGCGGAGTGGGTTTGGGTCTAGCGGAGTGGGTTTGGGTCTAGCCGAGTGGGTTTGGTTCTAACCGAGTGGGTTTGTGTCTAGCGGAGTGGGTTTGGGTCTAGCGGAGTGGGATTGGGTCTAGCCGAGTGGGTTTGGGTCTAGCCGAGTGGGTTTGGGACTAGCCGAGTGGGTTTGGGTCTAGCCGAGTGGGTTTGGGTCTAGCTGAATGGGTTTGGGTCTAGCCGAGTGGGTTTGGGTCTAGCCGAGTGGGTTTGGGTCTAGCCGAAAGGGTTTGGGTCTAGCCGAGTGGGTTTGGGTCTAGCCAAGTGGGTTTGGGTCTAGCCGAGTGGGTGTGTCTAGCCAAGTGGGTTTGGGTCGAGCCGAGTGGGTTTGGGTCTAGCCGAGTGGGTTTGGGTCTAGCCGAGTGGGTTTGGGACTAGCCGAGTGGGTTTGGGCCTAGCCGAGTGGGTTTGGGTCTAGCGGAGTGGGTTAGGGTCCAGTGGAGTGGGTTTGGGTCCAGCCGAGTGGTTTGGGTCTAGCCGAATGGGTTTGGGTCTACCCGAGTGCGTTTGGGTCTAGCCGAGTGGGTTTGGGTCTAGCTGAATGGGTTTGGGTCTAGCCGAGTAGGTTTGGGTGTAGCCGAGTGGGTTTGGGTCTAGCGGAGTGGGTTTGGGTGTAGCCGAGTGGGTTTGGGTCTAGCCGAGTGGGTTTGGGTCTAGCCGAGTGGGTTTGGGTCTAGCCGAGTGGGTTTGGGTCTAGCCGAGTGGGTTTGGGTCTAGCCGAGTGGGTTTGGGTCTAGCCGAGTGGGTTTGGGTCTAGCCGAGTGGGTTTGGGTCTAGCCGAGTGGGTTTGGGTCAAGCCGAGTGGGTTTGGGTCTAGCCGAGTTGGTTTGGGTCTAGCCGAGTGGGTTTGGGTCTAGCCGAGTGGGTTTGGGTCTAGCCGAGTGGGTTTGGGTCTAGCCGAGTGGGTTTGGGTCTAGCCGAGTTAGTTTGGGTGTAGCCGAGTGGGTTTGGGTCTAGCCGAGTGGGTTTGGGTCTGGCCGAGTTAGTTTGGGTGTTGCCCAGTGGGTTTGGGTCTAGCCGAGTGGGTTTGGGTCAAGCGGAGTTGGTATGGGTCTAGCGGAGTGGGTTTGGGTCTAGCGGAGTGGGTTTGGGTGTAGCCGAGTGGGTTTGGGTCTAGCCGAGTGGGTTTGGGTCTACCCGAGTGGGTTTGTGTCTCGCCGAGTGGGTTTGGGTCTAGCCGAGAGGGTGTGGGTCTAGCCGAGTGGGTTTGGGTCTAGCCAAGTGGGTTTGGGTCTAGCCGAATGGGTTTGGGTCTATACGAGTGGGTTTGCGTCTAGCCGAGTGGGTTTGGGTCTAGCCGAGTGGGTTTGGGTCTAGCCGAGTGGGTTTGGGTGTAGCCGAGTGGGTTTGGGTCTAGCCCAGTGGGTTTGTGTCTACCCGAGTGGGTTTGCGTCTAGCCGAGTGGGTTTGGGTCTAGCCGAGTGGGTGTGGGTCTAGCCGAGTGGGTTTGGGTCTAGCCAAGTCGGTTTGTGTCTAGCCGAGTGGGTTTGGGTCTATACGAGTGGGTTTGCGTCTAGCCGAGTGGGTTTGGGTCTAGCCGAGTGGGTTTGGGTCTAGCTGATTGGGTTTGGGTCTATCCATGTGGGTTTGGGTCTAGCCGAGTGGGTTAGGGTCTAGCGGAGTGGGTTTGGGTGTAGCCGCATGGGTTTGGGTGTAGCCGAGTGGGTTTGGGTCTAGCCGAGTGGGTTTGGGTCTAGCCGAGTGGGTTTGGGTCTAGCCGAGTGGGTTTGGGTCTAGCGGGGTGGGTTTGGGTGTAGCCGAGTGGGTTTGGGTCTAGCCGAGTGGGTTTGGGTATAGCCGATTGGGTTTGGGTCTAGCCGAGAGGGTTTGGGTCTAGCCGAGTGGGTTTGGGTCTTGCCGAGTGGGTTTGGGTCTAGCGGAGCGGGTTTGGGTGTAGCCGAGTGGGTTTGGGTCTAGCCGAGTGGGTTTGGGTCTAGCCGACTGGGTTTGGCTCCAGCCGAGTGGGTTTGGGTCTAGCCGAGTGGGTTTGGGTCTAGCCGAGTGGGTTTACGTCTAGCCGAGTGGGTTTGGGTCTAGCCGAGTGGGTTTGGGTCTAGCCGAGTGGGTTTGGGTCTAGCCGAGTGGGTTTGGGTCTAGCGAAGTGGGTTTGGGTCCAGCGGAGTGGGTTTGGGTCTAGCGGAGTGGGTTTGGGTCTAGCCGAGTGGGTTTGGGTCTAGCCGAGTGGGTTTGGGTCTAGCCGAGTGGGTTTGGGTCTAGCCGAGTGGGTTTGGGTCCAGCCGAGTGGGTTTGGGTCTAGCCGTGTGGGTTTGGGTCTAGCCAATTGGGTTTGGGTCTAGCCATGTGGGTTTGGGTCTAGCCGAGTGGGTTAGGGTCTAGCGGAGTGGGTTTGGGTGTAGCCGCGTGGGTTTGGGTGTAGCCGAGTGGGTTTGGGTCTAGCCGAGTGGGTTTGGGTGTAGCCGAGTGGGTTTGGGCCTAGCCGAGTGGGTTTGGGTCTGGCGGAGTGGGTTTGGGTGTAGCCGAGTGGGTTTGGGTCTAGCCGAGTGGGTTTGGGTCTAGCCGACTGGGTTTGGGATTAGCCGAGTGGGTTTGGGTCTAGCCGAGTGGGTTTGGGTCTAGCCGAGTGGGTTTACGTCTAGCCGCGTGGGTTTGGGTCTAGCGGAGTGGGTATCGGTGTAGCCGAGTGGGTTTGGGTCTAGCCGAGTGGGTTTGGGTCTAGCCGAGTGTGTTTGGGTCTAGCCTAGTGGGTTTGGGTCTAGCCAAGTGGGTTTGGGTCTAGCGGAGTGGGTTTGTGTCTAGCGGAGTGGGTTTAGGTCTAGCGGAGTGGGTTTGGGTCTAGCCGAGTGGGTTTGGTTCTAACCGAGTGGGTTTGTGTCTAGCGGAGTGGGTTTGGGTCTAGCGGAGTGGGATTGGGTCTAGCCGAGTGGGTTTGGGTCTAGCCGAGTGGGTTTGGGACTAGCCGAGTGGGTTTGGGTCTAGCCGAGTGGGTTTGGGTCTAGCTGAATGGGTTTGGGTCTAGCCGAGTGGCTTTGGGTCTAGCCGAGTGGGTTTGGGTCTAGCCGAAAGGGTTTGGGTCTAGCCGAGTGGGTTTGGGTCTAGCCAAGTGGGTTTGGATCTAGCCGAGTGGGTTTGGGTCTAGCCAAGTGGGTTTGGGTCTAGCCGAGTGGGTTTGGGCCTAGCCGAGTGGGTTTGGGTCTAGCGGAGTGGGTTAGGGTCTAGTGGAGAGGGTTTGGGTCCAGCCGAGTGGGTTTGGGTCTAGCCGAATGGGTTTGGGTCTACCCGAGTGCGTTTGGGTCTAGCCGAGTGGGTTTGGGTCTAGCCGAATGGGTTTGGGTCTAGCCGACTGGGTTTGGCTCTAGCCGAGTGGGTTTGGGTCTAGCCGAGTGGGTTTGGGTCTAGCCGAGTGGGTTTACGTCTAGCCGAGTGGGTTTGGGTCTAGCCGAGTGGGTTTGGGTCTAGCCGAGTGGGTTTGCGTCTAGCCGAGTGGGTTTGGGTCTAGCCGAGTGGGTGTGGGTCAAGCCGAGTTGGTTTGGGTCCAGCCGAGTGGGTTTGGGTCTAGCCGAGTGGGTTTGGGTCTAGCCGAGTGGGTTTGGGTCTAGCCGAGTGGTTTTGGGCCTAGCCGAGTGGGTTTGGGTCTACCGGAGTGGGTTTGGGTGTAGCGGAGTGGGTTTGGGTGTAGCTGAGTGGGTTTGGGACCAGCCGAGTGGGTTTGGGTCTAGCCGAGTGGGTTTGGGTCTAGCCGAATGGGTTTGGGTCCACCCGAGTGGGTTTGGGTCTAGCCGAGTGGGTTTGCTTCTAGCCGAATGGGTTTGGGTCTAGCCGAGTGGGTTTGGGTGCAGACGAGTGGGTTTGCGTCTAGCCGAGTGGGTTTGGGTCTAGCCGAGTGGGTTTGGGTCTAGCGGAGTGGGTTTGGGTGTAGCCGAGTGGGTTTGGGTCTAGCCCAGTGGGTTTGGGTCTAGCCGAGTGGGTGTGGGTCTAGCCGAGTGGGTTTGGGTCTAGCCAAGTCGGTTTGGGTCTAGCCGAGTGGGTTTGGGTCTATACGAGTGGGTTTGCGTCTAGCCGAGTGGGTTTGGGTCTAGCCGAGTGGGTTTGGGTCTAGCCGAGTGGGTTTGGGTCCAGCCGATTGGGTTTGGGTCTATCCATGTGGGTTTGGGTCTAGCCGAGTGGGTTAGGGTCTAGCGGAGTGGGTTTGGGTGTAGCCGCGTGGGTTTGGGTGTAGCCGAGTGGGTTTGGGTCTAGCCGAGTGGGTTTGGGTCTAGCCGAAAGGGTTTGGGTCTAGCCGAGTGGGTTTGGGTCTCGCCAAGTGGGTTTGGGTCTAGCCGAGTGGGTGTGTCTAGCCAAGTGGGTTTGGGTCGAGCCGAGTGGGTTTGGGTCTAGCCGAGTGGGTTTGGGTCTAGCCGAGTGGGTTTGGGTCTAGCCGAGTGGGTTTGGGCCTAGCCGAGTGGGTTTGGGTCTAGCGGAGTGGGTTAGGGTCGAGTGGAGTGGGTTTGGGTCCAGCCGAGTGGGTTTGGGTCTAGCCGAATGGGTTTGGGTCTACCCGAGTGCGTTTGGGTCTAGCCGAGTGGGTTTGGGTCTAGCCGAATGGGTTTGGGTCTAGCCGAGTGGGTTTGGGTGTAGCCGAGTGGGTTTGGGTCTAGCGGAGTGGGTTTGGGTGTTGCCGAGTGGGTTTGGGTCTCGCTGAGTGGGTTTGGGTCTAGCCGAGTGGGTTTGGGTCTAGCCGAGTGGGTTTGGGTCTAGCCGAGTGGGTTTGGGTCTAGCCGAGTGGGTTTGGGTCTAGCCGAGTGGGTTTGGGTCTAGCCGAGTGGGTTTGGGTCTAGCCGAGTGGGTTTGGGTCAAGCCGAGTGGGTTTGGGTCTAGCCGAGTTGGTTTGCGTCTAGCCGAGTGGGTTTGGGTCTAGCCGAGTTAGTTTGGGTGTAGCCGAGTGGGTTTGGGTCTAGCCGAGTGGGTTTGGGTCTGGCCGAGTTAGTTTGGGTGTTGCCAAGTGGGTTTGGGTCTAGCCGAGTGGGTTTGGGTCAAGCGGAGTTGGTATGGGTCTAGCGGAGTGAGTTTGGGTCTAGCGGAGTGGGTTTGGGTGTAGCCGAGTGGGTTTGGGTCTAGCCGAGTGGGTTTGGGTCAAGCGGAGTTGGTATGGGTCTAGCCAAGTGGGTTTGGGTCTAGCCGAGTGGGTGTGTCTAGCCAAGTGGGTTTGGGTCTAGCCGAGTGGGTGTGTCTAGCCAAGTGGGTTTGGGTCGAGCCGAGTGGGTTTGGGTCTAGCCGAGTGGGTTTGGGTCTAGCCGAGTGGGTTTGGGTCTAGCCGAGTGGGTTTGGGCCTAGCCGAGTGGGTTTGGATCTAGCGGAGTGGGTTAGGGTCTAGTGGAGTGGGTTTGGGTCCAGCCGAGTGGGTTTGGGTCTAGCCGAATGGGTTTGGGTCTACCCGAGTGCGTTTGGGTCTAGCCGAGTGGGTTTGGGTCTAGCCGAGTGGGTTTGGGTTTAGCCGAGTGGGTTTGGGTGTAGCCGAGTGGGTTTGGGTCTAGCGGAGTGGGTTTGGGTGTAGCCGAGTGGGTTTGGGTCTAGCCGAGTGGGTTTGGGTCTAGCCGAGTGGGTTTGGGTCTAGCTGAGTGGGTTTGGGTCTAGCCGAGTGGGTTTGGGTCTAGCCGAGTGGGTTTGGGTCTAGCCGAGTGGGTTTGGGTCTAGCCGAGTGGGTTTGGGTCTAGCCGAGTGGGTTTGCGTCTAGCCGAGTGGGTTTGGGTCTAGCCGAGTGGGTTTGGGTCTAGCCGAGTGGGTTTGGGTCTAGCCGAGTGGGTTTGGGTCAAGCCGAGTGGGTTTGGGTCTAGCCGAGTTGGTTTGCGTCTAGCCGAGTGGGTTTGGGTCTAGCCGAGTTAGTTTGGGTGTAGCCGAGTGGGTTTGGGTCTAGCCGAGTGGGTTTGGGTCTGGCCGAGTTAGTTTGGGTGTTGCCAAGTGGGTTTGGGTCTAGCCGAGTGGGTTTGGGTCAAGCGGAGTTGGTATGGGTCTAGCGGAGTGAGTTTGGGTCTAGCGGAGTGGGTTTGGGTGTAGCCGAGTGGGTTTGGGTCTAGCCGAGTGGGTTTGGGTCAAGCGGAGTTGGTATGGGTCTAGCCAAGTGGGTTTGGGTCTAGCCGAGTGGGTGTGTCTAGCCAAGTGGGTTTGGGTCTAGCCGAGTGGGTGTGTCTAGCCAAGTGGGTTTGGGTCGAGCCGAGTGGGTTTGGGTCTAGCCGAGTGGGTTTGGGTCTAGCCGAGTGGGTTTGGGTCTAGCCGAGTGGGTTTGGGCCTAGCCGAGTGGGTTTGGATCTAGCGGAGTGGGTTAGGGTCTAGTGGAGTGGGTTTGGGTCCAGCCGAGTGGGTTTGGGTCTAGCCGAATGGGTTTGGGTCTACCCGAGTGCGTTTGGGTCTAGCCGAGTGGGTTTGGGTCTAGCCGAGTGGGTTTGGGTCTAGCCGAGTGGGTTTGGGTGTAGCCGAGTGGGTTTGGGTCTAGCGGAGTGGGTTTGGGTGTAGCCGAGTGGGTTTGGGTCTAGCCGAGTGGGTTTGGGTCTAGCCGAGTGGGTTTGGGTCTAGCGGAGTGGGTTTGGGTCTAGCCGAGTGGGTTTGGGTCTAGCCGAGTGGGTTTGGGTCTAGCCGAGTGGGTTTGGGTCTAGCCGAGTGGGTTTGGGTCTTGCCGAGTGGGTTTGCGTCAAGCCGAGTGGGTTTGGGTCTAGCCGAGTTGGTTTGGGTCTAGCCGAGTGGGTTTGGGTCTAGCCGAGTGGGTTTGGGTCTAGCCGAGTGGGTTTGGGTCTAGCCGAGTGGGTTTGGGTCTAGCCGAGTTTGTTTGGGTGTAGCCGAGTGGGTTTGGGTCTAGCCGAGTGGGTTTGGGTCTGGCCGAGTTAGTTGGTGTGTTGCCAAGTGGGTTTGGGTCTAGCCGAGTGGGTTTGGGTCAAGCGGAGTTGGTATGGGTCTAGCGGAGTGGGTTTGGGTCTAGCGGAGTGGGTTTGGGTGTAGCCGAGTGGGTTTGGGTCTAGCCGAGTGGGTTTGGGTCAAGCGGAGTTGGTATGGGTCTAGCGGAGTGGGTTTGGGTCTAGCGGAGTGGGTTTGGGTGTAGCCGAGTGGGTTTGGGTCTAGCCGAGTGGGTTTGGGTCTACCCGAGTGGGTTTGCGTCTAGCCGAGTGGGTTTGGGTCTAGCCGAGTGGGTGTGGGTCTAGCCGAGTGGGTTTGGGTCTAGCCAAGTGGGTTTGGGTCTAGCCGAATGGGTTTGGGTCTAGCGGAGTGGGTTAGGGTCCAGTGAAGTGGGTTTGGGTCCAGGCGAGTGGGTTTGGGTCAAGCCGAGTGGGTTTGGGTCTAGCCGAGTTGGTTTGGGTCTTGCCGAGTGGGTTTGGGTCTAGCCGAGTGGGTTTGGGTCTAGCCGAGTGGGTTTGTGTCTAGCCGAGTGGGTTTGGGTCTAGCCGAGTTAGTTTGGGTGTAGCCGAGTGGGTTTGGGTCTAGCCGAGTGGGTTTGGGTAGGCCGAGTTAGTTTGGGTGTTGCCAAGTGGGTTTGGGTCTAGCCGAGTGGGTTTGGGTCAAGCGGAGTTGGTTTGGGTCTAGCGGAGTGGGTTTGGGTCTAGCGGAGTGGGTTTGGGTGTAGCCGAGTGGGTTTGGGTCTAGCCGAGTGGGTTTGGGTCAAGCGGAGTTGGTATGGGTCTAGCCAAGTGGGTTTGGGTCTAGCCGAGTGGGTGTGTCTAGCCAAGTGGGTTTGGGTCTAGCCGAGTGGGTGTGTCTAGCCAAGTGGGTTTGGGTCGAGCCGAGTGGGTTTGGGTCTAGCCGAGTGGGTTTGGGTCTAGCCGAGTGGGTTTGGGTCTAGCCGAGTGGGTTTGGGCCTAGCCGAGTGGGTTTGGATCTAGCGGAGTGGGTTAGGGTCTACTGGAGTGGGTTTGGGTCCAGCCGAGTGGGTTTGGGTCTAGCCGAATGGGTTTGGGTCTACCCGAGTGCGTTTGGGTCTAGCCGAGTGGGTTTGGGTCTAGCCGAATGGGTTTGGGTCTAGCCGAGTGGGTTTGGGTGTATCCGAGTGGGTTTGGGTCTAGCGGAGTGGGTTTGGGTGTAGCCGAGTGGGTTTGGGTCTAGCCGAGTGGGTTTGGGTCTAGCCGAGTGGGTTTGGGTCTAGCTGAGTGGGTTTGGGTCTAGCCGAGTGGGTTTGGGTCTAGCCGAGTGGGTTTGGGTCTAGCCGAGTGGGTTTGGGTCTAGCCGAGTGGGTTTGGGTCTAGCCGAGTGGGTTTGCGTCAAGCCGAGTGGGTTTGGGTCTAGCCGAGTTGGTTTGGGTCTAGCCGAGTGGGTTCGGGTCTAGCCGAGTGGGTTTGGGTCTAGCCGAGTGGGTTTGGGTCTAGCCGAGTGGGTTTGGGTCTAGCCGAGTTTGTTTGGGTGTAGCCGAGTGGGTTTGGGTCTAGCCGAGTGGGTTTGGGTCTGGCCGAGTTAGTTTGGGTGTTGCCAAGTGGGTTTGGGTCTAGCCGAGTGGGTTTGGGTCAAGCGGAGTTGGTATGGGTCTAGCGGAGTGGGTTTGGGTCTAGCGGAGTGGGTTTGGGTGTAGCCGAGTGGGTTTGGGTCTAGCCGAGTGGGTTTGGGTCAAGCGGAGTTGGTATGGGTCTAGCGGAGTGGGTTTGGGTCTAGCGGAGTGGGTTTGGGTGTAGCCGAGTGGGTTTGGGTCTAGCCGAGTGGGTTTGGGTCTACCCGAGTGGGTTTGCGTCTAGCCGAGTGGGTTTGGGTCTAGCCGAGTGGGTGTGGGTCTAGCCGAGTTAGTTTGGGTGTAGCCGAGTGGGTTTGGGTCTAGCCGAGTGGGTTTGGGTCTGGCCGAGTTAGTTTGGGTGTTGCCAAGTGGGTTTGGGTCTAGCCGAGTGGGTTTGGGTCAAGCGGAGTTGGTTTGGGTCTAGCGGAGTGGGTTTGGGTCTAGCGGAGTGGGTTTGGGTGTAGCCGAGTGGGTTTGGGTCTAGCCGAGTGGGTTTGGGTCAAGCGGAGTTGGTATGGGTCTAGCCAAGTGGGTTTGGGTCTAGCCGAGTGGGTGTGTCTAGCCAAGTGGGTTTGGGTCTAGCCGAGTGGCTGTGTCTAGCCAAGTGGGTTTGGGTCGAGCCGAGTGGGTTTGGGTCTAGCCGAGTGGGTTTGGGTCTAGCCGAGTGGGTTTGGGTCTAGCCGAGTGGGTTTGGGCCTAGCCGAGTGGGTTTGGATCTAGCGGAGTGGGTTAGGGTCTAGTGGAGTGGGTTTGGGTCCAGCCGAGTGGGTTTGGGTCTAGCCGAATGGGTTTGGGTCTACCCGAGTGCGTTTGGGTCTAGCCGAGTGGGTTTGGGTCTAGCCGAGTGGGTTTGGGTCTAGCCGAGTGGGTTTGGGTCTAGCCGAGTGGGTTTGGGTCTAGCCGAGTGGGTTTGCGTCAAGCCGAGTGGGTTTGGGTCTAGCCGAGTTGGTTTGGGTCTAGCCGAGTGGGTTTGGGTCTAGCCGAGTGGGTTTGGGTCTAGCCGAGTGGGTTTGGGTCTAGCCGAGTGGGTTTGTGTCTAGCCGAGTTTGTTTGGGTGTAGCCGAGTGGGTTTGGGTCTGGCCGAGTGGGTTTGGGTCTGGCCGAGTTAGTTTGGGTGTTGCCAAGTGGGTTTGGGGCTAGCCGAGTGGGTTTGGGTCAAGCGGAGTTGGTATGGGTCTAGCGGAGTGGGTTTGGGTCTAGCGGAGTGGGTTTGGGTCTAGCCGAGTGGGTTTGCGTCAAGCCGAGTGGGTTTGGGTCTAGCCGAGTTGGTTTGGGTCTAGCCGAGTGGGTTTGGGTCTAGCCGAGTGGGTTTGGGTCTAGCCGAGTGGGTTTGGGTCTAGCCGAGTGGGTTTGGGTCTAGCCGAGTTTGTTTGGGTGTAGCCGAGTGGGTTTGGGTCTAGCCGAGTGGGTTTGGGTCTGGCCGAGTTAGTTTGGGTGTTGCCAAGTGGGTTTGGGTCTAGCCGAGTGGGTTTGGGTCAAGCGGAGTTGGTATGGGTCTAGCGGAGTGGGTTTGGGTCTAGCGGAGTGGGTTTGGGTGTAGCCGAGTGGGTTTGGGTCTAGCCGAGTGGGTTTGGGTCAAGCGGAGTTGGTATGGGTCTAGCGGAGTGGGTTTGGGTCTAGCGGAGTGGGTTTGGGTGTAGCCGAGTGGGTTTGGGTCTAGCCGAGTGGGTTTGGGCCTACCCGATTGGGTTTGCGTCTAGCCGAGTGGGTTTGGGTCTAGCCGAGTGGGTGTGGGTCTAGCCGAGTGGGTTTGGGTCTAGCCAAGTGGGTTTGGGTCTAGCCGAATGGGTTTGGGTCTAGCGGAGTGGGTTAGGGTCTAGTGGAGTGGGTTTGGGTCCAGCCGAGTGGGTTTGGGTCAAGCCGAGTGGGTTTGGGTCTAGCCGAGTTGGTTTGGGTCTTGCCGAGTGGGTTTGGGTCTAGCCGAGTGGGTTTGGGTCTAGCCGAGTGGGTTTGGGTCTAGCCGAGTGGGTTTGGGTCTAGCCGAGTTAGTTTGGGTGTAGCCGAGTGGGTTTGGGTCTAGCCGAGTGGGTTTGGGTCTGGCCGAGTTAGTTTGGGTGTTGCCAAGTGGGTTTGGGTCTAGCCGAGTGGGTTTGGGTCAAGCGGAGTTGGTATGGGTCTAGCGGAGTGGGTTTGGGTCTAGCGGAGTGGGTTTGGGTGTAGCCGAGTGGGTTTGGGTCTAGCCGAGTGGGTTTGGGTCAAGCGGAGTTGGTATGGGTCTAGCCAAGTGGGTTTGGGTCTAGCCGAGTGGGTGTGTCTAGCCAAGTGGGTTTGGGTCTAGCCGAGTGGGTGTGTCTAGCCAGTGGGTTTGGGTCGAGCCGAGTGGGTTTGGGTCTAGCCGAGTGGGTTTGGGTCTAGCCGAGTGGGTTTGGGTCTAGCCGAGTGGGTTTGGGCCTAGCCGAGTGGGTTTGGATCTAGCGGAGTGGGTTAGGGTCTAGTGGAGTGGGTTTGGGTCCAGCCGAGTGGGTTTGGGTCTAGCCGAATGGGTTTGGGTCTACCCGAGTGCGTTTGGGTCTAGCCGAGTGGGTTTGGGTCTAGCCGAATGGGTTTGGGTCTAGCCGAGTGGGTTTGGGTGTAGCCGAGTGGGTTTGGGTCTAGCGGAGTGGGTTTGGGTGTAGCCGAGTGGGTTTGGGTTTAGCCGAGTGGGTTTGGGTCTAGCCGAGTGGGTTTGGGTCTAGCCGAGTGGGTTTGGGTCTAGCCGAGTGGGTTTGGGTCTAGCCGAGTGGGTTTGGGTCTAGCCGAGTGGGTTTGGGTCTAGCCGAGTGGGTTTGGGTCTAGCCGAGTGGGTTTGCGTCAAGCCGAGTGGGTTTGGGTCTAGCCGAGTTGGTTTGGGTCTAGCCGAGTGGGTTTGGGTCTAGCCGAGTGGGTTTGGGTCTAGCCGAGTGGGTTTGGGTCTAGCCGAGTGGGTTTGGGTCTAGCCGAGTTTGTTTGGGTGTAGCCGAGTGGGTTTGGGTCTAGCCGAGTGGGTTTGGGTCTGGCCGAGTTTGTTTGGGTGTTGCCAAGTGGGTTTGGGTCTAGCCGAGTGGGTTTGGGTCAAGCGGAGTTGGTATGGGTCTAGCGGAGTGGGTTTGGGTCTAGCGGAGTGGGTTTGGGTGTAGCCGAGTGGGTTTGGGTCTAGCCGAGTGGGTTTGGGTCAAGCGGAGTTGGTATGGGTCTAGCGGAGTGGGTTTGGGTCTAGCGGAGTGGGTTTGGGTGTAGCCGAGTGGGTTTGGGTCTAGCCGAGTGGGTTTGGGTCTACCCGAGTGGGTTTGCGTCTAGCCGAGTGGGTTTGGGTCTAGCCGAGTGGGTGTGGGTCTAGCCGAGTGGGTTTGGGTCTAGCCTAGTGGGTTTGGGTCTAGCCGAATGGGTTTGGGTCTAGCGGAGTGGGTTAGGGTCTAGTGGAGTGGGTTTGGGTCCAGCCGAGTGGGTTTGGGTCAAGCCGAGTGGGTTTGGGTCTAGCCGAGTTGGTTTGGGTCTTGCCGAGTGGGTTTGGGTCTAGCCGAGTGGGTTTGGGTCTAGCCGAGTGGGTTTGGGTCTAGCCGAGTGGGTTTGGGTCTAGCCGAGTTAGTTTGGGTGTAGCCGAGTGGGTTTGGGTCTAGCCGAGTGGGTTTGGGTGTGGCCGAGTTTGTTTGGGTGTTGCCAAGTGGGTTTGGGTCTAGCCGAGTGGGTTTGGGTCAAGCCGAGTGGGTTTGGGTCAAGCGGAGTTGGTATGGGTCTAGCCAAGTGGGTTTGGGTCTAGCCGAGTGGGTGTGTCTAGCCAAGTGGGTTTGGGTCTAGCCGAGTGGGTGTGTCAAGCCAAGTGGGTTTGGGTCGAGCCGAGTGGGTTTGGGTCTAGCCGAGTGGGTTTGGGTCTAGCCGAGTGGGTTTGGGTCTAGCCGAGTGGGTTTGGGCCTAGCCGAGTGGGTTTGGATCTAGCGGAGTGGGTTAGGGTCTAGTGGAGTGGGTTTGGGTCCAGCCGAGTGGGTTTGGGTCTAGCCGAATGGGTTTGGGTCTACCCGAGTGCGTTTGGGTCTAGCCGAGTGGGTTTGGGTCTAGCCGAATGGGTTTGGGTCTAGCCGAATGGGTTTGGGTGTAGCCGAGTGGGTTTGGGTCTAGCGGAGTGGGTTTGGGTGTAGCCGAGTGGGTTTGGGTCTAGCCGAGTGGGTTTGGGTCTTGCCGAGTGGGTTTGGGTCTAGCTGAGTGGGTTTGGGTCTAGCCGAGTGGGTTTGGGTCTAGCCGAGTGGGTTTGGGTCTAGCCGAGTGGGTTTGGGTCTAGCCGAGTGGGTTTGGGTCTAGCCGAGTGGGTTTGCGTCAAGCCGAGTGGGTTTGGGTCTAGCCGAGTTGGTTTGGGTCTAGCCGAGTGGGTTTGGGTCTAGCCGAGTGGGTTTGGGTCTAGCCGAGTGGGTTTGGGTCTAGCCGAGCGGGTTTGGGTCTAGCCGAGTTTGTTTGGGTGTTGCCAAGTGGGTTTGGGTCTAGCCGAGTGGGTTTGGGTCAAGCGGAGTTGGTATGGGTCTAGCGGAGTGGGTTTGGGTCTAGTGGAGTGGGTTTGGGTCTAGCCGAGTGGGTTTGGGTCTAGCGGAGTGGGTTAGGGTCTAGTGGAGTGGGTTTGGGTCCAGCCGAGTGGGTTTGGGTCAAGCCGAGTGGGTTTGGGTCTAGCCGAGTTGGTTTGGGTCTTGCCGAGTGGGTTTGGGTCTAGCCGAGTGGGTTTGGGTCTAGCCGAGTGGGTTTGGGTCTAGCCGAGTGGGTTTGGGTCTAGCCGAGTTAGTTTGGGTGTAGCCGAGTGGGTTTGGGTCTAGCCGAGTGGGTTTGGGTCTGGCCGAGTTAGTTTGGGTGTTGCCAAGTGGGTTTGGGTCTAGCCGAGTGGGTTTGGGTCAAGCGGAGTTGGTATGGGTCTAGCGGAGTGGGTTTGGGTCTAGTGGAGTGGGTTTGGGTGTAGCCGAGTGGGTTTGGGTCTAGCTGAGTGGGTTTGGGTCAAGCGGAGTTGGTATGGGTCTAGCCAAGTGGGTTTGGGTCTAGCCGAGTGGGTGTGTCTAGCCAAGTGGGTTTGGGTCTAGCCGAGTGGGTGTGTCTAGCCAAGTGGGTTTGGGTCGAGCCGAGTGGGTTTGGGTCTAGCCGAGTGGGTTTGGGTCTAGCCGAGTGGGTTTGGGTCTAGCCGAGTGGGTTTGGGTCTAGCCGAATGGGTTTGGGTCTACCCGAGTGCGTTTGGGTCTAGCCGAGTGGGTTTGGGTCTAGCCGAATGGGTTTGGGTCTAGCCGAGTGGGTTTGGGTGTAGCCGAGTGGGTTTGGGTCTAGCGGAGTGGGTTTGGGTGTAGCCGAGTGGGTTTGGGTCTAGCCGAGTGGGTTTGGGTCTAGCCGAGTGGGTTTGGGTCTAGCTGAGTGGGTTTGGGTCTAGCCGAGTGGGTTTGGGTCTAGCCGAGTGGGTTTGGGTCTAGCCGAGTGGGTTTGGGTCTAGCCGAGTGGGTTTGGGTCTAGCCGAGTGGGTTTGCGTCAAGCCGAGTGGGTTTGGGTCTAGCCGAGTTGGTTTGGGTCTAGCCGAGTGGGTTTGGGTCTAGCCGAGTGGGTTTGGGTCTAGCCGAGTGGGTTTGGGTCTAGCCGAGTGGGTTTGGGTCTAGCCGAGTTTGTTTGGGTGTAGCCGAGTGGGTTTGGGTCTAGCCGAGTGGGTTTGGGTCTGGCCGAGTTAGTTTGGGTGTTGCCAAGTGGGTTTGGGTCTAGCCGAGTGGGTTTGGGTCAAGCGGAGTTGGTATGGGTCTAGCGGAGTGGGTTTGGGTCTAGCGGAGTGGGTTTGGGTGTAGCCGAGTGGGTTTGGGTCTAGCCGAGTGGGTTTGGGTCAAGCGGAGTTGGTATGGGTCTAGCGGAGTGGGTTTGGGTCTAGCGGAGTGGGTTTGGGTGTAGCCGAGTGGGTTTGGGTCTAGCCGAGTGGGTTTGGGTCTAGCCGAGTTGGTTTGTGTCTTGCCGAGTGGGTTTGGGTCTAGCCGAGTGGGTTTGGGTCTAGCCGAGTGGGTTTGGGTCTAGCCGAGTGGGTTTGGGTCTATCCGAGTTAGTTTGGGTGTAGCCGAGTGGGTTTGGGTCTAGCCGAGTGGGTTTGGGTCTGGCCGAGTTAGTTTGGGTGTTGCCAAGTGGGTTTGGGTCTAGCCGAGTGGGTTTGGGTCAAGCGGAGTTGGTATGGGTCCAGCGGAGTGGGTTTGGGTCTAGCGGAGTGGGTTTGGGTGTAGCCGAGTGGGTTTGGGTCTAGCCGAGTGGGTTTGGGTCAAGCGGAGTTGGTATGGGTCTAGCCAAGTGGGTTTGGGTCTAGCCGAGTGGGTGTGTCTAGCCAAGTGGGTTTGGGTCTAGCCGAGTGGGTGTGTCTAGCCAAGTGGGTTTGGGTCGAGCCGAGTGGGTTTGGGTCTAGCCGAGTGGGTTTGGGTCTAGCCGAGTGGGTTTGGGTCTAGCCGAGTGGGTTTGGGCCTAGCCGAGTGGGTTTGGATCTAGCGGAGTGGGTTAGGGTCTAGTGGAGTGGGTTTGGGTCCAGCCGAGTGGGTTTGGGTCTAGCCGAATGGGTTTGGGTCTACCCGAGTGCGTTTGGGTCTAGCCGAGTGGGTTTGGGTCTAGCCGAATGGGATTAGGTCTAGCCGAATGGGTTTGGGTGTAGCCGAGTGGGTTTGGGTCTAGCGGAGTGGGTTTGGGTGTAGCCGAGTGGGTTTGGGTCTAGCCGAGTGGGTTTGGGTCTAGCCGAGTGGGTTTGGGTCTAGCTGAGTGGGTTTGGGTCTAGCCGAGTGGGTTTGGGTCTAGCCGAGTGGGTTTGGGTCTAGCCGAGTGGATTTGGGTCTAGCCGAGTGGGTTTGCGTCAAGCCGAGTGGGTTTGGGTCTAGCCGAGTTGGTTTGGGTCTAGCCGAGTGGGTTTGGGTCTAGCCGAGTGGGTTTGGGTCTAGCCGAGTGGGTTTGGGTCTAGCCGAGCGGGTTTGGGTCTAGCCGAGTTTGTTTGGGTGTTGCCAAGTGGGTTTGGGTCTAGCCGAGTGGGTTTGGGTCAAGCGGAGTTGGTATGGGTCTAGCGGAGTGGGTTTGGGTCTAGCGGAGTGGGTTTGGGTCTAGCCGAGTGGGTTTGCGTCAAGCCGAGTGGGTTTGGGTCTAGCCTAGTTGGTTTGGGTCTAGCCGAGTGGGTTTGGGTCTAGCCGAGTGGGTTTGGGTCTAGCCGAGTGGGTTTGGGTCTAGACGAGTGGGTTTGGGTCTAGCCGAGTTTGTTTGGGTGTAGCCGAGTGGGTTTGGGTCTAGCCGAGTGGGTTTGGGTCTGGCCGAGTTAGTTTGGGTGTTGCCAAGTGGGTTTGGGTCTAGCCGAGTGGGTTTGGGTCAAGCGGAGTTGGTATGGGTCTAGCGGAGTGGGTTTGGGTCTAGCGGAGTGGGTTTGGGTGTAGCCGAGTGGGTTTGGGTCTAGCCGAGTGGGTTTGGGTCAAGCGGAGTTGGTATGGGTCTAGCGGAGTGGGTTTGGGTCTAGCGGAGTGGGTTTGGGTGTAGCCGAGTGGGTTTGGGTCTAGCCGAGTGGGTTTGGGTCTACCCGAGTGGGTTTGCATCTAGCCGAGTGGGTTTGGGTCTAGCCGTGTGGGTGTGGGTCTAGCCGAGTGGGTTTGGGTCTAGCCAAGTGGGTTTGGGTCTAGCCGAATGGGTTTGGGTCTAGCGGAGTGGGTTAGGGTCTAGTGGAGTGGGTTTGGGTCCAGCCGAGTGGGTTTGGGTCAAGCCGAGTGGGTTTGGGTCTAGCCGAGTTGGTTTGGGTCTTGCCGAGTGGGTTTGGGTCTAGCCGAGTGGGTTTGGTTCTAGCCGAGTGGGTTTGGGTCTAGCCGAGTGGGTTTGGGTCTAGCCGAGTTAGTTTGGGTGTAGCCGAGTGGGTTTGGGTCTAGCCGAGTGGGTTTGGGTCTGGCCGAGTTAGTTTGGGTGTTGCCAAGTGGGTTTGGGTCTAGCCGAGTGGGTTTGGGTCAAGCGGAGTTGGTATGGGTCTAGCGGAGTGGGTTTGGGTCTAGCGGAGTGGGTTTGGGTGTAGCCGAGTGGGTTTGGGTCTAGCCGAGTGGGTTTGGGTCAAGCGGAGTTGGTATGGGTCTAGCCAAGTGGGTTTGGGTCTAGCCGAGTGGGTGTGTCTAGCCAAGTGGGCTTGGGTCTAGCCGAGTGGGTGTGTCTAGCCAAGTGGGTTTGGGTCGAGCCGAGTGGGTTTGGGTCTAGCCGAGTGGGTTTCGGTCTAGCCGAGTGGGTTTGGGTCTAGCCGAGTGGGTTTGGGCCTAGCCGAGTGGGTTTGGATCTAGCGGAGTGGGTTAGGGTCTAGTGGAGTGGGTTTGGGTCCAGCCGAGTGGGTTTGGGTCTAGCCGAATGGGTTTGGGTCTACCCGAGTGCGTTTGGGTCTAGCCGAGTGGGTTTGGGTCTAGCCGAATGGGTTTGGGTCTAGCCGAATGGGTTTGGGTGTAGCCGAGTCGGTTTGGGTCTAGCGGAGTGGGTTTGGGTGTAGCCGAGTGGGTTTGGGTCTAGCCGAGTGGGTTTGGGTCTAGCCGAGTGGGTTTGGGTCCAGCCGAGTGTGTTTGGGTCAAGCCGAGTGGGTTTGGGTCTAGCCGAGTTGGTTTGGGTCTTGCCGAGTGGGTTTGGGTCTAGCCGAGTGGGTTTGGGTCTAGCCGAGTGGGTTTGGGTCTAGCCGAGTGGGTTTGGGTCTAGCCGAGTTAGTTTGGGTGTAGCCGAGTGGGTTTGGGTCTAGCCGAGTGGGTTTGGGTCTGGCCGAGTTAGTTTGGGTGTTGCCAAGTGGGTTTGGGTCTAGCCGAGTGGGTTTGGGTCAAGCGGAGTTGGTATGGGTCTAGCGGAGTGGGTTTGGGTCTAGTGGAGTGGGTTTGGGTGTAGCCGAGTGGGTTTGGGTCTAGCCGAGTGGGTTTGGGTCAAGCGGAGTTGGTATGGGTCTAGCCAAGTGGGTTTGGGTCTAGCGGAGTGGGTTTGGGTCTAGCCGAGTGGGTTTGCGTCAAGCCGAGTGGGTTTGGGTCTAGCCGAGTTGGTTTGGGTCTAGCCGAGTGGGTTTGGGTCTAGCCGAGTGGGTTTGGGTCTAGCCGAGTGGGTTTGGGTCTAGACGAGTGGGTTTGGGTCTAGCCGAGTTTGTTTGGGTGTAGCCGAGTGGGTTTGGGTCTAGCCGAGTGGGTTTGGGTCTGGCCGAGTTAGTTTGGGTGTTGCCAAGTGGGTTTGGGTCTAGCCGAGTGGGTTTGGGTCAAGCGGAGTTGGTATGGGTCTAGCGGAGTGGGTTTGGGTCTAGCGGAGTGGGTTTGGGTGTAGCCGAGTGGGTTTGGGTCTAGCCGAGTGGGTTTGGGTCAAGCGGAGTTGGTATGGGTCTAGCGGAGTGGGTTTGGGTCTAGCGGAGTGGGTTTGGGTGTAGCCGAGTGGGTTTGGGTCTAGCCGAGTGGGTTTGGGTCTACCCGAGTGGGTTTGCATCTAGCCGAGTGGGTTTGGGTCTAGCCGTGTGGGTGTGGGTCTAGCCGAGTGGGTTTGGGTCTAGCCAAGTGGGTTTGGGTCTAGCCGAATGGGTTTGGGTCTAGCGGAGTGGGTTAGGGTCTAGTGGAGTGGGTTTGGGTCCAGCCGAGTGGGTTTGGGTCAAGCCGAGTGGGTTTGGGTCTAGCCGAGTTGGTTTGGGTCTTGCCGAGTGGGTTTGGGTCTAGCCGAGTGGGTTTGGGTCTAGCCGAGTGGGTTTGGGTCTAGCCGAGTGGGTTTGGGTCTAGCCGAGTTAGTTTGGGTGTAGCCGAGTGGGTTTGGGTCTAGCCGAGTGGGTTTGGGTCTGGCCGAGTTAGTTTGGGTGTTGCCAAGTGGGTTTGGGTCTAGCCGAGTGGGTTTGGGTCAAGCGGAGTTGGTATGGGTCTAGCGGAGTGGGTTTGGGTCTAGCGGAGTGGGTTTGGGTGTAGCCGAGTGGGTTTGGGTCTAGCCGAGTGGGTTTGGGTCAAGCGGAGTTGGTATGGGTCTAGCCAAGTGGGTTTGGGTCTAGCCGAGTGGGTGTGTCTAGCCAAGTGGGCTTGGGTCTAGCCGAGTGGGTGTGTCTAGCCAAGTGGGTTTGGGTCGAGCCGAGTGGGTTTGGGTCTAGCCGAGTGGGTTTCGGTCTAGCCGAGTGGGTTTGGGTCTAGCCGAGTGGGTTTGGGCCTAGCCGAGTGGGTTTGGATCTAGCGGAGTGGGTTAGGGTCTAGTGGAGTGGGTTTGGGTCCAGCCGAGTGGGTTTGGGTCTAGCCGAATGGGTTTGGGTCTACCCGAGTGCGTTTGGGTCTAGCCGAGTGGGTTTGGGTCTAGCCGAATGGGTTTGGGTCTAGCCGAATGGGTTTGGGTGTAGCCGAGTCGGTTTGGGTCTAGCGGAGTGGGTTTGGGTGTAGCCGAGTGGGTTTGGGTCTAGCCGAGTGGGTTTGGGTCTAGCCGAGTGGGTTTGGGTCCAGCCGAGTGGGTTTGGGTCAAGCCGAGTGGGTTTGGGTCTAGCCGAGTTGGTTTGGGTCTTGCCGAGTGGGTTTGGGTCTAGCCGAGTGGGTTTGGGTCTAGCCGAGTGGGTTTGGGTCTAGCCGAGTGGGTTTGGGTCTAGCCGAGTTAGTTTGGGTGTAGCCGAGTGGGTTTGGGTCTAGCCGAGTGGGTTTGGGTCTGGCCGAGTTAGTTTGGGTGTTGCCAAGTGGGTTTGGGTCCAGCCGAGTGGGTTTGGGTCAAGCGGAGTTGGTATGGGTCTAGCGGAGTGGGTTTGGGTCTAGTGGAGTGGGTTTGGGTGTAGCCGAGTGGGTTTGGGTCTAGCCGAGTGGGTTTGGGTCAAGCGGAGTTGGTATGGGTCTAGCCAAGTGGGTTTGGGTCTAGCCGAGTGGGTGTGTCTAGCCAAGTGGGTTTGGGTCTAGCCGAGTGGGTGTGTCTAGCCAAGTGGGTTTGCGTCGAGCCGAGTGGGTTTGGGTCTAGCCGAGTGGGTTTGGGTCTAGCCGAGTGGGTTTGGGTCTAGCCGAGTGGGTTTGGGTCTAGCCGAATGGGTTTGGGTCTACCCGAGTGCGTTTGGGTCTAGCCGAGTGGGTTTGGGTCTAGCCGAATGGGTTTGGGTCTAGCCGAGTGGGTTTGGGTGTAGCCGAGTGGGTTTGGGTCTAGCGGAGTGGGTTTGGGTGTAGCCGAGTGGGTTTGGGTCTAGCCGAGTGGGTTTGGGTCTAGCCGAGTGGGTTTGGGTCTAGCCGAGTGGGTTTGGGTCTAGCCGAGTGGGTTTGGGTCTAGCCGAGTGGGTTTGGGTCTAGCCGAGTGGGTTTGGGTCTAGCCGAGTGGGTTTGCGTCAAGCCGAGTGGGTTTGGGTCTAGCCGAGTTGGTTTGGGTCTAGCCGAGTGGGTTTGGGTCTAGCCGAGTGGGTTTGGGTCTAGCCGAGTGGGTTTGGGTCTAGCCGAGTGGGTTTGGGTCTAGCCGAGTGGGTTTGGGTCTAGCCGAGTTTGTTTGGGTGTAGCCGAGTGGGTTTGGGTCTAGCCGAGTGGGTTTGGGTCTGGCCGAGTTAGTTTGGGTGTTGCCAAGTGGGTTTGGGTCTAGCCGAGTGGGTTTGGGTCAAGCGGAGTTGGTATGGGTCTAGCGGAGTGGGTTTGGGTCTAGCGGAGTGGGTTTGGGTGTAGCCGAGTGGGTTTGGGTCTAGCCGAGTGGGTTTGGGTCAAGCGGAGTTGGTATGGGTCTAGCGGAGTGGGTTTGGGTCTAGCGGAGTGGGTTTGGGTGTAGCCGAGTGGGTTTGGGTCTAGCCGAGTGGGTTTGGGTCTACCCGAGTGGGTTTGCGTCTAGCCGAGTGGGTTTGGGTCTAGCCGAGTGGGTGTGGGTCTAGCCGAGTGGGTTTGGGTCTAGCCAAGTGGGTTTGGGTCTAGCCGAATGGGTTTGGGTCTAGCGGAGTGGGTTAGGGTCTAGTGGAGTGGGTTTGGGTCCAGCCGAGTGGGTTTGGGTCAAGCCGAGTGGGTTTGGGTCTAGCCGAGCTGGTTTGGGTCTTGCCGAGTGGGTTTGGGTCTAGCCGAGTGGGTTTGGGTCTAGCCGAGTGGGTTTGGGTCTAGCCGAGTGGGTTTGGGTCTAGCCGAGTTAGTTTGGGTGTAGCCGAGTGGGTTTGGGTCTAGCCGAGTGGGTTTGGGTCTGGCCGAGTTAGTTTGGGTGTTGCCAAGTGGGTTTGGGTCTAGCCGAGTGGGTTTGGGTCAAGCGGAGTTGGTATGGGTCTAGCGGAGTGGGTTTGGGTCTAGCGGAGTGGGTTTGGGTGTAGCCGAGTGGGTTTGGGTCTAGCCGAGTGGGTTTGGGTCAAGCGGAGTTGGTATGGGTCTAGCCAAGTGGGTTTGGGTCTAGCCGAGTGGGTGTGTCTAGCCAAGTGGGTTTGGGTCTAGCCGAGTGGGTGTGTCTAGCCAAGTGGGTTTGGGTCGAGCCGAGTGGGTTTGGGTCTAGCCGAGTGGGTTTGGGTCTAGCCGAGTGGGTTTGGGTCTAGCCGAGTGGGTTTGGGCCTAGCCGAGTGGGTTTGGATCTAGCGGAGTGGGTTAGGGTCTAGTGGAGTGGGTTTGGGTCCAGCCGAGTGGGTTTGGGTCTAGCCGAATGGGTTTGGGTCTACCCGAGTGCGTTTGGGTCTAGCCGAGTGGGTTTGGGTCTAGCCGAATGGGTTTAGGTCTAGCCGAATGGGTTTGGGTGTAGCCGAGTGGGTTTGGGTCTAGCGGAGTGGGTTTGGGTGTAGCCGAGTGGGTTTGGGTCTAGCCGAGTGGGTTTGGGTCTAGCCGAGTGGGTTTGGGTCTAGCAGAGTGGGTTTGGGTCTAGCCGAGTGGGTTTGGGTCTAGCCGAGTGGGTTTGGGTCTAGCCGAGTGGGTTTGGGTCTAGCCGAGTGGGTTTGGGTCTAGCCGAGTGGGTTTGCGTCAAGCCGAGTGGGTTTGGGTCTAGCCGAGTTGGTTTGGGTCTAGCCGAGTGGGTTTGGGTCTAGCCGAGTGGGTTTGGGTCTAGCCGAGTGGGTTTGGGTCTAGCCGAGCGGGTTTGGGTCTAGCCGAGTTTGTTTGGGTGTTGCCAAGTGGGTTTGGGTCTAGCCGAGTGGGTTTGGGTCAAGCGGAGTGGGTATGGGTCTAGCGGAGTGGGTTTGGGTCTAGCGGAGTGGGTTTGGGTCTAGCCGAGTGGGTTTGCGTCAAGCCGAGTGGGTTTGGGTCTAGCCGAGTTGGTTTGGGTCTAGCCGAGTGGGTTTGGGTCTAGCCGAGTGGGTTTGGGTCTAGCCGAGTGGGTTTGGGTCTAGACGAGTGGGTTTGGGTCTAGCCGAGTTTGTTTGGGTGTAGCCGAGTGGGTTTGGGTCTAGCCGAGTGGGTTTGGGCCTAGCCGAGTGGGTTTGGATCTAGCGGAGTGGGTTAGGGTCTAGTGGAGTGGGTTTGGGTCCAGCCGAATGGGTTTGGGTCTAGCCGAATGGGTTTGGGTGTAGCCGAGTGGGTTTGGGTCTAGCGGAGTGGGTTTGGGTGTAGCCGAGTGGGTTTGGGTCTAGCCGAGTGGGTTTGGGTCTGGCCGAGTTAGTTTGGGTGTTGCCAAGTGGGTTTGGGTCTAGCCGAGTGGGTTTGGGTCAAGCGGAGTTGGTATGGGTCTAGCGGAGTGGGTTTGGGTCTAGTGGAGTGGGTTTGGGTGTAGCCGAGTGGGTTTGGGTCTAGCCGAGTGGGTTTGGGTCAAGCGGAGTTCGTATGGGTCTAGCCAAGTGGGTTTGGGTCTAGCCGAGTGGGTGTGTCTAGCCAAGTGGGTTTGGGTCTAGCCGAGTGGGTGTGTCTAGCCAAGTGGGTTTGGGTCGAGCCGAGTGGGTTTGGGTCTAGCCGAGTGGGTTTGGGTCTAGCCGAGTGGGTTTGGGTCTAGCCGAGTGGGTTTGGGTCTAGCCGAATGGGTTTGGGTCTACCCGAGTGCGTTTGGGTCTAGCCGAGTGGGTTTGGGTCTAGCCGAATGGGTTTGGGTCTAGCCGAGTGGGTTTGGGTGTAGCCGAGTGGGTATGGGTCTAGCGGAGTGGGTTTGGGTGTAGCCGAGTGGGTTTGGGTCTAGCCGAGTGGGTTTGGGTCTAGCCGAGTGGGTTTGGGTCTAGCTGATTGGGTTTGGGTCTAGCCGAGTGGGTTTGGGTCTAGCCGAGTGGGTTTGGGTCTAGCCGAGTGGGTTTGGGTCTAGCCGAGTGGGTTTGGGTCTAGCCGAGTGGGTTTGCGTCAAGCCGAGTGGGTTTGGGTCTAGCCGAGTTGGTTTGGGTCTAGCCGAGTGGGTTTGGGTCTAGCCGAGTGGGTTTGGGTCTAGCCGAGTGGGTTTGGGTCTAGCCGAGTGGGTTTGGGTCTAGCCGAGTGGGTTTGGGTCTAGCCGAGTTTGTTTGGGTGTAGCCGAGTGGGTTTGGGTCTAGCCGAGTGGGTTTGGGTCTGGCCGAGTTAGTTTGGGTGTTGCCAAGTGGGTTTGGGTCTGGCCGAGTGGGTTTGGGTCAAGCGGAGTTGGTATGGGTCTAGCGGAGTGGGTTTGGGTCTAGCGGAGTGGGTTTGGGTGTAGCCGAGTGGGTTTGGGTCTAGCCGAGTGGGTTTGGGTCAAGCGGAGTTGGTATGGGTCTAGCGGAGTGGGTTTGGGTCTAGCGGAGTGGGTTTGGGTGTAGCCGAGTGGGTTTGGGTCTAGCCGAGTGGGTTTGGGTCTACCCGAGTGGGTTTGCGTCTAGCCGAGTGGGTTTGGGTCTAGCCGAGTGGGTGTGGGTCTAGCCGAGTGGGTTTGGGTCTAGCCAAGTGGGTTTGGGTCTAGCCGAATGGGTTTTGGTCTAGCGGAGTGGGTTAGGGTCTAGTGGAGTGGGTTTGGGTCCAGCCGAGTGGGTTTGGGTCAAGCCGAGTGGGTTTGGGTCTAGCCGAGCTGGTTTGGGTCTTGCCGAGTGGGTTTGGGTCTAGCCGAGTGGGTTTGGGTCTAGCCGAGTGGGTTTGGGTCTAGCCGAGTGGGTTTGGGTCTAGCCGAGTTAGTTTGGGTGTAACCGAGTGGGTTTGGGTCTAGCCGAGTGGGTTTGGGTCTGGCCGAGTTAGTTTGGGTGTTGCCAAGTGGGTTTGGGTCTAGCCGAGTGGGTTTGGGTCAAGCGGAGTTGGTATGGGTCTAGCGGAGTGGGTTTGGGTCTAGTGGAGTGGGTTTGGGTGTAGCCGAGTGGGTTTGGGTCTAGCCGAGTGGGTTTGGGTCAAGCGGAGTTGGTATGGGTCTAGCCAAGTGGGTTTGGGTCTAGCCGAGTGGGTGTGTCTAGCCAAGTGGGTTTGGGTCTAGCCGAGTGGGTGTGTCTAGCCAAGTGGGTTTGGGTCGAGCCGAGTGGGTTTGGGTCTAGCCGAGTGGGTTTGGGTCTAGCCGAGTGGGTTTGGGTCTAGCCGAGTGGGTTTGGGCCTAGCCGAGTGGGTTTGGATCTAGCGGAGTGGGTTAGGGTCTAGTGGAGTGGGTTTGGGTCCAGCCGAGTGGGTTTGGGTCTAGCCGAATGGGTTTGGGTCTACCCGAGTGCGTTTGGGTCTAGTCGAGTGGGTTTGGGTCTAGCCGAATGGGTTTAGGTCTAGCCGAATGGGTTTGGGTGTAGCCGAGTGGGTTTGGGTCTAGCGGAGTGGGTTTGGGTGTAGCCGAGTGGGTTTGGGTCTAGCCGAGTGGGTTTGGGTCTAGCCGAGTGGGTTTGGGTCTAGCCGAGTGGGTTTGGGTCTAGCCGAGTGGGTTTGGGTCTAGCCGAGTGGGTTTGGGTCTAGCCGAGTGGGTTTGGGTCTAGCCGAGTGGGTTTGGGTCTAGCCGAGTGGGTTTGCGTCAAGCCGAGTGGGTTTGGGTCTATCCGAGTTGGTTTGGGTCTAGCCGAGTGGGTTTGGGTCTAGCCGAGTGGGTTTGGGTCTAGCCGAGTGGGTTTGGGTCTAGCCGAGTTTGTTTGGGTGTTGCCAAGTGGGTTTGGGTCTAGCCGAGTGGGTTTGGGTCAAGCGGAGTTGGTATGGGTCTAGCGGAGTGGGTTTGGGTCTAGCGGAGTGGGTTTGGGTCTAGCCGAGTGGGTTTGCGTCAAGCCGAGTGGGTTTGGGTCTAGCCGAGTTGGTTTGGGTCTAGCCGAGTGGGTTTGGGTCTAGCCGAGTGGGTTTGGGTCTAGCCGAGTGGGTTTGGGTCTAGACGAGTGGGTTTGGGTCTAGCCGAGTTTGTTTGGGTGTAGCCGAGTGGGTTTGGGTCTAGCCGAGTGGGTTTGGGTCTGGCCGAGTTAGTTTGGGTGTTGCCAAGTGGGTTTGGGTCTAGCCGAGTGGGTTTGGGTCAAGCGGAGTTGGTATGGGTCTAGCGGAGTGGGTTTGGGTCTAGCGGAGTGGGTTTGGGTGTAGCCGAGTGGGTTTGGGTCTAGCCGAGTGGGTTTGGGTCAAGCGGAGTTGGTATGGGTCTAGCGGAGTGGGTTTGGGTCTAGCGGAGTGGGTTTGGGTGTAGCCGAGTGGGTTTGGGTCTAGCCGAGTGGGTTTGGGTCTACCCGAGTGGGTTTGCGTCTAGCCGAGTGGGTTTGGGTCTAGCCGTGTGGGTGTGGGTCTAGCCGAGTGGGTTTGGGTCTAGCCAAGTGGGTTTGGGTCTAGCCGAATGGGTTTGGGTCTAGCGGAGTGGGTTAGGGTCTAGTGGAGTGGGTTTGGGTCCAGCCGAGTGGGTTTGGGTCAAGCCGAGTGGGTTTGGGTCTAGCTGAGTTGGTTTGGGTCTTGCCGAGTGGGTTTGGGTCTAGCCGAGTGGGTTTGGGTCTAGCCGAGTGGGTTTGGGTCTAGCCGAGTGGGTTTGGGTCTAGCCGAGTTAGTTTGGGTGTAGCCGAGTGGGTTTGGGTCTAGCCGAGTGGGTTTGGGTCTGGCCGAGTTAGTTTGGGTGTTGCCAAGTGGGTTTGGGTCTAGCCGAGTGGGTTTGGGTCAAGCGGAGTTGGTATGGGTCTAGCGGAGTGGGTTTGGGTCTAGCGGAGTGGGTTTGGGTGTAGCCGAGTGGGTTTGGGTCTAGCCGAGTGGGTTTGGGTCAAGCGGAGTTGGTATGGGTCTAGCCAAGTGGGTTTGGGTCTAGCCGAGTGGGTGTGTCTAGCCAAGTGGGCTTGGGTCTAGCCGAGTGGGTGTGTCTAGCCAAGTGGGTTTGGGTCGAGCCGAGTGGGTTTGGGTCTAGCCGAGTGGGTTTCGGTCTAGCCGAGTGGGTTTGGGTCTAGCCGAGTGGGTTTGGGCCTAGCCGAGTGGGTTTGGATCTAGCGGAGTGGGTTAGGGTCTAGTGGAGTGGGTTTGGGTCCAGCCGAGTGGGTTTGGGTCCAGCCGAGTGGGTTTGGGTCTAGCCGAATGGGTTTGGGTCTACCCGAGTGCGTTTGGGTCTAGCCGAGTGGGTTTGGGTCTAGCCGAATGGGTTTGGGTCTAGCCGAATGGGTTTGGGTGTAGCCGAGTGGGTTTGGGTCTAGCGGAGTGGGTTTGGGTGTAGCCGAGTGGGTTTGGGTCTAGCCGAGTGGGTTTGGGTCTAGCCGAGTGGGTTTGGGTTTAGCCGAGTGGGTTTGGGTCTAGCCGAGTGGGTTTGGGTCTAGCCGAGTGGGTTTGGGTCTAGCCGAGTGGGTTTGGGTCTAGCCGAGTGGGTTTGGGTCTAGCCGAGTGGGTTTGCGTCAAGCCGAGTGGGTTTGGGTCTAGCCGAGTTGGTTTGGGTCTAGCCGAGTGGGTTTGGGTCTAGCCGAGTGGGTTTGGGTCTAGCCGAGTGGGTTTGGGTCTAGCCGAGTGGGTTTGGGTCTAGCCGAGTTTGTTTGGGTGTAGCCGAGTGGGTTTGGGTCTAGCCGAGTGGGTTTGGGTCTGGCCGAGTTGGTTTGGGTGTTGCCAAGTGGGTTTGGGTCTAGCCGAGTGGGTTTGGGTCAAGCGGAGTTGGTATGGGTCTAGCGGAGTGGGTTTGGGTCTAGCGGAGTGGGTTTGGGTGTAGCCGAGTGGGTTTGGGTCTAGCCGAGTGGGTTTGGGTCAAGCGGAGTTGGTATGGGTCTAGCGGAGTGGGTTTGGGTCTAGCGGAGTGGGTTTGGGTGTAGCCGAGTGGGTTTGGGTCTAGCCGAGTGGGTTTGGGTCTACCCGAGTGGGTTTGCGTCTAGCCGAGTGGGTTTGGGTCTAGCCGAGTGGGTGTGGGTCTAGCCGAGTGGGTTTGGGTCTAGCCAAGTGGGTTTGGGTCTAGCCGAATGGGTTTGGGTCTAGCGGAGTGGGTTAGGGTCTAGTGGAGTGGGTTTGGGTCCAGCCGAGTGGGTTTGGGTCAAGCCGAGTGGGTTTGGGTCTAGTCGAGTGGGTTTGGGTCTAGCCGAGTGGGTTTGGGTCTAGCCGAGTGGGTTTGGGTCTAGCCGAGTGGTTTTGGGCCTAGCCGAGTGGGTTTGGGTCTACCGGAGTGGGTTTGGGTGTAGCGGAGTGGGTTTGGGTGTAGCTGAGTGGGTTTGGGACCAGCCGAGTGGGTTTGGGTCTAGCCGAGTGGGTTTGGGTCTAGCCGAATGGGTTTGGGTCTACCCGAGTGGGTTTGGGTCTAGCCGAGTGGGTTTGCTTCTAGCCGAATGGGTTTGGGTCTAGCCGAGTTTGTTTGGGTGCAGACGAGTGGGTTTAGGTCTGGCGGAGTGGGTTTGGGTGTAAGCGAGTGGGTTTGGGTCTAGCCGAGTGGGTTTGGGTCTAGCCGAGTGGGTTTGGATCTAGCCGAGTGGGTTTGGGTCTAGCCGAGTGGGTTTGGGTCTTGCCGAGTGGGTTTGGGTCTAGCGGAGTGGGTTTGGGTGTAGCCGAGTGGGTTTCGGTCTAGCGGAGCGGGTTTGGGTGTAGCCGAGTGGGTTTGGGTCTAGCGGAGTGGGATTGGGTCTAGCCGAGTGGGTTTGGGTCTAGCCGAGTGGGTTTGGGACTAGCCGAGTGGGTTTGGGTCTAGCCGAGTGGGTTTGGGTCTAGCCGAGTGGGTTTGGGTCTAGCCGAGTGGGTTTGGGCCTAGCCGAGTGGGTTTGGGTCTAGCGGAGTGGGTTAGGGTCTAGTGGAGTGGGTTTGGGTCTTGCCGAGTGGGTTTGGGTCTAGCCAAATGGGTTTGGGTCTACCCGAGTGCGTTTGGGTCTCGGCGAGTGGGTTTGGGTCTAGCCGAATGGGTTTGGGTCTAGCCGAGTGGGTTTGGGTGTAGCCGAGTGGGTTTGGGTCTAGCGGAGTGGGTTTGGGTGTAGCCGAGTGGGTTTGGGTCTAGCGGAGTGGGTTTGGGTGTAGCCGCATGGGTTTGGGTGTAGCCGAGTGTGTTTGGGTCTAGCCGAGTGGGTTTGGGTCTAGCCGAGTGGGTTTGGGTCTAGCCGAGTGGGTTTGGGTCTAGCGGAGTGGGTTTGGGTGTAGCCGAGTGGGTTTGGGTCTAGCCGAGTGGGTTGGGTGTAGCCGACTGGGTTTGGGTGTAGCCGAGTGGGTTTGGGTCCAGCCGAGTGGGTTTGGGTCTAGCCGAGTGGCTTTGGGTCTAGCTGAGTGGGTTTGGGTCTAGCCGAGTTGGTTTCGGTCTAGCCGAGTGGGTTTGGGTCTAGCCGAGTGGGTTTGGGTCTAGCCGCGTGGGTTTGGGTCTAGCCGAGTTAGTTTGGGTGTAGCCGAGTGGGTTTGGGTCTAGCAGAGCAGGTTTGGGTCTAGCCGAGTGGGTTTGGGTCCAGCCGAGTGGGTTTGGGTCTAGCCGAGAGGGTTTGGGTCAAGCGGAGTTGGTATGGGTCTAGCGGAGTGGGTTTGGGTCTAGCGGAGTGGGTTTGGGTCTAGCCAAGTGGGTTTTGGTCTAGCCGAGTGGGTTTGGGTCTATCCGAGCGGGTTTGCGTCTAGCCGAGTGGGTTTGCGTCTAGCCGAGTGGGTTTGGGTCTAGCCGAGTGGGTTTGGGTCTAGCCGATTGGGTTTGGGTCTATCCATGTGGGTTTGGGTCTAGCCGAGTGGGTTAGGGTCTAGCGGAGTGGGATTGGGTGTAGCCGCGTGGGTTTGGGTGTAGCCGAGTGGGTTTGGGTCTAGCCGAGTGGGTTTGGGTCTAGCCGAGTGGGTTTGGGTCTAGCCGAGTGGGTTTGGGTCTAGCGGAGTGGGTTTGGGTGTAGCCGAGTGGGTTTGGGTCTAGCCGAGTGGGTTTGGGTCTAGCCGAGTGGGTTTGGGTCTAGCCGAGTGGGTTTGGGTCTAGCCGAGTGGGTTTGGGTCTAGCCGAGTGGGTTTGGGTCTAGCCGAGTGGGTTTGGGTCTAGCCGAGTGGGTTTGCGTCAAGCCGAGTGGGTTTGGGTCTAGCCGAGTTGGTTTGGGCCTAGCCGAGTGGGTTTGGGTCTAGCCGAGTGGGTTTGGGTCTAGCCGAGTGGGTTTGGGTCTAGCCGAGTGGGTTTGGGTCTAGCCGAGTTTGTTTGGGTGTAGCCGAGTGGGTTTGGGTCTAGCCGAGTGGGTTTGGGTCTGGCCGAGTTAGTTTGGGTGTTGCCAAGTGGGTTTGGGTCTAGCCGAGTGGGTTTGGGTCAAGCGGAGTTGGTATGGGTCTAGCGGAGTGGGTTTGGGTCTAGCGGAGTGGGTTTGGGTGTAGCCGAGTGGGTTTGGGTCTAGCCGAGTGGGTTTGGGTCAAGCGGAGTTGGTATGGGTCTAGCGGAGTGGGTTAGGGTCTAGTGGAGTGGGTTTGGGTCCAGCCGAGTGGGTTTGGGTCTAGCCGAATGGGTTTGGGTCTACCCGAGCGCGTTTGGGTCTAGCCGAGTGGGTTTGGGTCTAGCCGAATGGGTTTGGGTCTAGCCGAATGGGTTTGGGTGTAGCCGAGTGGGTTTGGGTCTAGCGGAGTGGGTTTGGGTGTAGCCGAGTGGGTTTGGGTCTAGCCGAGTGGGTTTGGGTCTAGCCGAGTGGGTTTGGGTCTAGCGGAGTGGGTTTGGGTCTAGCCGAGTGGGTTTGGGTCTAGCCGAGTGGGTTTGGGTCTAGCCGAGTGGGTTTGGGTCTAGCCGAGTGGGTTTGGGTCTAGCCGAGTGGGTTTGCGTCAAGCCGAGTGGGTTTGGGTCTAGCCGAGTTGGTTTGGGTCTAGCCGAGTGGGTTTGGGTCTAGCCGAGTGGGTTTGGGTCTAGCCGAGTGGGTTTGGGTCTAGCCGAGTGGGTTTGGGTCTAGCCGAGTTTGTTTGGGTGTAGCCGAGTGGGTTTGGGTCTAGCCGAGTGGGTTTGGGTCTGGCCGAGTTGGTTTGGGTGTTGCCAAGTGGGTTTGGGTCTAGCCGAGTGGGTTTGGGTCAAGCGGAGTTGGTATGGGTCTAGCGGAGTGGGTTTGGGTAAAGCGGAGTGGGTTTGGGTGTAGCCGAGTGGGTTTGGGTCTAGCCGAGTGGGTTTGGGTCAAGCGGAGTTGGTATGGGTCTAGCGGAGTGGGTTTGGGTCTAGCGGAGTGGGTTTGGGTGTAGCCGAGTGGGTTTGGGTCTAGCCGAGTGGGTTTGTGTCTACCCGAGTGGGTTTGCGTCTAGCCGAGTGGGTTTGGGTCTAGCCGAGTGGGTGTGGGTCTAGCCGAGTGGGTTTGGGTCTAGCCAAGTGGGTTTGGGTCTAGCCGAATGGGTTTGGGTCTAGCGGAGTGGGTTAGGGTCTAGTGGAGTGGGTTTGGGTCCAGCCGAGTGGGTTTGGGTCAAGCCGAGTGGGTTTGGGTCTAGTCGAGTGGGTTTGGGTCTAGCCGAGTGGGTTTGGGTCTAGCCGAGTGGGTTTGGGTCTAGCCGAGTGGTTTTGGGCCTAGCCGAGTGGGTTTGGGTCTACCGGAGTGGGTTTGGGTGTAGCGGAGTGGGATTGGGTGTAGCTGAGTGGGTTTGGGACCAGCCGAGTGGGTTTGGGTCTAGCCGAGTGGGTTTGGGTCTAGCCGAATGGGTTTGGGTCTACCCGAGTGGGTTTGGGTCTAGCCGAGTGGGTTTGCTTCTAGCCGAATGGGTTTGGGTCTAGCCGAGTTTGTTTGGGTGCAGACGAGTGGGTTTAGGTCTGGCGGAGTGGGTTTGGGTGTAAGCGAGTGGGTTTGGGTCTAGCCGAGTGGGTTTGGGTCTAGCCGAGTGGGTTTGGATCTAGCCGAGTGGGTTTGGGTCTAGCCGAGTGGGTTTGGGTCTTGCCGAGTGGGTTTGGGTCTAGCGGAGTGGGTTTGGGTGTAGCCGAGTGGGTTTCGGTCTAGCGGAGCGGGTTTGGGTGTAGCCGAGTGGGTTTGGGTCTAGCGGAGTGGGATTGGGTCTAGCCTAGTGGGTTTGGGTCTAGCCGAGTGGGTTTGGGACTAGCCGAGTGGGTTTGGGTCTAGCCGAGTGGGTTTGGGTCTAGCCGAGTGGGTTTGGGTCTAGCCGAGTGGGTTTGGGCCTAGCCGAGTGGGTTTGGGTCTAGCGGAGTGGGTTAGGGTCTAGTGGAGTGGGTTTGGGTCTTGCCGAGTGGGTTTGGGTCTAGCCAAATGGGTTTGGGTCTACCCGAGTGCGTTTGGGTCTCGGCGAGTGGGTTTGGGTCTAGCCGAATGGGTTTGGGTCTAGCCGAGTGGGTTTGGGTGTAGCCGAGTGGGTTTGGGTCTAGCGGAGTGGGTTTGGGTGTAGCCGAGTGGGTTTGGGTCTAGCGGAGTGGGTTTGGGTGTAGCCGCATGGGTTTGGGTGTAGCCGAGTGTGTTTGGGTCTAGCCGAGTGGGTTTGGGTCTAGCCGAGTGGGTTTGGGTCTAGCCGAGTGGGTTTGGGTCTAGCGGAGTGGGTTTGGGTGTAGTCGAGTGGGTTTGGGTCTAGCCGAGTGGGTTGGGTGTAGCCGACTGGGTTTGGGTCCAGCCGAGTGGGTTTGGGTCTAGCCGAGTGGCTTTGGGTCTAGCTGAGTGGGTTTGGGTCTAGCCGAGTTGGTTTCGGTCTAGCCGAGTGGGTTTGGGTCTAGCCGAGTGGGTTTGGGTCTAGCCGCGTGGGTTTGGGTCTAGCCGAGTTAGTTTGGGTGTAGCCGAGTGGGTTTGGGTCTAGCCGAGCAGGTTTGGGTCTAGCCGAGTGGGTTTGGGTCCAGCCGAGTGGGTTTGGGTCTAGCCGAGAGGGTTTGGGTCAAGCGGAGTTGGTATGGGTCTAGCGGAGTGGGTTTGGGTCTAGCGGAGTGGGTTTGGGTCTAGCCAAGTGGGTTTTGGTCTAGCCGAGTGGGTTTGGGTCTATCCGAGTGGGTTTGCGTCTAGCCGAGTGGGTTTGCGTCTAGCCGAGTGGGTTTGGGTCTAGCCGAGTGGGTTTGGGTCTAGCCGATTGGGTTTGGGTCTATCCATGTGGGTTTGGGTCTAGCCGAGTGGGTTAGGGTCTAGCGGAGTGGGATTGGGTGTAGCCGCGTGGGTTTGGGTGTAGCCGAGTGGGTTTGGGTCTAGCCGAGTGGGTTTGGGTCTAGCCGAGTGGGTTTGGGTCTAGCCGAGTGGGTTTGGGTCTAGCGGAGTGGGTTTGGGTGTAGCCGAGTGGGTTTGGGTCTAGCCGAGTGGGTTTGGGTCTAGCCGAGTGGGTTTGGGTCTAGCCGAGTGGGTTTGGGTCTAGCCGAGTGGGTTTGGGTCTAGCCGAGTGGGTTTGGGTCTAGCCGAGTGGGTTTGGGTCTAGCCGAGTGGGTTTGCGTCAAGCCGAGTGGGTTTGGGTCTAGCCGAGTTGGTTTGGGCCTAGCCGAGTGGGTTTGGGTCTAGCCGAGTGGGTTTGGGTCTAGCCGAGTGGGTTTGGGTCTAGCCGAGTGGGTTTGGGTCTAGCCGAGTTTGTTTGGGTGTAGCCGAGTGGGTTTGGGTCTAGCCGAGTGGGTTTGGGTCTGGCCGAGTTAGTTTGGGTGTTGCCAAGTGGGTTTGGGTCTAGCCGAGTGGGTTTGGGTCAAGCGGAGTTGGTATGGGTCTAGCGGAGTGGGTTTGGGTCTAGCGGAGTGGGTTTGGGTGTAGCCGAGTGGGTTTGGGTCTAGCCGAGTGGGTTTGGGTCAAGCGGAGTTGGTATGGGTCTAGCGGAGTGGGTTTGGGTCTAGCGGAGTGGGTTTGGGTGTAGCCGAGTGGGTTTGGGTCTAGCCGAGTGGGTTTGGGTCTACCCGAGTGGGTTTGCGTCTAGCCGAGTGGGTTTGGGTCTAGCCGAGTGGGTGTGGGTCTAGCCGAGTGGGTTTGGGTCTAGCCAAGTGGGTTTGGGTCTAGCCGAATGGGTTTGGGTCTAGCGGAGTGGGTTAGGGTCTAGTGGAGTGGGTTTGGGTCCAGCCGAGTGGGTTTGGGTCAAGCCGAGTGGGTTTGGGTCTAGCCGAGTTGGTTTGGGTCTAGCCGAGTGGGTTTGGGTCTAGCCGAGTGGGTTTGGGTCTAGCCGAGTGGGTTTGGGTCTAGCCGAGTGGGTTTGGGTCTAGCCGAGTTAGTTTGGGTGTAGCCGAGTGGGTTTGGGTCTAGCCGAGTGGGTTTGGGTCTGGCCGAGTTAGTTTGGGTGTTGCCAAGTGGGTTTGGGTCTAGCCGAGTGGGTTTGGGTCAAGCGGAGTTGGTATGGGTCTAGCGGAGTGGGTTTGGGTCTAGCGGAGTGGGTTTGGGTGTAGCCGAGTGGGTTTGGGTCTAGCCGAGTGGGTTTGGGTCAAGCGGAGTTGGTATGGGTCTAGCCAAGTGGGTTTGGGTCTAGCCGAGTGGGTGTGTCTAGCCAAGTGGGTTTGGGTCTAGCCGAGTGGGTTTGGGTCTAGCCGAGTTGGTTTGGGCCTAGCCGAGTGGGTTTGGGTCTAGCCGAGTGGGTTTGGGTCTAGCCGAGTGGGTTTGGGTCTAGCCGAGTGGGTTTGGGTCTAGCCGAGTTTGTTTGGGTGTAGCCGAGTGGGTTTGGGTCTAGCCGAGTGGGTTTGGGTCTGGCCGAGTTAGTTTGGGTGTTGCCAAGTGGGTTTGGGTCTAGCCGAGTGGGTTTGGGTCAAGCGGAGTTGGTATGGGTCTAGCGGAGTGGGTTTGGGTCTAGCGGAGTGGGTTTGGGTGTAGCCGAGTGGGTTTGGGTCTAGCCGAGTGGGTTTGGGTCAAGCGGAGTTGGTATGGGTCTAGCGGAGTGGGTTTGGGTCTAGCGGAGTGGGTTTGGGTGTAGCCGAGTGGGTTTGGGTCTAGCCGAGTGGGTTTGGGTCTACCCGAGTGGGTTTGCGTCTAGCCGAGTGGGTTTGGGTCTAGCCGAGTGGGTGTGGGTCTAGCCGAGTGGGTTTGGGTCTAGCCAAGTGGGTTTGGGTCTAGCCGAATGGGTTTGGGTCTAGCGGAGTGGGTTAGGGTCTAGTGGAGTGGGTTTGGGTCCAGCCGAGTGGGTTTGGGTCAAGCCGAGTGGGTTTGGGTCTAGCCGAGTTGGTTTGGGTCTAGCCGAGTGGGTTTGGGTCTAGCCGAGTGGGTTTGGGTCTAGCCGAGTGGGTTTGGGTCTAGCCGAGTGGGTTTGGGTCTAGCCGAGTTAGTTTGGGTCTAGCCGAGTGGGTTTGGGTCAAGCGGAGTTGGTATGGGTCTAGCGGAGTGGGTTTGGGTCTAGCGGAGTGGGTTTGGGTGTAGCCGAGTGGGTTTGGGTCTAGCCGAGTGGGTTTGGGTCAAGCGGAGTTGGTATGGGTCTAGCGGAGTGGGTTTGGGTCTAGCGGAGTGGGTGTGGGTCTAGCCGAGTGGGTTTGGGTCTAGCCAAGTGGGTTTGGGTCTAGCCGAATGGGTTTGGGTCTAGCCGAGTGGGTGTGTCTAGCCAAGTGGGTTTGGGTCTAGCCGAGTGGGTGTGTCTAGCCAAGTGGGTTTGGGTCGAGCCGAGTGGGTTTGGGTCTGGCTGAGTGGGTTTGGGTCTAGCCGAGTGGGTTTGGGTCTAGCCGAGTGGGTTTGGGCCTAGCCGAGTGGGTTTGGATCTAGCGGAGTGGGTTAGGGTCTAGTGGAGTGGGTTTGTGTCCAGCCGAGTGGGTTTGGGTCTAGCCGAATGGGTTTGGGTCTACCCGAGTGCGTTTGGGTCTAGCCGAGTGGGTTTGGGTCTAGCCGAATGGGTTTGGGTCTAGCCGAATGGGTTTGGGTGTAGCCGAGTGGGTTTGGGTCTAGCGGAGTGGGTTTGGGTGTAGCCGAGTGGGTTTGGGTCTAGCCGAGTGGGTTTGGGTCTAGCCGAGTGGGTTTGGGTCTAGCTGAGTGGGTTTGGGTCTAGCCGAGTGGGTTTGGGTCTGGCCGAGTGGGTTTGGGTCTAGCCGAGTGGGTTTGGGTCTAGCCGAGTGGGTTTGGGTCTAGCCGAGTGGGTTTGCGTCAAGCCGAGTGGGTTTGGGTCTAGCCGAGTTTGTTTGGGTCTAGCCGAGTGGGTTTGGGTCTAGCCGAGTGGGTTTGGGTCTAGCCGAGTGGGTTTGGGTCTAGCCGAGTGGGTTTGGGTCTAGCCGAGTTTGTTTGGGTGTAGCCGAGTGGGTTTGGGTCTAGCCGAGTGGGTTTGGGTCTGGCCGAGTTAGTTTGGGTGTTGCCAAGTGGGTTTGGGTCTAGCCGAGTGGGTTTGGGTCAAGCGGAATTGGTATGCGTCTAGCGGAGTGGGTTTGGGTCTAGCGGAGTGGGTTTGGGTGTAGCGGAGTGGGTTTGGGTGTAGCCGAGTGGGTTTGGGTCAAGCGGAGTTGGCATGGGTCTAGCGGAGTGGGTTTGGGTCTAGCGGAGTGGGTTTGGGTGTAGCCGAGTGGGTTTGGGTCTAGCCGAGTGGGTTTGGGTCTACCCGAGTGGGTTTGCGTCTAGCCGAGTGGGTTTGGGTCTAGCCGAGTGGGTGTGGGTCTAGCCGAGTGGGTTTGGGTCTAGCCAAGTGGGTTTGGGTCTAGCCGAATGGGTTTGGGTCTAGCGGAGTGGGTTAGGGTCTAGTGGAGTGGGTTTGGGTCCAGCCGAGTGGGTTTGGGTCAAGCCGAGTGGGTTTGGGTCTAGTCGAGTGGGTTTGGGTCTAGCCGAGTGGGTTTGGGTCTAGCCGAGTGGGTTTGGGTCTAGCCGAGTGGTTTTGGGCCTAGCCGAGTGGGTTTGGGTCTACCGGAGTGGGTTTGGGTGTAGCGGAGTGGGTTTGGGTGTAGCTGAGTGGGTTTGGGACCAGCAGAGTGGGTTTGGGTCTAGCCGAGTGGGTTTGGGTCTAGCCGAATGGGTTTGGGTCTACCCGAGTGGGTTTGGGTCTAGCCGAGTGGGTTTGCTTCTAGCCGAATGGGTTTGGGTCTAGCCGAGTTTGTTTGGGTGCAGACGAGTGGGTTTAGGTCTGGCGGAGTGGGTTTGGGTGTAACCGAGTGGGTTTGGGTCTAGCCGAGTGGGTTTGGGTCTAGCCGAGTGGGTTTGGATCTAGCCGAGTGGGTTTGGGTCTAGCCGAGTGGGTTTGGGTCTTGCCGAGTGGGTTTGGGTCTAGCGGAGTGGGTTTGGGTGTAGCCGAGTGGGTTTCGGTCTAGCGGAGCGGGTTTGGGTGTAGCCGAGTGGGTTTGGGTCTAGCGGAGTGGGATTGGGTCTAGCCGAGTGGGTTTGGGTCTAGCCGAGTGGGTTTGGGACTAGCCGAGTGGGTTTGGGTCTAGCCGAGTGGGTTTGGGTCTAGCCGAGTGGGTTTGGGTCTAGCCGAGTGGGTTTGGGCCTAGCCGAGTGGGTTTGGGTCTAGCGGAGTGGGTTAGGGTCTAGTGGAGTGGGTTTGGGTCTAGCCGAGTGGGTTTGGGTCTAGCCAAATGGGTTTGGGTCTACCCTAGTGCGTTTGGGTCTCGGCGAGTGGGTTTGGGTCTAGCCGAATGGGTTTGGGTCTAGCCGAGTGGGTTTGGGTGTAGCCGAGTGGGTTTGGGTCTAGCGGAGTGGGTTTGGGTGTAGCCGAGTGGGTTTGGGTCTAACCGAGTGGGTTTGGGTCTAGCCGAGTGGGTTTGGGTCTAGCCGAGTGGGTTTGTGTCTAGCCGAGTGGGTTTGGGTCTAGCCGAGTGGGTTTGGGTCTAGCCGAGTGTGTTTGCGTCTAGCCGAGTGGGTTTGTGTCTAGCCGAGTGGGTTTGGGTCTAGCCGAGTGGGTTTGGGTCTAGCTGAGTGGGTTTGGGTCTAGCCGAGTGTGTTAGGGTCTAGCGGAGTGGGTTTGGGTGCAGCCGCATGGGTTTGGGTGTAGCCGAGTGTGTTTGGGTCTAGCCGAGTGGGTTTGGGTCTAGCCGAGTGGGTTTGGGTCTAGCCGAGTGGGTTTGGGTCTAGCGGAGTGGGTTTGGGTGTAGCCGAGTGGGTTTGGGTCTAGCCGAGTGGGTTGGGTATAGCCGACTGGGTTTGGGTGTAGCCGAGTGGGTTTGTGTCCAGCCGAGTGGGTTTGGGTCTAGCCGAGTGGCTTTGGGTCTAGCTGAGTGGGTTTGGGTCTAGCCGAGTTGGTTTGGGTCTAGCCGAGTGGGTTTGGGTCTAGCCGAGTGGGTTTGGGTCTAGCCGCGTGGGTTTGGGTCTAGCCGAGTTAGTTTGGGTGTAGCCGAGTGGGTTTGGGTCTAGCCGAGCAGGTTTGGGTCTAGCCGAGTGGGTTTGGGTCCAGCCGAGTGGGTTTGGGTCTAGCCGAGATTGTTTGGGTCAAGCGGAGTTGGTATGGGTCTAGCGGAGTGGGTTTGGGTCTAGCGGAGTGGGATTGGGTCTAGCCAAGTGGGTTTTGGTCTAGCCGAGTGGGTTTGGGTCTATCCGAGTGGGTTTGCGTCTAGCCGAGTGGGTTTGCGTCTAGCCGAGTGGGTTTGGGTCTAGCCGAGTGGGTTTGGGTCTAGCCGATTGGGTTTGGGTCTATCCATGTGGGTTTGGGTCTAGCCGAGTGGGTTAGGGTCTAGCGGAGTGGGATTGGGTGTAGCCGCGTGGGTTTGGGTGTAGCCGAGTGGGTTAGGGTCTAGCGGAGTGGGATTGGGTGTAGCCGCGTGGGTTTGGGTGTAGCCGAGTGGGTTTGGGTCTAGTCGAGTGGGTTTGGGTCTAGCCGAGTGGGTTTGGGTCTAGCCCAGTGGGTTTGGGTCTAGCGGAGTGGGTTTGGGTGTAGCCGAGTGGGTTTGGGTCTAGCCGAGTGGGATTGGGTCTAGCCGAGTGGGTTTGGGTCTAGCCGAGTGGGTTTGGGTGTAGCCGAGTGGGTTTGGGTCTAGCCGAGTAGCTTTGGGTCTAGCTGAGTGGGTTTGGGTGTAGCCGAGTTGGTTTGGGTCTAGCCGAGTGGGTTTGGGTCTAGCCGAGTGGGTTTGGGTCTAGCCGAGTGGGTTTGGGTCTAGCCGAGTGGGTTTGGGTCTAGCCGAGTTTGTTTGGGTCTAGCCGAGTGGGTTTGGGTCAAGCGGAGTTGGTATGGGTCTAGCGGAGTGGGTTTGGGTCTAGCGGAGTGGGTTTGGGTCTAGCCAAGTGGGTTTTGGTCTAGCCGAGTGGGTTTAGGTCTATCCGAGTGGGTTTGCGTCTAGCCGAGTGGGTTTGGGTCTAACCGAGTGGGTTTGGGTCTATCCATGTGGGTTTGGGTCTAGCCGAGTGGGTTAGGGTCTAGCGGAGTGGGTTTGGGTGTAGCCGCGTGGGTTTGGGTGTAGCCGAGTGGGTTTGGGTCTAGCCGAGTGGGTTTGGGTCTAGCCGAGTGGGTTTGGGTCTAGCCGAGTGGGTTTGGGTCTAGCCGAGTGGGTTTGGCTGTAGCCGAGTGGGTTTGGGTCTAGCCGAGTGGGTTTGGGTCTAGCCGAGTGGGTTTGGGTCTAGCCGAGTGGGTTTGGGTCTAGCCGAGTGGGTTTGGGTCTAGCCGAGTGGGTTTGGGTCTAGCGGAGTGGGTTTGGTTGTAGCCGAATGGGTTTGGGTCTAGCCGACTGGGTTTGGGTCTGGACGAGCGGGTTTGGGTCTAGCCGAGTGGGTTTGGGTCTAGTCGAGTGGGTTTGGGTCCAGCCGAGTGGGTTTGGGTCTAGCCTAGTGGGTTTGGGTCTAGCCAAGTGGGTTTCGGTCCAGCGGAGTGGGTTTGGGTCTAGCGCAGTGGGTTTGGGTCTAGCTGAGTGGGTTTGGGTCTAACCGAGTGGGTTTGTGTCTAGCGGAGTGGGTTTGGGACTAGCGGAGTGGGATTGGGTCTAGCCGAGTGGGTTTGGGTCTAGCCGAGTGGGTTTGGGACTAGCCGAGTGGGTTTGCGTCTACCCGATTGGGTTTGGGTCTAGCCGAGTGGGTTTGGGTCTAGCCGAGTGGGTTTGTGTCTAGCCGATTGGGTTTGGGTCTATCCATGTGGGTTTGGGTCTAGCCGAGTGGGTTAGGGTCTAGCGGAGTGGGTTTGGGTGTAGCCGCGTGGGTTTGGGTGTACCCGAGTGGGTTTGTGTCTAGCCGAGTGGGTTTGGGTCTATCCGAGTGGGTTTGGGTCTAGCCGAGTGGGTTTGGGTCTAGCGGAGTGGGTTTGGGTGTAGCCGAGTGGGTTTGGGTCTAGCCGACTGGGTTTGGGTCTAGCCGAGTGGGTTTGGGTCTAGCCAAGTGGGTTTGGGTCTAGCCGAGTGGGTTTGGGTCTAGCCGAGTGGGTTTGGGTCTCGCCGAGTGGGTTTGGGTCTAGCCGAGTGGGTTTGGGTCAAGCCGAGTGGGTTTGGGTCTAGCCGAGTGGGTTTGGGTCTAGCCGAATGGGTTTTGGTCTAGCCGAGTGTGTTTGGGTCTAGCCGAGTGGGTTTGGGTCTAGCCTAGTGGGTTTGTGTCTAGCCAAGTGGGTTTGGGTCTAGCCAAGTGGGTTTGGGTCTAGCCGAGTGGGTTTGGGTCCAGCCGAGTGGGTTTTGGTCTAGCCGTGTGGGTTTGTGTCTAGCCAATTGGGTTTGGGTCTAGCCATGTGGGTTTGGGTCTAGCCGAGTGGGTTAGGGTCTAGCGGAGTGGGTTTGGGTGTAGTCGCGTGGGTTTGGGTCTAGCGGAGTGGGTTTGGGTGTAGCCGAGTGGGTTTGGGTGTAGCCGAGTGGGTTTGGGTCTAGCGGAGTGGGTTTGGGTGTAGCCGAGTGGGTTTGGGTCTAGCCGAGTGGGTTTGGGTCTAGCCGACTGGGTTTGGCTCTAGCCGAGTGGGTTTGGGTCTAGCCGAGTGGGTTTGGGACTAGCCGAGTGGGTTTGCGTCTACCCGAGTGGGTTTGGGTCTAGCCGAGTGGGTTTGGGTCTAGCCGAGTGGGTTTGTGTCTAGCCGATTGGGTTTGGGTCTATCCATGTGGGTTTGGGTCTAGCCGAGTGGGTTAGGGTCTAGCGGAGTGGGTTTGGGTGTAGCCGCGTGGGTTTGGGTGTACCCGAGTGGGTTTGTGTCTAGCCGAGTGGGTTTGGGTCTATCCGAGTGGGTTTGGGTCTAGCCGAGTGGGTTTGGGTCTAGCGGAGTGGGTTTGGGTGTAGCCGAGTGGGTTTGGGTCTAGCCGACTGGGTTTGGGTCTAGCCGAGTGGGTTTGGGTCTAGCCGAGTGGGTTTGGGTCTAGCCGAGTGGGTTTGGGTCTAGCCGAGTGGGTTTGGGTCTCGCCGAGTGGGTTTGGGTCTAGCCGAGTGGGTTTGGGTCAAGCCGAGTGGGTTTGGGTCTAGCCGAGTGGGTTTGGGTCTAGCCGAATGGGTTTTGGTCTAGCCGAGTGTGTTTGGGTCTAGCCGAGTGGGTTTGGGTCTGGCCTAGTGGGTTTGTGTCTAGCCAAGTGGGTTTGGGTCTAGCCAAGTGGGTTTGGGTCTAGCCGAGTGGGTTTGGGTCCAGCCGAGTGGGTTTTGGTCTAGCCGTGTGGGTTTGTGTCTAGCCAATTGGGTTTGGGTCTAGCCATGTGGGTTTGGGTCTAGCCGAGTGGGTTAGGGTCTAGCGGAGTGGGTTTGGGTGTAGCCGCGTGGGTTTGGGTCTAGCGGAGTGGGTTTGGGTGTAGCCGAGTGGGTTTGGGTGTAGCCGAGTGGGTTTGGGTCTAGCGGAGTGGGTTTGGGTGTAGCCGAGTGGGTTTGGGTCTAGCCGAGTGGGTTTGGGTCTAGCCGAGTGGGTTTGGTTCTAGCCGAGTGGGTTTGGGTCTAGCCGAGTGGGTTTGGGTCTAGCCGAGTGGGTTTGGGTCTAGCCGAGTGGGTTTGGGTCTAGCCGAGTGGGTTTGGGACTAGCCGAGTGGGTTTGGGTCTAGCCGAGTGGGTTTGGGTCTAGCCGAATGGGTTTTGGTCTAGCCGAGTGTGTTTGGGTCTAGCCGAGTGGGTTTGGGTCTGGCCTAGTGGGTTTGGGTCCAGCCAAGTGGGTTTGGGTCTAGCCAAGTGGGTTTGGGTCCAGCGGAGTGGGTTTGGGTCTAGCGGAGTGGGTTTGGGTCAAGCCGAGTGGGTTTGGGTCTAGCCGAGTGGGTTTGGGTCTAGCCGAGTGGGTTTGGGTCTAGCCGAGTGGGTTTGGGTCCAGCCGAGTGAGTTTGGGTCTAGCCGTGTGGGTTTGGGTCTAGCCAATTGGGTTTGGGTCTAGCCATGTGGGTTTGCGTCTAGCCGAGTGGGTTAGGGTCTAGCGGAGTGGGTTTGGGTGTAGCCGCGTGGGTTTCGGTGTAGCCGAGTGGGTTTGGGTCTAGCCGAGTGGGTTTGGGTGTAGCCGAGTGGGTTTGGGCCTAGCCGAGTGGGTTTGGGTCTGGCGGAGTGGGTTTGGGTGTAGCCGAGTGGGTTTGGGTCTAGCCGAGTGGGTTTGGGTCTAGCCGACTGGGTTTGGGATTAGCCGAGTGGGTTTGGGTCTAGCCCAGTGGGTTTGTGTCTACCCGAGTGGGTTTGCGTCTAGCCGAGTGGGTTTGGGTCTAGCCGAGTGGGTGTGGGTCTAGCCGAGTGGGTTTGGGTCTAGCCAAGTCGGTTTGTGTCTAGCCGAGTGGGTTTGGGTCTATACGAGTGGGTTTGCGTCTAGCCGAGGGGTTTGGGTCTAGCCGAGTGGGTTTGGGTCTAGCTGATTGGGTTTGGGTCTATCCATGTGGGTTTGGGTCTAGCCGAGTGGGTTAGGGTCTCAGCGGAGTGGGTTTGGGTGTAGCCGCATGGGTTTGGGTGTAGCCGAGTTGGTTTGGGTCTAGCCGAGTGGGTTTGGGTCTAGCCGAGTGGGTTTGGGTCTAGCCGAGTGGGTTTGGGTCTAGCGGAGTGGGTTTGGGTGTAGCTGAGTGGGTTTGGGTCTAGCCGAGTGGGTTTGGGTATAGCCGACAGGGTTTGGGTCTAGCCGAGAGGGTTTGGGTCTAGCCGAGTGGGTTTGGGTCTTGCCGAGTGGGTTTGGGTCTAGCGGAGTGGGTTTGGGTGTAGCCGAGTGGGTTTGGGTCTAGCGGAGCGGGTTTGGGTGTAGCCGAGTGGGTTTGGGTCTAGCCGAGTGGGTTTGGGTCTAGCCGACTGGGTTTGGCTCTAGCCGAGTGGGTTTGGGTCTAGCCGAGTGGGTTTGGGTCTAGCCGAGTGGGTTTACGTCTAGCCGAGTGGGTTTGGGTCTAGCCGAGTGGGTTTGGGTCTAGCCGAGTGGGTTTGGGTCTAGCCGAGTGGGTTTGGGTCTAGCGGAGTGGGTTTGGGTCTAGCCGAGTGGGTTTGGGTCTAGCGGAGTGGGTTTGGGTGTAGCCGAGTGGGTTTGGGTCTAGCCGAGTGGGTTTGGGTCTAGCCGAGTGGGTGTGGGTCAAGCCGAGTGGGTTTGGGTCTAGCCAAGTGGGTTTGGGTCCAGCGGAGTGGGTTTGGGTCTAGCGGAGTGGGTTTGGGTCTAGCCGAGTGGGTTTGGGTCTAGCCGAGTGGGTTTGGGTCTAGCCGAGTGGGTTTGGGTCTAGCCGAGTGGGTTTGGGTCCAGCCGAGTGGGTTTGGGTCTCGCCGTGTGGGTTTGGGTCTAGCCAATTGGGTTTGGGTCTAGCCATGTGGGTTTGGGTCTAGCCGAGTGGGTTAGGGTCTAGCGGAGTGGGTTTGGGTGTAGCCGCGTGGGTTTGGGTGTAGCCGAGTGGGTTTGGGTCTAGCCGAGTGGGTTTGGGTGTAGCCGAGTGGGTTTGGGCCTAGCCGAGTGGGTTTGGGTCTGGCGGAGTGGGTTTGGGTGTAGCCGAGTGGGTTTGGGTCTAGCCGAGTGGGTTTGGGACTAGCCGAGTGGGTTTGCGTCTACCCGAGTGGGTTTGGGTCTAGCCGAGTGGGTTTGGGTCTAGCCGAGTGGGTTTGTGTCTAGCCGATTGGGTTTGGGTCTATCCATGTGGGTTTGGGTCTAGCCGAGTGGGTTAGGGTCTAGCGGAGTGGGTTTGGGTGTAGCCGCGTGGGTTTGGGTGTACCCGAGTGGGTTTGTGTCTAGCCGAGTGGGTTTGGGTCTATCCGAGTGGGTTTGGGTCTAGCCTAGTGGGTTTGGGTCTAGCGGAGTGGGTTTGGGTGTAGCCGAGTGGGTTTGGGTCTAGCCGACTGGGTTTGGGTCTAGCCGAGTGGGTTTGGGTCTAGCCGAGTGGGTTTGGGTCTAGCCGAGTGGGTTTGGGTCTAGCCGAGTGGGTTTGGGTCTCGCCGAGTGGGTTTGGGTCTAGCCGAGTGGGTTTGGGTCAAGCCGAGTGGGTTTGGGTCTAGCCGAGTGGGTTTGGGTCTAGCCGAATGGGTTTTGGTCTAGCAGAGTGTGTTTGGGTCTAGCCGAGTGGGTTTGGGTCTAGCCTAGTGGGTTTGTGTCTAGCCAAGTGGGTTTGGGTCTAGCCAAGTGGGTTTGGGTCTAGCCGAGTGGGTTTGGGTCCAGCCGAGTGGGTTTTGGTCTAGCCGTGTGGGTTTGTGTCTAGCCAATTGGGTTTGGGTCTAGCCATGTGGGTTTGGGTCTAGCCGAGTGGGTTAGGGTCTAGCGGAGTGGGTTTGGGTGTAGCCGCGTGGGTTTGGGTCTAGCGGAGTGGGTTTGGGTGTAGCCGAGTGGGTTTGGGTGTAGCCGAGTGGGTTTGGGTCTAGCGGAGTGGGTTTGGGTGTAGCCGAGTGGGTTTGGGTCTAGCCGAGTGGGTTTGGGTCTAGCCGACTGGGTTTGGCTCTAGCCGAGTGCGTTTGGGTCTAGCCGAGTGGGTTTGGGACTAGCCGAGTGGGTTTGTGTCTACCCGAGTGGGTTTGGGTCTAGCCGAGTGGGTTTGGGTCTAGCCGAGTGGGTTTGTGTCTAGCCGATTGGGTTTGGGTCTATCCATGTGGGTTTGGGTCTAGCCGAGTGGGTTAGGGTCTAGCGGAGTGGGTTTGGGTGTAGCCGCGTGGGTTTGGGTGTACCCGAGTGGGTTTGTGTCTAGCCGAGTGGGTTTGGGTCTATCCGAGTGGGTTTGGGTCTAGCCGAGTGGGTTTGGGTCTAGCGGAGTGTGTTTGGGTGTAGCCGAGTGGGTTTGGGTCTAGCCGACTGGGTTTGGGTCTAGCCGAGTGGGTTTGGGTCTAGCCGAGTGGGTTTGGGTCTAGCCGAGTGGGTTTGGGTCTAGCCGAGTGGGTTTGGGTCTAGCCGAGTGGGTTTGGGTCTCGCCGAGTGGGTTTGGGTCTAGCCGAGTGGGTTTGGGTCAAGCCGAGTGGGTTTGGGTCTAGCCGAGTGGGTTTGGGTCTAGCCGAATGGGTTTTGGTCTAGCCGAGTGTGTTTGGGTCTAGCCGAGTGGGTTTGGGTCTAGCCTAGTGGGTTTGTGTCTAGCCAAGTGGGTTTGGGTCTAGCCAAGTGGGTTTGGGTCTAGCCGAGTGGGTTTGGGTCCAGCCGAGTGGGTTTTGGTCTAGCCGTGTGGGTTTGTGTCTAGCCAATTGGGTTTGGGTCTAGCCATGTGGGTTTGGGTCTAGCCGAGTGGGTTAGGGTCTAGCGGAGTGGGTTTGGGTGTAGCCGCGTGGGTTTGGGTCTAGCGGAGTGGGTTTGGGTGTAGCCGAGTGGGTTTGGGTGTAGCCGAGTGGGTTTGGGTCTAGCGGAGTGGGTTTGGGTGTAGCCGAGTGGGTTTGGGTCTAGCCGAGTGGGTTTGGGTCTAGCCGAGTGGGTTTGGTTCTAGCCGAGTGGGTTTGGGTCTAGCCGAGTGGGTTTGGGTCTAGCCGAGTGGGTTTGGGTCTAGCCGAGTGGGTTTGGGTCTAGCCGAGTGGGTTTGGGACTAGCCGAGTGGGTTTGGGTCTAGCCGAGTGGGTTTGGGTCTAGCCGAATGGGTTTTGGTCTAGCCGAGTGTGTTTGGGTCTAGCCGAGTGGGTTTGGGTCTAGCCTAGTGGGTTTGGGTCCAGCCAAGTGGGTTTGGGTCTAGCCAAGTGGGTTTGGGTCCAGCGGAGTGGGTTTGGGTCTAGCGGAGTGGGTTTGGGTCAAGCCGAGTGGGTTTGGGTCTAGCCGAGTGGGTTTGGGTCTAGCCGAGTGGGTTTGGGTCTAGCCGAGTGGGTTTGGGTCCAGCCGAGTGAGTTTGGGTCTAGCCGTGTGGGTTTGGGTCTAGCCAATTGGGTTTGGGTCTAGCCATGTGGGTTTGCGTCTAGCCGAGTGGGTTAGGGTCTAGCGGAGTGGGTTTGGGTGCAGCCGCGTGGGTTTGGGTGTAGCCGAGTGGGTTTGGGTCTAGCCGAGTGGGTTTGGGTGTAGCCGAGTGGGTTTGGGCCTAGCCGAGTGGGTTTGGGTCTGGCGGAGTGGGTTTGGGTGTAGCCGAGTGGGTTTGGGTCTAGCCGAGTGGGTTTGGGTCTAGCCGACTGGGTTTGGGATTAGCCGAGTGGGTTTGGGTCTAGCCCAGTGGGTTTGTGTCTACCCGAGTGGGTTTGCGTCTAGCCGAGTGGGTTTGGGTCTAGCCGAGTGGGTGTGGGTCTAGCCGAGTGGGTTTGGGTCTAGCCAAGTCGGTTTGTGTCTAGCCGAGTGGGTTTGGGTCTATACGAGTGGGTTTGCGTCTAGCCGAGTGGGTTTGGGTCTAGCCGAGTGGGTTTGGGTCTAGCTGATTGGGTTTGGGTCTATCCATGTGGGTTTGGGTCTAGCCGAGTGGGTTAGGGTCTAGCGGAGTGGGTTTGGGTGTAGCCGCATGGGTTTGGGTGTAGCCGAGTTGGTTTGGGTCTAGCCGAGTGGGTTTGGGTCTAGCCGAGTGGGTTTGGGTCTAGCCGAGTGGGTTTGGGTCTAGCGGAGTGGGTTTGGGTGTAGCTGAGTGGGTTTGGGTCTAGCCGAGTGGGTTTGGGTATAGCCGACTGGGTTTGGGTCTAGCCGAGAGGGTTTGGGTCTAGCCGAGTGGGTTTGGGTCTTGCCGAGTGGGTTTGGGTCTAGCGGAGTGGGTTTGGGTGTAGCCGAGTGGGTTTGGGTCTAGCGGAGCGGGTTTGGGTGTAGCCGAGTGGGTTTGGGTCTAGCCGAGTGGGTTTGGGTCTAGCCGACTGGGTTTGGCTCTAGCCGAGTGGGTTTGGGTCTAGCCGAGTGGGTTTGGGTCTAGCCGAGTGGGTTTACGTCTAGCCGAGTGGGTTTGGGTCTAGCCGAGTGGGTTTGGGTCTAGCCGAGTGGGTTTGGGTCTAGCCGAGTGGGTTTGGGTCTAGCGGAGTGGGTTTGGGTCTAGCCGAGTGGGTTTGGGTCTAGCGGAGTGGGTTTGGGTGTAGCCGAGTGGGTTTGGGTCTAGCCGAGTGGGTTTGGGTCTAGCCGAGTGGGTGTGGGTCAAGCCGAGTGGGTTTGGGTCTAGCCAAGTGGGTTTGGGTCCAGCGGAGTGGGTTTGGGTCTAGCGGAGTGGGTTTGGGTCTAGCCGAGTGGGTTTGGGTCTAGCCGAGTGGGTTTGGGTCTAGCCGAGTGGGTTTGGGTCTAGCCGAGTGGGTTTGGGTCCAGCCGAGTGGGTTTGGGTCTCGCCGTGTGGGTTTGGGTCTAGCCAATTGGGTTTGGGTCTAGCCATGTGGGTTTGGGTCTAGCCGAGTGGGTTAGGGTCTAGCGGAGTGGGTTTGGGTGTAGCCGCGTGGGTTTGGGTGTAGCCGAGTGGGTTTGGGTCTAGCCGAGTGGGTTTGGGTGTAGCCGAGTGGGTTTGGGCCTAGCCGAGTGGGTTTGGGTCTGGCGGAGTGGGTTTGGGTGTAGCCGAGTGGGTTTGGGTCTAGCCGAGTGGGTTTGGGTCTAGCCGACTGGGTTTGGGATTAGCCGAGTGGGTTTGGGTCTAGCCGAGTGGGTTTGGGTCTAGCCGAGTGGGTTTACGTCTAGCCGCGTGGGTTTGGGTCTAGCGGAGTGGGTATCGGTGTAGCCGAGTGGGTTTGGGTCTAGCCGAGTGGGTTTGGGTCTAGCCGAGTGTGTTTGGGTCTAGCCTAGTGGGTTTGGGTCTAGCCAAGTGGGTTTGGGTCTAGCGGAGTGGGTTTGTGTCTAGCGGAGTGGGTTTAGGTCTAGCGGAGTGGGTTTGGGTCTAGCCGAGTGGGTTTGGTTCTAACCGAGTGGGTTTGTGTCTAGCGGAGTGGGTTTGGGTCTAGCGGAGTGGGATTGGGTCTAGCCGAGTGGGTTTGGGTCTAGCTGAATGGGTTTGGGTCTAGCCGAGTGGGTTTGGGTCTAGCCGAGTGGGTTTGGGTCTAGCTGAAAGGGTTTGGGTCTAGCCGAGTGGGTTTGGGTCTAGCCAAGTGGGTTTGGATCTTGCCGAGTGGGTTTGGGTCTCGCCAAGTGGGTTTGGGTCTAACCGAGTGGGTTTGGGCCTAGCCGAGTGGGTTTGGGTCTAGCGGAGTGGGTTAGGGTCTAGTGGAGAGGGTTTGGGTCCAGCCGAGTGGGTTTGGGTCTAGCCGAATGGGTTTGGGTCTACCCGAGTGCGTTTGGGTCTAGCCGAGTGGGTTTGGGTCTAGCCGAGAGGGTTTGGGTCTAGCCGACTGGGTTTGGCTCTAGCCGAGTGGGTTTGGGTCTAGCCGAGTGGGTTTGGGTCTAGCCGAGTGGGTTTACGTCTAGCCGAGTGGGTTTGGGTCTAGCGGAGTGGGTTTGGGTGTAGCCGAGTGGGTTTGCGTCTAGCCGAGTGGGTTTGGGTCTAGCCGAGTGGGTGTGGGTCAAGACGAGTGGGTTTGGGTCTAGCCGAGTGGGTTTGGGTCTAGCCGAGTGGGTTTGGGTCTAGCCGAGTGGGTTTGGGTCTAGCCGAGTGGTTTTGGGCCTAGCCGAGTGGGTTTGGGTCTACCGGAGTGGGTTTGGGTGTAGCGGAGTGGGTTTGGGTGTAGCTGAGTGGGTTTGGGACCAGCCTAGTGGGTTTGGGTCTAGCCGAGTGGGTTTGGGTCTAGCCGAATGGGTTTGGGTCTACCCGAGTGGGTTTGGGTCTAGCCGAGTGGGTTTGCTTCTAGCCGAATGGGTTTGGGTCTAGCCGAGTGGGTTTGGGTGCAGACGAGTGGGTTTGCGTCTAGCCGAGTGGGTTTGGGTCTAGCCGAGTGGGTTTGGGTCTAGCGGAGTGGGTTTGGGTGTAGCCGAGTGGGTTTGGGTCTAGCCCAGTGGGTTTGGGTCTAGCCGAGTGGGTGTGGGTCTAGCCGAGTGGGTTTGGGTCTAGCCAAGTCGGTTTGGGTCTAGCCGAGTGGGTTTGGGTCTATACGAGTGGGTTTGCGTCTAGCCGAGTGGGTTTGGGTCTAGCCGAGTGGGTTTGGGTCTAGCCGAGTGGGTTTGGGTCTAGCCGATTGGGTTTGGGTCTATCCATGTGGGTTTGGGTCTAGCCGAGTGGGTTAGGGTCTAGCGGAGTGGGTTTGGGTGTAGCCGCGTGGGTTTGGGTGTAGCCGAGTGGGTTTGGGTCTAGCCGAGTGGGTTTGGGTCTAGCCGAAAGGGTTTGGGTCTAGCCGAGTAGGTTTGGGTCTCGCCAAGTGGGTTTGGGTCTAGCCGAGTGGGTGTGTCTAGCCAAGTGGGTTTGGGTCGAGCCGAGTGGGTTTGGGTCTAGCCGAGTGGGTTTGGGTCTAGCCGAGTGGGTTTGGGTCTAGCCGAGTGGGTTTGGGCCTAGCCGAGTGGGTTTGGGTCTAGCGGAGTGGGTTAGGGTCTAGTGGAGTGGGTTTGGGTCCAGCCGAGTGGGTTTGGGTCTAGCCGAATGGGTTTGGGTCTACCCGAGTGCGTTTGGGTCTAGCCGAGTGGGTTTGGGTCTAGCCGAATGGGTTTGGGTCTAGCCGAGTGGGTTTGGGTGGAGCCGAGTGGGTTTGGGTCTAGCGGAGTGGGTTTGGGTGTAGCCGAGTGGGTTTGGGTCTAGCCGAGTGGGTTTGGGTCTAGCCGAGTGGGTTTGGGTCTAGCCGAGTGGGTTTGGGTCTAGCCGAGTGGGTTTGGGTCTAGCCGAGTGGGTTTGGGTCTAGCCGAGTGGGTTTGGGTCTAGCCGAGTGGGTTTGGGTCTAGCCGAGTGGGTTTGGGTCTAGCCGAGTTAGTTTGGGTGTCGCCGAGTGGGTTTGGGTCTAGCCGAGTGGGTTTGTTCTGGCCGAGTTAGTTTGGGTGTTGCCAAGTGGGTTTGGGTCTAGCCGAGTGGGTTTGGGTCAAGCGGAGTTGGTATGGGTCTAGCGGAGTGGGTTTGGGTCTAGCGGAGTGGGTTTGGGTGTAGCCGAGTGGGTTTGGGTCTAGCCGAGTGGGTTTGGGTCAAGCGGAGTTGGTATGGGTCTAGCCAAGTGGGTTTGGGTCTAGCCGAGTGGGTGTGTCTAGCCAAGTGGGTTTGGGTCTAGCCGAGTGGGTGTGTCTAGCCAAGTGGGTTTGGGTCGAGCCGAGTGGGTTTGGGTCTAGCCGAGTGTGTTTGGGTCTAGCCGAGTGGGTTTGGGTCTAGCCGAGTGGGTTTGGGCCTAGCCGAGTGGGTTTGGATCTAGCGGAGTGGGTTAGGGTCTAGTGGAGTGGGTTTGGGTCCAGCCGAGTGGGTTTGGGTCTAGCCGAATGGGTTTGGGTCTAGCCGAATGGGTTTGGGTCTAGCCGAGTGGGTTTGGGTGTAGCCGAGTGGGTTTGGGTCTAGCGGAGTGGGTTTGGGTGTAGCCGAGTGGGTTTGGGTCTAGCCGAGTGGGTTTGGGTCTAGCCGAGTGGGTTTGGGTCTAGCGGAGTGGGTTTGGGTCTAGTCGAGTGGGTTTGGGTCTAGCCGAGTGGGTTTGGGTCTAGCCGAGTGGGTTTGGGTCTAGCCGAGTGGGTTTGGGTCTAGCCGAGTGGGTTTGCGTCAAGCCGAGTGGGTTTGGGTCTAGCCGAGTTGGTTTGGGTCTAGCCGAGTGGGTTTGGGTCTAGCCGAGTGGGTTTGGGTCTAGCCGAGTGGGTTTGGGTCTAGCCGAGTGGGTTTGGGTCTAGCCGAGTTTGTTTGGGTGTAGCCGAGTGGGTTTGGGTCTAGCCGCGTGGGTTTGGGTCTGGCCGAGTTAGTTTGGGTGTTGCCAAGTGGGTTTGGGACTAGCCGAGTGGGTTTGGGTCAAGCGGAGTTGGTATGGGTCTAGCGGAGTGGGTTTGGGTCTAGCGGAGTGGGTTTGGGTGTAGCCGAGTGGGTTTGGGTCTAGCCGAGTGGGTTTGGGTCAAGCGGAGTTGGTATGGGTCTAGCGGAGTGGGTTTGGGTCTAGCGGAGTGGGTTTGGGTGTAGCCGAGTGGGTTTGGGTCTAGCCGAGTGGGTGTGGGTCTAGCCGAGTGGGTTTGGGTCTAGCCAAGTGGGTTTGGGTCTAGCCGAATGGGTTTGGGTCTAGCGGAGTGGGTTAGGGTCTAGTGGAGTGGGTTTGGGTCCAGCCGAGTGGGTTTGGGTCAAGCCGAGTGGGTTTGGGTCTAGTCGAGTGGGTTTGGGTCTAGCCGAGTGGGTTTGGGTCTAGCCGAGTGGGTTTGGGTCTAGCCGAGTGGTTTTGGGCCTAGCCGAGTGGGTTTGGGTCTACCGGAGTGGGTTTGGGTGTAGCGGAGTGGGTTTGGGTGTAGCTGAGTGGGTTTGGGACCAGCCGAGTGGGTTTGGGTCTAGCCGAGTGGGTTTGGGTCTAGCCGAATGGGTTTGGGTCTACCCGAGTGGGTTTGGGTCTAGCCGAGTGGGTTTGCTTCTAGCCGAATGGGTTTGGGTCTAGCCGAGTTTGTTTGGGTGCAGACGAGTGGGTTTAGGTCTGGCGGAGTGGGTTTGGGTGTAACCGAGTGGGTTTGGGTCTAGCCGAGTGGGTTTGGGTCTAGCCGAATGGGTTTGGGTCTACCCGAGTGCGTTTGGGTCTAGCCGAGTGGGTTTGGGTCTCGCCAAGTGGGTTTGGGTCTAACCGAGTGGGTTTGGGCCTAGCCGAGTGGGTTTGGGTCTAGCGGAGTGGGTTAGGGTCTAGTGGAGAGGGTTTGGGTCCAGCCGAGTGGGTTTGGGTCTAGCCGAATGGGTTTGGGTCTACCCGAGTGCGTTTGGGTCTAGCCGAGTGGGTTTGGGTCTAGCCGAGAGGGTTTGGGTCTAGCCGACTGGGTTTGGCTCTAGCCGAGTGGGTTTGGGTCTAGCCGAGTGGGTTTGGGTCTAGCCGAGTGGGTTTACGTCTAGCCGAGTGGGTTTGGGTCTAGCGGAGTGGGTTTGGGTGTAGCCGAGTGGGTTTGCGTCTAGCCGAGTGGGTTTGGGTCTAGCCGAGTGGGTGTGGGTCAAGACGAGTGGGTTTGGGTCTAGCCGAGTGGGTTTGGGTCTAGCCGAGTGGGTTTGGGTCTAGCCGAGTGGGTTTGGGTCTAGCCGAGTGGTTTTGGGCCTAGCCGAGTGGGTTTGGGTCTACCGGAGTGGGTTTGGGTGTAGCGGAGTGGGTTTGGGTGTAGCTGAGTGGGTTTGGGACCAGCCTAGTGGGTTTGGGTCTAGCCGAGTGGGTTTGGGTCTAGCCGAATGGGTTTGGGTCTACCCGAGTGGGTTTGGGTCTAGCCGAGTGGGTTTGCTTCTAGCCGAATGGGTTTGGGTCTAGCCGAGTGGGTTTGGGTGCAGACGAGTGGGTTTGCGTCTAGCCGAGTGGGTTTGGGTCTAGCCGAGTGGGTTTGGGTCTAGCGGAGTGGGTTTGGGTGTAGCCGAGTGGGTTTGGGTCTAGCCCAGTGGGTTTGGGTCTAGCCGAGTGGGTGTGGGTCTAGCCGAGTGGGTTTGGGTCTAGCCAAGTCGGTTTGGGTCTAGCCGAGTGGGTTTGGGTCTATACGAGTGGGTTTGCGTCTAGCCGAGTGGGTTTGGGTCTAGCCGAGTGGGTTTGGGTCTAGCCGAGTGGGTTTGGGTCTAGCCGATTGGGTTTGGGTCTATCCATGTGGGTTTGGGTCTAGCCGAGTGGGTTAGGGTCTAGCGGAGTGGGTTTGGGTGTAGCCGCGTGGGTTTGGGTGTAGCCGAGTGGGTTTGGGTCTAGCCGAGTGGGTTTGGGTCTAGCCGAAAGGGTTTGGGTCTAGCCGAGTAGGTTTGGGTCTCGCCAAGTGGGTTTGGGTCTAGCCGAGTGGGTGTGTCTAGCCAAGTGGGTTTGGGTCGAGCCGAGTGGGTTTGGGTCTAGCCGAGTGGGTTTGGGTCTAGCCGAGTGGGTTTGGGTCTAGCCGAGTGGGTTTGGGCCTAGCCGAGTGGGTTTGGGTCTAGCGGAGTGGGTTAGGGTCTAGTGGAGTGGGTTTGGGTCCAGCCGAGTGGGTTTGGGTCTAGCCGAATGGGTTTGGGTCTACCCGAGTGCGTTTGGGTCTAGCCGAGTGGGTTTGGGTCTAGCCGAATGGGTTTGGGTCTAGCCGAGTGGGTTTGGGTGGAGCCGAGTGGGTTTGGGTCTAGCGGAGTGGGTTTGGGTGTAGCCGAGTGGGTTTGGGTCTAGCCGAGTGGGTTTGGGTCTAGCCGAGTGGGTTTGGGTCTAGCCGAGTGGGTTTGGGTCTAGCCGAGTGGGTTTGGGTCTAGCCGAGTGGGTTTGGGTCTAGCCGAGTGGGTTTGGGTCTAGCCGAGTGGGTTTGGGTCTAGCCGAGTTAGTTTGGGTGTCGCCGAGTGGGTTTGGGTCTAGCCGAGTGGGTTTGTTCTGGCCGAGTTAGTTTGGGTGTTGCCAAGTGGGTTTGGGTCTAGCCGAGTGGGTTTGGGTCAAGCGGAGTTGGTATGGGTCTAGCGGAGTGGGTTTGGGTCTAGCGGAGTGGGTTTGGGTGTAGCCGAGTGGGTTTGGGTCTAGCCGAGTGGGTTTGGGTCAAGCGGAGTTGGTATGGGTCTAGCCAAGTGGGTTTGGGTCTAGCCGAGTGGGTGTGTCTAGCCAAGTGGGTTTGGGTCTAGCCGAGTGGGTGTGTCTAGCCAAGTGGGTTTGGGTCGAGCCGAGTGGGTTTGGGTCTAGCCGAGTGTGTTTGGGTCTAGCCGAGTGGGTTTGGGTCTAGCCGAGTGGGTTTGGGCCTAGCCGAGTGGGTTTGGATCTAGCGGAGTGGGTTAGGGTCTAGTGGAGTGGGTTTGGGTCCAGCCGAGTGGGTTTGGGTCTAGCCGAATGGGTTTGGGTCTAGCCGAATGGGTTTGGGTCTAGCCGAGTGGGTTTGGGTGTAGCCGAGTGGGTTTGGGTCTAGCGGAGTGGGTTTGGGTGTAGCCGAGTGGGTTTGGGTCTAGCCGAGTGGGTTTGGGTCTAGCCGAGTGGGTTTGGGTCTAGCGGAGTGGGTTTGGGTCTAGTCGAGTGGGTTTGGGTCTAGCCGAGTGGGTTTGGGTCTAGCCGAGTGGGTTTGGGTCTAGCCGAGTGGGTTTGGGTCTAGCCGAGTGGGTTTGCGTCAAGCCGAGTGGGTTTGGGTCTAGCCGAGTTGGTTTGGGTCTAGCCGAGTGGGTTTGGGTCTAGCCGAGTGGGTTTGGGTCTAGCCGAGTGGGTTTGGGTCTAGCCGAGTGGGTTTGGGTCTAGCCGAGTTTGTTTGGGTGTAGCCGAGTGGGTTTGGGTCTAGCCGCGTGGGTTTGGGTCTGGCCGAGTTAGTTTGGGTGTTGCCAAGTGGGTTTGGGACTAGCCGAGTGGGTTTGGGTCAAGCGGAGTTGGTATGGGTCTAGCGGAGTGGGTTTGGGTCTAGCGGAGTGGGTTTGGGTGTAGCCGAGTGGGTTTGGGTCTAGCCGAGTGGGTTTGGGTCAAGCGGAGTTGGTATGGGTCTAGCGGAGTGGGTTTGGGTCTAGCGGAGTGGGTTTGGGTGTAGCCGAGTGGGTTTGGGTCTAGCCGAGTGGGTGTGGGTCTAGCCGAGTGGGTTTGGGTCTAGCCGAGTGGGTTTGGGTCTAGCCGAATGGGTTTGGGTCTAGCGGAGTGGGTTAGGGTCTAGTGGAGTGGGTTTGGGTCCAGCCGAGTGGGTTTGGGTCAAGCCGAGTGGGTTTGGGTCTAGTCGAGTGGGTTTGGGTCTAGCCGAGTGGGTTTGGGTCTAGCCGAGTGGGTTTGGGTCTAGCCGAGTGGTTTTGGGTGTAGCCGAGTGGGTTCGGGTCTAGCCGAGTGGGTTTGGGTCTAGCCGAGTGGGTTTGGGTCTAGCCGAGTGGGTTTGGGTCTAGCGGAGTGGGTTTGGGTCTAGCCGAGGTGGTTTCGGTCTAGCCGAGTGGGTTTGGGTCTAGCCGAGTGGGTTTGGGTCTAGCCGAGTGGGTTTGGGTCTAGCCGAGTGGGTTTGGGTCTAGCCGAGTTTGTTTGGGTCTAGCCGAGTGGGTTTGGGTCAAGCGGAGTTGGTATGGGTCTAGCGGAGTGGGTTTGGGTCTAGCGGAGTGGGTTTGGGTCTAGCCAAGTGGGTTTTGGTCTAGCCGAGTGGGTTTAGGTCTATCCGAGTGGGTTTGCGTCTAGCCGAGTGGGTTTGGGTCTAGCCGAGTGGGTTTGGGTCTATCCATGTGGGTTTGGGTCTAGCCGAGTGGGTTAGGGTCTAGCGGAGTGGGTTTGGGTGTAGCCGCGTGGGTTTGGGTGCAGCCGAGTGGGTTTGGGTCTAGCCGAGTGGGTTTGGGTCTAGCCGAGTGGTTTTGGGCCTAGCCGAGTGGGTTTGGGTCTACCGGAGTGGGTTTGGGTGTAGCGGAGTGGGTTTGGGTGTAGCTCAGTGGGTTTGGGACCAGCCGAGTGGGTTTGGGTCTAGCCGAGTGGGTTTGGGTCTAGCCGAATGGGTTTGGGTCTACCCGAGTGGGTTTGGGTCTAGCCGAGTGGGTTTGCTTCTAGCCGAATGGGTTTGGGTCTAGCCGAGTTTGTTTGGGTGCAGACGAGTGGGTTTAGGTCTGGCGGAGTGGGTTTGGGTGTAACCGAGTGGGTTTGGGTCTAGCCGAGTGGGTTTGGGTCTAGCCGAGTGGGTTTGGATCTAGCCGAGTGGGTTTGGGTCTAGCCGATTGGGTTTGGGTCTTGCCGAGTGGGTTTGGGTCTAGCGGAGTGGGTTTGGGTGTAGCCGAGTGGGTTTCGGTCTAGCGGAGCGGGTTTGGGTGTAGCCAAGTGGGTTTGGGTCTAGCGGAGTGGGATTGGGTCTAGCCGAGTGGGTTTGGGTCTAGCCGAGTGGGTTTGGGACTAGCCTAGTGGGTTTGGGTCTAGCCGAGTGGGTTTGGGTCTAGCCGAGTGGGTTTGGGTCTAGCCGAGTGGGTTTGGGCCTAGCCGAGTGGGTTTGGGTCTAGCGGAGTGGGTTAGGGTCTAGTGGAGTGGGTTTGGGTCTAGCCGAGTGGGTTTGGGTCTAGCCAAATGGGTTTGGGTCTACCCGAGTGCGTTTGGGTCTCGGCGAGTGGGTTTGGGTCTAGCCGAATGGGTTGGGTCTAGCCGAATGGGTTTGGGTCTAGCCGAGTGGGTTTGGGTGTAGCCGAGTGGGTTTGGGTGTAGCCGAGTGGGTTTGGTTCTAGCGGAGTGGGTTTGGGTGTAGCCGAGTGGGTTTGGGTCTAGCCGAGTGGGTTTGGGTCTAGCCGAGTGGGTTTGGGTCTAGCCGAGTGGGTTTGGGTCTAGCCGAGTGGGTTTGGGTCTAGCCGAGTGGGTTTGGGTCTAGCCGAGTGTGTTTGCGTCTAGCCGAGTGGGTTTGTGTCTAGCCGAGTGGGTTTGGGTCTAGCCGATTGGGTTTGGGTCTAGCTTAGTGGGTTTGGGTCTAGCCGAGTGTGTTAGGGTCTAGCGGAGTGGGTTTGGGTGTAGCCGCATGGGTTTGGGTGTAGCCGAGTGTGTTTGGGTCTAGCCGAGTGGGTTTGGGTCTAGCCGAGTGGGTTTGGGTCTAGCCGAGTGGGTTTGGGTCTAGCGGAGTGGGTTTGGGTGTAGCCGAGTGGGTTTGGGTCTAGCCGAGTGGGTTGGGTATAGCCGACTGGGTTTGGGTGTAGCCGAGTGGGTTTGGGTCCAGCCGAGTGGGTTTGGGTCTAGCCGAGTGGCTTTGGGTCCAGCTGAGTGGGTTTGGGTCTAGCCGAGTTGGTTTCGGTCTAGCCGAGTGGGTTTGGGTCTAGCCGAGTGGGTTTAGGTCTAGCCGCGTGGGTTTGGGTCTAGCCGAGTTAGTTTGGGTGTAGCCGAGTGGGTTTGGGTCTAGCCGAGCAGGTTTGGGTCTAGCCGAGTGGGTTTGGGTCCAGCCGAGTGGGTTTGGGTCTAGCCGAGAGGGTTTGGGACAAGCGGAGTTGGTATGGGTCTAGCGGAGTGGGTTTGGGTCTAGCGGAGTGGGTTTGGGTCTAGCCAAGTGGGTTTTGGTCTAGCCGAGTGGGTTTGGGTCTATCCGAGTGGGTTTGCGTCTAGCCGAGTGGGTTTGCGTCTAGCCGAGTGGGTTTGGGTCTAGCCGAGTGGGTTTGGGTCTAGCCGATTGGGTTTGGGTCTATCCATGTGGGTTTGGGTCTAGCCGAGTGGGTTAGGGTCTAGCGGAGTGGGATTGGGTGTAGCCGCATGGGTTTGGGTGTAGCCGAGTGGGTTTGGGTCTAGCCGAGTGGGTTTGGGTCTAGCCGAGTGGGTTTGGGTCTAGCCGAGTGGGTTTGGGTCTAGTGGAGTGGGTTTGGGTGTAGCCGAGTGGGTTTGGGTGTAGCCGAGTGGGTTTGGGTCTAGCCGAGTGGGTTTGGGTCTAGCCGAGTGGGTTTGGGTGTAGCCGAGTGGGTTTGGGTCTAGCCGAGTGGGTTTGGGTCTAGCCGAGTGGGTTTGGGTCTAGCCGAGTGGGTTTGGGTCTAGCGGAGTGGGTTTGGGTGTAGCCGAGTGGGTTTGGGTCTTGCCGAGTGGGTTTGGGTATAGCCGACTGGGTTTGGGTGTAGCCGAGTGGGTTTGGGTCTAGCCGAGTGGGTTTGGGTCTAGCCGAGTAGCTTTGGGTCTAGCTGAGTGGGTTTGGGTCTAGCCGAGTTGGTTTCGGTCTAGCCGAGTGGGTTTGGGTCTAGCCGAGTGGGTTTGGGTCTAGCCGAGTGGGTTTGGGTCTAGCCGAGTGGGTTTGGGTCTAGCCGAGTTTGTTTGGGTCTAGCCGAGTGGGTTTGGGTCAAGCGGAGTTGGTATGGGTCTAGCGGAGTGGGTTTGGGTCTAGCGGAGTGGGTTTGGGTCTAGCCAAGTGGGTTTTGGTCTAGCCGAGTGGGTTTAGGTCTATCCGAGTGGGTTTGCGTCTAGCCGAGTGGGTTTGGGTCTAGCCGAGTGGGTTTGGGTCTATCCATGTGGGTTTGGGTCTAGCCGAGTGGGTTAGGGTCTAGCGGAGTGGGTTTGGGTGTAGCCGCGTGGGTTTGGGTGCAGCCGAGTGGGTTTGGGTCTAGCCGAGTGGGTTTGGGTCTAGCCGAGTGGGTTTGGGTCTAGCCGAGTGGGTTTGGGTCTAGCCGAGAGGGTTTGGCTGTAGCCGAGTGGGTTTGGGTCTAGCCGAGTGGGTTTGGGTCTAGCCGAGTGGGTTTGGGTCTAGCCGAGTGGGTTTGGGTCTAGCCGAGTGGGTTTGGGTCTAGCCGAGTGGGTTTGGGTCTAGCGGAGTGGGTTTGGTTGTAGCCGAGTGGGTTTGGGTCTAGCCGACTGGGTTTGGGTCTGGACGAGCGGGTTTGGGTCTAGCCGAGTGGGTTTGGGTCTAGTCGAGTGGGTTTGGGTCCAGCCGAGTGGGTTTGGGTCTAGCCTAGTGGGTTTGGGTCTAGCCAAGTGGGTTTCGGTCCAGCGGAGTGGGTTTGGGTCTAGCGCAGTGGGTTTGGGTCTAGCTGAGTGGGTTTGGGTCTAACCGAGTGGGTTTGTGTCTAGCGGAGTGGGTTTGGGACTAGCGGAGTGGGATTGGGTATAGCCGAGTGGGTTTGGGTCTAGCCGAGTGGGTTTGGGACTAGCCGAGTGGGTTTGCGTCTAGCCGAGTGGGTTTGGGTCTAGCCGAGTGGGTTTGTGTCTAGCCGAGTGGGTTTGTGTCTAGCCGATTGGGTTTGGGTCTATCCATGTGGGTTTGGGTCTAGCCGAGTGGGTTAGGGTCTAGCGGAGTGGGTTTGGGTGTAGCCGCGTGGGTTTGGGTGTACCCGAGTGGGTTTGTGTCTAGCCGAGTGGGTTTGGGTCTAGCCGAGTGGGTTTGGGTCTAGCCGAGTGGGTTTGGGGCTAGCGGAGTGGGTTTGGGTGTAGCCGAGTGGGTTTGGGTCTAGCCGACTGGGTTTGGGTCTAGCCGACTGGGTTTGGGTCTAGCGGAGTGGGTTTGGGTCTAGCCGAGTGGGTTTGGGTCTAGCCGAGTGGGTTTGGGTCTGGCCGACTGGGTTTGGGTCTAGCCGAGTGGGTTTGGGTCTAGCCGAGTGGGTTTGGGTCCAGCCGAGTGGGTTTGGGTCTAGCCGAGTGGGTTTGGGTCAAGCGGAGTTGGTATGGGTCTAGCGGAGTGGGTTTGGGTCTAGCGGAGTGGGTTTGGGTCTAGCCAAGTGGGTTTTGGTCTAGCCGAGTGGGTTTGGGTCTATCCGAGTGGGTTTGCGTCTAGCCGAGTGGGTTTGCGTCTAGCCGAGTGGGTTTGGGTCTAGCCGAGTGGGTTTGGGTCTAGCCGATTGGGTTTGGGTCTATCCATGTGGGTTTGGGTCTAGCCGAGTGGGTTAGGGTCTAGCGGAGTGGGATTGGGTGTAGCCGCGTGGGTTTGGGTGTAGCCGAGTGGGTTTGGGTCTAGCCGAGTGGGTTTGGGTCTAGCCGAGTGGCTTTGGGTCTAGCTGAGTGGGTTTGGGTCTAGCCGAGTTGGTTTCGGTCTAGCCGAGTGGGTTTGGGTCTAGCAGAGTGGGTTTGGGTCTAGCCGAGTGGGTTTGGGTCTAGCCGAGTGGGTTTGGGTCTAGCCGAGTTTGTTTGGGTCTAGCCGAGTGGGTTTGGGTCAAGCGGAGTTGGTATGGGTCTAGCGGAGTGGGTTTGGGTCTAGCGGAGTGGGTTTGGGTCTAGCCAAGTGGGTTTTGGTCTAGCCGAGTGGGTTTAGGTCTAGCCGAGTGGGTTTGCGTCTAGCCGAGTGGGTTTGGGTCTAGCCGAGTGGGTTTGGGTCTATCCATGTGTGTTTGGGTCTAGCCGAGTGGGTTAGGGTCTAGCGGAGTGGGTTTGGGTGTAGCCGCGTGGGTTTGGGTGTAGCCGAGTGGGTTTGGGTCTAGCCGAGTGGGTTTGGGTCTAGCCGAGTGGGTTTGGGTCTAGCCGAGTGGGTTTGGGTCTAGCCGAGTGGGTTTGGCTGTAGCCGAGTGGGTTTGGGTCTAGCCGAGTGGGTTTGGGTCTAGCCGACTGGGTTTGGGTCTAGCCGAGTGGGTTTGAGTCTAGCCGAGTGGGTTTGGGTCTAGCCGAGTGGGTTTGGGTCTAGCCGAGTGGGTTTGGGTCTAGCGGAGTGGGTTTGGTTGTAGCCGAGTGGGTTTGGGTCTAGCGGAGTGGGTTTGGATGTAGCCGAGTGGGTTTGTGTCCAGCCGAGTGGGTTTGGGTCTAGCCGACTGGGTTTGGGTCTGGACGAGCGGGTTTGGGTCTAGCCGAGTGGGTTTGGGTCTAGTCGAGTGGGTTTGGGTCCAGCCGAGTGGGTTTGGGTCTAGCCTAGTGGGTTTGGGTCCAGCGGAGTGGGTTTGGGTCTAGGGCAGTGGGTTTGGGTCTAGCTGAGTGGGTTTGGGTCTAACCGAGTGGGTTTGTGTCTAGCGGAGTGGGTTTGGGACTAGCGGAGTGGGATTGGGTCTAGCCGAGTGGGTTTGGGTCTAGCCGAGTGGGTTTGGGTCTAGCCAAGTGGCTTTGGGTCTAGCTGAGTGGGTTTGGGTCTAGCCGAGTTGGTTTCGGTCTAGCCGAGTGGGTTTGCGTCTAGCCGAGTGGGTTTGGGTCTAGCCGAGTGGGTTTGGGTCTAGCCGAGTGGGTTTGGGTCTAGCCGAGTTTGTTTGGGTCTAGCCGAGTGGGTTTGGGTCAAGCGGAGTTGGTATGGGTCTAGCGGAGTGGGTTTGGGTCTAGCGGAGTGGGTTTGGGTCTAGCCAAGTAGGTTTTGGTCTAGCCGAGTGGGTTTAGGTCTATCCGAGTGGGTTTGCGTCTAGCCGAGTGGGTTTGGGTCTAGCCGAGTGGGTTTGGGTCTATCCATGTGGGTTTGGGTCTAGCCGAGTGGGTTAGGTTCTAGCGGAGTGGGTTTGGGTGTAGCCGCGTGGGTTTGGGTGTAGCCGAGTGGGTTTGGGTCTAGCCGAGTGGGTTTGGGTCGAGCCGAGTGGGTTTGGGTCTAGCCGAGTGGGTTTGGGTCTAGCCGAGTGGGTTTGGCTGTAGCCGAGTGGGTTTGGGTCTAGCCGAGTGGGTTTGGGTCTAGCCGACTGGGTTTGGGTCTGGACGAGCGGGTTTGGGTCTAGCCGAGTGGGTTTGGGTCTAGTCGAGTGGGATTGGGTCCAGCCGAGTGGGTTTGGGTCTAGCCTAGTGGGTTTGGGTCTAGCCAAGTGGGTTTCGGTCCAGCGGAGTGGGTTTGGGTCTAGCGCAGTGGGTTTGGGTCTAGCTGAGTGGGTTTGGGTCTAACCGAGTGGGTTTGTGTCTAGCGGAGTGGGTTTGGGACTAGCGGAGTGGGATTGGGTCTAGCCGAGTGGGTTTGGGTCTAGCCGAGTGGGTTTGGGACTAGCCGAGTGGGTTTGCGTCTAGCCGAGTGGGTTTGGGTCTAGCCGAGTGGGTTTGGGTCTAGCCGAGTGGGTTTGGGTCTAGCCGATTGGGTTTGGGACTATCCATGTGGGTTTGGGTCTAGCCGAGTGGGTTAGGGTCTAGCGGAGTGGGTTTGGGTGTAGCCGCGTGGGTTTGGGTGTACCCGAGTGGGTTTGGGTCTAGCCGAGTGGGTTTGGGTCTAGCCGAGTGGGTTTGGGTCTAGCCGAGTGGGTTTGGGTCTAGCGGAGAGGGTTTGGGTGTAGCCGAGTGGGTTTGGGTCTAGCCGACTGGGTTTGGGTCTAGCCGACTGGGTTTGGGTCTAGCGGAGTGGGTTTGGGTCTAGCCGAGTGGGTTTGGGTCTAGCCGAGTGGGTTTGGGTCTAGCCGACTGGGTTTGGGTCTAGCCAAGTCAGTTTGGGTCTAGCCGAGTGGGTTTGGGTCTATACGAGTGGGTTTGCGTCTAGCCGAGTGGGTTTGGGTCTAGCCGAGTGGGTTTGGGTCTAGCCAAGTGGGTTTGGGTCTAGCCGATTGGGTTTAGAAACATAGAAACATAGAAAATAGGTGCAGGAGTAGGCCATTCGGCCCTTCGAGCCTGCACCGCCATTCAATGTGATCATGGCTGATCATCCAACTCAGTATCCCGTACCTGCCTTCTCTCCATACCCCCTGATCCCTTTAGCCACAAGTGCCACATCTAACGCCCTCTTAAATATAGCCAATGAACTGGCCTCAACTACCTTCTGTGGCAGAGAATTCCAGAGACTCACCACTCTCTGTGTAAAGAATGTTTTCCTCATTTCGGTCCTAAAGGAATTCCCCCTTATCCTTAGACTGTGACCCCTTGTTCTGGACTCCCCCAACATCGGGAACAATCTCCCAGCATCTAGCTTGTCCAACCCCTTAAGAATTTTGTAGGTTTCTATAAGATCCCCCCTCAATCTTCTAAATTCCATCGAGTACAAACCGAGTCTATCCAATCTTTCCTCATATGAAAGTCCTGACATCCCAGGAATCAGTCTGGTGAATCTTCTCTGTACCCCCTCTATGGCAAGGATGTCTTTCCTCAGATTTGGAGACCAAAACTGTACGCAGTACTCCAGGTGTGGCCTCACCAAAACCCTGTACAACTGCAGTAGAACCTCCCTGCTCCTAAACTCAAATCCTTTCGCTATGAATGCTAACATACCATTTGCTTTCTTCACTGCTTGCTGCACCTGCATGCCTACTTTCAATGACTGGTGTACCATGACACCCAGGTCTCGTTGCATCTCCCCCTTACCTAATCTGCCACCATTCAGATAATAGTCTACCCTCATGTTTTTGCCACCAAAGTGGATAACCTCACATTTATCCACATTGTACTGCATCTGCCATGCATCTGCCCATTCACTCAGCCTATCCAAATCACCCTGCAGCCTCCAAGCATCCTCCTCACACCTAACTATACCCCCCAGCTTGGTATCATCTGCAAATTTGGAGATGTTGCATTGAATTCCCTCGTCCAAATCATTAATATATATTGTAAATAGCTGGGGTCCCAGCACTGAGCCTTGCGGCACCCCACTAGTCACTGCCTGCCATTCTGAAAAGGACCCGTTTACTCCTACCCTTTGCCTCCTGTCTGCTAGCCAGTTCTCTATCCACATGAATACTGAACCCGCAATACCGTGTGCTTTAAGTTTGTATGCTAATCTCTTATGCGGGACCTTGTCGAAAGCCTTCTGAAAGTCTAGATATAACACATCCACTGGTTCTCCCTTATCCACTCTACTAGTTACATCCTCGAAAAATTCTATCAGATTTGTCAGACATGATTTACCTTTCGTAAATCCATGCTGACTTTGTCCAATGATTTCACCACTTTCCAAATGCGCTGCTATCCCATCTTTAATAACTGACTCTAGCAGTTTCCCCACTACCGATGTTAGACTAACTGGTCTGTAATTCCCCGCTTTCTCTCTCCCTCCTTTTTTAAAAAGTGGGGTTACATTAGCCTTTGGGTTTGGGTCTATCCATGTGGGTTTGGGTCTAGCCGAGTGGGTTAGGGTCTAGCGGAGTGGGTTTGGGTGTAGCCGCGTGGGTTTGGGTGTAGCCGAGTGGGTTTGGGTCTAGCCGAGTGGGTTTGGGTCTAGCCGAGTGGGTTTGGGTCTAGCCGAGTGGGTTTGGGTCTAGCGGAGTGGGTTTGGGTGTAGCCGAGTGGGTTTGGGTCTAGCCGAGTGGTTTTGGGTCTAGCCGACTGGGTTTGGGTCTAGCCGAGTGGGTTTGGGTCTAGCCGAGTGGGTTTGGGTCTTGCCGAGTGGGTTTGGGTCTAGCGGAGTGGGTTTGGGTGTAGCCGAGTGGGTTTGGGTCTAGCGGAGCGGGTTTGGGTGTAGCCGAGTGGGTTTGGGTCTAGCCGAGTGGGTTTGGGTCTAGCCGACTGGGTTTGGCTCTAGCCGAGTGGGTTTGGGCCTAGCCGAGTGGGTTTGGGTCTAGCCGAGTGGGTTTACGTCTAGCCGAGTGGGTTTGGGTCTAGCGGAGTGGGTTTGGGTGTAGCCGAGTGGGTTTGGGTCTAGCCGAGTGGGTGTGGGTCAAGCCGAGTGGGTTTGGGTCTAGCCGAGTGGGTTTGGGTCTAGCCGAGTGGGTTTGGGTCTAGCCGAGTGGGTTTGGGTCTAGCCGAGTGGGTTTGGGTCTAGCCGAGTGGTTTTGGGCCTAGCCGAGTGGGTTTGGGTCTACCGGAGTGGGTTTGGGTGTAGCGGAGTGGGTTTGGGTGTAGCTGAGTGGGTTTGGGACCAGCCGAGTGGGTTTGGGTCTAGCCGAGTGGGTTTGGGTCTAGCCGAATGGGTTTGGGTCTACCCGAGTGGGTTTGGGTCTAGCCGAGTGGGTTTGCTTCTAGCCGAATGGGTTTGGGTCTAGCCGAGTGGGTTTGGGTGCAGACGAGTGGGTTTGGGTCTGGCGGAGTGGGTTTGGGTGTAACCGAGTGGGTTTGGGTCCAGCCGAGTGGGTTTGGGTCTAGCCGAGTGGGTTTGGGTCTAGCCGAGTGGGTTTGGGTCTAGCCGAGTGGGTTTGGGTCTAGCCGAGTTGGTTTGGGTCTAGCGGAGTGGGTTTGCGTCTAGCCGAGTGGGTTTGTGTCTAGCGGAGTGGGTTTGGGTCTAGCGGAGTGGGATTGGGTCTAGCTGAGTGGGTTTGGGTCTAGCCGAGTGGGTTTGGGACTAGCCGAGTGGGTTTGGGTCTAGCCGAGTGGGTTTGGGTCTAGCTGAATGGGTTTGGGTCTAGCCGAGTGGGTTTGGGTCTAGCCGAGTGTGTTTGGGTCTAGCCGAAAGGGTTTGGGTCTAGCCGAGTGGGTTTGGGTCTAGCCGAGTGGGTTTGGGTCTAGCCGAGTGGGTGTCGGTCTAGCGGAGTGGGTTTGGGTCTAGCCGAGTGGGTTTGGGTCTAGCCGAGTGGGTTTGGGTCTAGCCGAGTGGGTTTGGGCCTAGCCGAGTGGGTTTGGGTCTGGCGGAGTGGGTTAGGGTCTAGTGGAGTAGGTTTGGGTCTAGCCGAGTGGGTTTGGGTCTAGCCAAATGGGTTTGGGTCTAGCCGAGTGCGTTTGGGTCTCGCCAAGTGGGTTTGGGTCTAGCCGAATGGGTTTGGGTCTAGCCGAGTGGGTTTGGGTCTAGCGGAGTGGGTTTGGGTGTAGCCGAGTGGGTTTGGGTCTAGCCGAGTGGGTTTGGGTCTAGCCGAGTGGGTTTGGGTCTAGCCGAGTGTGTTTGCGTCTAGCCGAGTGGGTTTGGGTCTAGCCGAGTGGGTTTGGGTCTAGCCGAGTGGGTTTGGGTCTAGCTGAGTGGGTTTGGGTCTAGCCGAGTGTGTTAGGGTCTAGCGGAGTGGGTTTGGGTGTAGCCGCATGGGTTTGGGTGTAGCCGAGTGTGTTTGGGTCTAGCCGAGTGGGTTTGGGTCTAGCGGAGTGGGTTTGGGTCTAGCCGAGTGGGTTTGGGTCTAGCCGAGTGGGTTTGGGTATAGCCGACTGGGTTTGGGTGTAGCCGAGTGGGTTTGGGTCCAGCCGAGTGGGTTTGGGTCTAGCCGAGTGGCTTTGGGTCTAGCGGAGTGGGTTTGGGTCTAGCCGAGTTGGTTTCGGTCTAGCCGAGTGGGTTTGGGTCTAGCCGAGTGGGTTTGGGTCTAGCCGAGTGGGTTTGGGTCTAGCCAAATGGGTTTGGGTCTAGCCGAGTGCGTTTGGGTCTCGCCAAGTGGGTTTGGGTCTAGCCGAATGGGTTTGGGTCTAGCCGAGTGGGTTTGGGTGTAGCCGAGTGGGTTTGGGTCTAGCGGAGTGGGTTTGGGTGTAGCCGAGTGGGTTTGGGTCTAGCCGAGTGGGTTTGGGTCTAGCCGAGTGGGTTTGGGTCTAGCCGAGTGGGTTTGGGTCTAGCCGAGTGGGTTTGGGTCTAGCCGAGTGGGTTTGGGTCTAGCCGAGTGGGTTTGGGTCTAGCGGAGTGGGTTTGGGTGTAGCCGAGTGGGTTTGGGTCTAGCCGAGTGGCTTTGGGTCTAGCCGACTGGGTTTGGGTCTAGCCGAGTGGGTTTGGGTCTAGCCGAGTGGGTTTGGGTCTTGCCGAGTGGGTTTGGGTCTAGCGGAGTGGGTTTGGGTGTAGCCGAGTGGGTTTGGGTCTAGCGGAGCGGGCTTGGGTGTAGCCGAGTGGGTTTGGGTCTAGCCGAGTGGGTTTGGGTCTAGCCGACTGGGTTTGGCTCTAGCCGAGTGGGTTTGGGCCTAGCCGAGTGGGTTTGGGTCTAGCCGAGTGGGTTTACGTCTAGCCGAGTGGGTTTGGGTCTAGCGGAGTGGGTTTGGGTGTAGCCGAGTGGGTTTGGGTCTAGCCGAGTGGGTGTGGGTCAAGCCGAGTGGGTTTGGGTCTAGCCGAGTGGGTTTGGGTCTAGCCGAGTGGGTTTGGGTCTAGCCGAGTGGGTTTGGGTCTAGCCGAGTGGGTTTGGGTCTAGCCGAGTGGTTTTGGGCCTAGCCGAGTGGGTTTGGGTCTACCGGAGTGGGTTTGGGTGTAGCGGAGTGGGTTTGGGTGTAGCTGAGTGGGTTTGGGACCAGCCGAGTGGGTTTGGGTCTAGCCGAGTGGGTTTGGGTCTAGCCGAATGGGTTTGGGTCTACCCGAGTGGGTTTGGGTCTAGCCGAGTGGGTTTGCTTCTAGCCGAATGGGTTTGGGTCTAGCCGAGTGGGTTTGGGTGCAGACGAGTGGGTTTGGGTCTGGCGGAGTGGGTTTGGGTGTAACCGAGTGGGTTTGGGTCCAGCCGAGTGGGTTTGGGTCTAGCCGAGTGGGTTTGGGTCTAGCCGAGTGGGTTTGGGTCTAGCCGAGTGGGTTTGGGTCTAGCCGAGTTGGTTTGGGTCTAGCGGAGTGGGTTTGCGTCTAGCCGAGTGGGTTTGTGTCTAGCGGAGTGGGTTTGGGTCTAGCGGAGTGGGATTGGGTCTAGCTGAGTGGGTTTGGGTCTAGCCGAGTGGGTTTGGGACTAGCCGAGTGGGTTTGGGTCTAGCCGAGTGGGTTTGGGTCTAGCTGAATGGGTTTGGGTCTAGCCGAGTGGGTTTGGGTCTAGCCGAGTGTGTTTGGGTCTAGCCGAAAGGGTTTGGGTCTAGCCGAGTGGGTTTGGGTCTAGCCGAGTGGGTTTGGGTCTAGCCGAGTGGGTGTCGGTCTAGCCGAGTGGGTTTGGGTCTAGCCGAGTGGGTTTGGGTCTAGCCGAGTGGGTTTGGGTCCAGCCGAGTGGGTTTGGGCCTAGCCGAGTGGGTTTGGGTCTGGCGGAGTGGGTTAGGGTCTAGTGGAGTAGGTTTGGGTCTAGCCGAGTGGGTTTGGGTCTAGCCAAATGGGTTTGGGTCTAGCCGAGTGCGTTTGGGTCACGCCAAGTGGGTTTGGGTCTAGCCGAATGGGTTTGGGTCTAGCCGAGTGGGTTTGGGTCTAGCGGAGTGGGTTTGGGTGTAGCCGAGTGGGTTTGGGTCTAGCCGAGTGGGTTTGGGTCTAGCCGAGTGGGTTTGGGTCTAGCCGAGTGTGTTTGCGTCTAGCCGAGTGGGTTTGGGTCTAGCCGAGTGGGTTTGGGTCTAGCCGAGTGGGTTTGGGTCTAGCTGAGTGGGTTTGGGTCTAGCCGAGTGTGTTAGGGTCTAGCGGAGTGGGTTTGGGTGTAGCCGCATGGGTTTGGGTGTAGCCGAGTGTGTTTGGGTCCAGCCGAGTGGGTTTGGGTCTAGCGGAGTGGGTTTGGGTCTAGCCGAGTGGGTTTGGGTCTAGCCGAGTGGGTTTGGGTATAGCCGACTGGGTTTGGGTGTAGCCGAGTGGGTTTGGGTCCAGCCGAGTGGGTTTGGGTCTAGCCGAGTGGCTTTGGGTCTAGCGGAGTGGGTTTGGGTCTAGCCGAGTTGGTTTCGGTCTAGCCGAGTGGGTTTGGGTCTAGCCGAGTGGGTTTGGGTCTAGCCGAGTGGGTTTGGGTCTAGCCAAATGGGTTTGGGTCTAGCCGAGTGCGTTTGGGTCTCGCCAAGTGGGTTTGGGTCTAGCCGAATGGGTTTGGGTCTAGCCGAGTGGGTTTGGGTGTAGCCGAGTGGGTTTGGGTCTAGCGGAGTGGGTTTGGGTGTAGCCGAGTGGGTTTGGGTCTAGCCGAGTGGGTTTGGGTCTAGCCGAGTGGGTTTGGGTCTAGCCGAGTGGGTTTGGGTCTAGCCGAGTGGGTTTGGGTCTAGCCGAGTGGGTTTGGGTCTAGCCGAGTGTGTTTGCGTCTAGCCGAGTGGGTTTGGGTCTAGCCGAGTGGGTTTGGGTCTAGCCGAGTGGGTTTGGGTCTAGCTGAGTGGGTTTGGGTCTAGCCGAGTGTGTTAGGGTCTAGCGGAGTGGGTTTGGGTGTAGCCGCATGGGTTTGGGTGTAGCCGAGTGTGTTTGGGTCTAGCCGAGTGGGTTTGGGTCTAGCCGAGTGGGTTTGGGTCTAGCCGAGTGGGTTTGGGTCTAGCGGAGTGGGTTTGGGTGTAGCCGAGTGGGTTTGGGTCTAGCCGAGTGGGTTTGGGTATAGCCGACTGGGTTTGGGTGTAGCCGAGTGGGTTTGGGTCCAGCCGAGTGGGTTTGGGTCTAGCCGAGTGGCTTTGGGTCTAGCGGAGTGGGTTTGGGTCTAGCCGAGTTGGTTTCGGTCTAGCCGAGTGGGTTTGGGTCTAGCCGAGTGGGTTTGGGTCTAGCCGAGTGGGTTTGGGTCTAGCCGAGTGGGTTTGGGTCTAGCCGAGTTAGTTTGGGTGTAGCCGAGTGGGTTTGGGTCTAGCCGAGCAGGTTTGGGTCTAGCCGAGTGGGTTTGGGTCCAGCCGAGTGGGTTTGGGTCTAGCCGAGTGGGTTTGGGTCAAGCCGAGTTGGTATGGGTCTAGCGGAGTGGGTTTGGGTCTAGCGGAGTGGGTTTGGGTCTAACCAAGTGGGTTTTGGTCTAGCCGAGTGGGTTTGGGTCTATCCGAGTCGGTTTGCGTCTAGCCGAGTGGGTTTGGGTATAGCCGACTGGGTTTGGGTGTAGCCGAGTGGGTTTGGGTCCAGCCGAGTGGGTTTGGGTCTAGCCGAGTGGCTTTGGGTCTAGCGGAGTGGGTTTGGGTCTAGCCGAGTTGATTTCGGTCTAGCCGAGTGGGTTTGGGTCTAGCCGAGTGGGTTTGGGTCTAGCCGAGTGGGTTTGGGTCTAGCCAAATGGGTTTGGGTCTTGCCGAGTGCGTTTGGGTCTCGCCAAGTGGGTTTGGGTCCAGCCGAATGGGTTTGGGTCTAGCCGAGTGGGTTTGGGTGTAGCCGAGTGGGTTTGGGTCTAGCGGAGTGGGTTTGGGTGTAGCCGAGTGGGTTTGGGTCTAGCCGAGTGGGCTTGGGTCTAGCCGAGTGGGTTTGGGTCTAGCCGAGTGGGTTTGGGTCTAGCCGAGTGGGTTTGGGTGTAGCCGAGTGGGTTTGGGTCTAGCCGAGTGGGTTTGGGTCTAGCCGAGTGGGTTTGGGTCTAGCCGAGTGGGTTGGGTCTAGCCGAGTGTGTTTGCGTCTAGCCGAGTGGGTTTGGGTCTAGCCGAGTGGGTTTGGGTCTAGCCGAGTGGGTTTGGGTCTAGCCAAATGGGTTTGGGTCTTGCCGAGTGCGTTTGGGTCTCGCCAAGTGGGTTTGGGTCCAGCCGAATGGGTTTGGGTCTAGCCGAGTGGGTTTGGGTGTAGCCGAGTGGGTTTGGGTCTAGCGGAGTGGGTTTGGGTGTAGCCGAGTGGGTTTGGGTCTAGCCGAGTGGGTTTGGGTCTAGCCGAGTGGGTTTGGGTCTAGCCGAGTGGGTTTGGGTCTAGCCGAGTGGGTTTGGGTCTAGCCGAGTGTGTTTGCGTCTAGCCGAGTGGGTTTGGGTCTAGCCGAGTGGGTTTGGGTCTAGCCGAGTGGGTTTGGGTCTAGCTGAGTGGGTTTGGGTCTAGCCGAGTGTGTTAGGGTCTAGCGGAGTGGGTTTGGGTGTAGCCGCATGGGTTTGGGTGTAGCCGAGTGTGTTTGGGTCTAGCCGAGTGGGTTTGGGTCTAGCCGAGTGGGTTTGGGTCTAGCCGAGTGGGTTTGGGTCTAGCGGAGTGGGTTTGGGTGTAGCCGAGTGGGTTTGGGTCTAGCCGAGTGGGTTTGGGTATAGCCGACTGGGTTTGGGTGTAGCCGAGTGGGTTTGGGTCCAGCCGAGTGGGTTTGGGTCTAGCCGAGTGGCTTTGGGTCTAGCGGAGTGGGTTTGGGTCTAGCCGAGTTGGTTTCGGTCTAGCCGAGTGGGTTTGGGTCTAGCCGAGTGGGTTTGGGTCTAGCCGAGTGGGTTTGGGTCTAGCCGAGTGGGTTTGGGTCTAGCCGAGTTAGTTTGGGTGTAGCCGAGTGGGTTTGGGTCTAGCCGAGCAGGTTTGGGTCTAGCCGAGTGGGTTTGGGTCCAGCCGAGTGGGTTTGGGTCTAGCCGAGTGGGTTTGGGTCAAGCCGAGTTGGTATGGGTCTAGCGGAGTGGGTTTGGGTCTAGCGGAGTGGGTTTGGGTCTAACCAAGTGGGTTTTGGTCTAGCCGAGTGGGTTTGGGTGTAGCCGAGTGGGTTTGGGTCTAGCCGAGTGGGTTTGGGTGTAGCCGAGTGGGTTTGGGTCTAGCCGAGTGGGTTTGGGTCTAGCCGAGTGGGTTTGGGTCTAGCCGAGTGGGTTTGGGTGTAGCCGAGTGGGTTTGGGTCTAGCCGAGTGGGTTTGGGTCTAGCCGAGTGGGTTTGGGTCTAGCCGAGTGGGTTTGGGTCTAGCCGAGTGGGTTTGGGTGTAGCCGAGTGGGTTTGGGTGTAGCCGAGTGGGTTTGGGTATAGCCGACTGGGTTTGGGTGTAGCCGAGTGGGTTTGGGTCTAGCCGAGTGGGTTTGGGTCTAGCCGAGTGGCTTTGGGTCTAGCTGAGTGGGTTTGGGTCTAGCCGAGTTGCTTTCGGTCTAACCGAGTGGGTTTGGGTCTAGCCGAGTGGGTTTGGGTCTAGCCGAGTTGTTTTGGGTCTAGCCGAGTGGGTTTGCGTCTAGCTGAGTGGGTTTGTGTCTAGCGGAGTGGGTTTGGGTCTAGCGGAGTGGGATTGGGTCTAGCCGAGTGGGTTTGGGTCTAGCCGAGTGGGTTTGGTACTAGCCGAGTGGGTTTGGGTCTAGCCGAGTGGGTTTGGGTCTAGCCGAGTGGGTTTGGGTCTAGCCGAGTGGGTTTGGGCCTAGCCGAGTGGGTTTGGGTCTAGCGGAGTGGGTTAGGGTCTAGTGGAGTGGGTTTGGGTCTAGCCGAGTGGGTTTGGGTCTAGCCAAATGGGTTTGGGTCTACCCGAGTGCGTTTGGGTCTCGCCGAGTGGGTTTGGGTCTAGCCGAATGGGTTTGGGTCTAGCCGAGTGGGTTTGGGTGTAGCCGAGTGGGTTTGGGTCTAGCGGAGTGGGTTTGGGTGTAGCCGAGTGGGTTTGGGTCTAACCGAGTGGGTTTGGGTCTAGCCGAGTGGGATTGGATCTAGCCGAGTGGGTTTGGGTCTAGCCGAGTGGGTTTGGGTCTAGCCGAGTGGGTTTGGGTCTAGCCGAGTGGGTTTGGGTCTAGCCGAGTGGGTTTGGGTCTAGCCGAGTGTGTTTGCGTCTAGCCGAGTGGGTTTGGGTCTAGCCGAGTGGGTTTGGGTCTAGCCGAGTGGGTTTGGGTCTAGCTGAGTGGGTTTGGGTCTAGCCGAGTGTGTTAGGGTCTAGCGGAGTGGGTTTCGGTGTAGCCGCATGGGTTTGGGTGTAGCCGAGTGTGTTTGGGTCTAGCCGAGTGGGTTTGGGTCTAGCCGAGTGGGTTTGGGTCTAGCCGAGTTGGTTTGGGTCTAGCGGAGTGGGTTTGGGTGTAGCCGAGTGGGTTTGGGTCTAGCCGAGTGGGTTTGGGTATAGCGGACTGGGTTTGGGTGTAGCCGAGTGGGTTTGGGTCTAGCCGAGTGGGTTTGGGTCTAGCCGAGTGGGTTTGGGTCTAGCCGAGTGGGTTTGGGTCTAGCCGAGTTAGTTTGGGTGTAGCCGAGTGGGTTTGAGTCTAGCCGAGCAGGTTTGGGTCTAGCCGAGTGGGTTTGGGTCCAGCCGAGTGGGTTTGGGTCTAGCCGAGTGGGTTTGGGTCAAGCGGAGTTGGTATGGGTCTAGCGGAGTGGGTTTGGGTCTAGCGGAGTGGGTTTGGGTCTAGCCAAGTGGGTTTTGGTCTAGCCGAGTGGGTTTGGGTCTCTCCGAGTGTGTTTGCGTCTAGCCGAGTGGGTTTGCGTCTAGCCGAGTGGGTTTGGGTCTAGCCAAATGGGTTTGGGTCTACCCGAGTGCGTTTGGGTCTCGCCAAGTGGGTTTTGGTCTAGCCGAATGGGTTTGGGTCTAGCCGAGTGGGTTTGGGTGTAGCCGAGTGGGTTTGGGTCTAGCGGAGTGGGTTTGGGTGTAGCCGAGTGGGTTTGGGTCTAGCCGAGTGGGTTTGGGTCTAGCCGAGTGGGTTTGGGTCTAGCCCAGTGGGTTTGGGTCTAGCCGAGTGGGTTTGGGTCTAGCCGAGTGGGTTTGGGTCTAGCTGAGTGGGTTTGGGTCTAGCCGAGTGTGTTAGGGTCTAGCGGAGTGGGTTTCGGTGTAGCCGCATGGGTTTGGGTGTAGCCGAGTGGGTTTGGGTCTAGCCGAGTGGGTTTGGGTATAGCCGACTGGGTTTGGGTGTAGCCGAGTGGGTTTGGGTCTAGCCGAGTGGGTTTGGGTCTAGCCGAGTGGGTTTGGGTCTAGCCGAGTGGGTTTGGGTCTAGCCGAGTTAGTTTGGGTGTAGCCGAGTGGGTTTGGGTCTAGCCGAGCAGGTTTGGGTCTAGCCGAGTGGGTTTGGGTCCAGCCGAGTGGGTTTGGGTCTAGCCGAGTGGGTTTGGGTCAAGCGGAGTTGGTATGGGTCTAGCGGAGTGGGTTTGGGTCTAGCGGAGTGGGTTTGGGTCTAGCCAAGTGGGTTTTGGTCTAGCCGAGTGGGTTTGGGTCTATCCGAGTGGGTTTGCGTCTAGCCGAGTGGGTTTGCGTCTAGCCGAGTGGGTTTGGGTCTAGCCAAATGGGTTTGGGTCTACCCGAGTGCGTTTGGGTCTCGCCAAGTGGGTTTGGGTCTAGCCGAATGGGTTTGGGTCTAGCCGAGTGGGTTTGGGTGTAGCCGAGTGGGTTTGGGTCTAGCGGAGTGGGTTTGGGTGTAGCCGAGTGGGTTTGGGTCTAGCCGAGTGGGTTTGGGTCTAGCCGAGTGGGTTTGGGTCTAGCCGAGTGGGTTTGGGTCTAGCCGAGTGGGTTTGGGTGTAGCCGAGTGGGTTTGGGTCTAGCCGAGTGTGTTTGCGTCTAGCCGAGTGGGTTTGGGTCTAGCCGAGTGGGTTTGGGTCTAGCCGAGTGGGTTTGGGTCTAGCTGAGTGGGTTTGGGTCTAGCCGAGTGTGTTAGGGTCTAGCGGAGTGGGTTTGGGTGTAGCCGCATGGGTTTGGGTGTAGCCGAGTGTGTTTGGGTCTAGCCGAGTGGGTTTGGGTCTAGCCGAGTGGGTTTGGGTCTAGCCGAGTGGGTTTGGGTCTAGCGGAGTGGGTTTAGGTGTAGCCGAGTGGGTTTGGGTCTAGCCGAGTGGGTTTGGGTATAGCCGACTGGGTTTGGGTGTAGCCGAGCAGGTTTGGGTCTAGCCGAGTGGGATTGGGTCCAGCCGAGTGGGTTTGGGTCTAGCCGAGTGGGTTTGGGTCAAGCGGAGTTGGTATGGGTCTAGCGGAGTGGGTTTGGGTCTAGCGGAGTGGGTTTGGGTCTAGCCAAGTGGGTTTTGGTCTAGCCGAGTGGGTTTGGGTCTATCCGAGTCGGTTTGCGTCTAGCCGAGTGGGTTTGCGTCTAGCCGAGTGGGTTTGGGTCTTGCCGAGTGGGTTTGGGTCTAGCCGATTGGGTTTGGGTCTATCCATCTGGGTTTGGGTCTAGCCGAGTGGGTTAGGGTCTAGCGGAGTGGGATTGGGTGTAGCCGCGTGGGTTTGGGTGTAGCCGAGTGGGTTTGGGTCTAGCCGAGTGGGTTTGGGTCTAGCCGAGTGGGTTTGGGTCTAGCCGAGTGGGTTTGGGTCTAGCCGAGTGGGTTTGGGCCTAGCCGAGTGGGTTTGGGACTAGCGGAGTGGGTTAGGGTCCAGTGGAGTGGGTTTGGGTCTAGCCGAGTGGGTTTGGGTCTAGCCAAATGGGTTTGGGTCTACCCGAGTGCGTTTGGGTCTCGCCGAATGGGTTTGGGTCTAGCCGAATGGGTTTGGGTCTAGCCGAGTGGGTTTGGGTGTAGCCGAGTGGGTTTGGGTCTAGCGGAGTGGGTTTGGGTGTAGCCGAGTGGGTTTGGGTCTAACCGAGTGGGTTTGGGTCTAGCCGAGTGGGTTTGGGTCTAGCCGAGTGGGTTTGGGTCTAGCCGAGTGGGTTTGGGTGTAGCCGAGTGAGTTTGGGTCTAGCCGAGTGTGTTTGCGTCTAGCCGAGTGGGTTTGGGTCTAGCCGAGTGGGTTTGGGTCTAGCCGAGTGGGTTTGGGTCTAGCTGAGTGGGTTTGGGTCTAGCCGAGTGTGTTAGGGTCTAGCGGAGTGGGTTTCGGTGTAGCCGCATGGGTTTGGGTGTAGCCGAGTGTGTTTGGGTCTAGCCGAGTGGGTTTGGGTCTAGCCGAGTGGGTTTGGGTCTAGCCGAGTGGGTTTGGGTCTAGCGGAGTGGGTTTGGGTGTAGCCGAGTGGGTTTGGGTCTAGCCGAGTGGGTTTGGGTATAGCCGACTGGGTTTGGGTGTAGCCGAGTGGGTTTGGGTCCAGCCGAGTGGGTTTGGGTCTAGCCGAGTGGCTTTGGGTCTAGCCGAGTGGGTTTGGGTCTAGCCGAGTGGGTTTGGGTCTAGCCGAGTGGGTTTGGGTCTAGCCGAGTGGGTTTGGGTCTAGCCGAGTTAGTTTGGGTGTAGCCGAGTGGGTTTGGGTCTAGCCGAGCAGGTTTGGGTCTAGCCGAGTGGGTTTGGGTCCAGCCAAGTGGGTTTGGGTCTAGCCGAGTGGGTTTGGGTCAAGCGGAGTTGGTATGGGTCTAGCGGAGTGGGTTTGGGTCTAGCGGAGTGGGTTTGGGTCTAGCCAAGTGGGTTTTGGTCTAGCCGAGTGGGTTTGGGTCTATCCGAGTGGGTTTGCGTCTAGCCGAGTGGGTTTGCGTCTAGCCGAGTGGGTTTGGGTCTAGCCAAATGGGTTTGGGTCCACCCGAGTGCGTTTGGGTCTCGCCAAGTGGGTTTGGGTCTAGCCGAATGGGTTTGGGTCTAGCCGAGTGGGTTTGGGTGTAGCCGAGTGGGTTTGGGTCTAGCGGAGTGGGTTTGGGTGTAGCCGAGTGGGTTTGGGTCTAGCCGAGTGGGTTTGGGTCTAGCCGAGTGGGTTTGGGTCTAGCCGAGTGGGTTTGGGTCTAGCCGAGTGGGTTTGGGTCCAGCCGAGTGGGTTTGGGTCTAGCCGAGTGGGTTTGGGTCTAGCTGAGTGGGTTTGGGTCTAGCCGAGTGTGTTAGGGTCTAGCGGAGTGGGTTTGGGTGTAGCCGCATGGGTTTGGGTGTAGCCGAGTGTGTTTGGGTCTAGCCGAGTGGGTTTGGGTCTAGCCGAGTGGGTTTGGGTCTAGCCGAGTGGGTTTGGGTCTAGCGGAGTGGGTTTGGGTGCAGCCGAGTGGGTTTGGGTCTAGCCGAGTGGGTTTGGGTATAGCCGACTGGGTTTGGGTGTAGCCGAGTGGGTTTGGGTCCAGCCGAGTGGGTTTGGGTCTAGCCGAGTGGCTTTGGGTCTAGCCGAGTGGGTTTGGGTCTAGCCGAGTGGGTTTGGGTCTAGCCGAGTGGGTTTGGGTCTAGCCGAGTGGGTTTGGGTCTAGCCGAGTTAGTTTGGGTGTAGCTGAGTGGGTTTGGGTCTAGCCGAGCAGGTTTGGGTCTAGCCGAGTGGGTTTGGGTCCAGCCGAGTGGGTTTGGGTCTAGCCGAGTGGGTTTGGGTCAAGCGGAGTTGGTATGGGTCTAGCGGAGTGGGTTTGGGTGTAGCCGAGTGGGTTTGGGTCTAGCCGAGTGGGTTTTGGTCTAGCCGAGTGGGTTTGGGTCTAGCCGAGTGGGTTTGGGTCTAGCCGAGTGGGTTTGGGTGTAGCCGAGTGGGTTTGGGTCTAGCCGAGTGGGTTTGGGTATAGCCGACTGGGTTTGGGTGTAGCCGAGTGGGTTTGGGTCTAGCCGAGTGGGTTTGGGTCTAGCCGAGTGGCTTTGGGTCTAGCTGAGTGGGTTTGGGTCTAGCCGAGTTGCTTTCGGTCTAACCGAGTGGGTTTGGGTCTAGCCGAGTGGGTTAGGGTCTAGCGGAGTGGGATTGGGTGTAGCCGCGTGGGTTTGGGTGTAGCCGAGTGGGTTTGGGTCTAGCCGAGTGGGTTTGGGTCTAGCCGAGTGGGTTTGGGTCTAGCCGAGTGGGTTTGGGTCTAGCCGAGTGGGTTTGGGCCTAGCCGAGTGGGTTTGGGACTAGCGGAGTGGGTTAGGGTCCAGTGGAGTGGGTTTGGGTCTAGCCGAGTGGGTTTGGGTCTAGCCAAATGGGTTTGGGTCTACCCGAGTGCGTTTGGGTCTCGCCGAATGGGTTTGCGTCTAGCCGAATGGGTTTGGGTCTAGCCGAGTGGGTTTGGGTGTAGCCGAGTGGGTTTGGGTCTAGCGGAGTGGGTTTGGGTGTAGCCGAGTGGGTTTGGGTCTAACCGAGTGGGTTTGGGTCTAGCCGAGTGGGTTTGGGTCTAGCCGAGTGGGTTTGGGTCTAGCCGAGTGGGTTTGGGTGTAGCCGAGTGAGTTTGGGTCTAGCCGAGTGTGTTTGCGTCTAGCCGAGTGGGTTTGGGTCTAGCCGAGTGGGTTTGGGTCTAGCCGAGTGGGTTTGGGTCTAGCTGAGTGGGTTTGGGTCTAGCCGAGTGTGTTAGGGTCTAGCGGAGTGGGTTTCGGTGTAGCCGCATGGGTTTGGGTGTAGCCGAGTGTGTTTGGGTCTAGCCGAGTGGGTTTGGGTCTAGCCGAGTGGGTTTGGGTCTAGCCGAGTGGGTTTGGGTCTAGCGGAGTGGGTTTGGGTGTAGCCGAGTGGGTTTGGGTGTAGCCGAGTGGGTTTGGGTATAGCCGACTGGGTTTGGGTGTAGCCGAGTGGGTTTGGGTCCAGCCGAGTGGGTTTGGGTCTAGCCGAGTGGCTTTGGGTCTAGCCGAGTGGGTTTGGGTCTAGCCGAGTGGGTTTGGGTCTAGCCGAGTGGGTTTGGGTCTAGCCGAGTGGGTTTGGGTCTAGCCGAGTTAGTTTGGGTGTAGCCGAGTGGGTTTGGGTCTGGCCGAGCAGGTTTGGGTCTAGCCGAGTGGGTTTGGGTCCAGCCAAGTGGGTTTGGGTCTAACCGAGTGGGTTTGGGTCAAGCGGAGTTGGTATGGGTCTAGCGGAGTGGGTTTGGGTCTAGCGGAGTGGGTTTGGGTCTAGCCAAGTGGGTTTTGGTCTAGCCGAGTGGGTTTGGGTCTATCCGAGTGGGTTTGCGTCTAGCCGAGTGGGTTTGCGTCTAGCCGAGTGGGTTTGGGTCTAGCCAAATGGGTTTGGGTCCACCCGAGTGCGTTTGGGTCTCGCCAAGTGGGTTTGGGTCTAGCCGAATGGGTTTGGGTCTAGCCGAGTGGGTTTGGGTGTAGCCGAGTGGGTTTGGGTCTAGCGGAGTGGGTTTGGGTGTAGCCGAGTGGGTTTGGGTCTAGCCGAGTGGGTTTGGGTCTAGCCGAGTGGGTTTGGGTCTAGCCGAGTGGGTTTGGGTCTAGCCGAGTGGGTTTGGGTCCAGCCGAGTGGGTTTGGGTCTAGCCGAGTGGGTTTGGGTCTAGCTGAGTGGGTTTGGGTCTAGCCGAGTGTGTTAGGGTCTAGCGGAGTGGGTTTCGGTGTAGCCGCATGGGTTTGGGTGTAGCCGAGTGTGTTTGGGTCTAGCCGAGTGGGTTTGGGTCTAGCCGAGTGGGTTTGGGTCTAGCCGAGTGGGTTTGGGTCTAGCGGAGTGGGTTTGGGTGCAGCCGAGTGGGTTTGGGTCTAGCCGAGTGGGTTTGGGTATAGCCGACTGGGTTTGGGTGTAGCCGAGTGGGTTTGGGTCCAGCCGAGTGGGTTTGGGTCTAGCCGAGTGGCTTTGGGTCTAGCCGAGTGGGTTTGGGTCTAGCCGAGTGGGTTTGGGTCTAGCCGAGTGGGTTTGGGTCTAGCCGAGTGGGTTTGGGTCTAGCCGAGTTAGTTTGGGTGTAGCTGAGTGGGTTTGGGTCTAGCCGAGCAGGTTTGGGTCTAGCCGAGTGGGTTTGGGTCCAGCCGAGTGGGTTTGGGTCTAGCCGAGTGGGTTTGGGTCAAGCGGAGTTGGTATGGGTCTAGCGGAGTGGGTTTGGGTGTAGCCGAGTGGGTTTGGGTCTAGCCGAGTGGGTTTGGGTCTAGCCGAGTGGGTTTGGGTCTAGCCGAGTGGGTTTGGGTCTAGCCGAGTGGGTTTGGGTGTAGCCGAGTGGGTTTGGGTCTAGCCGAGTGGGTTTGGGTATAGCCGACTGGGTTTGGGTGTAGCCGAGTGGGTTTGGGTCTAGCCGAGTGGGTTTGGGTCTAGCCGAGTGGCTTTGGGTCTAGCTGAGTGGGTTTGGGTCTAGCCGAGTTGCTTTCGGTCTAACCGAGTGGGTTTGGGTCTAGCCGAGTGGGTTTGGGTCTAGCCGAGTTGTTTTGGGTCTAGCCGAGTGGGTTTGCGTCTAGCCGAGTGGGTTTGTGTCTAGCGGAGTGGGTTTGGGTCTAGCGGAGTGGGATTGGGTCTAGCCGAGTGGGTTTGGGTCTAGCCGAGTGGGTTTGGTACTAGCCGAGTGGGTTTGGGTCTAGCCGAGTGGGTTTGGGTCTAGCCGAGTGGGTTTGGGTCGAGCCGAGTGGGTTTGGGCCTAGCCGAGTTGGTTTGGGTCTAGCGGAGTGGGTTAGGGTCTAGTGGAGTGGGTTTGGGTCTAGCCGAGTGGGTTTGGGTCTAGCCAAATGGGTTTGGGTCTACCCGAGTGCGTTTGGGTCTCGCCGAGTGGGTTTGGGTCTAGCCGAATGGGTTTGGGTCTAGCCGAGTGGGTTTGGGTGTAGCCGAGTGGGTTTGGGTCTAGCGGAGTGGGTTTGGGTGTAGCCGAGTGGGTTTGGGTCTAACCGAGTGGGTTTGGGTCTAGCCGAGTGGGATTGGATCTAGCCGAGTGGGTTTGGGTCTAGCCGAGTGGGTTTGGGTATAGCCGACTGGGTTTGGGTGTAGCCGAGTGGGTTTGGGTCTAGCCGAGTGGGTTTGGGTCTAGCCGAGTGGCTTTGGGTCTAGCTGAGTGGGTTTGGGTCTAGCCGAGTTGCTTTCGGTCTAACCGAGTGGGTTTGGGTCTAGCCGAGTGGGTTTGGGTCTAGCCGAGTTGTTTTGGGTCTAGCCGAGTGGGTTTGCGTCTAGCCGAGTGGGTTTGTGTCTAGCGGAGTGGGTTTGGGTCTAGCGGAGTGGGATTGGGTCTAGCCGAGTGGGTTTGGGTCTAGCCGAGTGGGTTTGGTACTAGCCGAGTGGGTTTGGGTCTAGCCGAGTGGGTTTGGGTCTAGCCGAGTGGGTTTGGGTCGAGCCGAGTGGGTTTGGGCCTAGCCGAGTTGGTTTGGGTCTAGCGGAGTGGGTTAGGGTCTAGTGGAGTGGGTTTGGGTCTAGCCGAGTGGGTTTGGGTCTAGCCAAATGGGTTTGGGTCTACCCGAGTGCGTTTGGGTCTCGCCGAGTGGGTTTGGGTCTAGCCGAATGGGTTTGGGTCTAGCCGAGTGGGTTTGGGTGTAGCCGAGTGGGTTTGGGTCTAGCGGAGTGGGTTTGGGTGTAGCCGAGTGGGTTTGGGTCTAACCGAGTGGGTTTGGGTCTAGCCGAGTGGGATTGGATCTAGCCGAGTGGGTTTGGGTCTAGCCGAGTGGGTTTTGGTCTAGCCGAGTGGGTTTGGGTCTAGCCGAGTGGGTTTGGGTCTAGCCGAGTGGGTTTGGGTGTAGCCGAGTGGGTTTGGGTCTAGCCGAGTGGGTTTGGGTATAGCCGACTGGGTTTGGGTGTAGCCGAGTGGGTTTGGGTCTAGCCGAGTGGGTTTGGGTCTAGCCGAGTGGCTTTGGGTCTAGCTGAGTGGGTTTGGGTCTAGCCGAGTTGCTTTCGGTCTAACCGAGTGGGTTTGGGTCTAGCCGAGTGGGTTAGGGTCTAGCGGAGTGGGATTGGGTGTAGCCGCGTGGGTTTGGGTGTAGCCGAGTGGGTTTGGGTCTAGCCGAGTGGGTTTGGGTCTAGCCGAGTGGGTTTGGGTCTAGCCGAGTGGGTTTGGGTCTAGCCGAGTGGGTTTGGGCCTAGCCGAGTGGGTTTGGGACTAGCGGAGTGGGTTAGGGTCCAGTGGAGTGGGTTTGGGTCTAGCCGAGTGGGTTTGGGTCTAGCCAAATGGGTTTGGGTCTACCCGAGTGCGTTTGGGTCTCGCCGAATGGGTTTGCGTCTAGCCGAATGGGTTTGGGTCTAGCCGAGTGGGTTTGGGTGTAGCCGAGTGGGTTTGGGTCTAGCGGAGTGGGTTTGGGTGTAGCCGAGTGGGTTTGGGTCTAACCGAGTGGGTTTGGGTCTAGCCGAGTGGGTTTGGGTCTAGCCGAGTGGGTTTGGGTCTAGCCGAGTGGGTTTGGGTGTAACCGAGTGAGTTTGGGTCTAGCCGAGTGTGTTTGCGTCTAGCCGAGTGGGTTTGGGTCTAGCCGAGTGGGTTTGGGTCTAGCCGAGTGGGTTTGGGTCTAGCTGAGTGGGTTTGGGTCTAGCCGAGTGTGTTAGGGTCTAGCGGAGTGGGTTTCGGTGTAGCCGCATGGGTTTGGGTGTAGCCGAGTGTGTTTGGGTCTAGCCGAGTGGGTTTGGGTCTAGCCGAGTGGGTTTGGGTCTAGCCGAGTGGGTTTGGGTCTAGCGGAGTGGGTTTGGGTGTAGCCGAGTGGGTTTGGGTGTAGCCGAGTGGGTTTGGGTATAGCCGACTGGGTTTGGGTGTAGCCGAGTGGGTTTGGGTCCAGCCGAGTGGGTTTGGGTCTAGCCGAGTGGCTTTGGGTCTAGCCGAGTGGGTTTGGGTCTAGCCGAGTGGGTTTGGGTCTAGCCGAGTGGGTTTGGGTCTAGCCGAGTGGGTTTGGGTCTAGCCGAGTTAGTTTGGGTGTAGCCGAGTGGGTTTGGGTCTGGCCGAGCAGGTTTGGGTCTAGCCGAGTGGGTTTGGGTCCAGCCAAGTGGGTTTGGGTCTAACCGAGTGGGTTTGGGTCAAGCGGAGTTGGTATGGGTCTAGCGGAGTGGGTTTGGGTCTAGCGGAGTGGGTTTGGGTCTAGCCAAGTGGGTTTTGGTCTAGCCGAGTGGGTTTGGGTCTATCCGAGTGGGTTTGCGTCTAGCCGAGTGGGTTTGCGTCTAGCCGAGTGGGTTTGGGTCTAGCCAAATGGGTTTGGGTCCACCCGAGTGCGTTTGGGTCTCGCCAAGTGGGTTTGGGTCTAGCCGAATGGGTTTGGGTCTAGCCGAGTGGGTTTGGGTGTAGCCGAGTGGGTTTGGGTCTAGCGGAGTGGGTTTGGGTGTAGCCGAGTGGGTTTGGGTCTAGCCGAGTGGGTTTGGGTCTAGCCGAGTGGGTTTGGGTCTAGCCGAGTGGGTTTGGGTCTAGCCGAGTGGGTTTGGGTCCAGCCGAGTGGGTTTGGGTCTAGCCGAGTGGGTTTGGGTCTAGCTGAGTGGGTTTGGGTCTAGCCGAGTGTGTTAGGGTCTAGCGGAGTGGGTTTCGGTGTAGCCGCATGGGTTTGGGTGTAGCCGAGTGTGTTTGGGTCTAGCCGAGTGGGTTTGGGTCTAGCCGAGTGGGTTTGGGTCTAGCCGAGTGGGTTTGGGTCTAGCGGAGTGGGTTTGGGTGCAGCCGAGTGGGTTTGGGTCTAGCCGAGTGGGTTTGGGTATAGCCGACTGGGTTTGGGTGTAGCCGAGTGGGTTTGGGTCCAGCCGAGTGGGTTTGGGTCTAGCCGAGTGGCTTTGGGTCTAGCCGAGTGGGTTTGGGTCTAGCCGAGTGGGTTTGGGTCTAGCCGAGTGGGTTTGGGTCTAGCCGAGTGGGTTTGGGTCTAGCCGAGTTAGTTTGGGTGTAGCTGAGTGGGTTTGGGTCTAGCCGAGCAGGTTTGGGTCTAGCCGAGTGGGTTTGGGTCCAGCCGAGTGGGTTTGGGTCTAGCCGAGTGGGTTTGGGTCAAGCGGAGTTGGTATGGGTCTAGCGGAGTGGGTTTGGGTGTAGCCGAGTGGGTTTGGGTCTAGCCGAGTGGGTTTGGGTCTAGCCGAGTGGGTTTGGGTCTAGCCGAGTGGGTTTGGGTCTAGCCGAGTGGGTTTGGGTGTAGCCGAGTGGGTTTGGGTCTAGCCGAGTGGGTTTGGGTATAGCCGACTGGGTTTGGGTGTAGCCGAGTGGGTTTGGGTCTAGCCGAGTGGGTTTGGGTCTAGCCGAGTGGCTTTGGGTCTAGCTGAGTGGGTTTGGGTCTAGCCGAGTTGCTTTCGGTCTAACCGAGTGGGTTTGGGTCTAGCCGAGTGGGTTTGGGTCTAGCCGAGTTGTTTTGGGTCTAGCCGAGTGGGTTTGCGTCTAGCCGAGTGGGTTTGTGTCTAGCGGAGTGGGTTTGGGTCTAGCGGAGTGGGATTGGGTCTAGCCGAGTGGGTTTGGGTCTAGCCGAGTGGGTTTGGTACTAGCCGAGTGGGTTTGGGTCTAGCCGAGTGGGTTTGGGTCTAGCCGAGTGGGTTTGGGTCGAGCCGAGTGGGTTTGGGCCTAGCCGAGTTGGTTTGGGTCTAGCGGAGTGGGTTAGGGTCTAGTGGAGTGGGTTTGGGTCTAGCCGAGTGGGTTTGGGTCTAGCCAAATGGGTTTGGGTCTACCCGAGTGCGTTTGGGTCTCGCCGAGTGGGTTTGGGTCTAGCCGAATGGGTTTGGGTCTAGCCGAGTGGGTTTGGGTGTAGCCGAGTGGGTTTGGGTCTAGCGGAGTGGGTTTGGGTGTAGCCGAGTGGGTTTGGGTCTAACCGAGTGGGTTTGGGTCTAGCCGAGTGGGATTGGATCTAGCCGAGTGGGTTTGGGTCTAGCCGAGTGGGTTTGGGTCTAGCCGAGTGGGTTTGGGTCTAGCCGAGTGGGTTTGGGTCTAGCCGAGTGGGTTTGGGTCTAGCCGAGTGTGTTTGCGTCTAGCCGAGTGGGTTTGGGTCTAGCCGAGTGGGTTTGGGTCTAGCCGAGTGGGTTTGGGTCTAGCTGAGTGGGTTTGGGTCTAGCCGAGTGTGTTAGGGTCTAGCGGAGTGGGTTTCGGTGTAGCCGCATGGGTTTGGGTGTAGCCGAGTGTGTTTGGGTCTAGCCGAGTGGGTTTGGGTCTAGCCGAGTGGGTTTGGGTCTAGCCGAGTTGGTTTGGGTCTAGCGGAGTGGGTTTGGGTGTAGCCGAGTGGGTTTGGGTCTAGCCGAGTGGGTTTGGGTATAGCGGACTGGGTTTGGGTGTCGCCGAGTGGGTTTGGGTCTAGCCGAGTGGGTTTGGGTCTAGCCGAGTGGGTTTGGGTCTAGCCGAGTGGGTTTGGGTCTAGCCGAGTTAGTTTGGGTGTGGCCGCATGGGTTTGGGTGTAGCCGAGTGTGTTTGGGTCTAGCCGAGTGGGTTTGGGTCTAGCCGAGTGGGTTTGGGTCTAGCCGAGTGGGTTTGGGTCTAGCGGAGTGGGTTTGGGTGTAGCCGAGTGGGTTTGGGTCTAGCCGAGTGGGTTTGGGTATAGCCGACTGGGTTTGGGTGTAGCCGAGCAGGTTTGGGTCTAGCCGAGTGGGATTGGGTCCAGCCGAGTGGGTTTGGGTCTAGCCGAGTGGGTTTGGGTCAAGCGGAGTTGGTATGGGTCTAGCGGAGTGGGTTTGGGTCTAGCGGAGTGGGTTTGGGTCTAGCCAAGTGGGTTTTGGTCTAGCCGAGTGGGTTTGGGTCTATCCGAGTCGGTTTTGCGTCTAGCCGAGTGGGTTTGCGTCTAGCCGAGTGGGTTTGGGTCTAGCCGAGTGGGTTTGGGTCTAGCCGATTGGGTTTGGGTCTATCCATCTGGGTTTGGGTCTAGCCGAGTGGGTTAGGGTCTAGCGGAGTGGGATTGGGTGTAGCCGCGTGGGTTTGGGTGTAGCCGAGTGGGTTTGGGTCTAGCCGAGTGGGTTTGGGTCTAGCCGAGTGGGTTTGGGTCTAGCCGAGTGGGTTTGGGTCTAGCCGAGTGGGTTTGGGCCTAGCCGAGTGGGTTTGGGACTAGCGGAGTGGGTTAGGGTCCAGTGGAGTGGGTTTGGGTCTAGCCGAGTGGGTTTGGGTCTAGCCAAATGGGATTGGGTCTACCCGAGTGCGTTTGGGTCTCGCCGAATGGGTTTGGGTCTAGCCGAATGGGTTTGGGTCTAGCCGAGTGGGTTTGGGTGTAGCCGAGTGGGTTTGGGTCTAGCGGAGTGGGTTTGGGTGTAGCCGAGTGGGTTTGGGTCTAACCGAGTGGGTTTGGGTCTAGCCGAGTGGGTTTGGGTCTAGCCGAGTGGGTTTGGGTCTAGCCGAGTGGGTTTGGGTGTAGCCGAGTGAGTTTGGGTCTAGCCGAGTGTGTTTGCGTCTAGCCGAGTGGGTTTGGGTCTAGCCGAGTGGGTTTGGGTCTCGCCGAGTGGGTTTGGGTCTAGCTGAGTGGGTTTGGGTGTAGCCGAGTGTGTTAGGGTCTAGCGGAGTGGGTTTCGGTGTAGCCGCATGGGTTTGGGTGTAGCCGAGTGTGTTTGGGTCTAGCCGAGTGGGTTTGGGTCTAGCCGAGTGGGTTTGGTTCTAGCCGAGTGGGTTTGGGTCTAGCGGAGTGGGTTTGGGTGTAGCCGAGTGGGTTTGGGTCTAGCCGAGTGGGTTTGGGTATAGCCGACTGGGTTTGGGTGTAGCCGAGTGGGTTTGGGTCCAGCCGAGTGGGTTTGGGTCTAGCCGAGTGGCTTTGGGTCTAGCCGAGTGGGTTTGGGTCTAGCCGAGTGGGTTTGGGTCTAGCCGAGTGGGTTTGGGTCTAGCCGAGTGGGTTTGGGTCTAGCCGAGTTAGTTTGGGTGTAGCCGAGCGGGTTTGGGTCTAGCCGAGCAGGTTTGGGTCTAGCCGAGTGGGTTTGGGTCCAGCCAAGTGGGTTTGGGTCTAGCCGAGTGGGTTTGGGTCAAGCGGAGTTGGTATGGGTCTAGCGGAGTGGGTTTGGGTCTAGCGGAGTGGGTTTGGGTCTAGCCAAGTGGGTTTTGGTCTAGCCGAGTGGGTTTGGGTCTATCCGAGTGGGTTTGCGTCTAGCCGAGTGGGTTTGCGTCTAGCCGAGTGGGTTTGGGTCTAGCCAAATGGGTTTGGGTCCACCCGAGTGCGTTTGGGTCTCGCCAAGTGGGTTTGGGTCTAGCCGAATGGGTTTGGGTCTAGCCGAGTGGGTTTGGGTGTAGCCGAGTGGGTTTGGGTCTAGCGGAGTGGGTTTGGGTGTAGCCGAGTGGGTTTGGGTCTAGCCGAGTGGGTTTGGGTCTAGCCGAGTGGGTTTGGGTCTAGCCGAGTGGGTTTGGGTCTAGCCGAGTGGGTTTGGGTCCAGCCGAGTGGGTTTGGGTCTAGCCGAGTGGGTTTGGGTCTAGCCGAGTGGGTTTGGGTCTAGCCGAGTGTGTTAGGGTCTAGCGGAGTGGGTTTCGGTGTAGCCGCATGGGTTTGGGTGTAGCCGAGTGGGTTTGGGTGTAGCCGAGTGGGTTTGGGTCTAGCCGAGTGGGTTTGGGTATAGCCGACTGGGTTTGGGTGTAGCCGAGTGGGTTTGGGTCTAGCCGAGTGGGTTTGGGTCTAGCCGAGTGGCTTTGGGTCTAGCTGAGTGGGTTTGGGTCTAGCCGAGTTGCTTTCGGTCTAACCGAGTGGGTTTGGGTCTAGCCGAGTGGGTTTGGGTCTAGCCGAGTTGTTTTGGGTCTAGCCGAGTGGGTTTGCGTCTAGCCGAGTGGGTTTGTGTCTAGCGGAGTGGGTTTGGGTCTAGCGGAGTGGGATTGGGTCTAGCCGAGTGGGTTTGGGTCTAGCCGAGTGGGTTTGGTACTAGCCGAGTGGGTTTGGGTCTAGCCGAGTGGGTTTGGGTCTAGCCGAGTGGGTTTGGGTCGAGCCGAGTGGGTTTGGGCCTAGCCGAGTGGGTTTGGGTCTAGCGGAGTGGGTTAGGGTCTAGTGGAGTGGGTTTGGGTCTAGCCGAGTGGGTTTGGGTCTAGCCAAATGGGTTTGGGTCTACCCGAGTGCGTTTGGGTCTCGCCGAGTGGGTTTGGGTCTAGCCGAATGGGTTTGGGTCTAGCCGAGTGGGTTTGGGTGTAGCCGAGTGGGTTTGGGTCTAGCGGAGTGGGTTTGGGTGTAGCCGAGTGGGTTTGGGTCTAACCGAGTGGGTTTGGGTCTAGCCGAGTGGGATTGGATCTAGCCGAGTGGGTTTGGGTCTAGCCGAGTGGGTTTGGGTCTAGCCGAGTGGGTTTGGGTCTAGCCGAGTGGGTTTGGGTCTAGCCGAGTGGGTTTGGGTCTAGCCGAGTGTGTTTGCGTCTAGCCGAGTGGGTTTGGGTCTAGCCGAGTGGGTTTGGGTCTAGCCGAGTGGGTTTGGGTCTAGCTGAGTGGGTTTGGGTCTAGCCGAGTGTGTTAGGGTCTAGCGGAGTGGGTTTCGGTGTAGCCGCATGGGTTTGGGTGTAGCCGAGTGTGTTTGGGTCTAGCCGAGTGGGTTTGGGTCTAGCCGAGTGGGTTTGGGTCTAGCCGAGTTGGTTTGGGTCTAGCGGAGTGGGTTTGGGTGTAGCCGAGTGGGTTTGGGTCTAGCCGAGTGGGTTTGGGTATAGCGGACTGGGTTTGGGTGTAGCCGAGTGGGTTTGGGTCTAGCCGAGTGGGTTTGGGTCTAGCCGAGTGGGTTTGGGTCTAGCCGAGTGGGTTTGGGTCTAGCCGAGTTAGTTTGGGTGTAGCCGAGTGGGTTTGAGTCTAGCCGAGCAGGTTTGGGTCTAGCCGAGTGGGTTTGGGTCCAGCCGAGTGGGTTTGGGTCTAGCCGAGTGGGTTTGGGTCAAGCGGAGTTGGTATGGGTCTAGCGGAGTGGGTTTGGGTCTAGCGGAGTGGGTTTGGGTCTAGCCAAGTGGGTTTTGGTCTAGCCGAGTGGGTTTGGGTCTCTCCGAGTGTGTTTGCGTCTAGCCGAGTGGGTTTGCGTCTAGCCGAGTGGGTTTGGGTCTAGCCAAATGGGTTTGGGTCTACCTGAGTGCGTTTGGGTCTCGCCAAGTGGGTTTTGGTCTAGCCGAATGGGTTTGGGTCTAGCCGAGTGGGTTTGGGTGTAGCCGAGTGGGTTTGGGTCTAGCGGAGTGGGTTTGGGTGTAGCCGAGTGGGTTTGGGTCTAGCCGAGTGGGTTTGGGTCTAGCCGAGTGGGTTTGGGTCTAGCCCAGTGGGTTTGGGTCTAGCCGAGTGGGTTTGGGTCTAGCCGAGTGGGTTTGGGTCTAGCTGAGTGGGTTTGGGTCTAGCCGAGTGTGTTAGGGTCTAGCGGAGTGGGTTTCGGTGTAGCCGCATGGGTTTGGGTGTAGCCGAGTGGGTTTGGGTCTAGCCGAGTGGGTTTGGGTATAGCCGACTGGGTTTGGGTGTAGCCGAGTGGGTTTGGGTCTAGCCGAGTGGGTTTGGGTCTAGCCGAGTGGGTTTGGGTCTAGCCGAGTGGGTTTGGGTCTAGCCGAGTTAGTTTGGGTGTAGCCGAGTGGGTTTGGGTCTAGCCGAGCAGGTTTGGGTCTAGCCGAGTGGGTTTGGGTCCAGCCGAGTGGGTTTGGGTCTAGCCGAGTGGGTTTGGGTCAAGCGGAGTTGGTATGGGTCTAGCGGAGTGGGTTTGGGTCTAGCGGAGTGGGTTTGGGTCTAGCCAAGTGGGTTTTGGTCTAGCCGAGTGGGTTTGGGTCTATCCGAGTGGGTTTGCGTCTAGCCGAGTGGGTTTGCGTCTAGCCGAGTGGGTTTGGGTCTAGCCAAATGGGTTTGGGTCTACCCGAGTGCGTTTGGGTCTCGCCAAGTGGGTTTGGGTCTAGCCGAATGGGTTTGGGTCTAGCCGAGTGGGTTTGGGTGTAGCCGAGTGGGTTTGGGTCTAGCGGAGTGGGTTTGGGTGTAGCCGAGTGGGTTTGGGTCTAGCCGAGTGGGTTTGGGTCTAGCCGAGTGGGTTTGGGTCTAGCCGAGTGGGTTTGGGTCTAGCCGAGTGGGTTTGGGTGTAGCCGAGTGGGTTTGGGTCTAGCCGAGTGTGTTTGCGTCTAGCCGAGTGGGTTTGGGTCTAGCCGAGTGGGTTTGGGTCTAGCCGAGTGGGTTTGGGTCTAGCTGAGTGGGTTTGGGTCTAGCCGAGTGTGTTAGGGTCTAGCGGAGTGGGTTTGGGTGTAGCCGCATGGGTTTGGGTGTAGCCGAGTGTGTTTGGGTCTAGCCGAGTGGGTTTGGGTCTAGCCGAGTGGGTTTGGGTCTAGCCGATTGGGTTTGGGTCTATCCATCTGGGTTTGGGTCTAGCCGAGTGGGTTAGGGTCTAGCGGAGTGGGATTGGGTGTAGCCGCGTGGGTTTGGGTGTAGCCGAGTGGGTTTGGGTCTAGCCGAGTGGGTTTGGGTCTAGCCGAGTGGGTTTGGGTCTAGCCGAGTGGGTTTGGGTCTAGCCGAGTGGGTTTGGGCCTAGCCGAGTGGGTTTGGGACTAGCGGAGTGGGTTAGGGTCCAGTGGAGTGGGTTTGGGTCTAGCCGAGTGGGTTTGGGTCTAGCCAAATGGGTTTGGGTCTACCCGAGTGCGTATGGGTCTCGCCGAATGGGTTTGGGTCTAGCCGAATGGGTTTGGGTCTAGCCGAGTGGGTTTGGGTCTAGCCGAGTGGGTTTGGGTCTAGCGGAGTGGGTTTGGGTGTAGCCGAGTGGGTTTGGGTCTAACCGAGTGGGTTTGGGTCTAGCCGAGTGGGTTTGGGTCTAGCCGAGTGGGTTTGGGTCTAGCCGAGTGGGTTTGGGTGTAGCCGAGTGAGTTTGGGTCTAGCCGAGTGTGTTTGCGTCTAGCCGAGTGGGTTTGGGTCTAGCCGAGTGGGTTTGGGTCTAGCCGAGTGGGTTTGGGTCTAGCTGAGTGGGTTTGGGTCTAGCCGAGTGTGTTAGGGTCTAGCGGAGTGGGTTTCGGTGTAGCCGCATGGGTTTGGGTGTAGCCGAGTGTGTTTGGGTCTAGCCGAGTGGGTTTGGGTCTAGCCGAGTGGGTTTGGGTCTAGCCGAGTGGGTTTGGGTCTAGCGGAGTGGGTTTGGGTGTAGCCGAGTGGGTTTGGGTCTAGCCGAGTGGGTTTGGGTATAGCCGACTGGGTTTGGGTGTAGCCGAGTGGGTTTGGGTCCAGCCGAGTGGGTTTGGGTCTAGCCGAGTGGCTTTGGGTCTAGCCGAGTGGGTTTGGGTCTAGCCGAGTGGGTTTGGGTCTAGCCGAGTGGGTTTGGGTCTAGCCGAGTGGGTTTGGGTCTAGCCGAGTTAGTTTGGGTGTAGCCGAGTGGGTTTGGGTCTAGCCGAGCAGGTTTGGGTCTAGCCGAGTGGGTTTGGGTCCAGCCAAGTGGGTTTGGGTCTAGCCGAGTGGGTTTGGGTCAAGCGGAGTTGGTATGGGTCTAGCGGAGTGGGTTTGGGTCTAGCGGAGTGGGTTTGGGTCTAGCCAAGTGGGTTTTGGTCTAGCCGAGTGGGTTTGGGTCTATCCGAGTGGGTTTGCGTCTAGCCGAGTGGGTTTGCGTCTAGCCGAGTGGGTTTGGGTCTAGCCAAATGGGTTTGGGTCCACCCGAGTGCGTTTGGGTCTCGCCAAGTGGGTTTGGGTCTAGCCGAATGGGTTTGGGTCTAGCCGAGTGGGTTTGGGTGTAGCCGAGTGGGTTTGGGTCTAGCGGAGTGGGTTTGGGTGTAGCCGAGTGGGTTTGGGTCTAGCCGAGTGGGTTTGGGTCTAGCCGAGTGGGTTTGGGTCTAGCCGAGTGGGTTTGGGTCTAGCCGAGTGGGTTTGGGTCCAGCCGAGTGGGTTTGGGTCTAGCCGAGTGGGTTTGGGTCTAGCTGAGTGGGTTTGGGTCTAGCCGAGTGTGTTAGGGTCTAGCGGAGTGGGTTTCGTTGTAGCCGCATGGGTTTGGGTGTAGCCGAGTGGGTTTGGGTCTAGCCGAGTGGGTTTGGGTCTAGCCGAGTGGGTTTGGGTCTAGCCGAGTTAGTTTGGGTGTAGCTGAGTGGGTTTGGGTCTAGCCGAGCAGGTTTGGGTCTAGCCGAGTGGGTTTGGGTCCAGCCGAGTGGGTTTGGGTGTAGCCGAGTGGGTTTGGGTCAAGCGGAGTTGGTATGGGTCTAGCGGAGTGGGTTTGGGTGTAGCGGAGTGGGTTTGGGTCTAGCCAAGTGGGTTTTGGTCTAGCCGAGTGGGTTTGGGTCTATCCGAGTGGGTTTGCGTCTAGCCGAGTGGGTTTGCGTCTAGCCGAGTGGGTTTGGGTCTAGCCAAATGTGTTTGGGTCTACCCGAGTGCGTTTGGGTCTCGCCAAGTGGGTTTGGGTCTAGCCGAATGGGTTTGGGTCTAGCCGAGTGGGTTTGGGTGTAGCCGAGTGGGTTTGGGTCTAGCGGAGTGGGTTTGGGTGTAGCCGAGTGGGTTTGGGTCTAGCCGAGTGGGTTTGGGTCTAGCCGAGTGGGTTTGGGTCTAGCCGAGTGGGTTTGGGTCTAGCCGAGTGGGTTTGGGTCTAGCCGAGTGGGTTTGGGTCTAGCCGAGTGTGTTTGCGTCTAGCCGAGTGGGTTTGGGTCTAGCCGAGTGGGTTTGGGTCTAGCCGAGTGGGTTTGGGTCTAGCTGAGTGGGTTTGGGTCTAGCCGAGTGTGTTAGGGTCTAGCGGAGTGGGTTTGGGTGTAGCCGCATGGGTTTGGGTGTAGCCGAGTGTGTTTGGGTCTAGCCGAGTGGGTTTGGGTCTAGCCGAGTGGGTTTGGGTCTAGCCGAGTGGGTTTGGGTCTAGCGGAGTGGGTTTGGGTGTAGCCGAGTGGGTTTGGGTCTAGCCGAGTGGGTTTGGGTATAGCCGACTGGGTTTGGGTGTAGCCGAGTGGGTTTGGGTCCAGCCGAGTGGGTTTGGGTCTAGCCGAGTGGCTTTGGGTCTAGCTAAGTGGGCTTGGGTCTAGCCGAGTTGGTTTCGGTCTAGCCGAGTGGGTTTGGGTCTAGCCGAGTGGGTTTGGGTCTAGCCGAGTGGGTTTGGGTCTAGCCGAGTGGGTTTGGGTCAAGCCGAGTTAGTTTGGGTGTAGCCGAGTGGGTTTGGGTCTAGTCGAGCAGGTTTGGGTCTAGCCGAGTGGGTTTGGGTCCAGCCCAGTGGGTTTGGGTCTAGCCGAGTGGGTTTGGGTCAAGCGGAGTTGGTATGGGTCTAGCGGAGTGGGTTTGGGTCTAGCGGAGTGGGTTTGGGTCTAGCCAAGTGGGTTTTGGTCTAGCCGAGTGGGTTTGGGTCTATCCGAGTCGGTTTGCGTCTAGCCGAGTGGGTTTGCGTCTAGCCGAGTGGGTTTGGGTCTAGCCGAGTGGGTTTGGGTCTAGCCGATTGGGTTTGGGTCTATCCATCTGGGTTTGGGTCTAGCCGAGTGGGTTAGGGTCTAGCGGAGTGGGATTGGGTGTAGCCGCGTGGGTTTGGGTGTAGCCGAGTGGGTTTGGGTCTAGCCGAGTGGGTTTGGGTCTAGCCGAGTGGGTTTGGGTGTAGCCGAGTGGGTTTGGGTCTAGTCGAGCAGGTTTGGGTCTAGCCGAGTGGGTTTGGGTCCAGCCCAGTGGGTTTGGGTCTAGCCGAGTGGGTTTGGGTCAAGCGGAGTTGGTATGGGTCTAGCGGAGTGGGTTTGGGTCTAGCGGAGTGGGTTTGGGTCTAGCCAAGTGGGTTTTGGTCTAGCCGAGTGGGTTTGGGTCTATCCGAGTCGGTTTGCGTCTAGCCGAGTGGGTTTGCGTCTAGCCGAGTGGGTTTGGGTCTAGCCGAGTGGGTTTGGGTCTAGCCGATTGGGTTTGGGTCTATCCATCTGGGTTTGGGTCTAGCCGAGTGGGTTAGGGTCTAGCGGAGTGGGATTGGGTGTAGCCGCGTGGGTTTGGGTGTAGCCGAGTGGGTTTGGGTCTAGCCGAGTGGGTTTGGGTCTAGCCGAGTGGGTTTGGGTCTAGCCGAGTGGGTTTGGGTCTAGCCGAGTGGGTTTGGGTGTAGCCGAGTGGGTTTGGGTCTAGCCGAGTGGGTTTGTGTCTAGCCGAGTGGGTTTGGGTCTAGCCGAGTGGGTTTGGGTGTAGCCGAGTGGGTTTGGGTCTAGCCGAGTGGGTTTGGGTCTAGCCGAGTGGGTTTGGGTCTAGCCGAGTGGGTTTGGGTCTAGCGGAGTGGGTTTGGGTGTAGCCGAGTGGGTTTGGGTCTAGCCGAGTGGGTTTGGGTATAGCCGACTGGGTTTGGGTGTAGCCGAGTGGGTTTGGGTCTAGCTGAGTGGGTTTGGGTCTAGCCGAGTGGCTTTGGGTCTAGCTGAGTGGGTTTGGGTCTAGCCGAGTTGCTTTCGGTCTAGCCGACTGGGTTTGGGTCTAGCCGAGTGGGTTTGGGTCTAGCCGAGTTGGTTTGGGTCTAGCCGAGTGGGTTTGCGTCTAGCCGAGTGGGTTTGTGTCTAGCGGAGTGGGTTTGGGTCTAGCGGAGTGGGATTGGGTCTAGCCGAGTGGGTTTGGGTCTAGCCGAGTGGGTTTGGGACTAGCCGAGTGGGTTTGGGTCTAGCCGAGTGGGTTTGGGTCTAGCCGAGTGGGTTTGGGTCTAGCCGAGTGGGTTTGGGCCTAGCCGAGTGGGTTTGGGTCTAGCCGAGTGGGTTTGGGTCTAGCGGAGTGGGTTTGGGTGTAGCCGAGTTAGTTTGGGTGTAGCCGAGTGGGTTTGGGTCTAGCCGAGCAGGTTTGGGTCTAGCCGAGTGGGTTTGGGTCCAGCCGAGTGGGTTTGGGTCTAGCCGAGTGGGTTTGGGTCAAGCCGAGTTGGTATGGGTCTAGCGGAGTGGGTTTGGGTCTAGCGGAGTGGGTTTGGGTCTAACCAAGTGGGTTTTGGTCTAGCCGAGTGGGTTTGGGTCTATCCGAGTCGGTTTGCGTCTAGCCGAGTGGGTTTGGGTATAGCCGACTGGGTTTGAGTGTAGCCGAGTGGGTTTGGGTCCAGCCGAGTGGGTTTGGGTCTAGCCGAGTGGCTTTGGGTCTAGCGGAGTGGGTTTGGGTCTAGCCGAGTTGATTTCGGTCTAGCCGAGTGGGTTTGGGTCTAGCCGAGTGGGTTTGGGTCTAGCTGAGTGGGTTTTGGTCTAGCCAAATGGGTTTGGGTCTTGCCGAGTGCGTTTGGGTCTCGCCAAGTGGGTTTGGGTCCAGCCGAATGGGTTTGGGTCTAGCCGAGTGGGTTTGGGTGTAGCCGAGTGGGTTTGGGTCTAGCGGAGTGGGTTTGGGTGTAGCCGAATGGGTTTGGGTCTAGCCGAGTGGGTTTGGGTGTAGCCGAGTGGGTTTGGGTCTAGCGGAGTGGGTTTGGGTGTAGCCGAGTGGGTTTGGGTCTAGCCGAGTGGGTTTGGGTCTAGCCGAGTTGGTTTCGGTCTAGCCGAGTGGGTTTGGGTCTAGCCGAGTGGGTTTGGGTCTAGCCGAGTGGGTTTGGGTCTAGCCGAGTGGGTTTGGGTCTAGCCGAGTTAGTTTGGGTGTAGCCGAGTGGGTTTGGGTCTAGCCGAGCAGGTTTGGGTCTAGCCGAGTGGGTTTGGGTCCAGCCGAGTGGGTTTGGGTCTAGCCGAGTGGGTTTGGGTCAAGCCGAGTTGGTATGGGTCTAGCGGAGTGGGTTTGGGTCTAGCGGAGTGGATTTGGGTCTAACCAAGTGGGTTTTGGTCTAGCCGAGTGGGTTTGGGTCTACCCGAGTCGGTTTGCGTCTAGCCGAGTGGGTTTGCGTCTAGCCGAGTGGGTTTGGGTCTAGCCGAGTGGGTTTGGGTCTAGCCGATTGGGTTTGGGTCTATCCATCTGGGTTTGGGTCTAGCCGAGTGGGTTAGGGTCTAGCGGAGTGGGATTGGGTGTAGCCGCGTGGGTTTGGGTGTAGCCGAGTGGGTTTGGGTCTAGCCGAGTGGGTTTGGGTCTAGCCGAGTGGGTTTGGGTCTAGCCGAGTGGGTTTGGGTCTAGCCGAGTGGGTTTGGGTGTAGCCGAGTGGGTTTGGGTCTAGCCGAGTGGGTTTGGGTCTAGCCGAGTGGGTTTGGGTCTAGCCGAGTGGGTTTGGGTGTAGCCGAGTGGGTTTGGGTCTAGCCGAGTGGGTTTGGGTCTAGCCGAGTGGGTTTGGGTCTAGCCGAGTGGGTTTGGGTCTAGCGGAGTGGGTTTGGGTGTAGCCGAGTGGGTTTGGGTCTACCCGAGTGGGTTTGGGTATAGCCGACTGGGTTTGGGTGTAGCCGAGTGGGTTTGGGTCTAGCCGAGTGGGTTTGGGTCTAGCCGAGTGGCTTTGGGTCTAGCTGAGTGGGTTTGGGTCTAGCCGAGTTGCTTTCGGTCTAGCCGAGTGGGTTTGGGTCTAGCCGAGTGGGTTTGGGTCTAGCCGAGTTGTTTTGGGTCTAGCCGAGTGGGTTTGCGTCTAGCCGAGTGGGTTTGTGTCTAGCGGAGTGGGTTTGGGTCTAGCGGAGTGGGATTGGGTCTAGCCGAGTGGGTTTGGGTCTAGCCGAGTGGGTTTGGTACTAGCCGAGTGGGTTTGGGTCTAGCCGAGTGGGTTTGGGTCTAGCCGAGTGGGTTTGGGTCTAGCCGAGTGGGTTTGGGCCTAGCCGAGTGGGTTTGGGTCTAGCGAAGTGGGTTAGGGTCTAGTGGAGTGGGTTTGGGTCTAGCCGAGTGGGTTTGGGTCTAGCCAAATGGGTTTGGGTCTACCCGAGTGCGTTTGGGTCTCGCCGAGTGGGTTTGGGTCTAGCCGAATGGGTTTGGGTCTAGCCGAGTGGGTTTGGGTGTAGCCGAGTGGGTTTGGGTCTAGCGGAGTGGGTTTGGGTGTAGCCGAGTGGGTTTGGGTCTAACCGAGTGGGTTTGGGTCTAGCCGAGTGGGATGGGATCTAGCCGAGTGGGTTTGGGTCTAGCCGAGTGGGTTTGGGTCTAGCCGAGTGGGTTTGGGTCTAGCCGAGTGGGTTTGGGTCTAGCCGAGTGGGTTTGGGTCTAGCCGAGTGTGTTTGCGTCTAGCCGAGTGGGTTTGGGTCTAGCCGAGTGGGTTTGGGTCTAGCCGAGTGGGTTTGGGTCTAGCTGAGTGGGTTTGGGTCTAGCCGAGTGTGTTAGGGTCTAGCGGAGTGGGTTTCGGTGTAGCCGCATGGGTTTGGGTGTAGCCGAGTGTGTTTGGGTCTAGCCGAGTGGGTTTGGGTCTAGCCGAGTGGGTTTGGGTCTAGCCGAGTTGGTTTGGGTCTAGCGGAGTGGGTTTGGGTGTAGCCGAGTGGGTTTGGGTCTAGCCGAGTGGGTTTGGGTATAGCCGACTGGGTTTGGGTGTAGCCGAGTGGGTTTGGGTCTAGCCGAGTGGGTTTGGGTCTAGCCGAGTGGGTTTGGGTCTAGCCGAGTGGGTTTGGGTCTAGCCGAGTTAGTTTGGGTGTAGCCGAGTGGGTTTGAGTCAAGCCGAGCAGGTTTGGGTCTAGCCGAGTGGGTTTGGGTCCAGCCGAGTGGGTTTGGGTCTAGCCGAGTGGGTTTGGGTCAAGCGGAGTTGGTATGGGTCTAGCGGAGTGGGTTTGGGTCTAGCGGAGTGGGTTTGGGTCTAGCCAAGTGGGTTTTGGTCTAGCCGAGTGGGTTTGGGTCTATCCGAGTGTGTTTGCGTCTAGCCGAGTGGGTTTGCGTCTAGCCGAGTGGGTTTGGGTCTAGCCAAATGGGTTTGGGTCTACCCGAGTGCGTTTGGGTCTCGCCAAGTGGGTTTTGGTCTAGCCGAATGGGTTTGGGTCTAGCCGAGTGGGTTTGGGTGTAGCCGAGTGGGTTTGGGTCTAGCGGAGTGGGTTTGGGTGTAGCCGAGTGGGTTTGGGTCTAGCCGAGAGGGTTTGGGTCTAGCCGAGTGGGTTTGGGTCTAGCCGAGTGGGTTTGGGTCTAGCCGAGTGGGTTTGGGTCTAGCCGAGTGGGTTTGGGTCTAGCCGAGTGGGTTTGGGTCTAGCTGAGTGGGTTTGGGTCTAGCCGAGTGTGTTAGGGTCTAGCGGAGTGGGTTTCGGTGTAGCCGCATGGGTTTGGGTGTAGCCGAGTGGGTTTGGGTCTAGCCGAGTGGGTTTGGGTATAGCCGACTGGGTTTGGGTGTAGCCGAGTGGGTTTGGGTCTAGCCGAGTGGGTTTGGGTCTAGCCGAGTGGGTTTGGGTCTAGCCGAGTGGGTTTGGGTCTAGCCGAGTTAGTTTGGGTGTAGCCGAGTGGGTTTGGGTCTAGCCGAGCAGGTTTGGGTCTAGCCGAGTGGGTTTGGGTCCAGCCGAGTGGGTTTGGGTCTAGCCGAGTGGGTTTGGGTCAAGCGGAGTTGGTATGGGTCTAGCGGAGTGGGTTTGGGTCTAGCGGAGTGGGTTTGGGTCTAGCCAAGTGGGTTTTGGTCTAGCCGAGTGAGTTTGGGTCTATCCGAGTGGGTTTGCGTCTAGCCGAGTGGGTTTGCGTCTAGCCGAGTGGGTTTGGGTCTAGCAAATGGGTTTGGGTCTACCCGAGTGCGTTTGGGTCTCGCCAAGTGGGTTTGGGTCTCGCCGAATGGGTTTGGGTCGAGCCGAGTGGGTTTGGGTGTAGCCGAGTGGGTTTGGGTCTAGCGGAGTGGGTTTGGGTGTAGCCGAGTGGGTTTGGGTCTAGCCGAGTGGGTTTGGGTCTAGCCGAGTGGGTTTGGGTCTAGCCGAGTGGGTTTGGGTCTAGCCGAGTGGGTTTGGGTGTAGCCGAGTGGGTTTGGGTCTAGCCGAGTGTGTTTGCGTCTAGCCGAGTGGGTTTGGGTCTAGCCGAGTGGGTTTGGGTCTAGCCGAGTGGGTTTGGGTCTAGCTGAGTGGGTTTGGGTCTAGCCGAGTGTGTTAGGGTCTAGCGGAGTGGGTTTGGGTGTAGCCGCATGGGTTTGGGTGTAGCCGAGTGTGTTTGGGTCTAGCCGAGTGGGTTTGGGTCTAGCCGAGTGGGTTTGGGTCTAGCCGAGTGGGTTTGGGTCTAGCGGAGTGGGTTTGGGTGTAGCCGAGTGGGTTTGGGTCTAGCCGAGTGGGTTTGGATATAGCCGACTGGGTTTGGGTGTAGCCGAGCAGGTTTGGGTCTAGCCGAGTGGGATTGGGTCCAGCCGAGTGGGTTTGGGTCTAGCCGAGTGGGTTTGGGTCAAGCGGAGTTGGTATGGGTCTAGCGGAGTGGGTTTGGGTCTAGCGGAGTGGGTTTGGGTCTAGCCAAGTGGGTTTTGGTCTAGCCGAGTGGGTTTGGGTCTATCCGAGTCGGTTTGCGTCTAGCCGAGTGGGTTTGCGTCTAGCCGAGTGGGTTTGGGTCTAGCCGAGTGGGTTTGGGTCTAGCCGATTGGGTTTGGGTCTATCCATCTGGGTTTGGGTCTAGCCGAGTGGGTTAGGGTCTAGCGGAGTGGGATTGGGTGTAGCCGCGTGGGTTTGGGTGTAGCCGAGTGGGTTTGGGTCTAGCCGAGTGGGTTTGGGTCTAGCCGAGTGGGTTTGGGTCTAGCCGAGTGGGTTTGGGTCTAGCCGAGTGGGTTTGGGCCTAGCCGAGTGGGTTTGGGACTAGCGGAGTGGGTTAGGGTCCAGTGGAGTGGGTTTGGGTCTAGCCGAGTGGGTTTGGGTCTAGCCAAATGGGTTTCGGTCTACCCGAGTGCGTTTGGGTCTCGCCGAATGGGTTTGGGTCTAGCCGAATGCGTTTGGGTCTAGCCGAGTGGGTTTGGGTGTAGCCGAGTGGGTTTGGGTCTAGCGGAGTGGGTTTGGGTGTAGCCGAGTGGGTTTGGGTCTAACCGAGTGGGTTTGGGTCTAGCCGAGTGGGTTTGGGTCTAGCCGAGTGGGTTTGGGTCTAGCCGAGTGGGTTTGGGTGTAGCCGAGTGGGTTTGGGTCTAGCCGAGTGTGTTTGCGTCTAGCCGAGTGGGTTTGGGTCTAGCCGAGTGGGTTTGGGTCTAGCCGAGTGGGTTTGGGTCTAGCTGAGTGGGTTTGGGTCTAGCCGAGTGTGTTAGGGTCTAGCGGAGTGGGTTTCGGTGTAGCCGCATGGGTTTGGGTGTAGCCGAGTGTGTTTGGGTCTAGCCGAGTGGGTTTGGGTCTAGCCGAGTGGGTTTGGGTCTAGCCGAGTGGGTTTGGGTCTAGCGGAGTGGGTTTGGGTGTAGCCGAGTGGGTTTGGGTCTAGCCGAGTGGGTTTGGGTATAGCCGACTGGGTTTGGGTGTAGCCGAGTGGGTTTGGGTCCAGCCGAGTGGGTTTGGGTCTAGCCGAGTGGCTTTGGGTCTAGCCGAGTGGCTTTGGGTCTAGCCGAGTGGGTTTGGGTCTAGCCGAGTGGGTTTGGGTCTAGCCGAGTGGGTTTGGGTCTAGCCGAGTTAGTTTGGGTGTAGCCGAGTGGGTTTGGGTCTAGCCGAGCAGGTTTGGGTCTAGCCGAGTGGGTTTGGGTCCAGCCGAGTGGGTTTGGGTCTAGCCGAGTGGGTTTGGGTCAAGCGGAGTTGGTATGGGTCTAGCGGAGTGGGTTTGGGTCTAGCGGAGTGGGTTTGGGTCTAGCCAAGTGGGTTTTGGTCTAGCCGAGTGGGTTTGGGTCTATCCGAGTGGGTTTGCGTCTAGCCGAGTGGGTTTGCGTCTAGCCGAGTGGGTTTGGGTCTAGCCAAATGGGTTTGGGTCCACCCGAGTGCGTTTGGGTCTCGCCAAGTGGGTTTGGGTCTAGCCGAATGGGTTTGGGTCTAGCCGAGTGTGTTTGGGTGTAGCCGAGTGGGTTTGGGTCTAGCGGAGTGGGTTTGGGTGTAGCCGAGTGGGTTTGGGTCTAGCCGAGTGGGTTTGGGTCTAGCCGAGTGGGTTTGGGTCTAGCCGAGTGGGTTTGGGTCTAGCCGAGTGGGTTTGGGTCCAGCCGAGTGGGTTTGGGTCTAGCCGAGTGGGTTTGGGTCTAGCTGAGTGGGTTTGGGTCTAGCCGAGTGTGTTAGGGTCTAGCGGAGTGGGTTTCGGTGTAGCCGCATGGGTTTGGGTGTAGCCGAGTGTGTTTGGGTCTAGCCGAGTGGGTTTGGGTCTAGCCGAGTGGGTTTGGGTCTAGCCGAGTTGGTTTGGGTCTAGCGGAGTGGGTTTGGGTGCAGCCGAGTGGGTTTGGGTCTAGCCGAGTGGGTTTGGGTATAGCCGACTGGGTTTGGGTGTAGCCGAGTGGGTTTGGGTCCAGCCGAGTGGGTTTGGGTCTAGCCGAGTGGCTTTGGGTCTAGCCGAGTGGGTTTGGGTCAAGCGGAGTTGGTATGGGTCTAGCGGAGTGGGTTTGGGTGTAGCGGAGTGGGTTTGGGTCTAGCCAAGTGGGTTTTGGTCTAGCCGAGTGGGTTTGGGTCTATCCGAGTGGGTTTGCGTCTAGCCGAGTGGGTTTGCGTCTAGCCGAGTGGGTTTGGGTCTAGCCAAATGGGTTTGGGTCTACCCGAGTGCGTTTGGGTCTCGCCAAGTGGGTTTGGGTCTAGCCGAATGGGTTTGGGTCTAGCCGAGTGGGTTTGGGTGTAGCCGAGTGGGTTTGGGTCTAGCGGAGTGGGTTTGGGTGTAGCCGAGTGGGTTTGGGTCTAGCCGAGTGGGTTTGGGTCTAGCCGAGTGGGTTTGGGTCTAGCCGAGTGGGTTTGGGTCTAGCCGAGTGGGTTTGGGTCTAGCCGAGTGGGTTTGGGTCTAGCCGAGTGTGTTTGCGTCTAGCCGAGTGGGTTTGGGTCTAGCCGAGTGGGTTTGGGTCTATCCGAGTGGGTTTGGGTCTAGCTGAGTGGGTTTGGGTCTAGCCGAGTGTGTTAGGGTCTAGCCGAGTGGGTTTGGGTGTAGCCGCATGGGTTTGGGTGTAGCCGAGTGTGTTTGGGTCTAGCCGAGTGGGTTTGGGTCTAGCCGAGTGGGTTTGGGTCTAGCCGAGTGGGTTTGGGTCTAGCGGAGTGGGTTTGGGTGTAGCCGAGTGGGTTTGGGTCTAGCCGAGTGGGTTTGGGTATAGCCGACTGGGTTTGGGTGTAGCCGAGTGGGTTTGGGTCCAGCCGAGTGGGTTTGGGTCTAGCCGAGTGGCTTTGGGTCTAGCTGAGTGGGCTTGGGTCTAGCCGAGTTGGTTTCGGTCTAGCCGAGTGGGTTTGGGTCTAGCCGAGTGGGTTTGGGTCTAGCCGAGTGGGTTTGGGTCTAGCCGAGTGGGTTTGGGTCAAGCCGAGTTAGTTTGGGTGTAGCCAAGTGGGTTTGGGTCTAGTCGAGCAGGTTTGGGTCTAGCTGAGTGGGTTTGGGTCTAGCCGAGTGTGTTAGGGTCTAGCGGAGTGGGTTTCGGTGTAGCCGCATGGGTTTGGGTGTAGCCGAGTGTGTTTGGGTCTAGCCGAGTGGGTTTGGGTCTAGCCGAGTGGGTTTGGGTCTAGCCGAGTTGGTTTGGGTCTAGCGGAGTGGGTTTGGGTGCAGCCGAGTGGGTTTGGGTCTAGCCGAGTGGGTTTGGGTATAGCCGACTGGGTTTGGGTGTAGCCGAGTGGGTTTGGGTCCAGCCGAGTGGGTTTGGGTCTAGCCGAGTGGCTTTGGGTCTAGCCGAGTGGGTTTGGGTCTAGCCGAGTGGGTTTGGGTCTAGCCGAGTGGGTTTGGGTCTAGCCGAGTGGGTTTGGGTCTAGCCGAGTTAGTTTGGGTGTAGCTGAGTGGGTTTGGGTCTAGCCGAGCAGGTTTGGGTCTAGCCGAGTGGGTTTGGGTCCAGCCGAGTGGGTTTGGGTCTAGCCGAGTGGGTTTGGGTCAAGCGGAGTTGGTATGGGTCTAGCGGAGTGGGTTTGGGTGTAGCGGAGTGGGTTTGGGTCTAGCCAAGTGGGTTTTGGTCTAGCCGAGTGGGTTTGGGTCTATCCGAGTGGGTTTGCGTCTAGCCGAGTGGGTTTGCGTCTAGCCGAGTGGGTTTGGGTCTAGCCAAATGGGTTTGGGTCTACCCGAGTGCGTTTGGGTCTCGCCAAGTGGGTTTGGGTCTAGCCGAATGGGTTTGGGTCTAGCCGAGTGGGTTTGGGTGTAGCCGAGTGGGTTTGGGTCTAGCGGAGTGGGTTTGGGTGTAGCCGAGTGGGTTTGGGTCTAGCCGAGTGGGTTTGGGTCTAGCCGAGTGGGTTTGGGTCTAGCCGAGTGGGTTTGGGTCTAGCCGAGTGGGTTTGGGTCTAGCCGAGTGGGTTTGGGTCTAGCCGAGTGTGTTTGCGTCTAGCCGAGTGGGTTTGGGTCTAGCCGAGTGGGTTTGGGTCTAGCCGAGTGGGTTTGGGTCTAGCTGAGTGGGTTTGGGTCTAGCCGAGTGTGTTAGGGTCTAGCGGAGTGGGTTTGGGTGTAGCCGCATGGGTTTGGGTGTAGCCGAGTGTGTTTGGGTCTAGCCGAGTGGGTTTGGGTCTAGCCGAGTGGGTTTGGGTCTAGCCGAGTGGGTTTGGGTCTAGCGGAGTGGGTTTGGGTGTAGCCGAGTGGGTTTGGGTCTGGCCGAGTGGGTTTGGGTATAGCCGACTGGGTTTGGGTGTAGCCGAGTGGGTTTGGGTCCAGCCGAGTGGGTTTGGGTCTAGCCGAGTGGCTTTGGGTCTAGCTGAGTGGGCTTGGGTCTAGCCGAGTTGGTTTCGGTCTAGCCGAGTGGGTTTGGGTCTAGCCGAGTGGGTTTGGGTCTAGCCGAGTGGGTTTGGGTCTAGCCGAGTGGGTTTGGGTCAAGCCGAGTTAGTTTGGGTGTAGCCGAGTGGGTTTGGGTCTAGTCGAGCAGGTTTGGGTCTAGCCGAGTGGGTTTGGGTCCAGCCCAGTGGGTTTGGGTCTAGCCGAGTGGGTTTGGGTCAAGCGGAGTTGGTATGGGTCTAGCGGAGTGGGTTTGGGTCTAGCGGAGTGGGTTTGGGTCTAGCCAAGTGGGTTTTGGTCTAGCCGAGTGGGTTTGGGTCTATCCGAGTGGGTTTGCGTCTAGCCGAGTGGGTTTGCGTCTAGCCGAGTGGGTTTGGGTCTAGCCAAATGGGTTTGGGTCTACCCGAGTGCGTTTGGGTCTCGCCAAGTGGGTTTGGGTCTAGCCGAGTGGGTTAGGGTCTAGCGGAGTGGGATTGGGTGTAGCCGCGTGGGTTTGGGTGTAGCCGAGTGGGTTTGGGTCTAGCCGAGTGGGTTTGGGTCTAGCCGAGTGGGTTTGGGTCTAGCCGAGTGGGTTTGGGTCTAGCCGAGTGGGTTTGGGTGTAGCCGAGTGGGTTTGGGTCTAGCCGAGTGGGTTTGGGTCTAGCCGAGTGGGTTTGGGTCTAGCCGAGTGGGTTTGGGTGTAGCCGAGTGGGTTTGGTCTAGCCGAGTGGGTTTGGGTCTAGCCGAGTGGGTTTGGGTCTAGCCGAGTGGGTTTGGGTCTAGCGGAGTGGGTTTGGGTGTAGCCGAGTGGGTTTGGGTCTAGCCGAGTGGGTTTGGGTATAGCCGACTGGGTTTGGGTGTAGCCGAGTGGGTTTGGGTCTAGCTGAGTGGGTTTGGGTCTAGCCGAGTGGCTTTGGGTCTAGCTGAGTGGGTTTGGGTCTAGCCGAGTTGCTTTCGGTCTAGCCGGCTGGGTTTGGGTCTAGCCGAGTGGGTTTGGGTCTAGCCGAGTTGGTTTGGGTCTAGCTGAGTGGGTTTGCGTCTAGCCGAGTGGGTTTGTGTCTAGCGGAGTGGGTTTGGGTCTAGCGGAGTGGGATTGGGTCTAGCCGAGTGGGTTTGGGTCTAGCCGAGTGGGTTTGGGACTAGCCGAGTGGGTTTGGGTCTAGCCGAGTGGGTTTGGGTCTAGCCGAGTGGGTTTGGGTCTAGCCGAGTGGGTTTGGGCCTAGCCGAGTGGGTTTGGGTCTAGCCGAGTGGGTTTGGGTCTAGCGGAGTGGGTTTGGGTGTAGCCGAGTGGGTTTGGGTCTAACCGAGTGGGTTTGGGTTTAGACGAGTGGGTTTGGGTCTAGCCGAGTGGGTTTGGGTCTAGCCGAGTGGGTTTGGGTCTAGCCGAGTGGGTTTGGGTCTAGCCGAGTGTGTTTGCGTCTAGCCGAGTGGGTTTGAGTCTAGCCGAGTGGGTTTGGGTCTAGCCGAGTGGGTTTGGGTCTAGCTGAGTGGGTTTGGGTCTAGCCGAGTGGGTTTGGGTCTAGCCGAGTGGGTTTGGGTATAGCCGACTGGGTTTGGGTGTAGCCGAGTGGGTTTGGGTCCAGCCGAGTGGGTTTGGGTCTAGCCGAGTGGCTTTGGGTCTGGCCGAGTGGGTTTGGGTCTAGCCGAGTGGGTTTGGGTCTAGCCGAGTGGGTTTGGGTCTAGCCGAGTGGGTTTGGGTCTAGCCGAGTGGGTTTGGGTCTAGCCGAGTTAGTTTGGGTGTAGCCGAGTGGGTTTGGGTCTAGCCGAGCAGGTTTGGGTCTAGCCGAGTGGGTTTGGGTCCAGCCGAGTGGGTTTGGGTCTAGCCGAGTGGGTTTTGGTCAAGCGGAGTTGGTATGGGTCTAGCGGAGTGGGTTTGGGTCTAGCGGAGTGGGTTTGGGTCTAGCCAATTGGGTTTTGGTCTAGCCGAATGGGTTTGGGTCTATCCGAGTGGGTTTGCGTCTAGCCGAGTGGGTTTGCGTCTAGCCGAGTGGGTTTGGGTCTAGCCGAGTGGGTTTGGGTCTAGCCGATTGGGTTTGGGTCTATCCATGTGGGTTTGGGTCTAGCCGAGTGGGTTAGGGTCTAGCGGAGTGGGATTGGGTGTAGCCGCGTGGGTTTGGGTGTAGCCGAGTGGGTTTGGGTCTAGCCGAGTGGGTTTGGGTCTAGCCGAGTGGGTTTGGGTCTAGCCGAGTGGGTTTGGGTCTATCGGAGTGGGTTTGGGTGTAGCCGAGTGGGTTTGGGTCTAGCCGAGTGGGTTTGGTTCTAGCCGAGTGGGTTTGGGTCTAGCCGAGTGGGTTTAGGTGTAGCCGAGTGGGTTTGGGTCTAGCCGAGTGGGTTTGGGTCTAGCCGAGTGGGTTTGGGTCTAGCCGAGTGGGTTTGGGTCTAGCGGAGTGGGTTTGGGTCTAGCCGAGTGGGTTTGGGTATAGCCGACTGGGTTTGGGTGTAGCCGAGTGGGTTTGCGTCTAGCCGAGTGGGTTTGGGTCTAGCCGAGTGGCTTTGGGTCTAGTTGAGTGGGTTTGGGTCTAGCCGAGTTGGTTTTGGTCTAGCCGAGTGGCTTTGGGTCTAGCCGAGTGGGTTTGGGTCTAGCCGAGTGGGTTTGGGTCTAGCCGAGTGGGTTTGGGTCTAGCCGAGTTTGTTTGGGTCTAGCCGAGTGGGTTTGGGTCAAGCGGAGTTGGTATGGGTCTAGCAGAGTGGGTTTGGGTCTAGCGGAGTGGGTTTGGGTCTAGCCAAGTGGGTTTTGGTCTAGCCGAGTGGGTTTAGGTCTATCCGAGTGGGTTTGCGTCTAGCCGAGTGGGTTTGGGTCTAGCCGAGTGGGTTTGGGTCTATCCATGTGGGTTTGGGTCTAGCCGAGTGGGTTAGGGTCTAGCGGAGTGGGTTTGGGTGTAGCCGCGTGGGTTTGGGTGTAGCCAAGTGGGTTTGGATCTAGCCGAGTGGGTTTGGGTCAAGCCGAGTGGGTTTGGGTCTAGCGGAGTGGGTTTGGTTGTAGCCGAGTGGGTTTGGGTCTAGCGGAGTGGGTTTGGGTGTAGCCGAGTGGGTTTGGGTCTAGCCGAGTGGGTTTGGGTCTAGCCGACTGGGTTTGGGTCTGGACGAGCGGGTTTGGGTCTAGCCGAGTGGGTTTGGGTCTAGTCGAGTGGGTTTGGGTCCAGCCGAGTGGGTTTGGGTCTAGCCTAGTGGGTTTGGGTCTAGCCAAGTGGGTTTCGGTCCAGCGGAGTGGGTTTGGGTCTAGCGCAGTGGGTTTGGGTCTAGCTGAGTGGGTTTGGGTCTAACCGAGTGGGTTTGTGTCTAGCGGAGTGGGTTTGGGACTGGCGGAGTGGGATTGGGTCTAGCCGGGTGGGTTTGGGTCTAGCCGAGTGGGTTTGGGACTAGCCGAGTGGGTTTGCGTCTAGCCGAGTGGGTTTGGGTCTAGCCGAGTGGGTTTGGGTCTAGCCGAGTGGGTTTGGGTCTAGCCGATTGGGTTTAGGTCTATCCATGTGGGTTTGGGTCTAGCCGAGTGGGTTAGGGTCTAGCGGAGTGGGTTTGGGTGTAGCCGCGTGGGTTTGGGTGTACCCGAGTGGGTTTGGGTCTAGCCGAGTGGGTTTGGGTCTAGCCGAGTGTGTTTGGGTCTAGCCGAGTGGGTTTGGGTCTAACCGAGTGGGTTTGTGTCTAGCGGAGTGGGTTTGGGACTGGCGGAGTGGGTTTGGGTCTAGCGCAGTGGGTTTGGGTCTAGCTGAGTGGGTTTGGGTCTAACCGAGTGGGTTTGTGTCTAGCGGAGTGGGTTTGGAACTGGCGGAGTGGGATTGGGTCTAGCCGGGTGGGTTTGGGTCTAGCCGAGTGGGTTTGGGACTAGCCGAGTGGGTTTGCGTCTAGCCGAGTGGGTTTGGGTCTAGCCGAGTTGGTTTGGGTCTAGCCGAGTGGGTTTGGGTCTAGCCGATTGGGTTTAGGTCTATCCATGTGGGTTTGGGTCTAGCCGAGTGGGTTAGGGTCTAGCGGAGTGGGTTTGGGTGTAGCCGCGTGGGTTTGGGTGTACCCGAGTGGGTTTGGGTCTAGCCGAGTGGGTTTGGGTCTAGCCGAGTGGGTTTGGGTCTAGCCGAGTGGGTTTGGGTCTAGCGGAGTGGGTTTGGGTGTAGCCGAGTGGGTTTGGGTCTAGCCGACAGGGTTTGGGTCTAGCCGACTGGGTTTGGGTCTAGCTGAGTGGGTTTGGGTCTAGCCGAGTGGGTTTGGCGCTAGCCGAGTGGGTTTGGGTCTAGCCGACTGGGTTTGGGTCTAGCCGAGTGGGTTTGGGTCTAGCCGAGTGGGTTTGGGTCTAGCCGAGTGGGTTTACGTCTAGCCGAGTGGGTTTGGGTCTAGCGGAGTGGGTTTGGGTGTAGCCGAGTGGGTTTGGGTGCAGCCGAGTGGGTTTGGGTCTGGACGAGTGGGTTTGGGTCTAGCCGAGTGGGTTTGGGTCTAGCCGAGTGGGTTTGGGTCTAGCCGAGTGGGTTTGGGTCTAGCCTAGTGGGTTTGGGTCTAGCCAAGTGGGTTTGCGTCCAGCAGAGTGGGTTTGGGTCTAGCGCAGTGGGTTTGGGTCTAGCGGAGTGGGTTTGGTTCTCGCCGAGTGGGTTTGGGTCTAGCCGAGTGGGTTTGTGTCTAGCGGAGTGGGTTTGGGTCTAGCGGAGTGGGATTGGGTCTAGACGAGTGGGTTTGGGTCTAGCCGAGTGGGTTTGGGACTAGCCGTGTGGGTTTGGGTCTAGCCAAGTGGGTTTGGGTCTAGCTGAATGTGTTTGGGTCTAGCCGAGTGGGTTTGGGTCTAGCCGAGTGGGTTTGGGTCTAGCCGAAAGGGTTTGGGTCTAGCCGAGTGGGTTTGGGTCTAGCCAAGTCGGTTTGGGTCTAGCCGAGTGGGTTTGGGTCTATACGAGTGGGTTTGCATCTAGCCGAGTGGGTTTGGGTCTAGCCGAGTGGGTTTGGGTCTAGCCGAGTGGGTTTGGGTCTAGCCGATTGGGTTTGTGTCTATCCATGTGGGTTTGGGTCTAGCCGAGTGGGTTAGGGTCCAGCGGAGTGGGTTTGGGTGCAGCCGCGTGGGTTTGGGTGTAGCCGAGTGGGTTTGGGTCTAGCCGAGTGGGTTTGGGTCTAGCCGAGTGGGTTTGGGTCTAGCCGGGTGGGTTTGGGTCTAGCGGAGTGGGTTTGGGTGTAGCCGAGTGGGCTTGGGTCTAGCCGAGTGTGTTTGGGTCTAGCCGAGTGGGTTTGGGTCTAGCCGAGTGGGTTTGGGTCTAGCGGAGTGGGTTTGGGTGTAGCCGAGTGGGTTTGGGTCTAGCCGAGTGGGTTTGGGTACAGCCGACTGGGTTTGGGTGTAGCCGAGTGGGTTTGGGTCCAGCCGAGTGGGTTTGGGTCTAGCCGAGTGGCTTTGGGTCTAGCTAAGTGGGCTTGGGTCTAGCCGAGTTGGTTTCGGTCTAGCCGAGTGGGTTTGGGTCTAGCCGAGTGGGTTTGGGTCTAGCCGAGTGGGTTTGGGTCTAGCCGAGTGGGTTTGGGTCAAGCCGAGTTAGTTTGGGTGTAGCCGAGTGGGTTTGGGTCTAGTCGAGCAGGTTTGGGTCTAGCCGAGTGGGTTTGGGTCCAGCCCAGTGGGTTTGGGTCTAGCCGAGTGGGTTTGGGTCAAGCGGAGTTGGTATGGGTCTAGCGGAGTGGGTTTGGGTCTAGCGGAGTGGGTTTGGGTCTAGCCAAGTGGGTTTTGGTCTAGCCGAGTGGGTTTGGGTCTATCCGAGTCGGTTTGCGTCTAGCCGAGTGGGTTTGCGTCTAGCCGAGTGGGTTTGGGTCTAGCCGAGTGGGTTTGGGTCTAGCCGATTGGGTTTGGGTCTATCCATCTGGGTTTGGGTCTAGCCGAGTGGGTTAGGGTCTAGCGGAGTGGGATTGGGTGTAGCCGCGTGGGTTTGGGTGTAGCCGAGTGGGTTTGGGTCTAGCCGAGTGGGTTTGGGTCTAGCCGTGTGGGTTTGGGTATAGCCGACTGGGTTTGGGTGTAGCCGAGTGGGTTTGGGTCTAGCTGAGTGGGTTTGGGTCTAGCCGAGTGGCTTTGGGTCTAGCTGAGTGGGTTTGGGTCTAGCCGAGTTGCTTTCGGTCTAGCCGACTGGGTTTGGGTCTAGCCGAGTGGGTGTGGGTCTAGCCGAGTTGGTTTGGGTCTAGCCGAGTGGGTTTGCGTCTAGCCGAGTGGGTTTGTGTCTAGCGGAGTGGGTTTGGGTCTAGCGGAGTGGGATTGGGTCTAGCCGAGTGGGTTTGGGTCTAGCCGAGTGGGTTTGGGACTAGCCGAGTGGGTTTGGGTCTAGCCGAGTGGGTTTGGGTCTAGCCGAGTGGGTTTGGGTCTAGCCGAGTGGGTTTGGGTCTAGCCGAGTGGGTTTGGGTCTAGCCGAGTGGGTTTGGGTCTAGCGGAGTGGGTTTTGGTGTAGCCGAGTTAGTTTGGGTGTAGCCGAGTGGGTTTGGGTCTAGCCGAGCAGGTTTGGGTCTAGCCGAGTGGGTTTGGGTCCAGCCGAGTGGGTTTGGGTCTAGCCGAGTGGGTTTGGGTCAAGCCGAGTTGGTATGGGTCTAGCGGAGTGGGTTTGGGTCTAGCGGAGTGGGTTTGGGTCTAACCAAGTGGGTTTTGGTCTAGCCGAGTGGGTTTGGGTCTATCCGAGTCGGATTGCGTCTAGCCGAGTGGGTTTGGGTATAGCCGACTGGGTTTGGGTGTAGCCGAGTGGGTTTGGGTCCAGCCGAGTGGGTTTGGGTCTAGCCGAGTGGCTTTGGGTCTAGCGGAGTGGGTTTGGGTCTAGCCGAGTTGATTTCGGTCTAGCCGAGTGGGTTTGGGTCTAGCCGAGTGGGTTTGGGTCTAGCCGAGTGGGTTTGGGTCTAGCCAAATGGGTTTGGGTCTTGCCGAGTGCGTTTGGGTCTCGCCAAGTGGGTTTGGGTCCAGCCGAATGGGTTTGGGTCTAGCCGAGTGGGTTTGGGTGTAGCCGAGTGGGTTTGGGTCTAGCGGAGTGGGTTTGGGTGTAGCCGAGTGGGTTTGGGTGTAGCCGAGTGGGTTTGGGTCTAGCCGAGTGGGTTTGTGTCTAGCCGAGTGGGTTTGGGTCTAGCCGAGTGCGTTTGGGTCTAGCCGAGTGGGTTTGGGTCTAGCCGAGTGTGTTTGCGTCTAGCCGAGTGGGTTTGGGTCTAGCCGAGTGGGTTTGGGTCTAGCCGAGTGGGTTTGGGTCTAGCTGAGTGGGTTTGGGTCTAGCCGAGTGTGTTAGGGTCTAGCGGAGTGGGTTTGGGTGTAGCCGCATGGGTTTGGGTGTAGCCGAGTGTGTTTGGGTCTAGCCAAGTGGGTTTGGGTCTAGCCGAGTGGGTTTGGGTCTAGCCGAGTGGGTTTGGGTCTAGCGGAGTGGGTTTGGGTGTAGCCGAGTGGGTTTGGGTCTAGCCGAGTGGGTTTGGGTATAGCCGACTGGGTTTGGGTGTAGCCGAGTGGGTTTGGGTCCAGCCGAGTGGGTTTGGGTCTAGCCGAGTGGGTTTGGGTCTAGCCGAGTTAGTTTGGGTGTAGCCGAGTGGGTTTGGGTCTAGCCGAGCAGGTTTGGGTCTAGCCGAGTGGGTTTGGGTCCAGCCGAGTGGGTTTGGGTCTAGCCGAGTGGGTTTGGGTCAAGCCGAGTTGGTATGGGTCTAGCGGAGTGGGTTTGGGTCTAGCGGAGTGGGTTTGGGTCTAACCAAGTGGGTTTTGGTCTAGCCGAGTGGGTTTGGGTCTACCCGAGTCGGTTTGCGTCTAGCCGAGTGGGTTTGCATCTAGCCGAGTGGGTTTGGGTCTAGCCGAGTGGGTTTGGGTCTAGCCGATTGGGTTTGGGTCTATCCATCTGGGTTTGGGTCTAGCCGAGTGGGTTAGGGTCTAGCGGAGTGGGATTGGGTGTAGCCGCGTGGGTTTGGGTGTAGCCGAGTGGGTTTGGGTCTAGCCGAGTGGGTTTGGGTCTAGCCGAGTGGGTTTGGGTCTAGCCGAGTGGGTTTGGGTCTAGCCGAGTGGGTTTGGGTGTAGCCGAGTGGGTTTGGGTCTAGCCGAGTGGGTTTGGGTCTAGCCGAGTGGGTTTGGGTCTAGCCGAGTGGGTTTGGGTGTAGCCGAGTGGGTTTGGGTCTAGCCGAGTGGGTTTGGGTCTAGCCGAGTGGGTTTGGGTCTAGCCGAGTGGGTTTGGGTGTAGCCGAGTGGGTTTGGGTCTAGCCGAGTGGGTTTGGGTATAGCCGACTGGGTTTGGGTGTAGCCGAGTGGGTTTGGGTCTAGCCGAGTGGGTTTGGGTCTAGCCGAGTGGCTTTGGGTCTAGCTGAGTGGGTTTGGGTCTAGCCGAGTTGCTTTCGGTCTAGCCGAGTGGGTTTGGGTCTAGCCGAGTGGGTTTGGGTCTAGCCGAGTTGTTTTGGGTCTAGCCGAGTGGGTTTGCGTCTAGCCGAGTGGGTTTGTGTCTAGCGGAGTGGGTTTGGGTCTAGCGGAGTGGGATTGGGTCTAGCCGAGTGGGTTTGGGTCTAGCCGAGTGGGTTTGGTACTAGCCGAGTGGGTTTGGGTCTAGCCGAGTGGGTTTGGGTCCAGCCGAGTGGGTTTGGGTCCAGCCGAGTGGGTTTGGGTCTAGCCGAGTGGGTTTGGGCCTAGCCGAGTGGGTTTGGGTCTAGCGGAGTGGGTTAGGGTCTAGTGGAGCGGGTTTGGGTCTAGCCGAGTGGGTTTGGGTCTAGCCAAATGGGTTTGGGTCTACCCGAGTGCGTTTGGGTCTCGCCGAGTGGGTTTGGGTCTAGCCGAATGGGTTTGGGTCTAGCCGAGTGGGTTTGGGTGTAGCCGAGTGGGTTTGGGTCTAGCGGAGTGGGTTTGGGTGTAGCCGAGTGGGTTTGGGTCTAACCGAGTGGGTTTGGGTCTAGCCGAGTGGGATTGGATCTAGCCGAGTGGGTTTGGGTCTAGCCGAGTGGGTTTGGGTCTAGCCGAGTGGGTTTGGGTCTCGCCGAGTGGGTTTGGGTCTAGCCGAGTGGGTTTGGGTCTAGCCGAGTGTGTTTGCGTCTAGCCGAGTGGGTTTGGGTCTAGCCGAGTGGGTTTGGGTCTAGCCGAGTGGGTTTGGGTCTAGCTGAGTGGGTTTGGGTCTAGCCGAGTGTGTTAGGGTCTAGCGGAGTGGGTTTCGGTGTAGCCGCATGGGTTTGGGTGTAGCCCAGTGTGTTTGGGTCTAGCCGAGTGGGTTTGGGTCTAGCCGAGTGGGTTTGGGTCTAGCCGAGTTGGTTTGGGTCTAGCGTAGTGGGTTTGGGTGTAGCCGAGTGGGTTTGGGTCTAGCCGAGTGGGTTTGGGTATAGCCGACTGGGTTTGGGTGTAGCCGAGTGGGTTTGGGTCTAGCCGAGTGGGTTTGGGTCTAGCCGAGTGGGTTTGGGTCTAGCCGAGTGGGTTTGGGTCTAGCCGAGTTAGTTTGGGTGTAGCCGAGTGGGTTTGAGTCTAGCCGAGCAGGTTTGGGTCTAGCCGAGTGGGTTTGGGTCCAGCCGAGTGGGTTTGGGTCTAGCCGAGTGGGTTTGGGTCAAGCGGAGTTGGTATGGGTCTAGCGGAGTGGGTTTGGGTCTAGCGGAGTGGGTTTGGGTCTAGCCAAGTGGGTTTTGGTCTAGCCGAGTGGGTTTGGGTCTATCCGAGTGTGTTTGCGTCTAGCCGAGTGGGTTTGCGTCTAGCCGAGTGGGTTTGGGTCTAGCCAAATGGGTTTGGGTCTAGCCGAGTGGGTTTGGGTCTAGCCGATTGGGTTTGGGTCTATCCATCTGGGTTTGGGTCTAGCCGAGTGGGTTAGGGTCTAGCGGAGTGGGATTGGGTGTAGCCGCGTGGGTTTGGGTGTAGCCGAGTGGGTTTGGGTCTAGCCGAGTGGGTTTGGGTCTAGCCGAGTGGGTTTGGGTCTAGCCGAGTGGGTTTGGGTCTAGCCGAGTGGGTTTGGGTGTAGCCGAGTGGGTTTGGGTCTAGCCGAGTGGGTTTGGGTCTAGCCGAGTGGGTTTGGGTCTAGCCGAGTGGGTTTGGGTGTAGCCGAGTGGGTTTGGGTCTAGCCGAGTGGGTTTGGGTCTAGCCGAGTGGGTTTGGGTCTAGCCGAGTGGGTTTGGGTGTAGCCGAGTGGGTTTGGGTCTAGCCGAGTGGGTTTGGGTATAGCCGACTGGGTTTGGGTGTAGCCGAGTGGGTTTGGGTCTAGCCGAGTGGGTTTGGGTCTAGCCGAGTGGCTTTGGGTCTAGCTGAGTGGGTTTGGGTCTAGCCGAGTTGCTTTCGGTCTAGCCGAGTGGGTTTGGGTCTAGCCGAGTGGGTTTGGGTCTAGCCGAGTTGTTTTGGGTCTAGCCGAGTGGGTTTGCGTCTAGCCGAGTGGGTTTGTGTCTAGCGGAGTGGGTTTGGGTCTAGCGGAGTGGGATTGGGTCTAGCCGAGTGGGTTTGGGTCTAGCCGAGTGGGTTTGGTACTAGCCGAGTGGGTTTGGGTCTAGCCGAGTGGGTTTGGGTCCAGCCGAGTGGGTTTGGGTCCAGCCGAGTGGGTTTGGGTCTAGCCGAGTGGGTTTGGGCCTAGCCGAGTGGGTTTGGGTCTAGCGGAGTGGGTTAGGGTCTAGTGGAGCGGGTTTGGGTCTAGCCGAGTGGGTTTGGGTCTAGCCAAATGGGTTTGGGTCTACCCGAGTGCGTTTGGGTCTCGCCGAGTGGGTTTGGGTCTAGCCGAATGGGTTTGGGTCTAGCCGAGTGGGTTTGGGTGTAGCCGAGTGGGTTTGGGTCTAGCGGAGTGGGTTTGGGTGTAGCCGAGTGGGTTTGGGTCTAACCGAGTGGGTTTGGGTCTAGCCGAGTGGGATTGGATCTAGCCGAGTGGGTTTGGGTCTAGCCGAGTGGGTTTGGGTCTAGCCGAGTGGGTTTGGGTCTAGCCGAGTGGGTTTGGGTCTAGCCGAGTGGGTTTGGGTCTAGCCGAGTGTGTTTGCGTCTAGCCGAGTGGGTTTGGGTCTAGCCGAGTGGGTTTGGGTCTAGCCGAGTGGGTTTGGGTCTAGCTGAGTGGGTTTGGGTCTAGCCGAGTGTGTTAGGGTCTAGCGGAGTGGGTTTCGGTGTAGCCGCATGGGTTTGGGTGTAGCCCAGTGTGTTTGGGTCTAGCCGAGTGGGTTTGGGTCTAGCCGAGTGGGTTTGGGTCTAGCCGAGTTGGTTTGGGTCTAGCGTAGTGGGTTTGGGTGTAGCCGAGTGGGTTTGGGTCTAGCCGAGTGGGTTTGGGTATAGCCGACTGGGTTTGGGTGTAGCCGAGTGGGTTTGGGTCTAGCCGAGTGGGTTTGGGTCTAGCCGAGTGGGTTTGGGTCTAGCCGAGTGGGTTTGGGTCTAGCCGAGTTAGTTTGGGTGTAGCCGAGTGGGTTTGAGTCTAGCCGAGCAGGTTTGGGTCTAGCCGAGTGGGTTTGGGTCCAGCCGAGTGGGTTTGGGTCTAGCCGAGTGGGTTTGGGTCAAGCGGAGTTGGTATGGGTCTAGCGGAGTGGGTTTGGGTCTAGCGGAGTGGGTTTGGGTCTAGCCAAGTGGGTTTTGGTCTAGCCGAGTGGGTTTGGGTCTATCCGAGTGTGTTTGCGTCTAGCCGAGTGGGTTTGCGTCTAGCCGAGTGGGTTTGGGTCTAGCCAAATGGGTTTGGGTCTACCCGAGTGCGTTTGGGTCTCGCCAAGTGGGTTTTGGTCTAGCCGAATGGGTTTGGGTCTAGCCGAGTGGGTTTGGGTGTAGCCGAGTGGGTTTGGGTCTAGCGGAGTGGGTTTGGGTGTAGCCGAGTGGGTTTGGGTCTAGCCGAGTGGGTTTGGGTCTAGCCGAGTGGGTTTGGGTCTAGCCGAGTGGGTTTGGGTCTAGCCGAGTGGGTTTGGGTCTAGCCGAGTGGGTTTGGGTCTAGCCGAGTGGGTTTGGGTCTAGCTGAGTGGGTTTGGGTCTAGCCGAGTGTGTTAGGGTCTAGCGGAGTGGGTTTCGGTGTAGCCACATGGGTTTGGGTGTAGCCGAGTGGGTTTGGGTCTAGCCGAGTGGGTTTGGGTATAGCCGACTGGGTTTGGGTGTAGCCGAGTGGGTTTGGGTCTAGCCGAGTGGGTTTGGGTCTAGCCGAGTGGGTTTGGGTCTAGCCGAGTGGGTTTGGGTCTAGCCGAGTTAGTTTGGGTGTAGCCGAGTGGGTTTGGGTCTAGCCGAGCAGGTTTGGGTCTAGCCGAGTGGGTTTGGGTCCAGCCGAGTGGGTTTGGGTCTAGCCGAGTGGGTTTGGGTCAAGCGGAGTTGGTATGGGTCTAGCGGAGTGGGTTTGGGTCTAGCGGAGTGGGTTTGGGTCTAGCCAAGTGGGTTTTGGTCTAGCCGAGTGAGTTTGGGTCTATCCGAGTGGGTTTGCGTCTAGCCGAGTGGGTTTGCGTCTAGCCGAGTGGGTTTGGGTCTAGCAAATGGGTTTGGGTCTACCCGAGTGCGTTTGGGTCTCGCCAAGTGGGTTTGGGTCTAGCCGAATGGGTTTGGGTCTAGCCGAGTGGGTTTGGGTGTAGCCGAGTGGGTTTGGGTCTAGCGGAGTGGGTTTGGGTGTAGCCGAGTGGGTTTGGGTCTAGCCGAGTGGGTTTGGGTCTAGCCGAGTGGGTTTGGGTCTAGCCGAGTGGGTTTGGGTCTAGCCGAGTGGGTTTGGGTGTAGCCGAGTGGGCTTGGGTCTAGCCGAGTGTGTTTGCGTCTAGCCGAGTGGGTTTGGGTCTAGCCGAGTGGGTTTGGGTCTAGCCGAGTGGGTTTGGGTCCAGCTGAGTGGGTTTGGGTCTAGCCGAGTGTGTTAGGGTCTAGCGGAGTGGGTTTGGGTGTAGCCGCATGGGTTTGGGTGTAGCCGAGTGTGTTTGGGTCTAGCCGAGTGGGTTTGGGTCTAGCCGAGTGGGTTTGGGTCTAGCCGAGTGGGTTTGGGTCTAGCGGAGTGGGTTTGGGTGTAGCCGAGTGGGTTTGGGTCTAGCCGAGTGGGTTTGGGTATAGCCGACTGGGTTTGGGTGTAGCCGAGCAGGTTTGGGTCTAGCCGAGTGGGATTGGGTCCAGCCGAGTGGGTTTGGGTCTAGCCGAGTGGGTTTGGGTCAAGCGGAGTTGGTATGGGTCTAGCGGAGTGGGTTTGGGTCTAGCGGAGTGGGTTTGGGTCTAGCCAAGTGGGTTTTGGTCTAGCCGAGTGGGTTTGGGTCTATCCGAGTCGGTTTGCGTCTAGCCGAGTGGGTTTGCGTCTAGCCGAGTGGGTTTGGGTCTAGCCGAGTGGGTTTGGGTCTAGCCGATTGGGTTTGGGTCTATCCATCTGGGTTTGGGTCTAGCCGAGTGGGTTAGGGTCTAGCGGAGTGGGATTGGGTGTAGCCGCGTGGGTTTGGGTGTAGCCGAGTGGGTTTGGGTCTAGCCGAAGGGGTTTGGGTCTAGCCGAGTGGGTTTGGGTCTAGCCGAGTGGGTTTGGGTCTAGCCGAGTGGGTTTGGGCCTAGCCGAGTGGGTTTGGGACTAGCGGAGTGGGTTAGGGTCCAGTGGAGTGGGTTTGGGTCTAGCCGAGTGGGTTTGGGTCTAGCCAAACGGGTTTGGGTCTACCCGAGTGCGTTTGGGTCTCGCCGAATGGGTTTGGGTCTAGCCGAATGCGTTTGGGTCTTGCCGAGTGGGTTTGGGTGTAGCCGAGTAGGTTTGTGTCTAGCGGAGTGGGTTTAGGTCTAGCCGAGTGGGTTTGGGTCTAGCCGAGTGGGTTTGGGTCTAGCCGAGTGGGTTTGGGTGTAGCCGAGTGGGTTTGGGTCTAGCCGAGTGTGTTTGCGTCTAGCCGAGTGGGTTTGGGTCTAGCCGAGTGGGTTTGGGTCTAGCCGAGTGGGTTTGGGTCCAGCTGAGTGGGTTTGGGTCTAGCCGAGTGTGTTAGGGTCTAGCGGAGTGGGTTTCGGTGTAGCCGCATGGGTTTGGGTGTAGCCGAGTGTGTTTGGGTCTAGCCGAGTGGGTTTGGGTCTAGCCGAGTGGGTTTGGGTCTAGCCGAGTGGGTTTGGGTCTAGCGGAGTGGGTTTGGGTGTAGCCGAGTGGGTTTGGGTCTAGCCGAGTGGGTTTGGGTATAGCCGACTGGGTTTGGGTGTAGCCGAGTGGGTTTGGGTCCAGCCGAGTGGGTTTGGGTCTAGCCGAGTGGCTTTGGGTCTAGCCGAGTGGGTTTGGGTCTAGCCGAGTGGGTTTGGGTCTAGCCGAGTGGGTTTGGGTCTAGCCGAGTGGGTTTGGGTCTAGCCGAGTTAGTTTGGGTGTAGCCGAGTGGGTTTGGGTCTAGCCGAGCAGGTTTGGGTCTAGCCGAGTGGGTTTGGGTCCAGCCGAGTGGGTTTGGGTCTAGCCGAGTGGGTTTGGGTCAAGCGGAGTTGGTATGGGTCTAGCGGAGTGGGTTTGGGTCTAGCGGAGTGGGTTTGGGTCTAGCCAAGTGGGTTTTGGTCTAGCCGAGTGGGTTTGGGTCTATCCGAGTGGGTTTGCGTCTAGCCGAGTGGGTTTGCGTCTAGCCGAGTGGGTTTGGGTCTAGCCAAATGGGTTTGGGTCCACCCGAGTGCGTTTGGGTCTCGCCAAGTGGGTTTGGGTCTAGCCGAATGGGTTTGGGTCTAGCCGAGTGTGTTTGGGTGTAGCCGAGTGGGTTTGGGTCTAGCGGAGTGGGTTTGGGTGTAGCCGAGTGGGTTTGGGTCTAGCCGAGTGGGTTTGGGTCTCGCCGAGTGGGTTTGGGTCTAGCCGAGTGGGTTTGGGTCTAGCCGAGTGCGTTTGGGTCCAGCCGAGTGGGTTTGGGTCTAGCCGAGTGGGTTTGGGTCTAGCTGAGTGGGTTTGGGTCTAGCCGAGTGTGTTAGGGTCTAGCGGAGTGGGTTTCGGTGTAGCCGCATGGGTTTGGGTGTAGCCGAGTGTGTTTGGGTCTAGCCGAGTGGGTTTGGGTCTAGCCGAGTGGGTTTGGGTCTAGCCGAGTTGGTTTGGGTCTAGCGGAGTGGGTTTGGGTGCAGCCGAGTGGGTTTGGGTCTAGCCGAGTGGGTTTGGGTATAGCCGACTGGGTTTGGGTGTAGCCGAGTGGGTTTGGGTCCAGCCGAGTGGGTTTGGGTCTAGCCGAGTGGCTTTGGGTCTAGCCGAGTGGGTTTGGGTCTAGCCGAGTGGGTTTGGGTCTAGCCGAGTGGGTTTGGGTCTAGCCGAGTGGGTTTGGGTCTAGCCGAGTTAGTTTCGGTGTAGCTGAGTGGGTTTGGGTCTAGCCGAGCAGGTTTGGGTCTAGCCGAGTGGGTTTGGGTCCAGCCGAGTGGGTTTGGGTCTAGCCGAGTGGGTTTGGGTCAAGCGGAGTTGGTATGGGTCTAGCGGAGTGGGTTTGGGTCTAGCGGAGTGGGTTTGGGTCTAGCGGAGTGGGTTTTGGTCTAGCCGAGTGGGTTTGGGTCTATCCGAGTGGGTTTGCGTCTAGCCGAGTGGGTTTGCGTCTAGCCGAGTGGGTTTGGGTCTAGCCAAATGGGTTTGGGTCTACCCGAGTTCGTTTGGGTCTCGCCAAGTGGGTTTGGGTCTAGCCGAATGGGTTTGGGTCTAGCCGAGTGGGTTTGGGTGTAGCCGAGTGGGTTTGGGTCTAGCGGAGTGGGTTTGGGTGTAGCCGAGTGGGTTTGGGTCTAGCCGAGTGGGTTTGGGTCTAGGCGAGTGGGTTTGGGTCTAGCCGAGTGGGTTTGGGTCTAGCCGAGTGGGTTTGGGTCTAGCCGAGTGGGTATGGGTCTAGCGGAGTGGGTTTGGGTGTAGCCGAGTGGGTTTGGGTCTAGCCGAGTGGGTTTGGGTATAGCCGAGTGGGTTTGGGTGTAGCCGAGTGGGTTTGGGTCCAGCCGAGTGGGTTTGGGTCTAGCCGAGTGGCTTTGGGTCTAGCTGAGTGGGCTTGGGTCTAGCCGAGTTGGTTTCGGTCTAGCCGAGTGGGTTTGGGTCTAGCCGAGTGGGTTTGGGTCTAGCCGAGTGGGTTTGGGTCTAGCCGAGTGGGTTTGGGTCAAGCCGAGTTAGTTTGGGTGTAGCCGAGTGGGTTTGGGTCTAGTCGAGCAGGTTTGGGTCTAGCCGAGTGGGTTTGGGTCCAGCCCAGTGGGTTTGGGTCTAGCCGAGTGGGTTTGGGTCAAGCGGAGTTGGTATGGGTCTAGCGGAGTGGGTTTGGGTCTAGCGGAGTGGGTTTGGGTCTAGCCAAGTGGGTTTTGGTCTAGCCGAGTGGGTTTGGGTCTATCCGAGTCGGTTTGCGTCTAGCCGAGTGGGTTTGCGTCTAGCCGAGTGGGTTTGGGTCTAGCCGAGTGGGTTTGGGTCTAGCCGATTGGGTTTGGGTCTATCCATCTGGGTTTGGGTCTAGCCGAGTGGGTTAGGGTCTAGCGGAGTGGGATTGGGTGTAGCCGCGTGGGTTTGGGTGTGGCCGAGTGGGTTTGGGTCTAGCCGAGTGGGTTTGGGTCTAGCCGAGTGGGTTTGGGTCTAGCCGAGTGGGTTTGGGTCGAGCCGAGTGGGTTTGGGTGTAGCCGAGTGGGTTTGGGTCTAGCCGAGTGGGTTTGGGTCTAGCCGAGTGGGTTTGGGTCTAGCCGAGTGGGTTTGGGTGTAGCCGAGTGGGTTTGGGTCTAGCCGAGTGGGTTTGGGTCTAGCCGAGTGGGTTTGGGTCTAGCCGAGTGGGTTTGGGTCTAGCGGAGTGGGTTTGGGTGTAGCCGAGTGGGTTTGGGTCTAGCCGAGTGGGTTTGGGTATAGCCGACTGGGTTTGGGTGTAGCCGAGTGGGTTTGGGTCTAGCTGAGTGGGTTTGGGTCTAGCCGAGTGGCTTTGGGTCTAGCTGAGTGGGTTTGGGTCTAGCCGAGTTGCTTTCGGTCTAGCCGACTGGGTTTGGGTCTAGCCGAGTGGGTTTGGGTCTAGCCGAGTTGGTTTGGGTCTAGCTGAGTGGGTTTGCGTCTAGCCGAGTGGGTTTGTGTCTAGCGGAGTGGGTTTGGGTCTAGCGGAGTGGGATTGGGTCTAGCCGAGTGGGTTTGGGTCTAGCCGAGTGGGTTTGGGACTAGCCGAGTGGGTTTGGGTCTAGCCGAGTGGGTTTGGGTCTAGCCGAGTGGGTTTGGGTCTAGCCGAGTGGGTTTGGGTCTAGCCGAGCAGGTTTGGGTCTAGCCGAGTGGGTTTGGGTCCAGCCGAGTGGGTTTGGGTCTAGCCGAGTGGGTTTGGGTCAAGCGGAGTTGGTATGGGTCTAGCGGAGTGGGTTTGGGTCTAGCGGAGTGGGTTTGGGTCTAGCCAAGTGGGTTTTGGTCTAGCCGAGTGGGTTTGGGTCTATCCGAGTGGGTTTGCGTCTAGCCGAGTGGGTTTGCGTCTAGCCGAGTGGGTTTGGGTCTAGCCAAATGGGTTTGGGTCCACCCGAGTGCGTTTGGGTCTCGCCAAGTGGGTTTGGGTCTAGCCGAATGGGTTTGGGTCTAGCCGAGTGTGTTTGGGTGTAGCCGAGTGGGTTTGGGTCTAGCGGAGTGGGTTTGGGTGTAGCCGAGTGGGTTTGGGTCTAGCCGAGTGGGTTTGGGTCTAGCCGAGTGGGTTTGGGTCTAGCCGAGTGGGTTTGGGTCTAGCCGAGTGCGTTTGGGTCCAGCCGAGTGGGTTTGGGTCTAGCCGAGTGGGTTTGGGTCTAGCTGAGTGGGTTTGGGTCTAGCCGAGTGTGTTAGGGTCTAGCGGAGTGGGTTTCGGTGTAGCCGCATGGGTTTGGGTGTAGCCGAGTGTGTTTGGGTCTAGCCGAGTGGGTTTGGGTCTAGCCGAGTGGGTTTGGGTCTAGCCGAGTTGGTTTGGGTCTAGCGGAGTGGGTTTGGGTGCAGCCGAGTGGGTTTGGGTCTAGCCGAGTGGGTTTGGGTATAGCCGACTGGGTTTGGGTGTAGCCGAGTGGGTTTGGGTCCAGCCGAGTGGGTTTGGGTCTAGCCGAGTGGCTTTGGGTCTAGCCGAGTGGGTTTGGGTCTAGCCGAGTGGGTTTGGGTGTAGCCGAGTGGGTTTGGGTCTAGCTGAGTGGGTTTGGGTCTAGCCGAGTGGCTTTGGGTCTAGCTGAGTGGGTTTGGGTCTAGCCGAGTTGCTTTCGGTCTAGCCGACTGGGTTTGGGTCTAGCCGAGTGGGTTTGGGTCTAGCCGAGTTGGTTTGGGTCTAGCTGAGTGGGTTTGCGTCTAGCCGAGTGGGTTTGTGTCTAGCGGAGTGGGTTTGGGTCTAGCGGAGTGGGATTGGGTCTAGCCGAGTGGGTTTGGGTCTAGCCGAGTGGATTTGGGACTAGCCGAGTGGGTTTGGGTCTAGCCGAGTGGGTTTGGGTCTAGCCGAGTGGGTTTGGGTCTAGCCGAGTGGGTTTAGGCCTAGCCGAGTGGGTTTGGGTCTAGCCGAGTGGGTTTGGGTCTAGCGGAGTGGGTTTGGGTGTAGCCGAGTGGGTTTGGGTCTAACCGAGTGGGTTTGGGTCTAGACGAGTGGGTTTGGGTCTAGCCGAGTGGGTTTGGGTCTAGCCGAGTGGGTTTGGGTCTAGCCGAGTGGGTTTGGGTCTAGCCGAGTGTGTTTGCGTCTAGCCGAGTGGGTTTGGGTCTAGCCGAGTGGGTTTGGGTCTAGCCGAGTGGGTTTGGGTCTAGCTGAGCGGGTTTGGGTCTAGCCGAGTGGGTTTGGGTCTAGCCGAGTGGGTTTGGGTATAGCCGACTGGGTTTGGGTGTAGCCGAGTGGGTTTGGGTCCAGCCGAGTGGGTTTGGGTCTAGCCGAGTGGCTTTGGGTCTGGCCGAGTGGGTTTGGGTCTAGCCGAGTGGGTTTGGGTCTAGCCGAGTGGGTTTGGGTCTAGCCGAGTGGGTTTGGGTCTAGCCGAGTTAGTTTGGGTGTAGCCGAGTGGGTTTGGGTCTAGCCGAGCAGGTTTGGGTCTAGCCGAGTGGGTTTGGGTCCAGCCGAGTGGGTTTGGGTCTAGCCGAGTGGGTTTTGGTCAAGCGGAGTTGGTATGGGTCTAGCGGAGTGGGTTTGGGTCTAGCGGAGTGGGTTTGGGTCTAGCCGAGTGTGTTAGGGTCTAGCGGAGTGGGTTTCGGTGTAGCCGCATGGGTTTGGGTGTAGCCGAGTGTGTTTGGGTCTAGCCGAGTGGGTTTGGGTCTAGCCGAGTGGGTTTGGGTCTAGCCGAGTTGGTTTGGGTCTAGCGGAGTGGGTTTGGGTGCAGCCGAGTGGGTTTGGGTCTAGCCGAGTGGGTTTGGGTATAGCCGACTGGGTTTGGGTGTAGCCGAGTGGGTTTGGGTCCAGCCGAGTGGGTTTGGGTCTAGCCGAGTGGCTTTGGGTCTAGCCGAGTGGGTTTGGGTCTAGCCGAGTGGGTTTGGGTGTAGCCGAGTGGGTTTGGGTCTAGCTGAGTGGGTTTGGGTCTAGCCGAGTGGCTTTGGGTCTAGCTGAGTGGGTTTGGGTCTAGCCGAGTTGCTTTCGGTCTAGCCGACTGGGTTTGGGTCTAGCCGAGTGGGTTTGGGTCTAGCCGAGTTGGTTTGGGTCTAGCTGAGTGGGTTTGCGTCTAGCCGAGTGGGTTTGTGTCTAGCGGAGTGGGTTTGGGTCTAGCGGAGTGGGATTGGGTCTAGCCGAGTGGGTTTGGGTCTAGCCGAGTGGATTTGGGACTAGCCGAGTGGGTTTGGGTCTAGCCGAGTGGGTTTGGGTCTAGCCGAGTGGGTTTGGGTCTAGCCGAGTGGGTTTAGGCCTAGCCGAGTGGGTTTGGGTCTAGCCGAGTGGGTTTGGGTCTAGCGGAGTGGGTTTGGGTGTAGCCGAGTGGGTTTGGGTCTAACCGAGTGGGTTTGGGTCTAGACGAGTGGGTTTGGGTCTAGCCGAGTGGGTTTGGGTCTAGCCGAGTGGGTTTGGGTCTAGCCGAGTGGGTTTGGGTCTAGCCGAGTGTGTTTGCGTCTAGCCGAGTGGGTTTGGGTCTAGCCGAGTGGGTTTGGGTCTAGCCGAGTGGGTTTGGGTCTAGCTGAGCGGGTTTGGGTCTAGCCGAGTGGGTTTGGGTCTAGCCGAGTGGGTTTGGGTATAGCCGACTGGGTTTGGGTGTAGCCGAGTGGGTTTGGGTCCAGCCGAGTGGGTTTGGGTCTAGCCGAGTGGCTTTGGGTCTGGCCGAGTGGGTTTGGGTCTAGCCGAGTGGGTTTGGGTCTAGCCGAGTGGGTTTGGGTCTAGCCGAGTGGGTTTGGGTCTAGCCGAGTTAGTTTGGGTGTAGCCGAGTGGGTTTGGGTCTAGCCGAGCAGGTTTGGGTCTAGCCGAGTGGGTTTGGGTCCAGCCGAGTGGGTTTGGGTCTAGCCGAGTGGGTTTTGGTCAAGCGGAGTTGGTATGGGTCTAGCGGAGTGGGTTTGGGTCTAGCGGAGTGGGTTTGGGTCTAGCCAATTGGGTTTTGGTCTAGCCGAGTGGGTTTGGGTCTATCCGAGTGGGTTTGCGTCTAGCCGAGTGGGTTTGCGTCTAGCCGAGTGGGTTTGGGTCTAGCCGAGTGGGTTTGGGTCTAGCCGATTGGGTTTGGGTCTATCCATGTGGGTTTGGGTCCAGCCGAGTGGGTTAGGGTCCAGCGGAGTGGGATTGGGTGTAGCCGCGTGGGTTTGGGTGTAGCCGAGTGGGTTTGGGTCTAGCCGAGTGGGTTTGGGTCTAGCCGAGTGGGTTTGGGTCTAGCCGAGTGGGTTTGGGTCTAGCGGAGTGGGTTTGGGTCTAGCCGAGTGGGTTAGGGTCTGGCGGAGTGGGTTTGGGTGTAGCCGCGTGGGTTTGGGTGTAGCCGAGTGGGTTTGGGTCTAGCCGAGTGGGTTTGGGTCTAGCCGACTGGGTTTGGGTCTGGACGAGCGGGTTTGGGTCTAGCCGAGTGGGTTTGGGTCTAGTCGAGTGGGTTTGGGTCCAGCCGAGTGGGTTTGGGTCTAGCCTAGTGGGTTTGGGTCTAGCCAAGTGGGTTTCGGTCCAGCGGAGTGGGTTTGGGTCTAGCGCAGTGGGTTTGGGTCTAGCTGAGTGGGTTTGGGTCTAACCGAGTGGGTTTGTGTCTAGCGGAGTGGGTTTGGGACTGGCGGAGTGGGATTGGGTCTAGCCGGGTGGGTTTGGGTCTAGCCGAGTGGGTTTGTGACTAGCCGAGTGGGTTTGCGTCTAGCCGAGTGGGTTTGGGTCTAGCCGAGTGGGTTTGGGTCTAGCCGAGTGGGTTTGGGTCTAGCCGATTGGGTTTAGGTCTATCCATGTGGGTTTGGGTCTAGCCGAGTGGGTTAGGGTCTAGCGGAGTGGGTTTGGGTGTAGCCGCGTGGGTTTGGGTGTACCCGAGTGGGTTTGGGTCTAGCCGAGTGGGTTTGGGTCTAGCCGAGTGGGTTTGGGTCTAGCCGAGTGGGTTTGGGTCTAGCGGAGTGGGTTTGGGTGTAGCCGAGTGGGTTTCGGTCCAGCGGAGTGGGTTTGGGTCTAGCGCAGTGGGTTTGGGTCTAGCTGAGTGGGTTTGGGTCTAACCGAGTGGGTTTGTGTCTAGCGGAGTGGGTTTGGGACTGGCGGAGTGGGATTGGGTCTAGCCGGGTGGGTTTGGGTCTAGCCGAGTGGGTTTGGGACTAGCCGAGTGGGTTTGCGTCTAGCCGAGTGGGTTTGGGTCTAGCCGAGTGGGTTTGGGTCTAGCCGAGTGGGTTTGGGTCTAGCCGATTGGGTTTAGGTCTATCCATGTGGGTTTGGGTCTAGCCGAGTGGGTTAGGGTCTAGCGGAGTGGGTTTGGGTGTAGCCGCGTGGGTTTGGGTGTACCCGAGTGGGTTTGGGTCTAGCCGAGTGGGTTTGGGTCTAGCCGAGTGGGTTTGGGTCTAGCCGAGTGGGTTTGGGTCTAGCGGAGTGGGTTTGGGTGTAGCCGAGTGGGTTTGGGTCTAGCCGACAGGGTTTGGGTCTAGCCGACTGGGTTTGGGTCTAGCTGAGTGGGTTTGGGTCTAGCCGAGTGGGTTTGGATCTAGCCGAGTGGGTTTGGGTCTAGCCGACTGGGTTTGGGTCTAGCCGAGTGGGTTTGGGTCTAGCCGAGTGGGTTTGGGTCTAGCCGAGTGGGTTTACGTCTAGCCGAGTGGGTTTGGGTCTAGCGGAGTGGGTTTGGGTGTAGCCGAGTGGGTTTGGGTGCAGCCGAGTGGGTTTGGGTCTGGACGAGTGGGTTTGGGTCTAGCCGAGTGGGTTTGGGTCTAGCCGAGTGGGTTTGGGTCTAGCCGAGTGGGTTTGGGTCTAGCCTAGTGGGTTTGGGTCTAGCCAAGTGGGTTTGCGTCCAGCGGAGTGGGTTTGGGTCTAGCGCAGTGGGTTTGGGTCTAGCGGAGTGGGTTTGGTTCTAGCCGAGTGGGTTTGGGTCTAGCCGAGTGGGTTTGTGTCTCGCGGAGTGGGTTTGGGTCTAGCGGAGTGGGATTGGGTCTAGACGAGTGGGTTTGGGTCTAGCCGAGTGGGTTTGGGACTAGCCGAGTGGGTTTGGGTCTAGCCAAGTGGGTTTGGGTCTAGCTGAATGTGTTTGGGTCTAGCCGAGTGGGTTTGGGTCTAGCCGAGTGGGTTTGGGTCTAGCCGAAAGGGTTTGGGTCTAGCCGAGTGGGTTTGGGTCTAGCCAAGTCGGTTTGGGTCTAGCCGAGTGGGTTTGGGTCTATACGAGTGGGTTTGCATCTAGCCGAGTGGGTTTGGGTCTAGCCGAGTGGGTTTGGGTCTAGCCGAGTGGGTTTGGGTCTAGCCGATTGGGTTTGTGTCTATCCATGTGGGTTTGGGTCTAGCCGAGTGGGTTAGGGTCTAGCGGAGTGGGTTTGGGTGTAGCCGCGTGGGTTTGGGTGTAGCCGAGTGGGTTTGGGTCTAGCCGAGTGGGTTTGGGTCTAGCCGAGTGGGTTTGGGTCTAGCCGGGTGGGTTTGGGTCTAGCGGAGTGGGTTTGGGTGTAGCCGAGTGGGCTTGGGTCTAGCCGAGTGGGTTTGGGTCTAGCCGAGTGGGTTTGGGTCTAGCCGAGTGGGTTTGGGTCTAGCCGAGTGGGTTTGGGTCTTGCCGAGTGGGTTTGGGTCTAGCGGAGTGGGTTTGGGCCTAGCCGAGTGGGTTTGGGTCTAGCCGACTGGGTTTGGCTCTAGCCGAGTGGGTTTGGGCCTAGCCGAGTGGGTTTGGGTCTAGCCGAGTGGGTTTACGTCTAGCCGAGTGGGTTTGGGTCTAGCGGAGTGGGTTTGGGTTTAGCCGAGTGGGTTTGGGTCTAGCCGAGTGGGTTTGGGTCTGGCCGAGTGGGTGGGGGTCAAGCAGAGTGGGTTTGGGTCTAGCCGAGTGGGTTTGGGTCTAGCCGAGTGGGTTTGGGTCTAGCCGAGTGGGTTTGGGTCTAGCCGAGTGGTTTTGGGCCTAGCCGAGTGGGTTTGGGTCTACCGGAGTGGGTTTGGGTGTAGCGGAGTGGGTTTGGGTGTAGCTGAGTGGGTTTGGGACCAGCCGAGTGGGTTTGGGTCTAGCCGAGTGGGTTTGGGTCTAGCCGAATGGGTTTGGGTCTACCCGAGTGGGTTTGGGTCCAGCCGAGTGGGTTTGCTTCTAGCCGAATGGGTTTGGGTCTAGCCGAGTGGGTTTGGGTGCAGACGAGTGGGTTTGGGTCTGGCGGAGTGGGTTTGGGTGTAACCGAGTGGGTTTGGGTCCAGCCGAGTGGGTTTGGGTCTAGCCGAGTGGGTTTGGGTCTAGCCGAGTGGGTTTGGGTCTAGCCGAGTTGGTTTGGGTCTAGCCGAGTGGGTTTGCGTCTAGCCGAGTGGGTTTGTGTCTAGCGGAGTGGGTTTGGGTCTAGCGGAGTGGGATTGGGTCTAGCCGAGTGGGTTTGGGTCTAGCCGAGTGGGTTTGGGACTAGCCGAGTGGGCTTGGGTCTAGCCGAGTGGGTTTGGGTCTAGCTGAATGGGTTTGGGTCTAGCCAAGTGGGTTTGGGTCTAGCCGAGTGTGTTTGGGTCTAGCCGAAAGGGTTTGGGTCTAGCCGAGTGGGTTTGGGTCTAGCCGAGTGGGTTTGGGTCTAGCCGAGTGGGTTTGGGTCTAGCCGAGTGGGTTTGGGTCTAGCCGAGTGGGTTTGGGTCTAGCCGAGTGGGTTTGGGTCTAGCCGAGTGGGTTTGGGCCTAGCCGAGTGGGTTTGGGTCTAGCGGAGTGGGTTAGGGTCTAGTGGAGTGGGTTTGGGTCTAGCCGAGTGGGTTTGGGTGTAGCCGAGTGGGTTTGGGTCTAGCCGAGTGGGTTTGGGTCTAGCCGAGTGGGTTTGGGTCTAGCCGAGTGGGTTTGGGTCTAGCCGAGTGGGTTTGGGTCTAGCCGAGTGTGCTTGCGTCTAGCCGAGTGGGTTTGGGTCTAGCCGAGTGGGTTTGGGTCTAGCCGAGTGGGTTTGGGTCTAGCTGAGTGGGTTTGGGTGTAGCCGAGTGTGTTAGGGTCTAGCGGAGTGGGTTTGGGTGTAGCCGCATGGGTTTGGGTGTAGCCGAGTGTGTTTGGGTCTAGCCGAGTGGGTTTGGGTCTAGCCGAGTGGGTTTGGGTCTAGCCGAGTGGGTTTGGGTCTAGCTGAGTGGGTTTGGGTGTAGCCGAGTTGGTTTCGGTCTAGCCGAGTGGGTTTGGGTCTAGCCGAGTGGGTTTGGGTCTAGCCGAGTGGGTTTGGGTCTAGCCGAGTGGGTTTGGGTCTAGCCGAGTTAGTTTGGGTGTAGCCGAGCGGGTTTGGGTCTAGCCGAGCAGGTTTGGGTCTAGCCGAGTGGGTTTGGGTCCAGCCGAGTGGGTTTGGGTCTAGCCGAGTGGGTTTGGGTCAAGCGGAGTTGGTATGGGTCTAGCGGAGTGGGTTTGGGTCTAGCGGAGTGGGTTTGGGTCTAGCCAAGTGGGTTTTGGTCTAGCCGAGTGGGTTTGGGTCTATCCGAGTGGGTTTGCGTCTAGCCGAGTGGGTTTGCGTCTAGCCGAGTGGGTTTGGGTCTAGCCGAGTGGGTTTGGGTCTAGCCGATTGGGTTTGGGTCTATTCATCTGGGTTTGGGTCTAGCCGAGTGGGTTAGTGTCTAGCGGAGTGGGATTGGGTGTAGCCGCGTGGGTTTGGGTGTAGCCGAGTGGGTTTGGGTCTAGCCGAGTGGGTTTGGGTCTAGCCGAGTGGGTTTGGGTCTAGCCGAGTGGGTTTGGGTCTAGCGGAGTGGGTTTGGGTGTAGCCGAGTGGGTTTGGGTCTAGCCGAGTGGGTTTGGGTCTAGCCGAGTGGGTTTGGGTCTAGCCGAGTGGGTTTGGGTGTAGCCGAGTGGGTTTGGGTCTAGCCGAGTGGGTTTGGGTCTAGCCGAGTGGGTTTGGGTCTAGCCGAGTGGGTTTGGGTCTAGCGGAGTGGGTATGGGTGTAGCCGAGTGGGTTTGGGTCTAGCCGAGTGGGTTTGGGTATAGCCGACTGGGTTTGGGTGTAGCCGAGTGGGTTTGGGTCTAGCCGAGTGGCTTTGGGTCTAGCTGCGTGGGTTTGGGTCTAGCCGAGTTGGTTTTGGTCTAGCCGAGTGGGTTTGGGTCTAGCCGAGTGGGTTTGGGTCTAGCCGAGTGGGTTTGGGTCTAGCCGAGTGGGTTTGGGTCTAGCCGAGTTTGTTTGGGTCTAGCCGAGTGGGTTTGGGTCAGGCGGAGTTGGTATGGGTCTAGCGGAGTGGGTTTGGGTCTAGCGGAGTGGGTTTGGGTCTGGCCAAGTGGGTTTGGTCTAGCCGAGTGGGTTTGGGTCTATCCATGTGGGTTTGGGTCTAGCGGAGAAGGTTAGGGTCTAGCGGAGTGGGTTTGGGTGTAGCCGCGTGGGTTTGGGTGTAGCCGAGTGGGTTTGGATCTAGCCGAGTGGGTTTGGGTCTAGCCGAGTGGGTTTGGGTCTAGCCGAGTGGGTTTGGGTCTGGCGGAGTGGGTTTGGGTGTAGCCGAGTGGGTTTGGGTCTAGCCGAGTGGGTTTGGGTCTAGCCGACTGGGTTTGCGTCTAGCCGAGTGGGTTTGGGTCTAGCCGAGTGGGTTTGGGTCTAGCCGAGTGGGTTTGGGTCTAGCGGAGTGGGTTTGGGTCTAGCGGAGTGGGTTTGGTTGTAGCTGAGTGGGTTTGGGTCTAGCGGAGTGGGTTTGGGTGTAGCCGAGTGGGTTTGGGTCTAGCCGAGTGGGTTTGGGTCTAGCCGACAGGGTTTGGGTCTGGACGAGCGGGTTTGGGTCTAGCCGAGTGGGTTTGGGTCTAGTCGAGTGGGTTTGGGTCTAGCCGAGTGGGTTTGGGTCTAGCCTAGTGGGTTTGGGTCTAGCCAAGTGGGTTTCGGTCCAGCGGAGTGGGTTTGGGTCTAGCGCAGTGGGTTTGGGTCTAGCTGAGTGGGTTTGGGTCTAACCGAGTGGGTTTGTGTCTAGCGGAGTGGGTTTGGGACTAGCGGAGTGGGATTGGGTCTAGCCGAGTGGGTTTGGGTCTAGCCGAGTGGGTTTGGGTCTAGCCGAGTGGGTTTGGGTCTAGCCGAGTGGGTTTGGGTCTAGCCTAGTGGGTTTGGGTCTAGCCAAGTGGGTTTGGGTCCAGCGGAGTGGGTTTGGGTCTAGCGCAGTGGGTTTGGGTCTAGAGGAGTGGGTTTGGTTCTAGCCGAGTGGGTTTGGGTCTAACCGAGTGGGTTTGTGTCTAGCGGAGTGGGTTTGGGTCTAGCGGAGTGGGATTGGGTCTAGCCGAGTGGGTTTGGGTCTAGCCGAGTGGGTTTGGGACTAGCCGAGTGGGTTTGGGTCTAGCCAAGTGGGTTTGGGTCTAGCTGAATGTGTTTGGGTCTAGCCGAGTGGGTTTGGGTCTAGCCGAGTGGGTTTGGGTCTAGCCGAAAGGGTTTGGGTCTAGCCGAGTGGGTTTGGGTCTAGCCGAGTGGGTTTGGGTCTAGCCGAGTGGGTGTGGGTTAAGCCGAGTGGGTTTGGGTCTAGCCGAGTGGGTTTGGGTCTCGCCGAGTGGGTTTGGGTCTATCCGAGTGGGTTTGGGTCTAGCCGAGTGGGTTTGGGCCTAGCCGAGTGGGTTTGGGTCTACCGGAGTGGGTTTGGGACTACCGGAGTGGGTTTGGGTGTAGCTCAGTGGGTTTGGGACCAGCCGAGTGGGTTTGGGTCTAGCCGAGTGGGTTTGGGCCTAGCCGAATGGGTTTGGGTCTACCCGAGTGGGTTTGGGTCTGGCCGAGTGGGTTTGCTTCTAGCCGAATGGGTTTGGGTCTAGCCGAGTGGGTTTCTTTGCAGCCGAGTGGGTTTGGGTCTAGCGGAGTGGGTTTGGGTGTAGCCGAGTGGGTTTGGGTCTAGCCGAGTGGGTTTGGGTCTAGCCGAGTTGGTTTGGGTCTAGCCGAGTGGGTTTGCGTCTAGCCGATTGGGTTTGGGTCTATCCATGTGGGTTTGGGTCTAGCCGAGTGGGTTAGGGTCTAGCGGAGTGGGTTTGGGTGTAGCCGCGTGGGTTTGGGTGTAGCCGAGTGGGTTTGGGTCTAGCCGAGTGGGTTTGGGTCTAGCCGAGTGGGTTTGGGTCTAGCCGAGTGGGTTTGGGTCTGGCGGAGTGGGTTTGGGTGTAGCCGAGTGGGTTTGGGTGTAGCCGAGTAGGTTTGGGTCTAGCCGAGTGGGTTTGGGTGTAGCCGAGTGGGTTTGGGTCTAGCCGAGTGGGTTTGGGTCTAGCGGAGTGGGTTTGGTTGTAGCCGAGTGGGTTTGGGTCTAGCGGAGTGGGTTTGGGTGTAGCCGAGTGGGTTTGGGTATAGCCGAGTGGGTTTGGGTCTAGCCGACTGGGTTTGGGTCTAGCCGAGTGGGTTTGGGTCTAGCCGAGTGGGTTTGGGTCTAGCCGAGTGGGTTTACGTCTAGCCGAGTGGGTTTGGGTCTAGCGGAGTGGGTTTGGGTGTAGCCGAGTGGGTTTGGGTGTAGCCGAGTGGGTTTGGGTCTGGACGAGTGGGTTTGGGTCTAGCCGAGTGGGTTTGGGTGTAGCCGAGTGGGTTTGGGTCTAGCGGAGTGGGTTTGGGTGTAGCCGAGTGGGTTTGGGTCTAGCCGAGTGGGTTTGGGTCTAGCCGAGTGGGTTTGGGTCTAGCCGAGTGGGTTTACGTCTAGCCGAGTGGGTTTGGGTCTAGCGGAGTGGGTTTGGGTGTAGCCGAGTGGCTTTGGGTGTAGCCGAGTGGGTTTGGGTCTGGACGAGTGGGTTTGGGTCTAGCCGAGTGGGTTTGGGTCTAGCCGAGTGGGTTTGGGTCAAGCTGAGTGGGTTTGGGTGTAGCCGAGTGGGTTTGGGTCTGGACGAGTGGGTTTGGGTCTAGCCAAGTGGGTTTGGGTGTAGCCGAGTGGGTTTGGGTCTTGCCGAGTGGGTTTGGGTCTAGCCAAGTGGGTTTGGGTCCAGCTGAGTGGGTTTGGGTCTAGCGCAGTGGGTTTGGGTCTAGCGGAGTGTGTTTGTGTCTAGCCGAGTGGGTTTGGGTCTAACCGAGTGGGTTTGTGTCTAGCGGAGTGGGTTTGGGTCTAGCGGAGTGGGATTGGGTCTAGCCGAGTGGGTTTGAGTCTAGCCGAGTGGGTTTGGGACTAGTCGAGTGGGTTTGGGTCTAGCCGAGTGGGTTTGGGTCTAGCTGAATGTGTTTGGGTCTAGCCGAGTGGGTTTGGGTCTAGCCGAGTGGGTTTGGGTCTAGCCACAAGGGTTTGGGTCTAGCCGAGTGGGTTTGCGTCTAGCCGAGTGGGTTGGGTCCAGCCGAGTGGGTGTGGGTTAAGCCGAGTGGGTTTGGGTCTAGCCGAGTGGGTTTGGGTCTAGCCGAGTGGGTTTGGGTCTAGCCGAGTGGGTTTGGGTCTACCCGAGTGGGTTTGGGTCTGGCCGAGTGGGTTTGCTTCTAGCCGAATGGGTTTGGGTCTAGCCGAGTGGGTTTCTTTGCAGCCGAGTGGGTTTGGGTCTTGCGGAGTGGGTTTGGGTGTAGCCGAGTGGGTTTGGGTCTAGCCGAGTGGGTTTGGGTCTAGCCGAGTTGGTTTGGGTCTAGCCGAGTGGGTTTGCGTCTAGCCGATTGGGTTTGGGTCTATCCATGTGGGTTTGGGTCTAGCCGAGTGGGTTAGGGTCTAGCGGAGTGGGTTTGGGTGTAGCCGCGTGGGTTTGGGTGTAGCCGAGTGGGTTTGGGTCTAGCCGAGTGGGTTTGGGTCTAGCCGAGTGGGTTTGGGTCTAGCCGAGTGGGTTTGGGTCTGGCGGAGTGGGTTTGGGTGTAGCCGAGTGGGTTTGGGTGTAGCCGAGTGGGTTTGGGTCTAGCCGAGTGGGTTTGGGTGTAGCCGAGTGGGTTTGGGTCTAGCCGAGTGGGTTTGGGTCTAGCGGAGTGGGTTTGGTTGTAGCCGAGTGGGTTTGGGTCTAGCGGAGTGGGTTTGGGTGTAGCCGAGTGGGTTTGGGTATAGCCGAGTGGGTTTGGGTCTAGCCGACTGGGTTTGGGTCTAGCCGAGTGGGTTTGGGTCTAGCCGAGTGGGTTTGGGTCTAGCCGAGTGGGTTTACGTCTAGCCGAGTGGGTTTGGGTCTAGCGGAGTGGGTTTGGGTGTAGCCGAGTGGGTTTGGGTGTAGCCGAGTGGGTTTGGGTCTGGACGAGTGGGTTTGGGTCTAGCCGAGTGGGTTTGGGTGTAGCCGAGTGGGTTTGGGTCTAGCGGAGTGGGTTTGGGTGTAGCCGAGTGGGTTTGGGTCTAGCCGAGTGGGTTTGGGTCTAGCCGAGTGGGTTTACGTCTAGCCGAGTGGGTTTGGGTCTAGCGGAGTGGGTTTGGGTGTAGCCGAGTGGGTTTGGGTGTAGCCGAGTGGGTTTGGGTCTGGACGAGTGGGTTTGGGTCTAGCCGAGTGGGTTTGGGTCTAGCCGAGTGGGTTTGGGTCAAGCTGAGTGGGTTTGGGTGTAGCCGAGTGGGTTTGGGTCTGGACGAGTGGGTTTGGGTCTAGCCATGTGGGTTTGGGTGTAGCCGAGTGGGTTTGGGTCTTGCCGAGTGGGTTTGGGTCTAGCCTAGTGGGTTTGGGTCTAGCCAAGTGGGTTTGGGTCCAGCGGAGTGGGTTTGGGTCTAGCGCAGTGGGTTTGGGTCTAGCGGAGTGTGTTTGTGTCTAGCCGAGTGGGTTTGGGTCCAACCGAGTGGGTTTGTGTCTAGCGGAGTGGGTTTGGGTCTAGCGGAGTGGGATTGGGTCTAGCCGAGTGGGTTTGGGTCTAGCCGAGTGGGTTTGGGACTAGTCGAGTGGGGTTGGGTCTAGCCGAGTGGGTTTGGGTCTAGCTGAATGTGTTTGGGTCTAGCCGAGTGGGTTTGGGTCTAGCCGAGTGGGTTTGGGTCTAGCCAAAAGGGTTTGGGTCTAGCCGAGTGGGTTTGCGTCTAGCCGAGTGGGTTGGGTCCAGCCGAGTGGGTGTGGGTTAAGCCGAGTGGGTTTGGGTCTAGCCGAGTGGGTTTGGGTCTAGCCGAGTGGGTTTGGGTCTAGCCGAGTGGGTTTGGGTCTAGCCGAGTGGGTTTGGGCCTAGCCGAGTGGGTTTGGGACTACCGGAGTGGGTTTGGGTGTAGCGGAGTGGGTTTGGGTGTAGCTGAGTGGGTTTGGGACCAGCTGAGTGGGTTTGGGTCTAGCCGAGTGGGTTTGGGCCTAGCCGAATGGGTTTGGGTCTACCCGAGTGGGTTTGGGTCTAGCCAAGTGGGTTTGGGTCTAGCCGAGTGGGTTTGGGTCTAGCCAAGTGGGTTTGGGTCTAGCCGAGTGGGTTTGGGTCTATCCGAGTGGGTTTGGGTCTAGCCGAGTGGGTTTGGGTCCAGCCGAGTGGGTTTTTGTCTAGCCGAGTGGGTTTGGGTCTAGCCGAGTGGGTTTGGGTATAGCCGAGTGGGTTTGGGTCTAGCCGAGTGGGTTTGGGTCTAGCCGAGTGGGTTTGGGTCGAGCCGAGTGGGTTTGGGTCTAGCCGAGTGCGTTTGTGTCTAGCCGAGTGGGTTTGGGTCTAGCCGTTGGGGTTTGGGTCTAGCCAAGTGGGTTTGGGTCTAGCCGAGTGGGTTTGGGTCTAGCCGAGTGAGTTTGGGTCTGGCCGAGTGGGTTTGGGTCTAGCGGAGTGGGTTTGGGTCTAGCCGAGTGGGTTTGGGTCTAGCCGAGTGGGTTTGGGTCTAGCCGAGTGGGTTAGGGCCTAGCCGAGTGGGTTTGGGTGTAGCCGAGTGGGTTTGGGTCTAGCCGAGTGGGTTTGGGTCGAGCCGAGTGGGTTTGGGTCTAGCCGAGTGGGTTTGGGTCTAGCCGAGTGGGTTTGGTTCTAGCCGCGTGGGTTTGGGTTTATCCGAGTGGGTTTGGGTCTAGCCGAGTGGGTTTGGGTCTAGCCCAGTGGATTTGGCTCCAGCCGAGTGGGTTTGGGTGTAGCCGAGTGGGTTTGCATCCAGCCGTGTGGGTTTGGGTCTAGCCAAGTGGGTTTGGGTCTAGCCGAGTGGGTTTGGGTCTAGCCGAGTGGGTTTGGGTCTAGCCGAGTGGGTTTCGGTCTAGCCGAGTGGGTTTGGGTCTAGCCGAGTATGTTTCGGTGTAGCCCAGTGGGTTTCGGTCTAGCCGAGAGGGTTTGGGTCTAGCCGAGTTAGTTTGGGTCTAGCCGAGCGGGTTTGGGTCTAGCCGAGTGGGTTTGTGTCTAGCCGAGTGGGTTTGGGTCTAGCCCAGTGGGTTTGGGTCTGGCCGAGTGGGTTTGGGTCAAGCGGAGTTGGTATGGGTCTAGCGGAGTGGGTTTGGGTCAAGCGGAGTTGGTATGGGTCTAGTGGAGTGGGTTTGGGTCTGGACGAGTGGGTTTGGGTCTAGCCGAGTGGGTTTGGGTCTAGCCGAGTGGGTTTGGGTCTAGCCGAGTGGGTTTGGGTCTAGCCGAGTGGGTGTGGGTCTAGCCGAGTGGGTTTGGGTCTAGCCAAGTGGGTTTGGGTCTAGCCGAGTGGGTTTGGGTCTATCCGAGTGGGTTTGGGTCTAGCCGAGTGGGTTTGGGTCTAGCCGAGTGGGTTTTTGTCTAGCCGAGTGGGTTTGGGTCTAGCCGAGTGGGTTTGGGTATAGCCGAGTGGGTTTGGGTCTAGCCGAATGGGTTTGTGTCTACCCGAGTGGGTTTGGGTCTAGCCGAGAGGGTTTGGGTCTAGCCGAGTGGGTTTGGGTCTAGCCGAGTGGGTTTGGGCCTAGCCGAGTGGGTTTGGGACTACCGGAGTGGGTTTGGGTGTAACGGAGTGGGTTTGGGTGTAGCTGAGTGGGTTTGGGACCAGCTGAGTGGGTTTGGGTCTAGCCGAGTGGGTTTGGGCCTAGCCGAATGGGTTTGGGTCTACCCGAGTGGGTTTGGGTCTAGCCGAGTGGGTTTGGGTCTAGCGGAGTGGGTTTGGGTCTAGCCGAGTGGGTTTCGGTCTAGCCGAATGGGTTTAGGTCTACCCGAGTGGGTTTGGGTCTAGCCGAGTGGGTTTGGGTCTAGCCGAGTGGGTGTGGGTCTAGCCAAGTGGGTTTGGGTCTAGCCGAGTGGGTTTGGGTCTATCCGAGTGGGTTTGGGTCTAGCCGAGTGGGTTTGGGTCTAGCCGAGTGGGTTTTTGTCTAGCCGAGTGGGTTTGGGTCTAGCCGAGTGGGTTTGGGTATAGCCGAGTGGGTTTGGGTCTAGCCGAATGGGTTTGGGTCTACCCGAGTGGGTTTGGGTCTAGCCGAGAGGGTTTGGGTCTAGCCGAGTGGGTTTGGGTCTAGCCGAGTGGGTTTGGGCCTAGCCGAGTGGGTTTGGGACTACCGGAGTGGGTTTGGGTGTAACGGAGTGGGTTTGGGTGTAGCTGAGTGGGTTTGGGACCAGCTGAGTGGGTTTGGGTCTAGCCGAGTGGGTTTGGGCCTAGCCGAATGGGTTTGGGTCTACCCGAGTGGGTTTGGGTCTAGCCGAGTGGGTTTGGGTCTAGCGGAGTGGGTTTGGGTCTAGCCGAGTGGGTTTGGGTCTAGCCGAATGGGTTTAGGTCTACCCGAGTGGGTTTGGGTCTAGCCGAGTGGGTTTGGGTCTAGCCGAGTGGGTGTGGGTCTAGCCAAGTGGGTTTGGGTCTAGCCGAGTGGGTTTGGGTCTATCCGAGTGGGTTTGGGTCTAGCCGAGTGGGTTTGGGTCTAGCCGAGTGGGTTTTTGTCTAGCCGAGTGGGTTTGGGTCTAGCCGAGTGGGTTTGGGTATAGCCGAGTGGGTTTGGGTCTAGCCGAGTGGGTTTGGGTCTAGCCGAGTGGGTTTGGGTCGAGCCGAGTGGGTTTGGGTCTAGCCGAGTGGGTTTGTGTCTAGCCGAGTGGGTTTGGGTCTAGCCGTGGGGGTTTGGGTCTAGCCAAGTGGGTTTGGGTCTAGCCGAGTGGGTTTGGGTCTAGCCGAGTGGGTTTGGGTCTAGCCAAGTGGGTTTGGGCCTAGCGGAGTGGGTTTGGGTCTAGCCGAGTGGGTTTGGGTCTAGCCGAGTGGGTTTGGGTCTAGCCGAGTGGGTTAGGGTCTAGCCGAGTGGGTTTGGGTGTAGCCGAGTGGGTTTGGGTCTAGCCGAGTGGGTTTGGGTCTAGCCGAGTGGGTTTGTGTCTAGCCGAGTGGGTTTGGGTCTAGCCGAGTGGGTTTGGTTCTAGCCGCGTGGGTTTGGGTTTATCCGAGTGGGTTTGGGTCTAGCCGAGTGGGTTTGGGTCTAGCCCAGTGGATTTGGCTCTAGCCGAGTGGGTTTGGGTGTAGCCGAGTGGGTTTGCGTCCAGCCGTGTGGGTTTGGGTCTAGCCAAGTGGGTTTGGGTCTAGCCGAGTGGGTTTGGGTCTAGCCGAGTGGGTTTGGGTCTAGCCGAGTGGGTTTCGGTCTAGCCGAGTGGGTTTGGGTCTAGCCGAGTATGTTTCGGTGTAGCCCAGTGGGTTTGGGTCTAGCCGAGAGGGTTTGGGTCTAGCCGAGTTAGTTTGGGTCTAGCCGAGCGGGTTTGGGTCTAGCCGAGTGGGTTTGTGTCTAGCCGAGTGGGTTTGGGTCTAGCCCAGTGGGTTTGGGTCTGGCCGAGTGGGTTTGGGTCAAGCGGAGTTGGTATGGGTCTAGCGGAGTGGGTTTGGGTCAAGCGGAGTTGGTATGGGTCTAGCGGAGTGGGTTTGGGTCTGGACGAGTGGGTTTGGGTCTAGCCGAGTGGGTTTGGGTCTAGCCGAGTGGGTTTGGGTCTAGCCGAGTGGGTTTGGGTCTAGCCGAGTGGGTGTGGGTCTAGCCGAGTGGGTTTGGGTCTAGCCAAGTGGGTTTGGGTCTAGCCGAGTGGGTTTGGGTCTATCCGAGTGGGTTTGGGTCTAGCCGAGTGGGTTTGGGTCTAGCCGAGTGGGTTTTTGTCTAGCCGAGTGGGTTTGGGTCTAGCCGAGTGGGTTTGGGTCTAGCCGAGTGGGTTTGGGTCTAGCCGAGTGGGTTTGGGTCTAGCCGAGTGGGTGTGGGTCGAGCCGAGTGGGTTTGGGTCTAGCCGAGTGGGTTTGTGTCTAGCCGAGTGGGTTTGGGTCTAGCCGTGGGGGTTTGGGTCTAGCCAAGTGGGTTTGGGTCTAGCCGAGTGGGTTTGGGTCCAGCCGAGTGGGTTTGGGTCTAGCCGAGTGGGTTTGGGTCTAGCGGAGTGGGTTTGGGTCTAGCCGAGTGGGTTTGGGTCTAGCCGAGTGGGTTTGGGTCTAGCCGAGTGGGTTAGGGTCTAGCCGATTGGGTTTGGGTGTAGCCGAGTCGGTTTGGGTCTAGCCTAGTGGGTTTGGGTCTAGCCGAGTGGGTTTGGTTCTAGCCGCGTGGGTTTGGGTTTATCCGAGTGGGTTTGGGTGTAGCCGAGTGGGTTTGGGTCTAGCCCAGTGGATTTGGCTCTAGCCGAGTGGGTTTGGGTGTAGCCGAGTGGGTTTGCGTCCAGCCGTGTGGGTTTGGGTCTAGCCAAGTGGGTTTGGGTCTAGCCGAGTGGGTTTGGGTCTAGCCGAGTGGGTTTGGGTCTAGCCGAGTGGGTTTGGGTCTAGCCGAGTGGGTTTGGGTCTAGCCGAGTATGTTTCGGTGTAGCCCAGTGGGTTTGGGTCTAGCCGAGAGGGTTTGGGTCTAGCCGAGTTAGTTTGGGTCTAGCCGAGCGGGTTTGGGTCCAGCCGAGTGGGTTTGGGTCTAGCCGAGTGGGTTTGGGTCTAGCCGAGTGGGTTTGGGTCTAGCGGAGTGGGTATGGGTGTAGCCGAGTGGGTTTGGGTCTAGCCGAGTGGGTTTGGGTATAGCCGACTGCGTTTGGGTGTAGCCGAGTGGGTTTGGGTCTAGCCGAGTGGCTTTGGGTCTTGCTGAGTGGGTTTGGGTCTAGCCGAGTTGGTTTTGGTCTAGCCAAGTGGGTTTGGGTCTAGCCGAGTGGGTTTGGGTCTAGCCGAGTGGGTTTGGGTCTAGCCGAGTGGGTTTGGGTCTAGCCGAGTTTGTTTGGGTCTAGCCGAGTGGGTTTGGCTCAGGCGGAGTTGGTATGGGTCTAGCGGAGTGGGTTTGGGTCTAGCGGTGTGGGTTTGGGTCTAGCCAAGTGGGTTTTGGTCTAGCCGAGTGGGTTTAGGTCTATCCGAGTGGGTTTGCGTCTAGCCGAGTGGGTTTGGGTCTAGCCGATTGGGTTTGGGTCTATCCATGTGGGTTTGGGTCTAGCGGAGAAGGTTAGGGTCTAGCGGAGTGGGTTTGGGTGTAGCCGCGTGGGTTTGGGTGTAGCCGAGTGGGTTTGGATCTAGCCGAGTGGGTTTGGGTCTAGCCGAGTGGGTTTGGGTCTAGCCGAGTGGGTTTGGGTCTAGCGGAGTGGGTTTGGGTGTAGCCGAGTGGGTTTTGGTCTAGCCTAGTGGGTTAGGGTCTAGCCGACTGGGTTTGGGTCTAGCCGAGTGGGTTTGGGTCTAGCCGAGTGGGTTTGGGTCTAGCCGAGTGGGTTTGGGTCTAGCCGAGTAGGTTTGGGTCTAGCCGAGTGGGTTTGGTTGTAGCCGAGTGGGTTTGGGTCTAGCGGAGTGGGTTTGGGTGTATCCGAGTGGGTTTGGGTCTAGCCGAGTGGGTTTGGGTCTAGCCGACTGGGTTTGGGTCTGGACGAGCGGGTTTGGGTCTAGCCGAGTGGGTTTGGGTCTAGTCGAGTGGGTTTGGGTCTAGCCGAGTGGGTTTGGGTCTAGCCTAGTGGGTTTGGGTCTAGCCAAGTGGGGTTCGGTCCAGCGGAGTGGGTTTGGGTCTAGCGCAGTGGGTTTGGGTCTAGCTGAGTGGGTTTGGGTCTAACCGAGTGGGTTTGTGTCTAGCGGAGTGGGTTTGGGACTAGCGGAGTGGGATTGGGTCTAGCCGAGTGGGTTTGGGTCTAGCCGAGTGGGTTTGGGTCTAGCCGAGTGGGTTTGGGTCTAGCCGAGTGGGTTTGGGTCTAGCCTAGTGGGTTTGGGTCTAGCCAAGTGGGTTTGGGTCCAGCGGAGTGGGTTTGGGTCTAGCGCAGTGGGTTTGGGTCTAGCGGAGTGGGTTTGGTTCTAGCCGAGTGGGTTTGGGTCTAACCGAGTGGGTTTGTGTCTAGCGGAGTGGGTTTGGGTCTAGCGGAGTGGGATTGGGTCTAGCCGAGTGGGTTTGGGTCTAGCCGAGTGGGTTTGGGACCAGCCGAGTGGGTTTGGGTCTAGCCAAGTGGGTTTGGGTCTAGCTGAATGTGTTTGGGTCTAGCCGAGTGGGTTTGGGTCTGGCTGAGTGGTTTGGGTCTAACCGAAAGGGTTTGGGTCTAGCCGAGTGGGTTTGGGTCTAGCCGAGTGGGTTTGGGTCTAGCCGAGTGGGTGTGGGTTAAGCCGAGTGGGTTTGGGTCTAGCCGAGTGGGTTTGGGTCTAGCCGAGTGGGTTTGGGTCTATCCGAGTGGGTTTGGGTCTAGCCGAGTGGGTTTGGGCCTAGCCGAGTGGGTTTGGGACTACCGGAGTGGGTTTGGGTGTAGCGGAGTGGGTTTGGGTGTAGCTCAGTGGGTTAGGGACCAGCCGAGTGGGTTTGGGTCTAGCCGAGTGGGTTTGGGCCTAGCCGAGTGGGTTTGGGTCTACCCGAGTGGGTTTGGGTCTGGCCGAGTGGGTTTGGGTCTAGCCGAGTGGGTTTGGGTCTAGCCAAGTGGGTTTGGGCCTAGCGGAGTGGGTTTGGGTCTAGCCGAGTGGGTTTGGGCCTAGCGGAGTGGGTTTGGGTCTAGCCGAGTGGGTTTGGGTCTAGCCGAGTGGGTTTGGGTCTAGCCGAGTGGGTTAGGGTCTAGCCGAGTGGGTTTGGGTGTAGCCGAGTGGGTTTGGGTCTAGCCGAGTGGGTTTGGGTCTAGCCGAGTGGGTTTGTGTCTAGCCGAGTGGGTTTGGGTCTAGCCGAGTGGGTTTGGTTCTAGCCGCGTGGGTTTGGGTTTATCCGAGTGGGTTTGGGTCTAGCCGAGTGGGTTTGGGTCTAGCCCAGTGGATTTGGCTCTAGCCGAGTGGGTTTGGGTGTAGCCGAGTGGGTTTGCGTCCAGCCGTGTGGGTTTGGGTCTAGCCAAGTGGGTTTGGGTCTAGCCGAGTGGGTTTGGGTCTAGCCGAGTGGGTTTGGGTCTAGCCGAGTGGGTTTCGGTCTAGCCGAGTGGGTTTGGGTCTAGCCGAGTATGTTTCGGTGTAGCCCAGTGGGTTTGGGTCTAGCCGAGAGGGTTTGGGTCTAGCCGAGTTAGTTTGGGTCTAGCCGAGCGGGTTTGGGTCTAGCCGAGTGGGTTTGTGTCTAGCCGAGTGGGTTTGGGTCTAGCCCAGTGGGTTTGGGTCTGGCCGAGTGGGTTTGGGTCAAGCGGAGTTGGTATGGGTCTAGCGGAGTGGGTTTGGGTCAAGCGGAGTTGGTATGGGTCTAGCGGAGTGGGTTTGGGTCTGGACGAGTGGGTTTGGGTCTAGCCGAGTGGGTTTGGGTCTAGCCGAGTGGGTTTGGGTCTAGCCGAGTGGGTTTGGGTCTAGCCGAGTGGGTGTGGGTCTAGCCGAGTGGGTTTGGGTCTAGCCAAGTGGGTTTGGGTCTAGCCGAGTGGGTTTGGGTCTATCCGAGTGGGTTTGGGTCTAGCCGAGTGGGTTTGGGTCTAGCCGAGTGGGTTTTTGTCTAGCCGAGTGGGTTTGGGTCTAGCCGAGTGGGTTTGGGTCTAGCCGAGTGGGTTTGGGTCTAGCCGAGTGGGTTTGGGTCTAGCCGAGTGGGTGTGGGTCGAGCCGAGTGGGTTTGGGTCTAGCCGAGTGGGTTTGTGTCTAGCCGAGTGGGTTTGGGTCTAGCCGTGGGGGTTTGGGTCTAGCCAAGTGGGTTTGGGTCTAGCCGAGTGGGTTTGGGTCCAGCCGAGTGGGTTTGGGTCTAGCCGAGTGGGTTTGGGTCTAGCGGAGTGGGTTTGGGTCTAGCCGAGTGGGTTTGGGTCTAGCCGAGTGGGTTTGGGTCTAGCCGAGTGGGTTAGGGTCTAGCCGAGTGGGTTTGGGTGTAGCCGAGTCGGTTTGGGTCTAGCCGAGTGGGTTTGGGTCTAGCCGAGTGGGTTTGGTTCTAGCCGCGTGGGTTTGGGTTTATCCGAGTGGGTTTGGGTGTAGCCGAGTGGGTTTGGGTCTAGCCCAGTGGATTTGGCTCTAGCCGAGTGGGTTTGGGTGTAGCCGAGTGGGTTTGCGTCCAGCCGTGTGGGTTTGGGTCTAGCCAAGTGGGTTTGGGTCTAGCCGAGTGGGTTTGGGTCTAGCCGAGTGGGTTTGGGTCTAGCCGAGTGGGTTTGGGTCTAGCCGAGTGGGTTTGGGTCTAGCCGAGTATGTTTCGGTGTAGCCCAGTGGGTTTGGGTCTAGCCGAGAGGGTTTGGGTCTAGCCGAGTTAGTTTGGGTCTAGCCGAGCGGGTTTGGGTCCAGCCGAGTGGGTTTGGGTCTAGCCGAGTGGGTTTGGGTCTAGCCGAGTGGGTTTGGGTCTAGCGGAGTGGGTATGGGTGTAGCCGAGTGGGTTTGGGTCTAGCCGAGTGGGTTTGGGTATAGCCGACTGCGTTTGGGTGTAGCCGAGTGGGTTTGGGTCTAGCCGAGTGGCTTTGGGTCTTGCTGAGTGGGTTTGGGTCTAGCCGAGTTGGTTTTGGTCTAGCCAAGTGGGTTTGGGTCTAGCCGAGTGGGTTTGGGTCTAGCCGAGTGGGTTTGGGTCTAGCCGAGTGGGTTTGGGTCTAGCCGAGTTTGTTTGGGTCTAGCCGAGTGGGTTTGGCTCAGGCGGAGTTGGTATGGGTCTAGCGGAGTGGGTTTGGGTCTAGCGGTGTGGGTTTGGGTCTAGCCAAGTGGGTTTTGGTCTAGCCGAGTGGGTTTAGGTCTATCCGAGTGGGTTTGCGTCTAGCCGAGTGGGTTTGGGTCTAGCCGATTGGGTTTGGGTCTATCCATGTGGGTTTGGGTCTAGCGGAGAAGGTTAGGGTCTAGCGGAGTGGGTTTGGGTGTAGCCGCGTGGGTTTGGGTGTAGCCGAGTGGGTTTGGATCTAGCCGTGTGGGTTTGGGTCTAGCCGAGTGGGTTTGGGTCTAGCCGAGTGGGTTTGGGTCTAGCGGAGTGGGTTTGGGTGTAGCCGAGTGGGTTTTGGTCTAGCCTAGTGGGTTAGGGTCTAGCCGACTGGGTTTGGGTCTAGCCGAGTGGGTTTGGGTCTAGCCGAGTGGGTTTGGGTCTAGCCGAGTGGGTTTGGGTCTAGCCGAGTAGGTTTGGGTCTAGCCGAGTGGGTTTGGTTGTAGCCGAGTGGGTTTGGGTCTAGCGGAGTGGGTTTGGGTGTATCCGAGTGGGTTTGGGTCTAGCCGAGTGGGTTTGGGTCTAGCCGACTGGGTTTGGGTCTGGACGAGCGGGTTTAGGTCTAGCCGAGTGGGTTTGGGTCTAGTCGAGTGGGTTTGGGTCTAGCCGAGTGGGTTTGGGTCTAGCCTAGTGGGTTTGGGTCTAGCCAAGTGGGGTTCGGTCCAGCGGAGTGGGTTTGGGTCTAGCGCAGTGGGTTTGGGTCTAGCTGAGTGGGTTTGGGTCTAACCGAGTGGGTTTGTGTCTAGCGGAGTGGGTTTGGGACTAGCGGAGTGGGATTGGGTCTAGCCGAGTGGGTTTGGGTCTAGCCGAGTGGGTTTGGGTCTAGCCGAGTGGGTTTGGGTCTAGCCGAGTGGGTTTGGGTCTAGCCTAGTGGGTTTGGGTCTAGCCAAGTGGGTTTGGGTCCAGCGGAGTGGGTTTGGGTCTAGCGCAGTGGGTTTGGGTCTAGCGGAGTGGGTTTGGTTCTAGCCGAGTGGGTTTGGGTCTAACCGAGTGGGTTTGTGTCTAGCGGAGTGGGTTTGGGTCTAGCGGAGTGGGATTGGGTCTAGCCGAGTGGGTTTGGGTCTAGCCGAGTGGGTTTGGGACCAGCCGAGTGGGTTTGGGTCTAGCCAAGTGGGTTTGGGTCTAGCTGAATGTGTTTGGGTCTAGCCGAGTGGGTTTGGGTCTGGCTGAGTGGTTTGGGTCTAACCGAAAGGGTTTGGGTCTAGCCGAGTGGGTTTGGGTCTAGCCGAGTGGGTTTGGGTCTAGCCGAGTGGGTGTGGGTTAAGCCGAGTGGGTTTGGGTCTAGCCGAGTGGGTTTGGGTCTAGCCGAGTGGGTTTGGGTCTATCCGAGTGGGTTTGGGTCTAGCCGAGTGGGTTTGGGCCTAGCCGAGTGGGTTTGGGACTACCGGAGTGGGTTTGGGTGTAGCGGAGTGGGTTTGGGTGTAGCTCAGTGGGTTAGGGACCAGCCGAGTGGGTTTGGGTCTAGCCGAGTGGGTTTGGGCCTAGCCGAGTGGGTTTGGGTCTACCCGAGTGGGTTTGGGTCTGGCCGAGTGGGTTTGCTTCTAGCCGAATGGGTTTGGGTCTAGCCGAGTGGGTTTCTTTGCAGCCGAGTGTCTTTGGGTCTAGCGGAGTGGGTTTGGGTGTAGCTGAGTGGGTTTGGGTCTAGCCGAGTGGGTTTGGGTCTTGCCGAGTTGGTTTGGGTCTAGCCGAGTGGGTTTGCGTCTAGCCGATTGGGTTTGGGTCTATCCATGTGGGTTTGGGTCTAGCCGAGTGGGTTAGGGTCTAGCGGAGTGGGTTTGGGTGTAGCCGCGTGGGTTTGGGTGTAGCCGAGTGGGTTTGGGTCTAGCCGAGTGGGTTTGGGTCTAGCCGAGTGGGTTTGGGTCTAGCCGAGTGGGTTTGGGTCTAGCGGAGTGGGTTTGGGTGTAGCCAAGTGGGTTTGGGTGTAGCCGAGTGGGTTTGGGTCTAGCCGAGTGGGTTTGGGTGTAGCCGAGTGGGTTTGGGTCTAGCCGAGTGGGTTTGGGTCTAGCGCAGTGGGTTTGGTTGTAGCCGAGTGGGTTTGGGTCTAGCGGAGTGGGTTTGGGTGTAGCCGAGTGGGTTTGGGTATAGCCGAGTGGGTTGGGTCTAGCCGACTGGGTTTGGGTCTAGCCGAGTGGGTTTGGGTCTAGCCGAGTGGGTTTGGGTCTAGCCGAGTGGGTTTACGTCTAGCCGAGTGGGTTTGGGTCTAGCGGAGTGGGTTTGGGTGTAGCCGAGTGGGTTTGGGTGTAGCCGAGTGGGTTTGGGTCTGGACGAGTGGGTTTGGGTCTAGCCGAGTGGGTTTGGGTGTAGCCGAGTGGGTTTGGGTCTAGCGGAGTGGGTTTGGGTCTAGCCGAGTTGGTTTGGTTCTAGCCGAGTGGGTTTGCGTCTAGCCGAGTGGGTTTGGGTCTAGCCGAGTGGGTTTGGGTCTAGCCGAGTGGGCTTGGGTGTAGCTGAGTGGGTTTGGGTCTAGCCGAGTGGGTTAGGGTGTAGCCGAGTCGGTTTGGGTGTAGCCGAGTCGGTTTGGGTCTAGCCGAGTGGGTTTGGGTCTAGCCGAGTGGGTTTGGGTCTAGCCGAGTGGGTTTGGTTCTAGCCGAGTGGGTTTGGGTTTATCCGAGTGGGTTTGGGTCTAGCCGAGTGGGTTTGGGTCTAGCCCAGTGGATTTGGGTCTGGCCGAGTGGGTTTGGGTGTAGCCGAGTGGGTTTGCGTCTAGCCGAGTGGGTTTGGGTCTAGCCAAGTGGGTTTGGGTCTAGCCGAGTGGGTTTGGGTCTAGCCGAGTGGGTTTGGGTCTAGCCGAGTGGGTTTCGGTCTAGCCCAGTGGGTTTTGGTCTAGCCGAGTGGGTTTGGGTCTAGCCGAGTGGGTTTGGGTATAGCCGAGTGGGTGTGGGTCTAGCCGAGTGGGTTTGGGTCTAGCCGAGTGGGTTTGGGTCGAGCCGAGTGGGTTTGGGTCTAGCCGAGTGGGTTTGGGTCTAGCCGAGTGGGTTTGGGTCTAGCCGAGGGGGTTTGGGTCTAGCCCAGTGGGTTTGGGTCTAGCCGAGTGGGTTTGGGTCTAGCCGAGTGGGTTTGGGTCTAGCCGAGTGGGTTTGGGTTTATCCGAGTGGGTTTGGGTCTAGCCGAGTGGGTTTGGGTCTAGCCCAGTGGATTTGGGTCTAGCCGAGTGGGTTTGGGTGTAGCCGAGTGGGTTTGCGTCTAGCCGAGTGGGTTTGGGTCTAGCCGAGTGGGTTTGGGTCTAGCCGAATGGGTTTGGGTCTAGCCGAGTGGGTTTGGGTCTAGCCGAGTGGGTTTGGGTCTAGCCCAGTGGGTTTTGGTCTAGCCGAGTGGGTTTGGGTCTATCCGAGTGGGTTTGGGTCTAGCCGAGTGGGTTTGGGTCTAGCCGAGTGGGTTTGGGTCTAGCCGAGTGGGTTTGGGTCTAGCCGAGTGGGTTTGGGTATAGCCGAGTGGGTGTGGGTCTAGCCGAGTGGGTTTGGGTCTAGCCGAGTGGGTTTGGGTCGAGCCGAGTGGGTTTGGGTCGAGCCGAGTGGGTTTGGGTCTAGCCGAGTGGGTTTGGGTCTAGCCGAGGGGGTTTGGGTCTAGCCCAGTGGGTTTGGGTCTAGCCGAGTGGGTTTGGGTCTAGCCGAGTGGGTTTGGGTCTAACCCAGTGGGTTTGGGTCTAGCCGAGTGGGTTTGGGTCTAGCCGAGTGGGTTTGGGTCTAGCCGAGTGGGTTTGGGTCTAGCCGAGTGGGTTTGGGTCTAGCCGAGTGGGTTTGGGTCTAGCCGAGTGGGTTTGGGTCTAGCCGAGTGGGTTTGGGTCAAGCGGAGTTGGTATGGGTCTAGCGGAGTGGGTTTGGGTCTAGCGGAGTGGGTTTTGGTGTGGCCGAGTGGGTTTCGGTCTAGCCGAGTGGGTTTGGGTCTACCCGAGTTGGTGTGGGTCTAGCCGAGTAGGTTTGTGTCTAGCCAAGTGGGATTTGGTCTAGCCGAGAGGGTTTGGGTCTATCCGAGTGGGTTTGGGTCTAGCCGAGTGGGTTTGGGTCTAGCCGAGTGGGTTTGGGTCTAGCCGAGTGGGTTTGGGTCTAGCCGAGTGGGTTTGGGTCTAGCCGAGTGGGTTTGGGTCTAGCCGAGTGGGTTTGGGTATAGCCGAGTGGGTGTGGGTCTAGCCGAGTGGGTTTGGGTCTAGCCGAGTGGGTTTGGGTCGAGCCGAGTGGGTTTGGGTCTAGCCGAGTGGGTTTGGGTCTAGCCGAGTGGGTTTGGGTCTAGCCGAGGGGGTTTGGGTCTAGCCCAGTGGGTTTGGGTCTAGCCGAGTGGGTTTGGGTCTAGCCGAGTGGGTTTGGGTCTAACCCAGTGGGTTTGGGTCTAGCCGAGTGGGTTTGGGTCTAGCCGAGTGGGTTTGCGTCTAGCCGAGTGGGTTTGGGTCTAGCCAAGTGGGTTTGGGTCTAGCCGAGTGGGTTTGGGTCTAGCCGAGTGGGTTTGGGTCTAGCCGAGTGGGTTTGGGTCTAGCCGAGTGGGTTTGGGTCAAGCGGAGTTGGTATGGGTCTAGCGGAGTGGGTTTGGGTCTAGCGGAGTGGGTTTTGGTGTAGCCGAGTGGGTTTGGGTCTAGCCGAGTGGGTTTGGGTCTACCCGAGTTGGTGTGGGTCTAGCCGAGTAGGTTTGGGTCTAGCCAAGTGGGATTTGGTCTAGCCGAGAGGGTTTGGGTCTATCCGAGTGGGTTTGGGTCTAGCCGAGTGGGTTTGGGTCTAGCCGAGTGGGTTTGGGTCCAGCCGAGTGGGTTTGGGTATAGCCGAGTGGGTGTGGGTCTAGCCGAGTGGGTTTGGGTCTAGCCGAGTGGGTTTGGGTCGAGCCGAGTGGGTTTGGGTCTAGTCGAGTGGGTTTGGGTCTAGCCGAGTGGGTTTGGGTCTAGCCGAGGGGGTTTGGGTCTAGCCAAGTGGGTTTGGGTCTAGCCGAGTGGGTTTGGGTCTAGCCGAGTGGGTTTGGGTCTAGCCGAGTGGGTTTGGGTCTAGCCGAGTGGGTTTGGGTCTAACCGAGTGGGTTTGGGTCTAGCCGAGTGGGTTATGTCTAGCCGAGTGGGTTTGGGTCTAGCCGAGTGGGTTTGGGTGTAGCCGAGTGGGTTTGCGTCTAGCCGAGTGGGTTTGGGTCTAGCCGAGTGGGTTTGGGTCTAGCCGAGTGGATTTGGGTCCAGCCGAGTGGGTTTCGGTCTAACTGAGGAGGTTTGGGTCTAGCCGAGTGGGTTTGGGTCTAGCCGAGTGGGTTTGGGTCTAGCCGAGTGGGTTTCGGTGTAGCCGAGTGGGTTTGGGTCTAGCCGAGTGGGTTTGGGTCTAGCCGAGTGGGTTTGGGTCTAGGCGAGTGGGTTTGGGTCTAGCCTAGTGGGTTTGGGTCTAGCCAAGTGGGTTTGGGTCCAGCGGAGTGGGTTTGGGTCTAGCGGTGTGGGTTTGGGTCTAGCGGTGTGGGTTTGGGTCTAGCCGAGTGGGTTTGGGTCTAACCGAGTGGGTTTGTGTCTAGCGGAGTTGGTTTGGGTCTAGCGGAGTGGGATTGGGTCTAGCCGAGTGGGTTTGTGTCTAGCCGAGTGGGTTTGGGACTAGCCGAGTGGGTTTGGGTCTAGCCGAGTGGGTTTGGGTCTAGCGGAATGGGTTTGGGTCTAGCCGAGTGGGTTTGGGTCTAGCCGAGTGGGTTTGGTTCTAGCCGAAAGGGTTTGGGTCTAGCCGAGTGGGTTTGGGTCTAGCCGAGGGGGTTTGGGTCTACCCGAGTGGGTGTGGGTCAAGCCGAGTGGGTTTGGGTCTAGCCGAGTGGGTTTGGGTCTAGCCGAGTGGGTTTGGGTCTAGCCGAGTGGGTTTGGGTCTAGCCGAGTGGGTTTGGGCCTAGCCGAGTGGGTTTGGGTCTACCGGAATGGGTTTGGGTGTAGCGGAGTGGGTTTGGGTGTAGCTGAGTGGGTTTGGGACCAGCCGAGTGGGTTTGGGTCTAGCCGAGTGGGTTTGGGTGTAGCCGAATTGGTTTGGGTCTACCCGAGTGGGTTTGGGTCTAGCCGAGTGGGATTGGGCCTAGCCGAGTGGGTTTGGGTCCAGCGGAGTGGGTTTGGGTCTAGCGGAGTGGGTTTGGGTCTAGCCGAGTGGGTTTGGATCTAGCCGAGTGGGTTTGGGTCTAACCGAGTGGGTTTGTGTCTAGAGGAGTGGGTTTGGGTCTAGCGGAGTGGGATTGGGCCTAGCCGAGTGGGTTTGTGTCTAGCCGAGTGGGTTTGGGACTAGCCGAGTGGGTTTCGGTCTAGCCGAGTGGGTTTGGGTCTAGCTGAATGGGTTTGGGTCTAGCCGAGTGGGTTTGGGACTACCGGAGTGGGTTTGGGTGTAGCGGAGTGGGTTTGGGTGTAGCTGAGTGGGTTTGGGACCAGCCGAGTGGGTTTGGGTCCAGCCGAGTGGGTTTGGGTGTAGCCGAATTGGTTTGGGTGTAGCCGAGTGGGTTTGGGTCTAGCCGAGTGGGTTTGGGTCTACCCGAGTGGGTTTGGGTCTAGCCGAGTGGGTTTGGGTCTAGCCGAGTGGGTGTGGGTCTAGCCGAGTGGGTTTGGGTCTAGCCAAGTGGGTTTGGGTCCAGCCGAGTGGGTTTGGGTCTATCCGAGTGGATTTGGGTCTAGCCGAGTGGGTTTGGGTCTAGCCGAGTGGCTTTTTGTCTAGCCGAGTGGGTTTGGGTCTAGCCGAGTGGGTTTGGGTATAGCCGAGTGGGTTTGGGTCTAGCCGAGTGGGTTTTGGTCTAGCCGAGTGGGTTTGGGTCTAGCCGAGTGGGTTTGGGTATAGCCGAGTGGGTGTGGGTCTAGCCGAGTGGGTTTGGGTCTAGCCGAGTGGGTTTGGGTCGAGCCGAGTGGGTTTGGGTCTAGCCGAGTGGGTTTGGGTCTAGCCGAGTGGGTTTGGGTCTAGCCGAGGGGGTTTGGATCTAGCCCAGTGGGTTTGGGTCTAGCCGAGTGGGTTGGGTCTAGCCGAGTGGGTTTGGGTATAGCCGAGTGGGTTTGGGTCTAGCCGAGTGGGTTTGGGTCGAGCCGAGTGGGTTTGGGTCGAGCCGAGTGGGTTTGTGTCTAGCCGAGTGGGTTTGGGTCCAGCCGAGGGAGTTTTGGTCTAGCCAAGTGGGTTTGGGTCTAGCCGAGTGGGTTTGGGTCTCGCCGAGTGGGTTTGGGTCTAGCCGAGTGGGTTTGGGTCTAGCCGAGTGGGTTTGGGTCTAGCCGAGTGGGTTTGGGTCTAGCCGAGTGGGTTTGGGTCTAGCCGAGTGGGTTTGGGTGTAGCTGAGTGGGTTTGCGTCTAGCCGAGTGGGTTTGGGTCTAGCCAAGTGGGTTTGGGTCTAGCCGAGTGGGTTTGGGTCTAGCCGAGTGGGTTTGGGTCTAGCCGAGTGGGTTTCGGTCTAGCCCAGTGGGTTTTGGTCTAGCCGAGTGGGTTTGGGTCTATCCGAGTGGGTTTGGGTATAGCCGAGTGGGTGTGGGTCTAGCCGAGTGGGTTTGGGTCTAGCCGAGTGGGTTTGGGTCGAGCCGAGTGGGTTTGGGTCTAGCCGAGTGGGTTTGGGTCTCGCCGAGTGGGTTTGGGTCTAGCCGAGTGGGTTTGGGTCTAGCCGAGTGGGTTTGGGTCTAGCCGAGTGGGTTTGGGTCTAGCCGAGTGGGTTTGGGTCTAGCCGAGTGGGTTTGGGTGTAGCCGAGTGGGTTTGCGTCTAGCCGAGTGGGTTTGGGTCTAGCCAAGTGGGTTTGGGTCTAGCCGAGTGGGTTTGGGTTTATCCGAGTGGGTTTGGGTCCAGCCGAGTGGGTTTGGGTCTAGCCCAGTGGATTTGGGTCTAGCCGAGTGGGTTTGGGTGTAGCCGAGTGGGTTTGCGTCTAGCCGAGTGGGTTTGGGTCTAGCCAAGTGGGTTTGGGTCTAGCCGAGTGGGTTTGGGTCTAGCCGAGTGGGTTTGGGTCTAGCCGAGTGGGTTTCGGTCTAGCCCAGTGGGTTTTTTTCTAGCCGAGTGGGTTTGGGTCTAGCCGAGTGGGTTTGGGTATAGCCGAGTGGGTGTGGGTCTAGCCGAGTGGGTTTGGGTCTAGCCGAGTGGGTTTGGGTCGAGCCGAGTGGGTTTGGGTCTAGCCGAGTGGGTTTGGGTCTAGCCGAGTGGGTTTGGGTCTAGCCGAGGGGGTGTGGATCTAGCCCAGTGGGTTTGGGTCTAGCCGAGTGGGTTTGGGTCTAGCCGAGTGGGTTTGGGTCTAGCCGAGTGGGTTTGGGTCTAGCCGAGGGGGTTTTGGTCTAGCCAAGTGGGTTTGGGTCTAGCCGAGTGGGTTTGGGTCTCGCCGAGTGGGTTTGGGTCTAGCCGAGTGGGTTTGGGTGTAGCCGAGTCGGTTTGGGTCTAGCCGAGTGGGTTTGGGTCTAGCCGAGTGGGTTTGGGTCTAGCCGAGTGGGTTTGGGTCTAGCCGAGTGGGTTTGGTTCTAGCCGAGTGGGTTTGGGTCTAGCCGAGTGGGTTTGGGTCTAGCCGAGTGGGTTTGGGTATAGCCGAGTGGGTGTGGGTCTAGCCGAGTGGGTTTGGGTCTAGCCGAGTGGGTTTGGGTCGAGCCGAGTGGGTTTGGGTCGAGCCGAGTGGGTTTGGGTCTAGCCGAGTGGGTTTGGGTCTAGCCGAGGGGGTTTGGGTCTAGCCGAGTGGGTTTAGTTCTAGCCGAGTGGGTTTGGGTTTATCCGAGTGGGTTTGGGTCTAGCCGAGTGGGTTTGGGTCTAGCCCAGTGGATTTGGGTCTAGCCGAGTGGGTTTGGGTGTAGCCGAGTGGGTTTGCGTCTAGCCGAGTGGGTTTGGGTCTAGCCAAGTGGGTTTGGGTCTAGCCGAGTTGGTTTGGGTCTAGCCGAGTGGGTTTCGGTCTAGCCCAGTGGGTTTTGGTCTAGCCGAGTGGGTTTGGGTCTAGCCGAGTGGGTTTGGGTATAGCCGAGTGGGTGTGGGTCTAGCCGAGTGGGTTTGGGTCTAGCCGAGTGGGTTTGGGTCGAGCCGAGTGGGTTTGGGTCTAGCCGAGTGGGTTTGGGTCTAGCCGAGTGGCTTTGGGTCTAGCCGAGGGGGTTTGGATCTAGCCCAGTGGGTTTGGGTCTAGCCGAGTGGGTTTGGGTCTAGCCGAGTGGGTTTGGGTCTAGCCGAGTGGGTTTGGGTCTAGCCGAGTGGGGTTTGGTCTAGCCAAGAGGGTTTGGGTCTAGCCGAGTGGGTTTGGGTCTCGCCGAGTGGGTTTGGGTCTAGCCGAGTGGGTTTGGGTGTAGCCGAGTCGGTTTGGGTCTAGCCGAGTGGGTTTGGGTCTAGCCGAGTGGGTTTGGGTCCAGCCGAGTGGGTTTGGGTCTAGCCGAGTGGGTTTGGTTCTAGCCGAGTGGGTTTGGGTTTATCCAAGTGGGTTTGGGTCTAGCCGAGTGGGTTTGGGTCTAGCCCAGTGGATTTGGGTCTAGCCGAGTGGGTTTGGGTGTAGCCGAGTGGGTTTGCGTCTAGCCGAGTGGGTTTGGGTCTAGCCAAGTGGGTTTGGGTCTAGCCGAGTGGGTTTGGGTCTAGCCGAGTGGGTTTGGGTCTAGCCGAGTGGGTTTCGGTCTAGCCCAGTGGGTTTTGGTCTAGCCGAGTGGGTTTGGGTCTATCCGAGTGGGTTTGGGTCTAGCCGAGTGGGTTTGGGTCTAGCCGAGTGGGTTTGGGTCTAGCCGAGTGGGTTTGGGTCTAGCCGAGTGGGTTTGGGTATAGCCGAGTGGGTGTGGCTCTAGCCGAGTGGGTTTGGGTCTAGCCGAGTGGGTTTGGGTCGAGCCGAGTGGGTTTGGGTCTAGCCGAGTGGGTTTGGGTCTAGCCGAGTGGGTTTGGGTCTAGCCGAGGGGGTTTGGGTCTAGCCCAGTGGGTTTGGGTCTAGCCGAGTGGGTTTGTGTCTAGCCGAGTGGGTTTGGGTCCAGCCGAGGGGGTTTTGGTCTAGCCAAGTGGGTTTGGGTCTAGCCGAGTGGGTTTGGGTCTCGCCGAGTGGGTTTGGGTCTAGCCGAGTGGGTTTGGGTCTAGCCGAGTGGGTTTGGGTCTAGCCGAGTGGGTTTGGGTCTAGCCGAGTGGGTTTGGGTCTAGCCGAGTGGGTTAAGGTCTAGCCGAGTGGGTTTGGGTGTAGCCGAGTCGGTTTGGGTCTAGCCGAGTGGGTTTGGGTCCAGCCGAGTGGGTTTGGGTCTAGCCGAGTGGGTTTGGGTCTAGCCGAGTGGGTTTGGGTGTAGCCGAGTGGGTTTGCGTCTAGCCGAGTGGGTTTGGGTCTAGCCAAGTGGGTTTGGGTCTAGCCGAGTGGGTTTGGGTGTAGCCGAGTGGGTTTTGGTTTATCCGAGTGGGTTTGGGTCCAGCCCAGTGGGTTTGGGTCTAGCCCAGTGGATTTGGGTCTAGCCGAGTGGGTTTGGGTGTAGCCGAGTGGGTTTGCGTCTAGCCGAGTGGGTTTGGGTCTAGCCAAGTGGGTTTGGGTCTAGCCGAGTGGGTTTGGGTCTAGCCGAGTGGGTTTGGGTCTAGCCGAGTGGGTTTCGGTCTAGCCCAGTGGGTTTTTTTCTAGCCGAGTGGGTTTGGGTCTAGCCGAGTGGGTTTGGGTATAGCCGAGTGGGTGTGGGTCTAGCCGAGTGGGTTTGGGTCTAGCCGAGTGGGTTTGGGTCTAGCCGAGTGGGTTTGGGTATAGCCGAATGGGTGTGGCTCTAGCCGAGTGGGTTTGGGTCTAGCCGAGTGGGTTTGGGTCGAGCCGAGTGGGTTTGGGTCTAGCCGAGTGGGTTTGGGTCTAGCCGAGTGGGTTTGGGTCTAGCCGAGGGGGTTTGGGTCCAGCCCAGTGGGTTTGGGTCTAGCCGAGTGGGTTTGTGTCTAGCCGAGTGGGTTTGGGTCCAGCCGAGGGGGTTTTGGTCTAGCCAAGTGGGTTTGGGTCTAGCCGAGTGGGTTTGGGTCTCGCCGAGTGGGTTTGGGTCTAGCCGAGTGGGTTTGGGTCTAGCCGAGTGGGTTTGGGTCTAGCCGAGTGGGTTTGGGTCTAGCCGAGTGGGTTTGGGTCTAGCCGAGTGGGTTAAGGTCTAGCCGAGTGGGTTTGGGTGTAGCCGAGTCGGTTTGGGTCTAGCCGAGTGGGTTTGGGTCCAGCCGAGTGGGTTTGGGTCTAGCCGAGTGGGTTTGGGTCTAGCCGAGTGGGTTTGGGTCTAGCCGAGTGGGTTTGGGTCTAGCCGAGTAGGTTTGGGTCTAGCCGAGTGGGTTTGGGTCTAGCCGAGTGGGTTTGGGTCTAGCCGAGTGGGTTTGGGTGTAGCCGAATGGGTTTGCGTCTAGCCGAGTGGGTTTGGGTCTAGCCAAGTGGGTTTGGATCTAGCCCAGTGGGTTTGGGTCTAGCCTAGTGGGTTTGGGTCTAGCCGATTGGGTTTGGGTCTAGCCGAGTGGGTTTGGGTCTAGCCGAGGGGGTTTTGGTCTAGCCAAGTGGGTTTGGGTCTAGCCGAGTGGGTTTGGGTCTCGCCGAGTGGGTTTGGGTCTAGCCGAGTGGGTTTGGGTGTAGCCGAGTCGGTTTGGGTCTAGCCGAGTGGGTTTGGGTCTAGCCGAGTGGGTTTGGGTCTAGCCGAGTGGGTTTGGGTCTAGCCGAGTGGGTTTGGTTCTAGCCGAGTGGGTTTGGGTCTAGCCGAGTGGGTTTGGGTCTAGCCGAGTGGGTTTGGGTATAGCCGAGTGGGTGTGGGTCTAGCCGAGTGGGTTTGGGTCTAGCCGAGTGGGTTTGGGTCGAGCCGAGTGTGTTTGGGTCTAGCCGAGTGGGTTTGGGTCTAGCCGAGTGGGTTTGGGTCTAGCCGAGGGGGTTTGGGTCTAGCCCAGTGGGTTTGGGTCTAGCCGAGTTGGTTTGTGTCTGGCCGAGTGGGTTTGTGTCCAGCCGAGGGGGTTTTGGTCTAGCCAAGTGGGTTTGGGTCTAGCCGAGTGGGTTTGGGTCTCGCCGAGTGGGTTTGGGTCTAGCCGAGTGGGTTTGGGTCTAGCCGAGTGGGTTTGGGTCTAGCCGAGTGGGTTTGGGTCTAGCCGAGTGGGTTAGGGTCTAGCCGAGTGGGTTTGGGTGTAGCCGAGTCGGTTTGGGTCTAGCCGAGTGGGTTTGGGTCTAGCCGAGTGGGTTTGGGTCTAGCCGAGTGGGTTTGGGTCTAGCCGAGTGGGTTTGGTTCTAGCCGAGTGGGTTTGGGTTTATCCGAGTGGGTTTGGGTCTAGCCGAGTGGGTTTGGGTCTAGCCCAGTGGATTTGGGTCTAGCCGAGTGGGTTTTGGTGTAGCCGAGTGGGTTTGCGTCTAGCCGAGTGGGTTTGGGTCTAGCCAAGTGGGTTTGGGTCTAGCCGAGTTGGTTTGGGTCTAGCCGAGTGGGTTTCGGTCTAGCCCAGTGGGTTTTGGTCTAGCCGAGCGGGTTTGGGTCTAGCCGAGTGGATTTGGGTCTAGCCGAGTGGGTTTGGGTCTAGCCGAGTGGCTTTTTGTCTAGCCGAGTGGGTTTGGGTCTAGCCGAGTGGGTTTGGGTATAGCCGAGTGGGTTTGGGTCTAGCCGAGTGGGTTTGGGTCTAGCCGAGTGGGTTTGGGTCGAGCCGAGTGGGTTTGGGTCTAGCCGAGTGGGTTTGTGTCTAGCCGAGTGGGTTTGGGTCCAGCCGAGGGGGTTTTGGTGTAGCCAAGGTGGTTTGGGTCTAGCCGAGTGGGTTTGGGTCTCGCCGAGTGGGTTTGGGTCTAGCCGAGTGGGTTTGGGTCTAGCCGAGTGGGTTTGGGTCTAGCCGAGTGGGTTTGGGTCTAGCCGAGTGGGTTTGGGTCTTGCCGAGTGGGTTAGGGTCTAGCCGAGTGGGTTTGGGTGTAGCCGAGTCGGTTTGGGTCTAGCCGAGTGGGTTTGGGTCTAGCCGAGTGGGTTTGGCTCTAGCCGAGTGGGTTTGGGTCTAGCCGAGTGGGTTTGGTTCTAGCCGAGTGGGTTTGGGTTTATCCGAGTGGGTTTGGGTCTAGCCGAGTCGGTTTGGGTCTAGCCCAGTGGATTTGGGTCTAGCCGAATGGGTTTGGGTGTAGCCGAGTGGGTTTGCGTCTAGCCGAGTGGGTTTGGGTCCAGCCAAGTGGGTTTGGGTCTAGCCGAGTGGGTTTGGGTCTAGCCGAGTGTGTTTGGGTCTAGCCGAGTGGGTTTCGGTCTAGCCCAGTGGGTTTTGGTCTAGCCGAGTGGGTTTGGGTCTAGCCTAGTGGGTTTGGGTATAGCCGAGTGGGTGTGGGTCTAGCCGAGTGGGTTTGGGTCTAGCCGAGTGGGTTTGGGTCTAGCCGAGTGGGTTTGGGTCTAGCCGAGTGGGTTTGGGTCTAGCCGAGTGGGTTTGGGTCTTGCCGAGTGGGTTAGGGTCTAGCCGAGTGGGTTTGGGTGTAGCCGAGTCGGTTTGGGTCTAGCCGAGTGGGTTTGGGTCTAGCCGAGTGGGTTTGGGTCTAGCCGAGTGTGTTTGGGTCTAGCCGAGTGGGTTTGGTTCTAGCCGAGTGGGTTTGGGTTTATCCGAGTGGGTTTGGGTCTAGCCGAGTCGGTTTGGGTCTAGCCCAGTGGATTTGGGTCTAGCCGAGTGGGTTTGGGTGTAGCCGAGTGGGTTTGCGTCTAGCCGAGTGGGTTTGGGTCCAGCCAAGTGGGTTTGGGTCTAGCCGAGTGGGGTTGGGTCTAGCCGAGTGGGTTTGGGTCTAGCCGAGTGGGTTTCGGTCTAGCCCAGTGGGTTTTGGTCTAGCCGAGTGGGTTTGGGTCTAGCCTAGTGGGTTTGGGTATAGCCGAGTGGGTGTGGGTCTAGCCGAGTGGGTTTGGGTCTAGCCGAGTGGGTTTGGGTCGAGCCGAGTGGGTTTGGGTCTAGCCGAGTGGGTTTGGGTCTAGCCGAGTGGGTTTGGGTCTAGCCGAGGGGGTTTGGGTCTAGCCCAGTGGGTTTGGGTCTAGCCGAGTGGGTTTGTGTCTAGCCGAGTGGGTTGGGTCCAGCCGAGGGGGTTTTGGTCTAGCCAAGTGGGTTTGGGTCTAGCCGAGTGGGTTTGGGTCTCGCCGAGTGGGTTTGGTTCTAGCGGAGTGGGTTTGGGTTTATCCGAGTGGGTTTGGGTCTAGCCCAGTGGATTTGGGTCTAGCCGAGTGGGTTTGGGTGTAGCCGAGTGGGTTTGCGTCTAGCCGAGTGGGTTTGGGTCTAGCCAAGTGGGTTTGGGTCTAGCCGAGTGGGTTTGGGTCTAGCCGAGTGGGTTTGGGTCTAGCCGAGTGGGTTTGGGTCTAGCCGAGTAGGTTTGGGTCTAGCCGAGTGGGTTTGGGTCTAGCCGAGTGGGTTTGGGTCTAGCCGAGTGGGTTTGGGTGTAGCCGAGTGGGTTTGCGTCTAGCCGAGTGGGTTTGGGTCTAGCCAAGTGGGTTTGGATCTAGCCCAGTGGGTTTGGGTCTAGCCGAGTGGGTTTGGGTCTAGCCGATTGGGTTTGGGTCTAGCCGAGTGGGTTTGGGTCTAGCCGAGGGGGTTTTGGTCTAGCCAAGTGGGTTTGGGTCTAGCCGAGTGGGTTTGGGTCTCGCCGAGTGGGTTTGGGTCTAGCCGAGTGGGTTTGGGTGTAGCCGAGTCGGTTTGGGTCTAGCCGAGTGGGTTTGGGTCTAGCCGAGTGGGTTTGGGTCTAGCCGAGTGGGTTTGGGTCTAGCCGAGTGGGTTTGGTTCTAGCCGAGTGGGTTTGGGTCTAGCCGAGTGGGTTTGGGTCTAGCCGAGTGGGTTTGGGTATAGCCGAGTGGGTGTGGGTCTAGCCGAGTGGGTTTGGGTCTAGCCGAGTGGGTTTGGGTCGAGCCGAGTGTGTTTGGGTCTAGCCGAGTGGGTTTGGGTCTAGCCGAGTGGGTTTGGGTCTAGCCGAGGGGGTTTGGGTCTAGCCCAGTGGGTTTGGGTCTAGCCGAGTTGGTTTGTGTCTGGCCGAGTGGGTTTGTGTCCAGCCGAGGGGGTTTTGGTCTAGCCAAGTGGGTTTGGGTCTAGCCGAGTGGGTTTGGGTCTCGCCGAGTGGGTTTCGGTCTAGCCCAGTGGGTTTTGGTCTAGCCGAGTGGGTTTGGGTCTAGCCTAGTGGGTTTGGGTATAGCCGAGTGGGTGTGGGTCTAGCCGAGTGGGTTTGGGTCTAGCCGAGTGGGTTTGGGTCGAGCCGAGTGGGTTTGGGTCTAGCCGAGTGGGTTTGGGTCTAGCCGAGTGGGTTTGGGTCTAGCCGAGGGGGTTTGGGTCTAGCCCAGTGGGTTTGGGTCTAGCCGAGTGGGTTTGTGTCTAGCCGAGTGGGTTGGGTCCAGCCGAGGGGGTTTTGGTCTAGCCAAGTGGGTTTGGGTCTAGCCGAGTGGGTTTGGGTCTCGCCGAGTGGGTTTGGTTCTAGCGGAGTGGGTTTGGGTTTATCCGAGTGGGTTTGGGTCTAGCCCAGTGGATTTGGGTCTAGCCGAGTGGGTTTGGGTGTAGCCGAGTGGGTTTGCGTCTAGCCGAGTGGGTTTGGGTCTAGCCAAGTGGGTTTGGGTCTAGCCGAGTGGGTTTGGGTCTAGCCGAGTGGGTTTGGGTCTAGCCGAGTGGGTTTGGGTCTAGCCGAGTAGGTTTGGGTCTAGCCGAGTGGGTTTGGGTCTAGCCGAGTGGGTTTGGGTCTAGCCGAGTGGGTTTGGGTGTAGCCGAGTGGGTTTGCGTCTAGCCGAGTGGGTTTGGGTCTAGCCAAGTGGGTTTGGATCTAGCCCAGTGGGTTTGGGTCTAGCCGAGTGGGTTTGGGTCTAGCCGATTGGGTTTGGGTCTAGCCGAGTGGGTTTGGGTCTAGCCGAGGGGGTTTTGGTCTAGCCAAGTGGGTTTGGGTCTAGCCGAGTGGGTTTGGGTCTCGCCGAGTGGGTTTGGGTCTAGCCGAGTGGGTTTGGGTGTAGCCGAGTCGGTTTGGGTCTAGCCGAGTGGGTTTGGGTCTAGCCGAGTGGGTTTGGGTCTAGCCGAGTGGGTTTGGGTCTAGCCGAGTGGGTTTGGTTCTAGCCGAGTGGGTTTGGGTCTAGCCGAGTGGGTTTGGGTCTAGCCGAGTGGGTTTGGGTATAGCCGAGTGGGTGTGGGTCTAGCCGAGTGGGTTTGGGTCTAGCCGAGTGGGTTTGGGTCGAGCCGAGTGTGTTTGGGTCTAGCCGAGTGGGTTTGGGTCTAGCCGAGTGGGTTTGGGTCTAGCCGAGGGGGTTTGGGTCTAGCCCAGTGGGTTTGGGTCTAGCCGAGTTGGTTTGTGTCTGGCCGAGTGGGTTTGTGTCCAGCCGAGGGGGTTTTGGTCTAGCCAAGTGGGTTTGGGTCTAGCCGAGTGGGTTTGGGTCTCGCCGAGTGGGTTTGGGTCTAGCCGAGTGGGTTTGGGTCTAGCCGAGTGGGTTTGGGTCTAGCCGAGTGGGTTTGGGTCTAGCCGAGTGGGTTAGGGTCTAGCCGAGTGGGTTTGGGTGTAGCCGAGTCGGTTTGGGTCTAGCCGAGTGGGTTTGGGTCTAGCCGAGTGGGTTTGGGTCTAGCCGAGTGGGTTTGGGTCTAGCCGAGTGGGTTTGGTTCTAGCCGAGTGGGTTTGGGTTTATCCGAGTGGGTTTGGGTCTAGCCGAGTGGGTTTGGGTCTAGCCCAGTGGATTTGGGTCTAGCCGAGTGGGTTTTGGTGTAGCCGAGTGGGTTTGCGTCTAGCCGAGTGGGTTTGGGTCTAGCCAAGTGGGTTTGGGTCTAGCCGAGTTGGTTTGGGTCTAGCCGAGTGGGTTTCGGTCTAGCCCAGTGGGTTTTGGTCTAGCCGAGCGGGTTTGGGTCTAGCCGAGTGGATTTGGGTCTAGCCGAGTGGGTTTGGGTCTAGCCGAGTGGCTTTTTGTCTAGCCGAGTGGGTTTGGGTCTAGCCGAGTGGCTTTGGGTATAGCCGAGTGGGTTTGGGTCTAGCCGAGTGGGTTTGGGTCTAGCCGAGTGGGTTTGGGTCGAGCCGAGTGGGTTTGGGTCTAGCCGAGTGGGTTTGTGTCTAGCCGAGTGGGTTTGGGTCCAGCCGAGTGGGTTTGGGTCTAGCCTAGTGGGTTTGGGTATAGCCGAGTGGGTGTGGGTCTAGCCGAGTGGGTTTGGGTCTAGCCGAGTGGGTTTGGGTCTAGCCGAGTGGGTTTGGGTCTAGCCGAGTGGGTTTGGGTCTAGCCGAGTGGGTTTGGGTCTTGCCGAGTGGGTTAGGGTCTAGCCGAGTGGGTTTGGGTGTAGCCGAGTCGGTTTGGGTCTAGCCGAGTGGGTTTGGGTCTAGCCGAGTGGGTTTGGGTCTAGCCGAGTGGGTTTGGGTCTAGCCGAGTGGGTTTGGTTCTAGCCGAGTGGGTTTGGGTTTATCCGAGTGGGTTTGGGTCTAGCCGAGTCGGTTTGGGTCTAGCCCAGTGGATTTGGGTCTAGCCGAGTGGGTTTGGGTGTAGCCGAGTGGGTTTGCGTCTAGCCGAGTGGGTTTGGGTCCAGCCAAGTGGGTATGGGTCTAGCCGAGTGGGTTTGGGTCTAGCCGAGTGGGTTTGGGTCTAGCCGAGTGGGTTTCGGTCTAGCCCAGTGGGTTTTGGTCTAGCCGAGTGGGTTTGGGTCTAGCCTAGTGGGTTTGGGTATAGCCGAGTGGGTGTGGGTCTAGCCGAGTGGGTTTGGGTCTAGCCGAGTGGGTTTGGGTCGAGCCGAGTGGGTTTGGGTCTAGCCGAGTGGGTTTGGGTCTAGCCGAGTGGGTTTGGGTCTAGCCGAGGGGGTTTGGGTCTAGCCCAGTGGGTTTGGGTCTAGCCGAGTGGGTTTGTGTCTAGCCGAGTGGGTTGGGTCCAGCCGAGGGGGTTTTGGTCTAGCCAAGTGGGTTTGGGTCTAGCCGAGTGGGTTTGGGTCTCGCCGAGTGGGTTTGGTTCTAGCGGAGTGGGTTTGGGTTTATCCGAGTGGGTTTGGGTCTAGCCCAGTGGATTTGGGTCTAGCCGAGTGGGTTTGGGTGTAGCCGAGTGGGTTTGCGTCTAGCCGAGTGGGTTTGGGTCTAGCCAAGTGGGTTTTGGTCTAGCCGAGTGGGTTTGGGTCTAGCCGAGTGGGTTTGGGTCTAGCCGAGTGGGTTTCGGTCTAGCCCAGTGGGTTTTGGTCTAGCCGAGTGGGTTTGGGTCTAGCCGAGTGGGTTTGGGTATAGCCGAGTGGGTGTGGGTCTAGCCGAGTGGGTTTGGGTCTAGCCGAGTGGGTTTGGGTCGAGCCGAGTGGGTTTGGGTCTAGCCGAGTGGGTTTGGGTCTAGCCGAGTGGGTTTGGGTCTAGCCGAGGGGGTTTGGATCTAGCCGAGTGGGTTTGGGTCTAGCCGAGTGGGTTTGGGTCTAGCCGAGTGGGTTTGGGTCTAGCTGAGTGGGTTTGGGTCTAGCCGAGGGGGTTTTGGTCTAGCCAAGTGGGTTTGGGTCTAGCCGAGTGGGTTTGGGTCGAGCCGAGTGGGTTTGGGTCTAGCCGAGTGGGTTTGGGTCTAGCCGAGTGGGTTTGGGTCTAGCCGAGGGGGTTTGGGTCTAGCCCAGTGGGTTTGGGTCTAACCGAGTGGGTTTGGGTCTAGCCGAGTGGGTTTGGTTCTAGCCGAGTGGGTTTGGGTTTATCCGAGTGGGTTTGGGTCTAGCCGAGTGGGTTTGGGTCTAGCCCAGTGGATTTGGGTCTAGCCGAGTGGGTTTGGGTGTAGCCGAGTGGGTTTGCGTCTAGCCGAGTGGGTTTGGGTCTAGCCAAGTGGGTTTGGGTCTAGCCGAGTGGGTTTGGGTCTAGCCGAGTGGGTTTGGGTCTAGCCGAGTGGGTTTCGGTCTAGCCCAGTGGGTTTTGGTCTAGCCGAGTGGGTTTGGGTCTATCCGAGTGGGTTTGGGTCTAGCCGAGTGGGTTTGGGTCTAGCCGAGTGGGTTTGGGTCTAGCCGAGTGGGTTTGGGTCTAGCCGAGTGGGTTTGGGTATAGCCGAGTGGGTGTGGGTCTAGCCGAGTGGGTTTGGGTCTAGCCGAGTGGGTTTGGGTCGAGCCGAGTGGGTTTGGGTCTAGCCGAGTGGGTTTGGGTCTAGCCGAGTGGGTTTGGGTCTAGCCGAGGGGGTTTGGGTCTAGCCCAGTGGGTTTGGGTCTAGCCGAGTGGGTTTGGGTCTAGCCGAGTGGGTTTGGGTCTAGCCGAGTGGGTTTGGGTCCAGCCGAGTGGGTTAGGGTCTAGCCGAGTGGGTTTGGGTGTAGCCGAGTCGGTTTGGGTCTAGCCGAGTGGGTTTGGGTCTAGCCGAGTGGGTTTGGGTCTAGCCGAGTGGGTTTGGGTCTAACCGAGTGGGTTTGGTTCTAGCCGAGTGGGTTTGGGTTTATCCGAGTGGGTTTGGGTCTAGCCGAGTCGGTTTGGGTCTAGCCCAGTGGATTTGGGTCTAGCCGAGTGGGTTTGGGTGTAGCCGAGTGGGTTTGCGTCTAGCCGAGTGGGTTTGGGTCCAGCCAAGTGGGTTTGGGTCTAGCCGAGTGGGTTTGGGTCTAGCCGAGTGGGTTTGGGTCTAGCCGAGTGGGTTTCGGTCTAGCCCAGTGGGTTTTGGTCTAGCCGAGTGGGTTTGGGTCTAGCCTAGTGGGTTTGGGTATAGCCGAGTGGGTGTGGGTCTAGCCGAGTGGGTTTGGGTCTAGCCGAGTGGGTTTGGGTCGAGCCGAGTGGGTTTGGGTGTAGCCGAGTGGGTTTGCGTCTAGCCGAGTGGGTTTGGGTCTAGCCAAGTGGGTTTGGGTCTAGCCGAGTGGGTTTGGGTGTAGCCGAGTGGGTTTGCGTCTCGCCGAGTGGGTTTGGGTCTAGCCAAGTGGGTTTTGGTCTAGCCGAGTGGGTTTGGGTCTAGCCGAGTGGGTTTGGGTCTAGCCGAGTGGGTTTCGGTCTAGCCCAGTGGGTTTTGGTCTAGCCGAGTGGGTTTGGGTCTAGCCGAGTGGGTTTGGGTATAGCCGAGTGGGTGTGGGTCTAGCCGAGTGGGTTTGGGTCTAGCCGAGTGGGTTTGGGTCGAGCCGAGTGGGTTTGGGTCTAGCCGAGTGGGTTTGGGTCTAGCCGAGTGGGTTTGGGTCTAGCCGAGGGGGTTTGGATCTAGCCGAGTGGGTTTGGGTCTAGCCGAGTGGGTTTGGGTCTAGCCGAGTGGGTTTGGGTCTAGCCGAGTTTGTTTGGGTCTAGCCGAGGGGGTTTTGGTCTAGCCAAGTGGGTTTGGGTCTAGCCGAGTGGGTTTGGGTCTCGCCGAGTGGGTTTGGGTCTAGCCGAGTGGGTTTGGGTGTAGCCGAGTCGGTTTGGGTCTAGCCGAGTGGGTTTGGGTCTAGCCGAGTGGGTTTGGGTCTAGCCGAGTGGGTTTGGGTCTAGCCGAGTGGGTTTGGTTCTAGCCGAGTGGGTTTGGGTTTATCCGAGTGGGTTTGGGTCTAGCCGAGTGGGTTTGGGTCTAGCCCAGTGGATTTGGGTCTAGCCGAGTGGGTTTGGGTGTAGCCGAGTGGGTTTGCGTCTAGCCGAGTGGGTTTGGGTCTAGCCAAGTGGGTTTGGGTCTAGCCGAGTGGGTTTGGGTCTAGCCGAGTGGGTTTGGGTCTAGCCGAGTGGGTTTCGGTCTAGCCCAGTGGGTTTTGGTCTAGCCGAGTGGGTTTGGGTCTATCCGAGTGGGTTTGGGTCTAGCCGAGTGGGTTTGGGTCTAGCCGAGTGGGTTTGGGTCTAGCCGAGTGGGTTTGGGTATAGCCGAGTGGGTGTGGGTCTAGCCGAGTGGGTTTGGGTCTAGCCGAGTGGGTTTGGGTCGAGCCGAGTGGGTTTGGGTCTAGCCGAGTGGGTTTGGGTCTAGCCGAGTGGGTTTGGGTCTAGCCGAGGGGGTTTGGGTCTAGCCCAGTGGGTTTGGGTCTAGCCGAGTGGGTTTGGGTCTAGCCGAGTGGGTTTGGGTCTAGCCCAGTGGGTTTGGGTCTAGCCGAGTGGGTTTGGGTCTAGCCGAGTGGGTTTGCGTCTAGCCGAGTGGGTTTGGGTCTAGCCAAGTGGGTTTGGGTCTAGCCGAGTGGGTTTGGGTCTAGCCAAGTGGGTTTGGGTCTAGCCGAGTGGGTTTGGGTCTAGTCGAGTGGGTTTGGGTCTAGCCGAGTGGGTTTGGGTCTAGCCGAGTGGGTTTGGATCTAGCCGAGTTGGTATGGGTCTAGCGGAGTGGGTTTGGGTCTAGCGGAGTGGGTTTGGGTCTAGCCGAGTGGGTTTGGGTCGAGCCGAGTGGGTTTGGGTCTAGCCGAGTGGGTTAGGGTCTAGCCGAGTGGGTTTGGGTGTAGCCGAGTCGGTTTGGGTCTAGCCGAGTGGGTTTGGGTCTAGCCGAGTGGGTTTGGGTCTAGCCGAGTGGGTTTGGTTCTAGCCGAGTGGGTTTGGTTCTAGCCGAGTGGGTTTGGGTTTATCCGAGTGGGTTTGGGTCTAGCCGAGTCGGTTTGGGTCTAGCCCAGTGGATTTGGGTCTAGCCGAGTGGGTTTGGGTGTAGCCGAGTGGGTTTGCGTCTAGCCGAGTGGGTTTGGGTCCAGCCAAGTGGGTTTGGGTCTAGCCGAGTGGGTTTGGGTCTAGCCGAGTGGGTTTGGGTCTAGCCGAGTGGGTTTCGGTGTAGCCCAGTGGGTTTTGGTCTAGCCGAGTGGGTTTGGGTCTAGCCTAGTGGGTTTGGGTATAGCCGAGTGGGTGTGGGTCTAGCCGAGTGGGTTTGGGTCTAGCCGAGTGGGTTTGGGTCGAGCCGAGTGGGTTTGGGTCTAGCCGAGTGGGTTTGGGTCTAGCCGAGTGGGTTTGGGTCTAGCCGAGGGGGTTTGGGTCTAGCCCAGTGGGTTTGGGTCTAGCCGAGTGGGTTTGTGTCTAGCCGAGTGGGTTGGGTCCAGCCGAGGGGGTTTTGGTCTAGCCAAGTGGGTTTGGGTCTAGCCGAGTGGGTTTGGGTCTCGCCGAGTGGGTTTGGGTCTAGCCGAGTGGGTTTGGGTCTAGCCGAGTGGGTTTGGGTCTAGCCGAGTGGGTTTGGGTCTAGCCGAGTGGGTTAGGGTCTAGCCGAGTGGGTTTGGGTGTAGCCGAGTCGGTTTGGGTCTAGCCGAGTCGGTTTGGGTCTAGCCGAGTGGGTTTGGGTCTAGCCGAGTGGGTTTGGGTCTAGCCGAGTGGGTTTGGGTCTAGCCGAGTGGGTTTGGTTCTAGCCGAGTGGGTTTGGGTTTATCCGAGTGGGTTTGGGTCTAGCCCAGTGGATTTGGGTCTAGCCGAGTGGGTTTGGGTGTAGCCGAGTGGGTTTGCGTCTAGCCGAGTGGGTTTGGGTCTAGCCAAGTGGGTTTGGGTCTAGCCGAGTGGGTTTGGGTGTAGCCGAGTGGGTTTGCGTCTAGCCGAGTGGGTTTGGGTCTAGCCAAGTGGGTTTTGGTCTAGCCGAGTGGGTTTGGGTCTAGCCGAGTGGGTTTGGGTCTAGCCGAGTGGGTTTCGGTCTAGCCCAGTGGGTTTTGGTCTAGCCGAGTGGGTTTGGGTCTAGCCGAGTGGGTTTGGGTATAGCCGAGTGGGTGTGGGTCTAGCCGAGTGGGTTTGGGTCTAGCCGAGTGGGTTTGGGTCGAGCCGAGTGGGTTTGGGTCTAGCCGAGTGGGTTTGGGTCTAGCCGAGTGGGTTTGGGTCTAGCCGAGGGGGTTTGGGTCTAGCCCAGTGGGTTTGGGTCTAGCCGAGTGGGTTTGTGTCTAGCCGAGTGGGTTGGGTCCAGCCGAGGGGGTTTTGGTCTAGCCAAGTGGGTTTGGGTCTAGCCGAGTGGGTTTGGGTCTCGCCGAGTGGGTTTGGGTCTAGCCGAGTGGGTTTGGGTCTAGCCGAGTGGGTTTGGGTCTAGCCGAGTGGGTTTGGGTCTAGCCGAGTGGGTTAGGGTCTAGCCGAGTGGGTTTGGGTGTAGCCGAGTGGGTTTGGGTCTAGCCGAGTGGGTTTGGGTCTAGCCCAGTGGGTTTGGGTCTAGCCGAGTGGGTTTGGGTCTAGCCGAGTGGGTTTGCGTCTAGCCGAGTGGGTTTGGGTCTAGCCAAGTGGGTTTGGGTCTAGCCGAGTGGGTTTGGGTCTAGCCAAGTGGGTTTGGGTCTAGCCGAGTGGGTTTGGGTCTAGTCGAGTGGGTTTGGGTCTAGCCGAGTGGGTTTGGGTCTAGCCGAGTGGGTTTGGATCTAGCCGAGTTGGTATGGGTCTAGCGGAGTGGGTTTGGGTCTAGCGGAGTGGGTTTGGGTCTAGCCGAGTGGGTTTGGGTCGAGCCGAGTGGGTTTGGGTCTAGCCGAGTGGGTTAGGGTCTAGCCGAGTGGGTTTGGGTGTAGCCGAGTCGGTTTGGGTCTAGCCGAGTGGGTTTGGGTCTAGCCGAGTGGGTTTGGGTCTAGCCGAGTGGGTTTGGTTCTAGCCGAGTGGGTTTGGTTCTAGCCGAGTGGGTTTGGGTTTATCCGAGTGGGTTTGGGTCTAGCCGAGTCGGTTTGGGTCTAGCCCAGTGGATTTGGGTCTAGCCGAGTGGGTTTGGGTGTAGCCGAGTGGGTTTGCGTCTAGCCGAGTGGGTTTGGGTCCAGCCAAGTGGGTTTGGGTCTAGCCGAGTGGGTTTGGGTCTAGCCGAGTGGGTTTGGGTCTAGCCGAGTGGGTTTCGGTGTAGCCCAGTGGGTTTTGGTCTAGCCGAGTGGGTTTGGGTCTAGCCTAGTGGGTTTGGGTATAGCCGAGTGGGTGTGGGTCTAGCCGAGTGGGTTTGGGTCTAGCCGAGTGGGTTTGGGTCGAGCCGAGTGGGTTTGGGTCTAGCCGAGTGGGTTTGGGTCTAGCCGAGTGGGTTTGGGTCTAGCCGAGGGGGTTTGGGTCTAGCCCAGTGGGTTTGGGTCTAGCCGAGTGGGTTTGTGTCTAGCCGAGTGGGTTGGGTCCAGCCGAGGGGGTTTTGGTCTAGCCAAGTGGGTTTGGGTCTAGCCGAGTGGGTTTGGGTCTCGCCGAGTGGGTTTGGGTCTAGCCGAGTGGGTTTGGGTCTAGCCGAGTGGGTTTGGGTCTAGCCGAGTGGGTTTGGGTCTAGCCGAGTGGGTTAGGGTCTAGCCGAGTGGGTTTGGGTGTAGCCGAGTCGGTTTGGGTCTAGCCGAGTCGGTTTGGGTCTAGCCGAGTGGGTTTGGGTCTAGCCGAGTGGGTTTGGGTCTAGCCGAGTGGGTTTGGGTCTAGCCGAGTGGGTTTGGTTCTAGCCGAGTGGGTTTGGGTTTATCCGAGTGGGTTTGGGTCTAGCCCAGTGGATTTGGGTCTAGCCGAGTGGGTTTGGGTGTAGCCGAGTGGGTTTGCGTCTAGCCGAGTGGGTTTGGGTCTAGCCAAGTGGGTTTGGGTCTAGCCGAGTGGGTTTGGGTGTAGCCGAGTGGGTTTGCGTCTAGCCGAGTGGGTTTGGGTCTAGCCAAGTGGGTTTTGGTCTAGCCGAGTGGGTTTGGGTCTAGCCGAGTGGGTTTGGGTCTAGCCGAGTGGGTTTCGGTCTAGCCCAGTGGGTTTTGGTCTAGCCGAGTGGGTTTGGGTCTAGCCGAGTGGGTTTGGGTATAGCCGAGTGGGTGTGGGTCTAGCCGAGTGGGTTTGGGTCTAGCCGAGTGGGTTTGGGTCGAGCCGAGTGGGTTTGGGTCTAGCCGAGTGGGTTTGGGTCTAGCCGAGTGGGTTTGGGTCTAGCCGAGGGGGTTTGGGTCTAGCCCAGTGGGTTTGGGTCTAGCCGAGTGGGTTTGTGTCTAGCCGAGTGGGTTGGGTCCAGCCGAGGGGGTTTTGGTCTAGCCAAGTGGGTTTGGGTCTAGCCGAGTGGGTTTGGGTCTCGCCGAGTGGGTTTGGGTCTAGCCGAGTGGGTTTGGGTCTAGCCGAGTGGGTTTGGGTCTAGCCGAGTGGGTTTGGGTCTAGCCGAGTGGGTTAGGGTCTAGCCGAGTGGGTTTGGGTGTAGCCGAGTCGGTTTGGGTCTAGCCGAGTCGGTTTGGGTCTAGCCGAGTGGGTTTGGTTCTAGCCGAGTGGGTTTGGGTCTAGCCGAGTGGGTTTGGGTCTAGCCGAGTGGGTTTGGTTCTAGCCGAGTGGGTTTGGGTTTATCCGAGTGGGTTTGGGTCTAGCCCAGTGGATTTGGGTCTAGCCGAGTGGGTTTGGGTGTAGCCGAGTGGGTTTGCGTCTAGCCGAGTGGGTTTGGGTCTAGCCAAGTGGGTTTGGGTCTAGCCGAGTGGGTTTGGGTGTAGCCGAGTGGGTTTGCGTCTAGCCGAGTGGGTTTGGGTCTAGCCCAGTGGGTTTTGGTCTAGCCGAGTGGGTTTGGGTCTAGCCGAGTGGGTTTGGGTCTAGCCGAGTGGGTTTCGGTCTAGCCCAGTGGGTTTTGGTCTAGCCGAGTGGGTTTGGGTCTAGCCGAGTGGGTTTGGGTATAGCCGAGTGGGTGTGGGTCTAGCCGAGTGGGTTTGGGTCTAGCCGAGTGGGTTTGGGTCGAGCCGAGTGGGTTTGGGTCTAGCCGAGTGGGTTTGGGTCTAGCCGAGTGGGTTTGGGTCTAGCCGAGGGGGTTTGGATCTAGCCCAGTGGGTTTGGGTCTAGCCGAGTGGGTTTGGGTCTAGCCGAGTGGGTTTGGGTCTAGCCGAGTGGGTTTGGGTCTAGCCGAGGGGGTTTTGGTCCAGCCAAGTGGGTTTGGGTCTAGCCGAGTGGGTTTGGGTCTCGCCGAGTGGGTTTGGGTCTAGCCGAGTGGGTTTGGGTGTAGCCGAGTCGGTTTGGGTCTAGCCGAGTGGGTTTGGGTCTAGCCGAGTGGGTTTGGGTCTAGCCGAGTGGGTTTGGGTCTATCCGAGTGGGTTTGGTTCTAGCCGAGTGGGTTTGGGTTTATCCGAGTGGGTTTGGGTCTAGCCGAGTGGGTTTGGGTCTAGCCCAGTGGATTTGGGTCTAGCCGAGTGGGTTTGGGTGTAGCCGAGTGGGTTTGCGTCTAGCCGAGTGGGTTTGGGTCTAGCCAAGTGGGTTTGGGTCTAGCCGAGTGGGTTTGGGTCTAGCCGAGTGGGTTTGGGTCTAGCCGAGTGGGTTTCGGTCTAGCCCAGTGGGTTTTGGTCTAGCCGAGTGGGTTTGGGTCTATCCGAGTGGGTTTGGGTCTAGCCGAGTGGGTTTGGGTCTAGCCGAGTGGGTTTGGGTCTAGCCGAGTGGGTTTGGGTCTAGCCGAGTGGGTTTGGGTATAGCCGAGTGGGTGTGGGTCTAGCCGAGTGGGTTTGGGTCTAGCCGAGTGGGTTTGGGTCGAGCCGAGTGGGTTTGGGTCTAGCCGAGTGGGTTTGGGTCTAGCCGAGTGGGTTTGGGTCTAGACGAGGGGGTTTGGGTCTAGCCCAGTGGGTTTGGGTCTAGCCGAGTGGGTTTGGGTCTAGCCCAGTGGGTTTGGGTCTAGCCCAGTGGGTTTGGGTCTAGCCGAGTGGGTTTGGGTCTAGCCGAGTGGGTTTGCGTCTAGCCGAGTGGGTTTGGGTCTAGCCAAGTGGGTTTGGGTCTAGCCGAGTGGGTTTGGGTCTAGCCGAGTGGGTTTGGGTCTAGCCAAGTGGGTTTGGGTCTAGCCGAGTGGGTTTGGGTCTAGTCGAGTGGGTTTGGGTCTAGCCGAGTGGGTTTGGGTCTAGCCGAGTGGGTTTGGGTCAAGCGGAGTTGGTATGGGTCTAGCGGAGTGGGTTTGGGTCTAGCGGAGTGGGTTTTGGTGTAGCCGACTGGGTTTTGGTCTAGCCGAGTGGGTTTGGGTCTACCCGAGTTGGTGTGGGTCTAGCCGAGTAGGTTTGGGTCTAGCCAAGTGGGATTTGGTCTAGCCGAGTGGGTTTGGGTCTATCCGAGTGGGTTTGGGTCTAGCCGAGTGGGTTTGGGTCTAGCCGAGTGGGTTTGGGTCTAGCCGAGTGGGTTTGGGTATACCGAGTGGGTGTGGGTCTAGCCGAGTGGGTTTGGGTCTAGCCGAGTGGGTTTGGGTCGAGCCGAGTGGGTTTGGGTCTAGTCGAGTGGGTTTGGGTCTAGCCGAGTGGGTTTGGGTCTAGCCGAGGGGGTTTGGGTCTAGCCAAGTGGGTTTGGGTCTAGCCGAGTGGGTTTGGGTCTAGCCGAGTGGGTTTGGGTCTAGCCCAGTGGGTTTGGGTCTAGCCGAGTGGGTTTGGGTCTAGCCGAGTGGGTTTGGGTCTAGCCCAGTGGGTTTGCGTCTAGCCGAGTGGGTTTGGGTCTAGCCGAGTGGGTTTGGGTCTAGCCGAGTGGGTTTGCGTCTAGCCGAGTGGGTTTGGGTCTAGCCGAGTGGGTTTGGGTATAGCCGAGTGGGTTTGGGTCTAGCCGAGTGGGTTTGGGTCTAGCCGAGTGGGTTTGGGTCGAGCCGAGTGGGTTTGGGTCTAGCCGAGTGGGTTTGTGTCTAGCCGAGTGGGTTTGGGTCCAGCCGAGGGGGTTTTGGTCTAGCCAAGTGGGTTTGGGTCTAGCCGAGTGGGTTTGGGTCTCGCCGAGTGGGTTTGGGTCTAGCCGAGTGGGTTTGGGTCTAGCCGAGTGGGTTTGGGTCTAGCCGAGTGGGTTTGGGTCTAGCCGAGTGGGTTTGGGTCTAGCCGAGTGGGTTAGGGTCTAGCCGAGTGGGTTTGGGTGTAGCCGAGTCGGTTTGGGTCTAGCCGAGTGGGTTTGGGTCTAGCCGAGTGGGTTTGGGTCTAGCCGAGTGGGTTTGGGTCTAGCCGAGTGGGTTTGGTTCTAGCCGAGTGGGTTTGGGTTTATCCGAGTGGGTTTGGGTCTAGCCGAGTCGGTTTGGGTCTAGCCCAGTGGATTTCGGTCTAGCCGAGTGGGTTTGGGTGTAGCCGAGTGGGTTTGCGTCTAGCCGAGTGGGTTTGGGTCCAGCCAAGTGGGTTTGGGTCTAGCCGAGTGGGTTTGGGTCTAGCCGAGTGGGTTTGGGTCTAGCCGAGTGGGTTTCGGTCTAGCCCAGTGGGTTTTGGTCTAGCCGAGTGGGTTTGGGTCTAGCCTAGTGGGTTTGGGTATAGCCGAGTGGGTGTGGGTCTAGCCGAGTGGGTTTGGGTCTAGCCGAGTGGGTTTGGGTCGAGCCGAGTGGGTTTGGGTCTAGCCGAGTGGGTTTGGGTCTAGCCGAGTGGGTTTGGGTCTAGCCGAGGGGGTTTGGGTCTAGCCCAGTGGGTTTGGGTCTAGCCGAGTGGGTTTGTGTCTAGCCGAGTGGGTTGGGTCCAGCCGAGGGGGTTTTGGTCTAGCCAAGTGGGTTTGGGTCTAGCCGAGTGGGTTTGGGTCTCGCCGAGTGGGTTTGGGTCTAGCCGAGTGGGTTTGGGTCTAGCCGAGTGGTTTTGGGTCTAGCCGAGTGGGTTTGGGTCTAGCCGAGTGGGTTAGGGTCTAGCCGAGTGGGTTTGGGTGTAGCCGAGTCGGTTTGGGTCTAGCCGAGTGGGTTTGGGTCTAGCCGAGTGGGTTTGGGTCTAGCCGAGTGGGTTTGGGTCTAGCCGAGTGGGTTTGGGTCTAGCCGAGTGGGTTTGGTTCTAGCCGAGTGGGTTTGCGTTTATCCGAGTGGGTTTGGGTCTAGCCCAGTGGATTTGGATCTAGCCGAGTGGGTTTGGGTGTAGCCGAGTGGGTTTGCATCTAGCCGAGTGGGTTTGGGTCTAGCCAAGTGGGTTTGGGTCTAGCCGAGTGGGTTTGGGTGTAGCCGAGTGGGTTTGCGTCTAGCCGAGTGGGTTTGGGTCTAGCCAAGTGGGTTTTGGTCTAGCCGAGTGGGTTTGGGTCTAGCCGAGTGGGTTTGGGTCTAGCCGAGTGGGTTTCGGTCTAGCCGAGTGGGTTTGGGTGTAGCCGAGTGGGTTTGGGTCTCGCCGAGTGGGTTTGGGTCTAGCCGAGTGGGTTTGGGTGTAGCCGAGTGGGTTTGGGTCTAGCCGAGTGGGTTTGGGTCTAGCCGAGTGGGTTTGGGTCTAGCCGAGTGGGTTTGGGTCTAGCCGAGTGGGTTTGGTTCTAGCCGAGTGGGTTTGGGTTTATCCGAGTGGGTTTGGGTCTAGCCGAGTGGGTTTGGGTCTAGCCCAGTGGATTTGGGTCTAGCCGAGTGGGTTTGGGTGTAGCCGAGTGGGTTTGCGTCTAGCCGAGTGGGTTTGGGTCTAGCCAAGTGGGTTTGGGTCTAGCCGAGTGGGTTTGGGTCTAGCCGAGTGGGTTTGGGTCTAGCCGAGTGGGTTTCGGTCTAGCCCAGTGGGTTTTGGTCTAGCCGAGTGGGTTTGGGTCTATCCGAGTGGGTTTGGGTCTAGCCGAGTGGGTTTGGGTCTAGCCGAGTGGGTTTGGGTCTAGCCGAGTGGGTTTGGGTCTAGCCGAGTGGGTTTGGGTATAGCCGAGTGGGTGTGGGTCTAGCCGAGTGGGTTTGGGTCTAGCCGAGTGGGTTTGGGTCGAGCCGAGTGGGTTTGGGTCTAGCCGAGTGGGTTTGGGTCTAGCCGAGTGGGTTTGGGTCTAGCCGAGGGGGTTTGGGTCTAGCCCAGTGGGTTTGGGTCTAGCTGAGTGGGTTTGGGTCTAGCCGAGTGGGTTTGGGTCTAGCCCAGTGGGTTTGGGTCTAGCCGAGTGGGTTTGGGTCTAGCCGAGTGGGTTTGCGTCTAGCCGAGTGGGTTTGGGTCTAGCCAAGTGGGTTTGGGTCTAGCCGAGTGGGTTTGGGTCTAGCCGAGTGGGTTTGCGTCTAGCCGAGTGGGTTTGGGTCTAGCCAAGTGGGTTTGGGTCTAGCCGAGTGGGTTTGGGTCTAGTCGAGTGGGTTTGGGTCTAGCCGAGTGGGTTTGGGTCTAGCCGAGTGGGTTTGGGTCAAGCGGAGTTGGTATGGGTCTAGCGGAGTGGGTTTGGGTCTAGCGGAGTGGGTTTTGGTGTAGCCAAGTGGGTTTTGGTCTAGCCGAGTGGGTTTGGGTCTACCCGAGTTGGTGTGGGTCTAGCCGAGTAGGTTTGGGTGTAGCCAAGTGGGATTTGGTCTAGCCGAGTGGGTTTGGGTCTATCCGAGTGGGTTTGGGTCTAGTCGAGTGGGTTTGGGTCTAGCCGAGTGGGTTTGGGTCGAGCCGAGTGGGTTTGGGTCTAGTCGAGTGGGTTTGGGTCTAGCCGAGTGGGTTTGGGTCTAGCCGAGGGGGTTTGGGTCTAGCCAAGTGGGTTTGGGTCTAGCCGAGTGGGTTTGGGTCTAGCCGAGTGGGTTTGGGTCTAGCCGAGTGGGTTTGGGTCTAGCCCAGTGGGTTTGGGTCTAGCCGAGTGGGTTTGGGTCTAGCCCAGTGGGTTTGCGTCTAGCCGAGTGGGTTTGGGTCTAGCCGAGTGGGTTTGGGTCTAGCCGAGTGGGTTTGCGTCTAGCCGAGTGGGTTTGGGTCTAGCCAAGTGGGTTTGGGTCTAGCCGAGTGGGTTTGGGTCTAGCCGAGTGGGTTTGGGTCTAACCGAGTGGGTTTGGGTCTAGCCGAGTGGGTTTGGGTCAAGCGGAGTTGGTATGGCTCTAGCGGAGTGGGTTTGGGTCTAGCGGAGTGGGTTTTGGTGTAGCCGAGTGGGTTTGGGTCTAGCCGAGTGGGTTTGGGTCTACCCGAGTTGGTGTGGGTCTAGCCGAGTAGGTTTGGGTCTAGCCAAGTGGGATTTGGTCTAGCCGAGTGGGTTTGGGTCTATCCGAGTGGGTTTGGGTCTAGCCGAGTGGGTTTGGGTCTAGCCGAATGGGTTTGGGTCTAGCCGAGTGGGTTTGGGTATACCGAGTGGGTGTGGGTCTAGCCGAGTGGGTTTGGGTCTAGCCGAGTGGGTTTGGGTCGAGCCGAGTGGGTTTGGGTCTAGTCGAGTGGGTTTGGGTCTAGCCGAGTGGGTTTGGGTCTAGCCGAGGGGGTTTGGGTCTAGCCAAGTGGGTTTGGGTCTAGCCGAGTGGGTTTGGGTCTAGCCGAGTGGGTTTGGGTCTAGCCGAGTGGGTTTGGGTCTAGCCCAGTGGGTTTGGGTCTAGCCGAGTGGGCTTGGGTCTAGCCGAGTGGGTTTGCGTCTAGCCGAGTGGGTTTGGGTCTAGCCAAGTGGGTTTGGGTCTAGCCGAGTGGGTTTGGGTCTAGCCGAGTGGGTTTGGGTCTAGCCGAGTGGGTTTGGGTCTAGCCGAGTGGATTTGGGTCTAGCCGAGTGGGTTTCGGTCTAGCTGAGGAGGTTTGGGTCTAGCCGAGTGGGTTTGGGTGTAGCCGAGTGGGTTTGGGTCTAGCCGAGTGGGTTTGGGTCTAGCCGAGTGGGTTTGGGTCTAGCCGAGTGGGTTTGGGTGTAGCCGAGTGGGTTTGGGTCTAGCCGAGTGGGTTTGGGTCTAGCCGAGTGGGTTTGGGTCTAGCCGAGTGGGTTTGGGTCTAGCCGAGTGGGTTTGGGTCTAGCCCAGTGGGTTTGGGTCTAGCCGAGTGGGTTTGGGTCTAGCCGAGTGGGTTTGCGTCTAGCCGAGTGGGTTTGGGTCTAGCCAAGTGGGTTTGGGTCTAGCCGAGTGGGTTTGGGTCTAGCCGAGTGGGTTTGCGTCTAGCCGAGTGGGTTTGGGTCTAGCCAAGTGGGTTTGGGTCTAGCCGAGTGGGTTTGGGTCTATTCGAGTGGGTTTGGGTCTAGCCGAGTGGGTTTGGGTCTAGCCGAGTGGGTTTGGGTCAAGCGGAGTTGGTATGGGTCTAGCGGAGTGGGTTTGGGTCTAGCGGAGTGGGTTTTGGTGTAGCCGAGTGGGTTTTGGTCTAGCCGAGTGGGTTTGGGTCTAGCGGATTGGGTTTGGGTGTAGCCGAGTGGGTTTGGGTGTAGCCGAGTGGGTTTGGGTCTGGACGAGTGGGTTTGGGTCTAGCCGAGTGGGTTTGGGTCTAGCCGAGTGGGTTTGGGTCTAGCCGAGTGGGTTTGGGTCTAGCCGAGTGGGTTTGGGTCTAGCCGAGTGGGTTTGGGTCTAGCCGAGTTGGTTTGGTTCTAGCCGAGTGGGTTTGCGTCTAGCCGAGTGGGTTTGGGTCTAGACGAGTGGGTTTAGGTCTAGCCGAGTGGGTTTGGGTCTAGCTGAGTGGGTTTGGGTCTAGCCGAGTGGGTTTGGGTGTAGCCGAGTGGGTTTGGGTCTAGCCGAGTGGGTTTGGGTCTAGCCGAGTGGGTTTGGGTCTAGCCGAGTGGGTTTGGGTCTAGCCGAGTGGGTTTGGGTCTAGCCCAGTGGGTTTGGGTCTAGCCGAGTGGGTTTGGGTCTAGCCGAGTGGGTTTGCGTCTAGCCGAGTGGGTTTGGGTCTAGCCAAGTGGGTTTGGGTCTAGCCGAGTGGGTTTGGGTCTAGCCGAGTGGGTTTGCGTCTAGCCGAGTGGGTTTGGGTCTAGCCAAGTGGGTTTGGGTCTAGCCGAGTGGGTTTGGGTCTATTCGAGTGGGTTTGGGTCTAGCCGAGTGGGTTTGGGTCTAGCCGAGTGGGTTTGGGTCAAGCGGAGTTGGTATGGGTCTAGCGGAGTGGGTTTGGGTCTAGCGGAGTGGGTTTTGGTGTAGCCGAGTGGGTTTTGGTCTAGCCGAGTGGGTTTGGGTCTACCCGAGTTGGTGTGGGTCTAGCCGAGTAGGTTTGGGTCTAGCCAAGTGGGATTTGGTCTAGCCGAGTGGGTTTGGGTCTATCCGAGTGGGTTTGGGTCTAGCCGAGTGGGTTTGGGTCTAGCCGAGTGGGTTTGGGTCTAGCCGAGTGGGTTTGGGTATACCGAGTGGGTGTGGGTCTAGCCGAGTGGGTTTGGGTCTAGCCGAGTGGGTTTGGGTCGAGCCGAGTGGGTTTGGGTCTAGTCGAGTGGGTTTGGGTCTAGCCGAGTGGGTTTGGGTCTAGCCGAGGGGGTTTGGGTCTAGCCAAGTGGGTTTGGGTCTAGCCGAGTGGGTTTGGGTCTAGCCGAGTGGGTTTGGGTCTAGCCGAGTGGGTTTGGGTCTAGCCCAGTGGGTTTGGGTCTAGCCGAGTGGGTTTGGGTCTAGCCCAGTGGGTTTGCGTCTAGCCGAGTGGGTTTGGGTCTAGCCAAGTGGGTTTGGGTCTAGCCGAGTGGGTTTGCGTCTAGCCGAGTGGGTTTGGGTCTAGCCGAGTGGGTTTGGGTCTAGCCGAGTGGGTTTGGGTCTAGCCGAGTGGGTTTGGGTCTAGCCGAGTGGGTTTGCGTCTAGCCGAGTGGGTTTGGGTCTAGCGGAATGGGTTTGGGTCTAGCCGAGTGGGTTTGGGTCTAGCCGAGTGGGTTTGGGGCTAGCCGAAAGGGTTTGGGTCTAGCCGAGTGGGTTTGGGTCTAGCCGAGTGGGTTTGGGTCTAGCCGAGTGGGTGTGGGTCAAGCCGAGTGGGTTTGGGTCTAGCCGAGTGCGTTTGGGTCTAGCCCAGTGGGTTTGGGTCTAGCCGAGTGGGTTTGGGTCTAGCCGAGTGGGTTTGGGCCTAGCCGAGTGGGTTTGGGTCTACCGGAGTGGGTTTGGGTGTAGCGGAGTGGGTTTGGGACCAGCCGAGTGGGTTTGGGTCTAGCCGAGTGGGTTTGGGTGTAGCCGAGTGGGTTTGGGTCTAGCCGAGTGGGTTTGGGTCTAGCCGAGTTGGTTTGGTTCTAGCCGAGTGGGTTTGCGTCTAGCCGAGTGGGTTTGGGTCTAGCCGAGTGGGTTTAGGTCTAGCCGAGTGGGTTTGGGTCTAGCTGAGTGGGTTTGGGTCTAGCCGAGTGGGTTTGGGTGTAGCCGAGTCGGTTTGGGTCTAGCCGAGTGGGTTTGGGTCTAGCCGAGTGGGTTTGGGTCTAGCCGAGTGGGTTTGGGTCTAGCCGAGTGGGTTTGGTTCTAGCCGAGTGGGTTTGGGTTTATCCGAGTGGGTTTGGGTCTAGCCGAGTGGGTTTGGGTCTAGCCCAGTAGATTTGGGTCTAGCCGAGTGGGTTTGGGTGTAGCCGAGTGGGTTTGCGTCTAGCCGAGTGGGTTTGGGTCTAGCCAAGTGGGTTTGGGTCTAGCCGAGTGGGTTTGGGTCTAGCCGAGTGGGTTTGGGTCTAGCCGAGTGGGTTTCGGTCTAGCCCAGTGGGTTTTGGTCCAGCCGAGTGGGTTTGGGTCTAGCCGAGTGGGTTTGGGTATAGCCGAGTGGGTTTCGGTCTAGCCCAGTGGGTTTTGGTCCAGCCGAGTGGGTTTCGGTCTAGCCGAGTGGGTTTGGGTGTAGCCGAGTGGGTTTGGGTGTAGCCGAGTCGGTTTGGGTCTAGCCGAGTGGGTTTGGGTCTAGCCGAGTGGCTTTGGGTCTAGCCGAGTGGGTTTGGGTCTAGCCGAGTGGGTTTGGGTCCAGCCGAGTGGGTTTGGGTCTAGCCGAGTGGGTTTGGTTCTAGCCGAGTGGGTTTGGGTTTATCCGAGTGGGTTTGGGTCTAGCCGAGTGGGTTTGGGTCTGGCCCAGTGGATTTGGGTCTAGCCGAGTGGGTTTGGGTGTAGCCGAGTGGGTTTGCGTCTAGCCGAGTGGGTTTGGGTCTAGCCAAGTGGGTTTGGGTCTAGCCGAGTGGGTTTGGGTCTAGCCGAGTGGGTTTGGGTCTAGCCGAGTGGGTTTCGGTCTAGCCCAGTGGGTTTTGGTCCAGCCGAGTGGGTTTGGGTCTAGCCGAGTGGGTGTGGGTATAACCGAGTGGGTGTGGGTCTAGCCGAGTGGGTTTGGGTCTAGCCGAGTGGGTTTGGGTCGAGCCGAGTGGGTTTGGGTCAAGCGGAGTTGGTATGGCTCTAGCGGAGTGGGTTTGGGTCTAGCGGAGTGGGTTTTGGTGTAGCCGAGTGGGTTTGGGTCTAGCCGAGTGGGTTTGGGTCTACCCGAGTTGGTGTGGGTCTAGCCGAGTAGGTTTGGGTCTAGCCAAGTGGGATTTGGTCTAGCCGAGTGGGTTTGGGTCTATCCGAGTGGGTTTGGGTCTAGCCGAGTGGGTTTGGGTCTAGCCGAGTGGGTTTGGGTCTAGCCGAGTGGGTTTGGGTATACCGAGTGGGTGTGGGACTAGCCGAGTGGGTTTGGGTCTTGCCGAGTGGGTTTGGGTCGAGCCGAGTGGGTTTGGGTCTAGTCGAGTGGGTTTGGGTCTAGCCGAGTGGGTTTGGGTCTAGCCGAGGGGGTTTGGGTCTAGCCAAGTGGGTTTGGGTCTAGCCGAGTGGGTTTGGGTCTAGCCGAGTGGGTTTGGGTCTAGCCGAGTGGGTTTGGGTCTAGCCCAGTGGGTTTGGGTCTAGCCGAGTGGGTTTGGGTCTAGCCCAGTGGGTTTGCGTCTAGCCGAGTGGGTTTGGGTCTAGCCAAGTGGGTTTGGGTCTAGCCGATTGGGTTTGGGTCTAGCCGAGTGGGTTTGGGTCTAGCCGAGTGGGTTTGGGTCTAGCCGAGTGGATTTGGGTCTAGCCGAGTGGGTTTCGGTCTAGCTGAGGAGGTTTGGGTCTAGCCGAGTGGGTTTGGGTCTAGCCAAGTGGGTTTGGGTCTAGCCGAGTGGGTTTGGGTCTAGCCGAGTGGGTTTGGGTCTAGGCGAGTGGGTTTGGGTCTAGCCGAGTTAGTTTGGGTGTAGCCGAGTGGGTTTGGGTCTAGCCGAGCGGGTTTACGTCTAGCCGAGTGGGTTTGGGTCTAGCGGATTGGGTTTGGGTGTAGCCGAGTGGGTTTGGGTGTAGCCGAGTGGGTTTGGGTGTGGACGAGTGGGTTTGGGTCTAGCCGAGTGGGTTTGGGTCTAGCCGAGTGGGTTTGGGTCTAGCCTAGTGGGTTTGGGTCTAGCCAAGTGGGTTTGGGTCCAGCGGAGTGGGTTTGGGTCTAGCGGTGTGGGTTTGGGTCTAGCGGTGTGGGTTTGGGTCTGGCCGAGTGGGTTTGGGTCTAACCGAGTGGGTTTGTGTCTAGCGGAGTTGGTTTGGGTCTAGCGGAGTGGGATTGGGTCTAGCCGAGTGGGTTTGTGTCTAGCCGAGTGGGTTTGGGACTAGCCGAGTGGGTTTGGGTCTAGCCGAGTGGGTTTGGGTCTAGCGGAATGGGTTTGGGTCTAGCCGAGTGGGTTTGGGTCTAGCCGAGTGGGTTTGGGGCTAGCCGAAAGGGTTTGGGTCTAGCCGAGTGGGTTTGGGTCTAGCCGAGTGGGTTTGGGTCTAGCCGAGTGGGTGTGGGTCAAGCCGAGTGGGTTTGGGTCTAGCCGAGTGCGTTTGGGTCTAGCCCAGTGGGTTTGGGTCTAGCCGAGTGGGTTTGGGTCTAGCCGAGTGGGTTTGGGCCTAGCCGAGTGGGTTTGGGTCTACCGGAGTGGGTTTGGGTGTAGCGGAGTGGGTTTGGGTGCAGCCGAGTGGGTTTGGGTCTAGCGGAGTGGGTTTGGGTGTAGCCGAGTGGGTTTGGGTCTAGCCGAGTGGGTTTGGGTCTAGCCGAGTTGGTTTGGTTCTAGCCGAGTGGGTTTGCGTCTAGCCGAGTGGGTTTGGGTCTAGCCGAGTGGGTTTAGGTCTAGCCGAGTGGGTTTGGGTGCAGCCGAGTGGGTTTGGGTCTAGCGGAGTGGGTTTGGGGGTAGCCGAGTGGGTTTGGGTCTAGCCGAGTGGGTTTGGGTCTAGCCGAGTTGGTTTAGTTCTAGCCGAGTGGGTTTGCGTCTAGCCGAGTGGGTTTGGGTCTAGCCGAGTGGGTTTAGGTCTAGCCGAGTGGGTTTGGGTCTAGCTGAGTGGGTTTGGGTCTAGCCGAGTGGGTTTGGGTGTAGCCGAGTCGGTTTGGGTCTAGCCGAGTGGGTTTGGGTCTAGCCGAGTGGGTTTGGGTCTAGCCGAGTGGGTTTGGGTCTAGCCGAGTGGGTTTGGTTCTAGCCGAGTGGGTTTGGGTTTATCCGAGTGGGTTTGGGTCTAGCCGAGTGGGTTTGGGTCTAGCCCAGTAGATTTGGGTCTAGCCGAGTGGGTTTGGGTGTAGCCGAGTGGGTTTGCGTCTAGCCGAGTGGGTTTGGGTCTAGCCAAGTGGGTTTGGGTCTAGCCGAGTGGGTTTGGGTCTAGCCGAGTGGGTTTGGGTCTAGCCGAGTGGGTTTCGGTCTAGCCCAGTGGGTTTTGGTCCAGCCGAGTGGGTTTGGGTCTAGCCGAGTGGGTTTGGGTATAGCCGAGTGGGTTTCGGTCTAGCCCAGTGGGTTTTGGTCCAGCCGAGTGGGTTTCGGTCTAGCCGAGTGGGTTTGGGTGTAGCCGAGTGGGTTTGGGTGTAGCCGAGTCGGTTTGGGTCTAGCCGAGTGGGTTTGGGTCTAGCCGAGTGGGTTTGGGTCTAGCCGAGTGGGTTTGGGTCTAGCCGAGTGGGTTTGGTTCTAGCCGAGTGGGTTTGGGTTTATCCGAGTGGGTTTGGGTCTAGCCGAGTGGGTTTGGGTCTAGCCCAGTGGATTTGGGTCTAGCCGAGAGGGTTTGGGTGTAGCCGAGTGGGTTTGCGTCTAGCCGAGTGGGTTTGGGTCTAGCCAAGTGGGTTTGGGTCTAGCCGAGTGGGTTTGGGTCTAGCCGAGTGGGTTTGGGTCTAGCCGAGTGGGTTTCGGTCTAGCCCAGTGGGTTTTGGTCCAGCCGAGTGGGTTTGGGTCTAGCCGAGTGGGTTTGGGTATAGCCGAGTGGGTGTGGGTCTAGCCGAGTGGGTTTGGGTCAAGCCGAGTGGGTTTGGGTCGAGCCGAGTGGGTTTGGGTCTAGCCGAGTGGGTTTGGGTCTAGCCGAGTGGGTTTGGGTCTAGACGAGTGGGTTTAGGTCTAGCCGAGTGGGTTTGGGTCTAGCTGAGTGGGTTTGGGTCCAGCCGAGTGGGTTTGGGTCCAGCCGAGTGGGTTTGGGTGTAGCCGAGTCGGTTTGGGTCTAGCCGAGTGGGTTTGGGTCTAGCCGAGTGGGTTTGGGTCTAGCCGAGTGGGTTTGGGTTTATCCGAGTGGGTTTGGGTCTAGCCGAGTGGGTTTGGGTCTAGCCCAGTGGATTTGGGTCTAGCCGAGTGGGTTTGGGTGTAGCCGAGTGGGTTTGCGTCTAGCCGAGTGGGTTTGGGTCTAGCCAAGTGGGTTTGGGTCTAGCCGATTGGGTTTGGGTCTAGCCGAGTGGGTTTGGGTCTAGCCGAGTGGGTTTCGGTCTAGCCCAGTGGGTTTTGGTCCAGCCGAGTGGGTTTGGGTCTAGCCGAGTGGGTTTGGGTATAGCCGAGTGGGTGTGGGTCTAGCCGAGTGGGTTTGGGTCTAGCCGAGTGGGTTTGGGTCGAGCCGAGTGGGTTTGGGTCAAGCGGAGTTGGTATGGCTCTAGCGGAGTGGGTTTGGGTCCAGCGGAGTGGGTTTTGGTGTAGCCGAGTGGGTTTGGGTCTAGCCGAGTGGGTTTGGTTCTACCCGAGTTGGTGTGGGTCTAGCCGAGTAGGTTTGGGTCTAGCCAAGTGGGATTTGGTCTAGCCGAGTGGGTTTGGGTCTATCCGAGTGGGTTTGGGTCTAGCCGAGTGGGTTTGGGTCTAGCCGAGTGGGTTTGGGTCCAGCCAAGTGGGTTTGGGTATACCGAGTGGGTGTGGGTCTAGCCGAGTGGGTTTGGGTCTAGCCGAGTGGGTTTGGGTCGAGCCGAGTGGGTTTGGGTCTAGTCGAGTGGGTTTGGGTCTAGCCGAGTGGGTTTGGGTCTAGCCGAGGGGGTTTGGGTCTAGCCAAGTGGGTTTGGGTCTAGCCGAGTGGGTTTGGGTCTAGCCGAGTGGGTTTGGGTCTAGCCGAGTGGGTTTGGGTCTAGCCCAGTGGGTTTGGGTCTAGCCGAGTGGGTTTGGGTCTAGCCCAGTGGGTTTGCGTCTAGCCGAGTGGGTTTGGGTCTAGCCAAGTGGGTTTGGGTCTAGCCGAGTGGGTTTGGGTCTAGCCGAGTGGGTTTGGGTCTAGCCGAGTGGGTTTGGGTCTAGCCGAGTGGATTTGGGTCTAGCCGAGTGGGTTTCGGTCTAGCTGAGGAGGTTTGGGTCTAGCCGAGTGGGTTTGGGTCTAGCCGAGTGGGTTTGGGTCTAGACGAGTGGGTTTAGGTCTAGCCGAGTGGGTTTGGGTCTAGCTGAGTGGGTTTGGGTCTAGCCGAGTGGGTTTGGGTGTAGCCGAGTCGGTTTAGGTCTAGCCGAGTGGGTTTGGGTCTAGCCGAGTGGGTTTGGGTCTAGCCGAGTGGGTTTGGGTCTAGCCGAGTGGGTTTGGTTCTAGCCGAGTGGGTTTGGGTTTATCTGAGTGGGTTTGGGTCTAGCCGAGTGGGTTTGGGTCTAGCCCAGTGGATTTGGGTCTAGCCGAGTGGGTTTGGGTGTAGCCGAGTGGGTTTGCGTCTAGCCGAGTGGGTTTGGGTCTAGCCAAGTGGGTTTGGGTCTAGCCGAGTGGGTTTGGGTCTAGCCGAGTGGGTTTGGGTCTAGCCGAGTGGGTTTCGGTCTAACCCAGTGGGTTTTGGTCCAGCCGAGTGGGTTTGGGTCTAGCCGAGTGGGTTTGGGTGTAGCCGAGTGGGTTTGGGTGTAGCCGAGTCGGTTTGGGTCTAGCCGAGTGGGTTTGGGTCTAGCCGAGTGGGTTTGGGTCTAGCCGAGTGGGTTTGGGTCTAGCCGAGTGGGTTTGGTTCTAGCCGAGTGGGTTTGGGTTTATCCGAGTGGGTTTGGGTCTAGCCGAGTGGGTTTGGGTCTAGCCCAGTGGGTTTGGGTCTAGCCGAGAGTGTTTGGGTGTAGCCGAGTGGATTTGGGTCTAGCCGAGTGGGTTTGGGTGTAGCCGAGTGGGTTTGCGTCTAGCCGAGTGGGTTTGGGTCTAGCCAAGTGGGTTTGGGTCTAGCCGAGTGGGTTTGGGTCTAGCCGAGTGGGTTTGGGTCTAGCCGAGTGGGTTTCGGTCTAGCCCAGTGGGTTTTGGTCCAGCCGAGTGGGTTTGGGTCTAGCCGAGTGGGTTTGGGTGTAGCCGAGTGGGTTTGGGTGTAGCCGAGTCGGTTTGGGTCTAGCCGAGTGGGTTTGGGTCTAGCCGAGTGGGTTTGGGTCTAGCCGAGTGGGTTTGGGTCTAGCCGAGTGGGTTTGGTTCTAGCCGAGTGGGTTTGGGTTTATCCGAGTGGGTTTGGGTCTAGCCGAGTGGGTTTGGGTCTAGCCCAGTGGATTTGGGTCTAGCCGAGTGGGTTTGGGTCTAGCCGAGTGGGTTTGGGTGTAGCCGAGTGGGTTTGCGTCTAGCCGAGTGGGTTTGGGTCTAGCCAAGTGGGTTTGGGTCTAGCCGAGTGGGTTTGGGTCTAGCCGAGTGGGTTTGGGTCTAGCCGAGTGGGTTTCGGTCTAGCCCAGTGGGTTTTGGTCCAGCCGAGTGGGTTTCGGTCTAGCCGAGTGGGTTTGGGTGTAGCCGAGTGGGTTTGGGTGTAGCCGAGTCGGTTTGGGTCTAGCCGAGTGGGTTTGGGTCTAGCCGAGTGGGTTTGGGTCTAGCCGAGTGGGTTTGGGTCTAGCCGAGTGGGTTTGGTTCTAGCCGAGTGGGTTTGGGTTTATCCGAGTGGGTTTGGGTCTAGCCGAGTGGGTTTGGGTCTAGCCCAGTGGATTTGGGTCTAGCCGAGAGGGTTTGGGTGTAGCCGAGTGGGTTTGCGTCTAGCCGAGTGGGTTTGGGTCTAGCCAAGTGGGTTTGGGTCTAGCCGAGTGGGTTTGGGTCTAGCCGAGTGGGTTTGGGTCTAGCCGAGTGGGTTTCGGTCTAGCCCAGTGGGTTTTGGTCCAGCCGAGTGGGTTTGGGTCTAGCCGAGTGGGTTTGGGTATAGCCGAGTGGGTGTGGGTCTAGCCGAGTGGGTTTGGGTCTAGCCGAGTGGGTTTGGGTCGAGCCGAGTGGGTTTGGGTCTAGCCGAGTGGGTTTGGGTCTAGCCGAGTGGGTTTGGGTCTAGACGAGTGGGTTTAGGTCTAGCCGAGTGGGTTTGGGTCTAGCTGAGTGGGTTTGGGTCTAGCCGAGTGGGTTTGGGTGTAGCCGAGTCGGTTTGGGTCTAGCCGAGTGGGTTTGGGTCTAGCCGAGTGGGTTTGGGTCTAGCCGAGTGGGTTTGGGTCTAGCCGAGTGGGTTTGGTTCTTGCCGAGTGGGTTTGGGTTTATCCGAGTGGGTTTGGGTCTGGCCGAGTGGGTTTGGGTCTAGCCCAGTGGATTTGGGTCTAGCCGAGTGGGTTTGGGTGTAGCCGAGTGGGTTTGCGTCTAGCCGAGTGGGTTTGGGTCTAGCCAAGTGGGTTTGGGTCTAGCCGAGTGGGTTTGGGTCTAGCCGAGTGGGTTTGGGTCTAGCCGAGTGGGTTTCGGTCTAGCCCAGTGGGTTTTGGTCCAGCCGAGTGGGTTTGGGTCTAGCCGAGTGGGTTTGGGTATAGCCGAGTGGGTGTGGGTCTAGCCGAGTGGGTTTGGGTCTAGCCGAGTGGGTTTGGGTCGAGCCGAGTGGGTTTGGGTCAAGCGGAGTTGGTATGGCTCTAGCGGAGTGGGTTTGGGTCTAGCGGAGTGGGTTTTGGTGCAGCCGAGTGGGTTTGGGTCTAGCCGAGTGGGTTTGGTTCTACCCGAGTTGGTGTGGGTCTAGCCGAGTAGGTTTGGGTCTAGCCAAGTGGGATTTGGTCTAGCCGAGTGGGTTTGGGTCTATCCGAGTGGGTTTGGGTCTAGCCGAGTGGGTTTGGGTCCAGCCGAGTGGGTTTGGGTCTAGCCAAGTGGGTTTGGGTATACCGAGTGGGTGTGGGTCTAGCCGAGTGGGTTTGGGTCTAGCCGAGTGGGTTTGGGTCGAGCCGAGTGGGTTTGGGTCTAGTCGAGTGGGTTTGGGTCTAGCCGAGTGGGTTTGGGTCTAGCCGAGGGGGTTTGGGTCTAGCCAAGTGGGTTTCGGTCTAGCCGAGTGGGTTTGGGTCTAGCCGAGTGGGTTTGGGTCTAGCCGAGTGGGTTTGGGTCTAGCCCAGTGGGTTTGGGTCTAGCCGAGTGGGTTTGGGTCTAGCCCAGTGGGTTTGCGTCTAGCCGAGTGGGTTTGGGTCTAGCCAAGTGGGTTTGGGTCTAGCCGAGTGGGTTTGGGTCTAGCCGAGTGGGTTTGGGTCTAGCCGAGTGGGTTTGGGTCTAGCCGAGTGGATTTGGGTCTAGCCGAGTGGGTTTCGGTCTAGCTGAGGAGGTTTGGGTCTAGCCGAGTGGGTTTGGGTCTAGCCGAGTGGGTTTGGGTCTAGACGAGTGGGTTTAGGTCTAGCCGAGTGGGTTTGGGTCTAGCTGAGTGGGTTTGGGTCTAGCCGAGTGGGTTTGGGTGTAGCCGAGTCGGTTTGGGTCTAGCCGAGTGGGTTTGGGTCTAGCCGAGTGGGTTTGGGTCTAGCCGAGTGGGTTTGGGTCTAGCCGAGTGGGTTTGGTTCTAGCCGAGTGGGTTTGGGTTTATCTGAGTGGGTTTGGGTCTAGCCGAGTGGGTTTGGGTCTAGCCCAGTGGATTTGGGTCTAGCCGAGTGGGTTTGGGTGTAGCCGAGTGGGTTTGCGTCTAGCCGAGTGGGTTTGGGTCTAGCCAAGTGGGTTTGGGTCTAGCCGAGTGGGTTTGGGTCTAGCCGAGTGGGTTTGGGTCTAGCCGAGTGGGTTTCGGTCTAACCCAGTGGGTTTTGGTCCAGCCGAGTGGGTTTGGGTCTAGCCGAGTGGGTTTGGGTGTAGCCGAGTGGGTTTGGGTGTAGCCGAGTCGGTTTGGGTCTAGCCGAGTGGGTTTGGGTCTAGCCGAGTGGGTTTGGGTCTAGCCGAGTGGATTTGGGTCTAGCCGAGTGGATTTGGGTCTAGCCGAGTGGGTTTCGGTCTAGCCGAGGAGGTTTGGGTCTAGCCGAGTGGGTTTGGGTCTAGCCGAGTGGGTTTGGGTCTAGCCGAGTGGGTTTGGGTCTAGGCGAGTGGGTTTGGGTCTAGCCGAGTGGGTTTGGGTCTAGCCGAGTTAGTTTGGGTGTAGCCGAGTGGGTTTGGGTCTAGCCGAGCGGGTTTACGTCTAGCCGAGTGGGTTTGGGTCTAGCGGATTGGGTTTGGGTGTAGCCGAGTGGGTTTGGGTGTAGCCGAGTGGGTTTGGGTCTGGACGAGTGGGTTTGGGTCTAGCCGAGTGGGTTTGGGTCTAGCCGAGTGGGTTTGGGTCTAGCCTAGTGGGTTTGGGTCTAGCCAAGTGGGTTTGGGTCCAGCGGAGTGGGTTTGGGTCTAGCGGTGTGGGTTTGGGTCTAGCGGTGTGGGTTTGGGTCTAGCCGAGTGGGTTTGGGTCTAACCGAGTGGGTTTGTGTCTAGCGGAGTTGGTTTGGGTCTAGCGGAGTGGGATTGGGTCTAGCCGAGTGGGTTTGTGTCTAGCCGACTGGGTTTGGGACTAGCCGAGTGGGTTTGGGTCTAGCCGAGTGGGTTTGGGTCTAGCGGAATGGGTTTGGGTCTAGCCGAGTGGGTTTGGGTCTAGCCGAGTGGGTTTGGGGCTAGCCGAAAGGGTTTGGGTCTAGCCGAGTGGGTTTGGGTCTAGCCGAGTGGGTTTGGGTCTAGCCGAGTGGGTGTGGGTCAAGCCGAGTGGGTTTGGGTCTAGCCGAGTGGGTTTGGGTCTAGCCCAGTGGGTTTGGGTCTAGCCGAGTGGGTTTGGGTCTAGCCGAGTGGGTTTGGGACTAGCCGAGTGGGTTTGGCTCTACCGGAGTGGGTTTGGGTGTAGCGGAGTGGGTTTGGGACCAGCCGAGTGGGTTTGGGTCTAGCCGAGTGGGTTTGGGTGTAGCCGAATTGGTTTGGGTCTACCCGAGTGGGTTTGGGTCCAACCGAGTGGGTTTGCTTCTAGCCGAATGGATTTGGGTCTAGCCGAGTGGGTTTGTGTGCAGCCGAGTGGGTTTGGGTCTAGCGGAGTGGGTTTGGGTGTAGCCGAGTGGGTTTGGGTCTAGCCGAGTGGGTTTGGGTCTAGCCGAGTGGGTTTGGGTCTAGCCGAGTGGGTTTGGGTCTAGCCGAGTGGGTTTGGGTCTAGCCGAGTTGGTTTGGTTCTAGCCGAGTGGGTTTGCGTCTAGCCGAGTGGGTTTGGGTCTAGCCGAGTGGGTTTAGGTCTAGCCGAGTGGGTTTGGGTCTAGCCGAGGGGGTTTGGGTCTAGCCGAGTGGGTTTGGGTCTAGCCGAGTGGGTTTGGGTCTAGCCGAGTGGGTTTGGGTCTAGCCCAGTGGGTTTGGGTCTGGCCGAGTGGGTTTGGGTCTAGCCCAGTGGGTTTGCGTCTAGCCGAGTGGGTTTGGGTCTAGCCAAGTGGGTTTGGGTCTAGCCGAGTGGGTTTGGGTCTAGCCGAGTGGGTTTGGGTCTAGCCGAGTGGGTTTGGGTCTAGCCGAGTGGATTTGGGTCTAGCCGAGTGGGTTTCGGTCTAGCTGAGGAGGTTTGGGTCTAGCCGAGTGGGTTTGGGTCTAGCCGAGTGGGTTTGGGTCTAGCCCAGTGGGTTTGGGTCTAGCCGAGTGGGTTTGGGTCTAGGCGAGTGGGTTTGGGTCTAGCCGAGTTAGTTTGGGTGTAGCCGAGTGGGTTTGGGTCTAGCCGAGCGGGTTTACGTCTAGCCGAGTGGGTTTGGGTCTAGCGGATTGGGTTTGGGTGTAGCCGAGTGGGTTTGGGTGTAGCCGAGTGGGTTTGGGTCTGGACGAGTGGGTTTGGGTCTAGCCGAGTGGGTTTGGGTCTAGCCGAGTGGGTTTGGGTCTAGCCTAGTGGGTTTGGGTCTAGCCAAGTGGGTTTGGGTCCAGCGGAGTGGGTTTGGGTCTAGCGGTGTGGGTTTGGGTCTAGCGGTGTGGGTTTGGGTCTAGCCGAGTGGGTTTGGGTCTAACCGAGTGGGTTTGTGTCTAGCGGAGTTGGTTTGGGTCTAGCGGAGTAGGATTGGGTCTAGCCGAGTGGGTTTGTGTCTAGCCGACTGGGTTTGGGACTAGCCGAGTGGGTTTGGGTCTAGCCGAGTGGGTTTAGGTCTAGCGGAATGGGTTTGGGTCTAGCCGAGTGGGTTTGGGTCTAGCCGAGTGGGTTTGGGGCTAGCCGAAAGGGTTTGGGTCTAGCCGAGTGGGTTTGGGTCTAGCCGAGTGGGTTTGGGTCTAGCCGAGTGGGTGTGGGTCAAGCCGAGTGGGTTTGGGTCTAGCCGAGTGGGTTTGGGTCTAGCCCAGTGGGTTTGGGTCTAGCCGAGTGGGTTTGGGTCTAGCCGAGTGGGTTTGGGCCTAGCCGAGTGGGTTTGGGTCTACCGGAGTGGGTTTGGGTGTAGCGGAGTGGGTTTGGGACCAGCCGAGTGGGTTTGGGTCTAGCCGAGTGGGTTTGGGTGTAGCCGAATTGGTTTGGGTCTACCCGAGTGGGTTTGGGTCCAGCCGAGTGGGTTTGCTTCTAGCCGAATGGATTTGGGTCTAGCCGAGTGGGTTTGTGTGCAGCCGAGTGGGTTTGGGTCTAGCGGAGTGGGTTTGGGTGTAGCCGAGTGGGTTTGGGTCTAGCCGAGTGGGTTTGGGTCTAGCCGAGTGGGTTTGGGTCTAGCCGAGTGGGTTTGGGTCTAGCCGAGTGGGTTTGGGTCTAGCCGAGTTGGTTTGGTTCTAGCCGAGTGGGTTTGCGTCTAGCCGAGTGGGTTTGGGTCTAGCCGAGTGGGTTTAGGTCTAGCCGAGTGGGTTTGGGTCTAGCTGAGTGGGTTTGGGTCTAGCCGAGTGGGTTTGGGTGTAGCCGAGTCGGTTTGGGTCTAGCCGAGTGGGTTTGGGTCTAGCCGAGTGGGTTTGGGTCTAGCCGAGTGGGTTTGGGTCTAGCCGAGTGGGTTTGGTTCTAGCCGAGTGGGTTTGGGTTTATCCGAGTGGGTTTGGGTCTAGCCGAGTGGGTTTGGGTCTAGCCCAGTGGATTTGGGTCTAGCCGAGTGGGTTTGGGTGTAGCCGAGTGGGTTTGCGTCTAGCCGAGTGGGTTTGGGTCTAGCCAAGTGGGTTTGGGTCTATCCGAGTGGGTTTGGGTCTAGCCGAGTGGGTTTGGGTCTAGCCGAGTGGGTTTCGGTCTAGCCCAGTAGGTTTTGGTCCAGCCGAGTGGGTTTGGGTCTAGCCGAGTGGGTTTGGGTATAGCCGAGTGGGTGTGGGTCTAGCCCAGTGGGTTTGGGTCTAGCCGAGTGGGTTTGGGTCGAGCCGAGTGGGTTTGGGTCTAGCCGAGTGGGTTTGGGTCTAGCCGAGTGGGTTTGGGTCTAGCCGAGGGGGTTTGGGTCTAGCCCAGTGGGTTTGGGTCTAGCCGAGTGGGTTTGGGTCTAGCCGAGTGGGTTTGGGTCTAGCCGAGTGGGTTTGGGTCTAGCCGAGGGGGTTTTGGTCTAGCCAAGTGGGTTTGGGTCTAGCCGAGTGGGTTTGGGTCTAGCCGAGTGGGTTTGGGTCTAGCCGAGTGGGTTTGGGTCTAGCCGAGTGGGTGTGGGTCAAGCCGAGTGGGTTTGGGTCTAGCCGAGTGGGTTTGGGTCTAGCCCAGTGGGTTTGGGTCTAGCCGAGTGGGTTTGGGTCTAGCCGAGTGGGTTTGGGCCTAGCCGAGTGGGTTTGGGTCTACCGGAGTGGGTTTGGGTGTAGCGGAGTGGGTTTGGGACCAGCCGAGTGGGTTTGGGTCTAGCCGAGTGGGTTTGGGTGTAGCCGAATTGGTTTGGGTCTACCCGAGTGGGTTTGGGTCCAGCCGAGTGGGTTTGCTTCTAGCCGAATGGATTTGGGTCTAGCCGAGTGGGTTTGTGTGCAGCCGAGTGGGTTTGGGTCTAGCGGAGTGGGTTTGGGTGTAGCCGAGTGGGTTTGGGTCTAGCCGAGTGGGTTTGGGTCTAGCCGAGTGGGTTTGGGTCTAGCCGAGTGGGTTTGGGTCTAGCCGAGTGGGTTTGGGTCTAGCCGAGTTGGTTTGGTTCTAGCCGAGTGGGTTTGCGTCTAGCCGAGTGGGTTTGGGTCTAGCCGAGTGGGTTTAGGTCTAGCCGAGTGGGTTTGGGTCTAGCTGAGTGGGTTTGGGTCTAGCCGAGTGGGTTTGGGTGTAGCCGAGTCGGTTTGGGTCTAGCCGAGTGGGTTTGGGTCTAGCCGAGTGGGTTTGGGTCTAGCCGAGTGGGTTTGGGTCTAGCCGAGTGGGTTTGGTTCTAGCCGAGTGGGTTTGGGTTTATCCGAGTGGGTTTGGGTCTAGCCGAGTGGGTTTGGGTCTAGCCCAGTGGATTTGGGTCTAGCCGAGTGGGTTTGGGTGTAGCCGAGTGGGTTTGCGTCTAGCCGAGTGGGTTTGGGTCTAGCCAAGTGGGTTTGGGTCTATCCGAGTGGGTTTGGGTCTAGCCGAGTGGGTTTGGGTCTAGCCGAGTGGGTTTCGGTCTAGCCCAGTAGGTTTTGGTCCAGCCGAGTGGGTTTGGGTCTAGCCGAGTGGGTTTGGGTATAGCCGAGTGGGTTTGGGTCTAGCCGAGTGGGTTTGGGTCTAGCCGAGGGGGTTTGGGTCTAGCCCAGTGGGTTTGGGTCTAGCCGAGTGGGTTTGGGTCTAGCCGAGTGGGTTTGGGTCTAGCCGAGTGGGTTTGGGTCTAGCCGAGGGGGTTTTGGTCTAGCCAAGTGGGTTTGGGTCTAGCCGAGTGGGTTTGGGTCTCGCCGAGTGGGTTTGGGTCTAGCCGAGTGGGTTTGGGTGTAGCCGAGTCGGTTTGGGTCTAGCCGAGTGGGTTTGGGTCTAGCCGAGTGGGTTTGGGTCTAGCCGAGTGGGTTTGGGTCTAGCCGAGTGGGTTTGGTTCTAGCCGAGTGGGTTTGGGTTTATCCGAGTGGGTTTGGGTCTAGCCGAGTGGGTTTGGGTCTAGCCCAGTGGGTTTGCGTCTAGCCGAGTGGGTTTGGGTCTAGCCAAGTGGGTTTGGGTCTAGCCGAGTGGGTTTGGGTCTAGCCGAGTGGGTTTGGGTCTAGCCGAGTGGGTTTCGGTCTAGCCCAGTGGGTTTAGGTCTAGCCGAGTGGGTTTGGGTCTATCCGAGTGGGTTTGGGTCTAGCCGAGTGGGTTTGGGTCTAGCCGAGTGGGTTTGGGTCTAGCCGAGTGGGTTTGGGTCTAGCCGAGTGGGTTTGGGTATAGCCGAGTGGGTGTGGGTCTAGCCGAGTGGGTTTCGGTCTAGCCGAGTGGGTTTGGGTCGAGCCGAGTGGGTTTGGGTCTAGCCGAGTGGGTTTGGGTCTAGCCGAGTGGGTTTGTGTCTGGCCGAGGGGGTTTGGGTCTAGCCCAGTGGGTTTGGGTCTAGCCGAGTGGGTTTGGGTCTAGCCGAGTGGGTTTGGGTCCAGCCAAGTGGGTTTGGGTCAAGCGGAGTTGGTATGGGTCTAGCGGAGTGGGTTTGGGTCTAGCGGAGTGGGTTTTGGTGTAGCCGAGTGGGTTTGGGTCTAGCCGAGTGGGTTTGGGTCTACCCGAGTTGGTGTGGGTCTAGCCGAGTAGGTTTGGGTCTAGCCAAGTGGGATTTGGTCTAGCCGAGTGGGTTTGGGTCTAGCCGAGTGGGTTTGGGTCTAGCCGAGTGGGTTTGGGTCTAGCCGAGTGGGTTTGGGTCTAGCCGAGTGGGTTTGGGTATACCGAGTGGGTGTGGGTCTAGCCGAGTGGGTTTGGGTCTAGCCGAGTGGGTTTGGGTCGAGCCGAGTGGGTTTGGGTCTAGTCGAGTGGGTTTGGGTCTAGCCGAGTGGGTTTGGGTCTAGCCGAGGGGGTTTGGGTCTAGCCAAGTGGGTTTGGGTCTAGCCGAGTGGGTTTGGGTCTAGCCGAGTGGGTTTGGGTCTAGCCGAGTGGGTTTGGCTCTAGCCCAGTGGGTTTGGCTCTAGCCCAGTGGGTTTGGGTCTAGCCCAGTGGGTTTGCGTCTAGCCCAGTGGGTTTGCGTCTAGCCGAGTGGGTTTGGGTCTAGCCGAGTGGGTTTGGGTCTAGCCAAGTGGGTTTGGGTCTAGCCGAGTTAGTTTGGGTGTAGCCGAGTTAGTTTGGGTGTAGCCGAGTGGGTTTGGGTCTAGCCGAGCGGGTTTACGTCTAGCCGAGTGGGTTTGGGTCTAGCGGATTGGGTTTGGGTGTAGCCGAGTGGGTTTGGGTGTAGCCGAGTGGGTTTGGGTCTGGACGAGTGGGTTTGGGTCTAGCCGAGTGGGTTTGGGTCTAGCCGAGTGGGTTTGGGTCTAGCCTAGTGGGTTTGGTTCTAGCCAAGTGGGTTTGGGTCCAGCGGAGTGGGTTTGGGTCTAGCGGTGTGGGTTTGGGTCTAGCGGTGTGGGTTTGGGTCTAGCCGAGTGGGTTTGGGTCTAACCGAGTGGGTTTGTGTCTAGCGGAGTTGGTTTGGGTCTAGCGGAGTGGGATTGGGTCTAGCCGAGTGGGTTTGTGTCTAGCCGACTGGGTTTGGGACTAGCCGAGTGGGTTTGGGTCTAGCCGAGTGGGTTTGGGTCTAGCGGAATGGGTTTGGGTCTAGCCGAGAGGGTGTGGGTCTAGCCGAGTGGGTTTGGGTCTAGCCGAAAGGGTTTGGGTCTAGCCGAGTGGGTTTGGGTCTAGCCGAGTGGGTTTGGGTCTAGCCGAGTGGGTGTGGGTCAAGCCGAGTGGGTTTGGGTCTAGCCGAGTGGGTTTGGGTCTAGCTGAGTGGGTTTGGGTCTAGCCGAGTGGGTTTGGGTCTAGCCGAGTGGGTTTGGGCCTAGCCGAGTGGGTTTGGGTCTACCGGAGTGGGTTTGGGTGTAGCGGAGTGGGTTTGGGACCAGCCGAGTGGGTTTGGGTCTAGCCGAGTGGGTTTGGGTGTAGCCGAATTGGTTTGGGTCTACCCGAGTGGGTTTGGGTCCAGCCGAGTGGGTTTGCTTCTAGCCGAATGGATTTGGGTCTAGCCGAGTGGGTTTGGGTGCAGCCGAGTGGGTTTGGGTCTAGCGGAGTGGGTTTGGGTGTAGCCGAGTGGGTTTGGCTCTAGCCGAGTGTGTTTGGGTCTAGCCGAGTGGGTTTGGGTCTAGCCCAGTGGGTTTGGGTCTAGCCCAGTGGGTTTGCGTCTAGCCGAGTGGGTTTGGGTCTAGCCAAGTGGGTTTGGGTCTAGCCAAGTGGGTTTGGGTCTAGCCCAGTGGGTTTGCGTCTAGCCGAGTGGGTTTGGGTCTAGCCGAGTGGGTTTGGGTCTAGCCAAGTGGGTTTGGGTCTAGCCGAGTTAGTTTGGGTGTAGCCGAGTTAGTTTGGGTGTAGCCGAGTGGGTTTGGGTCTAGCCGAGCGGGTTTACGTCTAGCCGAGTGGGTTTGGGTCTAGCGGATTGGGTTTGGGTGTAGCCGAGTGGGTTTGGGTGTAGCCGAGTGGGTTTGGGTCTGGACGAGTGGGTTTGGGTCTAGCCGAGTGGGTTTGGGTCTAGCCGAGTGGGTTTGGGTCTAGCCTAGTGGGTTTGGTTCTAGCCAAGTGGGTTTGGGTCCAGCGGAGTGGGTTTGGGTCTAGCGGTGTGGGTTTGGGTCTAGCGGTGTGGGTTTGGGTCTAGCCGAGTGGGTTTGGGTCTAACCGAGTGGGTTTGTGTCTAGCGGAGTTGGTTTGGGTCTAGCGGAGTGGGATTGGGTCTAGCCGAGTGGGTTTGTGTCTAGCCGACTGGGTTTGGGACTAGCCGAGTGGGTTTGGGTCTAGCCGAGTGGGTTTGGGTCTAGCGGAATGGGTTTGGGTCTAGCCGAGAGGGTGTGGGTCTAGCCGAGTGGGTTTGGGTCTAGCCGAAAGGGTTTGGGTCTAGCCGAGTGGGTTTGGGTCTAGCCGAGTGGGTTTGGGTCTAGCCGAGTGGGTGTGGGTCAAGCCGAGTGGGTTTGGGTCTAGCCGAGTGGGTTTGGGTCTAGCTGAGTGGGTTTGGGTCTAGCCGAGTGGGTTTGGGTCTAGCCGAGTGGGTTTGGGCCTAGCCGAGTGGGTTTGGGTCTACCGGAGTGGGTTTGGGTGTAGCGGAGTGGGTTTGGGACCAGCCGAGTGGGTTTGGGTCTAGCCGAGTGGGTTTGGGTGTAGCCGAATTGGTTTGGGTCTACCCGAGTGGGTTTGGGTCCAGCCGAGTGGGTTTGCTTCTAGCCGAATGGATTTGGGTCTAGCCGAGTGGGTTTGGGTGCAGCCGAGTGGGTTTGGGTCTAGCGGAGTGGGTTTGGGTGTAGCCGAGTGGGTTTGGCTCTAGCCGAGTGTGTTTGGGTCTAGCCGAGTGGGTTTGGGTCTAGCCGAGTGGGTTTGGGTCTAGCCGAGTGGGTTTGGGTCTATCCGAGTGGGTTTGGGTCTAGCCGAGTGGGTTTGGGTCTAGCCGAGTGGGTTTGGGTCTAGCCGAGTGGGTTTGGGTCTAGCCGAGTGGGTTTGGGTATAGCCGAGTGGGTGTGGGTCTAGCCGAGTGGGTTTGGGTCTAGCCGAGTGGGTTTGGGTCGAGCCGAGTGGGTTTGGGTCTAGCCGAGTGGGTTTGGGTCTAGCCGAGTGGTTTTGGGTGTAGCCGAGGGGGTTTGGGTCTAGCCCAGTGGGTTTGGGTCTAGCCGAGTGGGTTTGGGTCTAGCCGAGTGGGTTTGGGTCTAGCCGAGTGGGTTTGGGTCAAGCGGAGTTGGTATGGGTCTAGCGGAGTGGGTTTGGGTCTAGCGGAGTGGGTTTTGGTGTAGCCGAGTGGGTTTGGGTCTAGCCGAGTGGGTTTGGGTCTAACCGAGTGGGTTTGGGTATACCGAGTGGGTGTGGGTCTAGCCGAGTGGGTTTGGGTCTAGCCGAGTGGGTTTGGGTCGAGCCGAGTGGGTTTGGGTCTAGTCGAGTGGGTTTGGGTCTAGCCGAGTGGGTTTGGGTCTAGCCGAGGGGGTTTGGGTCTAGCCAAGTGGGTTTGGGTCTAGCCGAGTGGGTTTGGGTCTAGCCGAATGGGTTTGGGTCTAGCCGAGTGGGTTTGGGTCTAGCCCAGTGGGTTTGGGTCTAGCCGAGTGGGTTTGGGTCTAGCCCAGTGGGTTTGCGTCTAGCCGAGTGGGTTTGGGTCTAGCCAAGTGGGTTTGGGTCTAGCCGAGTGGGTTTGGGTCTAGCCCAGTGGGTTTGCGTCTAGCCGAGTGGGTTTGGGTCTAGCCAAGTGGGTTTGGGTCTAGCCAAGTGGGTTTGGGTCTAGCCGAGTTAGTTTGGGTGTAGCCGAGTGGGTTTGGGTCTAGCCGAGCGGGTTTACGTCTAGCCGAGTGGGTTTGGGTCTAGCGGATTGGGTTTGGGTGTAGCCGAGTGGGTTTGGGTGTAGCCGAGTGGGTTTGGGTCTGGACGAGTGGGTTTGGGTCTAGCCGAGTGGGTTTGGGTCTAGCCGAGTGGGTTTGGGTCTAGCCTAGTGGGTTTGGGTCTAGCCAAGTGGGTTTGGGTCCAGCGGAGTGGGTTTGGGTCTAGCGGTGTGGGTTTGGGTCTAGCGGTGTGGGTTTGCGTCTAGCCGAGTGGGTTTGGGTCTAACCGAGTGGGTTTGTGTCTAGCGGAGTTGGTTTGGGTCTAGCGGAGTGGGATTGGGTCTAGCCGAGTGGGTTTGTGTCTAGCCGACTGGGTTTGGGACTAGCCGAGTGGGTTTGGGTCTAGCCGAGTGGGTTTGGGTCTAGCGGAATGGGTTTGGGTCTAGCCGAGTGGGTTTGGGTCTAGCCGAGTGGGTTTGGGTCTAGCCGAAAGGGTTTGGGTCTAGCCGAGTGGGTTTGGGTCTAGCCGAGTGGGTTTGGGTCTAGCCGAGTGGGTGTGGGTCAAGCCGAGTGGGTTTGGGTCTAGCCGAGTGGGTTTGGGTCTAGCCGAGTGGGTTTGGGTCTAGCCGAGTGGGTTTGGGTCTAGCCGAGTGGGTTTGGGCCTAGCCGAGTGGGTTTGGGTCTACCGGAGTGGGTTTGGGTGTAGCGGAGTGGGTTTGGGACCAGCCGAGTGGGTTTGGGTCTAGCCGAGTGGGTTTGGGTGTAGCCGAATTGGTTTGGGTCTACCCGAGTGGGTTTGGGTCCAGCCGAGTGGGTTTGCTTCTAGCCGAATGGATTTGGGTCTAGCCGAGTGGGTTTGGGTGCAGCCGAGTGGGTTTGGGTCTAGCGGAGTGGGTTTGGGTGTAGCCGAGTGGGTTTGGGTCTAGCCGAGTGGGTTTGGGTCTAGCCGAGTGGGTTTGGTTCTAGTCGAGTGGGTTTGGGTTTATCCGAGTGGGTTTGGGTCTAGCCGAGTGGGTTTGGGTCTAGCCCAGTGGATTTGGGTCTAGCCGAGTGGGTTTGGGTGTAGCCGAGTGGGTTTGCGTCTAGCCGAGTGGGTTTGGGTCTAGCCGAGTGGGTTTGGGTCTAGCCGAGTGGGTTTGGGTCTAGCCGAGTGGGTTTGGGTCTAGCCGAGTGGGTTTGGGTCTAGCCCAGTGGGTTTTGGTCTAGCCGAGTGGGTTTGGGTCTAGCCGAGTGGGTTTGGGTATAGCCGAGTGGGTGTGGGTCTAGCCGAGAGGGTTTGGGTCTAGCCGAGTGGGTTTGGGTCGAGCCGAGTGGGTTTGGGTCTAGCCGAGTGGGTTTGGGTCTAGCCGAGTGGGTTTGGGTCTAGCCGAGGGGGTTTTGGTCTAGCCAAGTGGGTTTGGGTCTAGCCGAGTGGGTTTGGGTCTCGCCGAGTGGGTTTGGGTCTAGTCGAGTGGGTTTGGGTGTAGCCGAGTCGGTTTGGGTCTAGCCGAGTGGGTTTGGGTCTAGCCGAGTGGGTTTGGGTCTAGCCGAGTGGGTTTGGGTCTAGCCGAGTGGGTTTGGGTCTAGCCGAGTGGGTTTGGGTCTAGCCGAGTGGGTTTGGGTCTAGCCGAGTGGGTTTGGGCCTAGCCGAGTGGGTTTGGGTCTACTGGAGTGGGTTTGGGTGTAGCGGAGTGGGTTTGAGACCAGCCGAGTGGGTTTGGGTCTAGCCGAGTGGGTTTGGGTGTAGCCGAATTGGTTTGGGTCTAGCGGAGTGGGTTTGGGTGTAGCCGAGTGGGTTTGGGTCTAGCCGAGTGGGTTTGGGTCTAGCCGAGTTGGTTTGGGTCTAGCCGAGTGGGTTTGGGTCTAGCCGAGTGGGTTTGGGTCTAGCCGAGTTGGTTTGGTTCTAGCCGAGTGGGTTTGCGTCTAGCCGAGTGGGTTTGGGTCTAGCCGAGTGGGTTTGGGTCTAGCCGAGTGGGTTTGGGTCTAGCTGAGTGGGTTTGGGTCTAGCCGAGTGGGTTTGGGTGTAGCCGAGTCGGTTTGGGTCTAGCCGAGTGGGTTTGGGTCTAGCCCAGTGGATTTGGGTCTAGCCGAGTGGGTTTGGGTGTAGCCGAGTGGGTTTGCGTCTAGCCGAGTGGGTTTGGGTCTAGCCGAGTGGGTTTGGGTCTAGCCGAGTGGGTTTGGGTCTAGCCGAGTGGGTTTCGGTCTAGCCCAGTGGGTTTTGGTCTAGCCGAGTGGGTTTGGGTCTCGCCGAGTGGGTTTGGGTCTAGCCGAGTGGGTTTGGGTGTAGCCGAGTCGGTTTGGGTCTAGCCGAGTGGGTTTGGGTCTAGCCGAGTGGGTTTGGGTCTAGCCGAGTGGGTTTGGGTCTAGCCGAGTGGGTTTGGTTCTAGCCGAGTGGGTTTGGGTTTATCCGAGTGGGTTTGGGTCTAGCCGAGTGGGTTTGGGTCTAGCCCAGTGGATTTGGGTCTAGCCGAGTGGGTTTGGGTGTAGCCGAGTGGGTTTGCGTCTAGCCGAGTGGGTTTGGGTCTAGCCAAGTGGGTTTGGGTCTAGCCGAGTGGGTTTGGGTCTAGCCGAGTGGGTTTGGGTCTAGCCGAGGGGGTTTGGGTCTAGCCCAGTGGGTTTGGGTCTAGCCGAGTGGGTTTGGGTCTAGCCCAGTGGGTTTGGGTCTAGCCGAGTGGGTTTGGGTCTAGCCGAGGGGGTTTTGGTCTAGCCAAGTGGGTTTGGGTCTAGCCGAGTGGGTTTGGGTCTCGCCGAGTGGGTTTGGGTCTAGCCGAGTGGGTTTGGGTGTAGCCGAGTCGGTTTGGGTCTAGCCGAGTCGGTTTGGGTCTAGCCGAGTGGGTTTGGGTCTAGCCGAGTGGGTTTGGGTCTAGCCGAGTGGGTTTGGTTCTAGCCGAGTGGGTTTGGGTTTATCCGAGTGGGTTTGGGTCTAGCCGAGTGGGTTTGGGTCTAGCCCAGTGGATTTGGGTCTAGCCGAGTGGGTTTGGGTGTAGCCGAGTGGGTTTGCGTCTAGCCGAGTGGGTTTGGGTCTAGCCAAGTGGGTTTGGGTCTAGCCGAGTGGGTTTGGGTCTAGCCGAGTGGGTTTGGGTCTTGCCGAGTGGGTTTCGGTCTAGCCCAGTGGGTTTTGGTCTAGCCGAGTCGGTTTGGGTCTATCCGAGTGGGTTTGGGTCTAGCCGAGTGGGTTTGGGTCTAGCCGAGTGGGTTTGGGTCTAGCCGAGTGGGTTTGGGTCTAGCCGAGTGGGTTTGGGTATAGCCGAGTGGGTTTGGGTCTACCGGAGTGGGTTTGGGTGTAGCGGAGTGGGTTTGGGACCAGCCGAGTGGGTTTGGGTCTAGCCGAGTGGGTTTGGGTGTAGCCGAATTGGTTTGGGTCTACCCGAGTGGGTTTGGGTCCAGCCGAGTGGGTTTGCTTCTAGCCGAATGGATTTGGGTCTAGCCGAGTGGGTTTGGGTGCAGCCGAGTGGGTTTGGGTCTAGCGGAGTGGGTTTGGGTGTAGCCGAGTGGGTTTGGCTCTAGCCGAGTGTGTTTGGGTCTAGCCGAGTGGGTTTGGGTCGAGCCGAGTGGGTTTGGGTCTAGCCGAGTGGGTTTGGGTCTATCCGAGTGGGTTTGGGTCTAGCCGAGTGGGTTTGGGTCTAGCCGAGTGGGTTTGGGTCTAGCCGAGTGGGTTTGGGTCTAGCCGAGTGGGTTTGGGTATAGCCGAGTGGGTGTGGGTCTAGCCGAGTGGGTTTGGGTCTAGCCGAGTGGGTTTGGGTCGAGCCGAGTGGGTTTGGGTCTAGCCGAGTGGGTTTGGGTCTAGCCGAGTGGTTTTGGGTGTAGCCGAGGGGGTTTGGGTCTAGCCCAGTGGGTTTGGGTCTAGCCGAGTGGGTTTGGGTCTAGCCGAGTGGGTTTGGGTCTAGCCGAGTGGGTTTGGGTCAAGCGGAGTTGGTATGGGTCTAGCGGAGTGGGTTTGGGTCTAGCGGAGTGGGTTTTGGTGTAGCCGAGTGGGTTTGGGTCTAGCCGAGTGGGTTTGGGTCTAGCCGAGTGGGTTTGGGTATACCGAGTGGGTGTGGGTCTAGCCGAGTGGGTTTGGGTCTAGCCGAGTGGGTTTGGGTCGAGCCGAGTGGGTTTGGGTCTAGTCGAGTGGGTTTGGGTCTAGCCGAGTGGGTTTGGGTCTAGCCGAGGGGGTTTGGGTCTAGCCAAGTGGGTTTGGGTCTAGCCGAGTGGGTTTGGGTCTAGCCGAATGGGTTTGGGTCTAGCCGAGTGGGTTTGGGTCTAGCCCAGTGGGTTTGGGTCTAGCCGAGTGGGTTTGGGTCTAGCCCAGTGGGTTTGCGTCTAGCCGAGTGGGTTTGGGTCTAGCCAAGTGGGTTTGGGTCTAGCCGAGTGGGTTTGGGTCTAGCCCAGTGGGTTTGCGTCTAGCCGAGTGGGTTTGGGTCTAGCCAAGTGGGTTTGGGTCTAGCCAAGTGGGTTTGGGTCTAGCCGAGTTAGTTTGGGTGTAGCCGAGTGGGTTTGGGTCTAGCCGAGCGGGTTTACGTCTAGCCGAGTGGGTTTGGGTCTAGCGGATTGGGTTTGGGTGTAGCCGAGTGGGTTTGGGTGTAGCCGAGTGGGTTTGGGTCTGGACGAGTGGGTTTGGGTCTAGCCGAGTGGGTTTGGGTCTAGCCGAGTGGGTTTGGGTCTAGCCTAGTGGGTTTGGGTCTAGCCAAGTGGGTTTGGGTCCAGCGGAGTGGGTTTGGGTCTAGCGGTGTGGGTTTGGGTCTAGCGGTGTGGGTTTGCGTCTAGCCGAGTGGGTTTGGGTCTAACCGAGTGGGTTTGTGTCTAGCAGAGTTGGTTTGGGTCTAGCGGAGTGGGATTGGGTCTAGCCGAGTGGGTTTGTGTCTAGCCGACTGGGTTTGGGACTAGCCGAGTGGGTTTGGGTCTAGCCGAGTGGGTTTGGGTCTAGCGGAATGGGTTTGGGTCTAGCCGAGTGGGTTTGGGTCTAGCCGAGTGGGTTTGGTTCTAGCCGAGTGGGTTTGGGTTTATCCGAGTGGGTTTGGGTCTAGCCGAGTGGGTTTGGGTCTAGCCCAGTGGATTTGGGTCTAGCCGAGTGGGTTTGGGTGTAGCCGAGTGGGTTTGCGTCTAGCCGAGTGGGTTTGGGTCTAGCCAAGTGGGTTTGGGTCTAGCCGAGTGGGTTTGGGTCTAGCCGAGTGGGTTTGGGTCTTGCCGAGTGGGTTTCGGTCTAGCCCAGTGGGTTTTGGTCTAGCCGAGTCGGTTTGGGTCTATCCGAGTGGGTTTGGGTCTAGCCGAGTGGGTTTGGGTCTAGCCGAGTGGGTTTGGGTCTAGCCGAGTGGGTTTGGGTCTAGCCGAGTGGGTTTGGGTATAGCCGAGTGGGTTTGGGTCTACCGGAGTGGGTTTGGGTGTAGCGGAGTGGGTTTGGGACCAGCCGAGTGGGTTTGGGTCTAGCCGAGTGGGTTTGGGTGTAGCCGAATTGGTTTGGGTCTACCCGAGTGGGTTTGGGTCCAGCCGAGTGGGTTTGCTTCTAGCCGAATGGATTTGGGTCTAGCCGAGTGGGTTTGGGTGCAGCCGAGTGGGTTTGGGTCTAGCGGAGTGGGTTTGGGTGTAGCCGAGTGGGTTTGGCTCTAGCCGAGTGTGTTTGGGTCTAGCCGAGTGGGTTTGGGTCGAGCCGAGTGGGTTTGGGTCTAGCCGAGTGGGTTTGGGTCTATCCGAGTGGGTTTGGGTCTAGCCGAGTGGGTTTGGGTCTAGCCGAGTGGGTTTGGGTCTAGCCGAGTGGGTTTGGGTCTAGCCGAGTGGGTTTGGGTATAGCCGAGTGGGTGTGGGTCTAGCCGAGTGGGTTTGGGTCTAGCCGAGTGGGTTTGGGTCGAGCCGAGTGGGTTTGGGTCTAGCCGAGTGGGTTTGGGTCTAGCCGAGTGGTTTTGGGTGTAGCCGAGGGGGTTTGGGTCTAGCCCAGTGGGTTTGGGTCTAGCCGAGTGGGTTTGGGTCTAGCCGAGTGGGTTTGGGTCTAGCCGAGTGGGTTTGGGTCAAGCGGAGTTGGTATGGGTCTAGCGGAGTGGGTTTGGGTCTAGCGGAGTGGGTTTTGGTGTAGCCGAGTGGGTTTGGGTCTAGCCGAGTGGGTTTGGGTCTAGCCGAGTGGGTTTGGGTATACCGAGTGGGTGTGGGTCTAGCCGAGTGGGTTTGGGTCTAGCCGAGTGGGTTTGGGTCGAGCCGAGTGGGTTTGGGTCTAGTCGAGTGGGTTTGGGTCTAGCCGAGTGGGTTTGGGTCTAGCCGAGGGGGTTTGGGTCTAGCCAAGTGGGTTTGGGTCTAGCCGAGTGGGTTTGGGTCTAGCCGAATGGGTTTGGGTCTAGCCGAGTGGGTTTGGGTCTAGCCCAGTGGGTTTGGGTCTAGCCGAGTGGGTTTGGGTCTAGCCCAGTGGGTTTGCGTCTAGCCGAGTGGGTTTGCGTCTAGCCAAGTGGGTTTGGGTCTAGCCGAGTGGGTTTGGGTCTAGCCCAGTGGGTTTGCGTCTAGCCGAGTGGGTTTGGGTCTAGCCAAGTGGGTTTGGGTCTAGCCAAGTGGGTTTGGGTCTAGCCGAGTTAGTTTGGGTGTAGCCGAGTGGGTTTGGGTCTAGCCGAGCGGGTTTACGTCTAGCCGAGTGGGTTTGGGTCTAGCGGATTGGGTTTGGGTGTAGCCGAGTGGGTTTGGGTGTAGCCGAGTGGGTTTGGGTCTGGACGAGTGGGTTTGGGTCTAGCCGAGTGGGTTTGGGTCTAGCCGAGTGGGTTTGGGTCTAGCCTAGTGGGTTTGGGTCTAGCCAAGTGGGTTTGGGTCCAGCGGAGTGGGTTTGGGTCTAGCGGTGTGGGTTTGGGTCTAGCGGTGTGGGTTTGCGTCTAGCCGAGTGGGTTTGGGTCTAACCGAGTGGGTTTGTGTCTAGCGGAGTTGGTTTGGGTCTAGCGGAGTGGGATTGGGTCTAGCCGAGTGGGTTTGTGTCTAGCCGACTGGGTTTGGGACTAGCCGAGTGGGTTTGGGTCTAGCCGAGTGGGTTTGGGTCTAGCGGAATGGGTTTGGGTCTAGCCGAGTGGGTTTGGGTCTAGCCGAGTGGGTTTGGGTCTAGCCGAAAGGGTTTGGGTCTAGCCGAGTGGGTTTGGGTCTAGCCGAGTGGGTTTGGGTCTAGCCGAGTGGGTGTGGGTCAAGCCGAGTGGGTTTGGGTCTAGCCGAGTGGGTTTGGGTCTAGCCGAGTGGGTTTGGGTCTAGCCGAGTGGGTTTGGGTCTAGCCGAGTGGGTTTGGGCCTAGCCGAGTGGGTTTGGGTCTACCGGAGTGGGTTTGGGTGTAGCGGAGTGGGTTTGGGACCAGCCGAGTGGGTTTGGGTCTAGCCGAGTGGGTTTGGGTGTAGCCGAATTGGTTTGGGTCTACCCGAGTGGGTTTGGGTCCAGCCGAGTGGGTTTGCTTCTAGCCGAATGGATTTGGGTCTAGCCGAGTGGGTTTGGGTGCAGCCGAGTGGGTTTGGGTCTAGCGGAGTGGGTTTGGGTGTAGCCGAGTGGGTTTGGGTCTAGCCGAGTGGGTTTGGGTCTAGCCGAGTGGGTTTGGTTCTAGTCGAGTGGGTTTGGGTTTATCCGAGTGGGTTTGGGTCTAGCCGAGTGGGTTTGGGTCTAGCCCAGTGGATTTGGGTCTAGCCGAGTGGGTTTGGGTGTAGCCGAGTGGGTTTGCGTCTAGCCGAGTGGGTTTGGGTCTAGCCGAGTGGGTTTGGGTCTAGCCGAGTGGGTTTGGGTCTAGCCGAGTGGGTTTGGGTCTAGCCGAGTGGTTTTGGGTCTAGCCCAGTGGGTTTTGGTCTAGCCGAGTGGGTTTGGGTCTAGCCGAGTGGGTTTGGGTATAGCCGAGTGGGTGTGGGTCTAGCCGAGAGGGTTTGGGTCTAGCCGAGTGGGTTTGGGTCGAGCCGAGTGGGTTTGGGTCTAGCCGAGTGGGTTTGGGTCTAGCCGAGTGGGTTTGGGTCTAGCCGAGGGGGTTTTGGTCTAGCCAAGTGGGTTTGGGTCTAGCCGAGTGGGTTTGGGTCTCGCCGAGTGGGTTTGGGTCTAGTCGAGTGGGTTTGGGTGTAGCCGAGTCGGTTTGGGTCTAGCCGAGTGGGTTTGGGTCTAGCCGAGTGGTTTTGGGTCTAGCCGAGTGGGTTTGGGTCTAGCCGAGTGGGTTTGGTTCTAGCCGAGTGGGTTTGGGTTTATCCGAGTGGGTTTGGGTCTAGCCGAGTGGGTTTGGGTCTAGCCCAGTGGATTTGGGTCTAGCCGAGTGGGTTTGGGTGTAGCCGAGTGGGTTTGCGTCTAGCCGAGTGGGTTTGGGTCTAGCCAAGTGGGTTTGGGTCTAGCCGAGTGGGTTTGGGTCTAGCCGAGTGGGTTTGGGTCTAGCCGAGTGGGTTTGGGTCTAGCCGAGTGGGTTTGGGTCTAGCCGAGTGGGTTTGGGTCTAGCCGAGTGGGTTTGGGTCTAGCCGAGTGGGTTTGGGCCTAGCCGAGTGGGTTTGGGTCTACTGGAGTGGGTTTGGGTGTAGCGGAGTGGGTTTGAGACCAGCCGAGTGGGTTTGGGTCTAGCCGAGTGGGTTTGGGTGTAGCCGAATTGGTTTGGGTCTAGCGGAGTGGGTTTGGGTGTAGCCGAGTGGGTTTGGGTCTAGCCGAGTGGGTTTGGGTCTAGCCGAGTTGGTTTGGGTCTAGCCGAGTGGGTTTGGGTCTAGCCGAGTGGGTTTGGGTCTAGCCGAGTTGGTTTGGTTCTAGCCGAGTGGGTTTGCGTCTAGCCGAGTGGGTTTGGGTCTAGCCGAGTGGGTTTGGGTCTAGCCGAGTGGGTTTGGGTCTAGCTGAGTGGGTTTGGGTCTAGCCGAGTGGGTTTGGGTGTAGCCGAGTCGGTTTGGGTCTAGCCGAGTGGGTTTGGGTCTAGCCGAGTGGGTTTGGGTCTAGCCGAGTGGGTTTGGGTCTAGCCGAGTGGGTTTGGTTCTAGCCGAGTCGGTTTGGGTCTAGCCGAGTGGGTTTGGGTCTAGCCGAGTGGGTTTGGGTCTAGCCGAGTGGGTTTGGGTCTAGCCGAGTGGGTTTGGTTCTAGCCGAGTGGGTTTGGGTTTATCCGAGTGGGTTTGGGTCTAGCCGAGTGGGTTTGGGTCTAGCCCAGTGGATTTGGGTTTGGCCGAGTGGGTTTGGGTGTAGCCGAGTGGGTTTGCGTCTAGCCGAGTGGGTTTGGGTCTAGCCGAGTGGGTTTGGGTCTAGCCGAGTGGGTTTGGGTCTAGCCGAGTGGGTTTCGGTCTAGCCCAGTGGGTTTTGGTCTAGCCGAGTGGGTTTGGGTCTAGCCGAGTGGGTTTGGGTATAGCCGAGTGGGTGTGGGTCTAGCCGAGTGGGTTTGGGTCTAGCCGAGTGGGTTTGGGTCTAGCCGAGTGGGTTTGGGTCTAGCCGAGTGGGTTTGGTTCTAGCCGAGGGGGTTTGGGTCTAGCCCAGTGGGTTGGGTCTAGCCGAGTGGGTTTGGGTCTAGCCCAGTGGGTTTGGGTCTAGCCGAGTGGGTTTGGGTCTAGCCGAGGGGGTTTTGGTCTAGCCAAGTGGGTTTGGGTCTAGCCGAGTGGGTTTGGGTCTCGCCGAGTGGGTTTGGGTCTAGCCGAGTGGGTTTGGGTGTAGCCGAGTCGGTTTGGGTCTAGCCGAGTGGGTTTGGGTCTAGCCGAGTGGGTTTGGGTCTAGCCGAGTGGGTTTGGGTCTAGCCGAGTGGGTTTGGTTCTAGCCGAGTGGGTTTGGGTTTATCCGAGTGGGTTTGGGTCTAGCCGAGTGGGTTTGGGTCTAGCCCAGTGGATTTGGGTCTAGCCGAGTGGGTTTGGGTGTAGCCGAGTGGGTTTGCGTCTAGCCGAGTGGGTTTGGGTCTAGCCAAGTGGGTTTGGGTCTAGCCGAGTGGGTTTGGGTCTAGCCGAGTGGGTTTGGGTCTAGCCGAGGGGGTTTGGGTCTAGCCCAGTGGGTTTGGGTCTAGCCGAGTGGGTTTGGGTCTAGCCCAGTGGGTTTGGGTCTAGCCGAGTGGGTTTGGGTCTAGCCGAGGGGGTTTTGGTCTAGCCAAGTGGGTTTGGGTCTAGCCGAGTGGGTTTGGGTCTCGCCGAGTGGGTTTGGGTCTAGCCGAGTGGGTTTGGGTGTAGCCGAGTCGGTTTGGGTCTAGCCGAGTCGGTTTGGGTCTAGCCGAGTGGGTTTGGGTCTAGCCGAGTGGGTTTGGGTCTAGCCGAGTGGGTTTGGTTCTAGCCGAGTGGGTTTGGGTTTATCCGAGTGGGTTTGGGTCTAGCCGAGTGGGTTTGGGTCTAGCCCAGTGGATTTGGGTCTAGCCGAGTGGGTTTGGGTGTAGCCGAGTGGGTTTGCGTCTAGCCGAGTGGGTTTGGGTCTAGCCAAGTGGGTTTGGGTCTAGCCGAGTGGGTTTGGGTCTAGCCGAGTGGGTTTGGGTCTAGCCGAGTGGGTTTCGGTCTAGCCCAGTGGGTTTTGGTCTAGCCGAGTCGGTTTGGGTCTATCCGAGTGGGTTTGGGTCTAGCCGAGTGGGTTTGGGTCTAGCCGAGTGGGTTTGGGTCTAGCCGAGTGGGTTTGGGTCTAGCCGAGTGGGTTTGGGTATAGCCGAGTGGGTGTGGGTCTAGCCGAGTGGGTTTGGGTCTAGCCGAGTGGGTTTGGGTCGAGCCGAGTGGGTTTGGGTCTAGCCGAGTGGGTTTGGGTCTAGCCGAGTGGGTTTGGGTCTAGCCGAGGGGGTTTGGGTCTAGCCCAGTGGGTTTGGGTCTAGCCGAGTGGGTTTGGGTCTAGCCCAGTGGGTTTGGGTCTAGCCGAGTGGGTTTGGGTCTAGCCAAGTGGGTTTGGGTCTAGCCCAGTGGGTTTGGGTCTAGCCGAGTGGGTTTGGGTCTAGCCGAGTGGGTTTGCGTCTAGCCGAGTGGGTTTGGGTCTAGCCAAGTGGGTTTGGGTCTAGCCGAGTGGGTTTGGGTCTGGCCGAGTGGGTTTGGGTCTAGCCGAGTGGGTTTGGGTCTAGCCGAGTGGGTTTGGGTCAAGCGGAGTTGGTATGGGTCTAGCGGAGTGGGTTTGGGTCTAGCGGAGTGGGTTTTGGTGTAGCCGAGTGGGTTTGGGTCTAGCCGAGTGGGTTTGGGTCTACCCGAGTTGGTGTGGGTCTAGCCGAGTAGGTTTGGGTCTAGCCAAGTGGGATTTGGTCTAGCCGAGTGGGTTTGGGTCTATCCGAGTGGGTTTGGGTCTAGCCGTGTGGGTTTGGGTCTAGCCGAGTGGGTTTGGGTCTGGCCGAGTGGGTTTGGGTATAGCCGAGTGGGTGTGGGTCTAGCCGAGTGGGTTTGGGTCTAGCCGAGTGGGTTTGGGTCGAGCCGAGTGGGTTTGGGTCTAGTCGAGTGGGTTTGTGTCTAGCCGAGTGGGTTTGGGTCTAGCCGATGGGGTTTGGGTCTAGCCAAGTGGGTTTGGGTCTAGCCGAGTGGGTTTGGGTCTAGCCGAGTGGGTTTGGGTCTAGCCGAGTGGGTTTGGGTCTAGCCGAGTGGGTTTGGGTCTAGGCGAGTGGGTTTGGGTCTAGCCGAGTTAGTTTGGGTCCAGCCGAGTGGGTTTGGGTCTAGCCGAGGGGGTTTGGGTCTAGCCGAGTGGGTTTGGGTCTAGCCGAGTGGGTTTGGGTCTAGCCGAGTGGGTTTGGGTCTAGCCGAGTGGGTTTGGGTCTAGCCGAGTGGGTTTGGGTCTAGGCGAGTGGGTTTGGGTCTAGCCGAGTTAGTTTGGGTCTAGCCGAGTGGGTTTGGGTCTAGCCGAGTGGGTTTGGGTCTAGCCGAGTGGGTTTGAGTCTAGCCGAGTGGGTTTGGGTCTAGCCGAGTGGGTTTGGGTCTAGCCGAGTGGGTTTGGGCCTAGCCGAGTGGGTTTGGGTCTACCGGAGTGGGTTTGGGTGTAGCGGAGTGGGTTTGGGACCAGCCGAGTGGGTTTGGGTCTAGCCGAGTGGGTTTGGGTGTAGCCGAATTGGTTTGGGTCTACCCGAGTGGGTTTGGGTCCAGCCGAGTGGGTTTGCTTCTAGCCGAATGGATTTGGGTCTAGCCGAGTGGGTTTGGGTGCAGCCGAGTGGGTTTGGGTCTAGCGGAGTGGGTTTGGGTGAAGCCGAGTGGGTTTGGGTCTAGCCGAGTGGGTTTGGGTCTAGCCGAGTGGGTTTGGGTCTAGCCGAGTGGGTTTGGGTCTAGCCGAGTGGGTTTGGGTCTAGCCGAGTTGGTTTGGTTCTAGCCGAGTGGGTTTGCGTCTAGCCGAGTGGGTTTGGGTCTAGCCGAGTGGGTTTGGGTCTAGCCGAGTGGGTTTGGGTCTAGCGGAGTGGGTTTGGGTCTAGCCGAGTGGGTTTGGGTCTAGCCGAGTGGGTTTGGGTCTAGCCGAGTGGGTTTGGGTCTAGCCGAGTGGGTTTGGTTCTAGCCGAGTGGGTTTGGGTTTATCCGAGTGGGTTTGGGTCTAGCCGAGTGGGTTTGGGTCTAGCCCAGTGGATTTGGGTCTAGCCGAGTGGGTTTGGGTGTAGCCGAGTGGGTTTGCGTCTAGCTGAGTGGGTTTGGGTCTAGCCAAGTGGGTTTGGGTCTAGCCGAGTGGGTTTGGGTCTAGCCGAGTGGGTTTGGGTCTAGCCGAGTGGGTTTCGGTCTAGCCCAGTGGGTTTTGGTCTAGCCGAGTGGGTTTGGGTCTAGCCGAGTGGGTTTGGGTATAGCCGAGTGGGTGTGGGTCTAGCCGAGTGGGTTTGGGTCTAGCCGAGTGGGTTTGGGTTGAGCCGAGTGGGTTTGGGTCTAGCCGAGTGGGTTTGGGTCTAGCCGAGTGGGTTTGGGTCTAGCCGAGGGGGTTTGGGTCTAGCCCAGTGGGTTTGGGTCTAGCCGAGTGGGTTTGGGTCTAGCCGAGTGGGTTTGGGTCTAGCCGAGTGGTTTTGGGTCTAGCCGAGGGGGTTTTGGTCTAGCCAAGTGGGTTTGGGTCTAGCCGAGTGGGTTTGGGTCTCGCCGAGTGGGTTTGGGTCGAGCCGAGTGGGTTTGGGTGTAGCCGAGTCGGTTTGGGTCTAGCCGAGTGGGTTTGGGTCTAGCCGAGTGGGTTTGGGTCTAGCCGAGTGGGTTTGGGTCTAGCCGAGTGGGTTTGGGTGTAGCCGAGTGGGTTTGCGTCTAGCCGAGTGGGTTTGGGTCTAGCCAAGTGGGTTTGGGTCTAGCCGAGTGGGTTTGGGTCTAGCCGAGTGGGTTTGGGTCTAGCCGAGTGGGTTTGGGTCTTGCCCAGTGGGTTTTGGTCTAGCCGAGTGGGTTTGGGTCTATCCGAGTGGGTTTGGGTCTAGCCGAGTGGGTTTGGGTCTAGCCGAGTGGGTTTGGGTCTAGCCGAGTGGGTTTGGGTCTAGCCGAGTGGGTTTGGGTATAGCCGAGTGGGTGTGGGTCTAGCCGAGTGGGTTTGGGTCTAGCCGAGTGGGTTTGGGTCGAGCCGAGTGGGTTTGGGTCTAGCCGAGTGGGTTTGGGTCTAGCCGAGTGGGTTTGGGTCTAGCCGAGGGGGTTTGGGTCTAGCCCAGTGGGTTTGGGTCTAGCCGAGTGGGTTTGGGTCTAGCCCAGTGGGTTTGGGTCTAGCCGAGTGGGTTTGGGTCTAGCCGAGTGGGTTTGGGTCTAGCCCAGTGGGTTTGGGTCTAGCCGAGTGGGTTTGGGTCTAGCCGAGTGGGTTTGCGTCTAGCCGAGTGGGTTTGGGTCTAGCCAAGTGGGTTTGGGTCTAGACGAGTGGGTTTGGGTCTAGCCGAGTGGGTTTGGGTCTAGCCGAGTGGGTTTGGGTCTAGCCGAGTGGGTTTGGGTCAAGCGGAGTTGGTATGGGTCTAGCGGAGTGGGTTTGGGTCTAGCGGAGTGGGTTTTGGTGTAGCCGAGTGGGTTTGGGTCTAGCCGAGTGTGTTTGGGTCTACCCGAGTTGGTGTGGGTCTAGCCGAGTAGGTTTGGTTCTAGCCAAGTGGGATTTGGTCTAGCCGAGTGGGTTTGGGTCTATCCGAGTGGGTTTGGGTCTAGCCGAGTGTGTTTGTGTCTAGCCGAGTGGGTTTGGGTCTAGCCGAGTGGGTTTGGGTATAGCCGAGTGGGTTTGGGTCTAGCCGAGTGGGTTTGGGTCTAGCCGAGTGGGTATGGGTCTAGCCGAGTGGGTTTGGGTCTAGGCGAGTTGGTTTGGGTCTAGCCGAGTTAGTTTGGGTGTAGCCGAGTGGGTTTGGGTCTAGCCGAGCGGGTTTACGTCTAGCCGAGTGGGTTTGGGTCTAGCGGATTGGGTTTGGGTGTAGCCGAGTGGGTTTGGGTGTAGCCGAGTGGGTTTGGGTCTGGACGAGTGGGTTTGGGTCTAGCCGAGTGGGTTTGGGTCTAGCCGAGTGGGTTTGGGTCTAGCCTAGTGGGTTTGGGTCTAGCCAAGTGGGTTTGGGTCCAGCGGAGTGGGTTTGGGTCTAGCGGTGTGGGTTTGGGTCTAGCGGTGTGGGTTTGGGTCTAGCCGAGTGGGTTTGGGTCTAACCGAGTGGGTTTGTGTCTAGCGGAGTTGGTTTGGGTCTAGCGGAGTGGGATTGGGTCTAGCCGAGTGGGTTTGTGTCTAGCCGACTGGGTTTGGGACTAGCCGAGTGGGTTTGGGTCTAGCCGAGTGGGTTTGGGTCTAGCGGAATGGGTTTGGGTCTAGCCGAGTGGGTTTGGGTCTAGCCGAGTGGGTTTGGGTCTAGCCGAGTGGGTTTGGGTCTAGCCGAGTGGGTTTGGGTCTAGCCGAGTGGGTTTGGGTCTAGCCGAGTGGGTTTGGGTATAGCCGAGTGGGTGTGGGTCTAGCCGAGTGGGTTTGGGTCTAGCCGAGTGGGTTTGGGTCGAGCCGAGTGGGTTTGGGTCTAGCTGAGTGGGTTTGGGTCTAGCCGAGTGGGTTTGGGTCTAGCCGAGGGGGTTTGGGTCTAGCCCAGTGGGTTTGGGTCTAGCCGAGTGGGTTTGGGTCTAGCCCAGTGGGTTTGGGTCTAGCCGAGTGGGTTTGGGTCTAGCCGAGTGGGTTTGGGTCTAGCCCAGTGGGTTTGGGTCTAGCCGAGTGGGTTTGGGTCTAGCCGAGTGGGTTTGCGTCTAGGCGAGTGGGTTTGGGTCTAGCCAAGTGGGTTTGGGTCTAGCCGAGTGGGTTTGGGTCTAGCCGACTGGGTTTGGGTCTAGCCGAGTGGGTTTGGGTCTAGCCGAGTGGGTTTGGGTCAAGCGGAGTTGGTATGGGTCTAGCGGAGTGGGTTTGGTTCTAGCGGAGTGGGTTTTGGTGTAGCCGAGTGGGTTTGGGTCTAGCCGAGTGGGTTTGGGTCTACCCGAGTTGGTGTGGGTCTAGCCGAGTAGGTTTGGGTCTAGCCAAGTGGGATTTGGTCTAGCCGAGTGGGTTTGGGTCTATCCGAGTGGGTTTGGGTCTAGCCGAGTGGGTTTGGGTCTAGCCGAGTGGGTTTGGGTCTAGCCGAGTGGGTTTGGGTATAGCCGAGTGGGTGTGGGTCTAGCCGAGTGGGTTTGGGTCTAGCCGAGTGGGTTTCGGTCGAGCCGAGTGGGTTTGGGTCTAGTCGAGTGGGTTTGGGTCTAGCCGAGTGGGTTTGGGTCTAGCCGAGGGGGTTTGGGTCTAGCCAAGTGGGTTTGGGTCTAGCCGAGTGGGTTTGGGTCTAGCCGAGTGGGTTTGGGTCTAGCCGAGTGGGTTTGGGTCTAGCCGAGTGGGTTTGGGTCTAGGCGAGTGGGTTTGGGTCTAGCCGAGTGGGTTTGGGTCTAGCCGAGTGGGTTTGGGTCTAGTCGAGTGGGTTTGGGTCTAGCCGAGTGGGTTTGGGTCTAGCCGAGTGGGTGTGGGCCTAGCCGAGTGGGTTTGGGTCTACCGGAGTGGGTTTGGGTGTAGCGGAGTGGGTTTGGGACCAGCCGAGTGTGTTTGGGTCTAGCCGAGTGGGTTTGGGTGTAGCCGAATTGGTTTGGGTCTACCCGAGTGGGTTTGGGTCCAGCCGAGTGGGTGTGCTTCTAGCCGAATGGATTTGGGTCTAGCCGAGTGGGTTTGGGTGCAGCCGAGTGGGTTTGGGTCTAGCGGAGTGGGTTTGGGTGTAGCCGAGTGGGTTTGGGTCTAGCCGAGTGGGTTTGGGTCTAGCCGAGTGGGTTTGGGTCTAGCCGAGTGGGTTTGGGTCTAGCCGAGTTGGTTTGGTTCTAGCCGAGTGGGTTTGCGTCTAGCCGAGTGGGTTTAGGTCTAGCCGAGTGGGTTTGGGTCTAGCCGAGTGGGTTTGGTTCTAGCCGAGTGGGTTTGGGTTTATCCGAGTGGGTTTGTGTCTAGCCGAGTGGGTTTGGGTGTAGCCGAGTGGGTTTGCGTCTAGCCGAGTGGGTTGGGTCTAGCCAAGTGGGTTTGGGTCTAGCCGAGTGGGTTTGGGTCTAGCCGAGTGGGTTTGGGTCTAGCCGAGTGGGTTTCGGTCTAGCCCAGTGGGTTTTGGTCTAGCCGAGTGGGTTTGGGTCTAGCCGAGTGGGTTTGGGTATAGCCGAGTGGGTGTGGGTCTAGCCGAGTGGGTTTGGGTCGAGCCGAGTGGGTTTGGGTCGAGCCGAGTGGGTTTGGGTCTAGCCGAGTGGGTTTGTGTCTAGCCGAGTGGGTTTGGGTCTAGCCGAGGGGGTTTGGGTCTAGCCCAGTGGGTTTGGGTCTAGCCGAGTGGGTTTGGGTCTAGCCGAGTGGGTTTGGGTCTAGCCGAGTGGGTTTGGGTCTAGCCGAGGGGGTTTTGGTCTAGCCAAGTGGGTTTGGGTCTAACCGAGTGGGTTTGGGTCTACCCGAGTTGGTGTGGGTCTAGCCGAGTAGGTTTGGGTCTAGCCAAGTGGGATTTGGTCTAGCCGAGTGGGTTTGGGTCTATCCGAGTGGGTTTGGGTCTAGCCGAGTGGGTTTGGGTCTAGTCGAGTGGGTTTGGGTCTAGCCGAGTGGGTTTGGGTCTAGCCGAGTGGGTTTGGGTCTAGCCGAGTGGGTTTGGGTCTAGCCGAGTGGGTTTGGGTCTAGCCGAGTGGGTTTGGGTCAAGCGGAGTTGGTATGGGTCTAGCGGAGTGGGTTTGGGTCTAGCAGAGTGGGTTTTGGTGTAGCCGAGTGGGTTTGGGTCTAGCCGAGTGGGTTTGGGTCTACCCGAGTTGGTGTGGGTCTAGCCGAGTAGGTTTGGGTCTAGCCAAGTGGGATTTGGTCTAGCCGAGTGGGTTTGGGTCTATCCGAGTGTGTTTGGGTCTAGCCGAGTGGGTTTGGGTCTAGCCGAGTGGGTTTGGGTCTAGCCGAGTGGGTTTGGGTATAGCCGAGTGGGTGTGGGTCTAGCCGAGTGGGTTTGGGTCTAGCCGAGTGGGTTTCGGTCGAGCCGAGTGGGTTTGGGTCTAGTCGAGTGGGTTTGGGTCTAGCCGAGTGGGTTTGGGTCTAGCCGAGGGGGTTTGGGTCTAGCCAAGTGGGTTTGGGTCTAGCCGAGTGGGTTTGGGTCTAGCCGAGTGGGTTTGGGTCTAGCCGAGTGGGTTTGGGTCTAGCCGAGTGGGTTTGGGTCTAGGCGAGTGGGTTTGGGTCTAGCCGAGTGGGTTTGGGTCTAGCCGAGTGGGTTTGGGTCTAGCCGAGTGGGTTTGGGTCTAGCCGAGTGGGTTTGGGTCTAGCCGAGTGGGTTTGGGCCTAGCCGAGTGGGTTTGGGTCTACCGGAGTGGGTTTGGGTGTAGCGGAGTGGGTTTGGGACCAGCCGAGTGTGTTTGGGTCTAGCCGAGTGGGTTTGGGTGTAGCCGAATTGGTTTGGGTCTACCCGAGTGGGTTTGGGTCCAGCCGAGTGGGTGTGCTTCTAGCCGAATGGATTTGGGTCTAGCCGAGTGGGTTTGGGTGCAGCCGAGTGGGTTTGGGTCTAGCGGAGTGGGTTTGGGTGTAGCCGAGTGGGTTTGGGTCTAGCCGAGTGGGTTTGGGTCTAGCCGAGTGGGTTTGGGTCTAGCCGAGTGGGTTTGGGTCTAGCCGAGTTGGTTTGGTTCTAGCCGAGTGGGTTTGCGTCTAGCCGAGTGGGTTTAGGTCTAGCCGAGTGGGTTTGGGTCTAGCCGAGTGGGTTTGGGTCTCGCTGAGTGGGTTTGGGTCTAGCCGAGTTGTTTGGGTGTAGCCGAGTCGGTTTGGGTCTAGCCGAGTGGGTTTGGGTCTAGCCGAGTGGGTTTGGGTCTAGCCGAGTGGGTTTGGGTCTAGCCGAGTGGGTTTGGTTCTAGCCGAGTGGGTTTGGGTTTATCCGAGTGGGTTTGTGTCTAGCCGAGTGGGTTTGGGTGTAGCCGAGTGGGTTTGCGTCTAGCCGAGTGGGTTGGGTCTAGCCAAGTGGGTTTGGGTCTAGCCGAGTGGGTTTGGGTCTAGCCGAGTGGGTTTGGGTCTAGCCGAGTGGGTTTCGGTCTAGCCCAGTGGGTTTTGGTCTAGCCGAGTGGGTTTGGGTCTAGCCGAGTGGGTTTGGGTATAGCCGAGTGGGTGTGGGTCTGGCCGAGTGGGTTTGGGTCGAGCCGAGTGGGTTTGGGTCGAGCCGAGTGGGTTTGTGTCTAGCCGAGTGGGTTTGGGTGTAGCCGAGTGGGTTTGCGTCTAGCCGAGTGGGTTGGGTCTAGCCAAGTGGGTTTGGGTCTAGCCGAGTGGGTTTGGGTCCAGCCGAGTGGGTTTGGGTCTAGCCGAGTGGGTTTCGGTCTAGCCCAGTGGGTTTTGGTCTAGCCGAGTGGGTTTGGGTCTAGCCGAGTGGGTTTGGGTATAGCCGAGTGGGTGTGGGTCTAGCCGAGTGGGTTTGGGTCGAGCCGAGTGGGTTTGGGTCGAGCCGAGTGGGTTTGGGTCTAGCCGAGTGGGTGTGGGTCTAGCCGAGTGGGTTTGGGTCGAGCCGAGTGGGTTTGGGTCGAGCCGAGTGGGTTTGGGTCTAGCCGAGTGGGTTTGTGTCTAGCCGAGTGGGTTTGGGTCTAGCCGAGGGGGTTTGGGTCTAGCCCAGTGGGTTTGGGTCTAGCCGAGTGGGTTTGGGTCTAGCCGAGTGGGTTTGGGTCTAGCCGAGTGGGTTTGGGTCTAGCCGAGGGGGTTTTGGTCTAGCCAAGTGGGTTTGGGTCTAACCGAGTGGGTTTGGGTCTACCCGAGTTGGTGTGGGTCTAGCCGAGTAGGTTTGGGTCTAGCCAAGTGGGATTTGGTCTAGCCGAGTGGGTTTGGGTCTATCCGAGTGGGTTTGGGTCTAGCCGAGTGGGTTTGGGTCTAGCCGAGTGGGTTTGGGTCTAGCCGAGTGGGTTTGGGTCTGGCCGAGTGGGTTTGGGTCAAGCCGAGTGGGTTTGCGTCTAGCCGAGTGGGTTTGGGTCTAGCTGAGTGGGTTTGGGTCTAGCCGAGTGGGTTTGGGTGTAGCCGAGTCGGTTTGGGTCTAGCCGAGTGGGTTTGGGTCTAGCCGAGTGGGTTTGGGTCTAGCCGAGTGGGTTTGGGTCTAGCCGAGTGGGTTTGGGTCTAGCCGAGTGGGTTTGGGTCTAGCCGAGTGGGTTTGGGTCTAGCCGAGTTGGTTTGGTTCTAGCCGAGTGGGTTTGCGTCTAGCCGAGTGGGTTTAGGTCTAGCCGAGTGGGTTTGGGTCTAGCCGAGTGGGTTTGGGTCCAGCTGAGTGGGTTTGGGTCTAGCCGAGTTGTTTGGGTGTAGCCGAGTCGGTTTGGGTCTAGCCGAGTGGGTTTGGGTCTAGCCGAGTGGGTTTGGGTCTAGCCGAGTGGGTTTGGGTCTAGCCGAGTGGGTTTGGTTCTAGCCGAGTGGGTTTGGGTTTATCCGAGTGGGTTTGTGTCTAGCCGAGTGGGTTTGGGTGTAGCCGAGTGGGTTTGCGTCTAGCCGAGTGGGTTGGGTCTAGCCGAGTGGGTTTGGGTGTAGCCGAGTCGGTTTGGGTCTAGCCGAGTGGGTTTGGGTCTAGCCGAGTGGGTTTGGGTCTAGCCGAGTGGGTTTGGGTCTAGCCGAGTGGGTTTGGGTCTAGCCGAGTGGGTTTGGGTCTAGCCGAGTGGGTTTGGGTCTAGCCGAGTTGGTTTGGTTCTAGCCGAGTGGGTTTGCGTCTAGCCGAGTGGGTTTAGGTCTAGCCGAGTGGGTTTGGGTCTAGCCGAGTGGGTTTGGGTCTAGCTGAGTGGGTTTGGGTCTAGCCGAGTTGTTTGGGTGTAGCCGAGTCGGTTTGGGTCTAGCCGAGTGGGTTTGGGTCTAGCCGAGTGGGTTTGGGTCTAGCCGAGTGGGTTTGGGTCTAGCCGAGTGGGTTTGGTTCTAGCCGAGTGGGTTTGGGTTTATCCGAGTGGGTTTGTGTCTAGCCGAGTGGGTTTGGGTGTAGCCGAGTGGGTTTGCGTCTAGCCGAGTGGGTTGGGTCTAGCCAAGTGGGTTTGGGTCTAGCCGAGTGGGTTTGGGTCTAGCCGAGTGGGTTTGGGTCTAGCCGAGTGGGTTTCGGTCTAGCCCAGTGGGTTTTGGTCTAGCCGAGTGGGTTTGGGTCTAGCCGAGTGGGTTTGGGTATAGCCGAGTGGGTGTGGGTCTAGCCGAGTGGGTTTGGGTCGAGCCGAGTGGGTTTGGGTCGAGCCGAGTGGGTTTGGGTCTAGCCGAGTGGGTTTGTGTCTAGCCGAGTGGGTTTGTGTCTAGCCGAGGGCGTTTGGGTCTAGCCCAGTGGGTTTGGGTCTAGCCGAGTGGGTTTGGGTCTAGCCGAGTGGGTTTGGGTCTAGCCGAGTGGGTTTGGGTCTAGCCGAGGGGGTTTTGGTCTAGCCAAGTGGGTTTGGGTCTAACCGAGTGGGTTTGGGTCTACCCGAGTTGGTGTGGGTCTAGCCGAGTAGGTTTGGGTCTAGCCAAGTGGGATTTGGTCTAGCCGAGTGGGTTTGGGTCTATCCGAGTGGGTTTGGGTCTAGCCGAGTGGGTTTGGGTCTAGCCGAGTGGGTTTGGGTCTAGCCGAGTGGGTTTGGGTATAGCCGAGTGGGTGTGGGTCTAGCCGAGTGGGTTTGGGTCTAGCCGAGTGGGTTTCGGTCGAGCCGGGTGGGTTTGGGTCTAGTCGAGTGGGTTTGGGTCTAGCCGAGTGGGTTTGGGTCTAGCCGAGGGGGTTTGGGTCTAGCCAAGTGGGTTTGGGTCTAGCCGAGAGGGTTTGGGTCTAGCCGAGTGGGTTTGGGTCTAGCCGAGTGGGTTTGGGTCTAGCCGAGTGGGTTTGGGTCTAGGCGAGTGGGTTTGGGTCTAGCCGAGTGGGTTTGGGTCTAGCCGAGTGGGTTTGGGTCTAGCCGAGTGGGTTTGGGTCTAGCCGAGTGGGTTTGGGTCTAGCCGAGTGGGTTTGGGTCTAGCCGAGTGGGTTTGGGCCTAGCCGAGTGGGTTTGGGTCTACCGGAGTGGGTTTGGGTGTAGCGGAGTGGGTTTGGGACCAGCCGAGTGTGTTTGGGTCTAGCCGAGTGGGTTTGGGTGTAGCCGAATTGGTTTGGGTCTACCCGAGTGGGTTTGGGTCCAGCCGAGTGGGTGTGCTTCTAGCCGAATGGATTTGGGTCTAGCCGAGTGGGTTTGGGTGCAGCCGAGTGGGTTTGGGTCTAGCGGAGTGGGTTTGGGTGTAGCCGAGTGGGTTTGGGTCTAGCCGAGTGGGTTTGGGTCTAGCCGAGTGGGTTTGGGTCTAGCCGAGTGGGTTTGGGTCTAGCCGAGTTGGTTTGGTTCTAGCCGAGTGGGTTTGCGTCTAGCCGAGTGGGTTTGGGTCTAGCCGAGTGGGTTTGGGTCTAGCCGAGTGGGTTTGGGTCTAGCTGAGTGGGTTTGGGTCTAGCCGAGTGGGTTTGGGTGTAGCCGAGTCGGTTTGGGTCTAGCCGAGTGGGTTTGGGTCTAGCCGAGTGGGTTTGGGTCTAGCCGAGTGGGTTTGGGTCTAGCCGAGTGGGTTTGGTTCTAGCCGAGTGGGTTTGGGTTTATCCGAGTGGGTTTGGGTCTAGCCGAGTGGGTTTGGGTGTAGCCGAGAGGGTTTGCGTCTAGCCGAGTGGGTTGGGTCTAGCCAAGTGGGTTTGGGTCTAGCCGAGTGGGTTTGGGTCTAGCCGAGTGGGTTTGGGTCTAGCCGAGTGGGTTTCGGTCTAGCCCAGTGGGTTTTGGTCTAGCCGAGTGGGTTTGGGTCTAGCCGAGTGGGTTTGGGTATAGCCGAGTGGGTGTGGGTCTAGCCGAGTGGGTTTGGGTCGAGCCGAGTGGGTTTGGGTCGAGCCGAGTGGGTTTGGGTCTAGCCGAGTGGGTTTGTGTCTAGCCGAGTGGGTTTGGGTCTAGCCGAGGGGGTTTGGGTCTAGCCCAGTGGGTTTGGGTCTAGCCGAGTGGGTTTGGGTCTAGCCGAGTGGGTTTGGGTCTAGCCGAGTGGGTTTGGGTCTAGCCGAGGGGGTTTTGGTCTAGCCAAGTGGGTTTGGGTCTAACCGAGTGGGTTTGGGTCTCGCCGAGTGGGTTTGGGTCTAGCCGAGTGGGTTTGGGTGTAGCCGAGTCGGTTTGGGTCTAGCCGAGTGGGTTTGGGTCTAGCCGAATGGGTTTGGGTCTAGCCGAGTGGGTTTGGGTCTAGCCGAGTGGGTTTGGTTCTAGCCGAGTGGGTTTGGGTTTATCCGAGTGGGTTTGGGTCTAGCCGAGTGGGTTTGGGTCTAGCCCAGTGGATTTGGGTCTAGCCGAGTGGGTTTGGGTGTAACCGAGTGGGTTTGCGTCTAGCCGAGTGGGTTTGGGTCTAGCCAAGTGGGTTTGGGTCTAGCCGAGTGGGTTTGGGTCTAGCCGAGTGGGTTTGGGTCTAGCCGAGTGGGTTTCGGTCTAGCCCAGTGGGTTTTGGTCTAGCCGAGTGGGTTTGGGTCTATCCGAGTGGGTTTGGGTCTAGCCGAGTGGGTTTGGGTCTAGCCGAGTGGGTTTGGGTCTAGCCGAGTGGGTTTGGGTATAGCCGAGTGGGTTTGGGTATAGCCGAGTGGGTGTGGGTCTAGCCGAGTGGGTTTGGGTCTAGCCGAGTGGGTTTGGGTCGAGCCGAGTGGGTTTGGGTCTAGCCGAGTGGGTTTGGGTCTAGCCGAGTGGGTTTGGGTCTAGCCGAGGGGGTTTGGGTCTAGCCCAGTGGGTTTGGGTCTAGCCGAGTGGGTTTGGGTCTAGCCCAGTGGGTTTGGGTCTAGCCGAGTGGGTTTGGGTCTAGCCGAGTGGGTTTGGGTCTAGCCCAGTGGGTTTGGGTCTGGCCGAGTGGGTTTGGGTCAAGCCGAGTGGGTTTGCGTCTAGCCGAGTGGGTTTGGGTCTAGCCAAGTGGGTTTGGGTCTAGCCGAGTGGGTTTGGGTCTAGCCGAGTGGGTTTGGGTCTAGCCGAGTGGGTTTGGGTCTAGCGGAGTGGGTTTGGGTCTAGCCAAGTGGGATTTGGTCTAGCCGAGTGGGTTTGGGTCTATCCGAGTGGGTTTGGGTCTAGCCGAGTGGGTTTGGGTCAAGCCGAGTGGGTTTGGGTCTAGCCGAGTGGGTTTGGGTATAGCCGAGTGGGTGTGGGTCTAGCCGAGTGGGTTTGGGTCCAGCCGAGTGGGTTTGGGTCTAGCTGAGTGGGTTTGGGTCTAGCCGAGTGGGTTTGGGTGTAGCCGAGTCGGTTTGGGTCTAGCCGAGTGGGTTTGGGTCTAGCCGAGTGGGTTTGGGTCTAGCCGAGTGGGTTTGGGTCTAGCCGAGTGGGTTTGGTTCTAGCCGAGTGGGTTTGGGTTTATCCGAGTGGGTTTGGGTCTAGCCGAGTGGGTTTGGGTGTAGCCGAGAGGGTTTGCGTCTAGCCGAGTGGGTTGGGTCTAGCCAAGTGGGTTTGGGTCTAGCCGAGTGGGTTTGGGTCTAGCCGAGTGGGTTTGGGTCTAGCCGAGTGGGTTTCGGTCTAGCCCAGTGGGTTTTGGTCTAGCCGAGTGGGTTTGGGTCTAGCCGAGTGGGTTTGGGTATAGCCGAGTGGGTGTGGGTCTAGCCGAGTGGGTTTGGGTCGAGCCGAGTGGGTTTGGGTCGAGCCGAGTGGGTTTGGGTCTAGCCGAGTGGGTTTGTGTCTAGCCGAGTGGGTTTGGGTCTAGCCGAGGGGGTTTGGGTCTAGCCCAGTGGGTTTGGGTCTAGCCGAGTGGGTTTGGGTCTAGCCGAGTGGGTTTGGGTCTAGCCGAGTGGGTTTGGGTCTAGCCGAGGGGGTTTTGGTCTAGCCAAGTGGGTTTGGGTCTAACCGAGTGGGTTTGGGTCTCGCCGAGTGGGTTTGGGTCTAGCCGAGTGGGTTTGGGTGTAGCCGAGTCGGTTTGGGTCTAGCCGAGTGGGTTTGGGTCTAGCCGAATGGGTTTGGGTCTAGCCGAGTGGGTTTGGGTCTAGCCGAGTGGGTTTGGTTCTAGCCGAGTGGGTTTGGGTTTATCCGAGTGGGTTTGGGTCTAGCCGAGTGGGTTTGGGTCTAGCCCAGTGGATTTGGGTCTAGCCGAGTGGGTTTGGGTGTAACCGAGTGGGTTTGCGTCTAGCCGAGTGGGTTTGGGTCTAGCCAAGTGGGTTTGGGTCTAGCCGAGTGGGTTTGGGTCTAGCCGAGTGGGTTTGGGTCTAGCCGAGTGGGTTTCGGTCTAGCCCAGTGGGTTTTGGTCTAGCCGAGTGGGTTTGGGTCTATCCGAGTGGGTTTGGGTCTAGCCGAGTGGGTTTGGGTCTAGCCGAGTGGGTTTGGGTCTAGCCGAGTGGGTTTGGGTATAGCCGAGTGGGTTTGGGTATAGCCGAGTGGGTGTGGGTCTAGCCGAGTGGGTTTGGGTCTAGCCGAGTGGGTTTGGGTCGAGCCGAGTGGGTTTGGGTCTAGCCGAGTGGGTTTGGGTCTAGCCGAGTGGGTTTGGGTCTAGCCGAGGGGGTTTGGGTCTAGCCCAGTGGGTTTGGGTCTAGCCGAGTGGGTTTGGGTCTAGCCCAGTGGGTTTGGGTCTAGCCGAGTGGGTTTGGGTCTAGCCGAGTGGGTTTGGGTCTAGCCCAGTGGGTTTGGGTCTGGCCGAGTGGGTTTGGGTCAAGCCGAGTGGGTTTGCGTCTAGCCGAGTGGGTTTGGGTCTAGCCAAGTGGGTTTGGGTCTAGCCGAGTGGGTTTGGGTCTAGCCGAGTGGGTTTGGGTCTAGCCGAGTGGGTTTGGGTCTAGCGGAGTGGGTTTGGGTCTAGCCAAGTGGGATTTGGTCTAGCCGAGTGGGTTTGGGTCTATCCGAGTGGGTTTGGGTCTAGCCGAGTGGGTTTGGGTCAAGCCGAGTGGGTTTGGGTCTAGCCGAGTGGGTTTGGGTATAGCCGAGTGGGTGTGGGTCTAGCCGAGTGGGTTTGGGTCCAGCCGAGTGGGTTTGGGTCGAGCCGAGTGGGTTTGGGTCTAGTCGAGTGGGTTTGGGTCTAGCCGAGTGGGTTTGGGTCTAGCCGAGGGGGTTTGGGTCTAGCCGAGTGGGTTTGGGTATAGCCGAGTGGGTTTGGGTCTAGCCGAGTGGGTTTGGGTCTAGCCGAGTGGGTTTGGGTCTAGCCGAGTGGGTTTGGGTCTAGCCGAGTGGGTTTGGGTCTAGCCGAGTGGGTTTGGGTCTAGCCGAGGGGGTTTGGGTCTAGCCCAGTGGGTTTGGGTCTAGCCGAGTGGGTTTGGGTCTAGCCCAGTGGGTTTGGGTCTAGCCGAGTGGGTTTGGGTCTAGCCGAGTGGGTTTGGGTCTAGCCCAGTGGGTTTGGGTCTGGCCGAGTGGGTTTGGGTCAAGCCGAGTGGGTTTGCGTCTAGCCGAGTGGGTTTGGGTCTAGCCAAGTGGGTTTGGGTCTAGCCGAGTGGGTTTGGGTCTAGCCGAGTGGGTTTGGGTCTAGCCGAGTGGGTTTGGGTCTAGCCGAGTGGGTTTGGGTCAAGCGGAGTTGGTATGGGTCTAGCGGAGTGGGTTTGGGTCTAGCCAAGTGGGATTTGGTCTAGCCGAGTGGGTTTGGGTCTATCCGAGTGGGTTTGGGTCTAGCCGAGTGGGTTTGGGTCAAGCCGAGTGGGTTTGGGTCTAGCCGAGTGGGTTTGGGTATAGCCGAGTGGGTGTGGGTCTAGCCGAGTGGGTTTGGGTCTAGCCGAGTGGGTTTGGGTCGAGCCGAGTGGGTTTGGGTCTAGTCGAGTGGGTTTGGGTCTAGCCGAGTGGGTTTGGGTCTAGCCGAGGGGGTTTGGGTCTAGCCGAGTGGGTTTGGGTCTAGCCGAGTGGGTTTGGGTCTAGCCGAGTGGGTTTGGGTCTAGCCAAGTGGGTTTGGGTCTAGCCGAGTGGGTTTGGGTCTAGGCGAGTGGGTTTGGGTCTAGCCGAGTTAGTTTGGGTGTAGCCGAGTGGGTTTGGGTCTAGCCGAGCGGGTTTACGTCTAGCCGAGTGGGTTTGGGTCTAGCGGATTGGGTTTGGGTGTAGCCGAGTGGGTTTGTGTCTAGCCGAGTGGGTTTGGGTCTAGCCGAGGGGGTTTGGGTCTAGCCCAGTGGGTTTGGGTCTAGCCGAGTGGGTTTGGGTCTAGCCCAGTGGGTTTGGGTCTAGCCGAGTGGGTTTGGGTCTAGCCGAGTGGGTTTGGGTCTAGCCCAGTGGGTTTGGGTCTAGCCGAGTGGGTTTGGGTCTAGCCGAGTGGGTTTGCGTCCAGCCGAGTGGGTTTGGGTCTAGCCAAGTGGGTTTGGGGCTAGCCGAGTGGGTTTGGGTCTAGCCGAGTGGGTTTGGGTCTAGCCGAGTGGGTTTGGGTCTAGCCGAGTGGGTTTGGGTCAAGCGGAGTTGGTATGGGTCTAGCGGAGTGGGTTTGGGTCTAGCCAAGTGGGATTTGGTCTAGCCGAGTGGGTTTGGGTCTATCCGAGTGGGTTTGGGTCTAGCCGAGTGGGTTTGGGTCAAGCCGAGTGGGTTTGGGTCTAGCCGAGTGGGTTTGGGTATAGCCGAGTGGGTGTGGGTCTAGCCGAGTGGGTTTGGGTCTAGCCGAGTGGGTTTGGGTCGAGCCGAGTGGGTTTGGGTCTAGTCGAGTGGGTTTGGGTCTAGCCGAGTGGGTTTGGGTCTAGCCGAGGGGGTTTGGGTCTAGCCGAGTGGGTTTGGGTCTAGCCGAGTGGGTTTGGGTCTAGCCGAGTGGGTTTGGGTCTAGCCGAGTGGGTTTGGGTCTAGCCGAGTGGGTTTGGGTCTAGGCGAGTGGGTTTGGGTCTAGCCGAGTTAGTTTGGGTGTAGCCGAGTGGGTTTGGGTCTAGCCGAGCGGGTTTACGTCTAGCCGAGTGGGTTTGGGTCTAGAGGATTGGGTTTGGGTGTAGCCGAGTGGGTTTGGGTGTAGCCGAGTGGGTTTGGGTCTGGACGAGTGGGTTTGGGTCTAGCCGAGTGGGTTTGGGTCTAGCCGAGTGGGTTTGGGTCTAGCCTAGTGGGTTTGGGTCTAGCCAAGTGGGTTTGGGTCCAGCGGAGTGGGTTTGGGTCTAGCGGTGTGGGTTTGGGTCTAGCGGTGTGGGTTTGGGTCTAGCCGAGTGGGTTTGGGTCTAACCGAGTGGGTTTGTGTCTAGCGGAGTTGGTTTGGGTCTAGTGGAGTGGGATTGGGTCTAGCCGAGTGGGTTTGTGTCTAGCCGACTGGGTTTGGGACTAGCCGAGTGGGTTTGGGTCTAGCCGAGTGGGTTTGGGTCTAGCGGAATGGGTTTGGGTCTAGCCGAGTGGGTTTGGGTCTAGCCGAGTGGGTTTGGGTCTAGCCGAAAGGGTTTGGGTCTAGCCGAGTGGGTTTGGGTCTAGCCGAGTGGGTTTGGGTCTACCCGAGTGGGTGTGGGTCAAGCCGAGTGGGTTTGGGTCTAGCCGAGTGGGTTTGGGTCTAGCCGAGTGGGTTTGGGTCTAGCCGAGTGGGTTTGGGCCTAGCCGAGTGGGTTTGGGTCTACCGGAGTGGGTTTGGGTGTAGCGGAGTGGGTTTGGGTGTAGCTAAGTGGGTTTGGGACCAGCCGAGTGGGTTTGGGTCTAGCCGAGTGGGTTTGGGTGTGGCCGAATTGGTTTGGGTCTACCCGAGTGGGTTTGGGTCTAGCCGAGTGGGTTTGCTTCTAGCCGAATGGATTTGGGTCTAGCCGAGTGGGTTTGGGTGCAGCCGAATGGGTTTGGGTCAAGCGGAGTGGGTTTGGGTGTAGCCGAGTGGGTTTGGGTCTAGCCGAGTGGGTTTGGGTCTAGCCGAGTGGGTTTGGGTCTAGCCGAGTGGGTTTGGGTCTAGCCGAGTTGGTTTGGTTCTAGCCGAGTGGGTTTGCGTCTAGCCGAGTGGGTTTGGGTCTAGCCGAGTGGGTTTGGGTCTAGCCGAGTGGGTTTGGGTCTAGCCGAGTGGGTTTGGGCCTAGCCGAGTGGGTTTGGGTCTACCGGAGTGGGTTTGGGTGTAGCGGAGTGGTTTTGGGTGTAGCTGAGTGGGTTTGGGACCAGCCGAGTGGGTTTGGGTCTAGCCGAGTGGGTTTGGGTGTAGCCGAATTGGTTTGGGTCTACCCGAGTGGGTTTGGGTCTAGCCGAGTGGGTTTGCTTCTAGCCGAATGGATTTGGGTCTAGCCGAGTGGGTTTGGGTGCAGCCGAGTGGGTTTGGGTATAGCGGAGTGGGTTTGGGTGTAGCCGAGTGGGTTTGGGTCTAGCCGAGTGGGTTTGGGTCTAGCCGAGTGGGTTTGGATCTAGCCGAGTGGGTTTGGGTCTAGCCGAGTGGGTTTGGGTCTAGCCGAGTTGGTTTGGTTCTAGCCGAGTGGGTTTGCGTCTAGCCGAGTGGGTTTGGGTCTAGCCGAGTGGGTTTGGGTCTAGCCGAGTGGGTTTGGGTCTAGCTGAATGGGTTTGGGTCTAGCCGAGTGGGTTTCGGTGTAGCCGAGTGGGTTTGGGCCTAGCTGAGTGGGTTTGTGTCTAGCCAAGTGGGTTTGGGTCTAGCCGAGTGGGTTTGGGTCTAGCTGAGTGGGTTTGGGTCTAGCCGAGTGGGTTTGGGTGTAGCCGAGTGGGTTTGGGTCTAGCCGAGTGGGTTTGGGTCAAGCGGAGTTGGTATGGGTCTAGCGGAGTGGGTTTGGGTCTAGCGGAGTGGGTTTGGGTGTAGCCGAGTGGGTTTGCGTCTAGCCGAGTGGGTTTGGGTCTAGCCAAGTGGGTTTGGGTCTAGCCGAGTGGGTTTGGGTCTAGCCGAGTGGGTTTGGGTCTAGCCGAGTGGGTTTGGGTCTACCCGAGTGGGTGTGGGTCAAGCCGAGTGGGTTTGGGTCTAGCCGAGTGGGTTTGGGTCTAGCCGAGTGGGTTTGGGTCTAGCCGAGTGGGTTTGGGTCTAGCCGAGTGGGTTTGGGCCTAGCCGAGTGGGTTTGGGTCTACCGGAGTGGGTTTGGGTGTAGCGGAGTGGGTTTGGGTGTAGCTGAGTGGGTTTGGGACCAGCCGAGTGGGTTTGGGTCTAGCCGAGTGGGTTTGGGTGTAGCCGAATTGGTTTGGGTCTACCCGAGTGGGTTTGGGTCTAGCCGAGTGGGTTTGCTTCTAGCCGAATGGATTTGGGTCTAGCCGAGTGGGTTTGGGTGCAGCCGAATGGGTTTGGGTCTAGCGGAGTGGGTTTGGGTGTAGCCGAGTGGGTTTGGGTCTAGCCGAGTGGGTTTGGGTCTAGCCGAGTGGGTTTGGGTCTAGCCGAGTGGGTTTGGGTCTAGCCGAGTGGGTTTGGGTCTAGCCGAGTTGGTTTGGTTCTAGCCGAGTGGGTTTGGGTCTAGCCGAGTGGGTTTGGGTCTTGCCGAGTGGGTTTGGGCCTAGCCGAGTGGGTTTGGGTCTACCGGAGTGGGTTTGGGTGTAGCGGAGTGGGTTTGGGTGTAGCTGAGTGGGTTTGGGACCAGCCGAGTGGGTTTGGGTCTAGCCGAGTGGGTTTAGGTGTAGCCGAATTGGTTTGGGTCTACCCGAGTGGGTTTGGGTCTAGCCGAGTGGGTTTGCTTCTAGCCGAATGGATTTGGGTCTAGCCGAGTGGGTTTGGGTGCAGCCGAGTGGGTTTGGGTATAGCGGAGTGGGTTTGGGTGTAGCCGAGTGGGTTTGGGTCTAGCCGAGTGGGTTTGGGTCTAGCCGAGTGGGTTTGGGTGTAGCCGAGTGGGTTTGGGTCTAGCCGAGTGGGTTTGGGTCTAGCCGAGTGGGTTTGGGTCTAGCCGAGTGGGTTTGGGTCTAGCCGAGTGGGTTTGGGTCTAGCCGAGTTGGTTTGGTTCTAGCCGAGTGGGTTTGGGTCTAGCCGAGTGGGTTTGGGTCTTGCCGAGTGGGTTTGGGCCTAGCCGAGTGGGTTTGGGTCTACCGGAGTGGGTTTGGGTGTAGCGGAGTGGGTTTGGGTGTAGCTGAGTGGGTTTGGGACCAGCCGAGTGGGTTTGGGTCTAGCCGAGTGGGTTTAGGTGTAGCCGAATTGGTTTGGGTCTACCCGAGTGGGTTTGGGTCTAGCCGAGTGGGTTTGCTTCTAGCCGAATGGATTTGGGTCTAGCCGAGTGGGTTTGGGTGCAGCCGAGTGGGTTTGGGTATAGCGGAGTGGGTTTGGGTGTAGCCGAGTGGGTTTGGGTCTAGCCGAGTGGGTTTGGGTCTAGCCGAGTGGGTTTGGGTCTAGCCGAGTGGGTTTGGGTCTAGCCGAGTGGGTTTGGGTCTAGCCGAGTTGGTTTGGTTCTAGCCGAGTGGGTTTGCGTCTAGCCGAGTGGGTTTGGGTCTAGCCGAGTGGGTTTGGGTCTAGCCGAGTGGGTTTGGGTCTAGCTGAATGGGTTTGGGTCTAGCCGAGTGGGTTTCGGTGTAGCCGAGTGGGTTTGGGCCTAGCTGAGTGGGTTTGTGTCTAGCCAAGTGGGTTTGGGTCTAGCCGAGTGGGTTTGGGTCTAGCTGAGTGGGTTTGGGTCTAGCCGAGTGGGTTTGGGTGTAGCCGAGTGGGTTTGGGTCTAGCCGAGTGGGTTTGGGTCAAGCGGAGTTGGTATGGGTCTAGCGGAGTGGGTTTGGGTCTAGCGGAGTGGGTTTGGGTGTAGCCGAGTGGGTTTGCGTCTAGCCGAGTGGGTTTGGGTCTAGCCAAGTGGGTTTGGGTCTAGCCGAGTGGGTTTGGGTCTAGCCGAGTGGGTTTGGGTCTAGCCGAGTGGGTTTGGGTCTAGCCGAGTGGGTTTGGGTCAAGCGGAGTTGGTATGGGTCTAGCGGAGTGGGTTTGGGTCTAGCCAAGTGGGATTTGGTCTAGCCGAGTGGGTTTGGGTCTATCCGAGTGGGTTTGGGTCTAGCCGAGTGGGTTTGGGTCTAGCCGAGTGGGTTTGGGTCTAGCCGAGTGGGTTTGGGTATAGCCGAGTGGGTGTGGGTCTAGCCGAGTGGGTTTGGGTCTAGCCGAGTGGGTTTGGGTCGAGCCGAGTGGGTTTGGGTCTAGTCGAGTGGGTTTGGGTCTAGCCGAGTGGGTTTGGGTCTAGCCGAGGGGGTTTGGGTCTAGCCGAGTGGGTTTGGGTCTAGCCGAGTGGGTTTGGGTCTAGCCGAGTGGGTTTGGGTCTAGCCGAGTGGGTTTGGGTCTAGCCGAGTGGGTTTGGGTCTAGGCGAGTGGGTTTGGGTCTAGCCGAGTTAGTTTGGGTGTAGCCGAGTGGGTTTGGGTCTAGCCGAGCGGGTTTACGTCTAGCCGAGTGGGTTTGGGTCTAGCGGATTGGGTTTGGGTGTAGCCGAGTGGGTTTGGGTGTAGCCGAGTGGGTTTGGGTCTGGACGAGTGGGTTTGGGTCTAGCCGAGTGGGTTTGGGTCTAGCCGAGTGGGTTTGGGTCTAGCCTAGTGGGTTTGGGTCTAGCCAAGTGGGTTTGGGTCCAGCGGAGTGGGTTTGGGTCTAGCGGTGTGGGTTTGGGTCTAGCGGTGTGGGTTTGGGTCTAGCCGAGTGGGTTTGGGTCTAACCGAGTGGGTTTGTGTCTAGCGGAGTTGGTTTGGGTCTAGCGGAGTGGGATTGGGTCTAGCCGAGTGGGTTTGTGTCTAGCCGACTGGGTTTGGGACTAGCCGAGTGGGTTTGGGTCTAGCCGAGTGGGTTTGGGTCTAGCGGAATGGGTTTGGGTCTAGCCGAGTGGGTTTGGGTCTAGCCGAGTGGGTTTGGGTCTAGCCGAAAGGGTTTGGGTCTAGCCGAGTGGGTTTGGGTCTAGCCGAGTGGGTTTGGGTCTACCCGAGTGGGTGTGGGTCAAGCCGAGTGGGTTTGGGTCTAGCCGAGTGGGTTTGGGTCTAGCCGAGTGGGTTTGGGTCTAGCCGAGTGGGTTTGGGTCTAGCCGAGTGGGTTTGGGTCTAGCCGAGTGGGTTTGGGTCTACCGGAGTGGGTTTGGGTGTAGCGGAGTGTGTTTGGGTGTAGCTGAGTGGGTTTGGGACCAGCCGAGTGGGTTTGGGTCTAGCCGAGTGGGTTTGGGTGTAGCCGAATTGGTTTGGGTCTACCCGAGTGGGTTTGGGTCTAGCCGAGTGGGTTTGCTTCTAGCCGAATGGATTTGGGTCTAGCCGAGTGGGTTTGGGTGCAGCCGAATGGGTTTGGGTCTAGCGGAGTGGGTTTGGGTGTAGCCGAGTGGGTTTGGGTCTAGCCGAGTGGGTTTGGGTCTAGCCGAGTGGGTTTGGGTCTAGCCGAGTGGGTTTGGGTCTAGCCGAGTGGGTTTGGGTCCAGCCGAGTTGGTTTGGTTCTAGCCGAGTGGGTTTGCGTCTAGCCGAGTGGGTTTGGGTCTAGCCGAGTGGGTTTGGGTCTAGCCGAGTGGGTTTGGGTCTAGCCGAGTGGGTTTGGGCCTAGCCGAGTGGGTTTGGGTCTACCGGAGTGGGTTTGGGTGTAGCGGAGTGGGTTTGGGTTTAGCTGAGTGGGTTTGGGACCAGCCGAGTGGGTTTGGGCCTAGCCGAGTGGGTTTGGGTGTAGCCGAATTGGTTTGGGTCTACCCGAGTGGGTTTGGGTCTAGCCGAGTGGGTTTGCTTCTAGCCGAATGGATTTGGGTCTAGCCGAGTGGGTTTGGGTGCAGCCGAGTGGGTTTGGGTATAGCGGAGTGGGTTTGGGTGTAGCCGAGTGGGTTTGGGTCTAGCCGAGTGGGTTTGGGTCTAGCCGAGTGGGTTTGGGTCTAGCCGAGTGGGTTTGGGTCTAGCCGAGTGGGTTTGGGTCTAGCCGAGTTGGTTTGGTTCTAGCCGAGTGGGTTTGCGTCTAGCCGAGTGGGTTTGGGTCTAGCCGAGTGGGTTTGGGTCTAGCCGAGTGGGTTTGGGTCTAGCTGAGTGGGTTTGGGTCTAGCCGAGTGGGTTTCGGTGTAGCCGAGTGGGTTTGGGCCTAGCTGAGTGGGTTTGTGTCTAGCCAAGTGGGTTTGGGTCTAGCCGAGTGGGTTTGGGTCTAGCTGAGTGGGTTTGGGTCTAGCCGAGTGGGTTTGGGTGTAGCCGAGTGGGTTTGGGTCTAGCCGAGTGGGTTTGGGTCAAGCGGAGTTGGTATGGGTCTAGCGGAGTGGGTTTGGGTCTAGCGGAGTGGGTTTGGGTGTAGCCGAGTGGGCTTGGGTCTAGCCGAGTGGGTTTGGGTCTACCCGAGTGGGTTTGTGTCTAGCCGAGTGGGTTTGGGTCTAGCCGAGTGGGTGTGGGTCTAGCCGAGTGGGTTTGGGTCTACCCGAGTGGGTTTGGGTCTAGCCGAGTGGGTTTGGGTCTAGCCGAGTGGGTTTGGGTCTAGCCGAGTTAGTTTGTGTGTAGCCGAGTGGGTTTGGGTCTAGCCGAGCGGGTTTGGGTCTAGCTGAGTGGGTTTGGGTCTAGCCGAGTGGGTTTGGGTGTAGCCGAGTGGGTTTGGGTCTAGCCGAGTGGGTTTGGGTCAAGCGGAGTTGGTATGGGTCTAGCGGAGTGGGTTTGGGTCTAGCGGAGTGGGTTTGGGTGTAACCGAGTGGGTTTGGGTCTAGCCGAGTGGGTTTGGGTCTACCCGAGTGGGTTTGGGTCTAGCCGAGTGGGTTTGGGTCTAGCCGAGTGGGTGTGGGTCTAGCCGAGTGGGTTTGGGTGCAGCCGAGTGGGTTTGGGTATAGCGGAGTGGGTTTGGGTGTAGCCGAGTGGGTTTGGGTCTAGCCGAGTGGGTTTGGGTCTAGCCGAGTGGGTTTGGGTCTAGCCGAGTGGGTTTGGGTCTAGCCGAGTGGGTTTGGGTCTAGCCGAGTTGGTTTGGTTCTAGCCGAGTGGGTTTGCGTCTAGCCGAGTGGGTTTGGGTCTAGCCGAGTGGGTTTGGGTCTAGCCGAGTGGGTTTGGGTCTAGCTGAGTGGGTTTGGGTCTAGCCGAGTGGGTTTCGGTGTAGCCGAGTGGGTTTGGGCCTAGCTGAGTGGGTTTGTGTCTAGCCAAGTGGGTTTGGGTCTAGCCGAGTGGGTTTGGGTCTAGCCGAGTTAGTTTGTGTTTAGCCGAGTGGGTTTGGGTCTAGCCGAGCGGGTTTGGGTCTAGCTGAGTGGGTTTGGGTCTAGCCGAGTGGGTTTGGGTGTAGCCGAGTGGGTTTGGGTCTAGCCGAGTTGGTTTGGGTCAAGCGGAGTTGGTATGGGTCTAGCGGAGTGGGTTTGGGTCTAGCGGAGTGGGTTTGGGTGTAGCCGAGTGGGCTTGGGTCTAGCCGAGTGGGTTTGGGTCTACCCGAGTGGGTTTGTGTCTAGCCGAGTGGGTTTGGGTCTAGCCGAGTGGGTGTGGGTCTAGCCGAGTGGGTTTGGGTCTACCCGAGTGGGTTTGGGTCTAGCCGAGTGGGTTTGGGTCTAGCCGAGTGGGTTTGGGTCTAGCTGAGTGGGTGTGGGTCTAGCCGAGTGGGTTTGGGTCTACCCGAGTGGGTTTGGGTCTAGCCGAGTGGGTTTGGGTCTAGCCGAGTGGGTTTGGGTCTAGCCGAGTTAGTTTGTGTGTAGCCGAGTGGGTTTGGGTCTAGCCGAGTGGGTTTGGGTCTAGCTGAGTGGGTTTGGGTCTAGCCGAGTGGGTTTGGGTGTAGTCGAGTGGGTTTGGGTCTAGCCGAGTGGGTTTGGGTCAAGCGGAGTTGGTATGGGTCTAGCGGAGTGGGTTTGGGTCTAGCGGAGTGGGTTTGGGTGTAGCCGAGTGGGTTTGGGTCTAGCCGAGTGGGTTTGGGTCTACCCGAGTGGGTTTGGGTCTAGCCGAGTGGGTTTGGGTCTAGCCGAGTGGGTGTGGGTCTAGCCGAGTGGGTTTGGGTCTAGCCAAGTGGGTTTGGGTCTAGCCGAGTGGGTTTGCGTCTAGCCGAGTGGGTTTGGGTCTAGCCGAGTGGGTTTGGGTCTACCCGAGTAGGTTTGGGTCTAGCCGAGTGGGTTTGGGTGTAGCCGAGTGGGTTTGGGTCTAGCCCAGGGGGGTTTGGGTCTAGCCGAGTGGGTTTGGGTCTAGCGGAGTGGGTTTGGGTCTAGCCGAGTGGGATTGGGTCTAGCCGAGTGGGTTTGGGTCCAGCCGAGTGGGTTTGGGTCTAGCCGAGTGGGTTTGGGTCAAGCGTCGTTGGTATGGGTCTAGCGGAGTGGGTTTGGGTCTAGCAGAGTGGGTTTGGGTGTAGCCGAGTGGGTTTGGGTCTAGCCGAGTGGGTTTGGGTCTACCCGAGTGGGTTTGGGTCTAGCCGAGTGGGTTTGGGTCTAGCCGAGTTGGCGTGGGTCTAGCCGAGTGGGTTTGGGTCTAGCCAAGTGGGTTTTGGTCTAGCCGAGTGGGTTTAGGTCTATCCGAGTGGGTTTGGGTCTAGCCGAGTGGGTTTGGGTCTAGCCGAGTGGGTTTGGGTCTAGCCGAGTGGGTTTGGGTCTAGCCGAGTGGGTTTGGGTATAGCCAAGTGGGTGTGGGTCTAGCCGAGTGGGTTTGGGTCTAGCCGAGTGGGTTTGGGTCGAGCCGAGTGGGTTTGGGTCTAGCCGAGTGGGTTTGGGTCTAGCCGAGTGGGTTTGGGTCTAGCCGAGGGGGTTTGGGTATAGCCAAGTGGGTTTGGGTCTAGCCGAGTGGGTTTGGGTCTAGCGAAGTGGGTTTGGCTCTAACCGAGTGGGTTTGGGTCTAGCCCAGTGGGTTTGGGTCTAGCTGAGTGGGTTTGGGTCTAGCCGAGTGGGTTTGCGTCTAGCCGAGTGGGTTTGGGTCCAGCCCAGTGGGTTTGGGTCAAGCGGAGTTGGTATGGGTCTAGCGGAGTGGGTTTGGGTCTAGCGGAGTGGGTTTGGGTGTAGCCGAGTGGGTTTGGGTCTAGCCGAGTGGGTTTGGGTCTACCCGAGTGGGTTTGGGTCTAGCCGAGTGGGTTTGGGTCTAGCCGAGTGGGTGTGGGTCTAGCCGAGTGGGTTTGGGTCTAGCCAAGTGGGTTTGGGTCTAGCCGAGTGGGTTTGCGTCTAGCCGAGTGGGTTTGGGTCTAGCCGAGTGGGTTTGGGTCTACCCGAGTAGGTTTGGGTCTAGCCGAGTGGGTTTGGGTGTAGCCGAGTGGGTTTGGGTCTAGCCAAGGGGGTTTGGGTCTAGCCGAGTGGGTTTGGGTCTAGCGGAGTGGGTTTGGGTCTAGCCGAGTGGGATTGGGTCTAGCCGAGTGGGTTTGGGTCCAGCCGAGTGGGTTTGGGTCTCGCCGAGTGGGTTTGGGTCAAGCGTCGTTGGTATGGGTCTAGCGGAGTGGGTTTGGGTCTAGCAGAGTGGGTTTGGGTGTAGCCGAGTGGGTTTGGGTCTAGCCGAGTGGGTTTGGGTCTACCCGAGTGGGTTTGGGTCTAGCCGAGTGGGTTTGGGTCTAGCCGAGTTGGCGTGGGTCTAGCCGTGTGGGTTTGGGTCTAGCCAAGTGGGTTTTGGTCTAGCCGAGTGGGTTTGGGTCTATCCGAGTGGGTTTGGGTCTAGCCGAGTGGGTTTGGGTCTAGCCGAGTGGGTTTGGGTCTAGCCGAGTGGGTTTGGGTCTAGCCGAGTGGGTTTGGGTATAGCCGAGTGGGTGTGGGTCTAGCCGAGTGGCTTTGGGTCTAGCCGAGTGGGTTTGGGTCGAGCCGAGTGGGTTTGGGTCTAGCCGAGTGGGTTTGGGTCTAGCCGAGTGGGTTTGGGTCTTGCCGAGGGGGTTTGGGTCTAGCCAAGTGGGTTTGGGTCTAGCCGAGTGGGTTTGGGTCTAGCGAAGTGGGTTTGGGTCTAACCGAGTGGGTTTGGGTCTAGCCCAGTGGGTTTGGGTCTAGCTGAGTGGGTTTGGGTCGAGCCGAGTGGGTTTGCGTCTAGCCGAGTGGGTTTGGGTCTAGCCCAGTGGGTTTGGGTCTAGCCGAGTGGGTTTGGGTCTAGCCGAGTGGGTTTGGGTCTAGCCGAGTGGGTTTGGGTCTAGCCGAGTGGATTTGGGTCTAGCCGAGTGGGTTTGGGCCTAGCCGAGTGGGTTTGGGTCCAGCCGAGAGGGTTTGGGTCTAGCCGAGTTAGTTTGGGTGTAGCCGAGTTAGTTTGGGTCTAGCCGAGCGGGTTTGGGTCTAGCCGAGTGGGTTTGGGTCTAGCCGAGTGGGTTTGGGTCTAGCCGAGTGGGTTTGGGTCTAGCCGAGTGGGTTTGGGTCCAGCGGAGTAGGTATGGGTCTAGCGGAGTGGGTTTGGGTCTAGCGGAGTGGGTTTTGGTGTAGCCGAGTGGGTTTGGGTCTAGCCGAGTGGGTTTGGGTCTACCCGAGTAGGTTTGGGTCTAGCCGAGTGGGTTTGGGTCTAGCGTAGTGGGTTTGGGTCTAGCCGAGGGGGTTTGGGTCTAGCCGAGTGGGTTTGGGTGTAGCCGAGTGGGTTTGGGTCTAGCTGAGTGGGATTGGGTCTAGCCGAGTGGGTTTGGGTCTAGCCGAGTGGGTGTGGGTCTAGCCGAGTGGGTTTGGGTCTAGCCGAGTGGGTTAGGGTCTAGCCGAGTGGGTTTGGGTCTAGCCGAGTGGGTTTGGGTCTAGCCGGGTGGGTTTGGGTCTAGCCGAGTGGGTTTGGGTCTAGCCGAGTGGGTTTGGGTCTAGCCGAGTGGGTTTGGGTCTAGCTGAGTGTGTTTGCGTCTAGCCGAATGGGCTTGGGTCTATCCGAGTGGGTTTGGGTCTAGCCGAGTGGGTTTGTGTCTAGCTGAGTGGGTTTGGGTCGAGCCGAGTGGGTTTCGGTCCAGCCGAGTGGGTTTGGGTCTAGCCGAGTGGGCTTGGGTCCAGCCGAGTGGGTTTGGGTCTACCCGAGTGGGTTTGGGTCTAGCCGAGTGGGTTTGGGTCTAGCCGAGTTGGTGTGGGTCTAGCCGAGTGGGTTTGGGTCTAGCCAAGTGGGTTTTGGTCTAGCCGAGTGGGTTTGGGTCTATCCGAGTGGGTTTGGGTCTAGCCGAGTGGGTTTGGGTCTAGCCGAGTGGGTTTGGGTATAGCCGAGTGGGTGTGGGTCTAGCCGAGTGGGTTTGGGTCTAGCCGAGTGGGTTTGGATCGAGCCGAGTGGGTTTGGGTCTAGTCGAGTGGGTTTGGGTCTAGCCGAGTGGGTTTGGGTCTAGCCGAGGGGGTTTGGGTCTAGCCAAGTGGGTTTGGGTCTAGCCGAGTGGGTTTGGGTCTAGCCGAGTGGGTTTGGGTCTAGCCGAGTGGGTTTGGGTCTAGCCCAGTGGGTTTGGGTCTAGCCGAGTGGGTTTGGGTCTAGCCGAGTGGGTTTGCGTCTAGCCGAGTGGGTTTGGGTCTAGCCAAGTGGGTTTGGGTCTAGCCGAGTGGGTTTGGGTCTAGCCGAGTGGGTTTGGGTCTAGCCGAGTGGGTTTGGGTCTAGCCGAGTGGATTTTGGTCTAGCCGAGTGGGTTTCGGTCTAGCTGAGGAGGTTTGGGTCTAGCCGAGTGGGTTTGGGTCTACCCGAGTGGGTTTGGGTCTAGCCGAGTGGGTTTCGGTGTAGCCGAGTGGGTTTGGGTCTAGCCGAGTGGGTTTCGGTCTAGCCGAGTGGGTTTGGGTCTAGGCGAGTGGGTTTGGGTCTAGCCGAGTTAGTTTAGGTGTAGCCGAGTGGGTTTGGGTCTGGCCGAGCGGGTTTACGTCTAGCCGAGTGGGTTTGGGTCTAGCGGATTGGGTTTGGGTGTAGCCGAGTGGGTTTGGGTGTAGCCGAGTGATTTTGGGTCTGGACGAGTGGGTTTGGGTCTAGCCGAGTGGGTTTGGGTTTAGCCGAGTGGGTTTGGGTCTAGCCTAGTGGGTTTGGGTCTAGCCAAGTGGGTTTGGGTCCAGCGGAGTGGGTTTGGGTCTAGCGGTGTGGGTTTGGGTCTAGCGGTGTGGGTTTGGGTCTAGCCGAGTGGGTTTGGGTCTAACCGAGTGGGTTTGTGTCTAGCGGAGTTGGTTTGGGTCTAGCGGAGTGGGATTGGGTCTAGCCGAGTGGGTTTGTGTCTAGCCGAGTGGGTTTGGGACTAGCCGAGTGGGTTTGGGTCTAGCCGAGTGGGTTTGGGTCTAGCGGAATGGGTTTGGGTCTAGCCGAGTGGGTTTGGGTCTAGCCGAGTGGGTTTGGGTCTAGCCGAAAGGGTTTGGGTCTAGCCGAGTGGGTTTGGGTCTAGCCGAATGGGTTTGGGTCTACCCGAGTGGGTGTGGGTCAAGCCGAGTGGGTTTGGGTCTAGCCGAGTGGGTTTGGGTCTAGCCGAGTGGGTTTGGGTCTAGCCGAGTGGGTTTGGGTCTAGCCGAGTGGGTTTGGGCCTAGCCGAGTGGGTTTGGGTCTACCGGAGTGGGTTTGGGTGTAGCGGAGTGGGTTTGGGTGTAGCTGAGTGGGTTTGGGACCAGCCGAGTGGGTTTGGGTCTAGCCGAGTGGGTTTGTGTGTAGCCGAATTGGTTTGGGTCTACCCGAGTGGGTTTGGGTCTAGCCGAGTGCGTTTGCTTCTAGCCGAATGGATTTGGCTCTAGCCGAGTGGGTTTGGGTGCAGCCGAGTGGGTTTGGGTCTAGCGGAGTGGGTTTGGGTGTAGCCGAGTGGGTTTGGGTCTAGCCGAGTGGTTTTGGGTCTAGCCGAGTGGGTTTGGGTCTAGCCGAGTGGGTTTGGGTCTAGCCGAGTGGGTTTGGGTCTAGCCGAGTTGGTTTGGTTCTAGCCGAGTGGGTTTGCGTCTAGCTGAGTGGGTTTGGGTCTAGCCGAGTGCGTTTGGGTCTAGCCGAGTGGGTTTGGGTCTAGCTGAGTGGGTTTGGGTCTAGCCGAGTGGGTTTCGGTGTAGCCGAGTGGGTTTGGGCCTAGCTGAGTGGGTTTGTGTCTAGCCGAGTGGGTTTGGGTCTAGCCGAGTGGGTTTGGGTCTAGCCGAGTTAGTTTGTGTGTAGCCGAGTGGGTTTGGGTCTAGCCGAGTGGGTTTGGGTCGAGCCGAGTGGGTTTGGGTCTAGTCGAGTGGGTTTGGGTCTAGCCGAGTGGGTTTGGGTCTAGCCGAGGGGGTTTGGGTCTAGCCAAGTGGGTTTGGGTCTAGTCGAGTGGGTTTGGGTCTAGCCGAGTGGGTTTGGGTCTAGCCGAGGGGGTTTGGGTCTAGCCAAGTGGGTTTGGGTCTAGCCGAGTGGGTTTGGGTCTAGCCGAGTGGGTTTGGGTCTAGCCGAGTGGGTTTGGGTCTAGCCCAGTGGGTTTGGGTCTAGCCGAGTGGGTTTGGGTCTAGCCGAGTGGGTTTGCGTCTAGCCGAGTGGGTTTGGGTCTAGCCAAGTGGGTTTGGGTCTAGCCGAGTGGGTTTGGGTCTAGCCGAGTGGGTTTGGGTCTAGCCGAGTGGGTTTGGGTCTAGCCGAGTGGATTTTGGTCTAGCCGAGTGGGTTTCGGTCTAGCTGAGGAGGTTTGGGTCTAGCCGAGTGGGTTTGGGTCTAGCCGAGTGGGTTTGGGTCTAGCCGAGTGGGTTTCGGTGTAGCCGAGTGGGTTTGGGTCTAGCCGAGTGGGTTTCGGTCTAGCCGAGTGGGTTTGGGTCTAGGCGAGTGGGTTTGGGTCTAGCCGAGTTAGTTTAGGTGTAGCCGAGTGGGTTTGGGTCTAGCCGAGCGGGTTTACGTCTAGCCGAGTGGGTTTGGGTCTAGCGGATTGGGTTTGGGTGTAGCCGAGTGGGTTTGGGTGTAGCCGAGTGGGTTTGGGTCTGGACGAGTGGGTTTGGGTCTAGCCGAGTGGGTTTGGGTCTAGCCGAGTGGGTTTGGGTCTAGCCTAGTGGGTTTGGGTCTAGCCAAGTGGGTTTGGGTCCAGCGGAGTGGGTTTGGGTCTAGCGGTGTGGGTTTGGGTCTAGCGGTGTGGGTTTGGGTCTAGCCGAGTGGGTTTGGGTCTAACCGAGTGGGTTTGTGTCTAGCGGAGTTGGTTTGGGTCTAGCGGAGTGGGATTGGGTCTAGCCGAGTGGGTTTGTGTCTAGCCGAGTGGGTTTGGGACTAGCCGAGTGGGTTTGGGTCTAGCCGAGTGGGTTTGGGTCTAGCGGAATGGGTTTGGGTCTAGCCGAGTGGGTTTGGGTCTAGCCGAGTGGGTTTGGGTCTAGCCGAAAGGGTTTGGGTCTAGCCGAGTGGGTTTGGGTCTAGCCGAATGGGTTTGGGTCTACCCGAGTGGGTGTGGGTCAAGCCGAGTGGGTTTGGGTCTAGCCGAGTGGGTTTGGGTCTAGCCGAGTGGGTTTGGGTCTAGCCGAGTGGGTTTGGGTCTAGCCGAGTGGGTTTGGGCCTAGCCGAGTGGGTTTGGGTCTACCGGAGTGGGTTTGGGTGTAGCGGAGTGGGTTTGGGTGTAGCTGAGTGGGTTTGGGACCAGCCGAGTGGGTTTGGGTCTAGCCGAGTGGGTTTGGGTGTAGCCGAATTGGTTTGGGTCTACCCGAGTGGGTTTGGGTCTAGCCGAGTGCGTTTGCTTCTAGCCGAATGGATTTGGGTCTAGCCGAGTGGGTTTGGGTGCAGCCGAGTGGGTTTGGGTCTAGCGGAGTGGGTTTGGGTGTAGCCGAGTGGGTTTGGGTCTAGCCGAGTGGGTTTGGGTCTAGCCGAGTGGGTTTGGGTCTAGCCGAGTGGGTTTGGGTCTAGCCGAGTGGGTTTGGGTCTAGCCGAGTTGGTTTGGTTCTAGCCGAGTGGGTTTGCGTCTAGCTGAGTGGGTTTGGGTCTAGCCGAGTGCGTTTGGGTCTAGCCGAGTGGGTTTGGGTCTAGCAGAGTGGGTTTGGGTCTAGCCGAGTGGGTTTCGGTGTAGCCGAGTGGGTTTGGGCCTAGCTGAGTGGGTTTGTGTCTAGCCGAGTGGGTTTGGGTCTAGCCGAGTGGGTTTGGGTCTAGCCGAGTTAGTTTGTGTGTAGCCGAGTGGGTTTGGGTCTAGCCGAGTGGGTTTGGGTCGAGCCGAGTGGGTTTGGGTCTAGTCGAGTGGGTTTGGGTCTAGCCGAGTGGGTTTGGGTCTAGCCGAGGGGGTTTGGGTCTAGCCAAGTGGGTTTGGGTCTAGCCGAGTGGGTTTGGGTCTAGCCGAGTGGGTTTGGGTCTAGCCGAGTGGGTTTGGGTCTAGCCCAGTGGGTTTGGGTCTAGCCGAGTGGGTTTGGGTCTAGCCGAGTGGGTTTGCGTCTAGCCGAGTGGGTTTGGGTCTAGCCCTGTGGGTTTGGGTCTAGCCGAGTGGGTTTGGGTCTAGCCGAGTGGGTTTGGGTCTAGCCGAGTGGGTTTGGGTCTAGCCGAGTGGATTTGGGTCTAGCCGAGTGGGTTTCGGTCTAGCTGAGGAGGTTTGGGTCTAGCCGAGTGGGTTTGGGTCTAGCCGAGTGGGTTTGGGTCTAGCCGAGTGGGTTTCGGTGTAGCCGAGTGGGTTTGGGTCTAGCCGAGTGGGTTTCGGTCCAGCCGAGTGGGTTTGGGTCTAGGCGAGTGGGTTTGGGTCTCGCCGAGTTAGTTTAGGTGTAGCCGACTGGGTTTGGGTCTAGCCGAGCGGGTTTACGTCTAGCCGAGTGGGTTTGGGTCTAGCGGATTGGGTTTGGGTGTAGCCGAGTGGGTTTGGGTGTAGCCGAGTGGGTTTGGGTCTGGACGAGTGGGTTTGGGTCTAGCCGAGTGGGTTTGGGTCTAGCCGAGTGGGTTTGGGTCTAGCCCAGTGGGTTTGGGTCTAGCAAAGTGGGTTTGGGTCCAGCGGAGTGGGTTTGGGTCTAGCGGTGTGGGTTTGGGTCTAGCGGTGTGGGTTTGGGTCTAGCCGAGTGGGTTTGGGTCTAACCGAGTGGGTTTGTGTCTAGCGGAGTTGGTTTGGGTCTAGCGGAGTGGGATTGGGTCTAGCCGAGTGGGTTTGTGTCTAGCCGACTGGGTTTGGGACTAGCCGAGTGGGTTTGGGTCTGGCCGAGTGGGTTTGGGTCTAGCGGAATGGGTTTGGGTCTAGCCGAGTGGGTTTGGGTCTAGCCGAGTGGGTTTGGGTCTAGCCGAAAGGGTTTGGGTCTAGCCGAGTGGGTTTGGGTCTAGCCGAGTGGGTTTGGGTCTACCCGAGTGGGTGTGGGTCAAGCCGAGTGGGTTTGGGTCTAGCCGAGTGGGTTTGGGTCTAGCCGAGTGGGTTTGGGTCTAGCCGAGTGGGTTTGCGTCTAGCCGAGTGGGTTTGGGCCTAGCCGAGTGGGTTTGGGTCTACCGGAGTGGGTTTGGGTGTAGCGGAGTGGGTTTGGGTGTAGCTGAGTGGGTTTGGGACCAGCCGAGTGGGTTTGGGTCTAGCCGAGTGGGTTTGGGTGTAGCCGAATTGGTTTGGGTCTACCCGAGTGGGTTTGGGTCCAGCCGAGTGGGTTTGCTTCTAGCCGAATGGATTTGGGTCTAGCCGAGTGGGTTTGGGTGCAGCCGAGTGGGTTTGGGTCTAGCGGAGTGGGTTTGGGTGTAGCCGAGTGGGTTTGGGTCTAGCCGAGTGGGTTTGGGTCTAGCCGAGTGGGTTTGGGTCTAGCCGAGTGGGTTTGGGTCTAGCCGAGTGGGTTTGGGTCTAGCCGAGTGGGTTTGGGTCTAGCCGAGTGGGTTTGCGTCTAGCCGAGTGGGTTTGGGTCTAGCCGAGTGGGTTTGGGTCTAGCCGAGTGGGTTTGGGTCTAGCTGAGTGGGTTTGGGTCTAGCCGAGTGGGTTTCGGTGTAGCCGAGTGGGTTTGGGCCTAGCTGAGTGGGTTTGTGTCTAGCCGAGTGGGTTTGGGTCTGGCCGAGTGGGTTTGGGTCTAGCCGAGTTAGTTTGTGTGTAGCCGAGTGGGTTTGGGTCTAGCCGAGCGGGTTTGGGTCTAGCTGAGTGGGTTTGGGTCTAGCCGAGTGGGTTTGGGTGTAGCCGAGTGGGTTTGGGTCTAGCCGAGTGGGTTTGGGTCAAGCGGAGTTGGTATGGGTCTAGCGGAGTGGGTTTGGGTCTAGCGGAGTGGGTTTGGGTGTAGCCGAGTGGGTTTGGGTCTAGCCGAGTGGGTTTGGGTCTACCCGAGTGGGTTTGGGTCTAGCCGAGTGGGTTTGGGTCTAGCCGAGTGGGTGTGGGTCTAGCCGAGTGGGTTTGGGTCTAGCCAAGTGGGTTTGGGTCTAGCCGAGTGGGTTTGCGTCTATCCGAGTGGGTTTGGGTCTAGCCGAGTGGGTTTGGGTCTAGCCGAGTGGGTTTGGGTCTAGCCGAGTGGGTTTGGGTCTAGCCGAGTTAGTTTGTGTGTAGCCGAGTGGGTTTGGGTCTAGCCGAGCGGGTTTGGGTCTAGCTGAGTGGGTTTGGGTCTAGCCGAGTGGGTTTGGGTCTAGCCGAGTTGGTTTGGTTCTAGCCGAGTGGGTTTGCGTCTAGCTGAGTGGGTTTGGGTCTAGCCGAGTGCGTTTGGGTCTAGCCGAGTGGGTTTGGGTCTAGCTGAGTGGGTTTGGGTCTAGCCGAGTGGGTTTCGGTGTAGCCGAGTGGGTTTGGGCCTAGCTGAGTGGGTTTGTGTCTAGCCGAGTGGGTTTGGGTCTAGCCGAGTGGGTTTGGGTCTAGCCGAGTTAGTTTGTGTGTAGCCGAGTGGGTTTGGGTCTAGCCGAGTGGGTTTGGGTCGAGCCGAGTGGGTTTGGGTCTAGTCGAGTGGGTTTGGGTCTAGCCGAGTGGGTTTGGGTCTAGCCGAGGGGGTTTGGGTCTAGCCAAGTGGGTTTGGGTCTAGCCGAGTGGGTTTGGGTCTAGCCGAGTGGGTTTGGGTCTAGCCGAGTGGGTTTGGGTCTAGCCCAGTGGGTTTGGGTCTAGCCGAGTGGGTTTGGGTCTAGCCGAGTGGGTTTGCGTCTAGCCGAGTGGGTTTGGGTCTAGCCCTGTGGGTTTGGGTCTAGCCGAGTGGGTTTGGGTCTAGCCGAGTGGGTTTGGGTCTAGCCGAGTGGGTTTGGGTCTAGCCGAGTGGATTTGGGTCTAGCCGAGTGGGTTTCGGTCTAGCTGAGGAGGTTTGGGTCTAGCCGAGTGGGTTTGGGTCTAGCCGAGTGGGTTTGGGTCTAGCCGAGTGGGTTTCGGTGTAGCCGAGTGGGTTTGGGTCTAGCCGAGTGGGTTTCGGTCCAGCCGAGTGGGTTTGGGTCTAGGCGAGTGGGTTTGGGTCTCGCCGAGTTAGTTTAGGTGTAGCCGACTGGGTTTGGGTCTAGCCGAGCGGGTTTACGTCTAGCCGAGTGGGTTTGGGTCTAGCGGATTGGGTTTGGGTGTAGCCGAGTGGGTTTGGGTGTAGCCGAGTGGGTTTGGGTCTGGACGAGTGGGTTTGGGTCTAGCCGAGTGGGTTTGGGTCTAGCCGAGTGGGTTTGAGTCTAGCCGAGTGGGTTAGGGTCTAGCCGAGTGGTTTTGGGTCTAGTCGAGTGGGTTTCGGTCTAGCCGAGTGGGTTTGGGTCGAGCGGAGTGGGTTTGTGTGTAGCGGAGTGGGTTTGGGTCTAGCGGAGTGGGTTTGGGTCTAGCGGAGTTGGTTTGGGTCTAGCCAAATGGGTTTGTGTCTAGCCGAGTGGGTTTGGGTGTAGCGGAGTGAATTGGGGTCTAGCCAAATGGGTTTGGGTCTAGCCGAGTGGGTTTGGGTCTAGCGGATTGGATTTGGGACTAGCGGAGTAGGTTTGGGTCTAGCCGAGTGGGTTTGGGTCTAGCCGAGTGGGTTTGAGTCCAGCCGAGTGGGTTTGGGTCTAGCCGAGTGGGTTTGGGTCTAGCCGAGTGGGTTTGGGTCTAGCCGAGTGGGTTTGGGTCTAGCGGAGTGGATTTGGGTCTAGCCGAATGGGTTTGGGTCTAGCCGAGTGGGTTTGGGTCTAGCGGAGTGGATTTGGGTCTAGCCGAGTGGCTTTGCTTCTAGCCAAGTTAGTTTGGGTGTTGCCGAGTTAGTTTGGGTCTAGCCGAGCGGGATTGGGTCCAGCCGAGTGGGTTTGGGTCTAGCCGAGTGGGTTTGGGTCTAGCCGAGTGGGTTTGAGTCTAGCCGAGTGGGTTTGGGTCTAGCCGAGTGGGTTTGGGTCTAGCCGAGTGGGTTTGGGTCTAGCCGAGTGGGTTTGGGTCTAGCCAAGTGGGTTTGGGTCTAGCCGAGTGGGTTTGGTTCGTGCCGAGTGGGTTTGGGTCTAGCCGAGTGGGTTTGGGTCTAGCCGAGTGCGTTTGGGTCTAGCCGAGTGGGTTTGGGTCTAGCCGAGTGGGTTTGGGTCTAGCCAAGTGGGTTTCGGTCGAGCCGAGTGGGTTTGGGTCTAGCCTAGTGCGTTTGGGTCTAGCCGAGGGGGTTTGGGTCTAGCCGAGTGGGTTTCGGTCTAGCCAAGTGGGTTTGGGTCTAGCGGAGTGGGTTTGGGTCTAGCGGAGTGGGTTTGGGTCTAGCCGAGTGGGTTTGGGTCTAGCGGAGTGGGTTTGGGTCTAGCCGAGTGGGTTTGGGTCTAGCCGAGTGGGTTTGAGTCTAGCCGAGTGGGTTTGGGTCTAGCCGAGTGGGTTTGGGTCTAGCCGAGTGGGTTTGGGTCTAGCCGAGTGGGTTTGGGTCTAGCCGAGTGGGTTTGGGTCTAGCCAAGTCGGTTTGGGTCTAGCCGAGTGGGTTTGTGTCTAGCCGAGTGGCTTTGGGTCTAGCCGATAGGGTTTGGGTCTAGCCGAGTGGGTTTGGGTCTAGCCGAGTGGGTTTGGGTCTAGCGGAGTGGATTTGGGTCGAGCCGAATGGGTTTGGGTCTAGCCGAGTGGGTTTGGGTCTAGCGGAGTGGATTTGGGTCTAGCCGAGTGGCTTTGCTTCTAGCCGAGTTAGTTTGGGTGTTGCCGAGTTAGTTTGGGTCTAGCCGAGCGGGTTTGGGTCTAGCCGAGTGGGTTTGGGTCTAGCCGAGTGGGTTTGGGTCTAGCCGAGTGGGTTTGGGCCTAGTTGAGTGTGTTTGGGTCTAGCCGAGTGGGTGTGGGTCTTGCCGAGTGGGTGGGTCTAGCCGAGTGGGTTTGGGTCTAGCCGAGTGGGTTTGGGTCGAGCCGAGTGGGTTTGGGTCCAGTGGAGTGGGTTTGGGTGCAGCCGAGTGGGTTTGGGTCTAGCCGAGTGGGTTTGGGTCCAGCCGAGTGGGTTTGTGTCTAGCCGAGTGGGTTTGGGTCTAGCGGAGTGGGTTTGGGTGTAGCCGAGTGGGTTTGGGTCTAGCCGAGTGGGTTTGGGTCTAGTCGAGTGTGTTTGGGTCGAGCCCAGTGGGTATGGGTCTAGCCGAGTGGGTTTCGGTGTAGCCGAGTGGGTTTCGGTGTAGCCGAGTGGGTTTGTGTCTAGCCGAGTGTGATTGGGTCTAGCCAAGTGGGTTTGGGTCTAGCCGAGTGGGTTTGGTTCTAGCTGAGTGGGTTTGGGTCTAGCCGAGTGGGTTTGGGTCTAGCGGAGTGGGTTTGGGTCTAGCCGAGTGGGCTTGGGTCTAGTGAAGTGGGTTTGGGTCTAGCCGAGTGGGTTTGAGTCTAGCCGAGAGGGTTAGGGTCTAGCCGAGTGCTTTTGGGTCTAGTCGAGTGGGTTTCGGTCTAGCCCAGTGGGTTTGGGTCTAGCGGAGTGGGTTTGAGTCTAGCGGAGTGGATTTGGGTCCAGCCGAGTGGCTTTGCTTCTAGCCGAGTTAGTTTGGGTGTTGCCGAGTTAGTTTGGGTCTAGCCGAGCGGGTTTGGGTCTTGCCGAGTGGGTTTGGGTCTAGCCGAGTGGGTTTGAGTCTAGCCGAGTGGGTTTGGGTCTAGCCGAGTGGGTTTGGGTCTAGCCGAGTGGGTTTGGGTCTAGCGGAGTGGATTTGGGTCTAGCCGAGTGGCTTTGCTTCTAGCCAAGTTAGTTTGGGTGTTGCCGAGTTAGTTTGGGTCTAGCCGAGCGGGATTGGGTCCAGCCGAGTGGGTTTGGGTCTAGCCGAGTGGGTTTGGGTCTAGCCGAGTGGGTTTGAGTCTAGCCGAGTGGGTTTGGGTCTAGCCGAGTGGGTTTGGGTCTAGCCGAGTGGGTTTGGGTCTAGCCGAGTGGGTTTGGGTCTAGCCAAGTGGGTTTGGGTCTAGCCGAGTGGGTTTGGTTCGTGCCGAGTGGGTTTGGGTCTAGCCGAGTGGGTTTGGGTCTAGCCGAGTGCGTTTGGGTCTAGCCGAGTGGGTTTGGGTCTAGCCGAGTGGGTTTGGGTCTAGCCAAGTGGGTTTCGGTCGAGCCGAGTGGGTTTGGGTCTAGCCTAGTGCGTTTGGGTCTAGCCGAGGGGGTTTGGGTCTAGCCGAGTGGGTTTCGGTCTAGCCGAGTGGGTTTGGGTCTAGCGGAGTGGGTTTGGGTCTAGCGGAGTGGGTTTGGGTCTAGCCGAGTGGGTTTGGGTCTAGCGGAGTGGGTTTGGGTCTAGCCGAGTGGGTTTGGGTCTAGCCGAGTGGGTTTGAGTCTAGCCGAGTGGGTTTGGGTCTAGCCGAGTGGGTTTGGGTCTAGCCGAGTGGGTTTGGGTCTAGCCGAGTGGGTTTGGGTCTAGCCGAGTGGGTTTGGGTCTAGCCAAGTCGGTTTGGGTCTAGCCGAGTGGGTTTGTGTCTAGCCGAGTGTCTTTGGGTCTAGCCGATAGGGTTTGGGTCTAGCCGAGTGGGTTTGGGTCTAGCCGAGTGGGTTTGGGTCTAGCGGAGTGGATTTGGGTCGAGCCGAATGGGTTTGGGTCTAGCCGAGTGGGTTTGGGTCTAGCGGAGTGGATTTGGGTCTAGCCGAGTGGCTTTGCTTCTAGCCGAGTTAGTTTGGGTGTTGCCGAGTTAGTTTGGGTCTAGCCGAGCGGGTTTGGGTCTAGCCGAGTGGGTTTGGGTCTAGCCGAGTGGGTTTGGGTCTAGCCGAGTGGGTTTGGGCCTAGTTGAGTGTGTTTGGGTCTAGCGTAGTTGGTATGCGTCTAGCGGAGTGGGTTTGGGTCTAGCGGAGTGGGTTTGGGTGTAGCCGAGTGGGTGTGGGTCTAGCCGAGTGGGTTTGGGTCTACCCGAGTAGGTTTGGGTCTAGCCGAGTGTGTTTGGGTCTAGCCGAGTGGGTGTGGGTCTTGCCGAGTGGGTGGGTCTAGCCGAGTGGGTTTGGGTCTAGCCGAGTGGGTTTGGGTCGAGCCGAGTGGGTTTGGGTCCAGTGGAGTGGGTTTGGGTGCAGCCGAGTGGGTTTGGGTCTAGCCGAGTGGGTTTGGGTCCAGCCGAGTGGGTTTGTGTCTAGCCGAGTGGGTTTGGGTCTAGCGGAGTGGGTTTGGGTGTAGCCGAGTGGGTTTGGGTCTAGCCGAGTGGGTTTGGGTCTAGTCGAGTGTGTTTGGGTCGAGCCCAGTGGGTACGGGTCTAGCCGAGTGGGTTTCGGTGTAGCCGAGTGGGTTTCGGTGTAGCCGAGTGGGTTTGTGTCTAGCCGAGTGTGATTGGGTCTAGCCAAGTGGGTTTGGGTCTAGCCGAGTGGGTTTGGTTCTAGCTGAGTGGGTTTGGGTCTAGCCGAGTGGGTTTGGGTCTAGCGGAGTGGGTTTGGGTCTAGCCGAGTGGGCTTGGGTCTAGTGAAGTGGGTTTGGGTCTAGCCGAGTGGGTTTGAGTCTAGCCGAGTGGGTTAGGGTCTAGCCGAGTGCTTTTGGGTCTAGTCGAGTGGGTTTCGGTCTAGCCCAGTGGGTTTGGGTCTAGCGGAGTGGGTTTGAGTCTAGCGGAGTGGATTTGGGTCCAGCCGAGTGGCTTTGCTTCTAGCCGAGTTAGTTTGGGTGTTGCCGAGTTAGTTTGGGTCTAGCCGAGCGGGTTTGGGTCTTGCCGAGTGGGTTTGGGTCTAGCCGATTGGGTTTGGGTCTAGCCGATTGGGTTTGGGTCTAGCCGAGTGGGTTTGGGTCTAGCCGAGTGGGTTTTTGGTCTAGCCTAGTGGGTTTGGGTCTAGCCGAGTGGGTTTGGGACTAGCCGAGTGGGTTTGGGTCTAGCCGAGTGGGTTTGGGTCTAGCCGAGTGGGTTTGGGTCTAGCCGAGTGGGTTTGTGTCTAGCCGAGTGGGTTTGGGTCTAGTGGAGTGGGTTTGGGTCTAGCCGACTGGGTTTAGGTCTAGCCGAGTGGTATTGGATCTAGCCGAGTGGTTTTGGGTCTAGCCGAGTGGGTTTGGGTCTAGCCGAGTGGGTTTGGGTCCAGCCGAGTGGGTTTGGGTCCAGCCGAGTGTGTTTGTGTCTAGCCGAGTGTGATTGGGTCTAGCCAAGTGGGTTTGGGTCTAGCCGAGTGGGTTTGGTTCTAGCTGAGTGGGTTTGGGTCTAGCCGAGTGGGTTTGGGTCTAGCGGAGTGGGTTTGGGTCTAGCCGAGTGGGCTTGGGTCTAGTGAAGTGGGTTTGGGTCTAGCCGAGTGGGTTTGGGACTAGCCGAGTGGCTTTGTGTCTAGCCGAATGGGTTTGGGTCAAGCCGAATGGGTTTGGGTTTAGCCGAGTGGATTTGGGTCTAGCCGAATGGGTTTGGGTCTAGCCGAGTGGGTTTGGGTCTAGCCGAGTGGGTTTGTGTCTAGCCGAGTGGGTTTGGGTCTAGCCGAGAGGGTTTGGGTCTAGCCAAGTGGGTTTGGGTCTAGCCGAGTGGGTTTGGGTCTAGCCGAGTGGGTTTGGGTCTAGCCGAGTGGGTTTGGGTCTAGCCGAGTGGGATTGGGTCTAGCCGAGTGAGTTTGAGTCTAGCCGAGTGGGTTTGGGTCTAGCCGAGTGGGTTTGGGTCGAGCCGAGTGGGTTCGGGTCTAGCCGAGTGGGTTTGGGTCTAGCCGAGTGGGTTTGGGTCTAGCCGAGTGGGTTTGTGTCTAGCCGAGTGGGTTTGGGTCTAGTCGAGTGGGTTTGGGTCTAGCCGAGTGGGTTTGGGTCTAGTCTAGTGGGTTTGGGTCTAGCCGAGTGGGTTTGGGACTAGCCGAGTGGGTTTGGGTCTAGCCGAGTGGTTTTGGGTCGAGCCGAGTGAGTTTGGGTCTAGCCGAGTGGGTTTGGGTCTAGCCGAGTGGGTTTGGGTCTAGCCGAGTGGGTTTGTGTCTAGCCGAGTGGGTTTAGGTCTAGTGGAGTGGGTTTGGGTCTAGCCGAGTGGGTTTAGGTCTAGCCGAGTGGTATTGGATCTAGCCGAGTGGTTTTGGTTCTAGCCGAGTGGGTTTGGGTCTAGCCGAGTGGGTTTGGGTCTAGCCGAGTGGGTTTGGGTCTAGCCGAGTGGGTTTGGGTCGAGCCGAGTGGGTTTGGGTGTAGCCGAGTGGGTTTGGGTCTAGCCGAGTGGGTTTGGGTCTAGCCGAGTGGGTTTAGGTCTGGCCGAGTGGGTTTGGGTCTAGCCGAGTGGGTTTGGGTCTCGCCGAGTGGGTTTGGGTCTAGCCGAGTGGGTTTGGGTCTAGCCGAGTGGGTTTGGGTCTAGCCGAGTGGGTTTGTGTCTAGCCGAGTGGGTTTGGGTCTAGCCGAGTGGGTTTGGGTCTAGCCGAGTGGGTTTGGGTCTAGCAGAGTGGGTTTGGGTCTAGCCGAGTGGGTTTGGGTCTAGCCGAGTGGGTTTGGGACTAGCCGAGTGGGTTTGGGTCTAGCCGAGTGGGTTTGGGTCGAGCCCAGTGGGTTTGGGTCTAGCCGAGTGGGTTTGGGTCTAGCCGAGTGGGTTTGTGTCTAGCCGAGTGGGTTTGGGTGTAGCCGAGTGGGTTTGGGTCTAGCCGAGTGGGTTTGTGTCTAGCAGAGTGGGGTTGGGTCTAGCCGAGTGGGTTTGTGTCTAGCCGAGTGGGTTTGGGTCTAGCCGAGTGGGTTTGGGTCTAGCCGAGTGGGTTTGTGTCTAGCCGAGTGGGTTTGGGTCTAGCCGAGTGGGTTTGGGTCTAGCCGAGTGGGTTTGGGTCTAGCAGAGTGGGTTTGGGTCTAGCCGAGTGGGTTTGTGTCTAGCCGAGTGGGTTTGGGTCTAGCCGAGTGGGTTTGGGTCTAGCCGAGTGGGTTTGGGTCTAGCGGAGTGGGTTTGGGTCTAGCGGAATGGGTTTGGGTCTAGCCGAGTGGGTTTGGGTCTAGCCGAGTGGGTTTGGGTCTAGCCGAGTGGGCTTGTGTCTAGCCGAGTGGGTTTGGGTCTAGCCGAGTGGGTTTGGGTCTAGCCGAGTGGGTTTGGGTCCAGCAGAGTGGGTTTGGGTCTAGCCGAGTGGGTTTGTGTCTAGCCGAGTGGGTTTGGTTCTAGCTGAGTGGGTTTGGGTCTAGCCGAGTGGGTTTGGGTCTAGCGGAGTGGGTTTGGGTCTAGCCGAGTGGGCTTGGGTCTAGTGAAGTGGGTTTGGGTCTAGCCGAGTGGGTTTGAGTCTAGCCGAGTGGGTTAGGGTCTAGCCGAGTGCTTTTGGGTCTAGTCGAGTGGGTTTCGGTCTAGCCCAGTGGGTTTGGGTCTAGCGGAGTGGGTTTGGGTCTAGCCGAGTGGCTTTGCTTCTAGCCGAGTTAGTTTGGGTGTTGCCGAGTTAGTTTGGGACTAGCATAGCGGGTTTGGGTCTTGCCGAGTGGGTTTGGGTCTAGCCGATTGGGTTTGGGTCTAGCCGATTGGGTTTGGGTCTAGCCGAGTGGGTTTGGGTCTAGCCGAGTGGGCTTGTGTCTAGCCGAGTGGGTTTGGGTCTAGCCGAGTGGGTTTGGGTCTAGCCGAGTGGGTTTGGGTCCAGCAGAGTGGGTTTGGGTCTAGCCGAGTGGGTTTGTGTCTAGCCGAGTGGGTTTGGTTCTAGCTGAGTGGGTTTGGGTCTAGCCGAGTGGGTTTGGGTCTAGCGGAGTGGGTTTGGGTCTAGCCGAGTGGGCTTGGGTCTAGTGAAGTGGGTTTGGGTCTAGCCGAGTGGGTTTGAGTCTAGCCGAGTGGGTTAGGGTCTAGCCGAGTGCTTTTGGGTCTAGTCGAGTGGGTTTCGGTCTAGCCCAGTGGGTTTGGGTCTAGCGGAGTGGGTTTGGGTCTAGCCGAGTGGCTTTGCTTCTAGCCGAGTTAGTTTGGGTGTTGCCGAGTTAGTTTGGGACTAGCATAGCGGGTTTGGGTCTTGCCGAGTGGGTTTGGGTCTAGCCGATTGGGTTTGGGTCTAGCCGATTGGGTTTGGGTCTAGCCGAGTGGGTTTGGGTCTAGCCGAGTGGGTTTGGGTCTAGCCTAGTGGGTTTGGGTCTAGCCGAGTGGGTTTGGGACTAGCCGAGTGGGTTTGGGTCTAGCCGAGTGGGTTTGGGTCTAGCCGAGTGGGTTTGGGTCTAGCCGAGTGGGTTTGGGTCTAGCCGAGTGGGTTTGTGTCTAGCCGAGTGGGTTTGGGTCTAGTGGAGTGGGTTTGGGTCTAGCCGAGTGGGTTTAGGTCTAGCCGAGTGGTATTGGATCTAGCCGAGTGGTTTTGGGTCTAGCCGAGTGGGTTTGGGTCTAGCCGAGTGGGTTTGGGTCCAGCCGAGTGGGTTTGGGTCCAGCCGAGTGTGTTTGTGTCCGGCCGAGTGGGTTTGGTTCTAGCTGAGTGGGTTTGGGTCTAGCCGAGTGGATTTGGGTCTAGCCGAGTGGGTTTGGGTCTAGCCGAGTGTGTTTGGGTCTAGCCGAGTGGGTTTGGGTCTAGCCGAGTGGGTTTGGGTCCAGCCGAGTGGGTTTGGGTCTAGCCGAGTGGTTTTGGGTCGAGCCGAGTGAGTTTGGGTCTAGCCGAGTGGGTTTGGGTCTAGCCGAGTGGGTTTGTGTCTAGCCGAGTGGGTTTGTGTCTAGCCGAGTGGGTTTAGGTCTAGTGGAGTGGGTTTGGGTCTAGCCGAGTGGGTTTAGGTCTAGCCGAGTGGTATTGGATCTAGCCGAGTGGTTTTGGGTCTAGCCGAGTGGGTTTGGGTCTAGCCGAGTGGGTTTGGGTCTAGCCGAGTGGGTTTGGGTCTAGCCGAGTGGGTTTGGGTCGAGCCGAGTGGGTTTGGGTGTAGCCGAGTGGGTTTGGGTCTAGCCGAGTGGGTTTGGGTCTAGCCGAGTGGGTTTGGGTCTGGCCGAGTGGGTTTGGGTCTAGCTGAGTGGGTTTGGGTCTCGCCGAGTGGGTTTGGGTCTAGCCGAGTGGGTTTGGGTCTAGCCGAGTGGGTTTGGGTCTAGCCGAGTGGGTTTGTGTCTAGCCGAGTGGGTTTGGGTCTAGCCGAGTGGGTTTGGGTCTAGCCGAGTGGGTTTGGGACTAGCCGAGTGGCTTTGGGTCTAGCCGAATGGGTTTGGGTCTAGCCGAATGGGTTTGGGTTTAGCCGAGTGGATTTGGGTCTAGCCGAATGGGTTTGGGTCTAGCCGAGTGGGTTTGGGTCTAGCCGAGTGGGTTTGTGTCTAGCCGAGTGGGTTTGGGTCTAGCCGAGAGGGTTTGGGTCTAGCCAAGTGGGTTTGGGTCTAGCCGAGTGGGTTTGGGTCTAGCCGAGTGGGTTTGGGTCTAGCCGAGTGGGTTTGGGTCTAGCCGAGTGGGATTGGGTCTAGCCGAGTGAGTTTGAGTCTAGCCGAGTGGGTTTGGGTCTAGCCGAGTGGGTTTGGGTCGTGCCGAGTGGGTTTGGGTCTAGCCGAGTGGGTTTGGGTCTAGCCGAGTGGGTTTGGGTCTAGCCGAGTGGGTTTGTGTCTAGCCGAGTGGGTTTGGGTCTAGTCGAGTGGGTTTGGGTCTAGCCGAGTGGGTTTGGGTCTAGCCTAGTGGGTTTGGGTCTAGCCGAGTGGGTTTGGGACTAGCCGAGTCGGTTTGGGTCTAGCCGAGTGGTTTTGGGTCGAGCCGAGTGAGTTTGGGTCTAGCCGAGTGGGTTTGGGTCTAGCCGAGTGGGTTTGTGTCTAGCCGAGTGGGTTTGTGTCTAGCCGAGTGGGTTTAGGTCTAGTGGAGTGGGTTTGGGTCTAGCCGAGTGGGTTTAGGTCTAGCCGAGTGGTATTGGATCTTGCCGAGTGGTTTTGGGTCTAGCCGAGTGGGTTTGGGTCTAGCCGAGTGGGTTTGGGTCTAGCCGAGTGGGTTTGGGTCTAGCCGAGTGGGTTTGGGTCGAGCCGAGTGGGTTTGGGTGTAGCCGAGTGGGTTTGGGTCTAGCCGAGTGGGTTTGGGTCTAGCCGAGTGGGTTTGGGTCTGGCCGAGTGGGTTTGGGTCTAGCTGAGTGGGTTTGGGTCTCGCCGAGTGGGTTTGGGTCTAGCCGAGTGGGTTTGGGTCTAGCCGAGTGGGTTTGGGTCTAGCCGAGTGGGTTTGTGTCTAGCCGAGTGGGTTTGGGTCTAGCCGAGTGAGTTTGGGTCTAGCCGAGTGGGTTTCGGTCTAGCAGAGTGGGTTTGGGTCTAGCCGAGTGGGTTTGGGTCTAGCCGAGTGGGTTTGGGACTAGCCGAGTGGGTTTGGGTCTAGCCGAGTGGGTTTGGGTCGAGCCCAGTGGGTTTGGGTCTAGCCGAGTGGGTTTGGGTCTAGCCGAGTGGGTTTGTGTCTAGCCGAGTGGGTTTGTGTCTAGCCGAGTGGGTTTGTGTCTAGCCGAGTGGGTTTGGGTCTAGCCGAGTGGGTTTGGGTCTAGCCGAGTGGGTTTGTGTCTAGCCGAGTGGGTTTGGGTCTAGCCGAGTGGGTTTGGGTCTAGCCGAGTGGGTTTGGGTCTAGCAGAGTGGGTTTGGGTCTAGCCGAGTGGGTTTGTGTCTAGCCGAGTGGGTTTGGGTCTAGCCGAGTGGGTTTGGGTCTAGCCGAGTGGGTTTGGGTCCAGCGGAGTGGGTTTGCGTCTAGCCGAATGGGTTTGGGTCTAGCCGAGTGGGTTTGGGTCTAGCGGAGTGGATTTGGGTCTAGCGGAGTGGGTTTGGGTCTATCCGAGTGGGTTTGAGTCTAGCCGTGTGGGTTTGAGTCTAGCCGAGTGGGTTTGGATCTAGCCGAGTGGGTTTGGTTCTAGCTGAGTGGGTTTGGGTCTAGCCGAGTGGATTTGGGTCTAGACGAGTGGGTTTGGGTCTAGCCGAGTGTGTTTGGGTCTAGCCGAGTGGGTTTGGGTCTAGCCGAGTGGGTTTGGGTCCAGCCGAGTGGGTTTGGGTCTAGCCGAGTGGTTTTGGGTCGAGCCGAGTGAGTTTGGGTCTAGCCGAGTGGGTTTGGGTCTAGCCGAGTGGGTTTGTGTCTAGCCGAGTGGGTTTGTGTCTAGCCGAGTGGGTTTAGGTCTAGTGGAGTGGGTTTGGGTCTAGCCGAGTGGGTTTAGGTCTAGCCGAGTGGTATTGGATCTAGCCGAGTGGTTTTGGGTCTAGCCGAGTGGGTTTGGGTCTAGCCGAGTGGGTTTGTGTCTAGCCGAGTGGGTTTGGGTCTAGCCGAGTGAGTTTGGGTCTAGCCGAGTGGGTTTCGGTCTAGCAGAGTGGGTTTGGGTCTAGCCGAGTGGGTTTGGGTCTAGCCGAGTGGGTTTGGGACTAGCCGAGTGGGTTTGGGTCTAGCCGAGTGGGTTTGGGTCGAGCCCAGTGGGTTTGGGTCTAGCCGAGTGGGTTTGGGTCTAGCCGAGTGGGTTTGTGTCTAGCCGAGTGGGTTTGTGTCTAGCCGAGTGGGTTTGTGTCTAGCCGAGTGGGTTTGGGTCTAGCCGAGTGGGTTTGGGTCTAGCCGAGTGGGTTTGTGTCTAGCCGAGTGGGTTTGGGTCTAGCCGAGTGGGTTTGGGTCTAGCCGAGTGGGTTTGGGTCTAGCAGAGTGGGTTTGGGTCTAGCCGAGTGGGTTTGTGTCTAGCCGAGTGGGTTTGGGTCTAGCCGAGTGGGTTTGGGTCTAGCCGAGTGGGTTTGGGTCCAGCGGAGTGGGTTTGCATCTAGCCGAATGGGTTTGGGTCTAGCCGAGTGGGTTTGGGTCTAGCGGAGTGGATTTGGGTCTAGCGGAGTGGGTTTGGGTCTATCCGAGTGGGTTTGAGTCTAGCCGTGTGGGTTTGAGTCTAGCCGAGTGGGTTTGGATCTAGCCGAGTGGGTTTGGGTCTAGCCGAGTGGGTTTGGGTCTAGCCGAGTGGGTTTGGGTCTAGCCTAGTGGGTTTTGGTCTAGCCGAGTGTGTTTGGGACTAGCCGAGTGGGTTTGGGTCGAGACAGTGGGTTTGGGTCTAGCCGAGTGGGTTTGGGTCTAGCCTAGTGGGTTTGGGTCCAGCCGAGTGGGTTTGTGTCTAGCCGAGTGGGTTTGGGTCTAGTGGAGTGGGTTTGGGTCTAGCCGAGTGGGTTTGGGTCTAGCTGAGTGGGTTTGGGACTAGCCGAGTGGGTTTGGGTCGAGCCCAGTGGGTTTGGGTCTAGCCGAGTGGGTTTGGGTCTAGCCGAGTGGGTTTGGGTCTAGCCGAGTGGGTTTGTGTCTAGCCGAGTGGGTTTAGGTCTAGCCGAGTGGTATTGGATCTAGCCGAGTGGTTTTGGGTCTAGCCGAGTGGGTTTGGGTCTAGCCGTGTGGGTTTGGGTCTAGCCGAGTGGGTTTGGGTCTAGCCGAGTGGGTTTGGGTCGAGCCAAGTGGGTTTGGGTCTAGCCGAGTGGGTTTGGGTCTAGCCGAGTGGGTTTGGGTCTAGCCGAGTGGGTTTGGGTCTGGCCGAGTGGGTTTGGGTCTAGCCGAGTGGGTTTGGGTCTAGCCGAGTGGGTTTGGGTCTAGCCGAGTGGGTTTGGGTCTAGCCTAGTGGGTTTGGGTCTAGCCGAGTGGGTTTGGGACTAGCCGAGTGGGTTTGGGTCGAGCCCAGTGGGTTTGGGTCTGGCCGAGTGGGTTTGGGTCTAGCCGAGTGGGTTTGGGTCTAGCCGAGTGGGTTTGTGTCTAGCCGAGTGGGTTTGGGTCTAGTGGAGTGGGTTTGGGTCTAGCCGAGTGGGTTTGGGTCTAGCCGAGTGGGTTTGGGACTAGCCGAGTGGGTTTGGGTCGAGCCCAGTGGGTTTGGGTCTAGCCGAGTGGGTTTGGGTCTAGCCGAGTGGGTTTGGGTCTAGCCGAGTGGGTTTGTGTCTAGCCGAGTGGGTTTAGGTCTAGCCGAGTGGTATTGGATCCAGCCGAGTGGTTTTGGGTCTAGCCAAGTGGGTTTGGGTCTAGCCGTGTGGGTTTGGGTCTAGCCGAGTGGGTTTGGGTCTAGCCGAGTGGGTTTGGGTCGAGCCAAGTGGGTTTGGGTCTAGCCGAGTGGGTTTGGGTCTAGCCGAGTGGGTTTGGGTCTAGCCGAGTGGGTTTGGGTCTGGCCGAGTGGGTTTGGGTCTAGCCGAGTGGGTTTGGGTCTAGCCGAGTGGGTTTGGGTCTAGCCCAGTTGGTTTGGGTCTAGCCTTGTGGGTTTGGGTCTAGCCGAGTGGGTTTGGGACTAGCCGAGTGGGTTTGGGTCTAGCCGAGTGGGTTTGGCTCGAGCCAAGTGGGTTTGGGTCTAGCCGAGTGCGTTTGGGTCTAGCCGAGTGGGTTTGGGTCTAGCGGAGTGGGTTTGGGTCTAGCTGAATGGGTTTGGGTCTAGCCGTGTGGGTTTGGGTCTAGCAGAGTGGATTTGGGTCTAGCGGACTGGGTTTGGGTCTATCCGAGTGGGTTTGGGTCTAGCCGTGTGGGTTTGAGTCTAGCCGAGTGGGTTTGGATCTAGCCGAGTGGGTTTGGGTCTAGCCGAGTGGGTTTGGGTCTAGCCGAGTGGGTTTGGGTCTAGCCGAGTGGGTTTGGGTCTAGCCGAGTGGGTTTGGGTCTAGCCGAGTGGGTTTGGGTCTAGCCGAGTGGGTTTTGGTCTAGCCGAGTGGGTTTGGGTCTAGCCGAGTGGGTTTGGGTCTAGCCGAGTGGGTTTGCGTCTAGCAGAGTGGGTTTGGGTCTAGCCGTGTGGGTTTGGGTCTAGCCGAGTGGGTTTGGGTCCAGCCGAGTGGGTTTGGGTCTTGCCGTGTGGGTTTGGGTCTAGCCGAGTGGGTTTGGGTCTAGCCGAGTGGGTTTGGGTCTAGCCGAGTGGTATTGGATCTAGCCGAGTGGTTTTGGGTCTAGCCGAGTGGGTTTGGGTCTAGCCGAGTGGGTTTGGGTCTAGCCGAGTGGGTTTGGGTCTTGCCGAGTGGGTTTGGGTCGAGCCGAGTGGGTTTGGGTGTAGCCGAGTGGGTTTGGGTCTAGCCGAGTGGGTTTGGGTCTAGCCGAGTGGGTTTTGGTCTAGCCGAGTGGGTTTGGGTCTATCCGAGTGGGTTTGGGTCTAGCCGAGTGGGTTTGCGTCTAGCAGAGTGGGTTTGGGTCTAGCCGAGTGGGTTTGGGTCTAGCCTAGTGGGTTTGGGTCTAGCCGAGTGGGTTTGGGACTAGCCGAGTGGGTTTGGGTCTAGCCGAGTGGTTTTGGGTCGAGCCGAGTGAGTTTGGGTCTAGCCGAGTGGGTTTGGGTCTAGCCGAGTGGGTTTGTGTCTAGCCGAGTGGGTTTGAGTCTAGCCGAGTGGGTTTAGGTCTAGTGGAGTGGGTTTGGGTCTAGCCGAGTGGGTTTAGGTCTAGCCGAGTGGTATTGGATCTAGCCGAGTGGTTTTGGGTCTAGCCGAGTGGGTTTGGGTCTAGCCGAGTGGGTTTGGGTCTAGCCGAGTGGGTTTGGGTCTAGCCGAGTGGGTTTGGGTCGAGCCGAGTGGGTTTGGGTGTAGCCGAGTGGGTTTGGGTCTAGCCGAGTGGGTTTGGGTCTAGCCGAGTGGGTTTGGGTCTGGCCGAGTGGGTTTGGGTCTAGCTGAGTGGGTTTGGGTCTCGCCGAGTGGGTTTGGGTCTAGCCGAGTGGGTTTGGGTCTAGCCGAGTGGGTTTGGGTCTAGCCGAGTGGGTTTGTGTCTAGCCGAGTGGGTTTGGGTCTAGCCGAGTGAGTTTGGGTCTAGCCGAGTGGGTTTCGGTCTAGCAGAGTGGGTTTGGGTCTAGCCGAGTGGGTTTGGGTCTAGCCGAGTGGGTTTGGGACTAGCCGAGTGGGTTTGGGTCTAGCCGAGTGGGTTTGGGTCGAGCCCAGTGGGTTTGGGTCTAGCCGAGTGGGTTTGGGTCTAGCCGAGTGGGTTTGTGTCTAGCCGAGTGGGTTTGTGTCTAGCCGAGTGGGTTTGTGTCTAGCCGAGTGGGTTTGGGTCTAGCCGAGTGGGTTTGGGTCTAGCCGAGTGGGTTTGTGTCTAGCCGAGTGGGTTTGGGTCTAGCAGAGTGGGTTTGGGTCTAGCCGAGTGGGTTTGGGTCTAGCAGAGTGGGTTTGGGTCTAGCCGAGTGGGTTTGTGTCTAGCCGAGTGGGTTTGGGTCTAGCCGAGTGGGTTTGGGTCTAGCCGAGTGGGTTTGGGTCTAGCGGAGTGGGTTTGGGTCTAGCCGAATGGGTTTGGGTCTAGCCGAGTGGGTTTGGGTCTAGCCGAGTTGGTTTGGGTCTAGCCGAGTGGTCTTGTGTCTAGCCGAGTGGGTTTGGGTCTAGCCGAGTGGGTTTGGGTCTAGCCGAGTGGGTTTGGGTCCAGCAGAGTGGGTTTGGGTCTAGCCGAGTGGGTTTGTGTCTAGCCGAGTGGGTTTGGGTCTAGCCGAGTGGGTTTGGGTCTAGCCGAGTGGGTTTGGGTCCAGCGGAGTGGGTTTGCGTCTAGCCGAATGGGTTTGGGTCTAGCCGAGTGGGTTTGGGTCTAGCGGAGTGGATTTGGGTCTAGCGGAGTGGGTTTGGGTCTATCCGAGTGGGTTTGAGTCTAGCCGTGTGGGTTTGAGTCTAGCCGAGTGGGTTTGGATCTAGCCGAGTGGGTTTGGGTCTAGCCGAGTGGGTTTGGGTCTAGCCGAGTGGGTTTGGGTCTAGCCTAGTGGGTTTGGGTCTAGCCGAGTGGGTTTGGGACTAGCCGAGTGGGTTTGGGTCGAGCCCAGTGGGTTTGGGTCTAGCCGAGTGGGTTTGGGTCTAGCCGAGTGGGTTTGGGTCCAGCCGAGTGGGTTTGTGTCTAGCCGAGTGGGTTTGGGTCTAGTGGAGTGGGTTTGGGTCTAGCCGAGTGGGTTTGGGTCTAGCCGAGTGGGTTTGGGACTAGCCGAGTGGGTTTGGGTCGAGCCCAGTGGGTTTGGGTCTAGCCGAGTGGGTTTGGGTCTAGCCGAGTGGGTTTGGGTCTAGCCGAGTGGGTTTGTGTCTAGCCGAGTGGGTTTAGGTCTAGCCGAGTGGTATTGGATCTAGCCGAGTGGTTTTGGGTCTAGCCGAGTGGGTTTGGGTCTAGCCGTGTGGGTTTGGGTCTAGCCGAGTGGGTTTGGGTCTAGCCGAGTGGGTTTGGGTCGAGCCAAGTGGGTTTGGGTCTAGCCGAGTGGGTTTGGGTCTAGCCGAGTGGGTTTGGGTCTAGCCGAGTGGGTTTGGGTCTGGCCGAGTGGGTTTGGGTCTAGCCGAGTGGGTTTGGGTCTAGCCGAGTGGTTTTGGGTCGAGCCGAGTGAGTTTGGGTCTAGCCGAGTGGGTTTGGGTCTAGCCGAGTGGGTTTGTGTCTAGCCGAGTGGGTTTGAGTCTAGCCGAGTGGGTTTAGGTCTAGTGGAGTGGGTTTGGGTCTAGCCGAGTGGGTTTAGGTCTAGCCGAGTGGTATTGGATCTAGCCGAGTGGTTTTGGGTCTAGCCGAGTGGGTTTGGGTCTAGCCGAGTGGGTTTGGGTCTAGCCGAGTGGGTTTGGGTCTAGCCGAGTGGGTTTGGGTCGAGCCGAGTGGGTTTGGGTGTAGCCGAGTGGGTTTGGGTCTAGCCGAGTGGGTTTGGGTCTAGCCGAGTGGGTTTGGGTCTGGCCGAGTGGGTTTGGGTCTAGCTGAGTGGGTTTGGGTCTCGCCGAGTGGGTTTGGGTCTAGCCGAGTGGGTTTGGGTCTAGCCGAGTGGGTTTGGGTCTAGCCGAGTGGGTTTGTGTCTAGCCGAGTGGGTTTGGGTCTAGCCGAGTGAGTTTGGGTCTAGCCGAGTGGGTTTCGGTCTAGCAGAGTGGGTTTGGGTCTAGCCGAGTGGGTTTGGGTCTAGCCGAGTGGGTTTGGGACTAGCCGAGTGGGTTTGGGTCTAGCCGAGTGGGTTTGGGTCGAGCCCAGTGGGTTTGGGTCTAGCCGAGTGGGTTTGGGTCTAGCCGAGTGGGTTTGTGTCTAGCCGAGTGGGTTTGTGTCTAGCCGAGTGGGTTTGTGTCTAGCCGAGTGGGTTTGGGTCTAGCCGAGTGGGTTTGGGTCTAGCCGAGTGGGTTTGTGTCTAGCCGAGTGGGTTTGGGTCTAGCTGAGTGGGTTTGGGTCTAGCCGAGTGGGTTTGGGTCTAGCAGAGTGGGTTTGGGTCTAGCCGAGTGGGTTTGTGTCTAGCCGAGTGGGTTTGGGTCTAGCCGAGTGGGTTTGGGTCTAGCCGAGTGGGTTTGGGTCTAGCGGAGTGGGTTTGGGTCTAGCCGAATGGGTTTGGGTCTAGCCGAGTGGGTTTGGGTCTAGCCGAGTTGGTTTGGGTCTAGCCGAGTGGTCTTGTGTCTAGCCGAGTGGGTTTGGGTCTAGCCGAGTGGGTTTGGGTCTAGCCGAGTGGGTTTGGGTCCAGCAGAGTGGGTTTGGGTCTAGCCGAGTGGGTTTGTGTCTAGCCGAGTGGGTTTGGGTCTAGCCGAGTGGGTTTGGGTCTAGCCGAGTGGGTTTGGGTCCAGCGGAGTGGGTTTGCGTCTAGCCGAATGGGTTTGGGTCTAGCCGAGTGGGTTTGGGTCTAGCGGAGTGGATTTGGGTCTAGCGGAGTGGGTTTGGGTCTATCCGAGTGGGTTTGAGTCTAGCCGTGTGGGTTTGAGTCTAGCCGAGTGGGTTTGGATCTAGCCGAGTGGGTTTGGGTCTAGCCGAGTGGGTTTGGGTCTAGCCGAGTGGGTTTGGGTCTAGCCTAGTGGGTTTGGGTCTAGCCGAGTGGGTTTGGGACTAGCCGAGTGGGTTTGGGTCGAGCCCAGTGGGTTTGGGTCTAGCCGAGTGGGTTTGGGTCTAGCCGAGTGGGTTTGGGTCCAGCCGAGTGGGTTTGTGTCTAGCCGAGTGGGTTTGGGTCTAGTGGAGTGGGTTTGGGTCTAGCCGAGTGGGTTTGGGTCTAGCCGATTGGGTTTGGGACTAGCCGAGTGGGTTTGGGTCGAGCCCAGTGGGTTTGGGTCTAGCCGAGTGGGTTTGGGTCTAGCCGAGTGGGTTTGGGTCTAGCCGAGTGGGTTTGTGTCTAGCCGAGTGGGTTTAGGTCTAGCCGAGTGGTATTGGATCTAGCCGAGTGGTTTTGGGTCTAGCCGAGTGGGTTTGGGTCTAGCCGTGTGGGTTTGGGTCTAGCCGAGTGGGTTTGGGTCTAGCCGAGTGGGTTTGGGTCGAGCCAAGTGGGTTTGGGTCTAGCCGAGTGGGTTTGGGTCTAGCCGAGTGGGTTTGGGTCTAGCCGAGTGGGTTTGGGTCTGGCCGAGTGGGTTTGGGTCTAGCCGAGTGGGTTTGGGTCTAGCCGAGTGGGTTTGGGTCTAGCCGAGTGGGTTTGGGTCTAGCCTAGTGGGTTTGGGTCTAGCCGAGTGGGTTTGGGACTAGCCGAGTGGGTTTGGGTCGAGCCCAGTGGGTTTGGGTTTGGCCGAGTGGGTTTGGGTCTAGCCGAGTGGGTTTGGGTCTAGCCGAGTGGGTTTGTGTCTAGCCGAGTGGGTTTGGGTCTAGTGGAGTGGGTTTGGGTCTAGCCGAGTGGGTTTGGGTCTAGCCGAGTGGGTTTGGGACTAGCCGAGTGGGTTTGGGTCGAGCCCAGTGGGTTTGGGTCTAGCCGAGTGGGTTTGGGTCTAGCCGAGTGGGTTTGTGTCTAGCCGAGTGGGTTTAGGTCTAGCCGAGTGGTATTGGATCTAGCCGAGTGGTTTTGGGTCTAGCCAAGTGGGTTTGGGTCTAGCCGTGTGGGTTTGGGTCTAGCCGAGTGGGTTTGGGTCTAGCCGAGTGGGTTTGGGTCGAGCCAAGTGGGTTTGGGTCTAGCCGAGTGGGTTTGGGTCTAGCCGAGTGGGTTTGGGTCTAGCCGAGTGGGTTTGGGTCTGGCCGAGTGGGTTTGGGTCTAGCCGAGTGGGTTTGGGTCTAGCCGAGTGGGTTTGGGTCTAGCCCAGTTGGTTTGGGTCTAGCCTTGTGGGTTTGGGTCTAGCCGAGTGGGTTTGGGACTAGCCGAGTGGGTTTGGGTCTAGCCGAGTGGGTTTGGCTCGAGCCAAGTGGGTTTGGGTCTAGCCGAGTGCGTTTGGGTCTAGCCGAGTGGGTTTGGGTCTAGCGGAGTGGGTTTGGGTCTAGCTGAATGGGTTTGGGTCTAGCCGTGTGGGTTTGGGTCTAGCAGAGTGGATTTGGGTCTAGCGGACTGGGTTTGGGTCTATCCGAGTGGGTTTGGGTCTAGCCGTGTGGGTTTGAGTCTAGCCGAGTGGGTTTGGATCTAGCCGAGTGGGTTTGGGTCTAGCCGAGTGGGTTTGGGTCTAGCCGAGTGGGTTTGGGTCTAGCCGAGTGGGTTTGGGTCTAGCCGAGTGGGTTTGGGTCTAGCCGAGTGGGTTTGGGTCTAGCCGAGTGGGTTTTGGTCTAGCCGAGTGGGTTTGGGTCTAGCCGAGTGGGTTTGGGTCTAGCCGAGTGGGTTTGCGTCTAGCAGATTGGGTTTGGGTCTAGCCGTGTGGGTTTGGGTCTAGCCGAGTGGGTTTGGGTCCAGCCGAGTGGGTTTGGGTCTTGCCGTGTGGGTTTGGGTCTAGCCGAGTGGGTTTGTGTCTAGTGGAGTGGGTTTGGGTGTAGCCGAGTGGGTTTGGGTCGAACTGAGTGGGTTTGGGTCTAGCCGAGTGCTTTGGGTCTAGCCGAGTGGGTTTGGGACTAGCCGAGTGGGTTTGGGTCGAGCCCAGTGGGTTTGGGTCTAGCCGAGTGGGTTTGGGTCTAGCCGAGTGGGTTTGGGTCTAGCCGAGTGGGTTTGTGTCTAGCCGAGTGGGTTTAGGTCTAGCCGAGTGGTATTGGATCTAGCCGAGTGGTTTTGGGTCTAGCCAAGTGGGTTTGGGTCTAGCCGTGTGGGTTTGGGTCTAGCCGAGTGGGTTTGGGTCTAGCCGAGTGGGTTTGGGTCGAGCCAAGTGGGTTTGGGTCTAGCCGAGTGGGTTTGGGTCTAGCCGAGTGGGTTTGGGTCTAGCCGAGTGGGTTTGGGTCTGGCCGAGTGGGTTTGGGTCTAGCCGAGTGGGTTTGGGTCTAGCCGAGTGGGTTTGGGTCTAGCCCAGTTGGTTTGGGTCTAGCCTTGTGGGTTTGGGTCTAGCCGAGTGGGTTTGGGACTAGCCGAGTGGGTTTGGGTCTAGCCGAGTGGGTTTGGCTCGAGCCAAGTGGGTTTGGGTCTAGCCGAGTGCGTTTGGGTCTAGCCGAGTGGGTTTGGGTCTAGCGGAGTGGGTTTGGGTCTAGCTGAATGGGTTTGGGTCTAGCCGTGTGGGTTTGGGTCTAGCAGAGTGGATTTGGGTCTAGCGGACTGGGTTTGGGTCTATCCGAGTGGGTTTGGGTCTAGCCGTGTGGGTTTGAGTCTAGCCGAGTGGGTTTGGATCTAGCCGAGTGGGTTTGGGTCTAGCCGAGTGGGTTTGGGTCTAGCCGAGTGGGTTTGGGTCTAGCCGAGTGGGTTTGGGTCTGGCCGAGTGGGTTTGGGTCTAGCCGAGTGGATTTGGGTGTAGCTGAGTGGGTTTGGGTCTAGCCGAGTGGGTTTGGGTCCAGCCGAGTGGGTTTGGGTCTTGCCGTGTGGGTTTGGGTCTAGCCGAGTGGGTTTGTGTCTAGTGGAGTGGGTTTGGGTGTAGCCGAGTGGGTTTGGGTCGAACTGAGTGGGTTTGGGTCTAGCCGAGTGGGTTTGGGTCCAGACGAGTGGGTTTGGGTCCAGCCAAGTGGGTTTGGGTCCAGCCGAGTGGGTTTGGGTCTAGCCGAGTGGGTTTGGGTCTAGCCGAGTGGGTTTGGGTCTAGCCGAGTGGGTTTGGGTCTAGCCGAGTGGATTTGGGTCTAGCGGAGTGGGTTTGGGTCTAGCCGAATGGGTTTGGGTCTAGCCAAGTGGGTTTGGGTCTAGCCGAGTGGGTTTGGGTCTAGCCGAGTGGGTTTGAGTCTAGCCGAGTGGGTTTGGGTGTAGCGGAGTGGGTTTGGGTCTAGCCGAGTGGGTTTGGGTCTAGCCGAGTGGGTTTGGGTCTGGCGGAGTGGGTTTGGATCTAGCCGAGTGGGTTTGGGTCTAATCGAGTCGGTTTGGGTCTAGCGGAGTGGGTTTGGGTTTAGCGAAGTGGGTTTGGGTCTAGCCGAGTGGGTTTAGGTCTAGCCGAGTGGTAGTGGATCTAGCCGAGTGGTTTTGGGTCTAGCCGACTGGGTTTGGGTCTAGCCGTGTGGGTTTGGGTCTAGCCGAGTGGGTTTGGGTCTAGCCGAGTGGGTTTGGGTCGAGCCGAGTGGGTTTGGGTCTAGCCGAGTGGGTTTGGGTCTAGCCGAGTGGGTTTGGGTCTAGCCGAGTGGGTTTGGGTCTGGCCGAGTGGGTTTGGGTCTAGCCGAGTGGGTTTCGGTCTCGCCGAGTGGGGGTGGGTCTAGCCGAGTGGGTTTGGGTCTAGCCGAGTGGGTTTAGGTCTAGCGGAGTGGGTTTGGGTCTAGCCGAGTGGGTTTGGGTCTAGCAGAGTGGGTTTGGGTCTAGCCGAGTGGGTTTGGGTCTAGCCGAGCGGGTTTAGGTCTAGCCGAGTGGGTTTGGGTCTAGCCGAGTGGGTTTGGGTCTAGCGGAGTGGGTTTGGGTCTAGCCGAATGGGTTTGGGTCTAGCCGAGTGGGTTTGGGTCTAGCGGAGTGGATTTGGGTCTAGCGGACTGGGTTTGGGTCTATCCGAGTGGGTTTGGGTCTAGCCGTGTGGGTTTGAGTCTACCCGAGTGGGTTTGGATCTAGCCGAGTGGGTTTGGGTCTAGCCGAGTGGGCTTGGGTCTAGCCGAGTGGGTTTGGGTCTAGCCGAGTGGGTTTGGGTCTAGCCGAGTGGGTTTGGGTCTAGCCGAGTGGGTTTGGAACTAGCCGAGTGGGTTTGGAACTAGCCGAGTGGGTTTGGGTCTAGCCGAGTGGGTTTGGGTCTAGCCGAGTGGGTTTGGGTCTAGCCTAGTGGGTTTGGGTCTAGCCGAGTGGGTTTGGGTCTAGCCGAGTGGGTTTCGGTCTAGCCGAGTGGGTTTGGGTCTAGCGGAGTGGGTTTGGGTGTAGCGGAGTGGGTTTGGGTGTAGCGGAGTGGGTTTGGGTCTAGCCGAGTGGGTTTGGATCTAGCCGAATGGGTTTGGGTCTAGCCGAGTGGGTTTGGGTCTAGCCGAGTGGGTTTGGGTCTAGCCGAGTGGGTTTGGGTCTAGCCGAGTGGGTTTGAGTCTAGCCGAGTGGGTTTGGGTCTAGCGGAGTGGGTGTGGGTCTAGCGGAGTGGGTTTGGGTTTAGCGGAGTGGGTTTGGGTCTTGCCGAGTGGGTTTGGGTCTAGCCGAGTGGGTTTGTGTCTAGCCGAGTGGGTTTGGGTCTAGTGGAGTGGGTTTAGGTCTAGCCGAGTGGTATTGGATCTAGCCGAGTGGTTTTGGGTCTAGCCGAGTGGGTTTGGGTCTAGCCGTGTGGGTTTGGGTCTAGCCGAGTGGGTTTGGGACTAGCCGAGTGGGTTTGGGTCCAGCGGAGTGGGTTTGGGTCTAGCCAAATGGGTTTGGGTCTAGCCGAGTGGGTTTGGGTCTAGCGGAGTGGATTTGGGTCTAGCGGACTGGGTTTGGGTCTATCCGAGTGGGTTTCAGTCTAGCCGTGTGGGTTTGAGTCTAGCCGAGTGGGTTTGGATCTAGCCGAGTGGGTTTGGGTCTAGCCGAGTGGGTTTGGGTCTAGCCGAGTGGGTTTGGGTCTAGCCTAGTGGGTTTGGGTCTAGCCGAGTGGGTTTGGGACTAGCCGAGTGGGTTTGGGTCTAGCCGAGTGGGTTTGGGTCGAGCCAAGTGGGTTTGGGTCTAGCCGAGTGGGTTTGGGTCTAGCCGAGTGGGTTTGGGTCTAGCCGAGTGGGTTTGTGTCTAGCCGAGTGGGTTTGGGTCTAGTGGAGTGGGTTTGGGTCTAGCCGAGTGGGTTTAGGTCTAGCTGAGTGGTATTGGATCTAGCCGAGTGGTTTTGGGTCTAGCCGTGTGGGTTTGGGTCTAGCCGAGTGGGTTTGGGTCTAGCCGAGTGGGTTTGGGTCGAGCCGAGTGGGTTTGGGTCTAGCCGAGTGGGTTTGGGTCTAGCCGAGTGGGTTTGGGTCTAGCCGAGTGGGTTTGGGTCTGGCCGAGTGGGTTTGGGTCTAGCCGAGTGGGTTTGGGTCTAGCCGAGTGGGTTTGGGGCTAGCCCAGTGGGTTTGGGTCTAGCCTTGTGGGTTTGGGTCTAGCCGAGTGGGTTTGGGTCTAGCCGAGTGGGTTTGGCTCGAGCCAAGTGGGTTTGGGTCTAGCCGAGTGGGTTTGGGTCTAGCCGAGTGGGTTTGGGTCTAGCCGAGTGGGTTTGTGTCTAGCCGAGTGGGTTTGGGTCTAGTGGAGTGGGTTTGGGTCTAGCCGAGTTGGTTTAGGTCTAGCCGAGTGGTATTGGATCTAGCCGAGTGGTTTTGGGTCTAGCCGAGTGGGTTTGGGACTAGCCGAGTGGGTTTGGGTCTAGCCGAGTGGGTTTGGGTCTAGCCGAGTGGGTTTGGGTCGAGCCAAGTGGGTTTGGATCTAGCCGAGTGGGTTTGGTTCTAGCCGAGTGGGTTTGGGTCTAGCCGAGTGGGTTTGTGTCTAGCCGAGTGGGTTTGGGTCTAGTGGAGTGGGTTTGGGTCTAGCCGAGTGGGTTTAGGTCTAGCCGAGTGGTGTTGGATCTAGCCGAGTGGTTTTGGGTCTAGCCGTGTGGGTTTGGGTCTAGCCGAGTGGGTTTGGGTCTAGCCGAGTGGGTTTGGGTCTAGCCTAGTGGGTTTGGGTCTAGCCGAGTGGGTTTGGGACTAGCCGAGTGGGTTTGGGTCTAGCCGAGTGGGTTTGGGTCGAGCCAAGTGGGTTTGGGTCTAGCCGTGTGGGTTTGGGTCTAGCCGAGTGGGTTTGGGTCTAGCCGAGTGGGTTTGTGTCTAGCCGAGTGGGTTTGGGTCTAGTGGAGTGGGTTTGGGTCTAGCCGAGTGGGTTTAGGTCTAGCCGAGTGGTATTGGATCTAGCCGAGTGGTTTTGGGTCTAGCCGTGTGGGTTTGGGTCTAGCCGAGTGGGTTTGGGTCTAGCCGAGTGGGTTTGGGTCGAGCCGAGTGGGTTTGGGTCTAGCCGAGTGGGTTTGGGTCTAGCCGAGTGGGTTTGGGTCTAGCCGAGTGGGTTTGGGTCTGGCCGAGTGGGTTTGGGTCTCGCCTTGTGGGTTTGGGTCTAGCCGAGTGGGTTTGGGACTAGCCGAGTGGGTTTGGGTCTAGCCGAGTGGGTTTGGCTCGAGCCAAGTGGGTTTGGGTCTAGCCGAGTGGGTTTGGGTCTAGCCGAGTGGGTTTGGGTCTAGCCGAGTGGGTTTGTGTCTAGCCGAGTGGGTTTGGGTCTAGTGGAGTGGGTTTGGGTCTAGCCGAGTTGGTTTAGGCCTGGCCGAGTGGTATTGGATCTAGCCGAGTGGTTTTGGGTCTAGCCGAGTGGGTTTGGATCTAGCCGAGTGGGTTTGGGTCTAGCCGAGTGGGTTTGGGTCTAGCCGAGTGGGTTTGGGTCGAGCCGAGTGGGTTTGGGTCTAGCCGAGTGGGTGTGGGTCTAGCCGAGTGGGTTTGGGTCTAGCCGAGTGGGTTTGGGTCTGGCTGAGTGGGTTTGGGTCTAGCTGAGTGGGTTTGGGTCTCGCCGAGTGGGTTTGGGTCTAGCCGAGTGGGTTTGGGACTAGCCGAGTGGGTTTGGGTCTAGCCGAGTGTGTTTGAGTCTAGCCGAGTGGGTTTGGGTCTAGCCGAGTGGGTTTGGGTCTAGCAGAGTGGGTTTGGGTCTAGCCGAGTGGGTTTGGGTCTAGCCGAGTGGGTTTGAGTCTATCCGAGTGGGTTTGGGTCTAGCCGAGTGGGTTTGGGTCTAGCCGAGTGGGTTTGGGTCTAGCGGATTGGGTTTGGGTGTAGCGGAGTGGGTTTGGGTCTAGCGGAGTGGGTTTGGGTCTAGCGGAGTGGGTTTGGGTCTAGCCAAATGGGTTTGGGTCTAGCCGAGTGGGTTTGGGTCTAGCCGAGTGGGTTTGGGTCTAGCCGAGTGGGTTTGGGTCTAGCCGAGTGGGTTTGGGTCTGGCCGAGTGGGTTTGGGCCTAGCGGAGTGGGTTTGGGTCTAGCCGAGTGGGTTTGGGTCTAGCCGAGTGGGTTTGGGTCTAGCCGAGTGGGTTTGGGTCTAGCCGAGTGGGTTTGGGTCTAGCCGAGTGGGTTTGTGTCTAGCTGAGTGGGTTTGGATCTAGCCGAGAGGGTTTGGGTCTAGCCGAGTGGGTTTGGGTCTAGCCGAGTGGGTTTGGGTCTAGCCGAGTGGGTTTGGGTCTAGCGGAGTGGGTTTGGGTCTAGCCGAGTGGGTTTGGGCCTAGCCGAGTGGTTTGGGTCTAGCGGAGTGGGTTTGGGTCTAGCTGAGTGGGTTTGGGTCTAGCCGAGTCGGATTGGGTCTAGCGGAGTGGGTTTGGGTTTAACGGAGTGGGTTTGGGTCTAGCCGAGTGGGTTTGGGTCTAGCCGAGTGGGTTTGGGTCTAGCCGTGTCGGTTTGGGTCTAGCCGAGTGGGTTTGGGTCCAGCCGAGTGGGTTTGGGTCTTGCCGTGTGGGTTTGGGTCTAGCCGAGTGGGTTTGTGTCTGGTGGAGTGGGTTTGGGTGTAGCCGAGTGGGTTTGGGTCGAACTGAGTTGGTTTGGGTCTAGCCGAGTGGGTTTGGGTCCAGACGAGTGGGTTTGGGTCCAGCCGAGTGGGTTTGGGTCTAGCCGAGTGGTATTGGATCTAGCCGAGTGGTTTTGGGTCTAGCCGACTGGGTTTGGGTCTAGCCACGTGGGTTTGGGTCTAGCCGAGTGGGTTTGGGTCTAGCGGAGTGGGTTTGGGTCTAGCCGAGTGGGTTTGGGTCTAGCCGAGTCGGTTTGGGTCCAGCCGAGTGGGTTTGGGTCCAGCCGAGTGGGTTTTGGTCCAGCCGAGTGGGTTTGGGTCGAGCCGAGTGGGTTTAGGTCTAGCCGAGTGGTATTGGATCTAGCCGAGTGGTTTTGGGTCTAGCCGACTGGGTTTGGGTCTAGCCGCGTGGGTTTGGGTCTAGCCGAGTGGGTTTGGGTGTAGCGGAGTGGGTTTGGGTCTAGCCGAGTGGGTTGGGGTCTAGCCGAGTGGGTTTGAGTCTATCCGAGTGGGTTTGGGTCTAGCCGAGTGGGTTTCGGTCTAGCCGAGTGGGTTTGGGTCTAGCGGAGTGGGTTTGGGTCTAGCGGAGTGGGTTTGGGTCTAGCGGATTGGGTTTGGGTCTAGCCGAATGGGTTTGGGTCTAGCCGAGTGGGTTTGGGTCTAGCCGAGTGGGTTTGGGTCCAGCCGAGTGGGTTTTGGTCTAGCCGAGTGGGTTTGGGTCTAGCCGAGTGGGTTTGGGCCTAGCGGAGTGGGTTTGGGTCTAGCCGAGTGGGTTTGGGTCTAGCCGAGTGGGTTTGGTTCTAGCCGAGTGGGTTTGGGTCTAGCCGAGTGGGTTTGGGTCTAGCCGAGTGGGTTTGTGTCTTGCTGAGTGGGTTTGGATCTAGCCGAGAGGGATTGGGTCTAGCCGAGTGGGTTTGGGTCTAGCCGAGTGGGTTTGGGTCTAGCGGAGTGGGTTTGGGTCTAGTGGAGTGGGTTTGGGTCTAGCCGAGTGGGTTTGGGCCTAGCCGAGTGGTTTGGGTCTAGCGGAGTGGGTTTGGGTCTAGCTGAGTGGGTTTGGGTCTAGCCGAGTCGGTTTGGGTCTAGCGGAGTGGGTTTGGGTTTAGCGGAGTGGGTTTGGGTCTAGCCGAGTGGGTTTGGGTCTAGCCGAGTGGGTTTGGGTCTAGCCGTGTGGGTTTGGGTCTAGCCGAGTGGGTTTGGGTGCAGCCGAGTGGGTTTGGGTCTTGCCGTGTGGGTTTGGGTCTAGCCGAGTGGGTTTGTGTCTAGTGGAGTGGGTTTGGGTGTAGCCGAGTGGGTTTGGGTCGAACTGAGTGGGTTTGGGTCTAGCCGAGTGGGTTTGGGTCCAGACGAGTGGGTTTGGGTCCAGCCGAGTGGGTTTGGGTCCAGCCGAGTGGGTTTGGGTCTAGCCGAGTGGGTTTGCGTCTAGCCGAGTGGGTTTGGGTCTAGCCGAGTGGGTTTGGGTCTAGCCGAGTGGATTTGGGTCTAGCGGAGTGGGTTTGGGTCTAGCGGAGTGGGTTTGGGTCTAGCCGAATGGGTTTGGATCTAGCCAAGTGGGTTTGGGTCTAGCCGAGTGGGTTTGGGTCTAGCCGAGTGGGTTTGAGTCTAGCCGAGTGGGTTTGGGTGTAGCGGAGTGGGTTTGGGTCTAGCCGAGTGGGTTTGGGTCTAGCCGAGTGGGTTTGGGTCTAGCGGAGTGGGTTTGGGTCTAGCCGAGTGGGTTTGGGTCTAGTCGAGTCGGTTTGGGTCTAGCGGAGTGGGTTTGGGTTTAGCGGAGTGGGTTTGGGTCTAGCCGAGTGGGTTTGGGTCCAGCCGAGTGGGTTTGGGTCCAGCCGAGTGGGTTTTGGTCCAGCCGAGTGGGTTTGGGTCGAGCCGAGTGGGTTTAGGTCTAGCCGAGTGGTATTGGATCTAGCCGAGTGGTTTTGGGTCTAGCCGACTGGGTTTGGGTCTAGCCGCGTGGGTTTGGGTCTAGCCGAGTGGGTTTGGGTCTAGCCGAGTGGGTTTGGGTCGAGCCGAGTGGGTTTGGGTCTAGCCGAGTGGGTTTGGGTCTAGCCGAGGGGGTTTGGGTCTAGCAGAGTGGGTTTGGGTCTAGCCGAGTGGGTTTGGGTCTAGCCGAGTGGGTTTGAGTCTATCCGAGTGGGTTTGGGTCTAGCCGAGTGGGTTTGGGTCAAGCCGAGTGGGTTTGGGTCTAGCGGAGTGGGTTTGGGTGTAGCGGAGTGGGTTTGGGTCTAGCGGAGTGGGTTTGGGTCTAGAGGAGTGGGTTTGGGTCTAGCCAAATGGGTTTGGGTCTAGCCGAGTGGGTTTGGGTCTAGCCGAATGGGTTTGGGTCTAGACGAGTGGGTTTGGGTCTAGCCGAGTGGGTTTGGGCCTAGCGGAGTGGGTTTGGGTCTAGCCGAGTGGGTTTGGGTCTAGCCGAGTGGGTTTGGGTCTAGCCGAGTGGGTTTGGGTCTAGCCGAGTGGGTTTGGGTCTAGCCGAGTGGGTTTGGGTCTAGCCAAGTGGGTTTGGGTCTAGCCGAGTGGGTTTGGGTATAGCCGAGTGGGTTTGAGTCTAGCCGAGTGGGTTTGGGTGTAGCGGAGTGGGTTTGGGTCTAGCCGAGTGGGTTTGGGTCTAGCCGAGTGGGTTTGGGTCTAGCGGAGTGGGTTTGGGTCTAGCCGAGTGGGTTTGGGTCTAGTCGAGTCGGTTTGGGTCTAGCGGAGTGGGCTTGGGTTTAGCGGAGTGGGTTTGGGTCTAGCCGAGTGGGTTTGGGTCCAGCCGAGTGGGTTTGGGTCCAGCCGAGTGGGTTTTGGTCCAGCCGAGTAGGTTTGGGTCGAGCCGAGTGGGTTTAGGTCTAGCCGAGTGGTATTGGATCTAGCCGAGTGGTTTTGGGTCTAGCCGACTGGGTTTGGGTCTAGCCGCGTGGGTTTGGGTCTAGCCGAGTGGGTTTGGGTGTAGCGGAGTGGGTTTGGGTCTAGCCGAGTGGGTTTGGGTCTAGTCGAGTGGGTTTGAGTCTATCCGAGTGGGTTTGGGTCTAGCCGAGTGGGTTTCGGTCTAGCCGAGTGGGTTTGGGTCTGGCGGAGTGGGTTTGGGTGTAGCGGAGTGGGTTTGGGTCTAGCCGAGTGGGTTTGGGTCTAGCGGAGTGGGTTTGGGTTTAGCGGAGTGGGTTTGGGTGTAGCCGAGTGGGTTTGGGTCCAGCCGAGTGGGTTTGGGTCCAGCCGAGTGGGTTTTGGTCCAGCCGAGTGGGTTTGGGTCGAGCCGAGTGGGTTTAGGTCTAGCCGAGTGGTATTGGATCTAGCCGAGTGGTTTTGGGTCTAGCCGACTGGGTTTGGGTCTAGCCGCGTGGGTTTGGGTCTAGCCGAGTGGGTTTGGGTGTAGCGGAGTGGGTTTGGGTCTAGCCGAGTGGTTTGGGTCTAGCGGAGTGGGTTTGGGTCTAGCTGAGTGGGTTTGGGTCTAGCCGAGTCGGATTGGGTCTAGCGGAGTGGGTTTGGGTTTAGCGGAGTGGGTTTGGGTCTAGCCGAGTGGGTTTGGGTCTAGCCGACTGGGTTTGGGTCTAGCCGCGTGGGTTTGGGTCTAGCCGAGTGGGTTTGGGTGTAGCGGAGTGGGTTTGGGTCTAGCCGAGTGGGTTTGGGTCTAGTCGAGTGGGTTTGAGTCTATCCGAGTGGGTTTGGGTCTAGCCGAGTGGGTTTCGGTCTAGCCGAGTGGGTTTGGGTCTGGCGGAGTGGGTTTGGGTGTAGCGGAGTGGGTTTGGGTCTAGCCGAGTGGGTTTGGGTCTAGCGGAGTGGGTTTGGGTTTAGCGGAGTGGGTTTGGGTGTAGCCGAGTGGGTTTGGGTCCAGCCGAGTGGGTTTGGGTCTAGCCGAGTGGGTTTGGGTCTATCCATGTGGGTTTGGGTCTAGCGGAGAAGGTTAGGGTCTAGCGGAGTGGGTTTGGGTGTAGCCGCGTGGGTTTGGGTGTAGCCGAGTGGGTTTGGATCTAGCCGAGTGGGTTTGGGTCTAGCCGAGTGGGTTTGGGTCTAGCCGAGTGGGTTTGGGTCTGGCGGAGTGGGTTTGGGTGTAGCCGAGTGGGTTTGGGTCTAGCCGAGTGGGTTTGGGTCTAGCCGACTGGGTTTGCGTCTAGCCGAGTGGGTTTGGGTCTAGCCGAGTGGGTTTGGGTCTAGCGGAGTGGGTTTGGGTCTAGCGGAGTGGGTTTGGTTGTAGCTGAGTGGGTTTGGGTCTAGCGGAGTGGGTTTGGGTGTAGCCGAGTGGGTTTGGGTCTAGCCGAGTGGGTTTGGGTCTAGCCGACAGGGTTTGGGTCTGGACGAGCGGGTTTGGGTCTAGCCGAGTGGGTTTGGGTCTAGTCGAGTGGGTTTGGGTCTAGCCGAGTGGGTTTGGGTCTAGCCTAGTGGGTTTGGGTCTAGCCAAGTGGGTTTCGGTCCAGCGGAGTGGGTTTGGGTCTAGCGCAGTGGGTTTGGGTCTAGCTGAGTGGGTTTGGGTCTAACCGAGTGGGTTTGTGTCTAGCGGAGTGGGTTTGGGACTAGCGGAGTGGGATTGGGTCTAGCCGAGTGGGTTTGGGTCTAGCCGAGTGGGTTTGGGTCTAGCCGAGTGGGTTTGGGTCTAGCCGAGTGGGTTTGGGTCTAGCCTAGTGGGTTTGGGTCTAGCCAAGTGGGTTTGGGTCCAGCGGAGTGGGTTTGGGTCTAGCGCAGTGGGTTTGGGTCTAGAGGAGTGGGTTTGGTTCTAGCCGAGTGGGTTTGGGTCTAACCGAGTGGGTTTGTGTCTAGCGGAGTGGGTTTGGGTCTAGCGGAGTGGGATTGGGTCTAGCCGAGTGGGTTTGGGTCTAGCCGAGTGGGTTTGGGACTAGCCGAGTGGGTTTGGGTCTAGCCAAGTGGGTTTGGGTCTAGCTGAATGTGTTTGGGTCTAGCCGAGTGGGTTTGGGTCTAGCCGAGTGGGTTTGGGTCTAGCCGAAAGGGTTTGGGTCTAGCCGAGTGGGTTTGGGTCTAGCCGAGTGGGTTTGGGTCTAGCCGAGTGGGTGTGGGTTAAGCCGAGTGGGTTTGGGTCTAGCCGAGTGGGTTTGGGTCTCGCCGAGTGGGTTTGGGTCTATCCGAGTGGGTTTGGGTCTAGCCGAGTGGGTTTGGGCCTAGCCGAGTGGGTTTGGGTCTACCGGAGTGGGTTTGGGACTACCGGAGTGGGTTTGGGTGTAGCTCAGTGGGTTTGGGACCAGCCGAGTGGGTTTGGGTCTAGCCGAGTGGGTTTGGGCCTAGCCGAATGGGTTTGGGTCTACCCGAGTGGGTTTGGGTCTGGCCGAGTGGGTTTGCTTCTAGCCGAATGGGTTTGGGTCTAGCCGAGTGGGTTTCTTTGCAGCCGAGTGGGTTTGGGTCTAGCGGAGTGGGTTTGGGTGTAGCCGAGTGGGTTTGGGTCTAGCCGAGTGGGTTTGGGTCTAGCCGAGTTGGTTTGGGTCTAGCCGAGTGGGTTTGCGTCTAGCCGATTGGGTTTGGGTCTATCCATGTGGGTTTGGGTCTAGCCGAGTGGGTTAGGGTCTAGCGGAGTGGGTTTGGGTGTAGCCGCGTGGGTTTGGGTGTAGCCGAGTGGGTTTGGGTCTAGCCGAGTGGGTTTGGGTCTAGCCGAGTGGGTTTGGGTCTAGCCGAGTGGGTTTGGGTCTGGCGGAGTGGGTTTGGGTGTAGCCGAGTGGGTTTGGGTGTAGCCGAGTAGGTTTGGGTCTAGCCGAGTGGGTTTGGGTGTAGCCGAGTGGGTTTGGGTCTAGCCGAGTGGGTTTGGGTCTAGCGGAGTGGGTTTGGTTGTAGCCGAGTGGGTTTGGGTCTAGCGGAGTGGGTTTGGGTGTAGCCGAGTGGGTTTGGGTATAGCCGAGTGGGTTTGGGTCTAGCCGACTGGGTTTGGGTCTAGCCGAGTGGGTTTGGGTCTAGCCGAGTGGGTTTGGGTCTAGCCGAGTGGGTTTACGTCTAGCCGAGTGGGTTTGGGTCTAGCGGAGTGGGTTTGGGTGTAGCCGAGTGGGTTTGGGTGTAGCCGAGTGGGTTTGGGTCTGGACGAGTGGGTTTGGGTCTAGCCGAGTGGGTTTGGGTGTAGCCGAGTGGGTTTGGGTCTAGCGGAGTGGGTTTGGGTGTAGCCGAGTGGGTTTGGGTCTAGCCGAGTGGGTTTGGGTCTAGCCGAGTGGGTTTGGGTCTAGCCGAGTGGGTTTACGTCTAGCCGAGTGGGTTTGGGTCTAGCGGAGTGGGTTTGGGTGTAGCCGAGTGGCTTTGGGTGTAGCCGAGTGGGTTTGGGTCTGGACGAGTGGGTTTGGGTCTAGCCGAGTGGGTTTGGGTCTAGCCGAGTGGGTTTGGGTCAAGCTGAGTGGGTTTGGGTGTAGCCGAGTGGGTTTGGGTCTGGACGAGTGGGTTTGGGTCTAGCCAAGTGGGTTTGGGTGTAGCCGAGTGGGTTTGGGTCTTGCCGAGTGGGTTTGGGTCTAGCCAAGTGGGTTTGGGTCCAGCTGAGTGGGTTTGGGTCTAGCGCAGTGGGTTTGGGTCTAGCGGAGTGTGTTTGTGTCTAGCCGAGTGGGTTTGGGTCTAACCGAGTGGGTTTGTGTCTAGCGGAGTGGGTTTGGGTCTAGCGGAGTGGGATTGGGTCTAGCCGAGTGGGTTTGAGTCTAGCCGAGTGGGTTTGGGACTAGTCGAGTGGGTTTGGGTCTAGCCGAGTGGGTTTGGGTCTAGCTGAATGTGTTTGGGTCTAGCCGAGTGGGTTTGGGTCTAGCCGAGTGGGTTTGGGTCTAGCCACAAGGGTTTGGGTCTAGCCGAGTGGGTTTGCGTCTAGCCGAGTGGGTTGGGTCCAGCCGAGTGGGTGTGGGTTAAGCCGAGTGGGTTTGGGTCTAGCCGAGTGGGTTTGGGTCTAGCCGAGTGGGTTTGGGTCTAGCCGAGTGGGTTTGGGTCTACCCGAGTGGGTTTGGGTCTGGCCGAGTGGGTTTGCTTCTAGCCGAATGGGTTTGGGTCTAGCCGAGTGGGTTTCTTTGCAGCCGAGTGGGTTTGGGTCTTGCGGAGTGGGTTTGGGTGTAGCCGAGTGGGTTTGGGTCTAGCCGAGTGGGTTTGGGTCTAGCCGAGTTGGTTTGGGTCTAGCCGAGTGGGTTTGCGTCTAGCCGATTGGGTTTGGGTCTATCCATGTGGGTTTGGGTCTAGCCGAGTGGGTTAGGGTCTAGCGGAGTGGGTTTGGGTGTAGCCGCGTGGGTTTGGGTGTAGCCGAGTGGGTTTGGGTCTAGCCGAGTGGGTTTGGGTCTAGCCGAGTGGGTTTGGGTCTAGCCGAGTGGGTTTGGGTCTGGCGGAGTGGGTTTGGGTGTAGCCGAGTGGGTTTGGGTGTAGCCGAGTGGGTTTGGGTCTAGCCGAGTGGGTTTGGGTGTAGCCGAGTGGGTTTGGGTCTAGCCGAGTGGGTTTGGGTCTAGCGGAGTGGGTTTGGTTGTAGCCGAGTGGGTTTGGGTCTAGCGGAGTGGGTTTGGGTGTAGCCGAGTGGGTTTGGGTATAGCCGAGTGGGTTTGGGTCTAGCCGACTGGGTTTGGGTCTAGCCGAGTGGGTTTGGGTCTAGCCGAGTGGGTTTGGGTCTAGCCGAGTGGGTTTACGTCTAGCCGAGTGGGTTTGGGTCTAGCGGAGTGGGTTTGGGTGTAGCCGAGTGGGTTTGGGTGTAGCCGAGTGGGTTTGGGTCTGGACGAGTGGGTTTGGGTCTAGCCGAGTGGGTTTGGGTGTAGCCGAGTGGGTTTGGGTCTAGCGGAGTGGGTTTGGGTGTAGCCGAGTGGGTTTGGGTCTAGCCGAGTGGGTTTGGGTCTAGCCGAGTGGGTTTACGTCTAGCCGAGTGGGTTTGGGTCTAGCGGAGTGGGTTTGGGTGTAGCCGAGTGGGTTTGGGTGTAGCCGAGTGGGTTTGGGTCTGGACGAGTGGGTTTGGGTCTAGCCGAGTGGGTTTGGGTCTAGCCGAGTGGGTTTGGGTCAAGCTGAGTGGGTTTGGGTGTAGCCGAGTGGGTTTGGGTCTGGACGAGTGGGTTTGGGTCTAGCCATGTGGGTTTGGGTGTAGCCGAGTGGGTTTGGGTCTTGCCGAGTGGGTTTGGGTCTAGCCTAGTGGGTTTGGGTCTAGCCAAGTGGGTTTGGGTCCAGCGGAGTGGGTTTGGGTCTAGCGCAGTGGGTTTGGGTCTAGCGGAGTGTGTTTGTGTCTAGCCGAGTGGGTTTGGGTCCAACCGAGTGGGTTTGTGTCTAGCGGAGTGGGTTTGGGTCTAGCGGAGTGGGATTGGGTCTAGCCGAGTGGGTTTGGGTCTAGCCGAGTGGGTTTGGGACTAGTCGAGTGGGGTTGGGTCTAGCCGAGTGGGTTTGGGTCTAGCTGAATGTGTTTGGGTCTAGCCGAGTGGGTTTGGGTCTAGCCGAGTGGGTTTGGGTCTAGCCAAAAGGGTTTGGGTCTAGCCGAGTGGGTTTGCGTCTAGCCGAGTGGGTTGGGTCCAGCCGAGTGGGTGTGGGTTAAGCCGAGTGGGTTTGGGTCTAGCCGAGTGGGTTTGGGTCTAGCCGAGTGGGTTTGGGTCTAGCCGAGTGGGTTTGGGTCTAGCCGAGTGGGTTTGGGCCTAGCCGAGTGGGTTTGGGACTACCGGAGTGGGTTTGGGTGTAGCGGAGTGGGTTTGGGTGTAGCTGAGTGGGTTTGGGACCAGCTGAGTGGGTTTGGGTCTAGCCGAGTGGGTTTGGGCCTAGCCGAATGGGTTTGGGTCTACCCGAGTGGGTTTGGGTCTAGCCAAGTGGGTTTGGGTCTAGCCGAGTGGGTTTGGGTCTAGCCAAGTGGGTTTGGGTCTAGCCGAGTGGGTTTGGGTCTATCCGAGTGGGTTTGGGTCTAGCCGAGTGGGTTTGGGTCCAGCCGAGTGGGTTTTTGTCTAGCCGAGTGGGTTTGGGTCTAGCCGAGTGGGTTTGGGTATAGCCGAGTGGGTTTGGGTCTAGCCGAGTGGGTTTGGGTCTAGCCGAGTGGGTTTGGGTCGAGCCGAGTGGGTTTGGGTCTAGCCGAGTGCGTTTGTGTCTAGCCGAGTGGGTTTGGGTCTAGCCGTTGGGGTTTGGGTCTAGCCAAGTGGGTTTGGGTCTAGCCGAGTGGGTTTGGGTCTAGCCGAGTGAGTTTGGGTCTGGCCGAGTGGGTTTGGGTCTAGCGGAGTGGGTTTGGGTCTAGCCGAGTGGGTTTGGGTCTAGCCGAGTGGGTTTGGGTCTAGCCGAGTGGGTTAGGGCCTAGCCGAGTGGGTTTGGGTGTAGCCGAGTGGGTTTGGGTCTAGCCGAGTGGGTTTGGGTCGAGCCGAGTGGGTTTGGGTCTAGCCGAGTGGGTTTGGGTCTAGCCGAGTGGGTTTGGTTCTAGCCGCGTGGGTTTGGGTTTATCCGAGTGGGTTTGGGTCTAGCCGAGTGGGTTTGGGTCTAGCCCAGTGGATTTGGCTCCAGCCGAGTGGGTTTGGGTGTAGCCGAGTGGGTTTGCATCCAGCCGTGTGGGTTTGGGTCTAGCCAAGTGGGTTTGGGTCTAGCCGAGTGGGTTTGGGTCTAGCCGAGTGGGTTTGGGTCTAGCCGAGTGGGTTTCGGTCTAGCCGAGTGGGTTTGGGTCTAGCCGAGTATGTTTCGGTGTAGCCCAGTGGGTTTCGGTCTAGCCGAGAGGGTTTGGGTCTAGCCGAGTTAGTTTGGGTCTAGCCGAGCGGGTTTGGGTCTAGCCGAGTGGGTTTGTGTCTAGCCGAGTGGGTTTGGGTCTAGCCCAGTGGGTTTGGGTCTGGCCGAGTGGGTTTGGGTCAAGCGGAGTTGGTATGGGTCTAGCGGAGTGGGTTTGGGTCAAGCGGAGTTGGTATGGGTCTAGTGGAGTGGGTTTGGGTCTGGACGAGTGGGTTTGGGTCTAGCCGAGTGGGTTTGGGTCTAGCCGAGTGGGTTTGGGTCTAGCCGAGTGGGTTTGGGTCTAGCCGAGTGGGTGTGGGTCTAGCCGAGTGGGTTTGGGTCTAGCCAAGTGGGTTTGGGTCTAGCCGAGTGGGTTTGGGTCTATCCGAGTGGGTTTGGGTCTAGCCGAGTGGGTTTGGGTCTAGCCGAGTGGGTTTTTGTCTAGCCGAGTGGGTTTGGGTCTAGCCGAGTGGGTTTGGGTATAGCCGAGTGGGTTTGGGTCTAGCCGAATGGGTTTGGGTCTACCCGAGTGGGTTTGGGTCTAGCCGAGAGGGTTTGGGTCTAGCCGAGTGGGTTTGGGTCTAGCCGAGTGGGTTTGGGCCTAGCCGAGTGGGTTTGGGACTACCGGAGTGGGTTTGGGTGTAACGGAGTGGGTTTGGGTGTAGCTGAGTGGGTTTGGGACCAGCTGAGTGGGTTTGGGTCTAGCCGAGTGGGTTTGGGCCTAGCCGAATGGGTTTGGGTCTACCCGAGTGGGTTTGGGTCTAGCCGAGTGGGTTTGGGTCTAGCGGAGTGGGTTTGGGTCTAGCCGAGTGGGTTTCGGTCTAGCCGAATGGGTTTAGGTCTACCCGAGTGGGTTTGGGTCTAGCCGAGTGGGTTTGGGTCTAGCCGAGTGGGTGTGGGTCTAGCCAAGTGGGTTTGGGTCTAGCCGAGTGGGTTTGGGTCTATCCGAGTGGGTTTGGGTCTAGCCGAGTGGGTTTGGGTCTAGCCGAGTGGGTTTTTGTCTAGCCGAGTGGGTTTGGGTCTAGCCGAGTGGGTTTGGGTATAGCCGAGTGGGTTTGGGTCTAGCCGAATGGGTTTGGGTCTACCCGAGTGGGTTTGGGTCTAGCCGAGAGGGTTTGGGTCTAGCCGAGTGGGTTTGGGTCTAGCCGAGTGGGTTTGGGCCTAGCCGAGTGGGTTTGGGACTACCGGAGTGGGTTTGGGTGTAACGGAGTGGGTTTGGGTGTAGCTGAGTGGGTTTGGGACCAGCTGAGTGGGTTTGGGTCTAGCCGAGTGGGTTTGGGCCTAGCCGAATGGGTTTGGGTCTACCCGAGTGGGTTTGGGTCTAGCCGAGTGGGTTTGGGTCTAGCGGAGTGGGTTTGGGTCTAGCCGAGTGGGTTTGGGTCTAGCCGAATGGGTTTAGGTCTACCCGAGTGGGTTTGGGTCTAGCCGAGTGGGTTTGGGTCTAGCCGAGTGGGTGTGGGTCTAGCCAAGTGGGTTTGGGTCTAGCCGAGTGGGTTTGGGTCTATCCGAGTGGGTTTGGGTCTAGCCGAGTGGGTTTGGGTCTAGCCGAGTGGGTTTTTGTCTAGCCGAGTGGGTTTGGGTCTAGCCGAGTGGGTTTGGGTATAGCCGAGTGGGTTTGGGTCTAGCCGAGTGGGTTTGGGTCTAGCCGAGTGGGTTTGGGTCGAGCCGAGTGGGTTTGGGTCTAGCCGAGTGGGTTTGTGTCTAGCCGAGTGGGTTTGGGTCTAGCCGTGGGGGTTTGGGTCTAGCCAAGTGGGTTTGGGTCTAGCCGAGTGGGTTTGGGTCTAGCCGAGTGGGTTTGGGTCTAGCCAAGTGGGTTTGGGCCTAGCGGAGTGGGTTTGGGTCTAGCCGAGTGGGTTTGGGTCTAGCCGAGTGGGTTTGGGTCTAGCCGAGTGGGTTAGGGTCTAGCCGAGTGGGTTTGGGTGTAGCCGAGTGGGTTTGGGTCTAGCCGAGTGGGTTTGGGTCTAGCCGAGTGGGTTTGTGTCTAGCCGAGTGGGTTTGGGTCTAGCCGAGTGGGTTTGGTTCTAGCCGCGTGGGTTTGGGTTTATCCGAGTGGGTTTGGGTCTAGCCGAGTGGGTTTGGGTCTAGCCCAGTGGATTTGGCTCTAGCCGAGTGGGTTTGGGTGTAGCCGAGTGGGTTTGCGTCCAGCCGTGTGGGTTTGGGTCTAGCCAAGTGGGTTTGGGTCTAGCCGAGTGGGTTTGGGTCTAGCCGAGTGGGTTTGGGTCTAGCCGAGTGGGTTTCGGTCTAGCCGAGTGGGTTTGGGTCTAGCCGAGTATGTTTCGGTGTAGCCCAGTGGGTTTGGGTCTAGCCGAGAGGGTTTGGGTCTAGCCGAGTTAGTTTGGGTCTAGCCGAGCGGGTTTGGGTCTAGCCGAGTGGGTTTGTGTCTAGCCGAGTGGGTTTGGGTCTAGCCCAGTGGGTTTGGGTCTGGCCGAGTGGGTTTGGGTCAAGCGGAGTTGGTATGGGTCTAGCGGAGTGGGTTTGGGTCAAGCGGAGTTGGTATGGGTCTAGCGGAGTGGGTTTGGGTCTGGACGAGTGGGTTTGGGTCTAGCCGAGTGGGTTTGGGTCTAGCCGAGTGGGTTTGGGTCTAGCCGAGTGGGTTTGGGTCTAGCCGAGTGGGTGTGGGTCTAGCCGAGTGGGTTTGGGTCTAGCCAAGTGGGTTTGGGTCTAGCCGAGTGGGTTTGGGTCTATCCGAGTGGTTTTGGGTCTAGCCGAGTGGGTTTGGGTCTAGCCGAGTGGGTTTTTGTCTAGCCGAGTGGGTTTGGGTCTAGCCGAGTGGGTTTGGGTCTAGCCGAGTGGGTTTGGGTCTAGCCGAGTGGGTTTGGGTCTAGCCGAGTGGGTGTGGGTCGAGCCGAGTGGGTTTGGGTCTAGCCGAGTGGGTTTGTGTCTAGCCGAGTGGGTTTGGGTCTAGCCGTGGGGGTTTGGGTCTAGCCAAGTGGGTTTGGGTCTAGCCGAGTGGGTTTGGGTCCAGCCGAGTGGGTTTGGGTCTAGCCGAGTGGGTTTGGGTCTAGCGGAGTGGGTTTGGGTCTAGCCGAGTGGGTTTGGGTCTAGCCGAGTGGGTTTGGGTCTAGCCGAGTGGGTTAGGGTCTAGCCGAGTGGGTTTGGGTGTAGCCGAGTCGGTTTGGGTCTAGCCGAGTGGGTTTGGGTCTAGCCGAGTGGGTTTGGTTCTAGCCGCGTGGGTTTGGGTTTATCCGAGTGGGTTTGGGTGTAGCCGAGTGGGTTTGGGTCTAGCCCAGTGGATTTGGCTCTAGCCGAGTGGGTTTGGGTGTAGCCGAGTGGGTTTGCGTCCAGCCGTGTGGGTTTGGGTCTAGCCAAGTGGGTTTGGGTCTAGCCGAGTGGGTTTGGGTCTAGCCGAGTGGGTTTGGGTCTAGCCGAGTGGGTTTGGGTCTAGCCGAGTGGGTTTGGGTCTAGCCGAGTATGTTTCGGTGTAGCCCAGTGGGTTTGGGTCTAGCCGAGAGGGTTTGGGTCTAGCCGAGTTAGTTTGGGTCTAGCCGAGCGGGTTTGGGTCCAGCCGAGTGGGTTTGGGTCTAGCCGAGTGGGTTTGGGTCTAGCCGAGTGGGTTTGGGTCTAGCGGAGTGGGTATGGGTGTAGCCGAGTGGGTTTGGGTCTAGCCGAGTGGGTTTGGGTATAGCCGACTGCGTTTGGGTGTAGCCGAGTGGGTTTGGGTCTAGCCGAGTGGCTTTGGGTCTTGCTGAGTGGGTTTGGGTCTAGCCGAGTTGGTTTTGGTCTAGCCAAGTGGGTTTGGGTCTAGCCGAGTGGGTTTGGGTCTAGCCGAGTGGGTTTGGGTCTAGCCGAGTGGGTTTGGGTCTAGCCGAGTTTGTTTGGGTCTAGCCGAGTGGGTTTGGCTCAGGCGGAGTTGGTATGGGTCTAGCGGAGTGGGTTTGGGTCTAGCGGTGTGGGTTTGGGTCTAGCCAAGTGGGTTTTGGTCTAGCCGAGTGGGTTTAGGTCTATCCGAGTGGGTTTGCGTCTAGCCGAGTGGGTTTGGGTCTAGCCGATTGGGTTTGGGTCTATCCATGTGGGTTTGGGTCTAGCGGAGAAGGTTAGGGTCTAGCGGAGTGGGTTTGGGTGTAGCCGCGTGGGTTTGGGTGTAGCCGAGTGGGTTTGGATCTAGCCGAGTGGGTTTGGGTCTAGCCGAGTGGGTTTGGGTCTAGCCGAGTGGGTTTGGGTCTAGCGGAGTGGGTTTGGGTGTAGCCGAGTGGGTTTTGGTCTAGCCTAGTGGGTTAGGGTCTAGCCGACTGGGTTTGGGTCTAGCCGAGTGGGTTTGGGTCTAGCCGAGTGGGTTTGGGTCTAGCCGAGTGGGTTTGGGTCTAGCCGAGTAGGTTTGGGTCTAGCCGAGTGGGTTTGGTTGTAGCCGAGTGGGTTTGGGTCTAGCGGAGTGGGTTTGGGTGTATCCGAGTGGGTTTGGGTCTAGCCGAGTGGGTTTGGGTCTAGCCGACTGGGTTTGGGTCTGGACGAGCGGGTTTGGGTCTAGCCGAGTGGGTTTGGGTCTAGTCGAGTGGGTTTGGGTCTAGCCGAGTGGGTTTGGGTCTAGCCTAGTGGGTTTGGGTCTAGCCAAGTGGGGTTCGGTCCAGCGGAGTGGGTTTGGGTCTAGCGCAGTGGGTTTGGGTCTAGCTGAGTGGGTTTGGGTCTAACCGAGTGGGTTTGTGTCTAGCGGAGTGGGTTTGGGACTAGCGGAGTGGGATTGGGTCTAGCCGAGTGGGTTTGGGTCTAGCCGAGTGGGTTTGGGTCTAGCCGAGTGGGTTTGGGTCTAGCCGAGTGGGTTTGGGTCTAGCCTAGTGGGTTTGGGTCTAGCGCAGTGGGTTTGGGTCTAGCGGAGTGGGTTTGGTTCTAGCCGAGTGGGTTTGGGTCTAACCGAGTGGGTTTGTGTCTAGCGGAGTGGGTTTGGGTCTAGCGGAGTGGGATTGGGTCTAGCCGAGTGGGTTTGGGTCTAGCCGAGTGGGTTTGGGACCAGCCGAGTGGGTTTGGGTCTAGCCAAGTGGGTTTGGGTCTAGCTGAATGTGTTTGGGTCTAGCCGAGTGGGTTTGGGTCTGGCTGAGTGGTTTGGGTCTAACCGAAAGGGTTTGGGTCTAGCCGAGTGGGTTTGGGTCTAGCCGAGTGGGTTTGGGTCTAGCCGAGTGGGTGTGGGTTAAGCCGAGTGGGTTTGGGTCTAGCCGAGTGGGTTTGGGTCTAGCCGAGTGGGTTTGGGTCTATCCGAGTGGGTTTGGGTCTAGCCGAGTGGGTTTGGGCCTAGCCGAGTGGGTTTGGGACTACCGGAGTGGGTTTGGGTGTAGCGGAGTGGGTTTGGGTGTAGCTCAGTGGGTTAGGGACCAGCCGAGTGGGTTTGGGTCTAGCCGAGTGGGTTTGGGCCTAGCCGAGTGGGTTTGGGTCTACCCGAGTGGGTTTGGGTCTGGCCGAGTGGGTTTGGGTCTAGCCGAGTGGGTTTGGGTCTAGCCAAGTGGGTTTGGGCCTAGCGGAGTGGGTTTGGGTCTAGCCGAGTGGGTTTGGGCCTAGCGGAGTGGGTTTGGGTCTAGCCGAGTGGGTTTGGGTCTAGCCGAGTGGGTTTGGGTCTAGCCGAGTGGGTTAGGGTCTAGCCGAGTGGGTTTGGGTGTAGCCGAGTGGGTTTGGGTCTAGCCGAGTGGGTTTGGGTCTAGCCGAGTGGGTTTGTGTCTAGCCGAGTGGGTTTGGGTCTAGCCGAGTGGGTTTGGTTCTAGCCGCGTGGGTTTGGGTTTATCCGAGTGGGTTTGGGTCTAGCCGAGTGGGTTTGGGTCTAGCCCAGTGGATTTGGCTCTAGCCGAGTGGGTTTGGGTGTAGCCGAGTGGGTTTGCGTCCAGCCGTGTGGGTTTGGGTCTAGCCAAGTGGGTTTGGGTCTAGCCGAGTGGGTTTGGGTCTAGCCGAGTGGGTTTGGGTCTAGCCGAGTGGGTTTCGGTCTAGCCGAGTGGGTTTGGGTCTAGCCGAGTATGTTTCGGTGTAGCCCAGTGGGTTTGGGTCTAGCCGAGAGGGTTTGGGTCTAGCCGAGTTAGTTTGGGTCTAGCCGAGCGGGTTTGGGTCTAGCCGAGTGGGTTTGTGTCTAGCCGAGTGGGTTTGGGTCTAGCCCAGTGGGTTTGGGTCTGGCCGAGTGGGTTTGGGTCAAGCGGAGTTGGTATGGGTCTAGCGGAGTGGGTTTGGGTCAAGCGGAGTTGGTATGGGTCTAGCGGAGTGGGTTTGGGTCTGGACGAGTGGGTTTGGGTCTAGCCGAGTGGGTTTGGGTCTAGCCGAGTGGGTTTGGGTCTAGCCGAGTGGGTTTGGGTCTAGCCGAGTGGGTGTGGGTCTAGCCGAGTGGGTTTGGGTCTAGCCAAGTGGGTTTGGGTCTAGCCGAGTGGGTTTGGGTCTATCCGAGTGGGTTTGGGTCTAGCCGAGTGGGTTTGGGTCTAGCCGAGTGGGTTTTTGTCTAGCCGAGTGGGTTTGGGTCTAGCCGAGTGGGTTTGGGTCTAGCCGAGTGGGTTTGGGTCTAGCCGAGTGGGTTTGGGTCTAGCCGAGTGGGTGTGGGTCGAGCCGAGTGGGTTTGGGTCTAGCCGAGTGGGTTTGTGTCTAGCCGAGTGGGTTTGGGTCTAGCCGTGGGGGTTTGGGTCTAGCCAAGTGGGTTTGGGTCTAGCCGAGTGGGTTTGGGTCCAGCCGAGTGGGTTTGGGTCTAGCCGAGTGGGTTTGGGTCTAGCGGAGTGGGTTTGGGTCTAGCCGAGTGGGTTTGGGTCTAGCCGAGTGGGTTTGGGTCTAGCCGAGTGGGTTAGGGTCTAGCCGAGTGGGTTTGGGTGTAGCCGAGTCGGTTTGGGTCTAGCCGAGTGGGTTTGGGTCTAGCCGAGTGGGTTTGGTTCTAGCCGCGTGGGTTTGGGTTTATCCGAGTGGGTTTGGGTGTAGCCGAGTGGGTTTGGGTCTAGCCCAGTGGATTTGGCTCTAGCCGAGTGGGTTTGGGTGTAGCCGAGTGGGTTTGCGTCCAGCCGTGTGGGTTTGGGTCTAGCCAAGTGGGTTTGGGTCTAGCCGAGTGGGTTTGGGTCTAGCCGAGTGGGTTTGGGTCTAGCCGAGTGGGTTTGGGTCTAGCCGAGTGGGTTTGGGTCTAGCCGAGTATGTTTCGGTGTAGCCCAGTGGGTTTGGGTCTAGCCGAGAGGGTTTGGGTCTAGCCGAGTTAGTTTGGGTCTAGCCGAGCGGGTTTGGGTCCAGCCGAGTGGGTTTGGGTCTAGCCGAGTGGGTTTGGGTCTAGCCGAGTGGGTTTGGGTCTAGCGGAGTGGGTATGGGTGTAGCCGAGTGGGTTTGGGTCTAGCCGAGTGGGTTTGGGTATAGCCGACTGCGTTTGGGTGTAGCCGAGTGGGTTTGGGTCTAGCCGAGTGGCTTTGGGTCTTGCTGAGTGGGTTTGGGTCTAGCCGAGTTGGTTTTGGTCTAGCCAAGTGGGTTTGGGTCTAGCCGAGTGGGTTTGGGTCTAGCCGAGTGGGTTTGGGTCTAGCCGAGTGGGTTTGGGTCTAGCCGAGTTTGTTTGGGTCTAGCCGAGTGGGTTTGGCTCAGGCGGAGTTGGTATGGGTCTAGCGGAGTGGGTTTGGGTCTAGCGGTGTGGGTTTGGGTCTAGCCAAGTGGGTTTTGGTCTAGCCGAGTGGGTTTAGGTCTATCCGAGTGGGTTTGCGTCTAGCCGAGTGGGTTTGGGTCTAGCCGATTGGGTTTGGGTCTATCCATGTGGGTTTGGGTCTAGCGGAGAAGGTTAGGGTCTAGCGGAGTGGGTTTGGGTGTAGCCGCGTGGGTTTGGGTGTAGCCGAGTGGGTTTGGATCTAGCCGTGTGGGTTTGGGTCTAGCCGAGTGGGTTTGGGTCTAGCCGAGTGGGTTTGGGTCTAGCGGAGTGGGTTTGGGTGTAGCCGAGTGGGTTTTGGTCTAGCCTAGTGGGTTAGGGTCTAGCCGACTGGGTTTGGGTCTAGCCGAGTGGGTTTGGGTCTAGCCGAGTGGGTTTGGGTCTAGCCGAGTGGGTTTGGGTCTAGCCGAGTAGGTTTGGGTCTAGCCGAGTGGGTTTGGTTGTAGCCGAGTGGGTTTGGGTCTAGCGGAGTGGGTTTGGGTGTATCCGAGTGGGTTTGGGTCTAGCCGAGTGGGTTTGGGTCTAGCCGACTGGGTTTGGGTCTGGACGAGCGGGTTTAGGTCTAGCCGAGTGGGTTTGGGTCTAGTCGAGTGGGTTTGGGTCTAGCCGAGTGGGTTTGGGTCTAGCCTAGTGGGTTTGGGTCTAGCCAAGTGGGGTTCGGTCCAGCGGAGTGGGTTTGGGTCTAGCGCAGTGGGTTTGGGTCTAGCTGAGTGGGTTTGGGTCTAACCGAGTGGGTTTGTGTCTAGCGGAGTGGGTTTGGGACTAGCGGAGTGGGATTGGGTCTAGCCGAGTGGGTTTGGGTCTAGCCGAGTGGGTTTGGGTCTAGCCGAGTGGGTTTGGGTCTAGCCGAGTGGGTTTGGGTCTAGCCTAGTGGGTTTGGGTCTAGCCAAGTGGGTTTGGGTCCAGCGGAGTGGGTTTGGGTCTAGCGCAGTGGGTTTGGGTCTAGCGGAGTGGGTTTGGTTCTAGCCGAGTGGGTTTGGGTCTAACCGAGTGGGTTTGTGTCTAGCGGAGTGGGTTTGGGTCTAGCGGAGTGGGATTGGGTCTAGCCGAGTGGGTTTGGGTCTAGCCGAGTGGGTTTGGGACCAGCCGAGTGGGTTTGGGTCTAGCCAAGTGGGTTTGGGTCTAGCTGAATGTGTTTGGGTCTAGCCGAGTGGGTTTGGGTCTGGCTGAGTGGTTTGGGTCTAACCGAAAGGGTTTGGGTCTAGCCGAGTGGGTTTGGGTCTAGCCGAGTGGGTTTGGGTCTAGCCGAGTGGGTGTGGGTTAAGCCGAGTGGGTTTGGGTCTAGCCGAGTGGGTTTGGGTCTAGCCGAGTGGGTTTGGGTCTATCCGAGTGGGTTTGGGTCTAGCCGAGTGGGTTTGGGCCTAGCCGAGTGGGTTTGGGACTACCGGAGTGGGTTTGGGTGTAGCGGAGTGGGTTTGGGTGTAGCTCAGTGGGTTAGGGACCAGCCGAGTGGGTTTGGGTCTAGCCGAGTGGGTTTGGGCCTAGCCGAGTGGGTTTGGGTCTACCCGAGTGGGTTTGGGTCTGGCCGAGTGGGTTTGCTTCTAGCCGAATGGGTTTGGGTCTAGCCGAGTGGGTTTCTTTGCAGCCGAGTGTCTTTGGGTCTAGCGGAGTGGGTTTGGGTGTAGCTGAGTGGGTTTGGGTCTAGCCGAGTGGGTTTGGGTCTTGCCGAGTTGGTTTGGGTCTAGCCGAGTGGGTTTGCGTCTAGCCGATTGGGTTTGGGTCTATCCATGTGGGTTTGGGTCTAGCCGAGTGGGTTAGGGTCTAGCGGAGTGGGTTTGGGTGTAGCCGCGTGGGTTTGGGTGTAGCCGAGTGGGTTTGGGTCTAGCCGAGTGGGTTTGGGTCTAGCCGAGTGGGTTTGGGTCTAGCCGAGTGGGTTTGGGTCTAGCGGAGTGGGTTTGGGTGTAGCCAAGTGGGTTTGGGTGTAGCCGAGTGGGTTTGGGTCTAGCCGAGTGGGTTTGGGTGTAGCCGAGTGGGTTTGGGTCTAGCCGAGTGGGTTTGGGTCTAGCGCAGTGGGTTTGGTTGTAGCCGAGTGGGTTTGGGTCTAGCGGAGTGGGTTTGGGTGTAGCCGAGTGGGTTTGGGTATAGCCGAGTGGGTTGGGTCTAGCCGACTGGGTTTGGGTCTAGCCGAGTGGGTTTGGGTCTAGCCGAGTGGGTTTGGGTCTAGCCGAGTGGGTTTACGTCTAGCCGAGTGGGTTTGGGTCTAGCGGAGTGGGTTTGGGTGTAGCCGAGTGGGTTTGGGTGTAGCCGAGTGGGTTTGGGTCTGGACGAGTGGGTTTGGGTCTAGCCGAGTGGGTTTGGGTGTAGCCGAGTGGGTTTGGGTCTAGCGGAGTGGGTTTGGGTCTAGCCGAGTTGGTTTGGTTCTAGCCGAGTGGGTTTGCGTCTAGCCGAGTGGGTTTGGGTCTAGCCGAGTGGGTTTGGGTCTAGCCGAGTGGGCTTGGGTGTAGCTGAGTGGGTTTGGGTCTAGCCGAGTGGGTTAGGGTGTAGCCGAGTCGGTTTGGGTGTAGCCGAGTCGGTTTGGGTCTAGCCGAGTGGGTTTGGGTCTAGCCGAGTGGGTTTGGGTCTAGCCGAGTGGGTTTGGTTCTAGCCGAGTGGGTTTGGGTTTATCCGAGTGGGTTTGGGTCTAGCCGAGTGGGTTTGGGTCTAGCCCAGTGGATTTGGGTCTGGCCGAGTGGGTTTGGGTGTAGCCGAGTGGGTTTGCGTCTAGCCGAGTGGGTTTGGGTCTAGCCAAGTGGGTTTGGGTCTAGCCGAGTGGGTTTGGGTCTAGCCGAGTGGGTTTGGGTCTAGCCGAGTGGGTTTCGGTCTAGCCCAGTGGGTTTTGGTCTAGCCGAGTGGGTTTGGGTCTAGCCGAGTGGGTTTGGGTATAGCCGAGTGGGTGTGGGTCTAGCCGAGTGGGTTTGGGTCTAGCCGAGTGGGTTTGGGTCGAGCCGAGTGGGTTTGGGTCTAGCCGAGTGGGTTTGGGTCTAGCCGAGTGGGTTTGGGTCTAGCCGAGGGGGTTTGGGTCTAGCCCAGTGGGTTTGGGTCTAGCCGAGTGGGTTTGGGTCTAGCCGAGTGGGTTTGGGTCTAGCCGAGTGGGTTTGGGTTTATCCGAGTGGGTTTGGGTCTAGCCGAGTGGGTTTGGGTCTAGCCCAGTGGATTTGGGTCTAGCCGAGTGGGTTTGGGTGTAGCCGAGTGGGTTTGCGTCTAGCCGAGTGGGTTTGGGTCTAGCCGAGTGGGTTTGGGTCTAGCCGAATGGGTTTGGGTCTAGCCGAGTGGGTTTGGGTCTAGCCGAGTGGGTTTGGGTCTAGCCCAGTGGGTTTTGGTCTAGCCGAGTGGGTTTGGGTCTATCCGAGTGGGTTTGGGTCTAGCCGAGTGGGTTTGGGTCTAGCCGAGTGGGTTTGGGTCTAGCCGAGTGGGTTTGGGTCTAGCCGAGTGGGTTTGGGTATAGCCGAGTGGGTGTGGGTCTAGCCGAGTGGGTTTGGGTCTAGCCGAGTGGGTTTGGGTCGAGCCGAGTGGGTTTGGGTCGAGCCGAGTGGGTTTGGGTCTAGCCGAGTGGGTTTGGGTCTAGCCGAGGGGGTTTGGGTCTAGCCCAGTGGGTTTGGGTCTAGCCGAGTGGGTTTGGGTCTAGCCGAGTGGGTTTGGGTCTAACCCAGTGGGTTTGGGTCTAGCCGAGTGGGTTTGGGTCTAGCCGAGTGGGTTTGCGTCTAGCCGAGTGGGTTTGGGTCTAGCCAAGTGGGTTTGGGTCTAGCCGAGTGGGTTTGGGTCTAGCCGAGTGGGTTTGGGTCTAGCCGAGTGGGTTTGGGTCAAGCGGAGTTGGTATGGGTCTAGCGGAGTGGGTTTGGGTCTAGCGGAGTGGGTTTTGGTGTGGCCGAGTGGGTTTCGGTCTAGCCGAGTGGGTTTGGGTCTACCCGAGTTGGTGTGGGTCTAGCCGAGTAGGTTTGTGTCTAGCCAAGTGGGATTTGGTCTAGCCGAGAGGGTTTGGGTCTATCCGAGTGGGTTTGGGTCTAGCCGAGTGGGTTTGGGTCTAGCCGAGTGGGTTTGGGTCTAGCCGAGTGGGTTTGGGTCTAGCCGAGTGGGTTTGGGTCTAGCCGAGTGGGTTTGGGTCTAGCCGAGTGGGTTTGGGTATAGCCGAGTGGGTGTGGGTCTAGCCGAGTGGGTTTGGGTCTAGCCGAGTGGGTTTGGGTCGAGCCGAGTGGGTTTGGGTCTAGCCGAGTGGGTTTGGGTCTAGCCGAGTGGGTTTGGGTCCAGCCGAGGGGGTTTGGGTCTAGCCCAGTGGGTTTGGGTCTAGCCGAGTGGGTTTGGGTCTAGCCGAGTGGGTTTGGGTCTAACCCAGTGGGTTTGGGTCTAGCCGAGTGGGTTTGGGTCTAGCCGAGTGGGTTTGCGTCTAGCCGAGTGGGTTTGGGTCTAGCCAAGTGGGTTTGGGTCTAGCCGAGTGGGTTTGGGTCTAGCCGAGTGGGTTTGGGTCTAGCCGAGTGGGTTTGGGTCTAGCCGAGTGGGTTTGGGTCAAGCGGAGTTGGTATGGGTCTAGCGGAGTGGGTTTGGGTCTAGCGGAGTGGGTTTTGGTGTAGCCGAGTGGGTTTGGGTCTAGCCGAGTGGGTTTGGGTCTACCCGAGTTGGTGTGGGTCTAGCCGAGTAGGTTTGGGTCTAGCCAAGTGGGATTTGGTCTAGCCGAGAGGGTTTGGGTCTATCCGAGTGGGTTTGGGTCTAGCCGAGTGGGTTTGGGTCTAGCCGAGTGGGTTTGGGTCCAGCCGAGTGGGTTTGGGTATAGCCGAGTGGGTGTGGGTCTAGCCGAGTGGGTTTGGGTCTAGCCGAGTGGGTTTGGGTCGAGCCGAGTGGGTTTGGGTCTAGTCGAGTGGGTTTGGGTCTAGCCGAGTGGGTTTGGGTCTAGCCGAGGGGGTTTGGGTCTAGCCAAGTGGGTTTGGGTCTAGCCGAGTGGGTTTGGGTCTAGCCGAGTGGGTTTGGGTCTAGCCGAGTGGGTTTGGGTCTAGCCGAGTGGGTTTGGGTCTAACCGAGTGGGTTTGGGTCTAGCCGAGTGGGTTATGTCTAGCCGAGTGGGTTTGGGTCTAGCCGAGTGGGTTTGGGTGTAGCCGAGTGGGTTTGCGTCTAGCCGAGTGGGTTTGGGTCTAGCCGAGTGGGTTTGGGTCTAGCCGAGTGGATTTGGGTCCAGCCGAGTGGGTTTCGGTCTAACTGAGGAGGTTTGGGTCTAGCCGAGTGGGTTTGGGTCTAGCCGAGTGGGTTTGGGTCTAGCCGAGTGGGTTTCGGTGTAGCCGAGTGGGTTTGGGTCTAGCCGAGTGGGTTTGGGTCTAGCCGAGTGGGTTTGGGTCTAGGCGAGTGGGTTTGGGTCTAGCCTAGTGGGTTTGGGTCTAGCCAAGTGGGTTTGGGTCCAGCGGAGTGGGTTTGGGTCTAGCGGTGTGGGTTTGGGTCTAGCGGTGTGGGTTTGGGTCTAGCCGAGTGGGTTTGGGTCTAACCGAGTGGGTTTGTGTCTAGCGGAGTTGGTTTGGGTCTAGCGGAGTGGGATTGGGTCTAGCCGAGTGGGTTTGTGTCTAGCCGAGTGGGTTTGGGACTAGCCGAGTGGGTTTGGGTCTAGCCGAGTGGGTTTGGGTCTAGCGGAATGGGTTTGGGTCTAGCCGAGTGGGTTTGGGTCTAGCCGAGTGGGTTTGGTTCTAGCCGAAAGGGTTTGGGTCTAGCCGAGTGGGTTTGGGTCTAGCCGAGGGGGTTTGGGTCTACCCGAGTGGGTGTGGGTCAAGCCGAGTGGGTTTGGGTCTAGCCGAGTGGGTTTGGGTCTAGCCGAGTGGGTTTGGGTCTAGCCGAGTGGGTTTGGGTCTAGCCGAGTGGGTTTGGGCCTAGCCGAGTGGGTTTGGGTCTACCGGAATGGGTTTGGGTGTAGCGGAGTGGGTTTGGGTGTAGCTGAGTGGGTTTGGGACCAGCCGAGTGGGTTTGGGTCTAGCCGAGTGGGTTTGGGTGTAGCCGAATTGGTTTGGGTCTACCCGAGTGGGTTTGGGTCTAGCCGAGTGGGATTGGGCCTAGCCGAGTGGGTTTGGGTCCAGCGGAGTGGGTTTGGGTCTAGCGGAGTGGGTTTGGGTCTAGCCGAGTGGGTTTGGATCTAGCCGAGTGGGTTTGGGTCTAACCGAGTGGGTTTGTGTCTAGAGGAGTGGGTTTGGGTCTAGCGGAGTGGGATTGGGCCTAGCCGAGTGGGTTTGTGTCTAGCCGAGTGGGTTTGGGACTAGCCGAGTGGGTTTCGGTCTAGCCGAGTGGGTTTGGGTCTAGCTGAATGGGTTTGGGTCTAGCCGAGTGGGTTTGGGACTACCGGAGTGGGTTTGGGTGTAGCGGAGTGGGTTTGGGTGTAGCTGAGTGGGTTTGGGACCAGCCGAGTGGGTTTGGGTCCAGCCGAGTGGGTTTGGGTGTAGCCGAATTGGTTTGGGTGTAGCCGAGTGGGTTTGGGTCTAGCCGAGTGGGTTTGGGTCTACCCGAGTGGGTTTGGGTCTAGCCGAGTGGGTTTGGGTCTAGCCGAGTGGGTGTGGGTCTAGCCGAGTGGGTTTGGGTCTAGCCAAGTGGGTTTGGGTCCAGCCGAGTGGGTTTGGGTCTATCCGAGTGGATTTGGGTCTAGCCGAGTGGGTTTGGGTCTAGCCGAGTGGCTTTTTGTCTAGCCGAGTGGGTTTGGGTCTAGCCGAGTGGGTTTGGGTATAGCCGAGTGGGTTTGGGTCGAGCCGAGTGGGTTTGGGTCTAGCCGAGTGGGTTTGGGTCTAGCCGAGTGGGTTTGGGTCTAGCCGAGGGGGTTTGGATCTAGCCCAGTGGGTTTGGGTCTAGCCGAGTGGGTTGGGTCTAGCCGAGTGGGTTTGGGTATAGCCGAGTGGGTTTGGGTCTAGCCGAGTGGGTTTGGGTCGAGCCGAGTGGGTTTGGGTCGAGCCGAGTGGGTTTGTGTCTAGCCGAGTGGGTTTGGGTCCAGCCGAGGGAGTTTTGGTCTAGCCAAGTGGGTTTGGGTCTAGCCGAGTGGGTTTGGGTCTCGCCGAGTGGGTTTGGGTCTAGCCGAGTGGGTTTGGGTCTAGCCGAGTGGGTTTGGGTCTAGCCGAGTGGGTTTGGGTCTAGCCGAGTGGGTTTGGGTCTAGCCGAGTGGGTTTGGGTGTAGCTGAGTGGGTTTGCGTCTAGCCGAGTGGGTTTGGGTCTAGCCAAGTGGGTTTGGGTCTAGCCGAGTGGGTTTGGGTCTAGCCGAGTGGGTTTGGGTCTAGCCGAGTGGGTTTCGGTCTAGCCCAGTGGGTTTTGGTCTAGCCGAGTGGGTTTGGGTCTATCCGAGTGGGTTTGGGTATAGCCGAGTGGGTGTGGGTCTAGCCGAGTGGGTTTGGGTCTAGCCGAGTGGGTTTGGGTCGAGCCGAGTGGGTTTGGGTCTAGCCGAGTGGGTTTGGGTCTCGCCGAGTGGGTTTGGGTCTAGCCGAGTGGGTTTGGGTCTAGCCGAGTGGGTTTGGGTCTAGCCGAGTGGGTTTGGGTCTAGCCGAGTGGGTTTGGGTCTAGCCGAGTGGGTTTGGGTGTAGCCGAGTGGGTTTGCGTCTAGCCGAGTGGGTTTGGGTCTAGCCAAGTGGGTTTGGGTCTAGCCGAGTGGGTTTGGGTTTATCCGAGTGGGTTTGGGTCCAGCCGAGTGGGTTTGGGTCTAGCCCAGTGGATTTGGGTCTAGCCGAGTGGGTTTGGGTGTAGCCGAGTGGGTTTGCGTCTAGCCGAGTGGGTTTGGGTCTAGCCAAGTGGGTTTGGGTCTAGCCGAGTGGGTTTGGGTCTAGCCGAGTGGGTTTGGGTCTAGCCGAGTGGGTTTCGGTCTAGCCCAGTGGGTTTTTTTCTAGCCGAGTGGGTTTGGGTCTAGCCGAGTGGGTTTGGGTATAGCCGAGTGGGTGTGGGTCTAGCCGAGTGGGTTTGGGTCTAGCCGAGTGGGTTTGGGTCGAGCCGAGTGGGTTTGGGTCTAGCCGAGTGGGTTTGGGTCTAGCCGAGTGGGTTTGGGTCTAGCCGAGGGGGTGTGGATCTAGCCCAGTGGGTTTGGGTCTAGCCGAGTGGGTTTGGGTCTAGCCGAGTGGGTTTGGGTCTAGCCGAGTGGGTTTGGGTCTAGCCGAGGGGGTTTTGGTCTAGCCAAGTGGGTTTGGGTCTAGCCGAGTGGGTTTGGGTCTCGCCGAGTGGGTTTGGGTCTAGCCGAGTGGGTTTGGGTCTAGCCGAGTGGGTTTGGGTCTAGCCGAGTGGGTTTGGGTCTAGCCGAGTGGGTTTGGGTGTAGCCGAGTGGGTTTGCGTCTAGCCGAGTGGGTTTGGGTCTAGCCAAGTGGGTTTGGGTCTAGCCGAGTGGGTTTGGGTTTATCCGAGTGGGTTTGGGTCCAGCCGAGTGGGTTTGGGTCTAGCCCAGTGGATTTGGGTCTAGCCGAGTGGGTTTGGGTGTAGCCGAGTGGGTTTGCGTCTAGCCGAGTGGGTTTGGGTCTAGCCAAGTGGGTTTGGGTCTAGCCGAGTGGGTTTGGGTCTAGCCGAGTGGGTTTGGGTCTAGCCGAGTGGGTTTCGGTCTAGCCCAGTGGGTTTTTTTCTAGCCGAGTGGGTTTGGGTCTAGCCGAGTGGGTTTGGGTATAGCCGAGTGGGTGTGGGTCTAGCCGAGTGGGTTTGGGTCTAGCCGAGTGGGTTTGGGTCGAGCCGAGTGGGTTTGGGTCTAGCCGAGTGGGTTTGGGTCTAGCCGAGTGGGTTTGGGTCTAGCCGAGGGGGTGTGGATCTAGCCCAGTGGGTTTGGGTCTAGCCGAGTGGGTTTGGGTCTAGCCGAGTGGGTTTGGGTCTAGCCGAGTGGGTTTGGGTCTAGCCGAGGGGGTTTTGGTCTAGCCAAGTGGGTTTGGGTCTAGCCGAGTGGGTTTGGGTCTCGCCGAGTGGGTTTGGGTCTAGCCGAGTGGGTTTGGGTGTAGCCGAGTCGGTTTGGGTCTAGCCGAGTGGGTTTGGGTCTAGCCGAGTGGGTTTGGGTCTAGCCGAGTGGGTTTGGGTCTAGCCGAGTGGGTTTGGTTCTAGCCGAGTGGGTTTGGGTCTAGCCGAGTGGGTTTGGGTCTAGCCGAGTGGGTTTGGGTATAGCCGAGTGGGTGTGGGTCTAGCCGAGTGGGTTTGGGTCTAGCCGAGTGGGTTTGGGTCGAGCCGAGTGGGTTTGGGTCGAGCCGAGTGGGTTTGGGTCTAGCCGAGTGGGTTTGGGTCTAGCCGAGGGGGTTTGGGTCTAGCCGAGTGGGTTTAGTTCTAGCCGAGTGGGTTTGGGTTTATCCGAGTGGGTTTGGGTCTAGCCGAGTGGGTTTGGGTCTAGCCCAGTGGATTTGGGTCTAGCCGAGTGGGTTTGGGTGTAGCCGAGTGGGTTTGCGTCTAGCCGAGTGGGTTTGGGTCTAGCCAAGTGGGTTTGGGTCTAGCCGAGTTGGTTTGGGTCTAGCCGAGTGGGTTTCGGTCTAGCCCAGTGGGTTTTGGTCTAGCCGAGTGGGTTTGGGTCTAGCCGAGTGGGTTTGGGTATAGCCGAGTGGGTGTGGGTCTAGCCGAGTGGGTTTGGGTCTAGCCGAGTGGGTTTGGGTCGAGCCGAGTGGGTTTGGGTCTAGCCGAGTGGGTTTGGGTCTAGCCGAGTGGCTTTGGGTCTAGCCGAGGGGGTTTGGATCTAGCCCAGTGGGTTTGGGTCTAGCCGAGTGGGTTTGGGTCTAGCCGAGTGGGTTTGGGTCTAGCCGAGTGGGTTTGGGTCTAGCCGAGTGGGGTTTGGTCTAGCCAAGAGGGTTTGGGTCTAGCCGAGTGGGTTTGGGTCTCGCCGAGTGGGTTTGGGTCTAGCCGAGTGGGTTTGGGTGTAGCCGAGTCGGTTTGGGTCTAGCCGAGTGGGTTTGGGTCTAGCCGAGTGGGTTTGGGTCCAGCCGAGTGGGTTTGCGTCTAGCCGAGTGGGTTTGGTTCTAGCCGAGTGGGTTTGGGTTTATCCAAGTGGGTTTGGGTCTAGCCGAGTGGGTTTGGGTCTAGCCCAGTGGATTTGGGTCTAGCCGAGTGGGTTTGGGTGTAGCCGAGTGGGTTTGCGTCTAGCCGAGTGGGTTTGGGTCTAGCCAAGTGGGTTTGGGTCTAGCCGAGTGGGTTTGGGTCTAGCCGAGTGGGTTTGGGTCTAGCCGAGTGGGTTTCGGTCTAGCCCAGTGGGTTTTGGTCTAGCCGAGTGGGTTTGGGTCTATCCGAGTGGGTTTGGGTCTAGCCGAGTGGGTTTGGGTCTAGCCGAGTGGGTTTGGGTCTAGCCGAGTGGGTTTGGGTCTAGCCGAGTGGGTTTGGGTATAGCCGAGTGGGTGTGGCTCTAGCCGAGTGGGTTTGGGTCTAGCCGAGTGGGTTTGGGTCGAGCCGAGTGGGTTTGGGTCTAGCCGAGTGGGTTTGGGTCTAGCCGAGTGGGTTTGGGTCTAGCCGAGGGGGTTTGGGTCTAGCCCAGTGGGTTTGGGTCTAGCCGAGTGGGTTTGTGTCTAGCCGAGTGGGTTTGGGTCCAGCCGAGGGGGTTTTGGTCTAGCCAAGTGGGTTTGGGTCTAGCCGAGTGGGTTTGGGTCTCGCCGAGTGGGTTTGGGTCTAGCCGAGTGGGTTTGGGTCTAGCCGAGTGGGTTTGGGTCTAGCCGAGTGGGTTTGGGTCTAGCCGAGTGGGTTTGGGTCTAGCCGAGTGGGTTAAGGTCTAGCCGAGTGGGTTTGGGTGTAGCCGAGTCGGTTTGGGTCTAGCCGAGTGGGTTTGGGTCCAGCCGAGTGGGTTTGGGTCTAGCCGAGTGGGTTTGGGTCTAGCCGAGTGGGTTTGGGTCTAGCCGAGTGGGTTTGGGTCTAGCCGAGTAGGTTTGGGTCTAGCCGAGTGGGTTTGGGTCTAGCCGAGTGGGTTTGGGTCTAGCCGAGTGGGTTTGGGTGTAGCCGAGTGGGTTTGCGTCTAGCCGAGTGGGTTTGGGTCTAGCCAAGTGGGTTTGGGTCTAGCCGAGTGGGTTTGGGTGTAGCCGAGTGGGTTTTGGTTTATCCGAGTGGGTTTGGGTCCAGCCCAGTGGGTTTGGGTCTAGCCCAGTGGATTTGGGTCTAGCCGAGTGGGTTTGGGTGTAGCCGAGTGGGTTTGCGTCTAGCCGAGTGGGTTTGGGTCTAGCCAAGTGGGTTTGGGTCTAGCCGAGTGGGTTTGGGTCTAGCCGAGTGGGTTTGGGTCTAGCCGAGTGGGTTTCGGTCTAGCCCAGTGGGTTTTTTTCTAGCCGAGTGGGTTTGGGTCTAGCCGAGTGGGTTTGGGTATAGCCGAGTGGGTGTGGGTCTAGCCGAGTGGGTTTGGGTCTAGCCGAGTGGGTTTGGGTCTAGCCGAGTGGGTTTGGGTATAGCCGAATGGGTGTGGCTCTAGCCGAGTGGGTTTGGGTCTAGCCGAGTGGGTTTGGGTCGAGCCGAGTGGGTTTGGGTCTAGCCGAGTGGGTTTGGGTCTAGCCGAGTGGGTTTGGGTCTAGCCGAGGGGGTTTGGGTCCAGCCCAGTGGGTTTGGGTCTAGCCGAGTGGGTTTGTGTCTAGCCGAGTGGGTTTGGGTCCAGCCGAGGGGGTTTTGGTCTAGCCAAGTGGGTTTGGGTCTAGCCGAGTGGGTTTGGGTCTCGCCGAGTGGGTTTGGGTCTAGCCGAGTGGGTTTGGGTCTAGCCGAGTGGGTTTGGGTCTAGCCGAGTGGGTTTGGGTCTAGCCGAGTGGGTTTGGGTCTAGCCGAGTGGGTTAAGGTCTAGCCGAGTGGGTTTGGGTGTAGCCGAGTCGGTTTGGGTCTAGCCGAGTGGGTTTGGGTCCAGCCGAGTGGGTTTGGGTCTAGCCGAGTGGGTTTGGGTCTAGCCGAGTGGGTTTGGGTCTAGCCGAGTGGGTTTGGGTCTAGCCGAGTAGGTTTGGGTCTAGCCGAGTGGGTTTGGGTCTAGCCGAGTGGGTTTGGGTCTAGCCGAGTGGGTTTGGGTGTAGCCGAATGGGTTTGCGTCTAGCCGAGTGGGTTTGGGTCTAGCCAAGTGGGTTTGGATCTAGCCCAGTGGGTTTGGGTCTAGCCTAGTGGGTTTGGGTCTAGCCGATTGGGTTTGGGTCTAGCCGAGTGGGTTTGGGTCTAGCCGAGGGGGTTTTGGTCTAGCCAAGTGGGTTTGGGTCTAGCCGAGTGGGTTTGGGTCTCGCCGAGTGGGTTTGGGTCTAGCCGAGTGGGTTTGGGTGTAGCCGAGTCGGTTTGGGTCTAGCCGAGTGGGTTTGGGTCTAGCCGAGTGGGTTTGGGTCTAGCCGAGTGGGTTTGGGTCTAGCCGAGTGGGTTTGGTTCTAGCCGAGTGGGTTTGGGTCTAGCCGAGTGGGTTTGGGTCTAGCCGAGTGGGTTTGGGTATAGCCGAGTGGGTGTGGGTCTAGCCGAGTGGGTTTGGGTCTAGCCGAGTGGGTTTGGGTCGAGCCGAGTGTGTTTGGGTCTAGCCGAGTGGGTTTGGGTCTAGCCGAGTGGGTTTGGGTCTAGCCGAGGGGGTTTGGGTCTAGCCCAGTGGGTTTGGGTCTAGCCGAGTTGGTTTGTGTCTGGCCGAGTGGGTTTGTGTCCAGCCGAGGGGGTTTTGGTCTAGCCAAGTGGGTTTGGGTCTAGCCGAGTGGGTTTGGGTCTCGCCGAGTGGGTTTGGGTCTAGCCGAGTGGGTTTGGGTCTAGCCGAGTGGGTTTGGGTCTAGCCGAGTGGGTTTGGGTCTAGCCGAGTGGGTTAGGGTCTAGCCGAGTGGGTTTGGGTGTAGCCGAGTCGGTTTGGGTCTAGCCGAGTGGGTTTGGGTCTAGCCGAGTGGGTTTGGGTCTAGCCGAGTGGGTTTGGGTCTAGCCGAGTGGGTTTGGTTCTAGCCGAGTGGGTTTGGGTTTATCCGAGTGGGTTTGGGTCTAGCCGAGTGGGTTTGGGTCTAGCCCAGTGGATTTGGGTCTAGCCGAGTGGGTTTTGGTGTAGCCGAGTGGGTTTGCGTCTAGCCGAGTGGGTTTGGGTCTAGCCAAGTGGGTTTGGGTCTAGCCGAGTTGGTTTGGGTCTAGCCGAGTGGGTTTCGGTCTAGCCCAGTGGGTTTTGGTCTAGCCGAGCGGGTTTGGGTCTAGCCGAGTGGATTTGGGTCTAGCCGAGTGGGTTTGGGTCTAGCCGAGTGGCTTTTTGTCTAGCCGAGTGGGTTTGGGTCTAGCCGAGTGGGTTTGGGTATAGCCGAGTGGGTTTGGGTCTAGCCGAGTGGGTTTGGGTCTAGCCGAGTGGGTTTGGGTCGAGCCGAGTGGGTTTGGGTCTAGCCGAGTGGGTTTGTGTCTAGCCGAGTGGGTTTGGGTCCAGCCGAGGGGGTTTTGGTGTAGCCAAGGTGGTTTGGGTCTAGCCGAGTGGGTTTGGGTCTCGCCGAGTGGGTTTGGGTCTAGCCGAGTGGGTTTGGGTCTAGCCGAGTGGGTTTGGGTCTAGCCGAGTGGGTTTGGGTCTAGCCGAGTGGGTTTGGGTCTTGCCGAGTGGGTTAGGGTCTAGCCGAGTGGGTTTGGGTGTAGCCGAGTCGGTTTGGGTCTAGCCGAGTGGGTTTGGGTCTAGCCGAGTGGGTTTGGCTCTAGCCGAGTGGGTTTGGGTCTAGCCGAGTGGGTTTGGTTCTAGCCGAGTGGGTTTGGGTTTATCCGAGTGGGTTTGGGTCCAGCCGAGTCGGTTTGGGTCTAGCCCAGTGGATTTGGGTCTAGCCGAATGGGTTTGGGTGTAGCCGAGTGGGTTTGCGTCTAGCCGAGTGGGTTTGGGTCCAGCCAAGTGGGTTTGGGTCTAGCCGAGTGGGTTTGGGTCTAGCCGAGTGTGTTTGGGTCTAGCCGAGTGGGTTTCGGTCTAGCCCAGTGGGTTTTGGTCTAGCCGAGTGGGTTTGGGTCTAGCCTAGTGGGTTTGGGTATAGCCGAGTGGGTGTGGGTCTAGCCGAGTGGGTTTGGGTCTAGCCGAGTGGGTTTGGGTCTAGCCGAGTGGGTTTGGGTCTAGCCGAGTGGGTTTGGGTCTAGCCGAGTGGGTTTGGGTCTTGCCGAGTGGGTTAGGGTCTAGCCGAGTGGGTTTGGGTGTAGCCGAGTCGGTTTGGGTCTAGCCGAGTGGGTTTGGGTCTAGCCGAGTGGGTTTGGGTCTAGCCGAGTGTGTTTGGGTCTAGCCGAGTGGGTTTGGTTCTAGCCGAGTGGGTTTGGGTTTATCCGAGTGGGTTTGGGTCTAGCCGAGTCGGTTTGGGTCTAGCCCAGTGGATTTGGGTCTAGCCGAGTGGGTTTGGGTGTAGCCGAGTGGGTTTGCGTCTAGCCGAGTGGGTTTGGGTCCAGCCAAGTGGGTTTGGGTCTAGCCGAGTGGGGTTGGGTCTAGCCGAGTGGGTTTGGGTCTAGCCGAGTGGGTTTCGGTCTAGCCCAGTGGGTTTTGGTCTAGCCGAGTGGGTTTGGGTCTAGCCTAGTGGGTTTGGGTATAGCCGAGTGGGTGTGGGTCTAGCCGAGTGGGTTTGGGTCTAGCCGAGTGGGTTTGGGTCGAGCCGAGTGGGTTTGGGTCTAGCCGAGTGGGTTTGGGTCTAGCCGAGTGGGTTTGGGTCTAGCCGAGGGGGTTTGGGTCTAGCCCAGTGGGTTTGGGTCTAGCCGAGTGGGTTTGTGTCTAGCCGAGTGGGTTGGGTCCAGCCGAGGGGGTTTTGGTCTAGCCAAGTGGGTTTGGGTCTAGCCGAGTGGGTTTGGGTCTCGCCGAGTGGGTTTGGTTCTAGCGGAGTGGGTTTGGGTTTATCCGAGTGGGTTTGGGTCTAGCCCAGTGGATTTGGGTCTAGCCGAGTGGGTTTGGGTGTAGCCGAGTGGGTTTGCGTCTAGCCGAGTGGGTTTGGGTCTAGCCAAGTGGGTTTGGGTCTAGCCGAGTGGGTTTGGGTCTAGCCGAGTGGGTTTGGGTCTAGCCGAGTGGGTTTGGGTCTAGCCGAGTAGGTTTGGGTCTAGCCGAGTGGGTTTGGGTCTAGCCGAGTGGGTTTGGGTCTAGCCGAGTGGGTTTGGGTGTAGCCGAGTGGGTTTGCGTCTAGCCGAGTGGGTTTGGGTCTAGCCAAGTGGGTTTGGATCTAGCCCAGTGGGTTTGGGTCTAGCCGAGTGGGTTTGGGTCTAGCCGATTGGGTTTGGGTCTAGCCGAGTGGGTTTGGGTCTAGCCGAGGGGGTTTTGGTCTAGCCAAGTGGGTTTGGGTCTAGCCGAGTGGGTTTGGGTCTCGCCGAGTGGGTTTGGGTCTAGCCGAGTGGGTTTGGGTGTAGCCGAGTCGGTTTGGGTCTAGCCGAGTGGGTTTGGGTCTAGCCGAGTGGGTTTGGGTCTAGCCGAGTGGGTTTGGGTCTAGCCGAGTGGGTTTGGTTCTAGCCGAGTGGGTTTGGGTCTAGCCGAGTGGGTTTGGGTCTAGCCGAGTGGGTTTGGGTATAGCCGAGTGGGTGTGGGTCTAGCCGAGTGGGTTTGGGTCTAGCCGAGTGGGTTTGGGTCGAGCCGAGTGTGTTTGGGTCTAGCCGAGTGGGTTTGGGTCTAGCCGAGTGGGTTTGGGTCTAGCCGAGGGGGTTTGGGTCTAGCCCAGTGGGTTTGGGTCTAGCCGAGTTGGTTTGTGTCTGGCCGAGTGGGTTTGTGTCCAGCCGAGGGGGTTTTGGTCTAGCCAAGTGGGTTTGGGTCTAGCCGAGTGGGTTTGGGTCTCGCCGAGTGGGTTTGGGTCTAGCCGAGTGGGTTTGGGTCTAGCCGAGTGGGTTTGGGTCTAGCCGAGTGGGTTTGGGTCTAGCCGAGTGGGTTAGGGTCTAGCCGAGTGGGTTTGGGTGTAGCCGAGTCGGTTTGGGTCTAGCCGAGTGGGTTTGGGTCTAGCCGAGTGGGTTTGGGTCTAGCCGAGTGGGTTTGGGTCTAGCCGAGTGGGTTTGGTTCTAGCCGAGTGGGTTTGGGTTTATCCGAGTGGGTTTGGGTCTAGCCGAGTGGGTTTGGGTCTAGCCCAGTGGATTTGGGTCTAGCCGAGTGGGTTTTGGTGTAGCCGAGTGGGTTTGCGTCTAGCCGAGTGGGTTTGGGTCTAGCCAAGTGGGTTTGGGTCTAGCCGAGTTGGTTTGGGTCTAGCCGAGTGGGTTTCGGTCTAGCCCAGTGGGTTTTGGTCTAGCCGAGCGGGTTTGGGTCTAGCCGAGTGGATTTGGGTCTAGCCGAGTGGGTTTGGGTCTAGCCGAGTGGCTTTTTGTCTAGCCGAGTGGGTTTGGGTCTAGCCGAGTGGCTTTGGGTATAGCCGAGTGGGTTTGGGTCTAGCCGAGTGGGTTTGGGTCTAGCCGAGTGGGTTTGGGTCGAGCCGAGTGGGTTTGGGTCTAGCCGAGTGGGTTTGTGTCTAGCCGAGTGGGTTTGGGTCCAGCCGAGTGGGTTTGGGTCTAGCCTAGTGGGTTTGGGTATAGCCGAGTGGGTGTGGGTCTAGCCGAGTGGGTTTGGGTCTAGCCGAGTGGGTTTGGGTCTAGCCGAGTGGGTTTGGGTCTAGCCGAGTGGGTTTGGGTCTAGCCGAGTGGGTTTGGGTCTTGCCGAGTGGGTTAGGGTCTAGCCGAGTGGGTTTGGGTGTAGCCGAGTCGGTTTGGGTCTAGCCGAGTGGGTTTGGGTCTAGCCGAGTGGGTTTGGGTCTAGCCGAGTGGGTTTGGGTCTAGCCGAGTGGGTTTGGTTCTAGCCGAGTGGGTTTGGGTTTATCCGAGTGGGTTTGGGTCTAGCCGAGTCGGTTTGGGTCTAGCCCAGTGGATTTGGGTCTAGCCGAGTGGGTTTGGGTGTAGCCGAGTGGGTTTGCGTCTAGCCGAGTGGGTTTGGGTCCAGCCAAGTGGGTATGGGTCTAGCCGAGTGGGTTTGGGTCTAGCCGAGTGGGTTTGGGTCTAGCCGAGTGGGTTTCGGTCTAGCCCAGTGGGTTTTGGTCTAGCCGAGTGGGTTTGGGTCTAGCCTAGTGGGTTTGGGTATAGCCGAGTGGGTGTGGGTCTAGCCGAGTGGGTTTGGGTCTAGCCGAGTGGGTTTGGGTCGAGCCGAGTGGGTTTGGGTCTAGCCGAGTGGGTTTGGGTCTAGCCGAGTGGGTTTGGGTCTAGCCGAGGGGGTTTGGGTCTAGCCCAGTGGGTTTGGGTCTAGCCGAGTGGGTTTGTGTCTAGCCGAGTGGGTTGGGTCCAGCCGAGGGGGTTTTGGTCTAGCCAAGTGGGTTTGGGTCTAGCCGAGTGGGTTTGGGTCTCGCCGAGTGGGTTTGGTTCTAGCGGAGTGGGTTTGGGTTTATCCGAGTGGGTTTGGGTCTAGCCCAGTGGATTTGGGTCTAGCCGAGTGGGTTTGGGTGTAGCCGAGTGGGTTTGCATCTAGCCGAGTGGGTTTGGGTCTAGCCAAGTGGGTTTTGGTCTAGCCGAGTGGGTTTGGGTCTAGCCGAGTGGGTTTGGGTCTAGCCGAGTGGGTTTCGGTCTAGCCCAGTGGGTTTTGGTCTAGCCGAGTGGGTTTGGGTCTAGCCGAGTGGGTTTGGGTATAGCCGAGTGGGTGTGGGTCTAGCCGAGTGGGTTTGGGTCTAGCCGAGTGGGTTTGGGTCGAGCCGAGTGGGTTTGGGTCTAGCCGAGTGGGTTTGGGTCTAGCCGAGTGGGTTTGGGTCTAGCCGAGGGGGTTTGGATCTAGCCGAGTGGGTTTGGGTCTAGCCGAGTGGGTTTGGGTCTAGCCGAGTGGGTTTGGGTCTAGCTGAGTGGGTTTGGGTCTAGCCGAGGGGGTTTTGGTCTAGCCAAGTGGGTTTGGGTCTAGCCGAGTGGGTTTGGGTCGAGCCGAGTGGGTTTGGGTCTAGCCGAGTGGGTTTGGGTCTAGCCGAGTGGGTTTGGGTCTAGCCGAGGGGGTTTGGGTCTAGCCCAGTGGGTTTGGGTCTAACCGAGTGGGTTTGGGTCTAGCCGAGTGGGTTTGGTTCTAGCCGAGTGGGTTTGGGTTTATCCGAGTGGGTTTGGGTCTAGCCGAGTGGGTTTGGGTCTAGCCCAGTGGATTTGGGTCTAGCCGAGTGGGTTTGGGTGTAGCCGAGTGGGTTTGCGTCTAGCCGAGTGGGTTTGGGTCTAGCCAAGTGGGTTTGGGTCTAGCCGAGTGGGTTTGGGTCTAGCCGAGTGGGTTTGGGTCTAGCCGAGTGGGTTTCGGTCTAGCCCAGTGGGTTTTGGTCTAGCCGAGTGGGTTTGGGTCTATCCGAGTGGGTTTGGGTCTAGCCGAGTGGGTTTGGGTCTAGCCGAGTGGGTTTGGGTCTAGCCGAGTGGGTTTGGGTCTAGCCGAGTGGGTTTGGGTATAGCCGAGTGGGTGTGGGTCTAGCCGAGTGGGTTTGGGTCTAGCCGAGTGGGTTTGGGTCGAGCCGAGTGGGTTTGGGTCTAGCCGAGTGGGTTTGGGTCTAGCCGAGTGGGTTTGGGTCTAGCCGAGGGGGTTTGGGTCTAGCCCAGTGGGTTTGGGTCTAGCCGAGTGGGTTTGGGTCTAGCCGAGTGGGTTTGGGTCTAGCCGAGTGGGTTTGGGTCCAGCCGAGTGGGTTAGGGTCTAGCCGAGTGGGTTTGGGTGTAGCCGAGTCGGTTTGGGTCTAGCCGAGTGGGTTTGGGTCTAGCCGAGTGGGTTTGGGTCTAGCCGAGTGGGTTTGGGTCTAACCGAGTGGGTTTGGTTCTAGCCGAGTGGGTTTGGGTTTATCCGAGTGGGTTTGGGTCTAGCCGAGTCGGTTTGGGTCTAGCCCAGTGGATTTGGGTCTAGCCGAGTGGGTTTGGGTGTAGCCGAGTGGGTTTGCGTCTAGCCGAGTGGGTTTGGGTCCAGCCAAGTGGGTTTGGGTCTAGCCGAGTGGGTTTGGGTCTAGCCGAGTGGGTTTGGGTCTAGCCGAGTGGGTTTCGGTCTAGCCCAGTGGGTTTTGGTCTAGCCGAGTGGGTTTGGGTCTAGCCTAGTGGGTTTGGGTATAGCCGAGTGGGTGTGGGTCTAGCCGAGTGGGTTTGGGTCTAGCCGAGTGGGTTTGGGTCGAGCCGAGTGGGTTTGGGTGTAGCCGAGTGGGTTTGCGTCTAGCCGAGTGGGTTTGGGTCTAGCCAAGTGGGTTTGGGTCTAGCCGAGTGGGTTTGGGTGTAGCCGAGTGGGTTTGCGTCTCGCCGAGTGGGTTTGGGTCTAGCCAAGTGGGTTTTGGTCTAGCCGAGTGGGTTTGGGTCTAGCCGAGTGGGTTTGGGTCTAGCCGAGTGGGTTTCGGTCTAGCCCAGTGGGTTTTGGTCTAGCCGAGTGGGTTTGGGTCTAGCCGAGTGGGTTTGGGTATAGCCGAGTGGGTGTGGGTCTAGCCGAGTGGGTTTGGGTCTAGCCGAGTGGGTTTGGGTCGAGCCGAGTGGGTTTGGGTCTAGCCGAGTGGGTTTGGGTCTAGCCGAGTGGGTTTGGGTCTAGCCGAGGGGGTTTGGATCTAGCCGAGTGGGTTTGGGTCTAGCCGAGTGGGTTTGGGTCTAGCCGAGTGGGTTTGGGTCTAGCCGAGTTTGTTTGGGTCTAGCCGAGGGGGTTTTGGTCTAGCCAAGTGGGTTTGGGTCTAGCCGAGTGGGTTTGGGTCTCGCCGAGTGGGTTTGGGTCTAGCCGAGTGGGTTTGGGTGTAGCCGAGTCGGTTTGGGTCTAGCCGAGTGGGTTTGGGTCTAGCCGAGTGGGTTTGGGTCTAGCCGAGTGGGTTTGGGTCTAGCCGAGTGGGTTTGGTTCTAGCCGAGTGGGTTTGGGTTTATCCGAGTGGGTTTGGGTCTAGCCGAGTGGGTTTGGGTCTAGCCCAGTGGATTTGGGTCTAGCCGAGTGGGTTTGGGTGTAGCCGAGTGGGTTTGCGTCTAGCCGAGTGGGTTTGGGTCTAGCCAAGTGGGTTTGGGTCTAGCCGAGTGGGTTTGGGTCTAGCCGAGTGGGTTTGGGTCTAGCCGAGTGGGTTTCGGTCTAGCCCAGTGGGTTTTGGTCTAGCCGAGTGGGTTTGGGTCTATCCGAGTGGGTTTGGGTCTAGCCGAGTGGGTTTGGGTCTAGCCGAGTGGGTTTGGGTCTAGCCGAGTGGGTTTGGGTATAGCCGAGTGGGTGTGGGTCTAGCCGAGTGGGTTTGGGTCTAGCCGAGTGGGTTTGGGTCGAGCCGAGTGGGTTTGGGTCTAGCCGAGTGGGTTTGGGTCTAGCCGAGTGGGTTTGGGTCTAGCCGAGGGGGTTTGGGTCTAGCCCAGTGGGTTTGGGTCTAGCCGAGTGGGTTTGGGTCTAGCCGAGTGGGTTTGGGTCTAGCCCAGTGGGTTTGGGTCTAGCCGAGTGGGTTTGGGTCTAGCCGAGTGGGTTTGCGTCTAGCCGAGTGGGTTTGGGTCTAGCCAAGTGGGTTTGGGTCTAGCCGAGTGGGTTTGGGTCTAGCCAAGTGGGTTTGGGTCTAGCCGAGTGGGTTTGGGTCTAGTCGAGTGGGTTTGGGTCTAGCCGAGTGGGTTTGGGTCTAGCCGAGTGGGTTTGGATCTAGCCGAGTTGGTATGGGTCTAGCGGAGTGGGTTTGGGTCTAGCGGAGTGGGTTTGGGTCTAGCCGAGTGGGTTTGGGTCGAGCCGAGTGGGTTTGGGTCTAGCCGAGTGGGTTAGGGTCTAGCCGAGTGGGTTTGGGTGTAGCCGAGTCGGTTTGGGTCTAGCCGAGTGGGTTTGGGTCTAGCCGAGTGGGTTTGGGTCTAGCCGAGTGGGTTTGGTTCTAGCCGAGTGGGTTTGGTTCTAGCCGAGTGGGTTTGGGTTTATCCGAGTGGGTTTGGGTCTAGCCGAGTCGGTTTGGGTCTAGCCCAGTGGATTTGGGTCTAGCCGAGTGGGTTTGGGTGTAGCCGAGTGGGTTTGCGTCTAGCCGAGTGGGTTTGGGTCCAGCCAAGTGGGTTTGGGTCTAGCCGAGTGGGTTTGGGTCTAGCCGAGTGGGTTTGGGTCTAGCCGAGTGGGTTTCGGTGTAGCCCAGTGGGTTTTGGTCTAGCCGAGTGGGTTTGGGTCTAGCCTAGTGGGTTTGGGTATAGCCGAGTGGGTGTGGGTCTAGCCGAGTGGGTTTGGGTCTAGCCGAGTGGGTTTGGGTCGAGCCGAGTGGGTTTGGGTCTAGCCGAGTGGGTTTGGGTCTAGCCGAGTGGGTTTGGGTCTAGCCGAGGGGGTTTGGGTCTAGCCCAGTGGGTTTGGGTCTAGCCGAGTGGGTTTGTGTCTAGCCGAGTGGGTTGGGTCCAGCCGAGGGGGTTTTGGTCTAGCCAAGTGGGTTTGGGTCTAGCCGAGTGGGTTTGGGTCTCGCCGAGTGGGTTTGGGTCTAGCCGAGTGGGTTTGGGTCTAGCCGAGTGGGTTTGGGTCTAGCCGAGTGGGTTTGGGTGTAGCCGAGTGGGTTTGCGTCTCGCCGAGTGGGTTTGGGTCTAGCCAAGTGGGTTTTGGTCTAGCCGAGTGGGTTTGGGTCTAGCCGAGTGGGTTTGGGTCTAGCCGAGTGGGTTTCGGTCTAGCCCAGTGGGTTTTGGTCTAGCCGAGTGGGTTTGGGTCTAGCCGAGTGGGTTTGGGTATAGCCGAGTGGGTGTGGGTCTAGCCGAGTGGGTTTGGGTCTAGCCGAGTGGGTTTGGGTCGAGCCGAGTGGGTTTGGGTCTAGCCGAGTGGGTTTGGGTCTAGCCGAGTGGGTTTGGGTCTAGCCGAGGGGGTTTGGATCTAGCCGAGTGGGTTTGGGTCTAGCCGAGTGGGTTTGGGTCTAGCCGAGTGGGTTTGGGTCTAGCCGAGTTTGTTTGGGTCTAGCCGAGGGGGTTTTGGTCTAGCCAAGTGGGTTTGGGTCTAGCCGAGTGGGTTTGGGTCTCGCCGAGTGGGTTTGGGTCTAGCCGAGTGGGTTTGGGTGTAGCCGAGTCGGTTTGGGTCTAGCCGAGTGGGTTTGGGTCTAGCCGAGTGGGTTTGGGTCTAGCCGAGTGGGTTTGGGTCTAGCCGAGTGGGTTTGGTTCTAGCCGAGTGGGTTTGGGTTTATCCGAGTGGGTTTGGGTCTAGCCGAGTGGGTTTGGGTCTAGCCCAGTGGATTTGGGTCTAGCCGAGTGGGTTTGGGTGTAGCCGAGTGGGTTTGCGTCTAGCCGAGTGGGTTTGGGTCTAGCCAAGTGGGTTTGGGTCTAGCCGAGTGGGTTTGGGTCTAGCCGAGTGGGTTTGGGTCTAGCCGAGTGGGTTTCGGTCTAGCCCAGTGGGTTTTGGTCTAGCCGAGTGGGTTTGGGTCTATCCGAGTGGGTTTGGGTCTAGCCGAGTGGGTTTGGGTCTAGCCGAGTGGGTTTGGGTCTAGCCGAGTGGGTTTGGGTATAGCCGAGTGGGTGTGGGTCTAGCCGAGTGGGTTTGGGTCTAGCCGAGTGGGTTTGGGTCGAGCCGAGTGGGTTTGGGTCTAGCCGAGTGGGTTTGGGTCTAGCCGAGTGGGTTTGGGTCTAGCCGAGGGGGTTTGGGTCTAGCCCAGTGGGTTTGGGTCTAGCCGAGTGGGTTTGGGTCTAGCCGAGTGGGTTTGGGTCTAGCCCAGTGGGTTTGGGTCTAGCCGAGTGGGTTTGGGTCTAGCCGAGTGGGTTTGCGTCTAGCCGAGTGGGTTTGGGTCTAGCCAAGTGGGTTTGGGTCTAGCCGAGTGGGTTTGGGTCTAGCCAAGTGGGTTTGGGTCTAGCCGAGTGGGTTTGGGTCTAGTCGAGTGGGTTTGGGTCTAGCCGAGTGGGTTTGGGTCTAGCCGAGTGGGTTTGGATCTAGCCGAGTTGGTATGGGTCTAGCGGAGTGGGTTTGGGTCTAGCGGAGTGGGTTTGGGTCTAGCCGAGTGGGTTTGGGTCGAGCCGAGTGGGTTTGGGTCTAGCCGAGTGGGTTAGGGTCTAGCCGAGTGGGTTTGGGTGTAGCCGAGTCGGTTTGGGTCTAGCCGAGTGGGTTTGGGTCTAGCCGAGTGGGTTTGGGTCTAGCCGAGTGGGTTTGGTTCTAGCCGAGTGGGTTTGGTTCTAGCCGAGTGGGTTTGGGTTTATCCGAGTGGGTTTGGGTCTAGCCGAGTCGGTTTGGGTCTAGCCCAGTGGATTTGGGTCTAGCCGAGTGGGTTTGGGTGTAGCCGAGTGGGTTTGCGTCTAGCCGAGTGGGTTTGGGTCCAGCCAAGTGGGTTTGGGTCTAGCCGAGTGGGTTTGGGTCTAGCCGAGTGGGTTTGGGTCTAGCCGAGTGGGTTTCGGTGTAGCCCAGTGGGTTTTGGTCTAGCCGAGTGGGTTTGGGTCTAGCCTAGTGGGTTTGGGTATAGCCGAGTGGGTGTGGGTCTAGCCGAGTGGGTTTGGGTCTAGCCGAGTGGGTTTGGGTCGAGCCGAGTGGGTTTGGGTCTAGCCGAGTGGGTTTGGGTCTAGCCGAGTGGGTTTGGGTCTAGCCGAGGGGGTTTGGGTCTAGCCCAGTGGGTTTGGGTCTAGCCGAGTGGGTTTGTGTCTAGCCGAGTGGGTTGGGTCCAGCCGAGGGGGTTTTGGTCTAGCCAAGTGGGTTTGGGTCTAGCCGAGTGGGTTTGGGTCTCGCCGAGTGGGTTTGGGTCTAGCCGAGTGGGTTTGGGTCTAGCCGAGTGGGTTTGGGTCTAGCCGAGTGGGTTTGGGTCTAGCCGAGTGGGTTAGGGTCTAGCCGAGTGGGTTTGGGTGTAGCCGAGTCGGTTTGGGTCTAGCCGAGTCGGTTTGGGTCTAGCCGAGTGGGTTTGGGTCTAGCCGAGTGGGTTTGGGTCTAGCCGAGTGGGTTTGGGTCTAGCCGAGTGGGTTTGGTTCTAGCCGAGTGGGTTTGGGTTTATCCGAGTGGGTTTGGGTCTAGCCCAGTGGATTTGGGTCTAGCCGAGTGGGTTTGGGTGTAGCCGAGTGGGTTTGCGTCTAGCCGAGTGGGTTTGGGTCTAGCCAAGTGGGTTTGGGTCTAGCCGAGTGGGTTTGGGTGTAGCCGAGTGGGTTTGCGTCTAGCCGAGTGGGTTTGGGTCTAGCCAAGTGGGTTTTGGTCTAGCCGAGTGGGTTTGGGTCTAGCCGAGTGGGTTTGGGTCTAGCCGAGTGGGTTTCGGTCTAGCCCAGTGGGTTTTGGTCTAGCCGAGTGGGTTTGGGTCTAGCCGAGTGGGTTTGGGTATAGCCGAGTGGGTGTGGGTCTAGCCGAGTGGGTTTGGGTCTAGCCGAGTGGGTTTGGGTCGAGCCGAGTGGGTTTGGGTCTAGCCGAGTGGGTTTGGGTCTAGCCGAGTGGGTTTGGGTCTAGCCGAGGGGGTTTGGGTCTAGCCCAGTGGGTTTGGGTCTAGCCGAGTGGGTTTGTGTCTAGCCGAGTGGGTTGGGTCCAGCCGAGGGGGTTTTGGTCTAGCCAAGTGGGTTTGGGTCTAGCCGAGTGGGTTTGGGTCTCGCCGAGTGGGTTTGGGTCTAGCCGAGTGGGTTTGGGTCTAGCCGAGTGGGTTTGGGTCTAGCCGAGTGGGTTTGGGTCTAGCCGAGTGGGTTAGGGTCTAGCCGAGTGGGTTTGGGTGTAGCCGAGTCGGTTTGGGTCTAGCCGAGTCGGTTTGGGTCTAGCCGAGTGGGTTTGGTTCTAGCCGAGTGGGTTTGGGTCTAGCCGAGTGGGTTTGGGTCTAGCCGAGTGGGTTTGGTTCTAGCCGAGTGGGTTTGGGTTTATCCGAGTGGGTTTGGGTCTAGCCCAGTGGATTTGGGTCTAGCCGAGTGGGTTTGGGTGTAGCCGAGTGGGTTTGCGTCTAGCCGAGTGGGTTTGGGTCTAGCCAAGTGGGTTTGGGTCTAGCCGAGTGGGTTTGGGTGTAGCCGAGTGGGTTTGCGTCTAGCCGAGTGGGTTTGGGTCTAGCCCAGTGGGTTTTGGTCTAGCCGAGTGGGTTTGGGTCTAGCCGAGTGGGTTTGGGTCTAGCCGAGTGGGTTTCGGTCTAGCCCAGTGGGTTTTGGTCTAGCCGAGTGGGTTTGGGTCTAGCCGAGTGGGTTTGGGTATAGCCGAGTGGGTGTGGGTCTAGCCGAGTGGGTTTGGATCTAGCCGAGTGGGTTTGGGTCGAGCCGAGTGGGTTTGGGTCTAGCCGAGTGGGTTTGGGTCTAGCCGAGTGGGTTTGGGTCTAGCCGAGGGGGTTTGGATCTAGCCCAGTGGGTTTGGGTCTAGCCGAGTGGGTTTGGGTCTAGCCGAGTGGGTTTGGGTCTAGCCGAGTGGGTTTGGGTCTAGCCGAGGGGGTTTTGGTCCAGCCAAGTGGGTTTGGGTCTAGCCGAGTGGGTTTGGGTCTCGCCGAGTGGGTTTGGGTCTAGCCGAGTGGGTTTGGGTGTAGCCGAGTCGGTTTGGGTCTAGCCGAGTGGGTTTGGGTCTAGCCGAGTGGGTTTGGGTCTAGCCGAGTGGGTTTGGGTCTATCCGAGTGGGTTTGGTTCTAGCCGAGTGGGTTTGGGTTTATCCGAGTGGGTTTGGGTCTAGCCGAGTGGGTTTGGGTCTAGCCCAGTGGATTTGGGTCTAGCCGAGTGGGTTTGGGTGTAGCCGAGTGGGTTTGCGTCTAGCCGAGTGGGTTTGGGTCTAGCCAAGTGGGTTTGGGTCTAGCCGAGTGGGTTTGGGTCTAGCCGAGTGGGTTTGGGTCTAGCCGAGTGGGTTTCGGTCTAGCCCAGTGGGTTTTGGTCTAGCCGAGTGGGTTTGGGTCTATCCGAGTGGGTTTGGGTCTAGCCGAGTGGGTTTGGGTCTAGCCGAGTGGGTTTGGGTCTAGCCGAGTGGGTTTGGGTCTAGCCGAGTGGGTTTGGGTATAGCCGAGTGGGTGTGGGTCTAGCCGAGTGGGTTTGGGTCTAGCCGAGTGGGTTTGGGTCGAGCCGAGTGGGTTTGGGTCTAGCCGAGTGGGTTTGGGTCTAGCCGAGTGGGTTTGGGTCTAGACGAGGGGGTTTGGGTCTAGCCCAGTGGGTTTGGGTCTAGCCGAGTGGGTTTGGGTCTAGCCCAGTGGGTTTGGGTCTAGCCCAGTGGGTTTGGGTCTAGCCGAGTGGGTTTGGGTCTAGCCGAGTGGGTTTGCGTCTAGCCGAGTGGGTTTGGGTCTAGCCAAGTGGGTTTGGGTCTAGCCGAGTGGGTTTGGGTCTAGCCGAGTGGGTTTGGGTCTAGCCAAGTGGGTTTGGGTCTAGCCGAGTGGGTTTGGGTCTAGTCGAGTGGGTTTGGGTCTAGCCGAGTGGGTTTGGGTCTAGCCGAGTGGGTTTGGGTCAAGCGGAGTTGGTATGGGTCTAGCGGAGTGGGTTTGGGTCTAGCGGAGTGGGTTTTGGTGTAGCCGACTGGGTTTTGGTCTAGCCGAGTGGGTTTGGGTCTACCCGAGTTGGTGTGGGTCTAGCCGAGTAGGTTTGGGTCTAGCCAAGTGGGATTTGGTCTAGCCGAGTGGGTTTGGGTCTATCCGAGTGGGTTTGGGTCTAGCCGAGTGGGTTTGGGTCTAGCCGAGTGGGTTTGGGTCTAGCCGAGTGGGTTTGGGTATACCGAGTGGGTGTGGGTCTAGCCGAGTGGGTTTGGGTCTAGCCGAGTGGGTTTGGGTCGAGCCGAGTGGGTTTGGGTCTAGTCGAGTGGGTTTGGGTCTAGCCGAGTGGGTTTGGGTCTAGCCGAGGGGGTTTGGGTCTAGCCAAGTGGGTTTGGGTCTAGCCGAGTGGGTTTGGGTCTAGCCGAGTGGGTTTGGGTCTAGCCCAGTGGGTTTGGGTCTAGCCGAGTGGGTTTGGGTCTAGCCGAGTGGGTTTGGGTCTAGCCCAGTGGGTTTGCGTCTAGCCGAGTGGGTTTGGGTCTAGCCGAGTGGGTTTGGGTCTAGCCGAGTGGGTTTGCGTCTAGCCGAGTGGGTTTGGGTCTAGCCGAGTGGGTTTGGGTATAGCCGAGTGGGTTTGGGTCTAGCCGAGTGGGTTTGGGTCTAGCCGAGTGGGTTTGGGTCGAGCCGAGTGGGTTTGGGTCTAGCCGAGTGGGTTTGTGTCTAGCCGAGTGGGTTTGGGTCCAGCCGAGGGGGTTTTGGTCTAGCCAAGTGGGTTTGGGTCTAGCCGAGTGGGTTTGGGTCTCGCCGAGTGGGTTTGGGTCTAGCCGAGTGGGTTTGGGTCTAGCCGAGTGGGTTTGGGTCTAGCCGAGTGGGTTTGGGTCTAGCCGAGTGGGTTTGGGTCTAGCCGAGTGGGTTAGGGTCTAGCCGAGTGGGTTTGGGTGTAGCCGAGTCGGTTTGGGTCTAGCCGAGTGGGTTTGGGTCTAGCCGAGTGGGTTTGGGTCTAGCCGAGTGGGTTTGGGTCTAGCCGAGTGGGTTTGGTTCTAGCCGAGTGGGTTTGGGTTTATCCGAGTGGGTTTGGGTCTAGCCGAGTCGGTTTGGGTCTAGCCCAGTGGATTTCGGTCTAGCCGAGTGGGTTTGGGTGTAGCCGAGTGGGTTTGCGTCTAGCCGAGTGGGTTTGGGTCCAGCCAAGTGGGTTTGGGTCTAGCCGAGTGGGTTTGGGTCTAGCCGAGTGGGTTTGGGTCTAGCCGAGTGGGTTTCGGTCTAGCCCAGTGGGTTTTGGTCTAGCCGAGTGGGTTTGGGTCTAGCCTAGTGGGTTTGGGTATAGCCGAGTGGGTGTGGGTCTAGCCGAGTGGGTTTGGGTCTAGCCGAGTGGGTTTGGGTCGAGCCGAGTGGGTTTGGGTCTAGCCGAGTGGGTTTGGGTCTAGCCGAGTGGGTTTGGGTCTAGCCGAGGGGGTTTGGGTCTAGCCCAGTGGGTTTGGGTCTAGCCGAGTGGGTTTGTGTCTAGCCGAGTGGGTTGGGTCCAGCCGAGGGGGTTTTGGTCTAGCCAAGTGGGTTTGGGTCTAGCCGAGTGGGTTTGGGTCTCGCCGAGTGGGTTTGGGTCTAGCCGAGTGGGTTTGGGTCTAGCCGAGTGGTTTTGGGTCTAGCCGAGTGGGTTTGGGTCTAGCCGAGTGGGTTAGGGTCTAGCCGAGTGGGTTTGGGTGTAGCCGAGTCGGTTTGGGTCTAGCCGAGTGGGTTTGGGTCTAGCCGAGTGGGTTTGGGTCTAGCCGAGTGGGTTTGGGTCTAGCCGAGTGGGTTTGGGTCTAGCCGAGTGGGTTTGGTTCTAGCCGAGTGGGTTTGCGTTTATCCGAGTGGGTTTGGGTCTAGCCCAGTGGATTTGGATCTAGCCGAGTGGGTTTGGGTGTAGCCGAGTGGGTTTGCATCTAGCCGAGTGGGTTTGGGTCTAGCCAAGTGGGTTTGGGTCTAGCCGAGTGGGTTTGGGTGTAGCCGAGTGGGTTTGCGTCTAGCCGAGTGGGTTTGGGTCTAGCCAAGTGGGTTTTGGTCTAGCCGAGTGGGTTTGGGTCTAGCCGAGTGGGTTTGGGTCTAGCCGAGTGGGTTTCGGTCTAGCCGAGTGGGTTTGGGTGTAGCCGAGTGGGTTTGGGTCTCGCCGAGTGGGTTTGGGTCTAGCCGAGTGGGTTTGGGTGTAGCCGAGTGGGTTTGGGTCTAGCCGAGTGGGTTTGGGTCTAGCCGAGTGGGTTTGGGTCTAGCCGAGTGGGTTTGGGTCTAGCCGAGTGGGTTTGGTTCTAGCCGAGTGGGTTTGGGTTTATCCGAGTGGGTTTGGGTCTAGCCGAGTGGGTTTGGGTCTAGCCCAGTGGATTTGGGTCTAGCCGAGTGGGTTTGGGTGTAGCCGAGTGGGTTTGCGTCTAGCCGAGTGGGTTTGGGTCTAGCCAAGTGGGTTTGGGTCTAGCCGAGTGGGTTTGGGTCTAGCCGAGTGGGTTTGGGTCTAGCCGAGTGGGTTTCGGTCTAGCCCAGTGGGTTTTGGTCTAGCCGAGTGGGTTTGGGTCTATCCGAGTGGGTTTGGGTCTAGCCGAGTGGGTTTGGGTCTAGCCGAGTGGGTTTGGGTCTAGCCGAGTGGGTTTGGGTCTAGCCGAGTGGGTTTGGGTATAGCCGAGTGGGTGTGGGTCTAGCCGAGTGGGTTTGGGTCTAGCCGAGTGGGTTTGGGTCGAGCCGAGTGGGTTTGGGTCTAGCCGAGTGGGTTTGGGTCTAGCCGAGTGGGTTTGGGTCTAGCCGAGGGGGTTTGGGTCTAGCCCAGTGGGTTTGGGTCTAGCTGAGTGGGTTTGGGTCTAGCCGAGTGGGTTTGGGTCTAGCCCAGTGGGTTTGGGTCTAGCCGAGTGGGTTTGGGTCTAGCCGAGTGGGTTTGCGTCTAGCCGAGTGGGTTTGGGTCTAGCCAAGTGGGTTTGGGTCTAGCCGAGTGGGTTTGGGTCTAGCCGAGTGGGTTTGCGTCTAGCCGAGTGGGTTTGGGTCTAGCCAAGTGGGTTTGGGTCTAGCCGAGTGGGTTTGGGTCTAGTCGAGTGGGTTTGGGTCTAGCCGAGTGGGTTTGGGTCTAGCCGAGTGGGTTTGGGTCAAGCGGAGTTGGTATGGGTCTAGCGGAGTGGGTTTGGGTCTAGCGGAGTGGGTTTTGGTGTAGCCAAGTGGGTTTTGGTCTAGCCGAGTGGGTTTGGGTCTACCCGAGTTGGTGTGGGTCTAGCCGAGTAGGTTTGGGTGTAGCCAAGTGGGATTTGGTCTAGCCGAGTGGGTTTGGGTCTATCCGAGTGGGTTTGGGTCTAGTCGAGTGGGTTTGGGTCTAGCCGAGTGGGTTTGGGTCGAGCCGAGTGGGTTTGGGTCTAGTCGAGTGGGTTTGGGTCTAGCCGAGTGGGTTTGGGTCTAGCCGAGGGGGTTTGGGTCTAGCCAAGTGGGTTTGGGTCTAGCCGAGTGGGTTTGGGTCTAGCCGAGTGGGTTTGGGTCTAGCCGAGTGGGTTTGGGTCTAGCCCAGTGGGTTTGGGTCTAGCCGAGTGGGTTTGGGTCTAGCCCAGTGGGTTTGCGTCTAGCCGAGTGGGTTTGGGTCTAGCCGAGTGGGTTTGGGTCTAGCCGAGTGGGTTTGCGTCTAGCCGAGTGGGTTTGGGTCTAGCCAAGTGGGTTTGGGTCTAGCCGAGTGGGTTTGGGTCTAGCCGAGTGGGTTTGGGTCTAACCGAGTGGGTTTGGGTCTAGCCGAGTGGGTTTGGGTCAAGCGGAGTTGGTATGGCTCTAGCGGAGTGGGTTTGGGTCTAGCGGAGTGGGTTTTGGTGTAGCCGAGTGGGTTTGGGTCTAGCCGAGTGGGTTTGGGTCTACCCGAGTTGGTGTGGGTCTAGCCGAGTAGGTTTGGGTCTAGCCAAGTGGGATTTGGTCTAGCCGAGTGGGTTTGGGTCTATCCGAGTGGGTTTGGGTCTAGCCGAGTGGGTTTGGGTCTAGCCGAATGGGTTTGGGTCTAGCCGAGTGGGTTTGGGTATACCGAGTGGGTGTGGGTCTAGCCGAGTGGGTTTGGGTCTAGCCGAGTGGGTTTGGGTCGAGCCGAGTGGGTTTGGGTCTAGTCGAGTGGGTTTGGGTCTAGCCGAGTGGGTTTGGGTCTAGCCGAGGGGGTTTGGGTCTAGCCAAGTGGGTTTGGGTCTAGCCGAGTGGGTTTGGGTCTAGCCGAGTGGGTTTGGGTCTAGCCGAGTGGGTTTGGGTCTAGCCCAGTGGGTTTGGGTCTAGCCGAGTGGGCTTGGGTCTAGCCCAGTGGGTTTGCGTCTAGCCGAGTGGGTTTGGGTCTAGCCAAGTGGGTTTGGGTCTAGCCGAGTGGGTTTGGGTCTAGCCGAGTGGGTTTGGGTCTAGCCGAGTGGGTTTGGGTCTAGCCGAGTGGATTTGGGTCTAGCCGAGTGGGTTTCGGTCTAGCTGAGGAGGTTTGGGTCTAGCCGAGTGGGTTTGGGTGTAGCCGAGTGGGTTTGGGTCTAGCCGAGTGGGTTTGGGTCTAGCCGAGTGGGTTTGGGTCTAGCCGAGTGGGTTTGGGTGTAGCCGAGTGGGTTTGGGTCTAGCCGAGTGGGTTTGGGTCTAGCCGAGTGGGTTTGGGTCTAGCCGAGTGGGTTTGGGTCTAGCCGAGTGGGTTTGGGTCTAGCCCAGTGGGTTTGGGTCTAGCCGAGTGGGTTTGGGTCTAGCCGAGTGGGTTTGCGTCTAGCCGAGTGGGTTTGGGTCTAGCCAAGTGGGTTTGGGTCTAGCCGAGTGGGTTTGGGTCTAGCCGAGTGGGTTTGCGTCTAGCCGAGTGGGTTTGGGTCTAGCCAAGTGGGTTTGGGTCTAGCCGAGTGGGTTTGGGTCTATTCGAGTGGGTTTGGGTCTAGCCGAGTGGGTTTGGGTCTAGCCGAGTGGGTTTGGGTCAAGCGGAGTTGGTATGGGTCTAGCGGAGTGGGTTTGGGTCTAGCGGAGTGGGTTTTGGTGTAGCCGAGTGGGTTTTGGTCTAGCCGAGTGGGTTTGGGTCTAGCGGATTGGGTTTGGGTGTAGCCGAGTGGGTTTGGGTGTAGCCGAGTGGGTTTGGGTCTGGACGAGTGGGTTTGGGTCTAGCCGAGTGGGTTTGGGTCTAGCCGAGTGGGTTTGGGTCTAGCCGAGTGGGTTTGGGTCTAGCCGAGTGGGTTTGGGTCTAGCCGAGTGGGTTTGGGTCTAGCCGAGTTGGTTTGGTTCTAGCCGAGTGGGTTTGCGTCTAGCCGAGTGGGTTTGGGTCTAGACGAGTGGGTTTAGGTCTAGCCGAGTGGGTTTGGGTCTAGCTGAGTGGGTTTGGGTCTAGCCGAGTGGGTTTGGGTGTAGCCGAGTGGGTTTGGGTCTAGCCGAGTGGGTTTGGGTCTAGCCGAGTGGGTTTGGGTCTAGCCGAGTGGGTTTGGGTCTAGCCGAGTGGGTTTGGGTCTAGCCCAGTGGGTTTGGGTCTAGCCGAGTGGGTTTGGGTCTAGCCGAGTGGGTTTGCGTCTAGCCGAGTGGGTTTGGGTCTAGCCAAGTGGGTTTGGGTCTAGCCGAGTGGGTTTGGGTCTAGCCGAGTGGGTTTGCGTCTAGCCGAGTGGGTTTGGGTCTAGCCAAGTGGGTTTGGGTCTAGCCGAGTGGGTTTGGGTCTATTCGAGTGGGTTTGGGTCTAGCCGAGTGGGTTTGGGTCTAGCCGAGTGGGTTTGGGTCAAGCGGAGTTGGTATGGGTCTAGCGGAGTGGGTTTGGGTCTAGCGGAGTGGGTTTTGGTGTAGCCGAGTGGGTTTTGGTCTAGCCGAGTGGGTTTGGGTCTACCCGAGTTGGTGTGGGTCTAGCCGAGTAGGTTTGGGTCTAGCCAAGTGGGATTTGGTCTAGCCGAGTGGGTTTGGGTCTATCCGAGTGGGTTTGGGTCTAGCCGAGTGGGTTTGGGTCTAGCCGAGTGGGTTTGGGTCTAGCCGAGTGGGTTTGGGTATACCGAGTGGGTGTGGGTCTAGCCGAGTGGGTTTGGGTCTAGCCGAGTGGGTTTGGGTCGAGCCGAGTGGGTTTGGGTCTAGTCGAGTGGGTTTGGGTCTAGCCGAGTGGGTTTGGGTCTAGCCGAGGGGGTTTGGGTCTAGCCAAGTGGGTTTGGGTCTAGCCGAGTGGGTTTGGGTCTAGCCGAGTGGGTTTGGGTCTAGCCGAGTGGGTTTGGGTCTAGCCCAGTGGGTTTGGGTCTAGCCGAGTGGGTTTGGGTCTAGCCCAGTGGGTTTGCGTCTAGCCGAGTGGGTTTGGGTCTAGCCAAGTGGGTTTGGGTCTAGCCGAGTGGGTTTGCGTCTAGCCGAGTGGGTTTGGGTCTAGCCGAGTGGGTTTGGGTCTAGCCGAGTGGGTTTGGGTCTAGCCGAGTGGGTTTGGGTCTAGCCGAGTGGGTTTGCGTCTAGCCGAGTGGGTTTGGGTCTAGCGGAATGGGTTTGGGTCTAGCCGAGTGGGTTTGGGTCTAGCCGAGTGGGTTTGGGGCTAGCCGAAAGGGTTTGGGTCTAGCCGAGTGGGTTTGGGTCTAGCCGAGTGGGTTTGGGTCTAGCCGAGTGGGTGTGGGTCAAGCCGAGTGGGTTTGGGTCTAGCCGAGTGCGTTTGGGTCTAGCCCAGTGGGTTTGGGTCTAGCCGAGTGGGTTTGGGTCTAGCCGAGTGGGTTTGGGCCTAGCCGAGTGGGTTTGGGTCTACCGGAGTGGGTTTGGGTGTAGCGGAGTGGGTTTGGGACCAGCCGAGTGGGTTTGGGTCTAGCCGAGTGGGTTTGGGTGTAGCCGAGTGGGTTTGGGTCTAGCCGAGTGGGTTTGGGTCTAGCCGAGTTGGTTTGGTTCTAGCCGAGTGGGTTTGCGTCTAGCCGAGTGGGTTTGGGTCTAGCCGAGTGGGTTTAGGTCTAGCCGAGTGGGTTTGGGTCTAGCTGAGTGGGTTTGGGTCTAGCCGAGTGGGTTTGGGTGTAGCCGAGTCGGTTTGGGTCTAGCCGAGTGGGTTTGGGTCTAGCCGAGTGGGTTTGGGTCTAGCCGAGTGGGTTTGGGTCTAGCCGAGTGGGTTTGGTTCTAGCCGAGTGGGTTTGGGTTTATCCGAGTGGGTTTGGGTCTAGCCGAGTGGGTTTGGGTCTAGCCCAGTAGATTTGGGTCTAGCCGAGTGGGTTTGGGTGTAGCCGAGTGGGTTTGCGTCTAGCCGAGTGGGTTTGGGTCTAGCCAAGTGGGTTTGGGTCTAGCCGAGTGGGTTTGGGTCTAGCCGAGTGGGTTTGGGTCTAGCCGAGTGGGTTTCGGTCTAGCCCAGTGGGTTTTGGTCCAGCCGAGTGGGTTTGGGTCTAGCCGAGTGGGTTTGGGTATAGCCGAGTGGGTTTCGGTCTAGCCCAGTGGGTTTTGGTCCAGCCGAGTGGGTTTCGGTCTAGCCGAGTGGGTTTGGGTGTAGCCGAGTGGGTTTGGGTGTAGCCGAGTCGGTTTGGGTCTAGCCGAGTGGGTTTGGGTCTAGCCGAGTGGCTTTGGGTCTAGCCGAGTGGGTTTGGGTCTAGCCGAGTGGGTTTGGGTCCAGCCGAGTGGGTTTGGGTCTAGCCGAGTGGGTTTGGTTCTAGCCGAGTGGGTTTGGGTTTATCCGAGTGGGTTTGGGTCTAGCCGAGTGGGTTTGGGTCTGGCCCAGTGGATTTGGGTCTAGCCGAGTGGGTTTGGGTGTAGCCGAGTGGGTTTGCGTCTAGCCGAGTGGGTTTGGGTCTAGCCAAGTGGGTTTGGGTCTAGCCGAGTGGGTTTGGGTCTAGCCGAGTGGGTTTGGGTCTAGCCGAGTGGGTTTCGGTCTAGCCCAGTGGGTTTTGGTCCAGCCGAGTGGGTTTGGGTCTAGCCGAGTGGGTGTGGGTATAACCGAGTGGGTGTGGGTCTAGCCGAGTGGGTTTGGGTCTAGCCGAGTGGGTTTGGGTCGAGCCGAGTGGGTTTGGGTCAAGCGGAGTTGGTATGGCTCTAGCGGAGTGGGTTTGGGTCTAGCGGAGTGGGTTTTGGTGTAGCCGAGTGGGTTTGGGTCTAGCCGAGTGGGTTTGGGTCTACCCGAGTTGGTGTGGGTCTAGCCGAGTAGGTTTGGGTCTAGCCAAGTGGGATTTGGTCTAGCCGAGTGGGTTTGGGTCTATCCGAGTGGGTTTGGGTCTAGCCGAGTGGGTTTGGGTCTAGCCGAGTGGGTTTGGGTCTAGCCGAGTGGGTTTGGGTATACCGAGTGGGTGTGGGACTAGCCGAGTGGGTTTGGGTCTTGCCGAGTGGGTTTGGGTCGAGCCGAGTGGGTTTGGGTCTAGTCGAGTGGGTTTGGGTCTAGCCGAGTGGGTTTGGGTCTAGCCGAGGGGGTTTGGGTCTAGCCAAGTGGGTTTGGGTCTAGCCGAGTGGGTTTGGGTCTAGCCGAGTGGGTTTGGGTCTAGCCGAGTGGGTTTGGGTCTAGCCCAGTGGGTTTGGGTCTAGCCGAGTGGGTTTGGGTCTAGCCCAGTGGGTTTGCGTCTAGCCGAGTGGGTTTGGGTCTAGCCAAGTGGGTTTGGGTCTAGCCGATTGGGTTTGGGTCTAGCCGAGTGGGTTTGGGTCTAGCCGAGTGGGTTTGGGTCTAGCCGAGTGGATTTGGGTCTAGCCGAGTGGGTTTCGGTCTAGCTGAGGAGGTTTGGGTCTAGCCGAGTGGGTTTGGGTCTAGCCAAGTGGGTTTGGGTCTAGCCGAGTGGGTTTGGGTCTAGCCGAGTGGGTTTGGGTCTAGGCGAGTGGGTTTGGGTCTAGCCGAGTTAGTTTGGGTGTAGCCGAGTGGGTTTGGGTCTAGCCGAGCGGGTTTACGTCTAGCCGAGTGGGTTTGGGTCTAGCGGATTGGGTTTGGGTGTAGCCGAGTGGGTTTGGGTGTAGCCGAGTGGGTTTGGGTGTGGACGAGTGGGTTTGGGTCTAGCCGAGTGGGTTTGGGTCTAGCCGAGTGGGTTTGGGTCTAGCCTAGTGGGTTTGGGTCTAGCCAAGTGGGTTTGGGTCCAGCGGAGTGGGTTTGGGTCTAGCGGTGTGGGTTTGGGTCTAGCGGTGTGGGTTTGGGTCTGGCCGAGTGGGTTTGGGTCTAACCGAGTGGGTTTGTGTCTAGCGGAGTTGGTTTGGGTCTAGCGGAGTGGGATTGGGTCTAGCCGAGTGGGTTTGTGTCTAGCCGAGTGGGTTTGGGACTAGCCGAGTGGGTTTGGGTCTAGCCGAGTGGGTTTGGGTCTAGCGGAATGGGTTTGGGTCTAGCCGAGTGGGTTTGGGTCTAGCCGAGTGGGTTTGGGGCTAGCCGAAAGGGTTTGGGTCTAGCCGAGTGGGTTTGGGTCTAGCCGAGTGGGTTTGGGTCTAGCCGAGTGGGTGTGGGTCAAGCCGAGTGGGTTTGGGTCTAGCCGAGTGCGTTTGGGTCTAGCCCAGTGGGTTTGGGTCTAGCCGAGTGGGTTTGGGTCTAGCCGAGTGGGTTTGGGCCTAGCCGAGTGGGTTTGGGTCTACCGGAGTGGGTTTGGGTGTAGCGGAGTGGGTTTGGGTGCAGCCGAGTGGGTTTGGGTCTAGCGGAGTGGGTTTGGGTGTAGCCGAGTGGGTTTGGGTCTAGCCGAGTGGGTTTGGGTCTAGCCGAGTTGGTTTGGTTCTAGCCGAGTGGGTTTGCGTCTAGCCGAGTGGGTTTGGGTCTAGCCGAGTGGGTTTAGGTCTAGCCGAGTGGGTTTGGGTGCAGCCGAGTGGGTTTGGGTCTAGCGGAGTGGGTTTGGGGGTAGCCGAGTGGGTTTGGGTCTAGCCGAGTGGGTTTGGGTCTAGCCGAGTTGGTTTAGTTCTAGCCGAGTGGGTTTGCGTCTAGCCGAGTGGGTTTGGGTCTAGCCGAGTGGGTTTAGGTCTAGCCGAGTGGGTTTGGGTCTAGCTGAGTGGGTTTGGGTCTAGCCGAGTGGGTTTGGGTGTAGCCGAGTCGGTTTGGGTCTAGCCGAGTGGGTTTGGGTCTAGCCGAGTGGGTTTGGGTCTAGCCGAGTGGGTTTGGGTCTAGCCGAGTGGGTTTGGTTCTAGCCGAGTGGGTTTGGGTTTATCCGAGTGGGTTTGGGTCTAGCCGAGTGGGTTTGGGTCTAGCCCAGTAGATTTGGGTCTAGCCGAGTGGGTTTGGGTGTAGCCGAGTGGGTTTGCGTCTAGCCGAGTGGGTTTGGGTCTAGCCAAGTGGGTTTGGGTCTAGCCGAGTGGGTTTGGGTCTAGCCGAGTGGGTTTGGGTCTAGCCGAGTGGGTTTCGGTCTAGCCCAGTGGGTTTTGGTCCAGCCGAGTGGGTTTGGGTCTAGCCGAGTGGGTTTGGGTATAGCCGAGTGGGTTTCGGTCTAGCCCAGTGGGTTTTGGTCCAGCCGAGTGGGTTTCGGTCTAGCCGAGTGGGTTTGGGTGTAGCCGAGTGGGTTTGGGTGTAGCCGAGTCGGTTTGGGTCTAGCCGAGTGGGTTTGGGTCTAGCCGAGTGGGTTTGGGTCTAGCCGAGTGGGTTTGGGTCTAGCCGAGTGGGTTTGGTTCTAGCCGAGTGGGTTTGGGTTTATCCGAGTGGGTTTGGGTCTAGCCGAGTGGGTTTGGGTCTAGCCCAGTGGATTTGGGTCTAGCCGAGAGGGTTTGGGTGTAGCCGAGTGGGTTTGCGTCTAGCCGAGTGGGTTTGGGTCTAGCCAAGTGGGTTTGGGTCTAGCCGAGTGGGTTTGGGTCTAGCCGAGTGGGTTTGGGTCTAGCCGAGTGGGTTTCGGTCTAGCCCAGTGGGTTTTGGTCCAGCCGAGTGGGTTTGGGTCTAGCCGAGTGGGTTTGGGTATAGCCGAGTGGGTGTGGGTCTAGCCGAGTGGGTTTGGGTCAAGCCGAGTGGGTTTGGGTCGAGCCGAGTGGGTTTGGGTCTAGCCGAGTGGGTTTGGGTCTAGCCGAGTGGGTTTGGGTCTAGACGAGTGGGTTTAGGTCTAGCCGAGTGGGTTTGGGTCTAGCTGAGTGGGTTTGGGTCCAGCCGAGTGGGTTTGGGTCCAGCCGAGTGGGTTTGGGTGTAGCCGAGTCGGTTTGGGTCTAGCCGAGTGGGTTTGGGTCTAGCCGAGTGGGTTTGGGTCTAGCCGAGTGGGTTTGGGTTTATCCGAGTGGGTTTGGGTCTAGCCGAGTGGGTTTGGGTCTAGCCCAGTGGATTTGGGTCTAGCCGAGTGGGTTTGGGTGTAGCCGAGTGGGTTTGCGTCTAGCCGAGTGGGTTTGGGTCTAGCCAAGTGGGTTTGGGTCTAGCCGATTGGGTTTGGGTCTAGCCGAGTGGGTTTGGGTCTAGCCGAGTGGGTTTCGGTCTAGCCCAGTGGGTTTTGGTCCAGCCGAGTGGGTTTGGGTCTAGCCGAGTGGGTTTGGGTATAGCCGAGTGGGTGTGGGTCTAGCCGAGTGGGTTTGGGTCTAGCCGAGTGGGTTTGGGTCGAGCCGAGTGGGTTTGGGTCAAGCGGAGTTGGTATGGCTCTAGCGGAGTGGGTTTGGGTCCAGCGGAGTGGGTTTTGGTGTAGCCGAGTGGGTTTGGGTCTAGCCGAGTGGGTTTGGTTCTACCCGAGTTGGTGTGGGTCTAGCCGAGTAGGTTTGGGTCTAGCCAAGTGGGATTTGGTCTAGCCGAGTGGGTTTGGGTCTATCCGAGTGGGTTTGGGTCTAGCCGAGTGGGTTTGGGTCTAGCCGAGTGGGTTTGGGTCCAGCCAAGTGGGTTTGGGTATACCGAGTGGGTGTGGGTCTAGCCGAGTGGGTTTGGGTCTAGCCGAGTGGGTTTGGGTCGAGCCGAGTGGGTTTGGGTCTAGTCGAGTGGGTTTGGGTCTAGCCGAGTGGGTTTGGGTCTAGCCGAGGGGGTTTGGGTCTAGCCAAGTGGGTTTGGGTCTAGCCGAGTGGGTTTGGGTCTAGCCGAGTGGGTTTGGGTCTAGCCGAGTGGGTTTGGGTCTAGCCCAGTGGGTTTGGGTCTAGCCGAGTGGGTTTGGGTCTAGCCCAGTGGGTTTGCGTCTAGCCGAGTGGGTTTGGGTCTAGCCAAGTGGGTTTGGGTCTAGCCGAGTGGGTTTGGGTCTAGCCGAGTGGGTTTGGGTCTAGCCGAGTGGGTTTGGGTCTAGCCGAGTGGATTTGGGTCTAGCCGAGTGGGTTTCGGTCTAGCTGAGGAGGTTTGGGTCTAGCCGAGTGGGTTTGGGTCTAGCCGAGTGGGTTTGGGTCTAGACGAGTGGGTTTAGGTCTAGCCGAGTGGGTTTGGGTCTAGCTGAGTGGGTTTGGGTCTAGCCGAGTGGGTTTGGGTGTAGCCGAGTCGGTTTAGGTCTAGCCGAGTGGGTTTGGGTCTAGCCGAGTGGGTTTGGGTCTAGCCGAGTGGGTTTGGGTCTAGCCGAGTGGGTTTGGTTCTAGCCGAGTGGGTTTGGGTTTATCTGAGTGGGTTTGGGTCTAGCCGAGTGGGTTTGGGTCTAGCCCAGTGGATTTGGGTCTAGCCGAGTGGGTTTGGGTGTAGCCGAGTGGGTTTGCGTCTAGCCGAGTGGGTTTGGGTCTAGCCAAGTGGGTTTGGGTCTAGCCGAGTGGGTTTGGGTCTAGCCGAGTGGGTTTGGGTCTAGCCGAGTGGGTTTCGGTCTAACCCAGTGGGTTTTGGTCCAGCCGAGTGGGTTTGGGTCTAGCCGAGTGGGTTTGGGTGTAGCCGAGTGGGTTTGGGTGTAGCCGAGTCGGTTTGGGTCTAGCCGAGTGGGTTTGGGTCTAGCCGAGTGGGTTTGGGTCTAGCCGAGTGGGTTTGGGTCTAGCCGAGTGGGTTTGGTTCTAGCCGAGTGGGTTTGGGTTTATCCGAGTGGGTTTGGGTCTAGCCGAGTGGGTTTGGGTCTAGCCCAGTGGGTTTGGGTCTAGCCGAGAGTGTTTGGGTGTAGCCGAGTGGATTTGGGTCTAGCCGAGTGGGTTTGGGTGTAGCCGAGTGGGTTTGCGTCTAGCCGAGTGGGTTTGTGTCTAGCCAAGTGGGTTTGGGTCTAGCCGAGTGGGTTTGGGTCTAGCCGAGTGGGTTTGGGTCTAGCCGAGTGGGTTTCGGTCTAGCCCAGTGGGTTTTGGTCCAGCCGAGTGGGTTTGGGTCTAGCCGAGTGGGTTTGGGTGTAGCCGAGTGGGTTTGGGTGTAGCCGAGTCGGTTTGGGTCTAGCCGAGTGGGTTTGGGTCTAGCCGAGTGGGTTTGGGTCTAGCCGAGTGGGTTTGGGTCTAGCCGAGTGGGTTTGGTTCTAGCCGAGTGGGTTTGGGTTTATCCGAGTGGGTTTGGGTCTAGCCGAGTGGGTTTGGGTCTAGCCCAGTGGATTTGGGTCTAGCCGAGTGGGTTTGGGTCTAGCCGAGTGGGTTTGGGTGTAGCCGAGTGGGTTTGCGTCTAGCCGAGTGGGTTTGGGTCTAGCCAAGTGGGTTTGGGTCTAGCCGAGTGGGTTTGGGTCTAGCCGAGTGGGTTTGGGTCTAGCCGAGTGGGTTTCGGTCTAGCCCAGTGGGTTTTGGTCCAGCCGAGTGGGTTTCGGTCTAGCCGAGTGGGTTTGGGTGTAGCCGAGTGGGTTTGGGTGTAGCCGAGTCGGTTTGGGTCTAGCCGAGTGGGTTTGGGTCTAGCCGAGTGGGTTTGGGTCTAGCCGAGTGGGTTTGGGTCTAGCCGAGTGGGTTTGGTTCTAGCCGAGTGGGTTTGGGTTTATCCGAGTGGGTTTGGGTCTAGCCGAGTGGGTTTGGGTCTAGCCCAGTGGATTTGGGTCTAGCCGAGAGGGTTTGGGTGTAGCCGAGTGGGTTTGCGTCTAGCCGAGTGGGTTTGGGTCTAGCCAAGTGGGTTTGGGTCTAGCCGAGTGGGTTTGGGTCTAGCCGAGTGGGTTTGGGTCTAGCCGAGTGGGTTTCGGTCTAGCCCAGTGGGTTTTGGTCCAGCCGAGTGGGTTTGGGTCTAGCCGAGTGGGTTTGGGTATAGCCGAGTGGGTGTGGGTCTAGCCGAGTGGGTTTGGGTCTAGCCGAGTGGGTTTGGGTCGAGCCGAGTGGGTTTGGGTCTAGCCGAGTGGGTTTGGGTCTAGCCGAGTGGGTTTGGGTCTAGACGAGTGGGTTTAGGTCTAGCCGAGTGGGTTTGGGTCTAGCTGAGTGGGTTTGGGTCTAGCCGAGTGGGTTTGGGTGTAGCCGAGTCGGTTTGGGTCTAGCCGAGTGGGTTTGGGTCTAGCCGAGTGGGTTTGGGTCTAGCCGAGTGGGTTTGGGTCTAGCCGAGTGGGTTTGGTTCTTGCCGAGTGGGTTTGGGTTTATCCGAGTGGGTTTGGGTCTGGCCGAGTGGGTTTGGGTCTAGCCCAGTGGATTTGGGTCTAGCCGAGTGGGTTTGGGTGTAGCCGAGTGGGTTTGCGTCTAGCCGAGTGGGTTTGGGTCTAGCCAAGTGGGTTTGGGTCTAGCCGAGTGGGTTTGGGTCTAGCCGAGTGGGTTTGGGTCTAGCCGAGTGGGTTTCGGTCTAGCCCAGTGGGTTTTGGTCCAGCCGAGTGGGTTTGGGTCTAGCCGAGTGGGTTTGGGTATAGCCGAGTGGGTGTGGGTCTAGCCGAGTGGGTTTGGGTCTAGCCGAGTGGGTTTGGGTCGAGCCGAGTGGGTTTGGGTCAAGCGGAGTTGGTATGGCTCTAGCGGAGTGGGTTTGGGTCTAGCGGAGTGGGTTTTGGTGCAGCCGAGTGGGTTTGGGTCTAGCCGAGTGGGTTTGGTTCTACCCGAGTTGGTGTGGGTCTAGCCGAGTAGGTTTGGGTCTAGCCAAGTGGGATTTGGTCTAGCCGAGTGGGTTTGGGTCTATCCGAGTGGGTTTGGGTCTAGCCGAGTGGGTTTGGGTCCAGCCGAGTGGGTTTGGGTCTAGCCAAGTGGGTTTGGGTATACCGAGTGGGTGTGGGTCTAGCCGAGTGGGTTTGGGTCTAGCCGAGTGGGTTTGGGTCGAGCCGAGTGGGTTTGGGTCTAGTCGAGTGGGTTTGGGTCTAGCCGAGTGGGTTTGGGTCTAGCCGAGGGGGTTTGGGTCTAGCCAAGTGGGTTTCGGTCTAGCCGAGTGGGTTTGGGTCTAGCCGAGTGGGTTTGGGTCTAGCCGAGTGGGTTTGGGTCTAGCCCAGTGGGTTTGGGTCTAGCCGAGTGGGTTTGGGTCTAGCCCAGTGGGTTTGCGTCTAGCCGAGTGGGTTTGGGTCTAGCCAAGTGGGTTTGGGTCTAGCCGAGTGGGTTTGGGTCTAGCCGAGTGGGTTTGGGTCTAGCCGAGTGGGTTTGGGTCTAGCCGAGTGGATTTGGGTCTAGCCGAGTGGGTTTCGGTCTAGCTGAGGAGGTTTGGGTCTAGCCGAGTGGGTTTGGGTCTAGCCGAGTGGGTTTGGGTCTAGACGAGTGGGTTTAGGTCTAGCCGAGTGGGTTTGGGTCTAGCTGAGTGGGTTTGGGTCTAGCCGAGTGGGTTTGGGTGTAGCCGAGTCGGTTTGGGTCTAGCCGAGTGGGTTTGGGTCTAGCCGAGTGGGTTTGGGTCTAGCCGAGTGGGTTTGGGTCTAGCCGAGTGGGTTTGGTTCTAGCCGAGTGGGTTTGGGTTTATCTGAGTGGGTTTGGGTCTAGCCGAGTGGGTTTGGGTCTAGCCCAGTGGATTTGGGTCTAGCCGAGTGGGTTTGGGTGTAGCCGAGTGGGTTTGCGTCTAGCCGAGTGGGTTTGGGTCTAGCCAAGTGGGTTTGGGTCTAGCCGAGTGGGTTTGGGTCTAGCCGAGTGGGTTTGGGTCTAGCCGAGTGGGTTTCGGTCTAACCCAGTGGGTTTTGGTCCAGCCGAGTGGGTTTGGGTCTAGCCGAGTGGGTTTGGGTGTAGCCGAGTGGGTTTGGGTGTAGCCGAGTCGGTTTGGGTCTAGCCGAGTGGGTTTGGGTCTAGCCGAGTGGGTTTGGGTCTAGCCGAGTGGATTTGGGTCTAGCCGAGTGGATTTGGGTCTAGCCGAGTGGGTTTCGGTCTAGCCGAGGAGGTTTGGGTCTAGCCGAGTGGGTTTGGGTCTAGCCGAGTGGGTTTGGGTCTAGCCGAGTGGGTTTGGGTCTAGGCGAGTGGGTTTGGGTCTAGCCGAGTGGGTTTGGGTCTAGCCGAGTTAGTTTGGGTGTAGCCGAGTGGGTTTGGGTCTAGCCGAGCGGGTTTACGTCTAGCCGAGTGGGTTTGGGTCTAGCGGATTGGGTTTGGGTGTAGCCGAGTGGGTTTGGGTGTAGCCGAGTGGGTTTGGGTCTGGACGAGTGGGTTTGGGTCTAGCCGAGTGGGTTTGGGTCTAGCCGAGTGGGTTTGGGTCTAGCCTAGTGGGTTTGGGTCTAGCCAAGTGGGTTTGGGTCCAGCGGAGTGGGTTTGGGTCTAGCGGTGTGGGTTTGGGTCTAGCGGTGTGGGTTTGGGTCTAGCCGAGTGGGTTTGGGTCTAACCGAGTGGGTTTGTGTCTAGCGGAGTTGGTTTGGGTCTAGCGGAGTGGGATTGGGTCTAGCCGAGTGGGTTTGTGTCTAGCCGACTGGGTTTGGGACTAGCCGAGTGGGTTTGGGTCTAGCCGAGTGGGTTTGGGTCTAGCGGAATGGGTTTGGGTCTAGCCGAGTGGGTTTGGGTCTAGCCGAGTGGGTTTGGGGCTAGCCGAAAGGGTTTGGGTCTAGCCGAGTGGGTTTGGGTCTAGCCGAGTGGGTTTGGGTCTAGCCGAGTGGGTGTGGGTCAAGCCGAGTGGGTTTGGGTCTAGCCGAGTGGGTTTGGGTCTAGCCCAGTGGGTTTGGGTCTAGCCGAGTGGGTTTGGGTCTAGCCGAGTGGGTTTGGGACTAGCCGAGTGGGTTTGGCTCTACCGGAGTGGGTTTGGGTGTAGCGGAGTGGGTTTGGGACCAGCCGAGTGGGTTTGGGTCTAGCCGAGTGGGTTTGGGTGTAGCCGAATTGGTTTGGGTCTACCCGAGTGGGTTTGGGTCCAACCGAGTGGGTTTGCTTCTAGCCGAATGGATTTGGGTCTAGCCGAGTGGGTTTGTGTGCAGCCGAGTGGGTTTGGGTCTAGCGGAGTGGGTTTGGGTGTAGCCGAGTGGGTTTGGGTCTAGCCGAGTGGGTTTGGGTCTAGCCGAGTGGGTTTGGGTCTAGCCGAGTGGGTTTGGGTCTAGCCGAGTGGGTTTGGGTCTAGCCGAGTTGGTTTGGTTCTAGCCGAGTGGGTTTGCGTCTAGCCGAGTGGGTTTGGGTCTAGCCGAGTGGGTTTAGGTCTAGCCGAGTGGGTTTGGGTCTAGCCGAGGGGGTTTGGGTCTAGCCGAGTGGGTTTGGGTCTAGCCGAGTGGGTTTGGGTCTAGCCGAGTGGGTTTGGGTCTAGCCCAGTGGGTTTGGGTCTGGCCGAGTGGGTTTGGGTCTAGCCCAGTGGGTTTGCGTCTAGCCGAGTGGGTTTGGGTCTAGCCAAGTGGGTTTGGGTCTAGCCGAGTGGGTTTGGGTCTAGCCGAGTGGGTTTGGGTCTAGCCGAGTGGGTTTGGGTCTAGCCGAGTGGATTTGGGTCTAGCCGAGTGGGTTTCGGTCTAGCTGAGGAGGTTTGGGTCTAGCCGAGTGGGTTTGGGTCTAGCCGAGTGGGTTTGGGTCTAGCCGAGTGGGTTTGGGTCTAGCCGAGTGGGTTTGGGTCTAGGCGAGTGGGTTTGGGTCTAGCCGAGTTAGTTTGGGTGTAGCCGAGTGGGTTTGGGTCTAGCCGAGCGGGTTTACGTCTAGCCGAGTGGGTTTGGGTCTAGCGGATTGGGTTTGGGTGTAGCCGAGTGGGTTTGGGTGTAGCCGAGTGGGTTTGGGTCTGGACGAGTGGGTTTGGGTCTAGCCGAGTGGGTTTGGGTCTAGCCGAGTGGGTTTGGGTCTAGCCTAGTGGGTTTGGGTCTAGCCAAGTGGGTTTGGGTCCAGCGGAGTGGGTTTGGGTCTAGCGGTGTGGGTTTGGGTCTAGCCGAGTGGGTTTGGGGCTAGCCGAAAGGGTTTGGGTCTAGCCGAGTGGGTTTGGGTCTAGCCGAGTGGGTTTGGGTCTAGCCGAGTGGGTGTGGGTCAAGCCGAGTGGGTTTGGGTCTAGCCGAGTGGGTTTGGGTCTAGCCCAGTGGGTTTGGGTCTAGCCGAGTGGGTTTGGGTCTAGCCGAGTGGGTTTGGGCCTAGCCGAGTGGGTTTGGGTCTACCGGAGTGGGTTTGGGTGTAGCGGAGTGGGTTTGGGACCAGCCGAGTGGGTTTGGGTCTAGCCGAGTGGGTTTGGGTGTAGCCGAATTGGTTTGGGTCTACCCGAGTGGGTTTGGGTCCAGCCGAGTGGGTTTGCTTCTAGCCGAATGGATTTGGGTCTAGCCGAGTGGGTTTGTGTGCAGCCGAGTGGGTTTGGGTCTAGCGGAGTGGGTTTGGGTGTAGCCGAGTGGGTTTGGGTCTAGCCGAGTGGGTTTGGGTCTAGCCGAGTGGGTTTGGGTCTAGCCGAGTGGGTTTGGGTCTAGCCGAGTGGGTTTGGGTCTAGCCGAGTTGGTTTGGTTCTAGCCGAGTGGGTTTGCGTCTAGCCGAGTGGGTTTGGGTCTAGCCGAGTGGGTTTAGGTCTAGCCGAGTGGGTTTGGGTCTAGCTGAGTGGGTTTGGGTCTAGCCGAGTGGGTTTGGGTGTAGCCGAGTCGGTTTGGGTCTAGCCGAGTGGGTTTGGGTCTAGCCGAGTGGGTTTGGGTCTAGCCGAGTGGGTTTGGGTCTAGCCGAGTGGGTTTGGTTCTAGCCGAGTGGGTTTGGGTTTATCCGAGTGGGTTTGGGTCTAGCCGAGTGGGTTTGGGTCTAGCCCAGTGGATTTGGGTCTAGCCGAGTGGGTTTGGGTGTAGCCGAGTGGGTTTGCGTCTAGCCGAGTGGGTTTGGGTCTAGCCAAGTGGGTTTGGGTCTATCCGAGTGGGTTTGGGTCTAGCCGAGTGGGTTTGGGTCTAGCCGAGTGGGTTTCGGTCTAGCCCAGTAGGTTTTGGTCCAGCCGAGTGGGTTTGGGTCTAGCCGAGTGGGTTTGGGTATAGCCGAGTGGGTGTGGGTCTAGCCCAGTGGGTTTGGGTCTAGCCGAGTGGGTTTGGGTCGAGCCGAGTGGGTTTGGGTCTAGCCGAGTGGGTTTGGGTCTAGCCGAGTGGGTTTGGGTCTAGCCGAGGGGGTTTGGGTCTAGCCCAGTGGGTTTGGGTCTAGCCGAGTGGGTTTGGGTCTAGCCGAGTGGGTTTGGGTCTAGCCGAGTGGGTTTGGGTCTAGCCGAGGGGGTTTTGGTCTAGCCAAGTGGGTTTGGGTCTAGCCGAGTGGGTTTGGGTCTAGCCGAGTGGGTTTGGGTCTAGCCGAGTGGGTTTGGGTCTAGCCGAGTGGGTGTGGGTCAAGCCGAGTGGGTTTGGGTCTAGCCGAGTGGGTTTGGGTCTAGCCCAGTGGGTTTGGGTCTAGCCGAGTGGGTTTGGGTCTAGCCGAGTGGGTTTGGGCCTAGCCGAGTGGGTTTGGGTCTACCGGAGTGGGTTTGGGTGTAGCGGAGTGGGTTTGGGACCAGCCGAGTGGGTTTGGGTCTAGCCGAGTGGGTTTGGGTGTAGCCGAATTGGTTTGGGTCTACCCGAGTGGGTTTGGGTCCAGCCGAGTGGGTTTGCTTCTAGCCGAATGGATTTGGGTCTAGCCGAGTGGGTTTGTGTGCAGCCGAGTGGGTTTGGGTCTAGCGGAGTGGGTTTGGGTGTAGCCGAGTGGGTTTGGGTCTAGCCGAGTGGGTTTGGGTCTAGCCGAGTGGGTTTGGGTCTAGCCGAGTGGGTTTGGGTCTAGCCGAGTGGGTTTGGGTCTAGCCGAGTTGGTTTGGTTCTAGCCGAGTGGGTTTGCGTCTAGCCGAGTGGGTTTGGGTCTAGCCGAGTGGGTTTAGGTCTAGCCGAGTGGGTTTGGGTCTAGCTGAGTGGGTTTGGGTCTAGCCGAGTGGGTTTGGGTGTAGCCGAGTCGGTTTGGGTCTAGCCGAGTGGGTTTGGGTCTAGCCGAGTGGGTTTGGGTCTAGCCGAGTGGGTTTGGGTCTAGCCGAGTGGGTTTGGTTCTAGCCGAGTGGGTTTGGGTTTATCCGAGTGGGTTTGGGTCTAGCCGAGTGGGTTTGGGTCTAGCCCAGTGGATTTGGGTCTAGCCGAGTGGGTTTGGGTGTAGCCGAGTGGGTTTGCGTCTAGCCGAGTGGGTTTGGGTCTAGCCAAGTGGGTTTGGGTCTATCCGAGTGGGTTTGGGTCTAGCCGAGTGGGTTTGGGTCTAGCCGAGTGGGTTTCGGTCTAGCCCAGTAGGTTTTGGTCCAGCCGAGTGGGTTTGGGTCTAGCCGAGTGGGTTTGGGTATAGCCGAGTGGGTTTGGGTCTAGCCGAGTGGGTTTGGGTCTAGCCGAGGGGGTTTGGGTCTAGCCCAGTGGGTTTGGGTCTAGCCGAGTGGGTTTGGGTCTAGCCGAGTGGGTTTGGGTCTAGCCGAGTGGGTTTGGGTCTAGCCGAGGGGGTTTTGGTCTAGCCAAGTGGGTTTGGGTCTAGCCGAGTGGGTTTGGGTCTCGCCGAGTGGGTTTGGGTCTAGCCGAGTGGGTTTGGGTGTAGCCGAGTCGGTTTGGGTCTAGCCGAGTGGGTTTGGGTCTAGCCGAGTGGGTTTGGGTCTAGCCGAGTGGGTTTGGGTCTAGCCGAGTGGGTTTGGTTCTAGCCGAGTGGGTTTGGGTTTATCCGAGTGGGTTTGGGTCTAGCCGAGTGGGTTTGGGTCTAGCCCAGTGGGTTTGCGTCTAGCCGAGTGGGTTTGGGTCTAGCCAAGTGGGTTTGGGTCTAGCCGAGTGGGTTTGGGTCTAGCCGAGTGGGTTTGGGTCTAGCCGAGTGGGTTTCGGTCTAGCCCAGTGGGTTTAGGTCTAGCCGAGTGGGTTTGGGTCTATCCGAGTGGGTTTGGGTCTAGCCGAGTGGGTTTGGGTCTAGCCGAGTGGGTTTGGGTCTAGCCGAGTGGGTTTGGGTCTAGCCGAGTGGGTTTGGGTATAGCCGAGTGGGTGTGGGTCTAGCCGAGTGGGTTTCGGTCTAGCCGAGTGGGTTTGGGTCGAGCCGAGTGGGTTTGGGTCTAGCCGAGTGGGTTTGGGTCTAGCCGAGTGGGTTTGTGTCTGGCCGAGGGGGTTTGGGTCTAGCCCAGTGGGTTTGGGTCTAGCCGAGTGGGTTTGGGTCTAGCCGAGTGGGTTTGGGTCCAGCCAAGTGGGTTTGGGTCAAGCGGAGTTGGTATGGGTCTAGCGGAGTGGGTTTGGGTCTAGCGGAGTGGGTTTTGGTGTAGCCGAGTGGGTTTGGGTCTAGCCGAGTGGGTTTGGGTCTACCCGAGTTGGTGTGGGTCTAGCCGAGTAGGTTTGGGTCTAGCCAAGTGGGATTTGGTCTAGCCGAGTGGGTTTGGGTCTAGCCGAGTGGGTTTGGGTCTAGCCGAGTGGGTTTGGGTCTAGCCGAGTGGGTTTGGGTCTAGCCGAGTGGGTTTGGGTATACCGAGTGGGTGTGGGTCTAGCCGAGTGGGTTTGGGTCTAGCCGAGTGGGTTTGGGTCGAGCCGAGTGGGTTTGGGTCTAGTCGAGTGGGTTTGGGTCTAGCCGAGTGGGTTTGGGTCTAGCCGAGGGGGTTTGGGTCTAGCCAAGTGGGTTTGGGTCTAGCCGAGTGGGTTTGGGTCTAGCCGAGTGGGTTTGGGTCTAGCCGAGTGGGTTTGGCTCTAGCCCAGTGGGTTTGGCTCTAGCCCAGTGGGTTTGGGTCTAGCCCAGTGGGTTTGCGTCTAGCCCAGTGGGTTTGCGTCTAGCCGAGTGGGTTTGGGTCTAGCCGAGTGGGTTTGGGTCTAGCCAAGTGGGTTTGGGTCTAGCCGAGTTAGTTTGGGTGTAGCCGAGTTAGTTTGGGTGTAGCCGAGTGGGTTTGGGTCTAGCCGAGCGGGTTTACGTCTAGCCGAGTGGGTTTGGGTCTAGCGGATTGGGTTTGGGTGTAGCCGAGTGGGTTTGGGTGTAGCCGAGTGGGTTTGGGTCTGGACGAGTGGGTTTGGGTCTAGCCGAGTGGGTTTGGGTCTAGCCGAGTGGGTTTGGGTCTAGCCTAGTGGGTTTGGTTCTAGCCAAGTGGGTTTGGGTCCAGCGGAGTGGGTTTGGGTCTAGCGGTGTGGGTTTGGGTCTAGCGGTGTGGGTTTGGGTCTAGCCGAGTGGGTTTGGGTCTAACCGAGTGGGTTTGTGTCTAGCGGAGTTGGTTTGGGTCTAGCGGAGTGGGATTGGGTCTAGCCGAGTGGGTTTGTGTCTAGCCGACTGGGTTTGGGACTAGCCGAGTGGGTTTGGGTCTAGCCGAGTGGGTTTGGGTCTAGCGGAATGGGTTTGGGTCTAGCCGAGAGGGTGTGGGTCTAGCCGAGTGGGTTTGGGTCTAGCCGAAAGGGTTTGGGTCTAGCCGAGTGGGTTTGGGTCTAGCCGAGTGGGTTTGGGTCTAGCCGAGTGGGTGTGGGTCAAGCCGAGTGGGTTTGGGTCTAGCCGAGTGGGTTTGGGTCTAGCTGAGTGGGTTTGGGTCTAGCCGAGTGGGTTTGGGTCTAGCCGAGTGGGTTTGGGCCTAGCCGAGTGGGTTTGGGTCTACCGGAGTGGGTTTGGGTGTAGCGGAGTGGGTTTGGGACCAGCCGAGTGGGTTTGGGTCTAGCCGAGTGGGTTTGGGTGTAGCCGAATTGGTTTGGGTCTACCCGAGTGGGTTTGGGTCCAGCCGAGTGGGTTTGCTTCTAGCCGAATGGATTTGGGTCTAGCCGAGTGGGTTTGGGTGCAGCCGAGTGGGTTTGGGTCTAGCGGAGTGGGTTTGGGTGTAGCCGAGTGGGTTTGGCTCTAGCCGAGTGTGTTTGGGTCTAGCCGAGTGGGTTTGGGTCTAGCCCAGTGGGTTTGGGTCTAGCCCAGTGGGTTTGCGTCTAGCCGAGTGGGTTTGGGTCTAGCCAAGTGGGTTTGGGTCTAGCCAAGTGGGTTTGGGTCTAGCCCAGTGGGTTTGCGTCTAGCCGAGTGGGTTTGGGTCTAGCCGAGTGGGTTTGGGTCTAGCCAAGTGGGTTTGGGTCTAGCCGAGTTAGTTTGGGTGTAGCCGAGTTAGTTTGGGTGTAGCCGAGTGGGTTTGGGTCTAGCCGAGCGGGTTTACGTCTAGCCGAGTGGGTTTGGGTCTAGCGGATTGGGTTTGGGTGTAGCCGAGTGGGTTTGGGTGTAGCCGAGTGGGTTTGGGTCTGGACGAGTGGGTTTGGGTCTAGCCGAGTGGGTTTGGGTCTAGCCGAGTGGGTTTGGGTCTAGCCTAGTGGGTTTGGTTCTAGCCAAGTGGGTTTGGGTCCAGCGGAGTGGGTTTGGGTCTAGCGGTGTGGGTTTGGGTCTAGCGGTGTGGGTTTGGGTCTAGCCGAGTGGGTTTGGGTCTAACCGAGTGGGTTTGTGTCTAGCGGAGTTGGTTTGGGTCTAGCGGAGTGGGATTGGGTCTAGCCGAGTGGGTTTGTGTCTAGCCGACTGGGTTTGGGACTAGCCGAGTGGGTTTGGGTCTAGCCGAGTGGGTTTGGGTCTAGCGGAATGGGTTTGGGTCTAGCCGAGAGGGTGTGGGTCTAGCCGAGTGGGTTTGGGTCTAGCCGAAAGGGTTTGGGTCTAGCCGAGTGGGTTTGGGTCTAGCCGAGTGGGTTTGGGTCTAGCCGAGTGGGTGTGGGTCAAGCCGAGTGGGTTTGGGTCTAGCCGAGTGGGTTTGGGTCTAGCTGAGTGGGTTTGGGTCTAGCCGAGTGGGTTTGGGTCTAGCCGAGTGGGTTTGGGCCTAGCCGAGTGGGTTTGGGTCTACCGGAGTGGGTTTGGGTGTAGCGGAGTGGGTTTGGGACCAGCCGAGTGGGTTTGGGTCTAGCCGAGTGGGTTTGGGTGTAGCCGAATTGGTTTGGGTCTACCCGAGTGGGTTTGGGTCCAGCCGAGTGGGTTTGCTTCTAGCCGAATGGATTTGGGTCTAGCCGAGTGGGTTTGGGTGCAGCCGAGTGGGTTTGGGTCTAGCGGAGTGGGTTTGGGTGTAGCCGAGTGGGTTTGGCTCTAGCCGAGTGTGTTTGGGTCTAGCCGAGTGGGTTTGGGTCTAGCCGAGTGGGTTTGGGTCTAGCCGAGTGGGTTTGGGTCTATCCGAGTGGGTTTGGGTCTAGCCGAGTGGGTTTGGGTCTAGCCGAGTGGGTTTGGGTCTAGCCGAGTGGGTTTGGGTCTAGCCGAGTGGGTTTGGGTATAGCCGAGTGGGTGTGGGTCTAGCCGAGTGGGTTTGGGTCTAGCCGAGTGGGTTTGGGTCGAGCCGAGTGGGTTTGGGTCTAGCCGAGTGGGTTTGGGTCTAGCCGAGTGGTTTTGGGTGTAGCCGAGGGGGTTTGGGTCTAGCCCAGTGGGTTTGGGTCTAGCCGAGTGGGTTTGGGTCTAGCCGAGTGGGTTTGGGTCTAGCCGAGTGGGTTTGGGTCAAGCGGAGTTGGTATGGGTCTAGCGGAGTGGGTTTGGGTCTAGCGGAGTGGGTTTTGGTGTAGCCGAGTGGGTTTGGGTCTAGCCGAGTGGGTTTGGGTCTAACCGAGTGGGTTTGGGTATACCGAGTGGGTGTGGGTCTAGCCGAGTGGGTTTGGGTCTAGCCGAGTGGGTTTGGGTCGAGCCGAGTGGGTTTGGGTCTAGTCGAGTGGGTTTGGGTCTAGCCGAGTGGGTTTGGGTCTAGCCGAGGGGGTTTGGGTCTAGCCAAGTGGGTTTGGGTCTAGCCGAGTGGGTTTGGGTCTAGCCGAATGGGTTTGGGTCTAGCCGAGTGGGTTTGGGTCTAGCCCAGTGGGTTTGGGTCTAGCCGAGTGGGTTTGGGTCTAGCCCAGTGGGTTTGCGTCTAGCCGAGTGGGTTTGGGTCTAGCCAAGTGGGTTTGGGTCTAGCCGAGTGGGTTTGGGTCTAGCCCAGTGGGTTTGCGTCTAGCCGAGTGGGTTTGGGTCTAGCCAAGTGGGTTTGGGTCTAGCCAAGTGGGTTTGGGTCTAGCCGAGTTAGTTTGGGTGTAGCCGAGTGGGTTTGGGTCTAGCCGAGCGGGTTTACGTCTAGCCGAGTGGGTTTGGGTCTAGCGGATTGGGTTTGGGTGTAGCCGAGTGGGTTTGGGTGTAGCCGAGTGGGTTTGGGTCTGGACGAGTGGGTTTGGGTCTAGCCGAGTGGGTTTGGGTCTAGCCGAGTGGGTTTGGGTCTAGCCTAGTGGGTTTGGGTCTAGCCAAGTGGGTTTGGGTCCAGCGGAGTGGGTTTGGGTCTAGCGGTGTGGGTTTGGGTCTAGCGGTGTGGGTTTGCGTCTAGCCGAGTGGGTTTGGGTCTAACCGAGTGGGTTTGTGTCTAGCGGAGTTGGTTTGGGTCTAGCGGAGTGGGATTGGGTCTAGCCGAGTGGGTTTGTGTCTAGCCGACTGGGTTTGGGACTAGCCGAGTGGGTTTGGGTCTAGCCGAGGGGGTTTGGGTCTAGCGGAATGGGTTTGGGTCTAGCCGAGTGGGTTTGGGTCTAGCCGAGTGGGTTTGGGTCTAGCCGAAAGGGTTTGGGTCTAGCCGAGTGGGTTTGGGTCTAGCCGAGTGGGTTTGGGTCTAGCCGAGTGGGTGTGGGTCAAGCCGAGTGGGTTTGGGTCTAGCCGAGTGGGTTTGGGTCTAGCCGAGTGGGTTTGGGTCTAGCCGAGTGGGTTTGGGTCTAGCCGAGTGGGTTTGGGCCTAGCCGAGTGGGTTTGGGTCTACCGGAGTGGGTTTGGGTGTAGCGGAGTGGGTTTGGGACCAGCCGAGTGGGTTTGGGTCTAGCCGAGTGGGTTTGGGTGTAGCCGAATTGGTTTGGGTCTACCCGAGTGGGTTTGGGTCCAGCCGAGTGGGTTTGCTTCTAGCCGAATGGATTTGGGTCTAGCCGAGTGGGTTTGGGTGCAGCCGAGTGGGTTTGGGTCTAGCGGAGTGGGTTTGGGTGTAGCCGAGTGGGTTTGGGTCTAGCCGAGTGGGTTTGGGTCCAGCCGAGTGGGTTTGGTTCTAGTCGAGTGGGTTTGGGTTTATCCGAGTGGGTTTGGGTCTAGCCGAGTGGGTTTGGGTCTAGCCCAGTGGATTTGGGTCTAGCCGAGTGGGTTTGGGTGTAGCCGAGTGGGTTTGCGTCTAGCCGAGTGGGTTTGGGTCTAGCCGAGTGGGTTTGGGTCTAGCCGAGTGGGTTTGGGTCTAGCCGAGTGGGTTTGGGTCTAGCCGAGTGGGTTTGGGTCTAGCCCAGTGGGTTTTGGTCTAGCCGAGTGGGTTTGGGTCTAGCCGAGTGGGTTTGGGTATAGCCGAGTGGGTGTGGGTCTAGCCGAGAGGGTTTGGGTCTAGCCGAGTGGGTTTGGGTCGAGCCGAGTGGGTTTGGGTCTAGCCGAGTGGGTTTGGGTCTAGCCGAGTGGGTTTGGGTCTAGCCGAGGGGGTTTTGGTCTAGCCAAGTGGGTTTGGGTCTAGCCGAGTGGGTTTGGGTCTCGCCGAGTGGGTTTGGGTCTAGTCGAGTGGGTTTGGGTGTAGCCGAGTCGGTTTGGGTCTAGCCGAGTGGGTTTGGGTCTAGCCGAGTGGGTTTGGGTCTAGCCGAGTGGGTTTGGGTCTAGCCGAGTGGGTTTGGGTCTAGCCGAGTGGGTTTGGGTCTAGCCGAGTGGGTTTGGGTCTAGCCGAGTGGGTTTGGGCCTAGCCGAGTGGGTTTGGGTCTACTGGAGTGGGTTTGGGTGTAGCGGAGTGGGTTTGAGACCAGCCGAGTGGGTTTGGGTCTAGCCGAGTGGGTTTGGGTGTAGCCGAATTGGTTTGGGTCTAGCGGAGTGGGTTTGGGTGTAGCCGAGTGGGTTTGGGTCTAGCCGAGTGGGTTTGGGTCTAGCCGAGTTGGTTTGGGTCTAGCCGAGTGGGTTTGGGTCTAGCCGAGTGGGTTTGGGTCTAGCCGAGTTGGTTTGGTTCTAGCCGAGTGGGTTTGCGTCTAGCCGAGTGGGTTTGGGTCTAGCCGAGTGGGTTTGGGTCTAGCCGAGTGGGTTTGGGTCTAGCTGAGTGGGTTTGGGTCTAGCCGAGTGGGTTTGGGTGTAGCCGAGTCGGTTTGGGTCTAGCCGAGTGGGTTTGGGTCTAGCCGAGTGGGTTTGGGTCTAGCCGAGTGGGTTTGGGTCTAGCCGAGTGGGTTTGGTTCTAGCCGAGTCGGTTTGGGTCTAGCCGAGTGGGTTTGGGTCTAGCCGAGTGGGTTTGGGTCTAGCCGAGTGGGTTTGGGTCTAGCCGAGTGGGTTTGGTTCTAGCCGAGTGGGTTTGGGTTTATCCGAGTGGGTTTGGGTCTAGCCGAGTGGGTTTGGGTCTAGCCCAGTGGATTTGGGTTTGGCCGAGTGGGTTTGGGTGTAGCCGAGTGGGTTTGCGTCTAGCCGAGTGGGTTTGGGTCTAGCCGAGTGGGTTTGGGTCTAGCCGAGTGGGTTTGGGTCTAGCCGAGTGGGTTTCGGTCTAGCCCAGTGGGTTTTGGTCTAGCCGAGTGGGTTTGGGTCTAGCCGAGTGGGTTTGGGTATAGCCGAGTGGGTGTGGGTCTAGCCGAGTGGGTTTGGGTCTAGCCGAGTGGGTTTGGGTCTAGCCGAGTGGGTTTGGGTCTAGCCGAGTGGGTTTGGGTCTAGCCGAGGGGGTTTGGGTCTAGCCCAGTGGGTTGGGTCTAGCCGAGTGGGTTTGGGTCTAGCCCAGTGGGTTTGGGTCTAGCCGAGTGGGTTTGGGTCTAGCCGAGGGGGTTTTGGTCTAGCCAAGTGGGTTTGGGTCTAGCCGAGTGGGTTTGGGTCTCGCCGAGTGGGTTTGGGTCTAGCCGAGTGGGTTTGGGTGTAGCCGAGTCGGTTTGGGTCTAGCCGAGTGGGTTTGGGTCTAGCCGAGTGGGTTTGGGTCTAGCCGAGTGGGTTTGGGTCTAGCCGAGTGGGTTTGGTTCTAGCCGAGTGGGTTTGGGTTTATCCGAGTGGGTTTGGGTCTAGCCGAGTGGGTTTGGGTCTAGCCCAGTGGATTTGGGTCTAGCCGAGTGGGTTTGGGTGTAGCCGAGTGGGTTTGCGTCTAGCCGAGTGGGTTTGGGTCTAGCCAAGTGGGTTTGGGTCTAGCCGAGTGGGTTTGGGTCTAGCCGAGTGGGTTTGGGTCTAGCCGAGGGGGTTTGGGTCTAGCCCAGTGGGTTTGGGTCTAGCCGAGTGGGTTTGGGTCTAGCCCAGTGGGTTTGGGTCTAGCCGAGTGGGTTTGGGTCTAGCCGAGGGGGTTTTGGTCTAGCCAAGTGGGTTTGGGTCTAGCCGAGTGGGTTTGGGTCTCGCCGAGTGGGTTTGGGTCTAGCCGAGTGGGTTTGGGTGTAGCCGAGTCGGTTTGGGTCTAGCCGAGTCGGTTTGGGTCTAGCCGAGTGGGTTTGGGTCTAGCCGAGTGGGTTTGGGTCTAGCCGAGTGGGTTTGGTTCTAGCCGAGTGGGTTTGGGTTTATCCGAGTGGGTTTGGGTCTAGCCGAGTGGGTTTGGGTCTAGCCCAGTGGATTTGGGTCTAGCCGAGTGGGTTTGGGTGTAGCCGAGTGGGTTTGCGTCTAGCCGAGTGGGTTTGGGTCTAGCCAAGTGGGTTTGGGTCTAGCCGAGTGGGTTTGGGTCTAGCCGAGTGGGTTTGGGTCTTGCCGAGTGGGTTTCGGTCTAGCCCAGTGGGTTTTGGTCTAGCCGAGTCGGTTTGGGTCTATCCGAGTGGGTTTGGGTCTAGCCGAGTGGGTTTGGGTCTAGCCGAGTGGGTTTGGGTCTAGCCGAGTGGGTTTGGGTCTAGCCGAGTGGGTTTGGGTATAGCCGAGTGGGTTTGGGTCTACCGGAGTGGGTTTGGGTGTAGCGGAGTGGGTTTGGGACCAGCCGAGTGGGTTTGGGTCTAGCCGAGTGGGTTTGGGTGTAGCCGAATTGGTTTGGGTCTACCCGAGTGGGTTTGGGTCCAGCCGAGTGGGTTTGCTTCTAGCCGAATGGATTTGGGTCTAGCCGAGTGGGTTTGGGTGCAGCCGAGTGGGTTTGGGTCTAGCGGAGTGGGTTTGGGTGTAGCCGAGTGGGTTTGGCTCTAGCCGAGTGTGTTTGGGTCTAGCCGAGTGGGTTTGGGTCGAGCCGAGTGGGTTTGGGTCTAGCCGAGTGGGTTTGGGTCTATCCGAGTGGGTTTGGGTCTAGCCGAGTGGGTTTGGGTCTAGCCGAGTGGGTTTGGGTCTAGCCGAGTGGGTTTGGGTCTAGCCGAGTGGGTTTGGGTATAGCCGAGTGGGTGTGGGTCTAGCCGAGTGGGTTTGGGTCTAGCCGAGTGGGTTTGGGTCGAGCCGAGTGGGTTTGGGTCTAGCCGAGTGGGTTTGGGTCTAGCCGAGTGGTTTTGGGTGTAGCCGAGGGGGTTTGGGTCTAGCCCAGTGGGTTTGGGTCTAGCCGAGTGGGTTTGGGTCTAGCCGAGTGGGTTTGGGTCTAGCCGAGTGGGTTTGGGTCAAGCGGAGTTGGTATGGGTCTAGCGGAGTGGGTTTGGGTCTAGCGGAGTGGGTTTTGGTGTAGCCGAGTGGGTTTGGGTCTAGCCGAGTGGGTTTGGGTCTAGCCGAGTGGGTTTGGGTATACCGAGTGGGTGTGGGTCTAGCCGAGTGGGTTTGGGTCTAGCCGAGTGGGTTTGGGTCGAGCCGAGTGGGTTTGGGTCTAGTCGAGTGGGTTTGGGTCTAGCCGAGTGGGTTTGGGTCTAGCCGAGGGGGTTTGGGTCTAGCCAAGTGGGTTTGGGTCTAGCCGAGTGGGTTTGGGTCTAGCCGAATGGGTTTGGGTCTAGCCGAGTGGGTTTGGGTCTAGCCCAGTGGGTTTGGGTCTAGCCGAGTGGGTTTGGGTCTAGCCCAGTGGGTTTGCGTCTAGCCGAGTGGGTTTGGGTCTAGCCAAGTGGGTTTGGGTCTAGCCGAGTGGGTTTGGGTCTAGCCCAGTGGGTTTGCGTCTAGCCGAGTGGGTTTGGGTCTAGCCAAGTGGGTTTGGGTCTAGCCAAGTGGGTTTGGGTCTAGCCGAGTTAGTTTGGGTGTAGCCGAGTGGGTTTGGGTCTAGCCGAGCGGGTTTACGTCTAGCCGAGTGGGTTTGGGTCTAGCGGATTGGGTTTGGGTGTAGCCGAGTGGGTTTGGGTGTAGCCGAGTGGGTTTGGGTCTGGACGAGTGGGTTTGGGTCTAGCCGAGTGGGTTTGGGTCTAGCCGAGTGGGTTTGGGTCTAGCCTAGTGGGTTTGGGTCTAGCCAAGTGGGTTTGGGTCCAGCGGAGTGGGTTTGGGTCTAGCGGTGTGGGTTTGGGTCTAGCGGTGTGGGTTTGCGTCTAGCCGAGTGGGTTTGGGTCTAACCGAGTGGGTTTGTGTCTAGCGGAGTTGGTTTGGGTCTAGCGGAGTGGGATTGGGTCTAGCCGAGTGGGTTTGTGTCTAGCCGACTGGGTTTGGGACTAGCCGAGTGGGTTTGGGTCTAGCCGAGTGGGTTTGGGTCTAGCGGAATGGGTTTGGGTCTAGCCGAGTGGGTTTGGGTCTAGCCGAGTGGGTTTGGTTCTAGCCGAGTGGGTTTGGGTTTATCCGAGTGGGTTTGGGTCTAGCCGAGTGGGTTTGGGTCTAGCCCAGTGGATTTGGGTCTAGCCGAGTGGGTTTGGGTGTAGCCGAGTGGGTTTGCGTCTAGCCGAGTGGGTTTGGGTCTAGCCAAGTGGGTTTGGGTCTAGCCGAGTGGGTTTGGGTCTAGCCGAGTGGGTTTGGGTCTTGCCGAGTGGGTTTCGGTCTAGCCCAGTGGGTTTTGGTCTAGCCGAGTCGGTTTGGGTCTATCCGAGTGGGTTTGGGTCTAGCCGAGTGGGTTTGGGTCTAGCCGAGTGGGTTTGGGTCTAGCCGAGTGGGTTTGGGTCTAGCCGAGTGGGTTTGGGTATAGCCGAGTGGGTTTGGGTCTACCGGAGTGGGTTTGGGTGTAGCGGAGTGGGTTTGGGACCAGCCGAGTGGGTTTGGGTCTAGCCGAGTGGGTTTGGGTGTAGCCGAATTGGTTTGGGTCTACCCGAGTGGGTTTGGGTCCAGCCGAGTGGGTTTGCTTCTAGCCGAATGGATTTGGGTCTAGCCGAGTGGGTTTGGGTGCAGCCGAGTGGGTTTGGGTCTAGCGGAGTGGGTTTGGGTGTAGCCGAGTGGGTTTGGCTCTAGCCGAGTGTGTTTGGGTCTAGCCGAGTGGGTTTGGGTCGAGCCGAGTGGGTTTGGGTCTAGCCGAGTGGGTTTGGGTCTATCCGAGTGGGTTTGGGTCTAGCCGAGTGGGTTTGGGTCTAGCCGAGTGGGTTTGGGTCTAGCCGAGTGGGTTTGGGTCTAGCCGAGTGGGTTTGGGTATAGCCGAGTGGGTGTGGGTCTAGCCGAGTGGGTTTGGGTCTAGCCGAGTGGGTTTGGGTCGAGCCGAGTGGGTTTGGGTCTAGCCGAGTGGGTTTGGGTCTAGCCGAGTGGTTTTGGGTGTAGCCGAGGGGGTTTGGGTCTAGCCCAGTGGGTTTGGGTCTAGCCGAGTGGGTTTGGGTCTAGCCGAGTGGGTTTGGGTCTAGCCGAGTGGGTTTGGGTCAAGCGGAGTTGGTATGGGTCTAGCGGAGTGGGTTTGGGTCTAGCGGAGTGGGTTTTGGTGTAGCCGAGTGGGTTTGGGTCTAGCCGAGTGGGTTTGGGTCTAGCCGAGTGGGTTTGGGTATACCGAGTGGGTGTGGGTCTAGCCGAGTGGGTTTGGGTCTAGCCGAGTGGGTTTGGGTCGAGCCGAGTGGGTTTGGGTCTAGTCGAGTGGGTTTGGGTCTAGCCGAGTGGGTTTGGGTCTAGCCGAGGGGGTTTGGGTCTAGCCAAGTGGGTTTGGGTCTAGCCGAGTGGGTTTGGGTCTAGCCGAATGGGTTTGGGTCTAGCCGAGTGGGTTTGGGTCTAGCCCAGTGGGTTTGGGTCTAGCCGAGTGGGTTTGGGTCTAGCCCAGTGGGTTTGCGTCTAGCCGAGTGGGTTTGCGTCTAGCCAAGTGGGTTTGGGTCTAGCCGAGTGGGTTTGGGTCTAGCCCAGTGGGTTTGCGTCTAGCCGAGTGGGTTTGGGTCTAGCCAAGTGGGTTTGGGTCTAGCCAAGTGGGTTTGGGTCTAGCCGAGTTAGTTTGGGTGTAGCCGAGTGGGTTTGGGTCTAGCCGAGCGGGTTTACGTCTAGCCGAGTGGGTTTGGGTCTAGCGGATTGGGTTTGGGTGTAGCCGAGTGGGTTTGGGTGTAGCCGAGTGGGTTTGGGTCTGGACGAGTGGGTTTGGGTCTAGCCGAGTGGGTTTGGGTCTAGCCGAGTGGGTTTGGGTCTAGCCTAGTGGGTTTGGGTCTAGCCAAGTGGGTTTGGGTCCAGCGGAGTGGGTTTGGGTCTAGCGGTGTGGGTTTGGGTCTAGCGGTGTGGGTTTGCGTCTAGCCGAGTGGGTTTGGGTCTAACCGAGTGGGTTTGTGTCTAGCGGAGTTGGTTTGGGTCTAGCGGAGTGGGATTGGGTCTAGCCGAGTGGGTTTGTGTCTAGCCGACTGGGTTTGGGACTAGCCGAGTGGGTTTGGGTCTAGCCGAGTGGGTTTGGGTCTAGCGGAATGGGTTTGGGTCTAGCCGAGTGGGTTTGGGTCTAGCCGAGTGGGTTTGGGTCTAGCCGAAAGGGTTTGGGTCTAGCCGAGTGGGTTTGGGTCTAGCCGAGTGGGTTTGGGTCTAGCCGAGTGGGTGTGGGTCAAGCCGAGTGGGTTTGGGTCTAGCCGAGTGGGTTTGGGTCTAGCCGAGTGGGTTTGGGTCTAGCCGAGTGGGTTTGGGTCTAGCCGAGTGGGTTTGGGCCTAGCCGAGTGGGTTTGGGTCTACCGGAGTGGGTTTGGGTGTAGCGGAGTGGGTTTGGGACCAGCCGAGTGGGTTTGGGTCTAGCCGAGTGGGTTTGGGTGTAGCCGAATTGGTTTGGGTCTACCCGAGTGGGTTTGGGTCCAGCCGAGTGGGTTTGCTTCTAGCCGAATGGATTTGGGTCTAGCCGAGTGGGTTTGGGTGCAGCCGAGTGGGTTTGGGTCTAGCGGAGTGGGTTTGGGTGTAGCCGAGTGGGTTTGGGTCTAGCCGAGTGGGTTTGGGTCTAGCCGAGTGGGTTTGGTTCTAGTCGAGTGGGTTTGGGTTTATCCGAGTGGGTTTGGGTCTAGCCGAGTGGGTTTGGGTCTAGCCCAGTGGATTTGGGTCTAGCCGAGTGGGTTTGGGTGTAGCCGAGTGGGTTTGCGTCTAGCCGAGTGGGTTTGGGTCTAGCCGAGTGGGTTTGGGTCTAGCCGAGTGGGTTTGGGTCTAGCCGAGTGGGTTTGGGTCTAGCCGAGTGGTTTTGGGTCTAGCCCAGTGGGTTTTGGTCTAGCCGAGTGGGTTTGGGTCTAGCCGAGTGGGTTTGGGTATAGCCGAGTGGGTGTGGGTCTAGCCGAGAGGGTTTGGGTCTACCCGAGTGGGTTTGGGTCGAGCCGAGTGGGTTTGGGTCTAGCCGAGTGGGTTTGGGTCTAGCCGAGTGGGTTTGGGTCTAGCCGAGGGGGTTTTGGTCTAGCCAAGTGGGTTTGGGTCTAGCCGAGTGGGTTTGGGTCTCGCCGAGTGGGTTTGGGTCTAGTCGAGTGGGTTTGGGTGTAGCCGAGTCGGTTTGGGTCTAGCCGAGTGGGTTTGGGTCTAGCCGAGTGGTTTTGGGTCTAGCCGAGTGGGTTTGGGTCTAGCCGAGTGGGTTTGGTTCTAGCCGAGTGGGTTTGGGTTTATCCGAGTGGGTTTGGGTCTAGCCGAGTGGGTTTGGGTCTAGCCCAGTGGATTTGGGTCTAGCCGAGTGGGTTTGGGTGTAGCCGAGTGGGTTTGCGTCTAGCCGAGTGGGTTTGGGTCTAGCCAAGTGGGTTTGGGTCTAGCCGAGTGGGTTTGGGTCTAGCCGAGTGGGTTTGGGTCTAGCCGAGTGGGTTTGGGTCTAGCCGAGTGGGTTTGGGTCTAGCCGAGTGGGTTTGGGTCTAGCCGAGTGGGTTTGGGTCTAGCCGAGTGGGTTTGGGCCTAGCCGAGTGGGTTTGGGTCTACTGGAGTGGGTTTGGGTGTAGCGGAGTGGGTTTGAGACCAGCCGAGTGGGTTTGGGTCTAGCCGAGTGGGTTTGGGTGTAGCCGAATTGGTTTGGGTCTAGCGGAGTGGGTTTGGGTGTAGCCGAGTGGGTTTGGGTCTAGCCGAGTGGGTTTGGGTCTAGCCGAGTTGGTTTGGGTCTAGCCGAGTGGGTTTGGGTCTAGCCGAGTGGGTTTGGGTCTAGCCGAGTTGGTTTGGTTCTAGCCGAGTGGGTTTGCGTCTAGCCGAGTGGGTTTGGGTCTAGCCGAGTGGGTTTGGGTCTAGCCGAGTGGGTTTGGGTCTAGCTGAGTGGGTTTGGGTCTAGCCGAGTGGGTTTGGGTGTAGCCGAGTCGGTTTGGGTCTAGCCGAGTGGGTTTGGGTCTAGCCGAGTGGGTTTGGGTCTAGCCGAGTGGGTTTGGGTCTAGCCGAGTGGGTTTGGTTCTAGCCGAGTCGGTTTGGGTCTAGCCGAGTGGGTTTGGGTCTAGCCGAGTGGGTTTGGGTCTAGCCGAGTGGGTTTGGGTCTAGCCGAGTGGGTTTGGTTCTAGCCGAGTGGGTTTGGGTTTATCCGAGTGGGTTTGGGTCTAGCCGAGTGGGTTTGGGTCTAGCCCAGTGGATTTGGGTTTGGCCGAGTGGGTTTGGGTGTAGCCGAGTGGGTTTGCGTCTAGCCGAGTGGGTTTGGGTCTAGCCGAGTGGGTTTGGGTCTAGCCGAGTGGGTTTGGGTCTAGCCGAGTGGGTTTCGGTCTAGCCCAGTGGGTTTTGGTCTAGCCGAGTGGGTTTGGGTCTAGCCGAGTGGGTTTGGGTATAGCCGAGTGGGTGTGGGTCTAGCCGAGTGGGTTTGGGTCTAGCCGAGTGGGTTTGGGTCTAGCCGAGTGGGTTTGGGTCTAGCCGAGTGGGTTTGGTTCTAGCCGAGGGGGTTTGGGTCTAGCCCAGTGGGTTGGGTCTAGCCGAGTGGGTTTGGGTCTAGCCCAGTGGGTTTGGGTCTAGCCGAGTGGGTTTGGGTCTAGCCGAGGGGGTTTTGGTCTAGCCAAGTGGGTTTGGGTCTAGCCGAGTGGGTTTGGGTCTCGCCGAGTGGGTTTGGGTCTAGCCGAGTGGGTTTGGGTGTAGCCGAGTCGGTTTGGGTCTAGCCGAGTGGGTTTGGGTCTAGCCGAGTGGGTTTGGGTCTAGCCGAGTGGGTTTGGGTCTAGCCGAGTGGGTTTGGTTCTAGCCGAGTGGGTTTGGGTTTATCCGAGTGGGTTTGGGTCTAGCCGAGTGGGTTTGGGTCTAGCCCAGTGGATTTGGGTCTAGCCGAGTGGGTTTGGGTGTAGCCGAGTGGGTTTGCGTCTAGCCGAGTGGGTTTGGGTCTAGCCAAGTGGGTTTGGGTCTAGCCGAGTGGGTTTGGGTCTAGCCGAGTGGGTTTGGGTCTAGCCGAGGGGGTTTGGGTCTAGCCCAGTGGGTTTGGGTCTAGCCGAGTGGGTTTGGGTCTAGCCCAGTGGGTTTGGGTCTAGCCGAGTGGGTTTGGGTCTAGCCGAGGGGGTTTTGGTCTAGCCAAGTGGGTTTGGGTCTAGCCGAGTGGGTTTGGGTCTCGCCGAGTGGGTTTGGGTCTAGCCGAGTGGGTTTGGGTGTAGCCGAGTCGGTTTGGGTCTAGCCGAGTCGGTTTGGGTCTAGCCGAGTGGGTTTGGGTCTAGCCGAGTGGGTTTGGGTCTAGCCGAGTGGGTTTGGTTCTAGCCGAGTGGGTTTGGGTTTATCCGAGTGGGTTTGGGTCTAGCCGAGTGGGTTTGGGTCTAGCCCAGTGGATTTGGGTCTAGCCGAGTGGGTTTGGGTGTAGCCGAGTGGGTTTGCGTCTAGCCGAGTGGGTTTGGGTCTAGCCAAGTGGGTTTGGGTCTAGCCGAGTGGGTTTGGGTCTAGCCGAGTGGGTTTGGGTCTAGCCGAGTGGGTTTCGGTCTAGCCCAGTGGGTTTTGGTCTAGCCGAGTCGGTTTGGGTCTATCCGAGTGGGTTTGGGTCTAGCCGAGTGGGTTTGGGTCTAGCCGAGTGGGTTTGGGTCTAGCCGAGTGGGTTTGGGTCTAGCCGAGTGGGTTTGGGTATAGCCGAGTGGGTGTGGGTCTAGCCGAGTGGGTTTGGGTCTAGCCGAGTGGGTTTGGGTCGAGCCGAGTGGGTTTGGGTCTAGCCGAGTGGGTTTGGGTCTAGCCGAGTGGGTTTGGGTCTAGCCGAGGGGGTTTGGGTCTAGCCCAGTGGGTTTGGGTCTAGCCGAGTGGGTTTGGGTCTAGCCCAGTGGGTTTGGGTCTAGCCGAGTGGGTTTGGGTCTAGCCAAGTGGGTTTGGGTCTAGCCCAGTGGGTTTGGGTCTAGCCGAGTGGGTTTGGGTCTAGCCGAGTGGGTTTGCGTCTAGCCGAGTGGGTTTGGGTCTAGCCAAGTGGGTTTGGGTCTAGCCGAGTGGGTTTGGGTCTGGCCGAGTGGGTTTGGGTCTAGCCGAGTGGGTTTGGGTCTAGCCGAGTGGGTTTGGGTCAAGCGGAGTTGGTATGGGTCTAGCGGAGTGGGTTTGGGTCTAGCGGAGTGGGTTTTGGTGTAGCCGAGTGGGTTTGGGTCTAGCCGAGTGGGTTTGGGTCTACCCGAGTTGGTGTGGGTCTAGCCGAGTAGGTTTGGGTCTAGCCAAGTGGGATTTGGTCTAGCCGAGTGGGTTTGGGTCTATCCGAGTGGGTTTGGGTCTAGCCGTGTGGGTTTGGGTCTAGCCGAGTGGGTTTGGGTCTGGCCGAGTGGGTTTGGGTATAGCCGAGTGGGTGTGGGTCTAGCCGAGTGGGTTTGGGTCTAGCCGAGTGGGTTTGGGTCGAGCCGAGTGGGTTTGGGTCTAGTCGAGTGGGTTTGTGTCTAGCCGAGTGGGTTTGGGTCTAGCCGATGGGGTTTGGGTCTAGCCAAGTGGGTTTGGGTCTAGCCGAGTGGGTTTGGGTCTAGCCGAGTGGGTTTGGGTCTAGCCGAGTGGGTTTGGGTCTAGCCGAGTGGGTTTGGGTCTAGGCGAGTGGGTTTGGGTCTAGCCGAGTTAGTTTGGGTCCAGCCGAGTGGGTTTGGGTCTAGCCGAGGGGGTTTGGGTCTAGCCGAGTGGGTTTGGGTCTAGCCGAGTGGGTTTGGGTCTAGCCGAGTGGGTTTGGGTCTAGCCGAGTGGGTTTGGGTCTAGCCGAGTGGGTTTGGGTCTAGGCGAGTGGGTTTGGGTCTAGCCGAGTTAGTTTGGGTCTAGCCGAGTGGGTTTGGGTCTAGCCGAGTGGGTTTGGGTCTAGCCGAGTGGGTTTGAGTCTAGCCGAGTGGGTTTGGGTCTAGCCGAGTGGGTTTGGGTCTAGCCGAGTGGGTTTGGGCCTAGCCGAGTGGGTTTGGGTCTACCGGAGTGGGTTTGGGTGTAGCGGAGTGGGTTTGGGACCAGCCGAGTGGGTTTGGGTCTAGCCGAGTGGGTTTGGGTGTAGCCGAATTGGTTTGGGTCTACCCGAGTGGGTTTGGGTCCAGCCGAGTGGGTTTGCTTCTAGCCGAATGGATTTGGGTCTAGCCGAGTGGGTTTGGGTGCAGCCGAGTGGGTTTGGGTCTAGCGGAGTGGGTTTGGGTGAAGCCGAGTGGGTTTGGGTCTAGCCGAGTGGGTTTGGGTCTAGCCGAGTGGGTTTGGGTCTAGCCGAGTGGGTTTGGGTCTAGCCGAGTGGGTTTGGGTCTAGCCGAGTTGGTTTGGTTCTAGCCGAGTGGGTTTGCGTCTAGCCGAGTGGGTTTGGGTCTAGCCGAGTGGGTTTGGGTCTAGCCGAGTGGGTTTGGGTCTAGCGGAGTGGGTTTGGGTCTAGCCGAGTGGGTTTGGGTCTAGCCGAGTGGGTTTGGGTCTAGCCGAGTGGGTTTGGGTCTAGCCGAGTGGGTTTGGTTCTAGCCGAGTGGGTTTGGGTTTATCCGAGTGGGTTTGGGTCTAGCCGAGTGGGTTTGGGTCTAGCCCAGTGGATTTGGGTCTAGCCGAGTGGGTTTGGGTGTAGCCGAGTGGGTTTGCGTCTAGCTGAGTGGGTTTGGGTCTAGCCAAGTGGGTTTGGGTCTAGCCGAGTGGGTTTGGGTCTAGCCGAGTGGGTTTGGGTCTAGCCGAGTGGGTTTCGGTCTAGCCCAGTGGGTTTTGGTCTAGCCGAGTGGGTTTGGGTCTAGCCGAGTGGGTTTGGGTATAGCCGAGTGGGTGTGGGTCTAGCCGAGTGGGTTTGGGTCTAGCCGAGTGGGTTTGGGTTGAGCCGAGTGGGTTTGGGTCTAGCCGAGTGGGTTTGGGTCTAGCCGAGTGGGTTTGGGTCTAGCCGAGGGGGTTTGGGTCTAGCCCAGTGGGTTTGGGTCTAGCCGAGTGGGTTTGGGTCTAGCCGAGTGGGTTTGGGTCTAGCCGAGTGGTTTTGGGTCTAGCCGAGGGGGTTTTGGTCTAGCCAAGTGGGTTTGGGTCTAGCCGAGTGGGTTTGGGTCTCGCCGAGTGGGTTTGGGTCGAGCCGAGTGGGTTTGGGTGTAGCCGAGTCGGTTTGGGTCTAGCCGAGTGGGTTTGGGTCTAGCCGAGTGGGTTTGGGTCTAGCCGAGTGGGTTTGGGTCTAGCCGAGTGGGTTTGGGTGTAGCCGAGTGGGTTTGCGTCTAGCCGAGTGGGTTTGGGTCTAGCCAAGTGGGTTTGGGTCTAGCCGAGTGGGTTTGGGTCTAGCCGAGTGGGTTTGGGTCTAGCCGAGTGGGTTTGGGTCTTGCCCAGTGGGTTTTGGTCTAGCCGAGTGGGTTTGGGTCTATCCGAGTGGGTTTGGGTCTAGCCGAGTGGGTTTGGGTCTAGCCGAGTGGGTTTGGGTCTAGCCGAGTGGGTTTGGGTCTAGCCGAGTGGGTTTGGGTATAGCCGAGTGGGTGTGGGTCTAGCCGAGTGGGTTTGGGTCTAGCCGAGTGGGTTTGGGTCGAGCCGAGTGGGTTTGGGTCTAGCCGAGTGGGTTTGGGTCTAGCCGAGTGGGTTTGGGTCTAGCCGAGGGGGTTTGGGTCTAGCCCAGTGGGTTTGGGTCTAGCCGAGTGGGTTTGGGTCTAGCCCAGTGGGTTTGGGTCTAGCCGAGTGGGTTTGGGTCTAGCCGAGTGGGTTTGGGTCTAGCCCAGTGGGTTTGGGTCTAGCCGAGTGGGTTTGGGTCTAGCCGAGTGGGTTTGCGTCTAGCCGAGTGGGTTTGGGTCTAGCCAAGTGGGTTTGGGTCTAGACGAGTGGGTTTGGGTCTAGCCGAGTGGGTTTGGGTCTAGCCGAGTGGGTTTGGGTCTAGCCGAGTGGGTTTGGGTCAAGCGGAGTTGGTATGGGTCTAGCGGAGTGGGTTTGGGTCTAGCGGAGTGGGTTTTGGTGTAGCCGAGTGGGTTTGGGTCTAGCCGAGTGTGTTTGGGTCTACCCGAGTTGGTGTGGGTCTAGCCGAGTAGGTTTGGTTCTAGCCAAGTGGGATTTGGTCTAGCCGAGTGGGTTTGGGTCTATCCGAGTGGGTTTGGGTCTAGCCGAGTGTGTTTGTGTCTAGCCGAGTGGGTTTGGGTCTAGCCGAGTGGGTTTGGGTATAGCCGAGTGGGTTTGGGTCTAGCCGAGTGGGTTTGGGTCTAGCCGAGTGGGTATGGGTCTAGCCGAGTGGGTTTGGGTCTAGGCGAGTTGGTTTGGGTCTAGCCGAGTTAGTTTGGGTGTAGCCGAGTGGGTTTGGGTCTAGCCGAGCGGGTTTACGTCTAGCCGAGTGGGTTTGGGTCTAGCGGATTGGGTTTGGGTGTAGCCGAGTGGGTTTGGGTGTAGCCGAGTGGGTTTGGGTCTGGACGAGTGGGTTTGGGTCTAGCCGAGTGGGTTTGGGTCTAGCCGAGTGGGTTTGGGTCTAGCCTAGTGGGTTTGGGTCTAGCCAAGTGGGTTTGGGTCCAGCGGAGTGGGTTTGGGTCTAGCGGTGTGGGTTTGGGTCTAGCGGTGTGGGTTTGGGTCTAGCCGAGTGGGTTTGGGTCTAACCGAGTGGGTTTGTGTCTAGCGGAGTTGGTTTGGGTCTAGCGGAGTGGGATTGGGTCTAGCCGAGTGGGTTTGTGTCTAGCCGACTGGGTTTGGGACTAGCCGAGTGGGTTTGGGTCTAGCCGAGTGGGTTTGGGTCTAGCGGAATGGGTTTGGGTCTAGCCGAGTGGGTTTGGGTCTAGCCGAGTGGGTTTGGGTCTAGCCGAGTGGGTTTGGGTCTAGCCGAGTGGGTTTGGGTCTAGCCGAGTGGGTTTGGGTCTAGCCGAGTGGGTTTGGGTATAGCCGAGTGGGTGTGGGTCTAGCCGAGTGGGTTTGGGTCTAGCCGAGTGGGTTTGGGTCGAGCCGAGTGGGTTTGGGTCTAGCTGAGTGGGTTTGGGTCTAGCCGAGTGGGTTTGGGTCTAGCCGAGGGGGTTTGGGTCTAGCCCAGTGGGTTTGGGTCTAGCCGAGTGGGTTTGGGTCTAGCCCAGTGGGTTTGGGTCTAGCCGAGTGGGTTTGGGTCTAGCCGAGTGGGTTTGGGTCTAGCCCAGTGGGTTTGGGTCTAGCCGAGTGGGTTTGGGTCTAGCCGAGTGGGTTTGCGTCTAGGCGAGTGGGTTTGGGTCTAGCCAAGTGGGTTTGGGTCTAGCCGAGTGGGTTTGGGTCTAGCCGACTGGGTTTGGGTCTAGCCGAGTGGGTTTGGGTCTAGCCGAGTGGGTTTGGGTCAAGCGGAGTTGGTATGGGTCTAGCGGAGTGGGTTTGGTTCTAGCGGAGTGGGTTTTGGTGTAGCCGAGTGGGTTTGGGTCTAGCCGAGTGGGTTTGGGTCTACCCGAGTTGGTGTGGGTCTAGCCGAGTAGGTTTGGGTCTAGCCAAGTGGGATTTGGTCTAGCCGAGTGGGTTTGGGTCTATCCGAGTGGGTTTGGGTCTAGCCGAGTGGGTTTGGGTCTAGCCGAGTGGGTTTGGGTCTAGCCGAGTGGGTTTGGGTATAGCCGAGTGGGTGTGGGTCTAGCCGAGTGGGTTTGGGTCTAGCCGAGTGGGTTTCGGTCGAGCCGAGTGGGTTTGGGTCTAGTCGAGTGGGTTTGGGTCTAGCCGAGTGGGTTTGGGTCTAGCCGAGGGGGTTTGGGTCTAGCCAAGTGGGTTTGGGTCTAGCCGAGTGGGTTTGGGTCTAGCCGAGTGGGTTTGGGTCTAGCCGAGTGGGTTTGGGTCTAGCCGAGTGGGTTTGGGTCTAGGCGAGTGGGTTTGGGTCTAGCCGAGTGGGTTTGGGTCTAGCCGAGTGGGTTTGGGTCTAGTCGAGTGGGTTTGGGTCTAGCCGAGTGGGTTTGGGTCTAGCCGAGTGGGTGTGGGCCTAGCCGAGTGGGTTTGGGTCTACCGGAGTGGGTTTGGGTGTAGCGGAGTGGGTTTGGGACCAGCCGAGTGTGTTTGGGTCTAGCCGAGTGGGTTTGGGTGTAGCCGAATTGGTTTGGGTCTACCCGAGTGGGTTTGGGTCCAGCCGAGTGGGTGTGCTTCTAGCCGAATGGATTTGGGTCTAGCCGAGTGGGTTTGGGTGCAGCCGAGTGGGTTTGGGTCTAGCGGAGTGGGTTTGGGTGTAGCCGAGTGGGTTTGGGTCTAGCCGAGTGGGTTTGGGTCTAGCCGAGTGGGTTTGGGTCTAGCCGAGTGGGTTTGGGTCTAGCCGAGTTGGTTTGGTTCTAGCCGAGTGGGTTTGCGTCTAGCCGAGTGGGTTTAGGTCTAGCCGAGTGGGTTTGGGTCTAGCCGAGTGGGTTTGGTTCTAGCCGAGTGGGTTTGGGTTTATCCGAGTGGGTTTGTGTCTAGCCGAGTGGGTTTGGGTGTAGCCGAGTGGGTTTGCGTCTAGCCGAGTGGGTTGGGTCTAGCCAAGTGGGTTTGGGTCTAGCCGAGTGGGTTTGGGTCTAGCCGAGTGGGTTTGGGTCTAGCCGAGTGGGTTTCGGTCTAGCCCAGTGGGTTTTGGTCTAGCCGAGTGGGTTTGGGTCTAGCCGAGTGGGTTTGGGTATAGCCGAGTGGGTGTGGGTCTAGCCGAGTGGGTTTGGGTCGAGCCGAGTGGGTTTGGGTCGAGCCGAGTGGGTTTGGGTCTAGCCGAGTGGGTTTGTGTCTAGCCGAGTGGGTTTGGGTCTAGCCGAGGGGGTTTGGGTCTAGCCCAGTGGGTTTGGGTCTAGCCGAGTGGGTTTGGGTCTAGCCGAGTGGGTTTGGGTCTAGCCGAGTGGGTTTGGGTCTAGCCGAGGGGGTTTTGGTCTAGCCAAGTGGGTTTGGGTCTAACCGAGTGGGTTTGGGTCTACCCGAGTTGGTGTGGGTCTAGCCGAGTAGGTTTGGGTCTAGCCAAGTGGGATTTGGTCTAGCCGAGTGGGTTTGGGTCTATCCGAGTGGGTTTGGGTCTAGCCGAGTGGGTTTGGGTCTAGTCGAGTGGGTTTGGGTCTAGCCGAGTGGGTTTGGGTCTAGCCGAGTGGGTTTGGGTCTAGCCGAGTGGGTTTGGGTCTAGCCGAGTGGGTTTGGGTCTAGCCGAGTGGGTTTGGGTCAAGCGGAGTTGGTATGGGTCTAGCGGAGTGGGTTTGGGTCTAGCAGAGTGGGTTTTGGTGTAGCCGAGTGGGTTTGGGTCTAGCCGAGTGGGTTTGGGTCTACCCGAGTTGGTGTGGGTCTAGCCGAGTAGGTTTGGGTCTAGCCAAGTGGGATTTGGTCTAGCCGAGTGGGTTTGGGTCTATCCGAGTGTGTTTGGGTCTAGCCGAGTGGGTTTGGGTCTAGCCGAGTGGGTTTGGGTCTAGCCGAGTGGGTTTGGGTATAGCCGAGTGGGTGTGGGTCTAGCCGAGTGGGTTTGGGTCTAGCCGAGTGGGTTTCGGTCGAGCCGAGTGGGTTTGGGTCTAGTCGAGTGGGTTTGGGTCTAGCCGAGTGGGTTTGGGTCTAGCCGAGGGGGTTTGGGTCTAGCCAAGTGGGTTTGGGTCTAGCCGAGTGGGTTTGGGTCTAGCCGAGTGGGTTTGGGTCTAGCCGAGTGGGTTTGGGTCTAGCCGAGTGGGTTTGGGTCTAGGCGAGTGGGTTTGGGTCTAGCCGAGTGGGTTTGGGTCTAGCCGAGTGGGTTTGGGTCTAGCCGAGTGGGTTTGGGTCTAGCCGAGTGGGTTTGGGTCTAGCCGAGTGGGTTTGGGCCTAGCCGAGTGGGTTTGGGTCTACCGGAGTGGGTTTGGGTGTAGCGGAGTGGGTTTGGGACCAGCCGAGTGTGTTTGGGTCTAGCCGAGTGGGTTTGGGTGTAGCCGAATTGGTTTGGGTCTACCCGAGTGGGTTTGGGTCCAGCCGAGTGGGTGTGCTTCTAGCCGAATGGATTTGGGTCTAGCCGAGTGGGTTTGGGTGCAGCCGAGTGGGTTTGGGTCTAGCGGAGTGGGTTTGGGTGTAGCCGAGTGGGTTTGGGTCTAGCCGAGTGGGTTTGGGTCTAGCCGAGTGGGTTTGGGTCTAGCCGAGTGGGTTTGGGTCTAGCCGAGTTGGTTTGGTTCTAGCCGAGTGGGTTTGCGTCTAGCCGAGTGGGTTTAGGTCTAGCCGAGTGGGTTTGGGTCTAGCCGAGTGGGTTTGGGTCTCGCTGAGTGGGTTTGGGTCTAGCCGAGTTGTTTGGGTGTAGCCGAGTCGGTTTGGGTCTAGCCGAGTGGGTTTGGGTCTAGCCGAGTGGGTTTGGGTCTAGCCGAGTGGGTTTGGGTCTAGCCGAGTGGGTTTGGTTCTAGCCGAGTGGGTTTGGGTTTATCCGAGTGGGTTTGTGTCTAGCCGAGTGGGTTTGGGTGTAGCCGAGTGGGTTTGCGTCTAGCCGAGTGGGTTGGGTCTAGCCAAGTGGGTTTGGGTCTAGCCGAGTGGGTTTGGGTCTAGCCGAGTGGGTTTGGGTCTAGCCGAGTGGGTTTCGGTCTAGCCCAGTGGGTTTTGGTCTAGCCGAGTGGGTTTGGGTCTAGCCGAGTGGGTTTGGGTATAGCCGAGTGGGTGTGGGTCTGGCCGAGTGGGTTTGGGTCGAGCCGAGTGGGTTTGGGTCGAGCCGAGTGGGTTTGTGTCTAGCCGAGTGGGTTTGGGTGTAGCCGAGTGGGTTTGCGTCTAGCCGAGTGGGTTGGGTCTAGCCAAGTGGGTTTGGGTCTAGCCGAGTGGGTTTGGGTCCAGCCGAGTGGGTTTGGGTCTAGCCGAGTGGGTTTCGGTCTAGCCCAGTGGGTTTTGGTCTAGCCGAGTGGGTTTGGGTCTAGCCGAGTGGGTTTGGGTATAGCCGAGTGGGTGTGGGTCTAGCCGAGTGGGTTTGGGTCGAGCCGAGTGGGTTTGGGTCGAGCCGAGTGGGTTTGGGTCTAGCCGAGTGGGTGTGGGTCTAGCCGAGTGGGTTTGGGTCGAGCCGAGTGGGTTTGGGTCGAGCCGAGTGGGTTTGGGTCTAGCCGAGTGGGTTTGTGTCTAGCCGAGTGGGTTTGGGTCTAGCCGAGGGGGTTTGGGTCTAGCCCAGTGGGTTTGGGTCTAGCCGAGTGGGTTTGGGTCTAGCCGAGTGGGTTTGGGTCTAGCCGAGTGGGTTTGGGTCTAGCCGAGGGGGTTTTGGTCTAGCCAAGTGGGTTTGGGTCTAACCGAGTGGGTTTGGGTCTACCCGAGTTGGTGTGGGTCTAGCCGAGTAGGTTTGGGTCTAGCCAAGTGGGATTTGGTCTAGCCGAGTGGGTTTGGGTCTATCCGAGTGGGTTTGGGTCTAGCCGAGTGGGTTTGGGTCTAGCCGAGTGGGTTTGGGTCTAGCCGAGTGGGTTTGGGTCTGGCCGAGTGGGTTTGGGTCAAGCCGAGTGGGTTTGCGTCTAGCCGAGTGGGTTTGGGTCTAGCTGAGTGGGTTTGGGTCTAGCCGAGTGGGTTTGGGTGTAGCCGAGTCGGTTTGGGTCTAGCCGAGTGGGTTTGGGTCTAGCCGAGTGGGTTTGGGTCTAGCCGAGTGGGTTTGGGTCTAGCCGAGTGGGTTTGGGTCTAGCCGAGTGGGTTTGGGTCTAGCCGAGTGGGTTTGGGTCTAGCCGAGTTGGTTTGGTTCTAGCCGAGTGGGTTTGCGTCTAGCCGAGTGGGTTTAGGTCTAGCCGAGTGGGTTTGGGTCTAGCCGAGTGGGTTTGGGTCCAGCTGAGTGGGTTTGGGTCTAGCCGAGTTGTTTGGGTGTAGCCGAGTCGGTTTGGGTCTAGCCGAGTGGGTTTGGGTCTAGCCGAGTGGGTTTGGGTCTAGCCGAGTGGGTTTGGGTCTAGCCGAGTGGGTTTGGTTCTAGCCGAGTGGGTTTGGGTTTATCCGAGTGGGTTTGTGTCTAGCCGAGTGGGTTTGGGTGTAGCCGAGTGGGTTTGCGTCTAGCCGAGTGGGTTGGGTCTAGCCGAGTGGGTTTGGGTGTAGCCGAGTCGGTTTGGGTCTAGCCGAGTGGGTTTGGGTCTAGCCGAGTGGGTTTGGGTCTAGCCGAGTGGGTTTGGGTCTAGCCGAGTGGGTTTGGGTCTAGCCGAGTGGGTTTGGGTCTAGCCGAGTGGGTTTGGGTCTAGCCGAGTTGGTTTGGTTCTAGCCGAGTGGGTTTGCGTCTAGCCGAGTGGGTTTAGGTCTAGCCGAGTGGGTTTGGGTCTAGCCGAGTGGGTTTGGGTCTAGCTGAGTGGGTTTGGGTCTAGCCGAGTTGTTTGGGTGTAGCCGAGTCGGTTTGGGTCTAGCCGAGTGGGTTTGGGTCTAGCCGAGTGGGTTTGGGTCTAGCCGAGTGGGTTTGGGTCTAGCCGAGTGGGTTTGGTTCTAGCCGAGTGGGTTTGGGTTTATCCGAGTGGGTTTGTGTCTAGCCGAGTGGGTTTGGGTGTAGCCGAGTGGGTTTGCGTCTAGCCGAGTGGGTTGGGTCTAGCCAAGTGGGTTTGGGTCTAGCCGAGTGGGTTTGGGTCTAGCCGAGTGGGTTTGGGTCTAGCCGAGTGGGTTTCGGTCTAGCCCAGTGGGTTTTGGTCTAGCCGAGTGGGTTTGGGTCTAGCCGAGTGGGTTTGGGTATAGCCGAGTGGGTGTGGGTCTAGCCGAGTGGGTTTGGGTCGAGCCGAGTGGGTTTGGGTCGAGCCGAGTGGGTTTGGGTCTAGCCGAGTGGGTTTGTGTCTAGCCGAGTGGGTTTGTGTCTAGCCGAGGGCGTTTGGGTCTAGCCCAGTGGGTTTGGGTCTAGCCGAGTGGGTTTGGGTCTAGCCGAGTGGGTTTGGGTCTAGCCGAGTGGGTTTGGGTCTAGCCGAGGGGGTTTTGGTCTAGCCAAGTGGGTTTGGGTCTAACCGAGTGGGTTTGGGTCTACCCGAGTTGGTGTGGGTCTAGCCGAGTAGGTTTGGGTCTAGCCAAGTGGGATTTGGTCTAGCCGAGTGGGTTTGGGTCTATCCGAGTGGGTTTGGGTCTAGCCGAGTGGGTTTGGGTCTAGCCGAGTGGGTTTGGGTCTAGCCGAGTGGGTTTGGGTATAGCCGAGTGGGTGTGGGTCTAGCCGAGTGGGTTTGGGTCTAGCCGAGTGGGTTTCGGTCGAGCCGGGTGGGTTTGGGTCTAGTCGAGTGGGTTTGGGTCTAGCCGAGTGGGTTTGGGTCTAGCCGAGGGGGTTTGGGTCTAGCCAAGTGGGTTTGGGTCTAGCCGAGAGGGTTTGGGTCTAGCCGAGTGGGTTTGGGTCTAGCCGAGTGGGTTTGGGTCTAGCCGAGTGGGTTTGGGTCTAGGCGAGTGGGTTTGGGTCTAGCCGAGTGGGTTTGGGTCTAGCCGAGTGGGTTTGGGTCTAGCCGAGTGGGTTTGGGTCTAGCCGAGTGGGTTTGGGTCTAGCCGAGTGGGTTTGGGTCTAGCCGAGTGGGTTTGGGCCTAGCCGAGTGGGTTTGGGTCTACCGGAGTGGGTTTGGGTGTAGCGGAGTGGGTTTGGGACCAGCCGAGTGTGTTTGGGTCTAGCCGAGTGGGTTTGGGTGTAGCCGAATTGGTTTGGGTCTACCCGAGTGGGTTTGGGTCCAGCCGAGTGGGTGTGCTTCTAGCCGAATGGATTTGGGTCTAGCCGAGTGGGTTTGGGTGCAGCCGAGTGGGTTTGGGTCTAGCGGAGTGGGTTTGGGTGTAGCCGAGTGGGTTTGGGTCTAGCCGAGTGGGTTTGGGTCTAGCCGAGTGGGTTTGGGTCTAGCCGAGTGGGTTTGGGTCTAGCCGAGTTGGTTTGGTTCTAGCCGAGTGGGTTTGCGTCTAGCCGAGTGGGTTTGGGTCTAGCCGAGTGGGTTTGGGTCTAGCCGAGTGGGTTTGGGTCTAGCTGAGTGGGTTTGGGTCTAGCCGAGTGGGTTTGGGTGTAGCCGAGTCGGTTTGGGTCTAGCCGAGTGGGTTTGGGTCTAGCCGAGTGGGTTTGGGTCTAGCCGAGTGGGTTTGGGTCTAGCCGAGTGGGTTTGGTTCTAGCCGAGTGGGTTTGGGTTTATCCGAGTGGGTTTGGGTCTAGCCGAGTGGGTTTGGGTGTAGCCGAGAGGGTTTGCGTCTAGCCGAGTGGGTTGGGTCTAGCCAAGTGGGTTTGGGTCTAGCCGAGTGGGTTTGGGTCTAGCCGAGTGGGTTTGGGTCTAGCCGAGTGGGTTTCGGTCTAGCCCAGTGGGTTTTGGTCTAGCCGAGTGGGTTTGGGTCTAGCCGAGTGGGTTTGGGTATAGCCGAGTGGGTGTGGGTCTAGCCGAGTGGGTTTGGGTCGAGCCGAGTGGGTTTGGGTCGAGCCGAGTGGGTTTGGGTCTAGCCGAGTGGGTTTGTGTCTAGCCGAGTGGGTTTGGGTCTAGCCGAGGGGGTTTGGGTCTAGCCCAGTGGGTTTGGGTCTAGCCGAGTGGGTTTGGGTCTAGCCGAGTGGGTTTGGGTCTAGCCGAGTGGGTTTGGGTCTAGCCGAGGGGGTTTTGGTCTAGCCAAGTGGGTTTGGGTCTAACCGAGTGGGTTTGGGTCTCGCCGAGTGGGTTTGGGTCTAGCCGAGTGGGTTTGGGTGTAGCCGAGTCGGTTTGGGTCTAGCCGAGTGGGTTTGGGTCTAGCCGAATGGGTTTGGGTCTAGCCGAGTGGGTTTGGGTCTAGCCGAGTGGGTTTGGTTCTAGCCGAGTGGGTTTGGGTTTATCCGAGTGGGTTTGGGTCTAGCCGAGTGGGTTTGGGTCTAGCCCAGTGGATTTGGGTCTAGCCGAGTGGGTTTGGGTGTAACCGAGTGGGTTTGCGTCTAGCCGAGTGGGTTTGGGTCTAGCCAAGTGGGTTTGGGTCTAGCCGAGTGGGTTTGGGTCTAGCCGAGTGGGTTTGGGTCTAGCCGAGTGGGTTTCGGTCTAGCCCAGTGGGTTTTGGTCTAGCCGAGTGGGTTTGGGTCTATCCGAGTGGGTTTGGGTCTAGCCGAGTGGGTTTGGGTCTAGCCGAGTGGGTTTGGGTCTAGCCGAGTGGGTTTGGGTATAGCCGAGTGGGTTTGGGTATAGCCAAGTGGGTGTGGGTCTAGCCGAGTGGGTTTGGGTCTAGCCGAGTGGGTTTGGGTCGAGCCGAGTGGGTTTGGGTCTAGCCGAGTGGGTTTGGGTCTAGCCGAGTGGGTTTGGGTCTAGCCGAGGGGGTTTGGGTCTAGCCCAGTGGGTTTGGGTCTAGCCGAGTGGGTTTGGGTCTAGCCCAGTGGGTTTGGGTCTAGCCGAGTGGGTTTGGGTCTAGCCGAGTGGGTTTGGGTCTAGCCCAGTGGGTTTGGGTCTGGCCGAGTGGGTTTGGGTCAAGCCGAGTGGGTTTGCGTCTAGCCGAGTGGGTTTGGGTCTAGCCAAGTGGGTTTGGGTCTAGCCGAGTGGGTTTGGGTCTAGCCGAGTGGGTTTGGGTCTAGCCGAGTGGGTTTGGGTCTAGCGGAGTGGGTTTGGGTCTAGCCAAGTGGGATTTGGTCTAGCCGAGTGGGTTTGGGTCTATCCGAGTGGGTTTGGGTCTAGCCGAGTGGGTTTGGGTCAAGCCGAGTGGGTTTGGGTCTAGCCGAGTGGGTTTGGGTATAGCCGAGTGGGTGTGGGTCTAGCCGAGTGGGTTTGGGTCCAGCCGAGTGGGTTTGGGTCGAGCCGAGTGGGTTTGGGTCTAGTCGAGTGGGTTTGGGTCTAGCCGAGTGGGTTTGGGTCTAGCCGAGGGGGTTTGGGTCTAGCCGAGTGGGTTTGGGTATAGCCGAGTGGGTTTGGGTCTAGCCGAGTGGGTTTGGGTCTAGCCGAGTGGGTTTGGGTCTAGCCGAGTGGGTTTGGGTCTAGCCGAGTGGGTTTGGGTCTAGCCGAGTGGGTTTGGGTCTAGCCGAGGGGGTTTGGGTCTAGCCCAGTGGGTTTGGGTCTAGCCGAGTGGGTTTGGGTCTAGCCCAGTGGGTTTGGGTCTAGCCGAGTGGGTTTGGGTCTAGCCGAGTGGGTTTGGGTCTAGCCCAGTGGGTTTGGGTCTGGCCGAGTGGGTTTGGGTCAAGCCGAGTGGGTTTGCGTCTAGCCGAGTGGGTTTGGGTCTAGCCAAGTGGGTTTGGGTCTAGCCGAGTGGGTTTGGGTCTAGCCGAGTGGGTTTGGGTCTAGCCGAGTGGGTTTGGGTCTAGCCGAGTGGGTTTGGGTCAAGCGGAGTTGGTATGGGTCTAGCGGAGTGGGTTTGGGTCTAGCCAAGTGGGATTTGGTCTAGCCGAGTGGGTTTGGGTCTATCCGAGTGGGTTTGGGTCTAGCCGAGTGGGTTTGGGTCAAGCCGAGTGGGTTTGGGTCTAGCCGAGTGGGTTTGGGTATAGCCGAGTGGGTGTGGGTCTAGCCGAGTGGGTTTGGGTCTAGCCGAGTGGGTTTGGGTCGAGCCGAGTGGGTTTGGGTCTAGTCGAGTGGGTTTGGGTCTAGCCGAGTGGGTTTGGGTCTAGCCGAGGGGGTTTGGGTCTAGCCGAGTGGGTTTGGGTCTAGCCGAGTGGGTTTGGGTCTAGCCGAGTGGGTTTGGGTCTAGCCAAGTGGGTTTGGGTCTAGCCGAGTGGGTTTGGGTCTAGGCGAGTGGGTTTGGGTCTAGCCGAGTTAGTTTGGGTGTAGCCGAGTGGGTTTGGGTCTAGCCGAGCGGGTTTACGTCTAGCCGAGTGGGTTTGGGTCTAGCGGATTGGGTTTGGGTGTAGCCGAGTGGGTTTGTGTCTAGCCGAGTGGGTTTGGGTCTAGCCGAGGGGGTTTGGGTCTAGCCCAGTGGGTTTGGGTCTAGCCGAGTGGGTTTGGGTCTAGCCCAGTGGGTTTGGGTCTAGCCGAGTGGGTTTGGGTCTAGCCGAGTGGGTTTGGGTCTAGCCCAGTGGGTTTGGGTCTAGCCGAGTGGGTTTGGGTCTAGCCGAGTGGGTTTGCGTCCAGCCGAGTGGGTTTGGGTCTAGCCAAGTGGGTTTGGGGCTAGCCGAGTGGGTTTGGGTCTAGCCGAGTGGGTTTGGGTCTAGCCGAGTGGGTTTGGGTCTAGCCGAGTGGGTTTGGGTCAAGCGGAGTTGGTATGGGTCTAGCGGAGTGGGTTTGGGTCTAGCCAAGTGGGATTTGGTCTAGCCGAGTGGGTTTGGGTCTATCCGAGTGGGTTTGGGTCTAGCCGAGTGGGTTTGGGTCAAGCCGAGTGGGTTTGGGTCTAGCCGAGTGGGTTTGGGTATAGCCGAGTGGGTGTGGGTCTAGCCGAGTGGGTTTGGGTCTAGCCGAGTGGGTTTGGGTCGAGCCGAGTGGGTTTGGGTCTAGTCGAGTGGGTTTGGGTCTAGCCGAGTGGGTTTGGGTCTAGCCGAGGGGGTTTGGGTCTAGCCGAGTGGGTTTGGGTCTAGCCGAGTGGGTTTGGGTCTAGCCGAGTGGGTTTGGGTCTAGCCGAGTGGGTTTGGGTCTAGCCGAGTGGGTTTGGGTCTAGGCGAGTGGGTTTGGGTCTAGCCGAGTTAGTTTGGGTGTAGCCGAGTGGGTTTGGGTCTAGCCGAGCGGGTTTACGTCTAGCCGAGTGGGTTTGGGTCTAGAGGATTGGGTTTGGGTGTAGCCGAGTGGGTTTGGGTGTAGCCGAGTGGGTTTGGGTCTGGACGAGTGGGTTTGGGTCTAGCCGAGTGGGTTTGGGTCTAGCCGAGTGGGTTTGGGTCTAGCCTAGTGGGTTTGGGTCTAGCCAAGTGGGTTTGGGTCCAGCGGAGTGGGTTTGGGTCTAGCGGTGTGGGTTTGGGTCTAGCGGTGTGGGTTTGGGTCTAGCCGAGTGGGTTTGGGTCTAACCGAGTGGGTTTGTGTCTAGCGGAGTTGGTTTGGGTCTAGTGGAGTGGGATTGGGTCTAGCCGAGTGGGTTTGTGTCTAGCCGACTGGGTTTGGGACTAGCCGAGTGGGTTTGGGTCTAGCCGAGTGGGTTTGGGTCTAGCGGAATGGGTTTGGGTCTAGCCGAGTGGGTTTGGGTCTAGCCGAGTGGGTTTGGGTCTAGCCGAAAGGGTTTGGGTCTAGCCGAGTGGGTTTGGGTCTAGCCGAGTGGGTTTGGGTCTACCCGAGTGGGTGTGGGTCAAGCCGAGTGGGTTTGGGTCTAGCCGAGTGGGTTTGGGTCTAGCCGAGTGGGTTTGGGTCTAGCCGAGTGGGTTTGGGCCTAGCCGAGTGGGTTTGGGTCTACCGGAGTGGGTTTGGGTGTAGCGGAGTGGGTTTGGGTGTACCTAAGTGGGTTTGGGACCAGCCGAGTGGGTTTGGGTCTAGCCGAGTGGGTTTGGGTGTGGCCGAATTGGTTTGGGTCTACCCGAGTGGGTTTGGGTCTAGCCGAGTGGGTTTGCTTCTAGCCGAATGGATTTGGGTCTAGCCGAGTGGGTTTGGGTGCAGCCGAATGGGTTTGGGTCAAGCGGAGTGGGTTTGGGTGTAGCCGAGTGGGTTTGGGTCTAGCCGAGTGGGTTTGGGTCTAGCCGAGTGGGTTTGGGTCTAGCCGAGTGGGTTTGGGTCTAGCCGAGTTGGTTTGGTTCTAGCCGAGTGGGTTTGCGTCTAGCCGAGTGGGTTTGGGTCTAGCCGAGTGGGTTTGGGTCTAGCCGAGTGGGTTTGGGTCTAGCCGAGTGGGTTTGGGCCTAGCCGAGTGGGTTTGGGTCTACCGGAGTGGGTTTGGGTGTAGCGGAGTGGTTTTGGGTGTAGCTGAGTGGGTTTGGGACCAGCCGAGTGGGTTTGGGTCTAGCCGAGTGGGTTTGGGTGTAGCCGAATTGGTTTGGGTCTACCCGAGTGGGTTTGGGTCTAGCCGAGTGGGTTTGCTTCTAGCCGAATGGATTTGGGTCTAGCCGAGTGGGTTTGGGTGCAGCCGAGTGGGTTTGGGTATAGCGGAGTGGGTTTGGGTGTAGCCGAGTGGGTTTGGGTCTAGCCGAGTGGGTTTGGGTCTAGCCGAGTGGGTTTGGATCTAGCCGAGTGGGTTTGGGTCTAGCCGAGTGGGTTTGGGTCTAGCCGAGTTGGTTTGGTTCTAGCCGAGTGGGTTTGCGTCTAGCCGAGTGGGTTTGGGTCTAGCCGAGTGGGTTTGGGTCTAGCCGAGTGGGTTTGGGTCTAGCTGAATGGGTTTGGGTCTAGCCGAGTGGGTTTCGGTGTAGCCGAGTGGGTTTGGGCCTAGCTGAGTGGGTTTGTGTCTAGCCAAGTGGGTTTGGGTCTAGCCGAGTGGGTTTGGGTCTAGCTGAGTGGGTTTGGGTCTAGCCGAGTGGGTTTGGGTGTAGCCGAGTGGGTTTGGGTCTAGCCGAGTGGGTTTGGGTCAAGCGGAGTTGGTATGGGTCTAGCGGAGTGGGTTTGGGTCTAGCGGAGTGGGTTTGGGTGTAGCCGAGTGGGTTTGCGTCTAGCCGAGTGGGTTTGGGTCTAGCCAAGTGGGTTTGGGTCTAGCCGAGTGGGTTTGGGTCTAGCCGAGTGGGTTTGGGTCTAGCCGAGTGGGTTTGGGTCTACCCGAGTGGGTGTGGGTCAAGCCGAGTGGGTTTGGGTCTAGCCGAGTGGGTTTGGGTCTAGCCGAGTGGGTTTGGGTCTAGCCGAGTGGGTTTGGGTCTAGCCGAGTGGGTTTGGGCCTAGCCGAGTGGGTTTGGGTCTACCGGAGTGGGTTTGGGTGTAGCGGAGTGGGTTTGGGTGTAGCTGAGTGGGTTTGGGACCAGCCGAGTGGGTTTGGGTCTAGCCGAGTGGGTTTGGGTGTAGCCGAATTGGTTTGGGTCTACCCGAGTGGGTTTGGGTCTAGCCGAGTGGGTTTGCTTCTAGCCGAATGGATTTGGGTCTAGCCGAGTGGGTTTGGGTGCAGCCGAATGGGTTTGGGTCTAGCGGAGTGGGTTTGGGTGTAGCCGAGTGGGTTTGGGTCTAGCCGAGTGGGTTTGGGTCTAGCCGAGTGGGTTTGGGTCTAGCCGAGTGGGTTTGGGTCTAGCCGAGTGGGTTTGGGTCTAGCCGAGTTGGTTTGGTTCTAGCCGAGTGGGTTTGGGTCTAGCCGAGTGGGTTTGGGTCTTGCCGAGTGGGTTTGGGCCTAGCCGAGTGGGTTTGGGTCTACCGGAGTGGGTTTGGGTGTAGCGGAGTGGGTTTGGGTGTAGCTGAGTGGGTTTGGGACCAGCCGAGTGGGTTTGGGTCTAGCCGAGTGGGTTTAGGTGTAGCCGAATTGGTTTGGGTCTACCCGAGTGGGTTTGGGTCTAGCCGAGTGGGTTTGCTTCTAGCCGAATGGATTTGGGTCTAGCCGAGTGGGTTTGGGTGCAGCCGAGTGGGTTTGGGTATAGCGGAGTGGGTTTGGGTGTAGCCGAGTGGGTTTGGGTCTAGCCGAGTGGGTTTGGGTCTAGCCGAGTGGGTTTGGGTGTAGCCGAGTGGGTTTGGGTCTAGCCGAGTGGGTTTGGGTCTAGCCGAGTGGGTTTGGGTCTAGCCGAGTGGGTTTGGGTCTAGCCGAGTGGGTTTGGGTCTAGCCGAGTTGGTTTGGTTCTAGCCGAGTGGGTTTGGGTCTAGCCGAGTGGGTTTGGGTCTTGCCGAGTGGGTTTGGGCCTAGCCGAGTGGGTTTGGGTCTACCGGAGTGGGTTTGGGTGTAGCGGAGTGGGTTTGGGTGTAGCTGAGTGGGTTTGGGACCAGCCGAGTGGGTTTGGGTCTAGCCGAGTGGGTTTAGGTGTAGCCGAATTGGTTTGGGTCTACCCGAGTGGGTTTGGGTCTAGCCGAGTGGGTTTGCTTCTAGCCGAATGGATTTGGGTCTAGCCGAGTGGGTTTGGGTGCAGCCGAGTGGGTTTGGGTATAGCGGAGTGGGTTTGGGTGTAGCCGAGTGGGTTTGGGTCTAGCCGAGTGGGTTTGGGTCTAGCCGAGTGGGTTTGGGTCTAGCCGAGTGGGTTTGGGTCTAGCCGAGTGGGTTTGGGTCTAGCCGAGTTGGTTTGGTTCTAGCCGAGTGGGTTTGCGTCTAGCCGAGTGGGTTTGGGTCTAGCCGAGTGGGTTTGGGTCTAGCCGAGTGGGTTTGGGTCTAGCTGAATGGGTTTGGGTCTAGCCGAGTGGGTTTCGGTGTAGCCGAGTGGGTTTGGGCCTAGCTGAGTGGGTTTGTGTCTAGCCAAGTGGGTTTGGGTCTAGCCGAGTGGGTTTGGGTCTAGCTGAGTGGGTTTGGGTCTAGCCGAGTGGGTTTGGGTGTAGCCGAGTGGGTTTGGGTCTAGCCGAGTGGGTTTGGGTCAAGCGGAGTTGGTATGGGTCTAGCGGAGTGGGTTTGGGTCTAGCGGAGTGGGTTTGGGTGTAGCCGAGTGGGTTTGCGTCTAGCCGAGTGGGTTTGGGTCTAGCCAAGTGGGTTTGGGTCTAGCCGAGTGGGTTTGGGTCTAGCCGAGTGGGTTTGGGTCTAGCCGAGTGGGTTTGGGTCTAGCCGAGTGGGTTTGGGTCAAGCGGAGTTGGTATGGGTCTAGCGGAGTGGGTTTGGGTCTAGCCAAGTGGGATTTGGTCTAGCCGAGTGGGTTTGGGTCTATCCGAGTGGGTTTGGGTCTAGCCGAGTGGGTTTGGGTCTAGCCGAGTGGGTTTGGGTCTAGCCGAGTGGGTTTGGGTATAGCCGAGTGGGTGTGGGTCTAGCCGAGTGGGTTTGGGTCTAGCCGAGTGGGTTTGGGTCGAGCCGAGTGGGTTTGGGTCTAGTCGAGTGGGTTTGGGTCTAGCCGAGTGGGTTTGGGTCTAGCCGAGGGGGTTTGGGTCTAGCCGAGTGGGTTTGGGTCTAGCCGAGTGGGTTTGGGTCTAGCCGAGTGGGTTTGGGTCTAGCCGAGTGGGTTTGGGTCTAGCCGAGTGGGTTTGGGTCTAGGCGAGTGGGTTTGGGTCTAGCCGAGTTAGTTTGGGTGTAGCCGAGTGGGTTTGGGTCTAGCCGAGCGGGTTTACGTCTAGCCGAGTGGGTTTGGGTCTAGCGGATTGGGTTTGGGTGTAGCCGAGTGGGTTTGGGTGTAGCCGAGTGGGTTTGGGTCTGGACGAGTGGGTTTGGGTCTAGCCGAGTGGGTTTGGGTCTAGCCGAGTGGGTTTGGGTCTAGCCTAGTGGGTTTGGGTCTAGCCAAGTGGGTTTGGGTCCAGCGGAGTGGGTTTGGGTCTAGCGGTGTGGGTTTGGGTCTAGCGGTGTGGGTTTGGGTCTAGCCGAGTGGGTTTGGGTCTAACCGAGTGGGTTTGTGTCTAGCGGAGTTGGTTTGGGTCTAGCGGAGTGGGATTGGGTCTAGCCGAGTGGGTTTGTGTCTAGCCGACTGGGTTTGGGACTAGCCGAGTGGGTTTGGGTCTAGCCGAGTGGGTTTGGGTCTAGCGGAATGGGTTTGGGTCTAGCCGAGTGGGTTTGGGTCTAGCCGAGTGGGTTTGGGTCTAGCCGAAAGGGTTTGGGTCTAGCCGAGTGGGTTTGGGTCTAGCCGAGTGGGTTTGGGTCTACCCGAGTGGGTGTGGGTCAAGCCGAGTGGGTTTGGGTCTAGCCGAGTGGGTTTGGGTCTAGCCGAGTGGGTTTGGGTCTAGCCGAGTGGGTTTAGGTCTAGCCGAGTGGGTTTGGGTCTAGCCGAGTGGGTTTGGGTCTACCGGAGTGGGTTTGGGTGTAGCGGAGTGTGTTTGGGTGTAGCTGAGTGGGTTTGGGACCAGCCGAGTGGGTTTGGGTCTAGCCGAGTGGGTTTGGGTGTAGCCGAATTGGTTTGGGTCTACCCGAGTGGGTTTGGGTCTAGCCGAGTGGGTTTGCTTCTAGCCGAATGGATTTGGGTCTAGCCGAGTGGGTTTGGGTGCAGCCGAATGGGTTTGGGTCTAGCGGAGTGGGTTTGGGTGTAGCCGAGTGGGTTTGGGTCTAGCCGAGTGGGTTTGGGTCTAGCCGAGTGGGTTTGGGTCTAGCCGAGTGGGTTTGGGTCTAGCCGAGTGGGTTTGGGTCCAGCCGAGTTGGTTTGGTTCTAGCCGAGTGGGTTTGCGTCTAGCCGAGTGGGTTTGGGTCTAGCCGAGTGGGTTTGGGTCTAGCCGAGTGGGTTTGGGTCTAGCCGAGTGGGTTTGGGCCTAGCCGAGTGGGTTTGGGTCTACCGGAGTGGGTTTGGGTGTAGCGGAGTGGGTTTGGGTTTAGCTGAGTGGGTTTGGGACCAGCCGAGTGGGTTTGGGCCTAGCCGAGTGGGTTTGGGTGTAGCCGAATTGGTTTGGGTCTACCCGAGTGGGTTTGGGTCTAGCCGAGTGGGTTTGCTTCTAGCCGAATGGATTTGGGTCTAGCCGAGTGGGTTTGGGTGCAGCCGAGTGGGTTTGGGTATAGCGGAGTGGGTTTGGGTGTAGCCGAGTGGGTTTGGGTCTAGCCGAGTGGGTTTGGGTCTAGCCGAGTGGGTTTGGGTCTAGCCGAGTGGGTTTGGGTCTAGCCGAGTGGGTTTGGGTCTAGCCGAGTTGGTTTGGTTCTAGCCGAGTGGGTTTGCGTCTAGCCGAGTGGGTTTGGGTCTAGCCGAGTGGGTTTGGGTCTAGCCGAGTGGGTTTGGGTCTAGCTGAGTGGGTTTGGGTCTAGCCGAGTGGGTTTCGGTGTAGCCGAGTGGGTTTGGGCCTAGCTGAGTGGGTTTGTGTCTAGCCAAGTGGGTTTGGGTCTAGCCGAGTGGGTTTGGGTCTAGCTGAGTGGGTTTGGGTCTAGCCGAGTGGGTTTGGGTGTAGCCGAGTGGGTTTGGGTCTAGCCGAGTGGGTTTGGGTCAAGCGGAGTTGGTATGGGTCTAGCGGAGTGGGTTTGGGTCTAGCGGAGTGGGTTTGGGTGTAGCCGAGTGGGCTTGGGTCTAGCCGAGTGGGTTTGGGTCTACCCGAGTGGGTTTGTGTCTAGCCGAGTGGGTTTGGGTCTAGCCGAGTGGGTGTGGGTCTAGCCGAGTGGGTTTGGGTCTACCCGAGTGGGTTTGGGTCTAGCCGAGTGGGTTTGGGTCTAGCCGAGTGGGTTTGGGTCTAGCCGAGTTAGTTTGTGTGTAGCCGAGTGGGTTTGGGTCTAGCCGAGCGGGTTTGGGTCTAGCTGAGTGGGTTTGGGTCTAGCCGAGTGGGTTTGGGTGTAGCCGAGTGGGTTTGGGTCTAGCCGAGTGGGTTTGGGTCAAGCGGAGTTGGTATGGGTCTAGCGGAGTGGGTTTGGGTCTAGCGGAGTGGGTTTGGGTGTAACCGAGTGGGTTTGGGTCTAGCCGAGTGGGTTTGGGTCTACCCGAGTGGGTTTGGGTCTAGCCGAGTGGGTTTGGGTCTAGCCGAGTGGGTGTGGGTCTAGCCGAGTGGGTTTGGGTGCAGCCGAGTGGGTTTGGGTATAGCGGAGTGGGTTTGGGTGTAGCCGAGTGGGTTTGGGTCTAGCCGAGTGGGTTTGGGTCTAGCCGAGTGGGTTTGGGTCTAGCCGAGTGGGTTTGGGTCTAGCCGAGTGGGTTTGGGTCTAGCCGAGTTGGTTTGGTTCTAGCCGAGTGGGTTTGCGTCTAGCCGAGTGGGTTTGGGTCTAGCCGAGTGGGTTTGGGTCTAGCCGAGTGGGTTTGGGTCTAGCTGAGTGGGTTTGGGTCTAGCCGAGTGGGTTTCGGTGTAGCCGAGTGGGTTTGGGCCTAGCTGAGTGGGTTTGTGTCTAGCCAAGTGGGTTTGGGTCTAGCCGAGTGGGTTTGGGTCTAGCCGAGTTAGTTTGTGTTTAGCCGAGTGGGTTTGGGTCTAGCCGAGCGGGTTTGGGTCTAGCTGAGTGGGTTTGGGTCTAGCCGAGTGGGTTTGGGTGTAGCCGAGTGGGTTTGGGTCTAGCCGAGTTGGTTTGGGTCAAGCGGAGTTGGTATGGGTCTAGCGGAGTGGGTTTGGGTCTAGCGGAGTGGGTTTGGGTGTAGCCGAGTGGGCTTGGGTCTAGCCGAGTGGGTTTGGGTCTACCCGAGTGGGTTTGTGTCTAGCCGAGTGGGTTTGGGTCTAGCCGAGTGGGTGTGGGTCTAGCCGAGTGGGTTTGGGTCTACCCGAGTGGGTTTGGGTCTAGCCGAGTGGGTTTGGGTCTAGCCGAGTGGGTTTGGGTCTAGCTGAGTGGGTGTGGGTCTAGCCGAGTGGGTTTGGGTCTACCCGAGTGGGTTTGGGTCTAGCCGAGTGGGTTTGGGTCTAGCCGAGTGGGTTTGGGTCTAGCCGAGTTAGTTTGTGTGTAGCCGAGTGGGTTTGGGTCTAGCCGAGTGGGTTTGGGTCTAGCTGAGTGGGTTTGGGTCTAGCCGAGTGGGTTTGGGTGTAGTCGAGTGGGTTTGGGTCTAGCCGAGTGGGTTTGGGTCAAGCGGAGTTGGTATGGGTCTAGCGGAGTGGGTTTGGGTCTAGCGGAGTGGGTTTGGGTGTAGCCGAGTGGGTTTGGGTCTAGCCGAGTGGGTTTGGGTCTACCCGAGTGGGTTTGGGTCTAGCCGAGTGGGTTTGGGTCTAGCCGAGTGGGTGTGGGTCTAGCCGAGTGGGTTTGGGTCTAGCCAAGTGGGTTTGGGTCTAGCCGAGTGGGTTTGCGTCTAGCCGAGTGGGTTTGGGTCTAGCCGAGTGGGTTTGGGTCTACCCGAGTAGGTTTGGGTCTAGCCGAGTGGGTTTGGGTGTAGCCGAGTGGGTTTGGGTCTAGCCCAGGGGGGTTTGGGTCTAGCCGAGTGGGTTTGGGTCTAGCGGAGTGGGTTTGGGTCTAGCCGAGTGGGATTGGGTCTAGCCGAGTGGGTTTGGGTCCAGCCGAGTGGGTTTGGGTCTAGCCGAGTGGGTTTGGGTCAAGCGTCGTTGGTATGGGTCTAGCGGAGTGGGTTTGGGTCTAGCAGAGTGGGTTTGGGTGTAGCCGAGTGGGTTTGGGTCTAGCCGAGTGGGTTTGGGTCTACCCGAGTGGGTTTGGGTCTAGCCGAGTGGGTTTGGGTCTAGCCGAGTTGGCGTGGGTCTAGCCGAGTGGGTTTGGGTCTAGCCAAGTGGGTTTTGGTCTAGCCGAGTGGGTTTAGGTCTATCCGAGTGGGTTTGGGTCTAGCCGAGTGGGTTTGGGTCTAGCCGAGTGGGTTTGGGTCTAGCCGAGTGGGTTTGGGTCTAGCCGAGTGGGTTTGGGTATAGCCAAGTGGGTGTGGGTCTAGCCGAGTGGGTTTGGGTCTAGCCGAGTGGGTTTGGGTCGAGCCGAGTGGGTTTGGGTCTAGCCGAGTGGGTTTGGGTCTAGCCGAGTGGGTTTGGGTCTAGCCGAGGGGGTTTGGGTATAGCCAAGTGGGTTTGGGTCTAGCCGAGTGGGTTTGGGTCTAGCGAAGTGGGTTTGGCTCTAACCGAGTGGGTTTGGGTCTAGCCCAGTGGGTTTGGGTCTAGCTGAGTGGGTTTGGGTCTAGCCGAGTGGGTTTGCGTCTAGCCGAGTGGGTTTGGGTCCAGCCCAGTGGGTTTGGGTCAAGCGGAGTTGGTATGGGTCTAGCGGAGTGGGTTTGGGTCTAGCGGAGTGGGTTTGGGTGTAGCCGAGTGGGTTTGGGTCTAGCCGAGTGGGTTTGGGTCTACCCGAGTGGGTTTGGGTCTAGCCGAGTGGGTTTGGGTCTAGCCGAGTGGGTGTGGGTCTAGCCGAGTGGGTTTGGGTCTAGCCAAGTGGGTTTGGGTCTAGCCGAGTGGGTTTGCGTCTAGCCGAGTGGGTTTGGGTCTAGCCGAGTGGGTTTGGGTCTACCCGAGTAGGTTTGGGTCTAGCCGAGTGGGTTTGGGTGTAGCCGAGTGGGTTTGGGTCTAGCCAAGGGGGTTTGGGTCTAGCCGAGTGGGTTTGGGTCTAGCGGAGTGGGTTTGGGTCTAGCCGAGTGGGATTGGGTCTAGCCGAGTGGGTTTGGGTCCAGCCGAGTGGGTTTGGGTCTCGCCGAGTGGGTTTGGGTCAAGCGTCGTTGGTATGGGTCTAGCGGAGTGGGTTTGGGTCTAGCAGAGTGGGTTTGGGTGTAGCCGAGTGGGTTTGGGTCTAGCCGAGTGGGTTTGGGTCTACCCGAGTGGGTTTGGGTCTAGCCGAGTGGGTTTGGGTCTAGCCGAGTTGGCGTGGGTCTAGCCGTGTGGGTTTGGGTCTAGCCAAGTGGGTTTTGGTCTAGCCGAGTGGGTTTGGGTCTATCCGAGTGGGTTTGGGTCTAGCCGAGTGGGTTTGGGTCTAGCCGAGTGGGTTTGGGTCTAGCCGAGTGGGTTTGGGTCTAGCCGAGTGGGTTTGGGTATAGCCGAGTGGGTGTGGGTCTAGCCGAGTGGCTTTGGGTCTAGCCGAGTGGGTTTGGGTCGAGCCGAGTGGGTTTGGGTCTAGCCGAGTGGGTTTGGGTCTAGCCGAGTGGGTTTGGGTCTTGCCGAGGGGGTTTGGGTCTAGCCAAGTGGGTTTGGGTCTAGCCGAGTGGGTTTGGGTCTAGCGAAGTGGGTTTGGGTCTAACCGAGTGGGTTTGGGTCTAGCCCAGTGGGTTTGGGTCTAGCTGAGTGGGTTTGGGTCGAGCCGAGTGGGTTTGCGTCTAGCCGAGTGGGTTTGGGTCTAGCCCAGTGGGTTTGGGTCTAGCCGAGTGGGTTTGGGTCTAGCCGAGTGGGTTTGGGTCTAGCCGAGTGGGTTTGGGTCTAGCCGAGTGGATTTGGGTCTAGCCGAGTGGGTTTGGGCCTAGCCGAGTGGGTTTGGGTCCAGCCGAGAGGGTTTGGGTCTAGCCGAGTTAGTTTGGGTGTAGCCGAGTTAGTTTGGGTCTAGCCGAGCGGGTTTGGGTCTAGCCGAGTGGGTTTGGGTCTAGCCGAGTGGGTTTGGGTCTAGCCGAGTGGGTTTGGGTCTAGCCGAGTGGGTTTGGGTCCAGCGGAGTAGGTATGGGTCTAGCGGAGTGGGTTTGGGTCTAGCGGAGTGGGTTTTGGTGTAGCCGAGTGGGTTTGGGTCTAGCCGAGTGGGTTTGGGTCTACCCGAGTAGGTTTGGGTCTAGCCGAGTGGGTTTGGGTCTAGCGTAGTGGGTTTGGGTCTAGCCGAGGGGGTTTGGGTCTAGCCGAGTGGGTTTGGGTGTAGCCGAGTGGGTTTGGGTCTAGCTGAGTGGGATTGGGTCTAGCCGAGTGGGTTTGGGTCTAGCCGAGTGGGTGTGGGTCTAGCCGAGTGGGTTTGGGTCTAGCCGAGTGGGTTAGGGTCTAGCCGAGTGGGTTTGGGTCTAGCCGAGTGGGTTTGGGTCTAGCCGGGTGGGTTTGGGTCTAGCCGAGTGGGTTTGGGTCTAGCCGAGTGGGTTTGGGTCTAGCCGAGTGGGTTTGGGTCTAGCTGAGTGTGTTTGCGTCTAGCCGAATGGGCTTGGGTCTATCCGAGTGGGTTTGGGTCTAGCCGAGTGGGTTTGTGTCTAGCTGAGTGGGTTTGGGTCGAGCCGAGTGGGTTTCGGTCCAGCCGAGTGGGTTTGGGTCTAGCCGAGTGGGCTTGGGTCCAGCCGAGTGGGTTTGGGTCTACCCGAGTGGGTTTGGGTCTAGCCGAGTGGGTTTGGGTCTAGCCGAGTTGGTGTGGGTCTAGCCGAGTGGGTTTGGGTCTAGCCAAGTGGGTTTTGGTCTAGCCGAGTGGGTTTGGGTCTATCCGAGTGGGTTTGGGTCTAGCCGAGTGGGTTTGGGTCTAGCCGAGTGGGTTTGGGTATAGCCGAGTGGGTGTGGGTCTAGCCGAGTGGGTTTGGGTCTAGCCGAGTGGGTTTGGATCGAGCCGAGTGGGTTTGGGTCTAGTCGAGTGGGTTTGGGTCTAGCCGAGTGGGTTTGGGTCTAGCCGAGGGGGTTTGGGTCTAGCCAAGTGGGTTTGGGTCTAGCCGAGTGGGTTTGGGTCTAGCCGAGTGGGTTTGGGTCTAGCCGAGTGGGTTTGGGTCTAGCCCAGTGGGTTTGGGTCTAGCCGAGTGGGTTTGGGTCTAGCCGAGTGGGTTTGCGTCTAGCCGAGTGGGTTTGGGTCTAGCCAAGTGGGTTTGGGTCTAGCCGAGTGGGTTTGGGTCTAGCCGAGTGGGTTTGGGTCTAGCCGAGTGGGTTTGGGTCTAGCCGAGTGGATTTTGGTCTAGCCGAGTGGGTTTCGGTCTAGCTGAGGAGGTTTGGGTCTAGCCGAGTGGGTTTGGGTCTACCCGAGTGGGTTTGGGTCTAGCCGAGTGGGTTTCGGTGTAGCCGAGTGGGTTTGGGTCTAGCCGAGTGGGTTTCGGTCTAGCCGAGTGGGTTTGGGTCTAGGCGAGTGGGTTTGGGTCTAGCCGAGTTAGTTTAGGTGTAGCCGAGTGGGTTTGGGTCTGGCCGAGCGGGTTTACGTCTAGCCGAGTGGGTTTGGGTCTAGCGGATTGGGTTTGGGTGTAGCCGAGTGGGTTTGGGTGTAGCCGAGTGATTTTGGGTCTGGACGAGTGGGTTTGGGTCTAGCCGAGTGGGTTTGGGTTTAGCCGAGTGGGTTTGGGTCTAGCCTAGTGGGTTTGGGTCTAGCCAAGTGGGTTTGGGTCCAGCGGAGTGGGTTTGGGTCTAGCGGTGTGGGTTTGGGTCTAGCGGTGTGGGTTTGGGTCTAGCCGAGTGGGTTTGGGTCTAACCGAGTGGGTTTGTGTCTAGCGGAGTTGGTTTGGGTCTAGCGGAGTGGGATTGGGTCTAGCCGAGTGGGTTTGTGTCTAGCCGAGTGGGTTTGGGACTAGCCGAGTGGGTTTGGGTCTAGCCGAGTGGGTTTGGGTCTAGCGGAATGGGTTTGGGTCTAGCCGAGTGGGTTTGGGTCTAGCCGAGTGGGTTTGGGTCTAGCCGAAAGGGTTTGGGTCTAGCCGAGTGGGTTTGGGTCTAGCCGAATGGGTTTGGGTCTACCCGAGTGGGTGTGGGTCAAGCCGAGTGGGTTTGGGTCTAGCCGAGTGGGTTTGGGTCTAGCCGAGTGGGTTTGGGTCTAGCCGAGTGGGTTTGGGTCTAGCCGAGTGGGTTTGGGCCTAGCCGAGTGGGTTTGGGTCTACCGGAGTGGGTTTGGGTGTAGCGGAGTGGGTTTGGGTGTAGCTGAGTGGGTTTGGGACCAGCCGAGTGGGTTTGGGTCTAGCCGAGTGGGTTTGTGTGTAGCCGAATTGGTTTGGGTCTACCCGAGTGGGTTTGGGTCTAGCCGAGTGCGTTTGCTTCTAGCCGAATGGATTTGGCTCTAGCCGAGTGGGTTTGGGTGCAGCCGAGTGGGTTTGGGTCTAGCGGAGTGGGTTTGGGTGTAGCCGAGTGGGTTTGGGTCTAGCCGAGTGGTTTTGGGTCTAGCCGAGTGGGTTTGGGTCTAGCCGAGTGGGTTTGGGTCTAGCCGAGTGGGTTTGGGTCTAGCCGAGTTGGTTTGGTTCTAGCCGAGTGGGTTTGCGTCTAGCTGAGTGGGTTTGGGTCTAGCCGAGTGCGTTTGGGTCTAGCCGAGTGGGTTTGGGTCTAGCTGAGTGGGTTTGGGTCTAGCCGAGTGGGTTTCGGTGTAGCCGAGTGGGTTTGGGCCTAGCTGAGTGGGTTTGTGTCTAGCCGAGTGGGTTTGGGTCTAGCCGAGTGGGTTTGGGTCTAGCCGAGTTAGTTTGTGTGTAGCCGAGTGGGTTTGGGTCTAGCCGAGTGGGTTTGGGTCGAGCCGAGTGGGTTTGGGTCTAGTCGAGTGGGTTTGGGTCTAGCCGAGTGGGTTTGGGTCTAGCCGAGGGGGTTTGGGTCTAGCCAAGTGGGTTTGGGTCTAGTCGAGTGGGTTTGGGTCTAGCCGAGTGGGTTTGGGTCTAGCTGAGGGGGTTTGGGTCTAGCCAAGTGGGTTTGGGTCTAGCCGAGTGGGTTTGGGTCTAGCCGAGTGGGTTTGGGTCTAGCCGAGTGGGTTTGGGTCTAGCCCAGTGGGTTTGGGTCTAGCCGAGTGGGTTTGGGTCTAGCCGAGTGGGTTTGCGTCTAGCCGAGTGGGTTTGGGTCTAGCCAAGTGGGTTTGGGTCTAGCCGAGTGGGTTTGGGTCTAGCCGAGTGGGTTTGGGTCTAGCCGAGTGGGTTTGGGTCTAGCCGAGTGGATTTTGGTCTAGCCGAGTGGGTTTCGGTCTAGCTGAGGAGGTTTGGGTCTAGCCGAGTGGGTTTGGGTCTAGCCGAGTGGGTTTGGGTCTAGCCGAGTGGGTTTCGGTGTAGCCGAGTGGGTTTGGGTCTAGCCGAGTGGGTTTCGGTCTAGCCGAGTGGGTTTGGGTCTAGGCGAGTGGGTTTGGGTCTAGCCGAGTTAGTTTAGGTGTAGCCGAGTGGGTTTGGGTCTAGCCGAGCGGGTTTACGTCTAGCCGAGTGGGTTTGGGTCTAGCGGATTGGGTTTGGGTGTAGCCGAGTGGGTTTGGGTGTAGCCGAGTGGGTTTGGGTCTGGACGAGTGGGTTTGGGTCTAGCCGAGTGGGTTTGGGTCTAGCCGAGTGGGTTTGGGTCTAGCCTAGTGGGTTTGGGTCTAGCCAAGTGGGTTTGGGTCCAGCGGAGTGGGTTTGGGTCTAGCGGTGTGGGTTTGGGTCTAGCGGTGTGGGTTTGGGTCTAGCCGAGTGGGTTTGGGTCTAACCGAGTGGGTTTGTGTCTAGCGGAGTTGGTTTGGGTCTAGCGGAGTGGGATTGGGTCTAGCCGAGTGGGTTTGTGTCTAGCCGAGTGGGTTTGGGACTAGCCGAGTGGGTTTGGGTCTAGCCGAGTGGGTTTGGGTCTAGCGGAATGGGTTTGGGTCTAGCCGAGTGGGTTTGGGTCTAGCCGAGTGGGTTTGGGTCTAGCCGAAAGGGTTTGGGTCTAGCCGAGTGGGTTTGGGTCTAGCCGAATGGGTTTGGGTCTACCCGAGTGGGTGTGGGTCAAGCCGAGTGGGTTTGGGTCTAGCCGAGTGGGTTTGGGTCTAGCCGAGTGGGTTTGGGTCTAGCCGAGTGGGTTTGGGTCTAGCCGAGTGGGTTTGGGCCTAGCCGAGTGGGTTTGGGTCTACCGGAGTGGGTTTGGGTGTAGCGGAGTGGGTTTGGGTGTAGCTGAGTGGGTTTGGGACCAGCCGAGTGGGTTTGGGTCTAGCCGAGTGGGTTTGGGTGTAGCCGAATTGGTTTGGGTCTACCCGAGTGGGTTTGGGTCTAGCCGAGTGCGTTTGCTTCTAGCCGAATGGATTTGGGTCTAGCCGAGTGGGTTTGGGTGCAGCCGAGTGGGTTTGGGTCTAGCGGAGTGGGTTTGGGTGTAGCCGAGTGGGTTTGGGTCTAGCCGAGTGGGTTTGGGTCTAGCCGAGTGGGTTTGGGTCTAGCCGAGTGGGTTTGGGTCTAGCCGAGTGGGTTTGGGTCTAGCCGAGTTGGTTTGGTTCTAGCCGAGTGGGTTAGCGTCTAGCTGAGTGGGTTTGGGTCTAGCCGAGTGCGTTTGGGTCTAGCCGAGTGGGTTTGGGTCTAGCAGAGTGGGTTTGGGTCTAGCCGAGTGGGTTTCGGTGTAGCCGAGTGGGTTTGGGCCTAGCTGAGTGGGTTTGTGTCTAGCCGAGTGGGTTTGGGTCTAGCCGAGTGGGTTTGGGTCTAGCCGAGTTAGTTTGTGTGTAGCCGAGTGGGTTTGGGTCTAGCCGAGTGGGTTTGGGTCGAGCCGAGTGGGTTTGGGTCTAGTCGAGTGGGTTTGGGTCTAGCCGAGTGGGTTTGGGTCTAGCCGAGGGGGTTTGGGTCTAGCCAAGTGGGTTTGGGTCTAGCCGAGTGGGTTTGGGTCTAGCCGAGTGGGTTTGGGTCTAGCCGAGTGGGTTTGGGTCTAGCCCAGTGGGTTTGGGTCTAGCCGAGTGGGTTTGGGTCTAGCCGAGTGGGTTTGCGTCTAGCCGAGTGGGTTTGGGTCTAGCCCTGTGGGTTTGGGTCTAGCCGAGTGGGTTTGGGTCTAGCCGAGTGGGTTTGGGTCTAGCCGAGTGGGTTTGGGTCTAGCCGAGTGGATTTGGGTCTAGCCGAGTGGGTTTCGGTCTAGCTGAGGAGGTTTGGGTCTAGCCGAGTGGGTTTGGGTCTAGCCGAGTGGGTTTGGGTCTAGCCGAGTGGGTTTCGGTGTAGCCGAGTGGGTTTGGGTCTAGCCGAGTGGGTTTCGGTCCAGCCGAGTGGGTTTGGGTCTAGGCGAGTGGGTTTGGGTCTCGCCGAGTTAGTTTAGGTGTAGCCGACTGGGTTTGGGTCTAGCCGAGCGGGTTTACGTCTAGCCGAGTGGGTTTGGGTCTAGCGGATTGGGTTTGGGTGTAGCCGAGTGGGTTTGGGTGTAGCCGAGTGGGTTTGGGTCTGGACGAGTGGGTTTGGGTCTAGCCGAGTGGGTTTGGGTCTAGCCGAGTGGGTTTGGGTCTAGCCCAGTGGGTTTGGGTCTAGCAAAGTGGGTTTGGGTCCAGCGGAGTGGGTTTGGGTCTAGCGGTGTGGGTTTGGGTCTAGCGGTGTGGGTTTGGGTCTAGCCGAGTGGGTTTGGGTCTAACCGAGTGGGTTTGTGTCTAGCGGAGTTGGTTTGGGTCTAGCGGAGTGGGATTGGGTCTAGCCGAGTGGGTTTGTGTCTAGCCGACTGGGTTTGGGACTAGCCGAGTGGGTTTGGGTCTGGCCGAGTGGGTTTGGGTCTAGCGGAATGGGTTTGGGTCTAGCCGAGTGGGTTTGGGTCTAGCCGAGTGGGTTTGGGTCTAGCCGAAAGGGTTTGGGTCTAGCCGAGTGGGTTTGGGTCTAGCCGAGTGGGTTTGGGTCTACCCGAGTGGGTGTGGGTCAAGCCGAGTGGGTTTGGGTCTAGCCGAGTGGGTTTGGGTCTAGCCGAGTGGGTTTGGGTCTAGCCGAGTGGGTTTGCGTCTAGCCGAGTGGGTTTGGGCCTAGCCGAGTGGGTTTGGGTCTACCGGAGTGGGTTTGGGTGTAGCGGAGTGGGTTTGGGTGTAGCTGAGTGGGTTTGGGACCAGCCGAGTGGGTTTGGGTCTAGCCGAGTGGGTTTGGGTGTAGCCGAATTGGTTTGGGTCTACCCGAGTGGGTTTGGGTCCAGCCGAGTGGGTTTGCTTCTAGCCGAATGGATTTGGGTCTAGCCGAGTGGGTTTGGGTGCAGCCGAGTGGGTTTGGGTCTAGCGGAGTGGGTTTGGGTGTAGCCGAGTGGGTTTGGGTCTAGCCGAGTGGGTTTGGGTCTAGCCGAGTGGGTTTGGGTCTAGCCGAGTGGGTTTGGGTCTAGCCGAGTGGGTTTGGGTCTAGCCGAGTGGGTTTGGGTCTAGCCGAGTGGGTTTGCGTCTAGCCGAGTGGGTTTGGGTCTAGCCGAGTGGGTTTGGGTCTAGCCGAGTGGGTTTGGGTCTAGCTGAGTGGGTTTGGGTCTAGCCGAGTGGGTTTCGGTGTAGCCGAGTGGGTTTGGGCCTAGCTGAGTGGGTTTGTGTCTAGCCGAGTGGGTTTGGGTCTGGCCGAGTGGGTTTGGGTCTAGCCGAGTTAGTTTGTGTGTAGCCGAGTGGGTTTGGGTCTAGCCGAGCGGGTTTGGGTCTAGCTGAGTGGGTTTGGGTCTAGCCGAGTGGGTTTGGGTGTAGCCGAGTGGGTTTGGGTCTAGCCGAGTGGGTTTGGGTCAAGCGGAGTTGGTATGGGTCTAGCGGAGTGGGTTTGGGTCTAGCGGAGTGGGTTTGGGTGTAGCCGAGTGGGTTTGGGTCTAGCCGAGTGGGTTTGGGTCTACCCGAGTGGGTTTGGGTCTAGCCGAGTGGGTTTGGGTCTAGCCGAGTGGGTGTGGGTCTAGCCGAGTGGGTTTGGGTCTAGCCAAGTGGGTTTGGGTCTAGCCGAGTGGGTTTGCGTCTATCCGAGTGGGTTTGGGTCTAGCCGAGTGGGTTTGGGTCTAGCCGAGTGGGTTTGGGTCTAGCCGAGTGGGTTTGGGTCTAGCCGAGTTAGTTTGTGTGTAGCCGAGTGGGTTTGGGTCTAGCCGAGCGGGTTTGGGTCTAGCTGAGTGGGTTTGGGTCTAGCCGAGTGGGTTTGGGTCTAGCCGAGTTGGTTTGGTTCTAGCCGAGTGGGTTTGCGTCTAGCTGAGTGGGTTTGGGTCTAGCCGAGTGCGTTTGGGTCTAGCCGAGTGGGTTTGGGTCTAGCTGAGTGGGTTTGGGTCTAGCCGAGTGGGTTTCGGTGTAGCCGAGTGGGTTTGGGCCTAGCTGAGTGGGTTTGTGTCTAGCCGAGTGGGTTTGGGTCTAGCCGAGTGGGTTTGGGTCTAGCCGAGTTAGTTTGTGTGTAGCCGAGTGGGTTTGGGTCTAGCCGAGTGGGTTTGGGTCGAGCCGAGTGGGTTTGGGTCTAGTCGAGTGGGTTTGGGTCTAGCCGAGTGGGTTTGGGTCTAGCCGAGGGGGTTTGGGTCTAGCCAAGTGGGTTTGGGTCTAGCCGAGTGGGTTTGGGTCTAGCCGAGTGGGTTTGGGTCTAGCCGAGTGGGTTTGGGTCTAGCCCAGTGGGTTTGGGTCTAGCCGAGTGGGTTTGGGTCTAGCCGAGTGGGTTTGCGTCTAGCCGAGTGGGTTTGGGTCTAGCCCTGTGGGTTTGGGTCTAGCCGAGTGGGTTTGGGTCTAGCCGAGTGGGTTTGGGTCTAGCCGAGTGGGTTTGGGTCTAGCCGAGTGGATTTGGGTCTAGCCGAGTGGGTTTCGGTCTAGCTGAGGAGGTTTGGGTCTAGCCGAGTGGGTTTGGGTCTAGCCGAGTGGGTTTGGGTCTAGCCGAGTGGGTTTCGGTGTAGCCGAGTGGGTTTGGGTCTAGCCGAGTGGGTTTCGGTCCAGCCGAGTGGGTTTGGGTCTAGGCGAGTGGGTTTGGGTCTCGCCGAGTTAGTTTAGGTGTAGCCGACTGGGTTTGGGTCTAGCCGAGCGGGTTTACGTCTAGCCGAGTGGGTTTGGGTCTAGCGGATTGGGTTTGGGTGTAGCCGAGTGGGTTTGGGTGTAGCCGAGTGGGTTTGGGTCTGGACGAGTGGGTTTGGGTCTAGCCGAGTGGGTTTGGGTCTAGCCGAGTGGGTTTGAGTCTAGCCGAGTGGGTTAGGGTCTAGCCGAGTGGTTTTGGGTCTAGTCGAGTGGGTTTCGGTCTAGCCGAGTGGGTTTGGGTCGAGCGGAGTGGGTTTGTGTGTAGCGGAGTGGGTTTGGGTCTAGCGGAGTGGGTTTGGGTCTAGCGGAGTTGGTTTGGGTCTAGCCAAATGGGTTTGTGTCTAGCCGAGTGGGTTTGGGTGTAGCGGAGTGAATTGGGGTCTAGCCAAATGGGTTTGGGTCTAGCCGAGTGGGTTTGGGTCTAGCGGATTGGATTTGGGACTAGCGGAGTAGGTTTGGGTCTAGCCGAGTGGGTTTGGGTCTAGCCGAGTGGGTTTGAGTCCAGCCGAGTGGGTTTGGGTCTAGCCGAGTGGGTTTGGGTCTAGCCGAGTGGGTTTGGGTCTAGCCGAGTGGGTTTGGGTCTAGCGGAGTGGATTTGGGTCTAGCCGAATGGGTTTGGGTCTAGCCGAGTGGGTTTGGGTCTAGCGGAGTGGATTTGGGTCTAGCCGAGTGGCTTTGCTTCTAGCCAAGTTAGTTTGGGTGTTGCCGAGTTAGTTTGGGTCTAGCCGAGCGGGATTGGGTCCAGCCGAGTGGGTTTGGGTCTAGCCGAGTGGGTTTGGGTCTAGCCGAGTGGGTTTGAGTCTAGCCGAGTGGGTTTGGGTCTAGCCGAGTGGGTTTGGGTCTAGCCGAGTGGGTTTGGGTCTAGCCGAGTGGGTTTGGGTCTAGCCAAGTGGGTTTGGGTCTAGCCGAGTGGGTTTGGTTCGTGCCGAGTGGGTTTGGGTCTAGCCGAGTGGGTTTGGGTCTAGCCGAGTGCGTTTGGGTCTAGCCGAGTGGGTTTGGGTCTAGCCGAGTGGGTTTGGGTCTAGCCAAGTGGGTTTCGGTCGAGCCGAGTGGGTTTGGGTCTAGCCTAGTGCGTTTGGGTCTAGCCGAGGGGGTTTGGGTCTAGCCGAGTGGGTTTCGGTCTAGCCAAGTGGGTTTGGGTCTAGCGGAGTGGGTTTGGGTCTAGCGGAGTGGGTTTGGGTCTAGCCGAGTGGGTTTGGGTCTAGCGGAGTGGGTTTGGGTCTAGCCGAGTGGGTTTGGGTCTAGCCGAGTGGGTTTGAGTCTAGCCGAGTGGGTTTGGGTCTAGCCGAGTGGGTTTGGGTCTAGCCGAGTGGGTTTGGGTCTAGCCGAGTGGGTTTGGGTCTAGCCGAGTGGGTTTGGGTCTAGCCAAGTCGGTTTGGGTCTAGCCGAGTGGGTTTGTGTCTAGCCGAGTGGCTTTGGGTCTAGCCGATAGGGTTTGGGTCTAGCCGAGTGGGTTTGGGTCTAGCCGAGTGGGTTTGGGTCTAGCGGAGTGGATTTGGGTCGAGCCGAATGGGTTTGGGTCTAGCCGAGTGGGTTTGGGTCTAGCGGAGTGGATTTGGGTCTAGCCGAGTGGCTTTGCTTCTAGCCGAGTTAGTTTGGGTGTTGCCGAGTTAGTTTGGGTCTAGCCGAGCGGGTTTGGGTCTAGCCGAGTGGGTTTGGGTCTAGCCGAGTGGGTTTGGGTCTAGCCGAGTGGGTTTGGGCCTAGTTGAGTGTGTTTGGGTCTAGCCGAGTGGGTGTGGGTCTTGCCGAGTGGGTGGGTCTAGCCGAGTGGGTTTGGGTCTAGCCGAGTGGGTTTGGGTCGAGCCGAGTGGGTTTGGGTCCAGTGGAGTGGGTTTGGGTGCAGCCGAGTGGGTTTGGGTCTAGCCGAGTGGGTTTGGGTCCAGCCGAGTGGGTTTGTGTCTAGCCGAGTGGGTTTGGGTCTAGCGGAGTGGGTTTGGGTGTAGCCGAGTGGGTTTGGGTCTAGCCGAGTGGGTTTGGGTCTAGTCGAGTGTGTTTGGGTCGAGCCCAGTGGGTATGGGTCTAGCCGAGTGGGTTTCGGTGTAGCCGAGTGGGTTTCGGTGTAGCCGAGTGGGTTTGTGTCTAGCCGAGTGTGATTGGGTCTAGCCAAGTGGGTTTGGGTCTAGCCGAGTGGGTTTGGTTCTAGCTGAGTGGGTTTGGGTCTAGCCGAGTGGGTTTGGGTCTAGCGGAGTGGGTTTGGGTCTAGCCGAGTGGGCTTGGGTCTAGTGAAGTGGGTTTGGGTCTAGCCGAGTGGGTTTGAGTCTAGCCGAGAGGGTTAGGGTCTAGCCGAGTGCTTTTGGGTCTAGTCGAGTGGGTTTCGGTCTAGCCCAGTGGGTTTGGGTCTAGCGGAGTGGGTTTGAGTCTAGCGGAGTGGATTTGGGTCCAGCCGAGTGGCTTTGCTTCTAGCCGAGTTAGTTTGGGTGTTGCCGAGTTAGTTTGGGTCTAGCCGAGCGGGTTTGGGTCTTGCCGAGTGGGTTTGGGTCTAGCCGAGTGGGTTTGAGTCTAGCCGAGTGGGTTTGGGTCTAGCCGAGTGGGTTTGGGTCTAGCCGAGTGGGTTTGGGTCTAGCGGAGTGGATTTGGGTCTAGCCGAGTGGCTTTGCTTCTAGCCAAGTTAGTTTGGGTGTTGCCGAGTTAGTTTGGGTCTAGCCGAGCGGGATTGGGTCCAGCCGAGTGGGTTTGGGTCTAGCCGAGTGGGTTTGGGTCTAGCCGAGTGGGTTTGAGTCTAGCCGAGTGGGTTTGGGTCTAGCCGAGTGGGTTTGGGTCTAGCCGAGTGGGTTTGGGTCTAGCCGAGTGGGTTTGGGTCTAGCCAAGTGGGTTTGGGTCTAGCCGAGTGGGTTTGGTTCGTGCCGAGTGGGTTTGGGTCTAGCCGAGTGGGTTTGGGTCTAGCCGAGTGCGTTTGGGTCTAGCCGAGTGGGTTTGGGTCTAGCCGAGTGGGTTTGGGTCTAGCCAAGTGGGTTTCGGTCGAGCCGAGTGGGTTTGGGTCTAGCCTAGTGCGTTTGGGTCTAGCCGAGGGGGTTTGGGTCTAGCCGAGTGGGTTTCGGTCTAGCCGAGTGGGTTTGGGTCTAGCGGAGTGGGTTTGGGTCTAGCGGAGTGGGTTTGGGTCTAGCCGAGTGGGTTTGGGTCTAGCGGAGTGGGTTTGGGTCTAGCCGAGTGGGTTTGGGTCTAGCCGAGTGGGTTTGAGTCTAGCCGAGTGGGTTTGGGTCTAGCCGAGTGGGTTTGGGTCTAGCCGAGTGGGTTTGGGTCTAGCCGAGTGGGTTTGGGTCTAGCCGAGTGGGTTTGGGTCTAGCCAAGTCGGTTTGGGTCTAGCCGAGTGGGTTTGTGTCTAGCCGAGTGTCTTTGGGTCTAGCCGATAGGGTTTGGGTCTAGCCGAGTGGGTTTGGGTCTAGCCGAGTGGGTTTGGGTCTAGCGGAGTGGATTTGGGTCGAGCCGAATGGGTTTGGGTCTAGCCGAGTGGGTTTGGGTCTAGCGGAGTGGATTTGGGTCTAGCCGAGTGGCTTTGCTTCTAGCCGAGTTAGTTTGGGTGTTGCCGAGTTAGTTTGGGTCTAGCCGAGCGGGTTTGGGTCTAGCCGAGTGGGTTTGGGTCTAGCCGAGTGGGTTTGGGTCTAGCCGAGTGGGTTTGGGCCTAGTTGAGTGTGTTTGGGTCTAGCGTAGTTGGTATGCGTCTAGCGGAGTGGGTTTGGGTCTAGCGGAGTGGGTTTGGGTGTAGCCGAGTGGGTGTGGGTCTAGCCGAGTGGGTTTGGGTCTACCCGAGTAGGTTTGGGTCTAGCCGAGTGTGTTTGGGTCTAGCCGAGTGGGTGTGGGTCTTGCCGAGTGGGTGGGTCTAGCCGAGTGGGTTTGGGTCTAGCCGAGTGGGTTTGGGTCGAGCCGAGTGGGTTTGGGTCCAGTGGAGTGGGTTTGGGTGCAGCCGAGTGGGTTTGGGTCTAGCCGAGTGGGTTTGGGTCCAGCCGAGTGGGTTTGTGTCTAGCCGAGTGGGTTTGGGTCTAGCGGAGTGGGTTTGGGTGTAGCCGAGTGGGTTTGGGTCTAGCCGAGTGGGTTTGGGTCTAGTCGAGTGTGTTTGGGTCGAGCCCAGTGGGTACGGGTCTAGCCGAGTGGGTTTCGGTGTAGCCGAGTGGGTTTCGGTGTAGCCGAGTGGGTTTGTGTCTAGCCGAGTGTGATTGGGTCTAGCCAAGTGGGTTTGGGTCTAGCCGAGTGGGTTTGGTTCTAGCTGAGTGGGTTTGGGTCTAGCCGAGTGGGTTTGGGTCTAGCGGAGTGGGTTTGGGTCTAGCCGAGTGGGCTTGGGTCTAGTGAAGTGGGTTTGGGTCTAGCCGAGTGGGTTTGAGTCTAGCCGAGTGGGTTAGGGTCTAGCCGAGTGCTTTTGGGTCTAGTCGAGTGGGTTTCGGTCTAGCCCAGTGGGTTTGGGTCTAGCGGAGTGGGTTTGAGTCTAGCGGAGTGGATTTGGGTCCAGCCGAGTGGCTTTGCTTCTAGCCGAGTTAGTTTGGGTGTTGCCGAGTTAGTTTGGGTCTAGCCGAGCGGGTTTGGGTCTTGCCGAGTGGGTTTGGGTCTAGCCGATTGGGTTTGGGTCTAGCCGATTGGGTTTGGGTCTAGCCGAGTGGGTTTGGGTCTAGCCGAGTGGGTTTGGGTCTAGCCTAGTGGGTTTGGGTCTAGCCGAGTGGGTTTGGGACTAGCCGAGTGGGTTTGGGTCTAGCCGAGTGGGTTTGGGTCTAGCCGAGTGGGTTTGGGTCTAGCCGAGTGGGTTTGTGTCTAGCCGAGTGGGTTTGGGTCTAGTGGAGTGGGTTTGGGTCTAGCCGACTGGGTTTAGGTCTAGCCGAGTGGTATTGGATCTAGCCGAGTGGTTTTGGGTCTAGCCGAGTGGGTTTGGGTCTAGCCGAGTGGGTTTGGGTCCAGCCGAGTGGGTTTGGGTCCAGCCGAGTGTGTTTGTGTCTAGCCGAGTGTGATTGGGTCTAGCCAAGTGGGTTTGGGTCTAGCCGAGTGGGTTTGGTTCTAGCTGAGTGGGTTTGGGTCTAGCCGAGTGGGTTTGGGTCTAGCGGAGTGGGTTTGGGTCTAGCCGAGTGGGCTTGGGTCTAGTGAAGTGGGTTTGGGTCTAGCCGAGTGGGTTTGGGACTAGCCGAGTGGCTTTGTGTCTAGCCGAATGGGTTTGGGTCAAGCCGAATGGGTTTGGGTTTAGCCGAGTGGATTTGGGTCTAGCCGAATGGGTTTGGGTCTAGCCGAGTGGGTTTGGGTCTAGCCGAGTGGGTTTGTGTCTAGCCGAGTGGGTTTGGGTCTAGCCGAGAGGGTTTGGGTCTAGCCAAGTGGGTTTGGGTCTAGCCGAGTGGGTTTGGGTCTAGCCGAGTGGGTTTGGGTCTAGCCGAGTGGGTTTGGGTCTAGCCGAGTGGGATTGGGTCTAGCCGAGTGAGTTTGAGTCTAGCCGAGTGGGTTTGGGTCTAGCCGAGTGGGTTTGGGTCGAGCCGAGTGGGTTCGGGTCTAGCCGAGTGGGTTTGGGTCTAGCCGAGTGGGTTTGGGTCTAGCCGAGTGGGTTTGTGTCTAGCCGAGTGGGTTTGGGTCTAGTCGAGTGGGTTTGGGTCTAGCCGAGTGGGTTTGGGTCTAGTCTAGTGGGTTTGGGTCTAGCCGAGTGGGTTTGGGACTAGCCGAGTGGGTTTGGGTCTAGCCGAGTGGTTTTGGGTCGAGCCGAGTGAGTTTGGGTCTAGCCGAGTGGGTTTGGGTCTAGCCGAGTGGGTTTGGGTCTAGCCGAGTGGGTTTGTGTCTAGCCGAGTGGGTTTAGGTCTAGTGGAGTGGGTTTGGGTCTAGCCGAGTGGGTTTAGGTCTAGCCGAGTGGTATTGGATCTAGCCGAGTGGTTTTGGTTCTAGCCGAGTGGGTTTGGGTCTAGCCGAGTGGGTTTGGGTCTAGCCGAGTGGGTTTGGGTCTAGCCGAGTGGGTTTGGGTCGAGCCGAGTGGGTTTGGGTGTAGCCGAGTGGGTTTGGGTCTAGCCGAGTGGGTTTGGGTCTAGCCGAGTGGGTTTAGGTCTGGCCGAGTGGGTTTGGGTCTAGCCGAGTGGGTTTGGGTCTCGCCGAGTGGGTTTGGGTCTAGCCGAGTGGGTTTGGGTCTAGCCGAGTGGGTTTGGGTCTAGCCGAGTGGGTTTGTGTCTAGCCGAGTGGGTTTGGGTCTAGCCGAGTGGGTTTGGGTCTAGCCGAGTGGGTTTGGGTCTAGCAGAGTGGGTTTGGGTCTAGCCGAGTGGGTTTGGGTCTAGCCGAGTGGGTTTGGGACTAGCCGAGTGGGTTTGGGTCTAGCCGAGTGGGTTTGGGTCGAGCCCAGTGGGTTTGGGTCTAGCCGAGTGGGTTTGGGTCTAGCCGAGTGGGTTTGTGTCTAGCCGAGTGGGTTTGGGTGTAGCCGAGTGGGTTTGGGTCTAGCCGAGTGGGTTTGTGTCTAGCAGAGTGGGGTTGGGTCTAGCCGAGTGGGTTTGTGTCTAGCCGAGTGGGTTTGGGTCTAGCCGAGTGGGTTTGGGTCTAGCCGAGTGGGTTTGTGTCTAGCCGAGTGGGTTTGGGTCTAGCCGAGTGGGTTTGGGTCTAGCCGAGTGGGTTTGGGTCTAGCAGAGTGGGTTTGGGTCTAGCCGAGTGGGTTTGTGTCTAGCCGAGTGGGTTTGGGTCTAGCCGAGTGGGTTTGGGTCTAGCCGAGTGGGTTTGGGTCTAGCGGAGTGGGTTTGGGTCTAGCGGAATGGGTTTGGGTCTAGCCGAGTGGGTTTGGGTCTAGCCGAGTGGGTTTGGGTCTAGCCGAGTGGGCTTGTGTCTAGCCGAGTGGGTTTGGGTCTAGCCGAGTGGGTTTGGGTCTAGCCGAGTGGGTTTGGGTCCAGCAGAGTGGGTTTGGGTCTAGCCGAGTGGGTTTGTGTCTAGCCGAGTGGGTTTGGTTCTAGCTGAGTGGGTTTGGGTCTAGCCGAGTGGGTTTGGGTCTAGCGGAGTGGGTTTGGGTCTAGCCGAGTGGGCTTGGGTCTAGTGAAGTGGGTTTGGGTCTAGCCGAGTGGGTTTGAGTCTAGCCGAGTGGGTTAGGGTCTAGCCGAGTGCTTTTGGGTCTAGTCGAGTGGGTTTCGGTCTAGCCCAGTGGGTTTGGGTCTAGCGGAGTGGGTTTGGGTCTAGCCGAGTGGCTTTGCTTCTAGCCGAGTTAGTTTGGGTGTTGCCGAGTTAGTTTGGGACTAGCATAGCGGGTTTGGGTCTTGCCGAGTGGGTTTGGGTCTAGCCGATTGGGTTTGGGTCTAGCCGATTGGGTTTGGGTCTAGCCGAGTGGGTTTGGGTCTAGCCGAGTGGGCTTGTGTCTAGCCGAGTGGGTTTGGGTCTAGCCGAGTGGGTTTGGGTCTAGCCGAGTGGGTTTGGGTCCAGCAGAGTGGGTTTGGGTCTAGCCGAGTGGGTTTGTGTCTAGCCGAGTGGGTTTGGTTCTAGCTGAGTGGGTTTGGGTCTAGCCGAGTGGGTTTGGGTCTAGCGGAGTGGGTTTGGGTCTAGCCGAGTGGGCTTGGGTCTAGTGAAGTGGGTTTGGGTCTAGCCGAGTGGGTTTGAGTCTAGCCGAGTGGGTTAGGGTCTAGCCGAGTGCTTTTGGGTCTAGTCGAGTGGGTTTCGGTCTAGCCCAGTGGGTTTGGGTCTAGCGGAGTGGGTTTGGGTCTAGCCGAGTGGCTTTGCTTCTAGCCGAGTTAGTTTGGGTGTTGCCGAGTTAGTTTGGGACTAGCATAGCGGGTTTGGGTCTTGCCGAGTGGGTTTGGGTCTAGCCGATTGGGTTTGGGTCTAGCCGATTGGGTTTGGGTCTAGCCGAGTGGGTTTGGGTCTAGCCGAGTGGGTTTGGGTCTAGCCTAGTGGGTTTGGGTCTAGCCGAGTGGGTTTGGGACTAGCCGAGTGGGTTTGGGTCTAGCCGAGTGGGTTTGGGTCTAGCCGAGTGGGTTTGGGTCTAGCCGAGTGGGTTTGGGTCTAGCCGAGTGGGTTTGTGTCTAGCCGAGTGGGTTTGGGTCTAGTGGAGTGGGTTTGGGTCTAGCCGAGTGGGTTTAGGTCTAGCCGAGTGGTATTGGATCTAGCCGAGTGGTTTTGGGTCTAGCCGAGTGGGTTTGGGTCTAGCCGAGTGGGTTTGGGTCCAGCCGAGTGGGTTTGGGTCCAGCCGAGTGTGTTTGTGTCCGGCCGAGTGGGTTTGGTTCTAGCTGAGTGGGTTTGGGTCTAGCCGAGTGGATTTGGGTCTAGCCGAGTGGGTTTGGGTCTAGCCGAGTGTGTTTGGGTCTAGCCGAGTGGGTTTGGGTCTAGCCGAGTGGGTTTGGGTCCAGCCGAGTGGGTTTGGGTCTAGCCGAGTGGTTTTGGGTCGAGCCGAGTGAGTTTGGGTCTAGCCGAGTGGGTTTGGGTCTAGCCGAGTGGGTTTGTGTCTAGCCGAGTGGGTTTGTGTCTAGCCGAGTGGGTTTAGGTCTAGTGGAGTGGGTTTGGGTCTAGCCGAGTGGGTTTAGGTCTAGCCGAGTGGTATTGGATCTAGCCGAGTGGTTTTGGGTCTAGCCGAGTGGGTTTGGGTCTAGCCGAGTGGGTTTGGGTCTAGCCGAGTGGGTTTGGGTCTAGCCGAGTGGGTTTGGGTCGAGCCGAGTGGGTTTGGGTGTAGCCGAGTGGGTTTGGGTCTAGCCGAGTGGGTTTGGGTCTAGCCGAGTGGGTTTGGGTCTGGCCGAGTGGGTTTGGGTCTAGCTGAGTGGGTTTGGGTCTCGCCGAGTGGGTTTGGGTCTAGCCGAGTGGGTTTGGGTCTAGCCGAGTGGGTTTGGGTCTAGCCGAGTGGGTTTGTGTCTAGCCGAGTGGGTTTGGGTCTAGCCGAGTGGGTTTGGGTCTAGCCGAGTGGGTTTGGGACTAGCCGAGTGGCTTTGGGTCTAGCCGAATGGGTTTGGGTCTAGCCGAATGGGTTTGGGTTTAGCCGAGTGGATTTGGGTCTAGCCGAATGGGTTTGGGTCTAGCCGAGTGGGTTTGGGTCTAGCCGAGTGGGTTTGTGTCTAGCCGAGTGGGTTTGGGTCTAGCCGAGAGGGTTTGGGTCTAGCCAAGTGGGTTTGGGTCTAGCCGAGTGGGTTTGGGTCTAGCCGAGTGGGTTTGGGTCTAGCCGAGTGGGTTTGGGTCTAGCCGAGTGGGATTGGGTCTAGCCGAGTGAGTTTGAGTCTAGCCGAGTGGGTTTGGGTCTAGCCGAGTGGGTTTGGGTCGTGCCGAGTGGGTTTGGGTCTAGCCGAGTGGGTTTGGGTCTAGCCGAGTGGGTTTGGGTCTAGCCGAGTGGGTTTGTGTCTAGCCGAGTGGGTTTGGGTCTAGTCGAGTGGGTTTGGGTCTAGCCGAGTGGGTTTGGGTCTAGCCTAGTGGGTTTGGGTCTAGCCGAGTGGGTTTGGGACTAGCCGAGTCGGTTTGGGTCTAGCCGAGTGGTTTTGGGTCGAGCCGAGTGAGTTTGGGTCTAGCCGAGTGGGTTTGGGTCTAGCCGAGTGGGTTTGTGTCTAGCCGAGTGGGTTTGTGTCTAGCCGAGTGGGTTTAGGTCTAGTGGAGTGGGTTTGGGTCTAGCCGAGTGGGTTTAGGTCTAGCCGAGTGGTATTGGATCTTGCCGAGTGGTTTTGGGTCTAGCCGAGTGGGTTTGGGTCTAGCCGAGTGGGTTTGGGTCTAGCCGAGTGGGTTTGGGTCTAGCCGAGTGGGTTTGGGTCGAGCCGAGTGGGTTTGGGTGTAGCCGAGTGGGTTTGGGTCTAGCCGAGTGGGTTTGGGTCTAGCCGAGTGGGTTTGGGTCTGGCCGAGTGGGTTTGGGTCTAGCTGAGTGGGTTTGGGTCTCGCCGAGTGGGTTTGGGTCTAGCCGAGTGGGTTTGGGTCTAGCCGAGTGGGTTTGGGTCTAGCCGAGTGGGTTTGTGTCTAGCCGAGTGGGTTTGGGTCTAGCCGAGTGAGTTTGGGTCTAGCCGAGTGGGTTTCGGTCTAGCAGAGTGGGTTTGGGTCTAGCCGAGTGGGTTTGGGTCTAGCCGAGTGGGTTTGGGACTAGCCGAGTGGGTTTGGGTCTAGCCGAGTGGGTTTGGGTCGAGCCCAGTGGGTTTGGGTCTAGCCGAGTGGGTTTGGGTCTAGCCGAGTGGGTTTGTGTCTAGCCGAGTGGGTTTGTGTCTAGCCGAGTGGGTTTGTGTCTAGCCGAGTGGGTTTGGGTCTAGCCGAGTGGGTTTGGGTCTAGCCGAGTGGGTTTGTGTCTAGCCGAGTGGGTTTGGGTCTAGCCGAGTGGGTTTGGGTCTAGCCGAGTGGGTTTGGGTCTAGCAGAGTGGGTTTGGGTCTAGCCGAGTGGGTTTGTGTCTAGCCGAGTGGGTTTGGGTCTAGCCGAGTGGGTTTGGGTCTAGCCGAGTGGGTTTGGGTCCAGCGGAGTGGGTTTGCGTCTAGCCGAATGGGTTTGGGTCTAGCCGAGTGGGTTTGGGTCTAGCGGAGTGGATTTGGGTCTAGCGGAGTGGGTTTGGGTCTATCCGAGTGGGTTTGAGTCTAGCCGTGTGGGTTTGAGTCTAGCCGAGTGGGTTTGGATCTAGCCGAGTGGGTTTGGTTCTAGCTGAGTGGGTTTGGGTCTAGCCGAGTGGATTTGGGTCTAGACGAGTGGGTTTGGGTCTAGCCGAGTGTGTTTGGGTCTAGCCGAGTGGGTTTGGGTCTAGCCGAGTGGGTTTGGGTCCAGCCGAGTGGGTTTGGGTCTAGCCGAGTGGTTTTGGGTCGAGCCGAGTGAGTTTGGGTCTAGCCGAGTGGGTTTGGGTCTAGCCGAGTGGGTTTGTGTCTAGCCGAGTGGGTTTGTGTCTAGCCGAGTGGGTTTAGGTCTAGTGGAGTGGGTTTGGGTCTAGCCGAGTGGGTTTAGGTCTAGCCGAGTGGTATTGGATCTAGCCGAGTGGTTTTGGGTCTAGCCGAGTGGGTTTGGGTCTAGCCGAGTGGGTTTGTGTCTAGCCGAGTGGGTTTGGGTCTAGCCGAGTGAGTTTGGGTCTAGCCGAGTGGGTTTCGGTCTAGCAGAGTGGGTTTGGGTCTAGCCGAGTGGGTTTGGGTCTAGCCGAGTGGGTTTGGGACTAGCCGAGTGGGTTTGGGTCTAGCCGAGTGGGTTTGGGTCGAGCCCAGTGGGTTTGGGTCTAGCCGAGTGGGTTTGGGTCTAGCCGAGTGGGTTTGTGTCTAGCCGAGTGGGTTTGTGTCTAGCCGAGTGGGTTTGTGTCTAGCCGAGTGGGTTTGGGTCTAGCCGAGTGGGTTTGGGTCTAGCCGAGTGGGTTTGTGTCTAGCCGAGTGGGTTTGGGTCTAGCCGAGTGGGTTTGGGTCTAGCCGAGTGGGTTTGGGTCTAGCAGAGTGGGTTTGGGTCTAGCCGAGTGGGTTTGTGTCTAGCCGAGTGGGTTTGGGTCTAGCCGAGTGGGTTTGGGTCTAGCCGAGTGGGTTTGGGTCCAGCGGAGTGGGTTTGCATCTAGCCGAATGGGTTTGGGTCTAGCCGAGTGGGTTTGGGTCTAGCGGAGTGGATTTGGGTCTAGCGGAGTGGGTTTGGGTCTATCCGAGTGGGTTTGAGTCTAGCCGTGTGGGTTTGAGTCTAGCCGAGTGGGTTTGGATCTAGCCGAGTGGGTTTGGGTCTAGCCGAGTGGGTTTGGGTCTAGCCGAGTGGGTTTGGGTCTAGCCTAGTGGGTTTTGGTCTAGCCGAGTGTGTTTGGGACTAGCCGAGTGGGTTTGGGTCGAGACAGTGGGTTTGGGTCTAGCCGAGTGGGTTTGGGTCTAGCCGAGTGGGTTTGGGTCCAGCCGAGTGGGTTTGTGTCTAGCCGAGTGGGTTTGGGTCTAGTGGAGTGGGTTTGGGTCTAGCCGAGTGGGTTTGGGTCTAGCTGAGTGGGTTTGGGACTAGCCGAGTGGGTTTGGGTCGAGCCCAGTGGGTTTGGGTCTAGCCGAGTGGGTTTGGGTCTAGCCGAGTGGGTTTGGGTCTAGCCGAGTGGGTTTGTGTCTAGCCGAGTGGGTTTAGGTCTAGCCGAGTGGTATTGGATCTAGCCGAGTGGTTTTGGGTCTAGCCGAGTGGGTTTGGGTCTAGCCGTGTGGGTTTGGGTCTAGCCGAGTGGGTTTGGGTCTAGCCGAGTGGGTTTGGGTCGAGCCAAGTGGGTTTGGGTCTAGCCGAGTGGGTTTGGGTCTAGCCGAGTGGGTTTGGGTCTAGCCGAGTGGGTTTGGGTCTGGCCGAGTGGGTTTGGGTCTAGCCGAGTGGGTTTGGGTCTAGCCGAGTGGGTTTGGGTCTAGCCGAGTGGGTTTGGGTCTAGCCTAGTGGGTTTGGGTCTAGCCGAGTGGGTTTGGGACTAGCCGAGTGGGTTTGGGTCGAGCCCAGTGGGTTTGGGTCTGGCCGAGTGGGTTTGGGTCTAGCCGAGTGGGTTTGGGTCTAGCCGAGTGGGTTTGTGTCTAGCCGAGTGGGTTTGGGTCTAGTGGAGTGGGTTTGGGTCTAGCCGAGTGGGTTTGGGTCTAGCCGAGTGGGTTTGGGACTAGCCGAGTGGGTTTGGGTCGAGCCCAGTGGGTTTGGGTCTAGCCGAGTGGGTTTGGGTCTAGCCGAGTGGGTTTGGGTCTAGCCGAGTGGGTTTGTGTCTAGCCGAGTGGGTTTAGGTCTAGCCGAGTGGTATTGGATCCAGCCGAGTGGTTTTGGGTCTAGCCAAGTGGGTTTGGGTCTAGCCGTGTGGGTTTGGGTCTAGCCGAGTGGGTTTGGGTCTAGCCGAGTGGGTTTGGGTCGAGCCAAGTGGGTTTGGGTCTAGCCGAGTGGGTTTGGGTCTAGCCGAGTGGGTTTGGGTCTAGCCGAGTGGGTTTGGGTCTGGCCGAGTGGGTTTGGGTCTAGCCGAGTGGGTTTGGGTCTAGCCGAGTGGGTTTGGGTCTAGCCCAGTTGGTTTGGGTCTAGCCTTGTGGGTTTGGGTCTAGCCGAGTGGGTTTGGGACTAGCCGAGTGGGTTTGGGTCTAGCCGAGTGGGTTTGGCTCGAGCCAAGTGGGTTTGGGTCTAGCCGAGTGCGTTTGGGTCTAGCCGAGTGGGTTTGGGTCTAGCGGAGTGGGTTTGGGTCTAGCTGAATGGGTTTGGGTCTAGCCGTGTGGGTTTGGGTCTAGCAGAGTGGATTTGGGTCTAGCGGACTGGGTTTGGGTCTATCCGAGTGGGTTTGGGTCTAGCCGTGTGGGTTTGAGTCTAGCCGAGTGGGTTTGGATCTAGCCGAGTGGGTTTGGGTCTAGCCGAGTGGGTTTGGGTCTAGCCGAGTGGGTTTGGGTCTAGCCGAGTGGGTTTGGGTCTAGCCGAGTGGGTTTGGGTCTAGCCGAGTGGGTTTGGGTCTAGCCGAGTGGGTTTTGGTCTAGCCGAGTGGGTTTGGGTCTAGCCGAGTGGGTTTGGGTCTAGCCGAGTGGGTTTGCGTCTAGCAGAGTGGGTTTGGGTCTAGCCGTGTGGGTTTGGGTCTAGCCGAGTGGGTTTGGGTCCAGCCGAGTGGGTTTGGGTCTTGCCGTGTGGGTTTGGGTCTAGCCGAGTGGGTTTGGGTCTAGCCGAGTGGGTTTGGGTCTAGCCGAGTGGTATTGGATCTAGCCGAGTGGTTTTGGGTCTAGCCGAGTGGGTTTGGGTCTAGCCGAGTGGGTTTGGGTCTAGCCTAGTGGGTTTGGGTCTTGCCGAGTGGGTTTGGGTCGAGCCGAGTGGGTTTGGGTGTAGCCGAGTGGGTTTGGGTCTAGCCGAGTGGGTTTGGGTCTAGCCGAGTGGGTTTTGGTCTAGCCGAGTGGGTTTGGGTCTATCCGAGTGGGTTTGGGTCTAGCCGAGTGGGTTTGCGTCTAGCAGAGTGGGTTTGGGTCTAGCCGAGTGGGTTTGGGTCTAGCCTAGTGGGTTTGGGTCTAGCCGAGTGGGTTTGGGACTAGCCGAGTGGGTTTGGGTCTAGCCGAGTGGTTTTGGGTCGAGCCGAGTGAGTTTGGGTCTAGCCGAGTGGGTTTGGGTCTAGCCGAGTGGGTTTGTGTCTAGCCGAGTGGGTTTGAGTCTAGCCGAGTGGGTTTAGGTCTAGTGGAGTGGGTTTGGGTCTAGCCGAGTGGGTTTAGGTCTAGCCGAGTGGTATTGGATCTAGCCGAGTGGTTTTGGGTCTAGCCGAGTGGGTTTGGGTCTAGCCGAGTGGGTTTGGGTCTAGCCGAGTGGGTTTGGGTCTAGCCGAGTGGGTTTGGGTCGAGCCGAGTGGGTTTGGGTGTAGCCGAGTGGGTTTGGGTCTAGCCGAGTGGGTTTGGGTCTAGCCGAGTGGGTTTGGGTCTGGCCGAGTGGGTTTGGGTCTAGCTGAGTGGGTTTGGGTCTCGCCGAGTGGGTTTGGGTCTAGCCGAGTGGGTTTGGGTCTAGCCGAGTGGGTTTGGGTCTAGCCGAGTGGGTTTGTGTCTAGCCGAGTGGGTTTGGGTCTAGCCGAGTGAGTTTGGGTCTAGCCGAGTGGGTTTCGGTCTAGCAGAGTGGGTTTGGGTCTAGCCGAGTGGGTTTGGGTCTAGCCGAGTGGGTTTGGGACTAGCCGAGTGGGTTTGGGTCTAGCCGAGTGGGTTTGGGTCGAGCCCAGTGGGTTTGGGTCTAGCCGAGTGGGTTTGGGTCTAGCCGAGTGGGTTTGTGTCTAGCCGAGTGGGTTTGTGTCTAGCCGAGTGGGTTTGTGTCTAGCCGAGTGGGTTTGGGTCTAGCCGAGTGGGTTTGGGTCTAGCCGAGTGGGTTTGTGTCTAGCCGAGTGGGTTTGGGTCTAGCAGAGTGGGTTTGGGTCTAGCCGAGTGGGTTTGGGTCTAGCAGAGTGGGTTTGGGTCTAGCCGAGTGGGTTTGTGTCTAGCCGAGTGGGTTTGGGTCTAGCCGAGTGGGTTTGGGTCTAGCCGAGTGGGTTTGGGTCTAGCGGAGTGGGTTTGGGTCTAGCCGAATGGGTTTGGGTCTAGCCGAGTGGGTTTGGGTCTAGCCGAGTTGGTTTGGGTCTAGCCGAGTGGTCTTGTGTCTAGCCGAGTGGGTTTGGGTCTAGCCGAGTGGGTTTGGGTCTAGCCGAGTGGGTTTGGGTCCAGCAGAGTGGGTTTGGGTCTAGCCGAGTGGGTTTGTGTCTAGCCGAGTGGGTTTGGGTCTAGCCGAGTGGGTTTGGGTCTAGCCGAGTGGGTTTGGGTCCAGCGGAGTGGGTTTGCGTCTAGCCGAATGGGTTTGGGTCTAGCCGAGTGGGTTTGGGTCTAGCGGAGTGGATTTGGGTCTAGCGGAGTGGGTTTGGGTCTATCCGAGTGGGTTTGAGTCTAGCCGTGTGGGTTTGAGTCTAGCCGAGTGGGTTTGGATCTAGCCGAGTGGGTTTGGGTCTAGCCGAGTGGGTTTGGGTCTAGCCGAGTGGGTTTGGGTCTAGCCTAGTGGGTTTGGGTCTAGCCGAGTGGGTTTGGGACTAGCCGAGTGGGTTTGGGTCGAGCCCAGTGGGTTTGGGTCTAGCCGAGTGGGTTTGGGTCTAGCCGAGTGGGTTTGGGTCCAGCCGAGTGGGTTTGTGTCTAGCCGAGTGGGTTTGGGTCTAGTGGAGTGGGTTTGGGTCTAGCCGAGTGGGTTTGGGTCTAGCCGAGTGGGTTTGGGACTAGCCGAGTGGGTTTGGGTCGAGCCCAGTGGGTTTGGGTCTAGCCGAGTGGGTTTGGGTCTAGCCGAGTGGGTTTGGGTCTAGCCGAGTGGGTTTGTGTCTAGCCGAGTGGGTTTAGGTCTAGCCGAGTGGTATTGGATCTAGCCGAGTGGTTTTGGGTCTAGCCGAGTGGGTTTGGGTCTAGCCGTGTGGGTTTGGGTCTAGCCGAGTGGGTTTGGGTCTAGCCGAGTGGGTTTGGGTCGAGCCAAGTGGGTTTGGGTCTAGCCGAGTGGGTTTGGGTCTAGCCGAGTGGGTTTGGGTCTAGCCGAGTGGGTTTGGGTCTGGCCGAGTGGGTTTGGGTCTAGCCGAGTGGGTTTGGGTCTAGCCGAGTGGTTTTGGGTCGAGCCGAGTGAGTTTGGGTCTAGCCGAGTGGGTTTGGGTCTAGCCGAGTGGGTTTGTGTCTAGCCGAGTGGGTTTGAGTCTAGCCGAGTGGGTTTAGGTCTAGTGGAGTGGGTTTGGGTCTAGCCGAGTGGGTTTAGGTCTAGCCGAGTGGTATTGGATCTAGCCGAGTGGTTTTGGGTCTAGCCGAGTGGGTTTGGGTCTAGCCGAGTGGGTTTGGGTCTAGCCGAGTGGGTTTGGGTCTAGCCGAGTGGGTTTGGGTCGAGCCGAGTGGGTTTGGGTGTAGCCGAGTGGGTTTGGGTCTAGCCGAGTGGGTTTGGGTCTAGCCGAGTGGGTTTGGGTCTGGCCGAGTGGGTTTGGGTCTAGCTGAGTGGGTTTGGGTCTCGCCGAGTGGGTTTGGGTCTAGCCGAGTGGGTTTGGGTCTAGCCGAGTGGGTTTGGGTCTAGCCGAGTGGGTTTGTGTCTAGCCGAGTGGGTTTGGGTCTAGCCGAGTGAGTTTGGGTCTAGCCGAGTGGGTTTCGGTCTAGCAGAGTGGGTTTGGGTCTAGCCGAGTGGGTTTGGGTCTAGCCGAGTGGGTTTGGGACTAGCCGAGTGGGTTTGGGTCTAGCCGAGTGGGTTTGGGTCGAGCCCAGTGGGTTTGGGTCTAGCCGAGTGGGTTTGGGTCTAGCCGAGTGGGTTTGTGTCTAGCCGAGTGGGTTTGTGTCTAGCCGAGTGGGTTTGTGTCTAGCCGAGTGGGTTTGGGTCTAGCCGAGTGGGTTTGGGTCTAGCCGAGTGGGTTTGTGTCTAGCCGAGTGGGTTTGGGTCTAGCTGAGTGGGTTTGGGTCTAGCCGAGTGGGTTTGGGTCTAGCAGAGTGGGTTTGGGTCTAGCCGAGTGGGTTTGTGTCTAGCCGAGTGGGTTTGGGTCTAGCCGAGTGGGTTTGGGTCTAGCCGAGTGGGTTTGGGTCTAGCGGAGTGGGTTTGGGTCTAGCCGAATGGGTTTGGGTCTAGCCGAGTGGGTTTGGGTCTAGCCGAGTTGGTTTGGGTCTAGCCGAGTGGTCTTGTGTCTAGCCGAGTGGGTTTGGGTCTAGCCGAGTGGGTTTGGGTCTAGCCGAGTGGGTTTGGGTCCAGCAGAGTGGGTTTGGGTCTAGCCGAGTGGGTTTGTGTCTAGCCGAGTGGGTTTGGGTCTAGCCGAGTGGGTTTGGGTCTAGCCGAGTGGGTTTGGGTCCAGCGGAGTGGGTTTGCGTCTAGCCGAATGGGTTTGGGTCTAGCCGAGTGGGTTTGGGTCTAGCGGAGTGGATTTGGGTCTAGCGGAGTGGGTTTGGGTCTATCCGAGTGGGTTTGAGTCTAGCCGTGTGGGTTTGAGTCTAGCCGAGTGGGTTTGGATCTAGCCGAGTGGGTTTGGGTCTAGCCGAGTGGGTTTGGGTCTAGCCGAGTGGGTTTGGGTCTAGCCTAGTGGGTTTGGGTCTAGCCGAGTGGGTTTGGGACTAGCCGAGTGGGTTTGGGTCGAGCCCAGTGGGTTTGGGTCTAGCCGAGTGGGTTTGGGTCTAGCCGAGTGGGTTTGGGTCCAGCCGAGTGGGTTTGTGTCTAGCCGAGTGGGTTTGGGTCTAGTGGAGTGGGTTTGGGTCTAGCCGAGTGGGTTTGGGTCTAGCCGATTGGGTTTGGGACTAGCCGAGTGGGTTTGGGTCGAGCCCAGTGGGTTTGGGTCTAGCCGAGTGGGTTTGGGTCTAGCCGAGTGGGTTTGGGTCTAGCCGAGTGGGTTTGTGTCTAGCCGAGTGGGTTTAGGTCTAGCCGAGTGGTATTGGATCTAGCCGAGTGGTTTTGGGTCTAGCCGAGTGGGTTTGGGTCTAGCCGTGTGGGTTTGGGTCTAGCCGAGTGGGTTTGGGTCTAGCCGAGTGGGTTTGGGTCGAGCCAAGTGGGTTTGGGTCTAGCCGAGTGGGTTTGGGTCTAGCCGAGTGGGTTTGGGTCTAGCCGAGTGGGTTTGGGTCTGGCCGAGTGGGTTTGGGTCTAGCCGAGTGGGTTTGGGTCTAGCCGAGTGGGTTTGGGTCTAGCCGAGTGGGTTTGGGTCTAGCCTAGTGGGTTTGGGTCTAGCCGAGTGGGTTTGGGACTAGCCGAGTGGGTTTGGGTCGAGCCCAGTGGGTTTGGGTTTGGCCGAGTGGGTTTGGGTCTAGCCGAGTGGGTTTGGGTCTAGCCGAGTGGGTTTGTGTCTAGCCGAGTGGGTTTGGGTCTAGTGGAGTGGGTTTGGGTCTAGCCGAGTGGGTTTGGGTCTAGCCGAGTGGGTTTGGGACTAGCCGAGTGGGTTTGGGTCGAGCCCAGTGGGTTTGGGTCTAGCCGAGTGGGTTTGGGTCTAGCCGAGTGGGTTTGTGTCTAGCCGAGTGGGTTTAGGTCTAGCCGAGTGGTATTGGATCTAGCCGAGTGGTTTTGGGTCTAGCCAAGTGGGTTTGGGTCTAGCCGTGTGGGTTTGGGTCTAGCCGAGTGGGTTTGGGTCTAGCCGAGTGGGTTTGGGTCGAGCCAAGTGGGTTTGGGTCTAGCCGAGTGGGTTTGGGTCTAGCCGAGTGGGTTTGGGTCTAGCCGAGTGGGTTTGGGTCTGGCCGAGTGGGTTTGGGTCTAGCCGAGTGGGTTTGGGTCTAGCCGAGTGGGTTTGGGTCTAGCCCAGTTGGTTTGGGTCTAGCCTTGTGGGTTTGGGTCTAGCCGAGTGGGTTTGGGACTAGCCGAGTGGGTTTGGGTCTAGCCGAGTGGGTTTGGCTCGAGCCAAGTGGGTTTGGGTCTAGCCGAGTGCGTTTGGGTCTAGCCGAGTGGGTTTGGGTCTAGCGGAGTGGGTTTGGGTCTAGCTGAATGGGTTTGGGTCTAGCCGTGTGGGTTTGGGTCTAGCAGAGTGGATTTGGGTCTAGCGGACTGGGTTTGGGTCTATCCGAGTGGGTTTGGGTCTAGCCGTGTGGGTTTGAGTCTAGCCGAGTGGGTTTGGATCTAGCCGAGTGGGTTTGGGTCTAGCCGAGTGGGTTTGGGTCTAGCCGAGTGGGTTTGGGTCTAGCCGAGTGGGTTTGGGTCTAGCCGAGTGGGTTTGGGTCTAGCCGAGTGGGTTTGGGTCTAGCCGAGTGGGTTTTGGTCTAGCCGAGTGGGTTTGGGTCTAGCCGAGTGGGTTTGGGTCTAGCCGAGTGGGTTTGCGTCTAGCAGATTGGGTTTGGGTCTAGCCGTGTGGGTTTGGGTCTAGCCGAGTGGGTTTGGGTCCAGCCGAGTGGGTTTGGGTCTTGCCGTGTGGGTTTGGGTCTAGCCGAGTGGGTTTGTGTCTAGTGGAGTGGGTTTGGGTGTAGCCGAGTGGGTTTGGGTCGAACTGAGTGGGTTTGGGTCTAGCCGAGTGCTTTGGGTCTAGCCGAGTGGGTTTGGGACTAGCCGAGTGGGTTTGGGTCGAGCCCAGTGGGTTTGGGTCTAGCCGAGTGGGTTTGGGTCTAGCCGAGTGGGTTTGGGTCTAGCCGAGTGGGTTTGTGTCTAGCCGAGTGGGTTTAGGTCTAGCCGAGTGGTATTGGATCTAGCCGAGTGGTTTTGGGTCTAGCCAAGTGGGTTTGGGTCTAGCCGTGTGGGTTTGGGTCTAGCCGAGTGGGTTTGGGTCTAGCCGAGTGGGTTTGGGTCGAGCCAAGTGGGTTTGGGTCTAGCCGAGTGGGTTTGGGTCTAGCCGAGTGGGTTTGGGTCTAGCCGAGTGGGTTTGGGTCTGGCCGAGTGGGTTTGGGTCTAGCCGAGTGGGTTTGGGTCTAGCCGAGTGGGTTTGGGTCTAGCCCAGTTGGTTTGGGTCTAGCCTTGTGGGTTTGGGTCTAGCCGAGTGGGTTTGGGACTAGCCGAGTGGGTTTGGGTCTAGCCGAGTGGGTTTGGCTCGAGCCAAGTGGGTTTGGGTCTAGCCGAGTGCGTTTGGGTCTAGCCGAGTGGGTTTGGGTCTAGCGGAGTGGGTTTGGGTCTAGCTGAATGGGTTTGGGTCTAGCCGTGTGGGTTTGGGTCTAGCAGAGTGGATTTGGGTCTAGCGGACTGGGTTTGGGTCTATCCGAGTGGGTTTGGGTCTAGCCGTGTGGGTTTGAGTCTAGCCGAGTGGGTTTGGATCTAGCCGAGTGGGTTTGGGTCTAGCCGAGTGGGTTTGGGTCTAGCCGAGTGGGTTTGGGTCTAGCCGAGTGGGTTTGGGTCTGGCCGAGTGGGTTTGGGTCTAGCCGAGTGGATTTGGGTGTAGCTGAGTGGGTTTGGGTCTAGCCGAGTGGGTTTGGGTCCAGCCGAGTGGGTTTGGGTCTTGCCGTGTGGGTTTGGGTCTAGCCGAGTGGGTTTGTGTCTAGTGGAGTGGGTTTGGGTGTAGCCGAGTGGGTTTGGGTCGAACTGAGTGGGTTTGGGTCTAGCCGAGTGGGTTTGGGTCCAGACGAGTGGGTTTGGGTCCAGCCAAGTGGGTTTGGGTCCAGCCGAGTGGGTTTGGGTCTAGCCGAGTGGGTTTGGGTCTAGCCGAGTGGGTTTGGGTCTAGCCGAGTGGGTTTGGGTCTAGCCGAGTGGATTTGGGTCTAGCGGAGTGGGTTTGGGTCTAGCCGAATGGGTTTGGGTCTAGCCAAGTGGGTTTGGGTCTAGCCGAGTGGGTTTGGGTCTAGCCGAGTGGGTTTGAGTCTAGCCGAGTGGGTTTGGGTGTAGCGGAGTGGGTTTGGGTCTAGCCGAGTGGGTTTGGGTCTAGCCGAGTGGGTTTGGGTCTGGCGGAGTGGGTTTGGATCTAGCCGAGTGGGTTTGGGTCTAATCGAGTCGGTTTGGGTCTAGCGGAGTGGGTTTGGGTTTAGCGAAGTGGGTTTGGGTCTAGCCGAGTGGGTTTAGGTCTAGCCGAGTGGTAGTGGATCTAGCCGAGTGGTTTTGGGTCTAGCCGACTGGGTTTGGGTCTAGCCGTGTGGGTTTGGGTCTAGCCGAGTGGGTTTGGGTCTAGCCGAGTGGGTTTGGGTCGAGCCGAGTGGGTTTGGGTCTAGCCGAGTGGGTTTGGGTCTAGCCGAGTGGGTTTGGGTCTAGCCGAGTGGGTTTGGGTCTGGCCGAGTGGGTTTGGGTCTAGCCGAGTGGGTTTCGGTCTCGCCGAGTGGGGGTGGGTCTAGCCGAGTGGGTTTGGGTCTAGCCGAGTGGGTTTAGGTCTAGCGGAGTGGGTTTGGGTCTAGCCGAGTGGGTTTGGGTCTAGCAGAGTGGGTTTGGGTCTAGCCGAGTGGGTTTGGGTCTAGCCGAGCGGGTTTAGGTCTAGCCGAGTGGGTTTGGGTCTAGCCGAGTGGGTTTGGGTCTAGCGGAGTGGGTTTGGGTCTAGCCGAATGGGTTTGGGTCTAGCCGAGTGGGTTTGGGTCTAGCGGAGTGGATTTGGGTCTAGCGGACTGGGTTTGGGTCTATCCGAGTGGGTTTGGGTCTAGCCGTGTGGGTTTGAGTCTACCCGAGTGGGTTTGGATCTAGCCGAGTGGGTTTGGGTCTAGCCGAGTGGGCTTGGGTCTAGCCGAGTGGGTTTGGGTCTAGCCGAGTGGGTTTGGGTCTAGCCGAGTGGGTTTGGGTCTAGCCGAGTGGGTTTGGAACTAGCCGAGTGGGTTTGGAACTAGCCGAGTGGGTTTGGGTCTAGCCGAGTGGGTTTGGGTCTAGCCGAGTGGGTTTGGGTCTAGCCTAGTGGGTTTGGGTCTAGCCGAGTGGGTTTGGGTCTAGCCGAGTGGGTTTCGGTCTAGCCGAGTGGGTTTGGGTCTAGCGGAGTGGGTTTGGGTGTAGCGGAGTGGGTTTGGGTGTAGCGGAGTGGGTTTGGGTCTAGCCGAGTGGGTTTGGATCTAGCCGAATGGGTTTGGGTCTAGCCGAGTGGGTTTGGGTCTAGCCGAGTGGGTTTGGGTCTAGCCGAGTGGGTTTGGGTCTAGCCGAGTGGGTTTGAGTCTAGCCGAGTGGGTTTGGGTCTAGCGGAGTGGGTGTGGGTCTAGCGGAGTGGGTTTGGGTTTAGCGGAGTGGGTTTGGGTCTTGCCGAGTGGGTTTGGGTCTAGCCGAGTGGGTTTGTGTCTAGCCGAGTGGGTTTGGGTCTAGTGGAGTGGGTTTAGGTCTAGCCGAGTGGTATTGGATCTAGCCGAGTGGTTTTGGGTCTAGCCGAGTGGGTTTGGGTCTAGCCGTGTGGGTTTGGGTCTAGCCGAGTGGGTTTGGGACTAGCCGAGTGGGTTTGGGTCCAGCGGAGTGGGTTTGGGTCTAGCCAAATGGGTTTGGGTCTAGCCGAGTGGGTTTGGGTCTAGCGGAGTGGATTTGGGTCTAGCGGACTGGGTTTGGGTCTATCCGAGTGGGTTTCAGTCTAGCCGTGTGGGTTTGAGTCTAGCCGAGTGGGTTTGGATCTAGCCGAGTGGGTTTGGGTCTAGCCGAGTGGGTTTGGGTCTAGCCGAGTGGGTTTGGGTCTAGCCTAGTGGGTTTGGGTCTAGCCGAGTGGGTTTGGGACTAGCCGAGTGGGTTTGGGTCTAGCCGAGTGGGTTTGGGTCGAGCCAAGTGGGTTTGGGTCTAGCCGAGTGGGTTTGGGTCTAGCCGAGTGGGTTTGGGTCTAGCCGAGTGGGTTTGTGTCTAGCCGAGTGGGTTTGGGTCTAGTGGAGTGGGTTTGGGTCTAGCCGAGTGGGTTTAGGTCTAGCTGAGTGGTATTGGATCTAGCCGAGTGGTTTTGGGTCTAGCCGTGTGGGTTTGGGTCTAGCCGAGTGGGTTTGGGTCTAGCCGAGTGGGTTTGGGTCGAGCCGAGTGGGTTTGGGTCTAGCCGAGTGGGTTTGGGTCTAGCCGAGTGGGTTTGGGTCTAGCCGAGTGGGTTTGGGTCTGGCCGAGTGGGTTTGGGTCTAGCCGAGTGGGTTTGGGTCTAGCCGAGTGGGTTTGGGGCTAGCCCAGTGGGTTTGGGTCTAGCCTTGTGGGTTTGGGTCTAGCCGAGTGGGTTTGGGTCTAGCCGAGTGGGTTTGGCTCGAGCCAAGTGGGTTTGGGTCTAGCCGAGTGGGTTTGGGTCTAGCCGAGTGGGTTTGGGTCTAGCCGAGTGGGTTTGTGTCTAGCCGAGTGGGTTTGGGTCTAGTGGAGTGGGTTTGGGTCTAGCCGAGTTGGTTTAGGTCTAGCCGAGTGGTATTGGATCTAGCCGAGTGGTTTTGGGTCTAGCCGAGTGGGTTTGGGACTAGCCGAGTGGGTTTGGGTCTAGCCGAGTGGGTTTGGGTCTAGCCGAGTGGGTTTGGGTCGAGCCAAGTGGGTTTGGATCTAGCCGAGTGGGTTTGGTTCTAGCCGAGTGGGTTTGGGTCTAGCCGAGTGGGTTTGTGTCTAGCCGAGTGGGTTTGGGTCTAGTGGAGTGGGTTTGGGTCTAGCCGAGTGGGTTTAGGTCTAGCCGAGTGGTGTTGGATCTAGCCGAGTGGTTTTGGGTCAGCCGTGTGGGTTTGGGTCTAGCCGAGTGGGTTTGGGTCTAGCCGAGTGGGTTTGGGTCTAGCCTAGTGGGTTTGGGTCTAGCCGAGTGGGTTTGGGACTAGCCGAGTGGGTTTGGGTCTAGCCGAGTGGGTTTGGGTCGAGCCAAGTGGGTTTGGGTCTAGCCGTGTGGGTTTGGGTCTAGCCGAGTGGGTTTGGGTCTAGCCGAGTGGGTTTGTGTCTAGCCGAGTGGGTTTGGGTCTAGTGGAGTGGGTTTGGGTCTAGCCGAGTGGGTTTAGGTCTAGCCGAGTGGTATTGGATCTAGCCGAGTGGTTTTGGGTCTAGCCGTGTGGGTTTGGGTCTAGCCGAGTGGGTTTGGGTCTAGCCGAGTGGGTTTGGGTCGAGCCGAGTGGGTTTGGGTCTAGCCGAGTGGGTTTGGGTCTAGCCGAGTGGGTTTGGGTCTAGCCGAGTGGGTTTGGGTCTGGCCGAGTGGGTTTGGGTCTCGCCTTGTGGGTTTGGGTCTAGCCGAGTGGGTTTGGGACTAGCCGAGTGGGTTTGGGTCTAGCCGAGTGGGTTTGGCTCGAGCCAAGTGGGTTTGGGTCTAGCCGAGTGGGTTTGGGTCTAGCCGAGTGGGTTTGGGTCTAGCCGAGTGGGTTTGTGTCTAGCCGAGTGGGTTTGGGTCTAGTGGAGTGGGTTTGGGTCTAGCCGAGTTGGTTTAGGCCTGGCCGAGTGGTATTGGATCTAGCCGAGTGGTTTTGGGTCTAGCCGAGTGGGTTTGGATCTAGCCGAGTGGGTTTGGGTCTAGCCGAGTGGGTTTGGGTCTAGCCGAGTGGGTTTGGGTCGAGCCGAGTGGGTTTGGGTCTAGCCGAGTGGGTGTGGGTCTAGCCGAGTGGGTTTGGGTCTAGCCGAGTGGGTTTGGGTCTGGCTGAGTGGGTTTGGGTCTAGCCGAGTGGGTTTGGGTCTCGCCGAGTGGGTTTGGGTCTAGCCGAGTGGGTTTGGGACTAGCCGAGTGGGTTTGGGTCTAGCCGAGTGTGTTTGAGTCTAGCCGAGTGGGTTTGGGTCTAGCCGAGTGGGTTTGGGTCTAGCAGAGTGGGTTTGGGTCTAGCCGAGTGGGTTTGGGTCTAGCCGAGTGGGTTTGAGTCTATCCGAGTGGGTTTGGGTCTAGCCGAGTGGGTTTGGGTCTAGCCGAGTGGGTTTGGGTCTAGCGGATTGGGTTTGGGTGTAGCGGAGTGGGTTTGGGTCTAGCGGAGTGGGTTTGGGTCTAGCGGAGTGGGTTTGGGTCTAGCCAAATGGGTTTGGGTCTAGCCGAGTGGGTTTGGGTCTAGCCGAGTGGGTTTGGGTCTAGCCGAGTGGGTTTGGGTCTAGCCGAGTGGGTTTGGGTCTGGCCGAGTGGGTTTGGGCCTAGCGGAGTGGGTTTGGGTCTAGCCGAGTGGGTTTGGGTCTAGCCGAGTGGGTTTGGGTCTAGCCGAGTGGGTTTGGGTCTAGCCGAGTGGGTTTGGGTCTAGCCGAGTGGGTTTGTGTCTAGCTGAGTGGGTTTGGATCTAGCCGAGAGGGTTTGGGTCTAGCCGAGTGGGTTTGGGTCTAGCCGAGTGGGTTTGGGTCTAGCCGAGTGGGTTTGGGTCTAGCGGAGTGGGTTTGGGTCTAGCCGAGTGGGTTTGGGCCTAGCCGAGTGGTTTGGGTCTAGCGGAGTGGGTTTGGGTCTAGCTGAGTGGGTTTGGGTCTAGCCGAGTCGGATTGGGTCTAGCGGAGTGGGTTTGGGTTTAACGGAGTGGGTTTGGGTCTAGCCGAGTGGGTTTGGGTCTAGCCGAGTGGGTTTGGGTCTAGCCGTGTCGGTTTGGGTCTAGCCGAGTGGGTTTGGGTCCAGCCGAGTGGGTTTGGGTCTTGCCGTGTGGGTTTGGGTCTAGCCGAGTGGGTTTGTGTCTGGTGGAGTGGGTTTGGGTGTAGCCGAGTGGGTTTGGGTCGAACTGAGTTGGTTTGGGTCTAGCCGAGTGGGTTTGGGTCCAGACGAGTGGGTTTGGGTCCAGCCGAGTGGGTTTGGGTCTAGCCGAGTGGTATTGGATCTAGCCGAGTGGTTTTGGGTCTAGCCGACTGGGTTTGGGTCTAGCCACGTGGGTTTGGGTCTAGCCGAGTGGGTTTGGGTGTAGCGGAGTGGGTTTGGGTCTAGCCGAGTGGGTTTGGGTCTAGCCGAGTGGGTTTGAGTCTATCCGAGTGGGTTTGGGTCTAGCCGAGTGGGTTTCGGTCTCGCCGAGTGGGTTTGGGTCTAGCGGAGTGGGTTTGGGTGTAGCGGAGTGGGTTTGGGTCTAGCCGAGTGGGTTTGGGTCTAGCCGAGTGGTTTTGGGTCTAGCGGAGTGGGTTTGGGTCTAGCCGAGTGGGTTTGGGTCTAGCCGAGTCGGTTTGGGTCCAGCCGAGTGGGTTTGGGTCCAGCCGAGTGGGTTTTGGTCCAGCCGAGTGGGTTTGGGTCGAGCCGAGTGGGTTTAGGTCTAGCCGAGTGGTATTGGATCTAGCCGAGTGGTTTTGGGTCTAGCCGACTGGGTTTGGGTCTAGCCGCGTGGGTTTGGGTCTAGCCGAGTGGGTTTGGGTGTAGCGGAGTGGGTTTGGGTCTAGCCGAGTGGGTTTGGGTCTAGCCGAGTGGGTTTGAGTCTATCCGAGTGGGTTTGGGTCTAGCCGAGTGGGTTTCGGTCTAGCCGAGTGGGTTTGGGTCTAGCGGAGTGGGTTTGGGTCTAGCGGAGTGGGTTTGGGTCTAGCGGATTGGGTTTGGGTCTAGCCGAATGGGTTTGGGTCTAGCCGAGTGGGTTTGGGTCTAGCCGAGTGGGTTTGGGTCCAGCCGAGTGGGTTTTGGTCTAGCCGAGTGGGTTTGGGTCTAGCCGAGTGGGTTTGGGCCTAGCGGAGTGGGTTTGGGTCTAGCCGAGTGGGTTTGGGTCTAGCCGAGTGGGTTTGGTTCTAGCCGAGTGGGTTTGGGTCTAGCCGAGTGGGTTTGGGTCTAGCCGAGTGGGTTTGTGTCTTGCTGAGTGGGTTTGGATCTAGCCGAGAGGGATTGGGTCTAGCCGAGTGGGTTTGGGTCTAGCCGAGTGGGTTTGGGTCTAGCGGAGTGGGTTTGGGTCTAGTGGAGTGGGTTTGGGTCTAGCCGAGTGGGTTTGGGCCTAGCCGAGTGGTTTGGGTCTAGCGGAGTGGGTTTGGGTCTAGCTGAGTGGGTTTGGGTCTAGCCGAGTCGGTTTGGGTCTAGCGGAGTGGGTTTGGGTTTAGCGGAGTGGGTTTGGGTCTAGCCGAGTGGGTTTGGGTCTAGCCGAGTGGGTTTGGGTCTAGCCGTGTGGGTTTGGGTCTAGCCGAGTGGGTTTGGGTGCAGCCGAGTGGGTTTGGGTCTTGCCGTGTGGGTTTGGGTCTAGCCGAGTGGGTTTGTGTCTAGTGGAGTGGGTTTGGGTGTAGCCGAGTGGGTTTGGGTCGAACTGAGTGGGTTTGGGTCTAGCCGAGTGGGTTTGGGTCCAGACGAGTGGGTTTGGGTCCAGCCGAGTGGGTTTGGGTCCAGCCGAGTGGGTTTGGGTCTAGCCGAGTGGGTTTGCGTCTAGCCGAGTGGGTTTGGGTCTAGCCGAGTGGGTTTGGGTCTAGCCGAGTGGATTTGGGTCTAGCGGAGTGGGTTTGGGTCTAGCGGAGTGGGTTTGGGTCTAGCCGAATGGGTTTGGATCTAGCCAAGTGGGTTTGGGTCTAGCCGAGTGGGTTTGGGTCTAGCCGAGTGGGTTTGAGTCTAGCCGAGTGGGTTTGGGTGTAGCGGAGTGGGTTTGGGTCTAGCCGAGTGGGTTTGGGTCTAGCCGAGTGGGTTTGGGTCTAGCGGAGTGGGTTTGGGTCTAGCCAAGTGGGTTTGGGTCTAGTCGAGTCGGTTTGGGTCTAGCGGAGTGGGTTTGGGTTTAGCGGAGTGGGTTTGGGTCTAGCCGAGTGGGTTTGGGTCCAGCCGAGTGGGTTTGGGTCCAGCCGAGTGGGTTTTGGTCCAGCCGAGTGGGTTTGGGTCGAGCCGAGTGGGTTTAGGTCTAGCCGAGTGGTATTGGATCTAGCCGAGTGGTTTTGGGTCTAGCCGACTGGGTTTGGGTCTAGCCGCGTGGGTTTGGGTCTAGCCGAGTGGGTTTGGGTCTAGCCGAGTGGGTTTGGGTCGAGCCGAGTGGGTTTGGGTCTAGCCGAGTGGGTTTGGGTCTAGCCGAGGGGGTTTGGGTCTAGCAGAGTGGGTTTGGGTCTAGCCGAGTGGGTTTGGGTCTAGCCGAGTGGGTTTGAGTCTATCCGAGTGGGTTTGGGTCTAGCCGAGTGGGTTTGGGTCAAGCCGAGTGGGTTTGGGTCTAGCGGAGTGGGTTTGGGTGTAGCGGAGTGGGTTTGGGTCTAGCGGAGTGGGTTTGGGTCTAGAGGAGTGGGTTTGGGTCTAGCCAAATGGGTTTGGGTCTAGCCGAGTGGGTTTGGGTCTAGCCGAATGGGTTTGGGTCTAGCCGAGTGGGTTTGGGTCTAGCCGAGTGGGTTTGGGCCTAGCGGAGTGGGTTTGGGTCTAGCCGAGTGGGTTTGGGTCTAGCCGAGTGGGTTTGGGTCTAGCCGAGTGGGTTTGGGTCTAGCCGAGTGGGTTTGGGTCTAGCCGAGTGGGTTTGGGTCTAGCCAAGTGGGTTTGGGTCTAGCCGAGTGGGTTTGGGTATAGCCGAGTGGGTTTGAGTCTAGCCGAGTGGGTTTGGGTGTAGCGGAGTGGGTTTGGGTCTAGCCGAGTGGGTTTGGGTCTAGCCGAGTGGGTTTGGGTCTAGCGGAGTGGGTTTGGGTCTAGCCGAGTGGGTTTGGGTCTAGTCGAGTCGGTTTGGGTCTAGCGGAGTGGGCTTGGGTTTAGCGGAGTGGGTTTGGGTCTAGCCGAGTGGGTTTGGGTCCAGCCGAGTGGGTTTGGGTCCAGCCGAGTGGGTTTTGGTCCAGCCGAGTAGGTTTGGGTCGAGCCGAGTGGGTTTAGGTCTAGCCGAGTGGTATTGGATCTAGCCGAGTGGTTTTGGGTCTAGCCGACTGGGTTTGGGTCTAGCCGCGTGGGTTTGGGTCTAGCCGAGTGGGTTTGGGTGTAGCGGAGTGGGTTTGGGTCTAGCCGAGTGGGTTTGGGTCTAGTCGAGTGGGTTTGAGTCTATCCGAGTGGGTTTGGGTCTAGCCGAGTGGGTTTCGGTCTAGCCGAGTGGGTTTGGGTCTGGCGGAGTGGGTTTGGGTGTAGCGGAGTGGGTTTGGGTCTAGCCGAGTGGGTTTGGGTCTAGCGGAGTGGGTTTGGGTTTAGCGGAGTGGGTTTGGGTGTAGCCGAGTGGGTTTGGGTCCAGCCGAGTGGGTTTGGGTCCAGCCGAGTGGGTTTTGGTCCAGCCGAGTGGGTTTGGGTCGAGCCGAGTGGGTTTAGGTCTAGCCGAGTGGTATTGGATCTAGCCGAGTGGTTTTGGGTCTAGCCGACTGGGTTTGGGTCTAGCCGCGTGGGTTTGGGTCTAGCCGAGTGGGTTTGGGTGTAGCGGAGTGGGTTTGGGTCTAGCCGAGTGGTTTGGGTCTAGCGGAGTGGGTTTGGGTCTAGCTGAGTGGGTTTGGGTCTAGCCGAGTCGGATTGGGTCTAGCGGAGTGGGTTTGGGTTTAGCGGAGTGGGTTTGGGTCTAGCCGAGTGGGTTTGGGTCTAGCCGACTGGGTTTGGGTCTAGCCGCGTGGGTTTGGGTCTAGCCGAGTGGGTTTGGGTGTAGCGGAGTGGGTTTGGGTCTAGCCGAGTGGGTTTGGGTCTAGTCGAGTGGGTTTGAGTCTATCCGAGTGGGTTTGGGTCTAGCCGAGTGGGTTTCGGTCTAGCCGAGTGGGTTTGGGTCTGGCGGAGTGGGTTTGGGTGTAGCGGAGTGGGTTTGGGTCTAGCCGAGTGGGTTTGGGTCTAGCGGAGTGGGTTTGGGTTTAGCGGAGTGGGTTTGGGTGTAGCCGAGTGGGTTTGGGTCCAGCCGAGTGGGTTTGGGTCCAGCCGAGTGGGTTTTGGTCCAGCCGAGTGGGTTTGGGTCGAGCCGAGTGGGTTTAGGTCTAGCCGAGTGGTATTGGATCTAGCCGAGTGGTTTTGGGTCTAGCCGACTGGGTTTGGGTCTAGCCGCGTGGGTTTGGGTCTAGCCGAGTGGGTTTGGGTGTAGCGGAGTGGGTTTGGGTCTAGCCGAGTGGTTTGGGTCTAGCGGAGTGGGTTTGGGTCTAGCTGAGTGGGTTTGGGTCTAGCCGAGTCGGATTGGGTCTAGCGGAGTGGGTTTGGGTTTAGCGGAGTGGGTTTGGGTCTAGCCGAGTGGGTTTGGGTCTAGCCGAGTGGGTTTGGGTCTAGCCGTGTGGGTTTGGGTCTAGCCGAGTGGGTTTGGGTCCAGCCGAGTGGGTTTGGGTCTTGCCGTGTGGGTTTGGGTCTAGCCGAGTGGGTTTGTGTCTAGTGGAGTGGGTTTGGGTGTAGCCGAGTGGGTTTGGGTCGAACTGAGTTGGTTTGGGTCTAGCCGAGTGGGTTTGGGTCCAGACGAGTGGGTTTGGGTCCAGCCGAGTGGGTTTGGGTCCAGCCGAGTGGGTTTGGGTCTAGCCGAGTGGGTTTGGGTCTAGCCGAGTGGGTTTGGGTCTAGCCGAGTGGGTTTGGGTCTAGCCGAGTGGATTTGGGTCTAGCGGAATGGGTTTGGGTCTAGCGGAGTGGGTTTGGGTCTAGCCGAATGGGTTTGGGTCTAGCCAAGTGGGTTTGGGTCTAGCCGAGTGGGTTTGGGTCTAGCCGAGTGGGTTTGAGTCTAGCCGAGTGGGTTTGGGTGTAGCGGAGTGGGTTTGGGTCTAGCCGAGTGGGTTTGGGTCTAGCCGAGTGGGTTTGGGTCTAGCGGAGTGGGTTTGGGTCTAGCCGAGTGGGTTTGGGTCTAGTCGAGTCGGTTTGGGTCTAGCGGAGTGGGCTTGGGTTTAGCGGAGTGGGTTTGGGTCTAGCCGAGTGGGTTTGGGTCCAGCCGAGTGGGTTTGGGTCCAGCCGAGTGGGTTTTGGTCCAGCCGAGTGGGTTTGGGTCGAGCAGAGTGGGTTTAGGTCTAGCCGAGTGGTATTGGATCTAGCCGAGTGGTTTTGGGTCTAGCCGACTGGGTTTGGGTCTAGCCGCGTGGGTTTGGGTCTAGCCGAGTGGGTTTGGGTGTAGTGGAGTGGGTTTGGGTCTAGCCGAGTGGGTTTGGGTCTAGCCGAGTGGGTTTGAGTCTATCGGAGTGGGTTTGGGTCTAGCCGAGTGGGTTTCGGTCTAGCCGAGTGGGTTTGGGTCTAGCGGAGTGGGTTTGGGTGTAGCGGAGTGGGTTTGGGTCTTGCCGAGTGGGTTTGGGTCTAGCCGAGTGGTTTTGGGTCTAGCGGAGTGGGTTTAGGTCTAGCCGAGTGGGTTTGGGTCTAGTCGAGTCGGTTTGGGTCTAGCGGCGTGGGTTTGGGTTTAGCGGAGTGGGTTTGGGTGTAGCCGAGTGGGTTTGGGTCCAGCCGAGTGGGTTTGGGTCCAGCCGAGTGGGTTTTGGTCCAGCCGAGTGGGTTTGGGTCGAGCCGAGTGGGTTTAGGTCTAGCCGAGTGGTATTGGATCTAGCCGAGTGGTTTTGGGTCTAGCCGACTGGGTTTGGGTCTAGCCGCGTGGGTTTGGGTCTAGCCGAGTGGGTTTGGGTGTAGCGGAGTGGGTTTGGGTCTAGCCGAGTGGTTTGGGTCTAGCGGAGTGGGTTTGGGTCTAGCTGAGTGGGTTTGGGTCTAGCCGAGTCGGATTGGGTCTAGCGGAGTGGGTTTGGGTTTAGCGGAGTGGGTTTGGGTCTAGCCGAGTGGGTTTGGGTCTAGCCGAGTGGGTTTGGGTCTAGCCGTGTGGGTTTGGGTCTAGCCGAGTGGGTTTGGGTCCAGCCGAGTGGGTTTGGGTCTTGCCGTGTGGGTTTGGGTCTAGCCGAGTGGGTTTGTGTCTAGTGGAGTGGGTTTGGGTGTAGCCGAGTGGGTTTGGGTCGAACTGAGTTGGTTTGGGTCTAGCCGAGTGGGTTTGGGTCCAGACGAGTGGGTTTGGGTCCAGCCGAGTGGGTTTGGGTCCAGCCGAGTGGGTTTGGGTCTAGCCGAGTGGGTTTGGGTCTAGCCGAGTGGGTTTGGGTCTAGCCGAGTGGGTTTGGGTCTAGCCGAGTGGATTTGGGTCTAGCGGAATGGGTTTGGGTCTAGCGGAGTGGGTTTGGGTCTAGCCGAATGGGTTTGGGTCTAGCCAAGTGGGTTTGGGTCTAGCCGAGTGGGTTTGGGTCTAGCCGAGTGGGTTTGAGTCTAGCCGAGTGGGTTTGGGTGTAGCGGAGTGGGTTTGGGTTTAGCGGAGTGGGTTTGGGTCTAGCCGAGTGGGTTTGGGTCCAGCCGAGTGGGTTTGGTTCCAGCCGAGTGGGTTTTGGTCCAGCCGAGTGGGTTTGGGTCGAGCCGAGTGGGTTTAGGTCTAGCCGAGTGGTATTGGATCTAGCCGAGTGGTTTTGGGTCTAGCCGACTGGGTTTGGGTCTAGCCGCGTGGGTTTGGGTCTAGCCGAGTGGGTTTGGGTGTAGCGGAGTGGGTTTGGGTCTAGCCGAGTGGGTTTGGGTCTAGCCGAGTGGGTTTGAGTCTATCCGAGTGGGTTTGGGTCTGGCCGAGTGGGTTTCGGTCTAGCCGAGTGGGTTTGGGTCTAGCGGAGTGGGTTTGGGTGTAGCGGAGTGGGTTTGGGTCTAGCCGAGTGGGTTTGGGTCTAGCCGAGTGGTTTTGGGTCTAGCGGAGTGGGTTTGGGTCTAGCCGAGTGGGTTTGGGTCTAGTCGAGTCGGTTTGGGTCTAGCGGAGTGGGTTTGGGTTTAGCGGAGTGGGTTTGGGTGTAGCCGAGTGGGTTTGGGTCCAGCCGAGTGGGTTTGGGTCCAGCCGAGTGGGTTTTGGTCCAGCCGAGTGGGTTTGGGTCGAGCCGAGTGGGTTTAGGTCTAGCCGAGTGGTATTGGATCTAGCCGAGTGGTTTTAGAAACATAGAAACATAGAAAATAGGTGCAGGAGTAGGCCATTCGGCCCTTCGAGCCTGCACCGCCATTCAATGTGATCATGGCTGATCATCCAACTCAGTATCCCGTACCTGCCTTCTCTCCATACCCCCTGATCCCTTTAGCCACAAGTGCCACATCTAACGCCCTCTTAAATATAGCCAATGAACTGGCCTCAACTACCTTCTGTGGCAGAGAATTCCAGAGACTCACCACTCTCTGTGTAAAGAATGTTTTCCTCATTTCAGTCCTAAAGGAATTCCCCCTTATCCTTAGACTGTGACCCCTTGTTCTGGACTCCCCCAACATCGGGAACAATCTCCCAGCATCTAGCTTGTCCAACCCCTTAAGAATTTTGTAGGTTTCTATAAGATCCCCCCTCAATCTTCTAAATTCCATCGAGTACAAACCGAGTCTATCCAATCTTTCCTCATATGAAAGTCCTGACATCCCAGGAATCAGTCAGTTTTGGGTCTAGCCGACTGGGTTTGGGTCTAGCCGCGTGGGTTTGGGTCTAGCCGAGTGGGTTTGGGTGTAGCGGAGTGGGTTTGGGTCTAGCCGAGTGGGTTTGGGTCTAGCCGAGTGGGTTTGAGTCTATCCGAGTGGGTTTGGGTCTAGCCGAGTGGGTTTCGGTCTAGCCGAGTGGGTTTGGGTCTAGCGGAGTGGGTTTGGGTCTAGCGGAGTGGGTTTGGGTCTAGCGGAGTGGGTTTGGGTCTAGCCGAATGGGTTTGGGTCTAGCCGAGTGGGTTTGGGTCTAGCCGAGTGGGTTTGGGTCCAGCCGAGTGGGTTTGGGTCTAGCCGAGTGGGTTTGGGCCTAGCGGAGTGGGTTTGGGTCTAGCCGAGTGGGTTTGGGTCTAGCCGAGTGGGTTTGGGTCTAGCCGAGTGGGTTTGGGTCTAGCCGAGTGGGTTTGGGTCTAGCCGAGTGGGTTTGTGTCTAGCTGAGTGGGTTTGGATCTAGCCGAGAGGGTTTGGGTCTAGCCGAGTGGGTTTGGGTCTAGCCGAGTGGGTTTGGGTCTAGCCGAGTGGGTTTGGGTCTAGCGGAGTGGGTTTGGGTCTAGCTGAATGGGTTTGGGCCTAGCCGAGTGGTTTGGGTCTAGCGGAGTAGGTTTGGGTCTAGCTGAGTGGGTTTGGGTCTAGCCGAGTCGGTTTGGGTCTAGCGGAGTGGGTTTGGGTTTAGCGGAGTGGGTTTGGGTCTAGCCGAGTCGGTTTGGGTCTAGCCGAGTGGGTTTGGGTCTAGCCGTGTGGGTTTGGGTCTAGCCGAGTGGGTTTGGGTCCAGCCGAGTGGGTTTGGGTCTTGCCGTGTGGGTTTGGGTCTAGCCGAGTGGGTTTGTGTCTAGTGG